>CM063170.1:66142500-67565000 GCA_031835075.1 Saguinus oedipus
TCACTCTGTCGCCCAGGCTGGAGTGCAGAAGGGCGATCAGGGTTCACTGCAGCCTTGACCTCCTGGGCTCAAGCAATCCTCCTGCCTCAGCCCCGCAAGGAGCGGGGACTACAAGCACACGCCACCACACTCAGCTAATTTTTTATATTTGTATTTTTGTAGAGATGGGGTTTCATCATATTGCCCAAGCTAGTCTGGAACTCTTGAGCTCAAGCGATCCGCCCGCCTCAGTCCCCCAAAGTACTGGGAGCCACTGCGCCGGCCCCAATTACTTTTTTCAGTCTGAGCATGAGCACTGGAAGAAAAGTTCCCACTTGCACATGTAATTTTTAGAGGCAGGGTCTTGCTCTGTCACTCAGGCTGGAGTACAGTGGCCGTCTGGGCTCACCATAACCTTAGCCTTCAGGGCTGGATCGCTTACATTTTTAAAAAGATGTTTTCACTGGGTGCGGTGGCTGACACCTGTAATCCCGGCACTTTGGGAGCTGGAGGCGGACGGATCACGAGGTCAGGAGTTCGAGACCAGCCTGACCAACATGGTGAAACCCCATCTTTACTAAAAAATATATATTAGCCTGGCGTGGTGGCGTGCGCCTGTAAACCCAGCTACTCAGGAGGCTGAGGCAGGAGAATCGCTTAAACCCGGAAGGCGAAGGTCGCAGTGGGACGAGATCACATCACTGCACTCCAGCCTAGGTGACAGAGCGAGACTCTATAAAAAAAAAAAAAAAAGTTTTCTTCGTTTCCTAGCCCCTTCGTCCAAAATTGCAAAAGCTTTAATGCTACTGTAACGGCTGTCAGAGGTCAATCTGGGGGGTACAACTCCCTAACGCCGGGAAGCCTCAGAGGGGACCGATCCTGCCCAGGACGAGTTGCACAGGGCGGCGGGGGTCGCACCCGGGGTCCCCGGGCCCGGGCTGAGGGAGGTGGTGGGGGACCCGTACCCAGGTTCAGGCTTAGGCTCAGGCAAGGCGAGTGCGCGGCCGGGGCTGCAGCTGGCGCTGGCGGCGCTTGCGCTGGCCATTGAGGAGCTTCTGCAGGACCTTACGCTCGTGGCCAGCGGGCGCCGGCCGGTTGGTGCGCAGCGCCTGCTCGCGCCGTGTCCGGCCCTTGCTGCGCCCGGCCCCGCAGGCCTGGAAGTCACGCAAGTAGTAGTAGTCCAGGCAGTCGTAAAGCTCCTCCTTGTAGCTTATGGGTGACGGCGGCGGGGCAGGAGCCTGCGGACACGGAAAGACCTGCTCAGCATTGGAGTCCATACCGCCCGGCCGCCAGCGGCCGACCGCCCGCGCAGGCGCGCTCCTGGAAGACCCGGCAGCCCCGCCTCCAGTTCCGATTGGCTCCGCATGAGGGGCGGGCCTCTAAACGTCACAAGGGCGCGCCTTCGCGGCGTCACGGAGGCGGGTCTTCGGTGACTACACTGGGGGCTGCCTTCCGCGTCGTCTGGCGGGCGGTACGGTTCCTGAGCTGAGATGCGTCCTCCTCAGAGTGTACCCTGGCAACCGCGACCTCCCCGCCGGGTCCTGTGTGTTGCTGGCTGAAGAAGGGCAGTTGACAAACTCCGAACCAGCACAGTGTTTGTGTTGGTCAAAAATAGAAAAACTCTGTCGGCCCGCCGGAGCGGGAGGATCCCTTCAGGCCAGGAGTTCAAGAGCATCCTGGGCAACATGGCGCGACCCTATCTCTGTAGTCCCACCTCAGACTCCCAGCTGCTTGAACCCCAAGGTTCAAGGCCACACTGAGCGATGATCCCACCACAGCACTCCAGCCTGCGAGACTGAGGTAAACCCTGCCTAAAGAAAGAAAAAAGAAAATTATCCAAGCGTGCAACAGGGAGGGAGTGCTTAAAATAGACATGAGGCTGACTGGGTCCTGTATTCCCAGCACTTCAGGAGGCCAAGGCGGGAGGAGGGCTTTGACTCAGGAGTTGGAGACTGGCCTGGGCAACATGATGACATCCTATCTCTACAAAGGATCCAGAAATAGCTGGGTGCGGTGCATGCCTGGCCTAATTTTAGCATTTTTTGTAGAGATTGGGGGTCTCGCTATATTGCCCAGGCGGGTCTGAAACTCCTGGTTCAAGCGATCTTCTCACCTTGGCCCTCAGAGTCGTTGGGATTACAGGCATGAGCCCCCTCGCCCGCCTGGGTTAGGCTGTTTAATAACAGAAGAAAATGCTTGGGCCAGCCTGGTGGCTAACGCCTGTAATCCCAGCACTTTGGGAGGCTGGGACGGCCAGATCACCTGAGGTCAGGAGTTTGAGACCAAGCTGGCCAACATGGTGAAACCAAGTCTCTACAAAAAATACGAAAATTAACTGGGTGTGGTGGGCATGCCTATAATCCCAGCCACTCAGGAGGCTGAGACAGGAGAATTGCTTGAACTCGGGAGGCAGATGTGAGCCAAGATCGCATCACTGCGCTGCAGCCTGGGTGAGGGACTCCAGACTTTGAGACCAGCCTGGGAAATGTAGTGAAACCCTGTGTCTTCCCCCCCCCCCCCCACTGCTCCAAAAAACAAAAACAGGTCAACTGTAACCATGTGACTCCAGCTACTTAGGAGGCTGAGGCAGGAAGATCACTTGAGGCCAGGAGCTCAAGGCTGCAGTGAGCTATGATCATCCCACTGCTCTCCATCCTGAGCAATAGAATGAAACCATGTCTCTAGATAGCTAGCTAGCTAGATAATTGATAGGTAGTTTTCTATCAGAAATTGTTTTCCTAGATTTGAACATTTTTTCTAAAGTAGCATTCAACACATCAGCATTTTACAGTGTTATTAGTTGTGAATATGATTATGTTTTTCTGAAATACAGTATCCTTTACAAAAGCAGTTTTGTCTTTGCTTTCAAAGCACATAGATAGGTCCTAAAGTGAATCTGTCTGATGTTGGCGACCTTGGTACCATTTTCTCCAGTTGATTGGAACTGTCACTCAAGAATTTCAGGTCACTGTTGGCCTTAGAGGAAGAGCCCAAAGGCAACAAGCAAGGGCGCTGGTGTCCAGTTGCCTTCTAGAAGCATTTTCACCTTCCCTTAAGGTTTCCCTTGATGAACTTGGAAGTACTGTTGTAGAGTTGACCCAGTGCTTCCCCCGCAGCTTTGTATATTGGGCCAAATATACATGCCTTACCTTTATGAGAGGTTCCCTGGTAGACAAGTGGAGTTATGCACGAAGTCTATCTCAGCTGCACCGTCCAGAGATGCAACATGATTCAATCAAATAACATTCTCTGAGTCCGTTTCTTTAGCTGTAAAATAAGAATAACAATTATACCCACATAAAAAGACAGCTTATTGTATTTTGGTGGTTTTTCATTTTCTATGAAACTGTCTTTAATACAGTAATTATTTTCTTTGCCATACCACATGTTTTTTTTAGATGGAGTCTTTTTTTTTTGAGTTGGAGTCTCACTGTGGTTGCTCAGGCTGGAGTGTAGTGGCATGATCTCTGCTCACTGCAATCTCCTCTACCCAGGTTGAAGCAATTCTCCTGCCTCAGCCTCCTGAGAAGCTGGGATTACAGGTGCCCACCACAACACGTGGCTAACTTATTTTCTTTTTTTGTATTTTTTAGTAGAGATGGGGTTTAATCATGTTGCCCGGGCCTGTCTCAAACTCTTGACGTCAAGTGATCCACCCACTTCAGCCTCCCTAAGTGCTGGGATTATAGGTGTGAGCCACTGAGCCCAGTGTTGTTTTTTTTTTTAAGACAGGGTTTCACCATGTTGGTCAGGCTGGTCTTGAACTCCCGACCTCAGGTGATCTGCCCACCTTGGCCTCCAAAGTGCTTGGATTACAGGTGTGAGCCACCACGCCTGGCCCCAGTGTGTTTTTAAATAAAGATTTCTTGGCCAGGTGTGGTGGTTCACGCCTGTAATCACAGCACTTTGTGAGGCTGAGAGGGGCGGATCACCTGAGGTGGGTAGTTTGAGACCAGCCTGACCAACATGGAGAAACCCTGTCTCTACTAAAAATACAAAATTAGCTGGGTGTGGTGATGCATGCCTTTAATCCCAGCTACTCAGTAGACTGAGGCAGGAGAATTGCTTGAACCTTGGAGGCAGAGGTTGCAGTGAACTGAGATCGCATCACTGCACTCCAGCCTGGGCAAAAAGAGCCATACTCCATCTCAAAAAAAATAAAATTTCTTAAAATGATATTTTCAGTATTTATAGATGGTGTGTGAACAGCAGTCTTAATAGGATGTTACCTGACACTTTGGGGAACTGGAAAATGACAATGGCAGCTGATTTGATCCAGATGTCTCTAATTTTTTTTTGGTGGGGGGTGGGGAGGGGGGAGGCAGAGTCTTCCTCTGTCTTCCAGGCTGGTAGGCAGTGGCATGGTCTTAGCTCACTGCAACCTCCACCTTCCAGGTTCAAGCAATTCTCCTGCCTCAGGCTCCCGAGTAGCTGGGAGCACAGACATGTGCAACCATGCCTGGCTAATTTTTTTGTATTTTTGGTAGATATGGGGTTTCACCATGTTGGCCAGGCTGGTCTTGAACTCCTGACCTCAGGTGATTCTGCCTGCCTTGGCTTCCTAAACTGTTGGGATTACAGGTGTGAGTCACGTGCCTGCCCAGATGTCTCTTATTCTAACATGAGGTTTATCAGAGCATCATAGAATTAGTTGCTGGCATATCCACAAGGAAATGAGCATGGAACTCTCACAACAGCTGCCTTGAGTTGTGTGTGTTTGCTGTGCTTGAATATCTCACAGGTCATTTATACACAGGCTTTCTGGTAACTGAGTAAACAGTATCTGTTTCATAAATAATGTAGCCCTACTTCTTGCTTCCTTTTTTTAGGCTGGATTTTGCTCTGTTACCCAGGCTGGAGTGCAGTCGTGTGATCTTGGCTCACTGCAACTTCTGCCTCCCTTATCAAGCAGTTCTCCTGCCTCGGCCTCCTGAGTAGCTGGAATTATAGGCGCCGCCATGCCTGGCTAATTTTTTTTCAGCTGGAGTTTTGCTCTTGTTCCAGGCTGGAGTGCAATGATATGATCTCGGCTCACTGCAGTCTCCACCTCTTGGATTCAAGGGATTGTCTTGCGTCAGCCTCCCGAGTAGCTGGGATTATGGGCATGCACCACCATGACCCGCTAATTTTGTATTTTTAGTAGAGACGGGGTTTCTCTGTGCTGGTCAGGCTGATCTCAAACTCCTGACCTCAGATGATCTGCCTGCCTCAGCCTCCCAAAATTTTGGGATTACAGGCATGAGCCATTGTGCCTGGCCTAATTTATGAATGTTGGGAATTGACCGGGAGCTAGCTGTAACTCTAAGATGGTTCCTTCAGTAGTGGCCATTTTTTTTTTTCAAGATGATGATGGTTCTCCACCTTCTAAGAGACCAAAGACCAACAAGCTACCATAGCCACCAGTTCCAGAACCTGCCAATACTGGGCAATGGAAAGTGAGAAATCAACTTTGGTAAGTTACCAACTTTGGTAAGTTACCACAACCTTTACCTTCATCTTCTGGACTCTCAATGTGACTGATGAAAGTTACAACATGCTCTGCAGGGGGAAATGCTTTAGCCTGTATTAACTACATTATAATCTCATCTTTGTAGAGCCAGGAGCATTTCGAAAGTCATGTTACATTGTTATAAATATAGCTTGAATTTACCAAAGCATAGGACATTGCATCATTTCATATTAATTAGTTAGTTGGGTCAAAATTAGTGCTAATGACTTAGTAATTCCATGATTTCTCTTTGCGTTAAAATCTTCTTTATTTCAGAACTATTTCACCTCTTGGTTTTCCTTATTGCTGTGTGTCACTGCCTGTCAGTTGCTAATCTGTTAACTCCCAGTGGATCATGTTTTGTGAAGGGACTAGTGGCAAATTAAGTTGATGGTTCGTATTTTGAATAAATAGAACATTAAGCTTGTATACATTTTGAAAATAGTATTTAATATGTCACGATTGGATAGATACTGAATTTATATGTACATTAGGTTGTTAGATGTTTATGTTCTTTAGCATTCTGACTTGCAACGGTGTATCTGTAAAGTCTTTTTTTTTCCACAAGAAGATCAGACTCTGATTTATCAAGGCATCTGATTGATGCCAAGTTAAGTGGACCAGGCCCTGTATAGGGGGTGAGGTTGAAGCAGGAAGAAGGGTGTCGAGGCGCAAGGGTGCCAGGATTAAGTTGGAACACCTGGGGGGTGTTCCAAGGCTTCACACATGTCTTTGGCCCTAGCTTGTCTGTGTTGCCGGCCTGGGCATCTGATGAGCTTGCAGGGGTGATTCCAAGAGGTGAGTGGTCCAGACACTAGGTCAGGGGCTTTGGAGGCACGCTGTGGGCCTTGAATCCAGATTCCTACACTTGGTAGCTGTGACCTCTCCATGCCTCAGTGACCTGCAGAACTGACCTCTGTCTGAGCCAGGTCCCATCCAGGCACTGTGGATCCATCCAGAGGGAAACTGTCCCAGATTGCTCACTCTGCTACCAGCTTTGTGGGATGTCTCAAGGGCTTTCTCATGCAGATCCTTGTCCCCTTTGAGGCTCTCACAATCCAGTGGAAGAGGCAAAACTCATCTGCCTCTGGGGGTGCCTCATGCCAGGTACATCTGTGGACATGGGTCATGCTCCTGGGCTTCCAAAGTTGGAGAAAGTCACCAGGCTCAGATGGGTACATCAAAGCACCTGCTGCCCTGTGGACACAGTGACAAAAGAATACTCTGGGCCTGGACCCTGGTCTGAGGAATGGGTTAAGGCTCTTACACTTCTCTGAGCCTATTTCTTCATCTGGAAAGCATGCTGATTGTATCTCCCTGTGGGCACTGAAGGCTCACTGTTAGTTTCAGAGCCAGCATCTGGGGGTTTGGGCTATAATTCCCCTTTGGCCCCATAGCTGGGGAGAACCAGGGACTTTGTTGGGATTGCTGTAGGCATCAGTCTAGCTTCCTGCCCCTGGCTTGGGCTTAACATCTGAAGTAGTCTGAGAGGCAGGTGGTCCTGGTGGGGCTTGGGGCTTATCCCCAAACTGAGGTCACACCCAGTGCCAGAAATCTTGGTGTTTGCTCTGGGCTAAGGATGCACCTGGCCCCCAGGGTGCAGGTAACTGCCCACCTTAACGGTTTCTGCCTTCCAGGGCCCATCTTCAGACCTCGGAACTTGCCAGTCTACCCCACCTCCCTCTCTGGCCAGACTTGAACCCTCGTGAGTTCAGCACTTTTTCCAGACTGTCTCCTGGTTGTCCTTTTGCCACGAGGCCTGGGTCATGCTGCTCCCCCTCCCACTCACCAAGACCCACAAGGACCACTCCACACCCAGCTCACCCCATCCCCTCGGATAGTCCTTTCTCTTTCCTCAGGTGACCAGGTGCATATCTTAGTGTCAGGAGGTTCCCTGCACCTGGGAACGCCTACTGGTCACCTCGGTCACAGAGACCAAGACATTTACTTGATATGAGTGCCCTTGGTTCACTGTCTGCATGACCAGGGAGGGAGTCAATAATAGGCTTTTCGCTTACTGCAAGGGCTAGTTCTCCTGGCCCCATGGCTCTAGGGATGGAGGATGCTGCAGGAGATGTACCCCTCACTTCCCAGCTGAGGCCTGTGGGTCATCTCAGGGCAATTTCACAGTCCCTGCATGCCCCACCCCATTACCTCTGCAAATACCAAGCAGCACAGCCTACCTAGGGGACAGTGGGCTCAGGATTGCCCAGGTAGTCCCCAGAGCACCCTTGGCAGCCCCCTCACCTAGCTGCTTCCCCAGCTCTGTAGCAAGAGTTCTAACCTTTTTTGAATATGGAGCCTGCCAAAAATGAGAGCTGTGGACCATTTTCCCAGAAACACATGTGCACACTCTCCACACAAAACCTTGCATCATTTCAGGGGGCTCACACCTCCCTAAGGGCTCGGTAATTGAACCCCTCAGACCTGAGGGTGAGAAACCTTGCCTCAGTTCTTCCCCAGGTGATCAGCCAGGAGTAAAGGAGAAGAGGCCAGAAAGCAGGATCCATGAGCAGGGCCCCCCTCCTGGAGTTAGAGGCCCACTCTTTCCTGCCCTGCCTCTCCTCTGTCCAGGACTCTTCCCTGCTGTGCCGCTCCTGGGGCCATGGCCATGGGGGGCTGCATTTGGGTACAGGCTCCAGCGGCAACTGCTTACCTGGAGGGGATCAGAGGAACATGGCAGGAAATGAGGAAAGCCAGCCTGGAACATCGCCTCTCTGCCCCCTCATGCCGCTGGGGTGCACTCTCCTCACCTCACTCAGGCAGCAGCATGAGTTCCTTGGGAGTGCTGTCCTGCTCTCTCTGCTGCCTCTTTTTGGGCTTGGGGCTACTATAACATTCCTTTTCCTAGACCTGCCAACCTGGTGGGAAATTGGGCTTCCTTCTCATAGGGTCAGGGCAGGCCCATCCTGAATGGGGACAGTCCCATCCTGAATGATACCCGCCACAGAGAGACCTTTTTTTTTTCTCTAGGGCATGGGGAGTAGCCAGGTTTTATGAGTTAAATGCAGACGTGAACCATACCAAGCTGGGATTGGGGTACACACTCTGCTCTTCTGAAAAGTAGCTAGGGATTCCAACTTGGTGAGAGGGAGAGTGTGTCTTGAGTTGCTGGGATCACCAGGCATGTGCTACCATGCCTGACTACTTTTTGTATTTTTAGTAGAGTTGGGGTTTCACCATGTCGGCTAGGCTAGTCTTGAACTCCTGATCTCGGGTGATTCACCTGTGTTGGCCTCCCAAAGTGCTGAGATTATAGGTGTGAGACACTGCACTTGGCTGTAATGGGATGTTTTACAGCTGGCTTTGATAAACAGAATATTAGCTTTTTTGGTGTTTTTATTTTACTCATAGTAGTTTTCTTTGGACTCAATACAATCATAGAAGTAAAGATCAAATTACAAAAGTTAAAGAGAAGGCCGGGTGCGGTGGCTCACGCCTGTAATCCCAACACTTTGGGAGGCCGAGGTGGGTGGATCACCTGAGGTCAGGAGTTTGAGACCAGCCTGGCCAACATGGTGAAACCCCATCTTTACTGAAAGTACAAAGATTAGCTGGGTGTGGTGACAGGCACCTATAATACCCACTACTCAGGAGGCTGAGGCAGAAGAATCACTTCAACCTGGGAAGCAGAGCTTGTAGTGAGTCGAGATCGCGCCACTGCGCTCCAGCCTGGGCTACAAGAGCAAAACTCCATTTCAAAAAAAAAAAAGAGTTTAAGAACAATATAGATTCAGTATTCTTTTTTTAGACAAAGTTTTGCTCTTGTTACCCAGGCTGGAGTGCAATGGCCTGATCTCGGCTCACCGCAAACTCCGCCTCCTGGGTTCAGGCAATTCTCCTGCCTCGGCCACCTGAGTAGCTGGGATTACAGGCACGCGCCACCATGCCCAGCTAATGTTTTGTATTTTTAGTAGAGACGGGGTTTCACCATGTTGACCAGGATGGTCTCGATCTCTTGACCTCGTGATCCACCCTCCTCGGCCTCCCAAAGTGCTGGGATTACAGGCATGAGCCACTGCACCTGGCCCTAGATTCAGTATTCTTTTTTTGTTTTGAGACGGAGTTTCGCTCTTGTTACCCAGTCTGGAGTGCAATGGCGCGATATCAGCTCACCACAACCTCCGCCTTCTGGGTTCAGGCAATTCTCCTGCCTCAGCTTCCCAAGTAGCTGGGATTACAGGCACGTGCCACCAAGCCCAGATAATTTTTTTATATTTTTTTTAGTAGAGACGGGTTTCACCTTGTTGACCAGGATGGTCTCGATCTCTTGACCTCGTGATCCACCCACCTCGGCCTCCCAAAGTGCTGGGATTACAGGCTTGAGCCACCGCGCCCGGCATTCTTAAAGAGCAATACAGATTCAATTATTCTTACCTACAAATTGTGTTTAAATGATATCCCTTTTTCTTTTGTCCTTATAGGTCAAGCTGTAAAAGCTAAAGGTCTGGTGATGATCCCATACCCTTTTGTCCAGTCTCATGTTGAGATGTGAATGTAGAAGGCCTTCCCAAAGGAATTTTTTTTCTTTTTCTTGAGATGGAGTTTTCATTCTTGTTGCCCAGGTTAGAGTGCAATGGTATGATTCTGGCTCACTGTCTTCTGGCGTCAAGCAGTCCTCCTGCCTCACAGTTGCCTGCCACCATGCCAGGGTAATTTTTGTATTATTAGTAGAGATGGGATTTTTCCATGTTGGCCAGGCTCGTCTTGAACTCCTGACCTTAGGTGATATTAAGTGAAATAAGAGGGATGGGTGTGATTTGGGCAGCCTTGATGATGTGTGATGAGCACATTCTGCAATTGTCTTCACCTCTTTGTAAAACTTCCACTTTTCACTCTCAACTCTGACAATTGATTCTTTTTTATTTTATAGAAAGTTTGTTAGACTTAGGTTTATATATTTTCTTGTTGAACTAACAGAATGATTTTATTTAACATCATTCTGTAGTTTTCCTGAAAACCTCTAAGTTTTTACTGTTATTTGTTTATGGGCATATTTTTTTTTTACAGCTATGGTAATTGTTTCTCAAAAACACATGTGTTTCTTATCTCAAAGAGTTCCTATACTAGACCCATTCAGATTTGGTGCTAATAACATAAAGTAAGAATTTAAGACAAGTCTTGGGGAGGGATAGCCTGGGGAGAAATGCCAAATGTGGGTGAAGGGGAGGAAGGCAGCAAAACACACTGCCATGTGTGTACCTATGCAACTATCTTGCACGTTCTGCACATGTACCCCAAAATCTAAAATGCAATAAAAAAAAAATTTAAGACAAGTCTTCAGATGTTAGGGGAAAGCCAATCTAAGAACAAAGTAATCAATTCGTTTCAAGTTGACATTCAAGTTGAGGTGTGGAGGTGGAGGAGGCGGTTGGATAAATGACTCCAGAAGTAAAGAGAAAAGTCTGGCAATAGATGTAATTTTGGATTTTATGATATGTTTCAATAGCAGTTGTTGATGTCACCAAAGTAATTCATCAGCGGGCTCCCTGACATCTCCCCTTGACATCTCCCCTTTTCTTTTTAAAGAAACAGGATCTTGTTACGTTTTGTGGGCGAGACTAGAACTCCTGGGCTCAAGTTATCCTCTTGCCTCAGTCTCCTGTGGCTGGAGCCACAGGCATGTGATACCATGCCCAGCTTTGAACCACTTCCAACCATCAGGTGGCAAAATATTTAAATGTATGTACAGAGGTGTAAGGGAGACCTGTGTATAAATAGCACCATGTAAATTTCTTGAATCTTTCTTTTTAGAGTTCTGTTTGGATGTGGCTTCAGAGCAGAGATTAGTAAATTAATTTTTACTTTTTTTTTTTTGAGACAGATTCTCACTCTGTTGCCCAGGCTGCAGTGCAGTGGCATGATCTTGGCTCACTGCAGCCTCTGCCTCCAGGGTTCAAGCGATTCTCTTGCCTCAGGCTCCTGAGTAGCTGGGACTACAAGTGCCTGACACCACATCTGGCTAATTCTTTTTTTTTTTTTTTTTGTATTTTTGGTAGAGACAGGGCTTCACCATGTTGGCCTGGCTGGTCTTCACCTCCTGACCCATGTGATCCACCTGCCTCGGCCTCTCAGAGTGCTGGGATTACAGGCATGAGGCACTGCTCCTGGCGTTTTTTTTTCTTTTTTTTTAACTTTTAAATTACAGTTTTTATACCTATTCAAAAGTAGAGAAAATAGTACAGTGAACACGGAAATACCCGTTCCTTAATTTCTGTGATCATTAATATTGTCTCACATTTTTTTTTATTGCATTTTAGATTTGGGGGTACATGTGAAGAACATGCAAGATATTGCATAGGCACACACGTGGCAGTGTGATTTGCTGCCTTCCTCCCCTTCACCTATATCTGGCATTTCTTCCCATGCTATCTCTCCCCAACTCCCCACCCTCCGCTGTCCCTCCCCTATTCCCCCCATTGTCCCACATTTTGTTCTTCTACTCCTTTACCTCCCTTTGCAGGAGTATTGTAAAGCGTATTGTAGTCACCATGTTATTTTATCTGTTCTGCATGCATCCCCAAATGGTATGAACATTTTCTTACACAGCCATTATCTCATCACATCTGACAAAATTAACAATGATTTTTTTGGTGTCAGCTCATATGTAGCCCTTAGTCAAGTTTCCTCTCTCTTTTTTTTTTTTTGTGATGGAGTTTCGCTCTTGTTACCCAGGCTGGAGCGCAACGGCGCGATCTCGGCTCACCGCAACCTCCGCCTCCTGGATTCAGGCAATTCTCCTGCCTCAGCCTCCTGAGTAGCTGGGACTACAGGCACGCGCCACCATGCCCAGCTAATTTTTGTATTTTTAGTAGAGACGGGGTTTCACCTCGTTGACCAGGATGGTCTCGAGCTCTTGACCTCGTGATCCACCTGCCTGGGCCTCCCAAAGTGCTGGGATTATAGGCGTGAGCCACCGCGCCCGGCCAAGTTTCCTCACTCTTATATGAACATCTCATTTCTCGTTATCTGAAAAAAAAATGCTTTCAATCTGTATCCAAACAGTCTTCATGTACTAACTAAAGAGGTTGTTAGGCCTCTTTTAATCTAAATCAGCTTCTGCTTACTATTTTTATTTCTTATTCTATGAATTCTTCGTGGAAAGTTGTTTCTTTTTAAAATAGCATGCTCACAAGGTCCCGTGGTTGCAGTGCAGATGGAAGTGTAGCCTGAAATGCACTAGTGTGCAGCAGCCAATGGAGGAGGGTTAGTACAGCCATGAGCAGACAGCAGCAAGAGGAGGAGGGTTAGTACAGCCATGAGCAGACAGCAGCAGGAGGAGGAGGGTTAGTACAGCCATGAGCAGACAGCAGCAAGAGGCTGCTTCCAAACAGTCTTTATGGCTGGGTGCAGTGGCTCATGCCTGTAATCCTAGCACTTTGGGAGGCTGAGGTAGGTGGATCACCTGAGGTCAGGAGTTTGTGATCAACCTGCCCAACATGGTTAAGCCCTGTCTCTACTAAAAACGTACCAAAATTAGCCAGGCATGATGGCAGACACCGGTAATCTCAGCTACTCGTTGGGGCTGAGTTATAATGAAGAGGAAAGGTTTAAGATGATACACAAAGTTGCTTCTTGCTGTGCTGTGGGACAGTTCATCTGAGATTCAGAAACAGAATTGAGCTGGTTTGGGGAAAAAGTGACTTTTTCATATTTATCTTATAAAAAGGATGACTTTGGAGACATCCAGGTGGTCTCACCTGAATGTCTGAAAGTTGCTATTTTAAAAATTCAAGTTGCCTGGGCGCGGTGGCTCACACCTATAATCCCAGCACTCTGGGAGGCTGAGGCGGGTGGATCACGAGGTCAGGAGATCGAGACCATTCTGGTCAACAACGTGAAACCCCGTCTCTACTAAAAATACAAAAAATTAGCTAGGCATGGTGGTGCCCGCCTATAGTCCCAGCTACTCGGGAGGCTGAGGCAGGAGAATTGCTTGAACCCAGAAGGCGGAGGCTGCAGTGAGCTGAGATCGTGCCATTGCACTCCAGTCTGGGTAACAACAGCAAAACTCTGTCTCAAAAAAATAAAAAAAGTTCAAGTCACCAAAATGATTTTTTTTTTCACTATAAAATGTAGGCAGAATACTTAAAAATTGGCTGGGACAGTGGCTCTTGCTTATAATGCCAGCACTTTGGGAGGCTGAGGCAGGTGGATCACCTGAGGTCAGGAGTTTGAGACCAGCCTGGCCAACTGGCAAAACCCTGCATCTACTAAAAATATAAAAATTAGCCGAGTGTAGGGGCATGCACTTGTGGTCCCAGGTATTCAGGAAGCTGAAGCATGAGAATTGCTTGAACCCGGGAGGCAGAGGTTGCAGTGAGTTGAGATCATGCCACTGCACTCCAGCCTGAGTGACAGAATGAGAGTCCATCTCAAATAATAATAATAATTAGCAGCTCATAGCTGTGTGAGAAAGGCCTGTAAATTTCTTCTAAATGCTTTATTTTAAAATGCTTCTAAATGCTTTCAATACTAATATCAGCTATGTTTTTACAGATCAGAACTTCTTATAATACAACTGAAGTTACTCAGCCAAGAACAAATACAACAGGTAAAATAGTTGTAAATCCTTTTTTTTTTTTTTTTCCCGAGACGGAGTTTCGCTCTTGTTACCCAGGCTGGAGTGCAATGGCGCGATCTTGGCTCACCGCAACCTCCGCCTCCTGGGTTCAGGCAATTCTCCTGCCTCAGCCTCCTGAGTTGCTGGGATTACAGGCACGCGCCACCGTGCCCAGCTAATTTTTTTTTGTATCTTTAGTAGAGACAGGGTTTCACCATGTTGACCAGGATGGTCTCGATCTCTTGACCTCGTGATCCACCCGTCTCGGCCTCCCAAAGTGCTGGGATTACAGGCTTGAGCCACCGCGCCCGGCCTGTAAATCCTTTTTAAAAGCACAGATTAATCTTTTAAGTTTTTAAAAAATAATCTTTTAAAATGATAGAACTGCTACTTCCTTCACCTTCCTAAAAAACCTTTTGCAGAAGCTCAATATAGGCACTCCTTGATATATCAATATGGACAGATGCAGTGTAGGCATAACTCAAGCTTTTTTTTTCTTTCTTCCTTTTTTTGATACAGAGGCTCACTGTGTCACCCAGGCTGGAGTGCAGTGGTGTGATCTTGGCTCACTGAAACCAGGCTCAAGCAATTCTTCTGCCTCAGCCTCCCGAGTAACAGGGATTACAGGCATGCGGCACCATGCCTGGCTAAGTTTTATATTTTGTGTAGAGATGAGGTTTCCCCATATTGGCCAGGCTGGTCTCAAACTCCTGGGCTCAGGTGATCCTTCTGCCTGAGCCTCCCAGAGTGCTGAGATTACAGGTGTGAGCCACCGTGCTTGGCCTATTTTATTAGAGCTCTAAGCGTACCTTTCTTTCATTCCCATCTTCGTGTTTGCCATTGTGCATTGTCAGAGTAAGTGACCACAGTTTGTAGATCATCTGCCACCTTAGGAACTTAGGTTGTCAAGAACCGATAAAATGGCCACTTAGTGTAAACTTTGACATTTTCAAAAAATAAGTGTTGGGAATCAAGTATGAATTTTGTGTGTATATTAGGTGTTTACAAATTTGTGCAGTTAATCATTTTCATGAATACTAAGGTGAATAAATGTTCTCCAATTGGGTTAATGGGTGTGTCCTAAAATACTGCTCCTTCAGCTCTTTCAGTACCTTGGGGCAATTAGTGAAGGTCAGTCTGTGCCAAATAGATTTTGTGTAGATTATGGCTTGGGAAGTGGTTGAGAAATTCTGTAGTAGGGTAAGAAAATTATCCTTGTCCAGTAGTCCTGCAGTGGAGAAGACAAAACTCAATATTTAACTTAAAGAAGTTAATCTCCTCAGCATGCTTTTTTTTTTTTTTTTTTTGAGCTGGAGTCTCGCTTTGTCACCCAGGCTGGAGTGCAGTAGCATGATTTTGGCTCACCACAACCTTTGCCTTCTGGGTTGAAGCAGTTCTCCTGCCTCAGCCTCCTGAGTAGTTAGGGTTACAGGTGCACACCACCATGCCTGCCTAATTTTTGTATTTTTAGAAGAGACGGGGTTTCATTATGTTGACCAGGCTGGTCTCGAACTCCTGACTTTGTGATTTTCACACCTTGGCCTTCTGAAGTACTGGGATTACAGGTGTGAGCCAGAGCACCCAGCCCTCATCGTGCTTTTGATTTAGCCAAAGAATCAAGGTATTGGTAAAGAATTGAAGATTGGAAGTTACATGTTTTATGCTAAGGGAAGTCATAGAGAAAGAAAAATATTCCTGGAGGCAGAGCTTCAGTGTGGATGAGTTTGAACATGATGAAACCTGTATAAACCTTCATTTCTAATGACGAAGCTCAAATTCAAGGTTGTGATGAGTGCAGTCACCACTTTTTTTATGGGCAGTTGTGACAGTGATTGCAGAAACTGAGAATGTGAAGGCTGTATTCTTTAGAGAATATGTCAGTGCCATAGAAGACACTGACAGAATTGGGTGCTGGAGCAGTGCCAGGCCTGCCATTGTCACCAGAGTGCAGCAGCTGTCACCAGAAGGAGAATCTCCACTTTTGCCATCACTGACAGCACTTGATTTTGTCCCATTCACAAAAGATCTTGGAAGGAATTAAAGGTGCTTGGTGGTTCCTCATTCTAGCATAACCTTACTTGGCCTGCCCGTGGGTGTGCATTTGTCTTTGGACAAAAACAATTCATGTCACAGACAACATGTCAAAAGAATTTTGTGGCCATCAGAATTGTCTGCTTAAACTCACCACAGGTGCAGTGTATCCTCAGCTTGGTGAAATGTAGCTGTCACAAGTGAGAATGTCGTGGAGCCAGAGATGTGATCAAGCCTTGAAGAGTGGGAGGTGGCATCTCACTCTGTGAGGAGGGTGTGAAGTCCTGCATGGGAGGAGCAGATGCCAGAAAAGGAGGTGAGGGTGAGCAGAAGAGGAGGCCAAGCTGCAAGTGAATAGATGCATTTGACCTCAGGGGAGGAGAGTTTGATGTCTCATGTCTGATGGTAGTATTCAAATGGGGTTCACACTGGAGTTATTTTCTGTGGCTGAATGGTTCAATTACTCTGAAATCCATGGGAAAAAAACAACTCATACTAAACCCTTGAGATGCTAAGTTTTCTTTTAAAGTAAAGAAAATGTTAGAAGATTTTCTGAAACCACCAACCTTTAGCAATGTTTTCAGACCTTCTCCAACATTTTCCACTGCCTTTGTCAGCAATCAGAGATGACCTCCACACTGAGGCTAGTCTTCCACTCCCCTTACCCTTTTCCTTTTTCTCTTTCCCTCCTTTCCTCATCCAGTAACTCCAGTGGGCCTCCATTGTCTCCAAGTCAACTTTCCTCCTCATCTACAACTCCTCCACACCAGCCCTGAACACCTGTTTACATAAGTGACATTCTCTTCTATATGTCTTTATTTTTTATTTTTATTTATTTTATTTTATTTTTGAGACGGAATCTCACTGTGTTGCCCAGGCTGGAGTGCAGTGGCATCATCTTGGCTCACTGCAACCTCTGCCACCCGGGTTCAAGTGATTCTCCTGCCTCAGCCTCCCAAATGGCTAGAACTACAGGTGCCCACCACCATGCCTGGCTAGTTTCTGTATTAGTAGAGATGGGATTTCACCATGTTGGCCAAGGCTGGTCTCAAACTCCTGACCTCAGGTGATCTGCCTGCCTTGGCCTCCCAAAGTGTTGGGATTACAGGTGTTAATCACCATGCCTAGTTCATGATTTACTATTTATAAGAACATGAACTTACTACTTGTGTAACATTTATCCCTGTATTTCAGATGGGAGTTGCTGAGGTGGTATGAGGTTTGGTATCTACATCCAGCGTCTCAGGGAAATTGCCAAGTTGTTCAGATTTTCAGCTATATTATATGAGGTTGTTTATCAGCTTCATACCTTACTACTAAGAAATAAAGGAAATTTTTTTCACTTTTTTTCTTCTTAACATCTCCTTGAAATTGTTTTAAAGGAAAGAGTTTTGTTGTTGTTGTTGTTGTTGTTGTTGTTTTGAGATGGAGTCTCACTCTGGCACCCAGGCTGGAGTGCAGTGGCACAATCCTGGCTCACTGCAACCTCCGCCTCCCGGGTTCAAGAGATTCTCCTGCCTCAGCCTCCCTAGTAGCTGGGATTATAGGCATGAGCCACCATGCCCTGCTAATTTTTGGTGTTTTTTTTATTAGAGACAGGTTTTCACCATAGTGGCCAGGTTGGTCTTGAACTCCTGTCCTTAAGCGATCTGCCTGCCTTGGCCTCCTAAAGTGTCAGGATTACAGGAGTGAGCCACTGCGCCCAGCCAGTCTACTCTCAATACAACAGCTAGAACAATTCTTTTACAGTGGAATTAAGATCATGTTTACCAGGCCGGGCCCGGTGGCTCACGCCTGTAATCCCAGCACTTTGGGAGGCCAAGGCGGGTGGATCACGAGGTCAAGAGATTGAGACCATCCTGATCAACATGGTGAAACCCCGTCTCTACTAAAAATACAAAAAAAATTAGCTGGGCATGGTGGCACATGCCTGTAATCCCAGCTACTCAGGAGGCTGAGGCAGGAGAATTGCCTGAACCCAGGAGGCGGAGGTTGCGGTGAGCCGAGATCACGCCATTGCGCTCCAGCCTGGGTAACAAGAACAAAACTCTGTTTAAAAAAAAAAAAAGATCATGTTTACCCCTATGTTCAAACTCTTGAGTGGCTTTGTTTTCTACATGATCTGGCCCCCTGCTGTCTGTCTCACTGTCTTCCTGCTGCCCTCCTGCTCTTACTTCTCTTTGTAAACACTGAGCTCATGGTGTTTTATTTAGCATGCCAGGCAGGCTTGACCTTGTCCTGTCTCTGAGCCTTGCTGTTCCCTCTGCCTGGGACATTCTTCCCTAGTGTCTGTACGGCTCACTCTCTGCTTTGGATTGTGGTTCAAAAGTCATCTTATCAAGGGCCTCCAGGCTGCTCTGCAACATTAATCACTACTTGTGGAGGTCTGTCCTGCAGATCTTGACTCGGCAATGGATGAATGAAATATGCTGTTATATACAGAATAGAGTGTAAGAGTTGGGCTGGGGGTCATCCGCTGTTTGTAGAGGTTGATTGCAGCTAATTCACTACAACTCCTGTTCCTTCTCGCATTTATTCAGTATAGAGGTAATAATAAAGGTTTTAAGTCAACATGCTTGTGGATAATTAACATGGTTAAAAGAGTGATTTTACGAGTGATAAAAATTTTTTATTCTGGGGCCCAGAATAAACAGCATTAACAAGTCATTCTTTTTCAGCGTCCCCCGAGAGGACCATCTAGCACAAAGTTTACTTGAGTAAACAGAGTAGAGACAAAGGAATGTGGGGTGAACAGACTTAGCTGGGGAGGCTTTTATTATCTTAATCTTCACCTTACGACCTAAAGTTCTAAGGTAAGAACTTGCTGTCTTCAGCTTGGCTCATTAAAACTTTTCAGCTTTCCAAAAGATTTGAGACTGTAATCTATAACTTCCCTAATATTTCCCTTAATATTTTGCCAGCCACCCTGAGTGAATCCCAACACTGCCCTGCATAAAATATATCCTTAATTCTTATTTCCTGTTTGATATCTGACTCTCCCTTGTCCTTCACTAAAATGTAAACTCCATAAGGGAAGGGATTTTTGTCTGTTTTGTTCTGTTGTATCCCTGAATACCTAGAAGGTGCTCAGTAAATATTTGTTGATTGAATGAATAAATCAGCCTATTGTTGAATCAGTCAATATCCTCTGTAGAAGGGACTTCTCATATCAGTGGTGCATATCTGTATGATAGCTGGTGTAGGAGGGACATGGTCAGAATGGCTCTGTCTGTGTGGAACAGTTTTGCTTAGCATAATCCCAGCAGGCTCCACAGTTTTAGCCTTATTAGTATCACTCTTTAATCATAAAGCTGGAGGGTGTTAAGATTGGAATTGATCCGGGAGACTATTCAGTCTGCTTTTCTCATGATTGATGTGAGAATGACCAAGGCTAGAGAAAGTAAGTTGATTACTCACAATTGTAAAGCTGTAGGGGTTGACCTGAAATTAGGCTTCTGACATCAGCTTCTGTAGTCTTCACTACGTGTGTTCTCCCTGGCTGGGACAATTCATGAGCTTTCAGGTTTGACAATTTTCTCTCCAGTCTCTAAACAGGAGCTTTTATTTGGACATTCTAGGTAGCATAGATGGATGAGGACCCTGCAATGTGTGGAAAATCCCAAAGGGTGACCAGTGTGAATGGGAACTACCCCAGCGTGTCAGGAGCACCACAGGCACGCTCACTCCTCCATTCACTGGAGCTGCGTAAGATGGAAAGGAAACACAAATCAAGACCCTTTGCTGCTTCAGTTCTTTTATTGCATGTCACAGTCCAACGTGTCTTTATTTAAAGTCAGTCTTTTTGATGAATCGTCAGACCAGCTGCAGGCCCTTTGGGCCGGACGTCTCGATCTTGCCAACTGTTCATTTTCTTGGTGGACTTCCTTACTTCAGGCATTTGTGTGTAGCTGGTCTATTGCGGGGTTTTCAGAGGGGTGTGGAGCCCTCTCTTTTTGAGACAGTGGATTCTCCCCATGAAGCATGTCCTAAAGCTGGCCTGTCTCCATCCTCTTTCTAAGTGTATGAGGTCTTGTGTTAAGAAGGGTAAAGTGAGAGAGGACTCCTAGAGAGAAAAACTCCTCCAGCGTTTGCTGAAACATGTCTGTGAACTAACCAAGATGTAATTGGATGGCATGAAAAAGACTAAAATTTCTTTAATTTCTTGCCATCTGGTTTGTGATATATGATGCCTTAAATAGAGTTTAGAAGGCACTTTGATCATAGGTCAAGAGCTGTCATATACATATATTTTTTGAGATGGGAGTTTTGCTCTGTTGCCCAGGCTGGAGTGTAGTGGTGTGATCTCAGCTCACTGCAACCTTTGCCTCCCGGGTTCAAGTGATTCTCCTGCCACAGCCTCCCAAGTAGCTGGGATCACGGGTACCTGCCACCATGCCTGGCTAAATTTTATATTTTTAGTACACATGGGGTTTTACCATGTTGGCCAGGCTGGTCTCAAGCTCCTGACCTCACACGATCTGCCCACCTCAGCCTCCCAAAGTGGTGGGATTACAGGCATGAGCCACTGTGCCCGGCCAAAGGTGTCATATTTAATTCTACTCCCTGTGGCCTCTCTTACAATACCAATCATGCGTGGAGCCCATGGTTTTTTTTTTGTTTTTTTTTTTTTTGAGATGTTTCACTCTTGTTACCCAGGCTGGAGTGCAATGGCGTGATCTCGGCTCACCGCAACCTCTGCCTCCTGGGTTCAAGCAATTCTCCTGCCTCAGCCTCCTGAGTAGCTGGGACTACAGGTGTGCACCACCATGCCCAGCTAATTTTTTGTATTTTTAGTAGAGACGAGGTTTCACCATGTTGACCAGGATAGTCTCAATCTCTTGACCTCGTGATCCACCCACCTCGGCTTCCCGAAGTGCTGGGATTACAGGCTTGAGCCACCGCGCCCGGCCAAGCCCATGGTTTTATTGCATCTCATTTTACTGAAACAGAGGCTCTAGACTTTCATAGTTTATACTGATATGTTCTAGTATGCACCTGAAATATACTCTGAGGATGCTGACTTGTAGGTAACCATTTTTGGGTCAAGGGAATTTCAAGTCTTTTGAGTATAGTAGCCATACCACTTAGCTTCATTTTGGTTTGGTTACAAAATTTATTTTAGCTTAGTTTTCTTAGATTAAGTGGGCAAAATAAGAAAGAGCAGAAGCCTTTGGGAGGCTGAGGTGGGTGGATCACAAGATCAGAAGTTTGAGACCGGCGTAACCAGCATGATGAAATCCGGTCTCTACTAAAAATACAAAAATTAGCTGAGCGTGATGTTGTGTACTTGTAATCCCCACTACTTGGGAGGCTGAGGCAGGTAAATTGCTTAACCCAGGAGCCAGAGATTGCAGTGAGCCAAGATTGTGCCACTGTACTCCAGCCTGGGCAACAGAACAAGACTGTTTTTTTTGTTGGGTGGGGGGAGAAATAACTAGATATTGAGCCACCAGAAAACAAGTATCACACTGTTTATATTCTATTTAAAAACACCTAGCTATGCTTTATACTCACTAAATATTGTTGAATGAATGATGAGATGCTGAATGGGGGTGTCAGTGAATATGAAGGCGAAGTGAGGTTTCGAGAAATATTTAGGAGGTAAAAAATCAATACAGCTTATTGTTGACACAGTGAACAGAAATAGGATTAGGACAGAAGGAGGACTGTAGAATGCACTTCATGTTTCTGGTTCAGGTATCTTGGTGCATGGCAGTGCCATTAACTGAGACAGGGAAAGTGGAGATCCAAAGAGCATACTTTGCCAGGGAGAAGGAATTAATCTTTGGACATGGGATGCTCAGTACATCCAGGTAGACATGTCTAAAAGGTAGTTGGAAAGACAGAGCTCAGTGGTATCATATTGTAGACTCCTGGTAATTAGAATTCCAGAGGCATCGGCTAGTGTGGGCTCTCCTATAAAGGGTATGTCATGAGGAGGGCAGGGATAGATGTCACATGGCATTCATTTCCAATAAATTTTGGATCTAGAGAAAAGGCAAAGGTAAACTAGGTGTATGGACAGTTTGCATCAGTCAGGTCATCCCATGACCATGGAGAATTTTTTCTGCAAAAGCTGATGGGCTCAAATGAAGGCTTGCCTTACCTGTTTCTCTGGCCACCAACCTTTTTGTTAGTTGGGTTGACTCTGGCAGCTATGGAGGCTTCTTCTCTCCTAGACTCCCTGCTAACATTGGAACATTTGTCGCCATTTAACTCTGTTGGTGATTCATATTTGCATTTATCTTTTTATTTTACTTTATTTATTTATTTTTGAGACAGAATTTCACTCTTGTTGCCCAGGCTAGAGTGCAACGGCATGATCTCAGCTCACTGCAACCTCTGCCTCCCGGATTCAAGTGATTCTCCTGCCTCACCCTCCCAAGTAGCTGGGATTACAGGCATGGCCTATGACACCCGGCTAATTGTGTATTTTTAGTAGAGACAGGGTTTCTCAATGTGTCCAGGCTGGTCTCAAACTCCCAACCTGAGGCGATCCACCCACGTCAGCCTCCCAAAGTGCTGGGATTACAGGTGTGAACTACCATGCCCGGCTATCTTTTTATTCTTTTAAGAGACAAGTTTTCATCCTGTTGTCTGCCGGAGTGCAATGGCACAATCATAGCTCACTGCAGGCTCAACCTCCTAGGCTCAAGTGATCCACCTCAGCCTCCCAAGAAAGTGGGATCATAGGTACATTCCATCAAGCCCAGATAATTTTTTAGTTTTTGTAGAGGTGGTCTCCCTATGTTGCCCAGGCTGATCTTGAACTACTGAGCTTAAGTGGTCTTCTCAATTTGTCTTTCCAAAGCGTTGGGATTACAAGTGTGAGCCAACATGTTTGCATTTATCTAGTTGAGGCTGCAGGTAGGTGGGAGGGCCTAGTTGTCGTTGGTGTTTTGGCAGAGCGGTAAGTCAAGGGCTAGACAATGGATTAATTTTATTACATTTAAAAAATATTAATAAATTCATTAAATATTGTTGAATATTATAAAATTTGTTAAGTATTATGGGTTCTTTTATGCCACAAAGCAAAACCCCTTACCGGCCCTGAAAAATAGTTTCCCTTTCCCTTTTCCCTTTTCTCGTTTTGTCTGGGGAAGGGAAACCACTTGTGGCTGGGTA
Source organism: Saguinus oedipus (assembly GCA_031835075.1). Taxonomy (NCBI): domain Eukaryota; kingdom Metazoa; phylum Chordata; class Mammalia; order Primates; family Cebidae; genus Saguinus; species Saguinus oedipus. Next base: position 66,165,687 of record CM063170.1, read on the forward strand.
TGGTGGCTCACACCTGTAATCCCAGCACTTTGGGAGGCCGAGGTGGGTGCATCACCTGACGTCAGGAGTTTGAGACCAGCTGGCCAACATGGTGAAACCTCATCTCTACTAAAAATTCAAAAGATTAGGTGAGTGTGGTGGCGCATGCCTGTAGTCCCGGCTACTTGGGAGGCCAAGGCAGGCATATCACTTGAGGTCAGGAGTTTGAGACTAGCCTAGTCAACATGGTGAAACCTTGTCTCTACAAAAAGTACAAAAATCAGCCCGCCATGGTGGCGGGCTCCTGTAATCCTAGCTACTTGGGAGGCTGAGGCAGGAGAATTGCTTCAGCCCAGCAGGTGGAGGTTGCAGTGAACTGATTAATTGCGCCACAGCATTGCAGCCTGGTTGACGGAGACTCTGTCTCAGACAAACAAACAAAACCATAGTTGTAATTCTAGACCTATATACAAATCTCCCCTCTTTACAGAAGTCCACTATGAAAAGCCAAGAACGAAATCAAACTGTAAAGTGGGTGGGGAAGGAGGACCACTATCCATTCCCCTCATAATCTTTTTTAGCATATTGTCACATTTCTGCTGTTTGTACTTTTTTTTTGAGATGGAGTTTCGCTCTTGTTACCCAGGCTGGAGTGCAATGGCGCGATCTCTGCTCACCACAACCTCCACCTCCTGGGTTAAAGCAATTCTCCTGCCTCAGCCTCCCGAGTAGCTGGGACTACAGGCTGAGCCACCATGCCCAGCTAATTTTTGTATTTTTTAGTAGAGACGGGGGTTTCATCATGTTGACCAGGATGGTCTCGATCTCTTGACCTCGTGATCCACCCGCCTCGGCCTCCCTATAATCCCAAATCCCTCCCAAAGTGCTGGGATTATAGGTGTGAACCACCGCACCTGGCCTGTTTGTACATTTTTTTAAAATTAATTAATTTTTTTGTTTGTTTATACATTTTTTTTTTTTGAGACAGAGTCTCACTCCGTCGCCAGGCGCCAGACTGGAGTACAGTGGCGCAATCTCGTCTCACTGCAACCTCCGCCTCCTGGGTTCAAGCAATTCTCCTGCCTCAGCTTCCTGAGTAGCTGGGACTACAGGCACGCGCCACCATGCCCAGCTAATTTTTGTATTTTTAGTAGAGACGGGGTTATACCATGTTGGCCAGGATGGTCTCGATCTCCTGACCTTGTGATCTGCCCGTCTCGGCCTCCCAAAGTGCTGGGATTACAGGCGTGAGCCACCGCGCCCAGCCTTGTTTATACATTTTTTAGAAGATGTTTTTCAAACATATTTTAATTCAGTCTTGCATATAATATTCAAATTTTAGGGCCCACATGTTTTATCCGTTTTTTTCTTGTTTTTTTTTTTTTTGAGATGGGTCTTGCTCTGTTGCCCAGGCTGGAGTGCAGTGGTGGGATGTCAGCTCACTGCAACCTCTGCCTCTTAGGTTCCAGCCATTCTCCTTCCTCAGACTCAAGGGTAGCTGGGATTACAGGCACGCACCATCATGCCTGGTTAATTTTGTATTTTTCGTAGAGACAGGGTTTCACCATGTTGGGCAGGCTGGTCTTGATCTCCTGACTTCATGAACCACCTGCTTTGGCCTCCCAAGGTGCTGAGAATATAGATGTGAGCCACTGTGCCCAGCCAGGTTTTCCTTTTCAAGGAAACAGTTGAGTAATAACTTTGCTAGTCCTTTAACCTAAATTATTCCTGTCATGAGGTCAGTGACTTCTGACACATGGAAGTAGGTAGTCTGAAGCCTGATTACCTGATCCCAAAGTGGAGGAAATGGAGCCCTGGCCCAAACCAATAGGTAGTAAAGGTAAACTAAAAATATGAACAATTATTTTAAAAGACGTCTATTGAGAAGTATAGTATCATTTTCAGCCCTGTCTGGTGCACCCTGTAGAATCCCTGCACCTTATTATATGTCACCACTCTTAATACTTACTTATATAGCCGTCCAGTGTTTCTTTATGTAAATAAAAGCAAATATAAACATATTCTTACCTTCTTCATACTCTTACTTGAAAGGTAGCTCATTATATGACCACTTTTGTACTGTTTTGTTTTTAATAGTATGTCTTGGAGATCTTTCCTTTTTGGTACAGAGAAAGCGTTCTCATTCTTAAATAATAGCTGTATAGTATTCCATTGTGTGGATGACTGCCTCCTACTTTATTGAATTAGTTCCTTATACATGTGCACTTGAGTTGTTTCTAGTATTTGCTCTTACAAGCAATACTTCAGTGAACAAAGGCAGCCTCTTTCTCTCAATCTCTCCTCTCTCTCTCTCTCTCTCTCTCTCTTTCTCTCTCGACCAAATCTTGCTCTGTCACCCAGGTTGGATGCAGCGGCATGATCTTGGCTCACTACAACCTTGGCATCCCAGGTTCAACTGATTCTCCCAACTCAGCCTCCTGAGTAGCTGGGACTACAGATGCCCACCACCATGCCAGGATAATTTTTCTATTTTTAGTAGATATAGGGTTTTTCCATGTTTGCCAGGCTGGTCTTGAACTCCTGACCTCAGGTGATGTGCCTGAGCCTCCCAAAGTTCTCAGATTACAGGTGTGAGCTACCATACCTGGCTGACATTTAGATAGAAATCTTACACATATTTCTATCTTTGGTCTTTCCCCACTTACTTTTGTGACCTCTTCTTTAATAAGAACAAATTATTTGTAGATTTGAAAAGAATTACTACAGTAACTGAAAAAAACAGAGTTAAAATGACGTTCTTGCTACTCTCTTTTAATTAATAACCCCTAAAAAGGCTAACTCCCTTGGACACTACTTAATTAACAATCAATTAGTAAGGAAAAGCTATCAAAGCAGTAAGCTTAAGTGACAGTGAAACGTTCTGTTGACCAAACATGGATTTGCTCCTCCTCAGAATCAAGACACAGGTGCAATTACGGAAAATACTTTGAACACATCCTTCGCATATCCTGTAGGAAATCAGACAAAAACACAAATCAGTTTCTTTTTTTTGACACAGGGTCTCACTCTGTCTCCCAGGCTGGAGTGCAGTGGTGCAATCACAGCTCACTGTAGCCTCGACCTCCTGGGCATAAGCAATCCTCCTGCCTCAGCCTACAAATAGTGGGAACTACAAGCATGTGCCGCCATGCCCAGCTAATTTTTTGTGTTTTTGTAGAAATGGGGTTTCACCATGTTGCCCAAGCTAGTCTGGAACTCTTGAGCTCAAGCAGTCCACCCTCCTTGGCCTCCTAAAGTGCTCAGAGCCACCATGACCACTCCAATTACTTTCTTCAGTCTGAGCATGAGTACTAGAAGAAAATCTCTCACTTGCATATATTTTTTTAGAGACAGGATCTCGCTTTATCACCCAGGCTGGAGTGCAGTGGCGCCATCTTGGCTCACCGTAAAGTCAGCCACCTGGGCTCAATTGATTATATTTTTAAAAAGATGTTTTCTTCGTTTCCTAGCCCCTCCTACCCACCTACAAAGTTGGAAATGCTTTAATGCTATTGCAGCTGTCATTAAAATCAAACTGGGGTTGCAGCTCCCTAATGTGGGGCAACCTCAGAGGAATTGATGCTGACCAAGGGCCCTGGCTAGAGGAGGTATTGGGAGGTGCACGTACTCAGGTTCAGGCTCAGGTGAGGCGAGTGCACAGCCGGGGCTGCAGCTGGCACTGGCCATTGAGGAGCTTTTGCATGACCTTGCTCTTCTGCCTGCCAAGCGCCAGCTGGTTGGTGCACAGCACCTAATAGTGCTGCTTCCAGCCATTGCTGCACCTGGCCTTGCAGGCCGGGAAGTTGCACAGGTAGTTGTAAAGCTTCTCGTAGCTTATGGATGGTGGTGGCAGGAAGGACCTGCTCAGTGGCGGGAGTCCATCCCACCCAGCTGCCTGTGGCCACCCACTGGTGCATGCAGCTCCTGGAAGACCCAGCAGCCCCGCCTCCAGTTCAGATTGGCTCTCCATGAGGGGCAGGCCTCTGTGACATAATAGGGGCGGGTCTTCGGTCACTTCTTGTGGCAGTACTGTTCCTGGAGCCGGGCTGCATCCTCCTTGGAGTGCATCCTGGCAACCGTGACCTCCCCACCTGATCCTGTGTGTTGCTGGCTGAAGAAGGGCAGTTGACAAACTCCGACCCAGCACAGTGTTTATGTTGGTCAGAAATAGGAAACTATGTCTGGGCATGCCAAAGCAGGAGGGTCCCTTCAGGCCAGGAGTTCAAGAGCAGCCTGGGCAATGTGGTGTGACAACATCTCTGTAGTCCCGCCTCAGCCTACCAGCTCCTTGAACCACAAGGTTCAAGGCTGCAGTGAGCTATGATCCCACCACAGCACTCCAGCCTGCGAGACAGATAAATCCTGTCTAAAAAAATGGAAAATTATCCAAGTTTTCAACAGGGAGGGACTGCTTAAAGAAAACATGAGGCTTGCTGGGTCCTTTATCTCAATACAAGGTGTTGACATTTCCTGTTCCTCCCAATACTTTGGGAGGCTGAGGCGGATGGATCACGAGGTCAGGAGATTGATACCATCCTGGCTAACATGGTGAAAGCCCATATCTACCCAAAAATACAAAAAAGTGGCTGGGTGTAGTGGCACGTGCCTGTAGTCCCAGCTACTCTGGAGGCTGAGGCAGGAAAATCACTTGAACCTGGGAGGTGGAAATTGCAGTGTGCCAAGATCGCACTTCTGCACTCCAACCTGGATGACAGAGCAAGATTCCATCTCAAAAACAAACAAACATTAAGCCAGAAAGTATTAAAAACTTTCTCCTAAAAGTATTCATTTTTTAGGCTGCTTCTTCGGATTTTACCAATGTCCTAAGCAAAATGCCTTCAATACGAAGTGGATACTGCTTGATTGTAGAGAACTTGTCCATAGTATACTTGAGAATGCAGATACAAATAAAAGAATGTCTGTGCCAAATATTATCTTCCACAGATTATGTTCTCCTGCACTTTCTGCTCAAGCTCTTGGACTCACTGAGGCAGTAAAAGTACCATATCCTGTGTTTGAATCAAACCCGGAGTTTGAAGTCCTACCTGGTTTGGAATTCGATGACTTGAAAGGATTCTCCGTGGGAGTGATAAAATCAAGTTTGTTGTTAAAAAGTAAGTTTTAGGCTGGGTGTGCTGGCTCATGTCTGTAATCCCAGCACTTTGGTAGGGTGAGGCCTTCAGATCACCTGAAGTCAGGAGTTCAAGACCATCCTGGCCAACATGGTGAAACCCTGTCACAAAATAAAGTACAAAAAATTAGCCAGTTGTGGTGGCACATGCCTGCAATCCCAGCTGTAATCCCTTCCCTCTGGAGGCTGAAGCAGGAGAATGGCTTGAAGCTGAGAGGCAGAGGTTGCAGTGAGCTGAGATCACAGCACTGCACTCCAGCCTGGGCAGCACAGTGAAACTCTGCCTCAGTAACAACAATAATAAAAAAAGTTCTGTTTGCCAACGTAGTCATTTCTGGAATTAAAACAACAAAATGACTTTACTAAAAATTTTTTTCTAGCTAGAGGTGACAGGCGTGGCTGTAAATTCCTGGTGGAAATGCCTAGCTCTGAGCCGCAGTCCTGGCATTGTCCTTTGTCCCTGCAGTCCTCCATCCTGTACTCAGTCATCTTCATTGGTACAAGAATAGTGACCACTGCGTCCATGGTGTTCAGAGGCACTGTGGTGGCCCTTGGTATGCCTAGGCACTTGAATTAAGTTTAATTTGCTGGGTTTTATCGGTTCTGTTATTTCTGGATCAATCTTGTGAGCCACTAAATATTGATAATTGAGGCCGGGCACGGTGGCTCAGACCTGTAATCCAGTACTTTGGGAGGCCGAGGTGGGCGGATCACGAGGTCAAGAGATCGAGACCATCCTGGCCAACATGGTGAAACCCCGTCTCTACTAAAAACTACAAAGATACATTGGTTCAGCAGCTCCAAGATGATGTAAGTGGCTTCCCTGTGCTTCTCTTCACTTTCCTTTCTGGTGCACAGTGACTGAGGGAGCTCCTGTTATGTCTCCATCCAAACAGGATATACATAAGTAAAGAAAATGCAGCTTGAGTGCTGCCTGCACCCATGGTCTGGAAAAATAAGAGGCTTTTTTTGAATCCTAGCAGAATTTTGCATAAGTCTCTTGGTTTTAAAAAAGATTAATTTTAAAATAATAAAGCACAATTAGCTGGGCATGGTGGCGCATGCCTCTAGTCCCAGTTCCTCAGGAGGCTGAGGCAGGAGAATTGCCTGAACCCAGGAGGCGGAGGTTGCAATGAGCCGAGATCACGCTATTGCACTCCAGCCTGGATAACAAGAGTGAAACTCCGTCTCAAAAAAAAAAAAAAAAAAACTAAGATTGTTGCTCAACCCCCTTGAAAATTTCTGATTTATTAAGTCTGGGAAGGAACCTGAGAATTTGCATTTCCAGTAATTTCTCAGGTAATCATGACTCTTATCTCTGATCTGAGATAAACTATTCATCTAGGATGATTACCTAAACAGGAGAGACAGTTACTACCTACCACATGGCTGTTTAATAAATAATGCACCTGTCAAAAAAAAAAAAGCACAAACTCTGAGGCCAAGTGATAGGATTTAAATCTGTGCTCTGCCACTTAGGAAAATTCCTTAAGTTCTCTGTTCTTTAGGTTGAGCACCTGTAAAATGGGAGGAGGAAAATAATATTTGACTCATGGTTTTTAAAAATTGATATGTTAAAGACTGGGCACAGTGGGTCATGCTTGTAATCCTGGAACTTTCGGAGGCCAAGGCAGGTGGATCATGAGGCAAGAGATCAAGACCATCCTGGCCAACATGGCAAAACCCTGTCTGTACTAAAAATATAAAAATTAGTTGGGCATAGAGGTACATGCCTGTACTCTCAGCTACTTGGGAGGCTGTGGCAGGAGAATCACTTGAACCCAGGAGGTAGCGTTTGCAGTGAGCCAAGATTGTGCCACTGCACTCCAGCATGGGTGACAGAGTGAGAGTTTATCGGAAAAAAAATTGAGATGTTATTTTATTTTATTTTTTCTGAGTTGGAGTTTCGCTCTTGTTGCCCATCCTGGAGTGCAATGGCACAATCTCTGGTCACTGCAACCTCTGCCTCCTGGGTTCAAGCGATTCTCCTGCCTCAGCCTCTTGAGTAGCTGGGATTACAGGTGTGTGCCACCACGCCCAGCTAATTTTTGTATTTTTAGTAGAGATGGGGTTTCGCCATGTTGGCCAGGATGTTCTTGAACTCCTGACCTCTGATTATTTGCCTGCCTTGGACTCTCAGAGTGCTTGGATTTCAGGTATAAGCCACTGTACCTGGCTGAGATTTTACTTCTTTAATAAACAGCTGGTATCATTTCAGACCACTTGGTATTTAGGCACTTAGGATTTTTTCACTAGAAGGCATGTAAAGAAAGATGATGAGCATTTGTAATGTATTTGGCATTCATCATTTCACTGCATGACTGACCCCCAGCGCTGGGGTTTTACTAACAAATTTTTCAGAGGCCAGTTAGCTAGCAACTGAGGCTAACTAGCCACCACCCTCACCATTCAGTGCTCTTTTGTTCTGTGTTTCTCCTCAAACTTGGTAACTCTCACAAAGTGATAAAAACTTGCATTTCGTTTCTTTTCTTTTTTTACAAAAGGGTCTCGCTTTGTCATTCAGCTGCATTGCGGTGGTGTGATCATGGCTCACTTTAGCTTCAGGCTCCTGGGCTCAAGCAATATTCCCACCTCAGCCTCTTAAGTAGCTGGGACTACAGACGTACACCACCACACAAAGCTAAATTTTTTATTTTTTGTTGTAGAGATGGGAGCATGCTATGTTGCCCAGGATGGTCTAGAACTCCAGGCCTCAAGTGGTTCTCCTGCCTCTGCCTCTCAAAGTGCTGGGATTATAGGCAGACATGAGCCACCTGTGCCCAGCCCCCTATTTTTTTTTTTTTAATAACAGCTTTATTGAAATGTACATCACATATCATACAATTTATTTATCAAAGTATGCAATTCAGTGGTTTTTAGAATATTCATGGAGCTGTACCTTTCATTACCCTATAAGAAATCCACATTTCTTTGCCACTAGCTTCTACTCCCCCTAGACCCCTATGCTCCTATAGGCAACCAAAAATCTATTTTCTGTCACTATAGAGTTGTCTATTCTGGACCTTTTATATAAACAGGATTGTGCAATATGTGGTGTCTTTTGTGGCTGTTTTTTTTTTTTTTTTTTCACTCTTAGCACAATGTTTACAGCCACTGTACCTGGCTGAGATTTTATTCTTTAATAAACAGCTTCTATTATTTCAGACCACTTGGTATTTAAGCACTTAGGATTTTTTCACTAGAAGGCATGTAAAGAAAGTTGATTAGGCCAGGTGCGTAATCCCAGCACTTTGGGAGGCCGAGGCGGGTGGATCACGAAGTCAAGAGATCGAGACCATCCTGGTCAACATGGTGAAACCCCGTCTCTACTAAAAATACAAAAAATTAGCTGGGCATGGTGGCACGTGCCTGTAATCCCAGCTACTCAGGAGGCTGAGGCAGGAGAATTGCCTGAACCCAGGAGGCGGAGGTTGCGGTGAGCCGAGATCGCGCCATTGCACTCCAGCCTGGGTAACAAGAGCGAAACTCCGTCTCAAAAAAAAAAAAAGAAAGATGATGAGCATTTGTAATGTATTTGGCATTCATCATTTCACTGCATGACTGACCCCCAGCGCTGGGGTTTTCTTTCTGGTTGTGGTGTGCAAGTCGCCACAGGCACTGATCTTCTCCAGCACCAGGCTCCTGCCCTGCACGGTGCTCAGCAGCACCCAGTGATCAGCAGTTTCTCTGCATTTGCCTGGGTGATTTTATAGTGAGATTGTTCATTAATAGCTTAAGCTAGCATCCTAGATGGTGGATTTTCAGCAAATTCGAGAGGGCATGTTGCCAGCATGTTCCACTATGTGGTAATGCAGCAGTTCTGTCATTGAATTACCCATGACGGTGCCCTCTCTAGGCAGCCTGGATCTCAGCCCTAGTGAGGAATTCCTTCCTTGGTCACTCTGTCTCAGTGTAGGGACAGTAGGAACAGTTACTGCTCATTGCATCAGTTGGACCTATACTTTTTTTTGAGACAGTGTCTCCCTCTGTTTCCCAGGCTAAAGTGCAGTGGTGAAATCATGACTCGCTCAAGCAGTATTTTCACCTCATCCTCCCAAGTAGCTGGGATTAGAAATGTGCACCACCACACCTTTTTTTTTTTTTTTTTTTAGAGACAAGGTCTCACTGTGTTTCTCAGGCTGGTCTCAAACTGCTGGCCTCAAGCAATCTTCCTCCCTTGGCTTCCCAAATTGCGGGAATTATAAGCATGAGCCGCCATGCCTGGCCTCTGCTAGTCCTATGTTCTCTAGTATTCTCTACTTTTATAGCTAATTTCTCATTATGGTGTTACCCTGTTACAATTAATAATTTTTTATTTTAAATTTTACCACTTAAACTTTGGGTGGTTTATGTATTTTGACTGGACTCTGACAAATACAGAACTGATTCTAGGAAGGGTCCCAAGAGATAGACCCACACAGCTGGGATTTGGGCATAGGTTTGATTATCCAAGGGGCAGCGTTGAGGTCCTTGCCAATGGGAAATGGGTTGCGGGTGATTTTTAGGAAGGAACCTCATAATGTTTCAAGCTACCACTTACTGTTGATTGTGATAAAATGCCAGCTGAGGCCCAGGCCTTGGGAGCTAAGTGACTTCTGTATTTGCTCACTGAGAAGACTGGTGTGGGAAGGGTCCTTTTGGATGCACTTGAGCCCATAATCCCTGAATCACAGGTCTATGCTTGGCATTAATTGGATTAGATAATTATTGTATGAAGAATTTTCATATGCCACCATCCTGACCATATCTTTAAGTGAATAGAAAAATTCTATTAAAAAGTCAACCTTGGAGAACGATCCAAGATGGCTGACCGCTAACATCTCAAGATTGTAGCTCCCAGTGAAAACGCAGAGAATGAGAGGACGCCACACTTTCGGACAAATTTTGGTCGCTCACGGAGCAGAAGATTCCCAGTGGAGGAGCTGCACGGGTCGCCAGCGCAACTCTTGTAGCCGGCACAGCGGTTTTGCCGGCACCTCGGCGCAGCAGCTCTTGGTGCAGAGTAAACAGGACTGGTTCCCCTTCTGACCGAGGTTTGGAGGAGCAGCACGGGTCGCCAGCGCAATTCTTGTGGCCGGAGCAGCAGTTTTGCCGGCACCTCGGCGTGGCAGCTCTTGGTGCAGAGTAGACGGGACTGGTTCGCCTTCTGACCTACGTTTGGAGCTCTGGGAAGGCAGAGTCGCCTATACAGACTCAAGAAGGAAGTCAGACTGGAGATTCCCAGGCAGAAAAGCACCATCAGTCTTAACGCCGCTGTTTTGGCTGGCGCAGTGGGTTGCTCATATTTCAGCCCTGGGAATTAACAACTTGGGTGTCCACTCAGAGACCTAATTTGGAAGTTGGTTATTACAAAGACGACAGGTGGATTAACTTAACAATGATGGGAAGAAACCAGCATAAAAAGGCTGAGAATACTCAAAATCAGAATGCCTCTTTCTCTAAAGAGGATCACAGTCTCTCATCAACAAGGGAACAAGTCTTGATGGAGAACGAGCACATCTCAACAGAATCAGGCTTCAGAACATGGATAATAAGAAACTTTTGTGAGTTGAAAGAACATGTTGTAGCCCAACGTAAAGAAACTAAGAACTTTGAAAAAAGGTTTGACAAAATCCTAATGAGAATAGACAACTTAGAGAGGAATATAAGTGAATTAATGGAACTGAAGAATACAATACAGGAACTCCGAGAAGTATGCACAGGTTTAAACACTCGAATTGTTCAAGCAGAAGAAAGGATATCAGAGGTTGAAGTCCAACTTAATGAAATAAAATGAGAAGACAAGAATAGAGAAAAAAGGATAAAAAGGAATGAGCAAAGTCTCCAAGAAATGTGGGACTATGTGAAAAGACCAAATTTACCTTTGATAGGTGTACCTGAATGCGACGGAGAGAATGAATCCAAGCTGGAAAATATTCTTCAGGATATTATTCAGGAAAATTTTCCTAAACTAGCAAAGCAGGACAACATTCAACCCCAGGTAATACAGAGAACACCACAAAGATATTCCTCAAGAAGAGCAACCCCAAGGCACATAATCGTTAGATTCACCAGGGTTGAAATGAAGGAGAAAATACTAAGGGCAGCCAGAGAGAAAGGTCAGGTTACCCACAAAGGGAAGCCTATCAGACTTACAGCAGATCTCCCAGCAGAAACTCTACAAGCCAGAAGAGAGTGGGGGCCAATATTCAGCATCCTTAAAGAACAGAACTTTCTGACCAGAATTTCATATCCTGCCAAATTAAGCTTCACAACTGAAGGAAAAATAAAATCTTTTATGAACAAGCAAGTACTCAGAGATTTTATTACCACCAGGCCAGCTTTACAAGAGCTTCTGAAAGAAGCATTACACATAGAAAGAAACAACCAGTATTAGCCTTTCTAAAAATATAGCAAAAAGTAAAGAGCATCAACATAAAGAAGAATTTACATCAACGAATGGATAAAACAGCCAGTTAACATCAAATGGCAATAATCCTAAATGTAAATTGACTAAATCCCCCAATCAAAAGATACAGCCAAAACCCAACGGTATGCTACATCCAGATCCATTTCACATGCAAGGGTACACAAAGACTCAAAAGGATGGAGAAAGATTTACCAACCAAAGGAAAGCAAAAATAAATAAATAAATAAATAACAGGAGTTGCAATTCTCGTATCTGATAAAATAGATTTTAAAGCAACAAAGATATAATGGTAAAAGGGTCAGTGCAACAATAAGAGCTAACCACCCACCCTGACACCCAGATACATAGAGACTTAGACTCAATGAGACAGAAAATTAATAAGGATATCAAGGACTCGAACTCAGATCCGGAACAAGTAAACTTAATAAATATTTATAGGGCTCTCCACTTTAAACACACAAAATATACATTCTTGTCAATACCACATCACACCTACTCTGGGTTTAAAGGAAATATTGATTGGCCATTATTAATACCCATTTCTTTTAGAATAAAGCAACATTTCCACTCTCTCTCCCTCTTTCTTCTTCTTTCTTCCTCTCCTTCACTCCTTTTTTTTTCTTTCCTTCTCAAAGAAAAAAGAAAACTTGTAGACCTCTAGATCCAGATCGGCAATGTCTCTCTCATTGCCTGATTTCCTTCATTCCTTTCTCTCCTTCCTTCCCTCCCTCCCTCCCTCCCTTCCTTCCTGCCTTTCTCCCTCCCTCCCTTCCTTTCTCCCTCCCTTCCTCCTTTCCTCCCTTCCTGCCTTAAAAAAAAAAAAAAAAGTCAACCTTCTGTCTCACTCTGTTGCCCAGATGGGAGTGCAGTGGTACAGTTATGGCTCACTGCAGCTTCAACCTTCTGGGCTCAAGCAGTCCTGCCTCTGCCTCACGAGTAGCTGGGACTAGAGATGCTTGTCACCACACCTTACTAATTTTCTAATTTTTCCTATATGTGGATTCCACAGGTCTGACTTCAAAAACTTGAGTATGCATGGATTTTGGTATACACAGAAATGGAGGAGCTGGAACCAGTCCCCCCATACACCAAGAAACAAATTGTATCTGGTTTGTTTTTGTTTTTGTTTTTGGTGGTGGTGGTGGTGGTGGTGTTTGTTTTTTGAGACAGTCTTGCTCTGTTGCCCAGGCTGGAGTGCAATGGCACAATCTTGGCTCACTGCAGCCTCCACCTCCTGGGTTCAAGTGACTCTTCCGCCTCAATTTCCTGAGTGGCTAAGATTACAGGTACCCACCATCATGCCTAGCTAATTTTTGTATTTTTGTAGAGACGGGGTTTCACCATGTTGGCCAGGTTAGTGTTGATCTTCTGACCTCAGCTGGTCTACTTGCCTTGGCCACTAAAACTGCTGGGATTACAGGTGTGAGCCACCTGTAAAAAAAGGTGCCTGGCCTTTTTTTTTTCTTTTCTCTTTTGAGATGGAGTTTTGCTCTCTTTTGCGTAGACTAGAGAGCAATAGTGTGCTGTCAGCTCACCACAACCTCCACCTCCCAGGTTCAAGTGATTCTCCTGCCTCAGCCTCCCAAGTAGCTTGGATTACAGGTACCACCATGCCTGGCTAATGTTATGTATTTTTTTCTTTTTTTTTTTTAATTACCCAAATCAAAAGGATTTTCCCAGCAAGTAATTTTGCATTTTTTAGTAGAGATGGGGTTTCTCCATATTGGTCAGGGTGGTCTCAAACTCCCGACCTCAGGTGATCCACCCACCTGGGACTCACAGTGATGGGATTACAAGTGTGAGCCAGTGCGCCTGGCCTCTATCTGTTTTTACAATTACACTGTTAAATACAGGATGTTCCATGACAGTGGTAATTTTTAATGACAATTTTTAACGAAGTGGAATTACCATAAAAAGAATAAAAGTAGCAGCTAATATATACTGAGCTGTTACTAGGTGCCTGTAAATAGCATAGATTTTTAATTTCCCATAACTCTTCCTTCTTTCACTTACCCACTCTATCTTAAATTAGTCATGCTTGCTTCAGTAGCACATATACTAAAGCTGGAACAATAGAAAGATTGGCATGGCCTCTGTGCAAGAATCACATGCAAATTTGTGAAGCATTCCATATGTTTTTAAAAAAGAGAAAAATATTACTCCTGTGTTTGTGCATGTGACTTTTGAAACAGGTTGTATTATATCCAAAGGTGATATTTCCAGAAATGAGACTACTGTGAGTCACAAGGCATTAGCATTCTTATTACACTTGATGTAAATTGCCAAGCTTTTAGGCATGGTGGCTGTGGGCCTACAATTCCACCACTTTGGGAGGCTGAGGTGGGAGGATTGCTTGAGGCCAGGAGTTGGGGGAGGTTGTATAGTGAGCAACTGTATAATTTTTTAAAAATTTCCAAGCATTACCCTGGAAGGCTGATATACAATTTAAATACCACTGATAGTATAAGAAAATGCTCATTTCACTGCACCTTTGCCGGCACAGGGTATTATAACTTAAAAAGTTATTTTTTGTTTGATTATTTTTAATAAATAAAAGACCTCATATTGCTTTATTTTTGTCACATTTTAATATATTTTCTTATGTTAGCTTATTAGCTTTCTTTCTTTCTTTGAGATGAAGTTTCACTCTTGTTGTCCAGACTAGAGTGCAATGGCGCAATCTCTGCTCACCGCAACCTCCTTCTCTTAGATTCAAGCCATTCTCCTGCCTTAGTCTTCCAAGTGGCTGGGATTACAGGCATGCGCCACCATACCTGGCTAATTTGGCTAATTTCATATTTTTAGTAGAGAGAGGGTTTCTCCATGTTGGTGAGGATGGTCTCGAACTCCAGACCTCAAGTGATCCACCTGACTCAGCCTCTCAAAGTGCTAAGATTACAGGTGTGAGCAGCCATGCCCAGCTAGCTTTATTTCTTTATTGCCCCCTGCCCTTTTTTTTGAGACCAAGTCTTGTTCTGTAGCCCAAGCTTGAGTATAGTGGTACAGTCTCAAATCACTGCAGCCTTGACCTCCTGGGTTTAGGTGATCCTTCCACCTCAGTAACTGGGACTATAGGCACATGCTACCATGCCTGGCTAATTTTCTTTTTTTAATTTTTAGTAGAGATGAGGTCTTGCTATGTTTCCTAGGCTGGTCTGGAATTCCTGGCCTCAAGTGATTCTCCCACCACCCGCCCCCAAACTGCTGGTATTATAAGCATGAGTGACCATGGCTGCGCTGTCCATGTCTTTATCTTTATTTATAGAGTTAATGTGTCTTTTACCAATTTGATGATCTATTTATTTAATCTTGTATTTTTTTTTTTTTTGAGCCGGAGTTTCACTCTCGTTACCCAGGCTGGAGTGCAATGGCGTGATCTCGGCTCACTGCAGTCTCCGCCTCCTGGGTTCAGGCAATTCTCCTGCCTCAGCCTCCTGAGTAGCTGGGATTACAGGCACGCACCACCGTGCCCAGCTAATTTTTTTGTATTTTATGTAGAGATAAGGTTTCACCATGTTGACCAGGATGGTCTCGATCTCTTGACCTCGTGATCCACCCGCCTTGGCCTCCCAAAGTGCTGGGATTACAGGCTTGAGCCACTGCGCCTGGCTGATTTTATTTTATTTTTTGGATGGAGTCTCGCTGTATTGCCCTGTCACTCTGCACTACCTCAGCTCACTGCAACCTCCACCTCCCAGGTTCAAGTGATCCTTCTGCCTCAGCCTGCCAGGTATCTGGGATCACATGCATGCGTCTTTGCCTGACTAGTTTTTGTATTATTAGTAAAGATGGGGTTTCAGTATGTTGGAAGGCTGGTCTTGAACTCCTGAACGCAAGTGATCCACCGGCCTCGGCCTCCCAGTCCTGGGATTACAGGTGTGAGCCACCACGCCTGGCCAGCATCTGCATTTTAATGAGATAATAATTTGTATGCTCATTAAAGTGAGAAATGCTGGCCTAGCACATTTTCTGGAATGTAGCTCACAATGTATTTTGGTGATTCCAGTGAAACTGACATTTTTGTGTAATCCCAGCACTTTGGGAGGCCGAGGCGGGTGGATCACGAGGTCAAGAGATCGAGACCATCCTGGTCAACATGGTGAAACCTTACCTCTACTAAAAATACAAAAAAATTAGCTGGGCACGGTGGCGCGCGCCTGTAATCCCAGCTACTCAGGAGGCTGAGGCAGGAGAATTGCCTGAACCCAGGAGGCGGAGACTGTGGTGAGCCGAGATCGTGCCATTGCACTCCAGCCTGGGTAACGAGAGCGAAACTCCAGCTCAAAAAAAAAATAGTAAATACATTTAAATAAAGGAGTGAAAAACTTCCTTCACTCTTTAGACCCATCTTTTCTCAGGAAATAATTGGCCATATTCTTCAAGATACATACAGGCTAATTGAATATCACTTCTCATTTTCATATTTCCTGGACATCTGCACCAATACCTATTGATCTGTCTTGATCCTTTTCACAGTTGCATAATGGTTCATTATATGGATGTATTATAATTTACGAGTCAGCCGCCATAGGCATTTAGGCTCCTTCTAATATTTGCTTTGAGCTCTTTATATCATTAAAAATAGCTGGGCGCGTTGGCTCACACCTATCATCCCAGAACTTTCAGAGGCTGAGGCAGGTGGATCACGAGGTCAAGAGGTTGAGACCATCCTGGTCAATGAGGTGAAACTCCGTCTCTACTAAAAATACAAAAATTAGCTGGGCATGGTGGTGCGTGCCTGTAGGCCCAGCTACTCGGGAGGCTGAAGCAGGAGAATTGCTTGAACCCAGAAGACGGAGGTTGCAGTGAGCCGAGATCGAGCCATTGCACTCCGGTCTGGGTAACAACAGCGAAACTCCATCTCAAAAAAAAAAAAAAAAAATTAACCCTCTCAGCCAGGTATGGCAGCTCACACCTGTAATCCCAGCACTTTGGAAGACTGAGGTCGGAGAACTGCTTGAGGGTAGGGGATCACCACCAGCCTGGTCAACATATTTTATTTTATTTAAATAAAATAAAAATTAGGTTGGAAGATTGCTGAACCTCTGGAGGTTGAGGCTGCAGTGAGCTGTGATGGTACCACTGCAGTCTAGCCAAAGCGATAGAGCAAAATTCTTTCTCAAAAATATAAAATAAAATAAACATGAACCCTTTAGCATAATTCCCAGTAACGCCTTCCCTCCTATGTTTTTCCTAGAAGCTCTTGAGTTTTGCTTGCTTTCCACATGTCATTTAAAAGTTCTAAATACTGATGTCCATGTCATCCCTTCTTTTATTTTTCAAGAATGTCTTTTGTCACTTCCAGCTGGATCTACCATGAAAGACTTCAGAGTCCAGGAAGAGACTGACTGGGTAGCATGTTATTCAGGTACGAAAAGACTTGGACAATAACTCAGAAGTGGTCAAATAATAGTGCAGTGGGAGGCACTTCTGGGGAGTGAGAGCAGCTTCCAGATACGGGGACGTTAAAGCCGGGTTTGAAAGATGAGGAAGAGTTGTATGAGAGTGGGGAGGGAAGGGGGAGGTGGAGGCATGGGGAGTGGGCTGGGGTGGGATGGAGTGTTCCCGGCAGGGAAAGCAGCTCTGTAAAGACCTGGACAATTAACATGGCACATTTTGTTCAGGGAATGGTGAATTAAGTGTGGCAGGAATACTTTTTAGAGACAGTAATTTGCTTGTATGGAATTTTGCCGAAGAGACCTCACTACAGTTTCTAATCTTGTGATGTCATCATCCATCACTGTCCCTGTCAAACAGTTGGGAATAGCTGTGATGATCACAGTAACATCAAGCATAATGTTTCATGAATTCTCCAAAATCACAGGCAGGCGCCACAGTTAGCCCCATTTTCTGAACGAAGTGATGAAGACTTGGGGATAATGAGCTTCGCCCACGCTCACGTGGTATTAAGACTGAGGCAGATGTAGGGCCTGGTGTGACTAATGCGTGCTCTGTTCATGAGCACCACGAACTGCTTCTCCTCTGCAGTTAAGCAGGCAGGTGAGAAAATGAAGCCTGAGTTTCTCTCTAGCCACACATTTCTGACTGAACGCGTGTGTGGAGTTTCTACACCAAATTCTCCCGTGCTCTGGATAGTAACTTGGTATCCACAATATTGTTCTGACACTACCTGGAGCTGGCACAGACCCTGCAGGTTGGGGGCTCAGTCCCATGAGACTGCCCTCACTTCACATGCCAGTGGCAACTACTAGGTGGTCACCTTACTTTTGACCAACCTGTTACAAATCAGGGGTTTCCGTGACCCCCTTCTTGGATTTAGTCATTTGCTAGAACAGCTTACAGAACTCAGAAAAAAAGCTGTTTTCTTTTTTTCTGAGAGACAAGGTCTCATTTCGTTGCCCAGGCTGGTGTGCAGTGTGCAGTCATAGCTCACTGCAGCCTCCACTGCCTCGGTTTAAGTGGTCCTCCCACCTCAGCCTCCCTAGTAGCTGAGACCACACGCCTGCACCACCACATCTGGCTAATTTATTTTATTTTTTGTTGAGATGGGGTCTTGTTTTGTTGCTCAGGCTGGCCACAAATTCCTGGGTCCAAGAAATTCTCCCACCTCGATCACTTAAAGTGCTGGGATTACGGATGTGAGCCACCACATGTGGTCAGTTCATTTCCTATTCCTGGTTCACTGTAAAGGGCACATCTCAGAAACAGCCAGTGAAGGAGATGTGCATGCTGGGTGCAGAGGCTCATGCCTGTGATCCCAGCACTTTGGGAGGCTGAGGTAGGACGATCGCTTAAACTCAGGAGTTTCAGATCACCCTGGACAACATGATGAAACCCTGTCTCTATAAAAACTACAAATATTAGCCAGGCGCAGTGATGCGTGCCTGTAATCCCAGCTACTGAGGAGGCTGAGGCAGGAGAATCACTTGAACCCTGGATGCAGAGGTTGTAGTGCAGCCAAGATCACATTACTGCACTCTAGCCTGGGCTACTGAGCAAGACTTCATCTCAGAAATAAAATAAAATAAATAACCAGGCACGGTGGTGTACACCTGTAGTTTCAGCTACTAGGAAAACTGAGGTGAGGATGCCTTGAGCTGGGGACTCAGGAAGCTTAGGGTGTAGTAAGCTGAGATTGTTCCACTGCACTGTATCCTGGACAAAAGAGCCAGACCCTGTCTCAAAAAGCAAGAAAGAGGGAGGGAGGAAGGCAGGGAGAGAAGAAGGAAGGGAGGAAGGGAGGCAGGGAGAGGGGGAGGAAGGGAGGGGGGAGGCGGGGAGGGAGGGAAGGAGGGAGAAAGAAAGAGATGGACACCTAGGGGAAGGTAAGTGGGGAGGTGCACAGAGTTTCCATGCCCTCTGTTGAACATGCCACTCTCCCAGCACCTCCTGGGTTCAGCAACCCAGAAGCTCTGCAAACCCTGTTGTTCAGGGTGTTTGTGGAGGCTCTATTATGCAAGCACAATTGATAAAATCTTTGTCTCTGGTTATTAAGTCAACCTCCAGCCCCTCTTGCCTCCTGGAGTTCAGCAGGTGAGGCTGAAGGTTTCAAGCCTCTAATCATGCCGTTGCTTCCTCTGGCAATCAGCCCTCCTCCTGAAGAAATCTAGGAGCATGCAGCCACCGAGTCATCTCAGCCACATCCCCAAATGCATTCTTATCATGCTGGAGATCCCAAAGTTCTTAGAGCCTCTTGTGTTAACAAGCTGGAACCAAGACCAAATATTAAAACTAAAGATGCTCCTATCACCTCTATCACTGAGGTCTTTATAAGCTTTAGAAGCTCAGTGCCAGGAACCAGGGACAGAGACCAAATATATATTTCTTTTCTTTTTTTCAGACAGAATCTCCCTGTATCATCCAGGCTGGAGTGTAGCAGTGTGATCGTAGCTCACTATAGCTTTGACCTCCTGAGCTCAAGCAATCTTCCCACCTCAGCCTCCCAAGTAGCTGGGACTACACATGTGTGTCACCCATGCCCAGCTTGTTTGTGTAGAGACGAGATTTAGTTATGTCACCCAGGATGATCTCATACTTTTGGGCTAAAGCAATCATCTCACCTCAGCCTCTCAAGTAGCTGGGACTACAGGCACTCACTGCCATGTCCGGCTAATATTTTTTTTATACTTTCTTAGAGGTGGGGTCTCACTATGTTATTCAGGCTAGTTTCAAACTCCGGGCCTCAGGTGTTCCTCCTACCTTGACCTCCCAAAGTGTTGGGCTTATGGGTGGAAGCCACCATGCACAGCAATCTCAAAGGTCTTTATAAAAGAAAGAGGGTAGGAGAGTCAGAATTGGAGCCGCAGATGGGGTGATGGAAGCAGAGGTCAGAGAGGGAGATTTGAAGATGCTTCACTTCTGTCTTTGAAGATGGAGTCAGGGGCCATGATCCAAGGAATGGGGTGGCTTCCAGAAGCTGGAAAAGCCAAGGGAACACTTCAGAGCCTCTAGAAAGGAATGCAGCCCTGCTGACACCTTGACTTTAACCTTAATAGACCTAGTTTGGGCTCTGACTCCCAGAAATGTAAGATGGTAGATTTGTGATGTTTTAAGCAACTAAATGTAGGGGAGTTTGTTGCAGCAGCAAGAAGAAATGAACATGAAGCCAGGCATTGTGGCCAATGCCGGTAATCTCAGCACTTTAGAAATCCAGGCAGGAGGATCACTTGAAGCCAGGAGTTCAAGACCAGCCTGGACAACATAGAGAGACCCTGTCTCTACAAAAATAAAATTCACCAGGCACAGTGCCTCACTCCTGTAATCCCAGCACTTTGGGAGGTTGAGGAGGCTGGATCACCTGAGGTCAGGAGTTTGAGGTCAGGAGTTTGAGATCAGCCTGGCCAACATGGCAAAACCCCACCTATACTAAAAATACAAAAATTATCCAGGCATGGTGGCACATACCTGTAATCCCAGCTACTTGGGAGGCTGAGGCAGGAGAATCACTCGAATCCACGAGGTGGAGGTTGCAGTCAGCTGGGATTGCACCATTGCACTCCAGCCTGGGCAAGAAGAGTGAAACTCCATTTTGAAATAAAGTTAAATTAAAAAATAAAAAATAAGCCAGGCATGATGGCATGCACCTATAGTTTCAGCTACTAGAGAGGCTGCGGTGGGAGGATTGCTTGACCCTGGGAATTTGAGGTTGCAGTGAGCTGTGATTGCACCACTCCACTCCAGCCTTGGTAACAGAGTGAGATCTTCTCTCCAAAACAAAAGAAAAAAAAAGAGAAAGAAAGAAGTGAATATGGTAGTAATGGGCACAGATGGCAGTTTTAAATAGAATGGTCAGGGGTGGCCTCCTAAGTGAAAACAGCGAAGACTTGAAGGAGGGGAAGGAGCTGGCCAAGGTGCTGAGGGACGAGCATTGTAGGCAGAAACCACCAAATAAAGTGTCAGGTATGTCTGAGGCTCTGGAAGGAGGCCAGTGGAGCAGGATAGAGGGAGAGACTTTGGAGAGAAGGCCAGGGAGTTGCTGGGTGGGGATCAGTAGAGATCCGGTAAGCCCTGGGAGGTTACTGCTGGGGGCGGGGCGTTGGCTTTTACTCAGAGATGGGAACTGCAGGAGGGTTCTGAGCAGAGAGGCGATATGATCTGTCTCTCAATTGAAAAGCACTCTCTGGCTGCTCAGTTGAGAAAGACTGGGAAGATTTGGGTAGGAGGATGGGGGCCAAGCTGATAGTGGTCCTGATGACAGTGGTCCTGACCAGGGTCACAGTGGTGGTGAGAGATGGTTAGAGGAGAGAAGTAGGGGAGGAGGCCAGGGAGCTGCTCGGTGGGGATCTTCAGTACATGGTGAAGACAGTCAACAGGATTTCCTGACAGACTAGATGTGGGGTGTGAGAGAAGCAGGGGTCAAGGTTGGATTTCATTTTTATTGAATTATTAAGTAACTTATAAAAACACTACTGCCTTTCCCAATCTTACGAAGTATGGGATGCTAGGTTAAAGAAATCTTTTCAGGCTCAGTGCAGTGGCTCATGCCTGTAGTCCCAGCTGTTTGGGAGTATCTTTTAAAAACAGGAGTTCAAGACCAGCCTGGGCAACATAGGAATATATTTCCCATCTACAAAATATTTTTCAAAATTTAACAAAATAAAATAAATTAGCTAGGTATGGTGATGTGCACTTGTAGTCCCAGCTACTTAGGAGGTTGAGGTGAGCAGATGTCTTGAGGTCAGGAGATTGAAGCCAGAATGGGCAACATAGCAAGACTCCTGACTCAACAAAAAAAAAATTTTTTTTTTTTAAAAGCCAGGTATGGTGGCACTGAACTGTAGTACCAGCACTGGGGAACTGAGGCAGGAAGATGGCTTGATCCCACAAGGTTGAGGCTGCAGTGAGCTATAAGTGCACAACTGCACTCCAGCCTGGGTGACAGCAGGGCCTTGTCTCACAATACAAATAGAAATACAAGAAAAATAGGCCGGACGCGGTGGCTCAAGCCTGTAATCCCAGCACTTTGGGAGGCCGAGGCAGGTAGATCACGAGGTCAAGAGATGGAGACCATCCTGGTCAACGTGGTGAAACCCCGTCTCTACTAAAAATACAAAAAATTAGCTGGGTGTGGTGGCACGTGCCTGTAATCCCAGCTACTTGGGAGGCTGAGGCGGGAGAATTGCCTGAACCCAGGAGGCAGAGGTTGCGGTGAGCCGAGATTGCGCCATTGCACTCCAGCCTGGGTAACAAGTGAAACTCCGTCTAAAAAAAAAAAAAAATACAAGAAAAATAATGAAATCTCAGGTCAGAGCCTTTTGACTCTGCAGCCCTTGCAACCCGGAGCCGTGCAGTCGGGTTTTTATCACTGGGAATGAGGAGACCTCTGCCCAGTGTTGTTGCCTGACTAATCAGTGTTTCAAAAAATATATTAATTGGGCTGGGTGAGGTGGCTTATGCCTGCAATCACAACACTTTGGGAGAACAAAGTGGGTGGATTACCTGAGGTCAGGGGGTTGAGAGCAGCTTTGCCAACATGGCAAAACCCCATCTCTACTAAAAATATACAGAAATTAGCTGGACATGGTGGTGGGTGCCTGTAATCCAAGCTACTTCAGTGTCTGAGGCAGGAGAATCATTTGAACCCGGCGGGGCAGAGTTTGCACTGAGCTGAGATTGCACTGCTTCACTATAGCCTCGGTGAAAGAGTGAGACTGTCTCAAAAAAAAAGTATTACTTATATCAATATGTAATGGATTTATTATTATTTAAGATGGGGTTTCACTCTTGTTACCCAGGCTGGAGTGCAATGGCATTATCTCGGCTCACTGCAACCTGGGCCTCCCAGGTTTAAGCAATTCTCCTGCCTCAGCCTCCCAAGTAGCTGGGATTACAGGTATGTGCCACCATGCCTGGCTAATTTTTTTTTTTTTTTTTTGCCAATCAATGAGAACTTGTAAGGTTGCTGAGGTTGGTTGGCCTTGAACTCTTGGCCTCACCTTCGCAAGCGCCACGACATCCGGCCGGAGCCACTTTGGGCTCCTAATTTTGTATTTTTAGTAGAGACAGGGTTTCAGCATGTTGGAGGGCTAGTCTCGATATCCTGACCTCAGGTGATCCACCCACCTCGGCCTCCCAAAGTGCTGGGATTATAGGCATGAGCCACCTCACCCAGCCAGTTTTGTTATTAATATGTAATGTATAATAAATATTTAAAAAATTTTGTTTTGTATTAGTTATATCAACATTTAATGGTTTTATTAATATGTAATGAATAAAAATGTTTTGAAATTTGTTTCTTATTTTTTAACTTTAATTATTTGTATAAAGCAAATGTCTTAGAGATCTTACATAAAGTTAAAAAACGTAAAGGGATGCTAGACCCCAAAAGATTTAGAACTTCCCGTTTAGAAATATTCAGAGTAAACCACAAGCAACTTGTTACTTGATCTATTTTCTTTCTTTCTTTTTTGTTTTAGGAGATGGGGTCTTGGTCTCTCACCTTGGCTGGAGTACAGCTCACTGCAGGCTTGAAATCCTGGGCTGAGGATTCTCCTGCCTCAGCCTCCTGAGTAGCTGGGACTGTAGGTATACATAATGACACCTGGTTAATTTTAAATTTTTTTATAGACATGGGTCTCACTTTGTTGGTCAGGCTGGTGTCAAACTCCTGGCCTCAAGTGACCCTTCTACCCCCGCCTCCCATCCTAGAGGTATGATCCACCACAATAAACAGTTGTTCAATTTTCTAAAAAAAGGAAACATTTCTAAAGTAAGGCTGTGGGATGATGGCAGGAAGATAAAGGTGAAAACAGAAGAATAAATTCTAGTGATTTATTCCCACATGTTCTTTTCACAGCAAGAACTTTTAGTAGATACGTTTTTTACAAACAAACAAAAGGCAGATACACAGTGTTGTACGGGAACTTCAATACACACTGTAATATTCCCACGTTTCTGACATCATTAGGGAGATTCTTCGTGGTTTACTTAACTATGGCTATCAGTATTTTGCTCCTCTGATCATTTCTATCAACTCACTCATCCTTAACTTCTCTCCAAGTAGGTCACATCGTGATACACTGCTGCTGCACAAACACGGCCAGGGTCATCCTATTGTACACATAGAATGCTTCCCTAATTTCTTTTGTTATGCTCTGTCTCTGTGTTTCGCATTTTTCTTTTTTTCTTTGAGACTGAGTTTCGCTCTTGTTACCCAGGCTGGAGTGCAATAGCGCGATCTCGGCTCACCGCAACCTCCATCTCCTGGGTTCAGGCAATTCTCTTTTCTCCTGCCTCAGCCTCCTGAGTAGCTGGGATTACAGGCACGCACCACCATGCCCAGCTAATTTTTTGTATTTTTAGTAGAGGTGGGGTTTCACCATGTTGACCAGGATGGTCTGGATCTCTTGACCTCGTGATCCACCTGCCTCGGCCTCCCAAAGTGCTGGGATTATAGGCTTGAGCCACCACGCCCGGCCTGTTTTGCATTTTTCTTACCTTTATTATCAGAAACTCCAGAAAGTCAATTGTACCAATTTATTACCATTTGCTTCATTAATTTATACATTGCTTATATGGAATTTTCCCAACAGCCCTCATTACAATTTCCAACCTGTTGTTTTCTTTTCTTTCTTCTTTTTTTTTTTCTGAGACAGGGTCTTGCTCTATTGTCCATGCTACAGTGCAGTGGTGCTATCAGCTGAATGCAGCCATGACCTCCCAGGTTCAAGCGATTCTCCCACCTCAGCTTACCAAATGGCTGAAACTATAGG
This sequence comes from Saguinus oedipus, assembly GCA_031835075.1. NCBI lineage: Eukaryota > Metazoa > Chordata > Mammalia > Primates > Cebidae > Saguinus > Saguinus oedipus. The sequence continues at coordinate 66,190,378 of CM063170.1, forward strand.
TGTTTGCCATTATGTTCAACCAATATTTCGACTTCTCCTATACGTGGGTTCCAGAGGACTGACTGTGAAATGTGAGTATGCATGACTTTTGGTATATGCAGAGATGGGGAGCTGGAAGTAATCCTCTCTTTATACTGAGGGATGACTGTAGATGCTTTTACAATTATGCTGGAGGACACATATTGTTCCATAGCCTTGAAAATGATAGTTTTAAGGCCAAATAATTAATCGAGTGGAATAATCATAACAAAAGCAGCTGGCCAGGTGTGGTGGCTCACACCGGCAATCACAACACTTTGGGAGGCTGAGGCAGGAGGATGGCCTGAGGCCAAGAGTCTGAGACAGGCCTCATTGACAAAGGGAGTCACTACCCCAATGGAAAAATACATGAATTAGCCTAGTGTGGTGGCATGTGCCGCTGTAGTCCCAGCTGCTTGAGTCCAGGGAGGCTGAGACTGCAGTGAGTCATAATCAGGCCTCTGCATTCCAGCCTCGGTGACAGAGTGAAACCCTGTCTCAAAATAACAAAAACTAGCAGCTAACATTAACTGATCTTTTACCAGGGGCCTATAAATACCATAGTTCAGTTTCTTATAACTGTTTATTTCACTTAACCTGTCTTAAATTACTCCCAGATTTTCACTGTCTGTGCAGATGACCTTTGATTTAGATTGAATTGTCTCCCAAGGTATTTCCAGAAGTGAGAGTACTGTGAGTCACGGTGAATGGACATTCTCATTGCCCTTGACATAAATTGACAAAGTTTTGGGTGCCTCCCAGCTATAATCCCAGCACTAAGCCTAAGGAGGGAGGGAGGCTAAGGCAGGAGGATAGCTTGAGGCCAGCAGTATGGTGAGACACTGTCTCTATTATTTAAAACAATTGCCGAGCTTTACCTTGGAAGGATTATATACAATTTAAACACCCCCCATTTCACTGTACCTTTCCCAGCACATGGTATTATACTTTAATAAGTTACTTTATTATTTAAATAGATAAAAGACCTCATTTGCTTTATTTATTTGTCACATTTCAACACCTTTCTTTATCTTAGCTTATTAGCTCTATTTTTCTGTCCGTAAATTGTTGTCTTTGTTATTTTGTTCTTTGAGACAGGGTCTTGCTCTGTCACCCAGGCTTGACTGTAGTGGCATAATCATGACTCACTGCAGCCTTGACCTCCCAGGCTCAAACTACCCTCCCTCTTCAGCTTCCTGAGTAGCTGGGACTACAAGTGTGCACCTCCACACCCAGCTAAGTTTTTTCTTTTTGTGGACAGAGACAGGGTCTTGCTATGCTGCCCAGGCCAGTCTGTAGCTCCTGGCCTCAGCAGTCCTCCTCTATTGGCCTGTTAAGTTGCTGGAATTTCAGGCATGAGGCACCATACCTGGAATTGGCCAGTCCTATATTCTCTAGAGTTCTCTTTCCTTTGTGCTAGCCAGTCTCTCATTATGCTGTTCCCCTGTTATAATGAATAATGCTCTATATTAAATTTTACCACTTTAGACTTTTGAGTGGTTTATGTCTCCTCATTATACTCTAATTTGACGCTAGGAAGGGTCCCAGGAGATAGACCCACACAGATGGGATTCGGGCACAGGTTTGGTTATCCAAGGGGCAGTGCTGAGCTCCTTGCCAATGGGAAATGGGACTCTGCTGATTTCGGGGAGGACCTTATCATGACTCAAGCTACCACTTACTGTTAATTGTGATGAAATGCCAGCTGAGGCCCATGCTTTGGGAGCTAAGTGGTTGCTGCACTTGACCACTATAATGACTGGGGTGGAAAGGGTCCTTTTGGATGTACTTGAGCAGAGGTCCCCAAACCTGGAACCATAGGGCTGTAAGGAGCCACACAGCAGGAGGTGAGTGATGTCTAGTGAGGGAAGCTTCACATTCCTGCCTGAGCTCTGCCTTCTCTCAGATCAGCAGCAACATTAGATTCTCTTAGGAGCACGAACCCCATTGTGAACCATGCATGCCAGGGACCAAGGTTGCGTGGTCCCTGTGAGAATAATGCCTGAGGATCTGTGACTTTCTCCTATCACACTCAGATGGGACCATCTCCTCGCAGAAAAACAAGCTTAATGTATACTAATTCTAAATGACGGTGAGTTCTGTAATTATTTCATCATGTATTACAATGTAATAATGGAAGTAAAGTGCCCAATAAACGTAATGTGCTTGAATCTTTTGGCTCCGCTCCTGCCTCCTGGCAGCCTCTCCAGGCCCAGAACTTTTTCCATGTCGGCCTCCACAGGCCAAGCTCATGGCTCACAATGGCCTATTTTGGCCCATATCCTACCTCATGGTAGTCTTTGCAGTTGAGGCTACTGCCTCACGGCAGCCTCCGCAGGCCCAGGTTTATCATTGTAGTGGCCTCTTTAGGCCCAGCTCCTGCCTCCCAGCCTTCTCTCCAGGCCCAGAACTTTCTCAAGTCAGCCTGAGCAGGCCCAGCTCCTGCCTCTCATCGGCCTCCCAAGGGCCAGCTTTTGTTTCACGACCATCTTCCAAGATCCAGCTCCTGTTTTACAGCGCCCTCTTGAGGCCCGACTTCTGTCTCCCGGGGGCTCGTACAGGCCCAGCTCCTCCCTTACGATGGCCTCTTTAGTTCCAGCTCCTGCCTCTGGGTGGCCTATCCAGGCCCAAAGTGTCCACAACTCAGCCTCTCAAGCCCCAAATCTTCCTCACAGCTGTGCCTAGAGGCCCAGCACCTGCCTCACAACAACCTCTTTCAGCTCAGCTCCTGCCGGCACTTTTAGGCCCAAAACTGCCTCAAGTCAAGCTCTCCAAGCCCACCTTCAGCCTCCCGATGGCTTGGACAGGCCCAGCTCCTGAGTGACAGTGGCCTCTCCAGGCCCGGCTTTGCCTCATGGAGGTCTTCCCTGAACAACTTTTTACCTGCCTCCTGGCAGCGTCGACAGGCCCAGGTCCTGCCTCGCATCAACCTCATTAGGCCCAACTCCTGTCTGCTGGCAGGCTGTCCAGGCCCAGAACGTCTTCAAGTCAGCCACTTTAGGCACAGCTCCTGCCTCCCACTGGCCTCTTTAGGCTCAGCTCCTGCCTCCCACTGGCCTCTTTAGGCTCAGCTCCTGCCTCCCACTGGCCTCTTTAGGCACAGCTCATGCCTCTCGGCGGCCTCTTCAGGCCCACTTGCTGCATCTCGGTGGCCTCTCCAGACTGACAACTTTCTCAAGTCTGCCATTCCAGGTCCAACTCCTGCCTCCCATCGGACTCTACAGGCCCCAACTCTGCCTCACAGCAGACTCTCCAGGCCCAGCATCTGCCTCACCACAGTGCCACCAGGCGAAGCTCCTGCCTTTCAGCAGCCACGACGGGCCCAGGTCCTGCCCATGAACAGGCTCTCCAGGCTGCTGTCTTCCTCAAGTTGGCAACTCCAGGCCAAGCACTTGCCTCACTCTGGGCTCTTTAAGCTCAGCTTATGCCTCTTGGCAGCCTCCCCAGGCAAAGCTACTGAATGCCCGCAGCCTCTACAGGCCCAGGTCCTGGCTCTCATCTGCCTCTACAGGCCTAACCTCTGCTTCACAGCAGACTTCACGTCCAGCATCTGCCTCATCATGGCCCCACCAAGCCAAGCTCCTGCCTTTCAGCAGCCTCTACACACCCAGTTCCTGCCACCCCATGGCCTCTGTAGGCCAAGATCAGGCCTCACAGGTGCCTTTCCAGATGAAGATTTTGCCTCATGGGAACCTTCCCTGGCTAGGTGGCTGGCTGTTCCCCGGAAGCCTGGATAGGCCCAGGTCCTGCCCCATACTGGCATCTCTGTGCAAAACTTATGACTGACAATGGCATCTCCAGCTGCAGCTTTGGTCCCGCACAGCGTCTCCAGGCACAAAACTTCCACCCACTTACTGCCTTCCAGTGGCCTCTGAATGCTGAAATCCTTCTGAAGTTGGCCTCTCCATGCCCAGCACCTGCCTCCCATTAGCCTCTGAAAACCCAGGCTCTGCTTCATTGCGGATTCTCCAGGCCCAACTCTTTGTCTTGGCTGAGGATACAGGAACACTCGCTGCCTCATAACAACTTATTTTGGCCCAGCTCCTGACAATTTGCCAAGGGCCAATATATGCCCAAAACGTCCTTAAGTCAACCTTTCCAGACCCAACTTCTCTCTCCCAGTGGCATGTAAAGGCTCAGCTTTAGCAGTGCACCACCCACGCTTTACTTCTCGAAGACCTTTGGAGGTCTCTCCGGACCCAGATTGTGCTTCTGCTTTCATGCCCTCTCCAGGCGCAGGTGCCACCTCCCAGCAATCCTCCGGGCCCAGCTCTTCTTCCCGGCTGCATCTACAGACCCAGCTCCTGCCTCACAACAACCACATTTGGCCCCGCTCCTGCCCAGCTCCCGACGGCCTCCGTAGGCCGCAGCCGTCCTCAGGTCGGGCTTTCCAGGCCCATCCTCTGTGTCATGTCTGCCTCTCAAGGTGCAGCTTCTGTTTCATGGCAGCCTTTTTTAGCCGAGCTCCTGCCTCGCCATGGCCTCTTCAGGCTTATCTTCTGCCTCTTAGTGGACACTCAAGGCCCATCTCCTCTCTCACGGTGGTCTTTTGTGTCCTGCACTTGCCTTACAGTGGTCTCTTCTGGATCCAGTTCTACAGGTGTTTGATTGTCAACTGCATCCAGAAGCCCAAAGCTTCCCTGGACTCTCATGTGTTCGCTTCCCAGCAGCCTTAGCTAAAGGCCTGTATCTACTTCTGCCTTGAGAGTGGATTTCTGCCAGCTTTGTAGTAAACTCTGCTGTGTCTTTTTACAGTGTTGTCTGCTTTATTGAATGTCTCATGGTTTTTCTTCTCTTCTGGGGGTTTGCAGCGGACTGGGCCTCTGCTTGGACTGTTTGTCTTTGCCCTGGACATGGTAGCTGCTTGTTTGATGTCTTCTTTTTGTATATTTTTTACAGTTAACTTTTGTTTTTCTTATGATCTTGCTCTGTCGGGTGTCATCATGTGATCATGGCTCCACTGCCACCTTGGCCTTTTGGCCTCCACTGATTTTCCCAAGTCAGCGTCTTCAGTAGCTGACGCTACAGGCAGATGCTGCCGTTTCTAACTAATTTCTGATTTGGTTTGAAAGGTTGGTTCTCAATCTGTTGCTTAGGCTGTTTTTTTTTTTTTTTTTTTTAAACTGAATCTCACTCAGTTGCCCAGTCTAGAGTGCAGTGGCAGGATCTCAGCTCACTGCAGCCTCAGCCTCATGGGTTCAATCGATTCTCCTGCCTCGGCCTACTTAGTAACTTGGATTACAGGTGTGGCCACCACACCCAGCTAATTTTTGTATTATTAGTAGAGATGAGGTTTCACCATGTTGGTCAAGCTGGTCTTGAACTCCTGATTTTGTGATCTGCCCACCTCGGTCTTCCTGTGTGCTGGGATTACAGGCATGAGCCACTGCGCCCAGCCTAGACTGGTCTTAAACTTTTGGACCCAAGTAATCCTCTTGCCTGGGCCTCTCAAAGTGCTGAGATTACAAGCATGAGCCATCATCCGTGGCCTGTTCTTTGATTACCATGAAGTATTAATAATTTACTCTTTGAGCCAGGCGCGGTGGCTCACGCCTGTAATCCCAGGACTTTGGGAGGCCGAGGCGGGTGGATCACGAGGTCAAGAGATCAAGACCATCCTGGTCAACATGGTGAAACCCCGTCTCTACTAAAAATACAAAAAATTAGCTGGGCATGGTGGCACATGCCTGTAATCCCAGCTACTCGGAAGGCTGAAGCAGAATTGCCTGAACCCAGGAGGCGGAGGTTGTGGTGAGCCAAGATCGTGCCATTGTACTCCCGCCTGGGTAACAAGCAAAATTCCACTGGAAAAAAAAATTACTTTTTGATTGATATACTATGATTACATACATTTATGAATATATAGATTATTTTTGACTTTTCTGGGATACCATTTTTTTCTGTCTTTTTTTTTTTTTTTTGAGGCAAGTTACTGCTTCGTCATTCAGGCTAAAGTGCAGTGGTGTGATCTCAGCTCACCACACCTCTGCCTTCTTGACCTAAGTCATCCTCCCACCTCAGCGTCCTGAGTAGCTGGGACCCCAGGTACGGGCCGCCATGCCCATCTAATTTTTATATTTGTTGTAGAGATACGGTCTCACCATGTTTCCCAGGCCTGTTTCAAACTCCTGGGCTCAAGTGATCCTATCCCATCAACCTCCTGCTGTGCTGGGATTACAAGTGTGAGCCATTACACCTGGCCTGCCATTCTCTTTTCATGGATCATTAAGAAGTTACCTTTTAATTAGTATACTATAAATATATATGTAGATATGTGTGTATACATTTATATGTGAATATATGCGTGTATACATTTATATGTGAATATATGCGTGTATGTATTTATATGTGAATATATGTGTGTATGTATTTATGTGAATATGTGTGTATACATTTATATGTGAATATATGCGTGTTTACATTTATATGTGAATATATGTTTGTATTTATATGTGAATATATGTGTGTATGTATTTATGTGAATATGTGTGTATACATTTATATGTGAATATATGTGTGTATACATTTATATGTGAATATATATGTGTATACATTTATATGTGACTATATGTGTGTATATATTTACATAGCATACACACATTCCCACATATGCATTGTGAAAGAGATATTTCCATGCGTAGAAATCAATAAGCTTCTTCCAGCTTTTGAAACCACCCTTAGCACAAACACAAAAGAAGTACGAAGAATCGTTATTAATGACCATGGACCAAGATGACCATGCGTCAGTAGTACTTAGCAGCTCAACCAGCTTCCAGCAGAAAATCTCAAAGGGCCGAATATACCTGAACATCATACCTTTTCACATAGATTAGGATGGTTTGTAATTATTACTTCTCTTGAGACCTCAGTGTGACCTTCATCAGTGTAAAATCAGAAACTATTTTCCAAATCATAGACATGTTGAATAACAGCTTTGGTCAGGAAATAGTTATTGCATTTATTTAGTCATGACAAGCTCCTGGCTTAGGCAGATGGAATATTGCAGAAGAGAGAGAGAAAGAGTGAGAGAGAGAGAGAGAGAGAGAGAGAAAGTGAGAGAGAGAGAGTGTGTGTGTGCGTGTGTGTGTGTGTGTGTGTATGTGTACATTCTTGCACACAGATGTGGAGGTAGAAGTAGGGGGTTGAATTTGATAAAACCAGAAGGGGGCAGGCTGCTGGGAGGGGCACTTGTTTTGGTAGCAGCTGTGTAACTCTAGAGTTAAGAAATAATTATAATTCTCAGTTTTTTTTCCTGGAAAATAAAGATTATAATTCCTGCCTTGATATGTCAATTAGGTGGTCCACTGTATGCAAAATATCTAGTATATAATAGGTGCTGAATAAATCCTACTTTCTATAGCTCATTCTTAATCACTGCTTAATTTTTAAAAGTTTAGAATAATGATGGCTTTTGTCAAAATTATTTGTGATTATTATATAAAATGTAAGTCCTATAGAAAAGTACAAAGAGAGAGAGAGAGAAAAGTAACAAATCATGAAATGTTCCATTGCCAAGAAATAACCCAGCATTAGGTGATATGGCCCTGCGCGACATCTCATGCCTGCAATCCCAGCACTTTGGGAGGCTGAGGTGGGTGGATCACTTGAAGTCAGGAGTTCGAGACCAGCCTGGTCAACATGCTGAAACTCTGTCTCTACTAAAAATTCTGAAATTTCTTCTGATTGTGCTTTTAAATTAAAAAGAAAATTCCAAAATTAGCCAGGCATCGTGATGGGTGCCTGTCATCCGAACTACTCAACAGGCTGAGGGACAAGAACCTCTTGAGCCTGAGAGGCGGAGGTGACAGTGAGCTGAGTTTGTACCATTCCACTTTAGCCTAAAAAACAGATTGAGACTCTGTCTCAAAAAAAAAAAAAAAGAGAATTCAAAACTTTTTGTGCAAATAAATAGTTAGATGAATAGATAAACTGATTTAAAATAACGACATATTTTGTATGTGTTTAGTTTAAATATATATAACTTTTGTTTGCTTGATATGACAAAAGCTGAGGAAACTAAAGGTGGAGAATTTCTTAACTTCAGATAAATGCCTATGTGCAAGTGATATCTTTTGATTCAACATTCGTTAAAATTATGAAAAAGATAAAAGTGTCATCATTATTTTTATCTGCAGTTTCTATTTTCACCCACAGCTGCTTTATTTTTGAAATTGGTGCAGTGTCAGAGTTTCTGTTTAATCCATGTATACTTGGATGACGTCTTTCTTGGGTGAATATTCTTGATTCATTTTCCTTTTCTTTCGTTCTTTCTTTGAGTTCTGACTCTATTGTCATCTGGTTCTGGCTGGGGCTATAGGAAGGTCTGAGGCTGACTGGAAGTTCTTCTCACATGTGTGTTATGTTTTCCTGATGAAAGGCCAGTGGAGTACTTTTTTTTTTTATTCACTGAACTTCAATAGCTTAGCCAGGGTTGGCTCTAGGCCAGTCATTCTGTATTAGTTTTTCCAGGTATATGGCGTGCCCTTTGACTACTGATTACATACTTCTCTATCTCTGCATTTCTTCCTTCCTTCTTTCTTTTTCACTCTCCTTTCCCTCCCATCGTCCCTTCCTTTCTTCCTTCTTTCATTCCTTCCTTCCTTCCCTCCCTCCCTTCCTTCTTCCCTCACTCCCTCCATTCTTACATTTCTTCCTTTCTTTCAAGACAGGGCCTTGCTCTGTCACCCAGGTTCTAGAACAAAGTGGTGTCATCATAGTTTACTGCAGCCTCAAACTCCTGGCCTCAAAAAATCTTCCTGCCGTAGCCTCCGTCATAGCTGGAAATACAGGCATGCACCACTACACTAATTTTTGTTGCTTTTCTAGAGATGGGGTTTTGCTGTGTTGTCCAGGCTTTTCTCGAACTCCTGGCCTCAAGCTATCCTGCCACCTTAGCCTCCTTAAAGCACTGGGATTATAGGTGTGAGCCCCGTACCCAGCCCTGCTTTGTTTTTAGGTTCTCTACCTCAGGCTCACCAGTTGACAACCCAGTGTTAGACTACTATCTCTAATTTCCATCACTTTTTCAGTTGCTTTAATGTAGCTCTTTTATGCTCTGATTCACTTTGACTTTTTTTTTTTTTTTTTTGAGACAGAGAATCACTCTGTCACCCAGGCTAAAGTGCAGTAGTGCAGTCTCAGCTCACTGCAACATTTGCCTCCCAATTTCACGTGATTTTCCTGCCTCAGCCTCCCTCATAGCTGAGATTACAGGTGTGCATCATGTAATCCTGCCAGGTGTAACACATTACAGGTGTGTTTCACCATGTTTGCCAGTCTGGCCTCAAACTCCTGACCTCAGGTGATCTGCTCACCTCATCCTCCCAAATTGCTGAGATTACAGGAGTGAGCCACCGCACCCGGCTGCAACATTTTCTCTATTCTTTTTTCCATTAATGGGAGGAAACTTAGGTTGATTTTATGTCTTCACTATTGTAAATAGTTGTCTGTAAATTTTTTTACAGTTGTCATCAAGAGATAGAATTTAGTTTTTCTTCCCTTGAAAATGAGCTTAGACCCCTGCTTCTGTAAGTAGAATACAGTGGAAGTGCTGCTCATGACCTGCCAATGTTAGGTCATAAAAGATGACACTGTTTCCACTTGGCTGTCCTTCCTGGGATGGGTGTGCTTAGAACCCATTCACCATTTTGTGAGAACGCCCAGGCCATGTAAGGAGGTTATGTGTGGGTGTTCCACCAGATAGTCTCAGCTGAGGCCCTGGCTGACAGCCCACATTAACCAGGAAATATTTGAGCAAGGAAACCTTCGACACTATTCTAACTCCATACTCTTTGAAGGCAACCATATCTTGAGCCAGAACTGCCTAGTGGAGTCTAGTCAGCATCCAGAATTGTGAGAAGACTAATAAACATCTTTGTAACTTTATACCTCACTGTGGTTTTTTGTTGTTGTTGTTTGTTTGTTTGTTTTCTGAGACAGAGTCTCACTCTGTCCCCCAGGCTGGAGTGCAGTGGCATGATCTCAGCTCATTGCAACCTCCACCACCAGAGTTCAAGTGATTCTCCTGTCTCAGCCTCCTGAGTAGCTAAGATTACAGGCGTGTGCTACCACACCTGGCCAATTTTTGTATTTTTAGTAAAGATGGTGATTCATCATGTTGGCCAGGTTGGTCTCGAACTCCTGACCTCATGATCTGCCTGCCTTGGCCTTTCAAAGTGCTGGGATTACAGGTGTGAGCCACCATGCCTGGCTGGTATGTTACACAGCAATAGATAGCAAACACACAGTCATCTTCCACTTGAAAGCGTTTCCACTTTTCCATAATTCCTCCAATTATGTCACTTCTCCACTTGAAAGCATTTAATGGTTTAGAACTGGGTGTAAAATAAAGAAAAAAACCCAATCCTGAATCCATCTGGCAAGGGATTAATAACCACACTATATAAGGATCTCAGGGGAAACAAAATCAATAGGGGGAAAAAAATCTCTAATAATCTGATTTAAAATGCGCAAAAGATCAGAACAGACATTTCTGAAAAGAAAACATACAAATAGCAAATGAGTACATGAAAAGGTGCTTAACATCACTGATCATCAGAGAAATGCAAATTGAAACTACAATGAGCTATCATCTCACCCCAGTTTAAATGTCTTATATCCAAAAGACAGGCAGTAACAAATGCTAATGAGGGTGTGGAGAAAAGGGAACCCTGGTACACTATTTGTGGGAATGTAAATCAGGGCAACCACCATGGAGAATGGCTTGGAGGGTCCTCAAAAAACTAAAAGAAGAGCTATTTTATGACAAAGTAATCCTACTGCTGGGTATGTACCCAAAAGAAAGAAAATCAGTATATCAAAGAAATATCTACATTTCAAAGATGGCTGATTAGGAGCAGCTCAGGATTTCAGCTCTCAGCAAAAGTGTGGAGGGTGAGTGGATGCCACATTTACAGACAGATATTTTATTGCCCACAGACCAGGAGATTTCCAGGCAGAGGACCCCCACGGGTTGCCAGCGCAGTTGTTTTGGCCGGCACCCCAGCACCATGGGTCTCTGCACAAAATATACGGGTCCTGGCACCATTTTAGATAACGATTGGAGCTCCTGGGAGACCGAGTCGCCCATTGATCTGATAAAAAATGGGACTGAAATGGAGCCAGGCCAGGAGATTCCCGGACAGAAAAGCACCACAAATCGCAGTGAGGGTGTTTCAGCTGGTGCAGTGGGTTGCCGCATGGGAAATCACACAGATCCCGGCACCTTTTCAACAGGCAACTGGAACATCTGGGAGACAGAGTCGCCCTTTCAACTGAAAAAACAGAAGGGGGTCTGAGTCAGGGAGCCAGGTGATCAGGCTGAGCTGGGCTTACCCCCACAAAAAAAAAAAACAGCAATATGAAATGCTCTGGATTGAGAGTTTCACAGCAGACACAGCTCAACCCCTGACAGTCCAGCTTTGTGGGGGAGAAGCGTCTGCCATTACCGAGGCAGTCCACCACTATGGAGGTAGTCCACCATTGCTGAGGCAGCCTGCCATTGCTGAGGCAGCCTGCCATTACACAGAGAGTCCACGATTACAGAAGTGGGCTGCCATTGCTGAGGCGGTTCTAACTATACCCATATAAAGAGGACTGCAGGGAAGTTCACATGGCAGCTGGGCAGAGCCCACAGCACCTCAGCAAAGCCTCTGCAGGCGGACAGTGACCAGGCTGCCTCCTCACTGGGCAGGGCAGCCCTGAAAAAAGGCAGCAGCATGACAGAAACTTACAAACAAAGCCTAACTCCCCTGAATGAGCACCTGGGAAAAACAAAAGAGTGGGAGGTTTATGAGTTCTGCTGCAGCAGACTTAAATGTACCTGCCCAGCAGCTCTGAATGAACAACGGAGCTCACAGCTCAGCACTTGAGCTCCTATAAAGGACAGACTGTCTCCTCAAGCAGCTCCCTGACCAATTCAATCCAAAGAGTCACCTCATAAAGGAGAGCTCTGACTTACATCAAGAGGGTATCCTTTTGGGAAAAAGATAGCATAAGAAACTGGCAGCAACCCTTACTGTTCTGCAGCTGCTGTAGGTTATCCCTAGGCAAGCAGGACCTGGAGTGAATCTCAGCAGTCCTACAGCAGAGGGGCCTGAATGTTAGAAGGAAAACTAAGAAACAGAAATAAATAACTTCATCATCAACAAACCAGATGTCCACTCAGAGACCCAAGCTGAAAACAACTACAAAGACGACAGATGGATAAATACACAAAGATGGGAAGAAACCAGTGCAAAAAGGATGAAAACACCCAAAACCAGAACACCTCTCCTCCTACAAGGGATCAGAACTCCTCACCAGCAAGGGAACAAGGCTGGAAGGAGAATGAGTGTGATGAGTTGACAGAAACAGGCTTCAGAAGGTGGGTAATAAGAAACTTCGCTAAGCTAAAAGAACGGGTTCTAGCCCAATGCAAAGAAACTAAGAACCTTGAAAAAAAAATCTGATGAAATGCTAATGAGAATAAACAACTTAGCCGGGTGCAGTGGCTCATGCCTGTAATCCCAGCACTTTGGGAGGCTGAGGCAGGTGGATCACGAGGTCAAGAGATTGAGACCATCCTGGTCAACATAGTGAAACCCCGTCTCTACTAAAAATACAAAAAACTAGCTGGATATGGTGGCACGTGCCTGTAATCCAAGCTACTTAGGAGGCTGAGGCAGGAGAATTGCCTGAACCCAGGAGGCAGAGGTTGTGGTGAGCTGAGATCGTGCTATTGCACTCCAGCCTGGGTAAGAAGAGCAAAACTCCATCTCAAAAAAAAAAAAAAAGGAAAGAAAAGAAAGAGAATAAAAAACTTAAACAATATAAGTGAATTGATGGAGCTGAAAAACAACACGAGAACTTCGCGAAGCATACACAAGTTTCAACAAGCTGAATTGATGAAGCAGAAGAAAGGATATCAGAGGTCAAAATCAACTCAATGAAATAAAATGAGAAGGCAAGATTAGAGAAAAAAGGATAAAAAGAAATGAACAACGTCTCCAAGAAATATCAGACTATGTGAAAAGACCTACTCTACGTTTGATAGGTGTACCCAAATGTGATGGAGAGAATGAATCCAAGCTGGAAAATATTATCCAGGAATAATATCTTCAGGATATTATCCAGGAAATATTCCCCAACCTAGCAAGGCAGGCTAATGTTCAAGTTTAGGAAATACAGAGAATGCTGCAAAGATATTCCTCAAGAAGAGCAACCCCAAGGCACATAATCATCAGATTCACCAGGGTTTCAATGAGGAGAAAATGCTAAGGGCAGCCAGAGAGAAAGTTCGAGTTACCCACAAAGGGAAGCCCATCAGACTCACAGCAGATCTCTCAGCAGAAACCCTACAAGCCAGAAGAGAGTGGGGACCAATATTCAACATCCTTAAAGAAAAGAACTTTCAACCCAGAATTTCATATCCAGCCAAACTAAGCTTCATAAGTGAAGGAGAAATAAAATCCTTTACGAACAATCAAGTACTCAGAGATTTTGTCGCGACCAGGCCTGCTTTACAAGAGCTCCTGAAAGAAGCACTAAACATAGAAAGGAACGAGCAGTACCAGCCACTCCAAAAACATACCAAATTGTAAAGAGCATTGACACAATGGAGAAACTGCATCAATTAATGGGCAAAACAGCCAGCTAGCATCAAAATGGCAGGATCAAACTCACACATAACAATATTAACCCTATCCTTTCTGCCCGTGGACGCCACCGAAGCAGCATCGTTAAAGTCTCTCTTCTCCTTGCGATCATGTCTAAGTCAGAGTCTCCTAAAGAGCCGGAACAGCTGAGGAAGCTCTTCATTGGAGGGTTGAGCTTTGAAACAACCGATGAGAGCCTGAGGAGCCATTTTGAGCAATGGGGAACGCTCACAGACTGTGTGGTAATGAGAGATCCAAACACCAAGCGCTCCAGGGGCTTTGGGTTCGTCACGTATGCAACTGTAGAGGAGGTGGATGCAGCCATGAATGCAAGGCCACACAAAGTGGATGGAAGAGTTGTGGAACCAAAGAGAGCTGTCTCAAGAGAAGATTCACAAAGACCAGGTGCCCAGTTAACTGTGAAAAAAATATTCGTTGGTGGCATTAAAGAAGACACTGAAGAACATCACCTAAGAGATTATTTTGAACAGTATAGAAAAATTGAAGTGATTGAAATCATGACTGACAGAGGCAGTGGCAAGAAAAGGGGCTTTGCCTTTGTAACCTTTGACGACCATGACTCCGTGGATAAGATTGTCATTCAGAAATACCATACTGTGAATGGCCACAACTGTGAAGTTAGGAAAGCCCTGTCAAAGCAAGAGATGGCTAGTGCTTCATCCAGCCAAAGAGGTTGAAGTGGTTCTGGAAACTTTGGTGGTGGTCGTGGAGGTGGTTTCGGTGGGAATGACAACTTCGGTCGTGGAGGAAACTTCAGTGGTCGTGGTGGCTTTGGTGGCAGCCGTGGTGGTGGTGGATATGGTGGCAGTGGGGATGGCTATAATGGATTTGGTAATGATGGAGGCAATTTTGGAGGTGGTGGAAGCTACAATGATTTTGGCAGTTACAACAATCAGTCTTCAAATTTTGGACCCATGAAGGGAGGAAACTTTGGAGGCAGAAGCTCTGGCCCCTATGGTGGTGGCGGCCAATACTTTGCCAAACCACGAAACCAAGGTGGCTATGGCGGTTCCAGTAGCAGCAGTAGCTATGGCAGTGGCAGAAGATTTTAATTAGGAAACAAAGCTTAGCAGGAGAGGAGAGCCAGAGAAGTGACAGGGAAGCTACAGGTTACAACAGATTTGTGAACTCAGCCAAGCACAGTGGTGGCAGGGCCTAGCTGCTACAAAGAAGACATGATTTAGACAAATACTCATGTGTATGGGCAAAAAACTCGAGGACTGTATTTGTGACTAATTGTATAACAGGTTATTTTAGTTTCTGTTCTGTGGAAAGTGTAAAGCATTCCAACAAAGGGTTTTAATGTAGATTTTTTCTTTTTTTTTTTTTTTTTTTTTTTGCACCCATGCTGTTGATTGCTAAATGTAATAGTCTGATCGTGACGCTGAATAAATGTCTTTTTTTTTAAAAAAAAAAAAACAAAAACAAACAAAAAAAAAAACAATATTAACCCTAAATGTAAATGGGCTAAATGCCCCAATCAAAAGGCATAGACAGGCAAATTGGATAAAACACCAAAACCCTTGGCCGGGTGCGGTGGCTCAAGCCTGTAATCCCAGCACTTTGGGAGGCCGAGGCGGGTGCATCACGAGGTCAAGATATCGAGACCATTCTGGTCAACATGGTGAAACTCCATCTCTACTAAAGATACAAAAAATTAGCTGGGCACGTTGGTGCGTGCCTGTAATCCCAGCTAATCAGGAGGCTGAGGCAGGAGAATTGCCTGAACCCAGGAGGCAGAGGTTGCCGTGAGCCGAGATCACGCCATTGCACTCCAGCCTGGGTAACAAGAGTGAAACTCTGTCTCAAAAAGAAACAAAGAAAAAACCAAAACCCATCAGTGTGCTGTATCAAGGAAACAAATCTCATATGCAAGGATACACAAAGGCTCAAAATAAGGGACAGAGGAAGCTTTACCAAGCAAATGGAGAGCAGAAAAAAGTAGGAGTTGCAATTCTCATCTCTGGTAAAACAGACTTTAAACCAAGAAAGATTAAAAGAGACAAAGAAGGACATTACGTAATGGTAAAAGGATCAATGCATCAAGAAGAGCTAATGATTCTAAATATATGTGCATCCAATACAGGAGCACCCAGATACATAAAGCAATTCCTCAATGACTTACAAAGAGACTTAGACTCCCACACAATAATAGTGGGAGACCTTAACACCCATTATCAATACTAGACAGATCAATGAGACAGAAAATTAACAAGGCTTTCCAGGACTTGAACTCAAGCCTGGACCAAGCAAACCTAATAGACATTTACAGAACTCTCCACCCCAAATCCACAGACTAGACATTCTTCTCAGCAGCACATCACACCTACTCTAAAAGTGACCACATAATTGGAAGTAAATCACTCCTCAGCAATGTAAAAGAACGGAACTCATAACAAACAGTATCTCAGACCACAGTGCAATCAAGTTAGAACTCAGAATTCAGAAACGAACTCAGAACCACACAGCTTCATGGAAACTGAACAACTGGCTCTTGAATGTTGACTGGATAAACAATGAAATGAAGGCAGAAATGAAGATGTTCATCGAAACCGGTGAGAATGAAGACACAACGTAGCAGAATTTCTGGGACACATTTAAAGCAGTGTCTAGAGAAAAATATATAGCAATAAATGACCACATGAGAAGCAAGAAAAGATCTAAAATCAAAAACCTATCATCAAAATAGAGCTAGAGGAACAAGATAAAAAAGAAACTCAAAACCTAGCAGAAGACAAGAAATAAGAAAAATCAGGGGAACGATCCAAGATGGCTGACCGCTAACATCTCAAGATTGCAGCTCCCAGTGAAAGCACAGAGAAAGAGAGGACGCCACACTTTCAGACAAATTTTGGTCGCTCCTGGAGCAGAAGATTCCCAGTGGAGGAGCTGCACAGGTCGCCAACGTGACTCTTTTAGCTGGCACAGCTGTTTTGCTGGCACCTTGGCGCAGCAGCTCTGGGTGCAGAGTAAACGGGACTGGCTCCCCTTCTGACCGAGGTTTGGAGGAGCAGCATGGGTTGTCAGCGCGACTCTTGTGGCTGGAGTAGCGGTTTTGCCGCACCTCGGCGCGGCAGCTCTTCGTGCAGAGTAAACGGGACTGGTTCCCCTTCTGACCGATGTTTGGAGCTCCGGGAAGGCAGAGTCGCCTATTACGGACTCAAGAAGGAAGCCAGACTGGAGATTCCTGGGCAGAAAAGCACCATCAGTCTTAACGCCGCTGTTTTGGCCGGCGCAGTGGGTTGCTCATATTTTGGCCCTGGGAACTAACAACTTGGGTGTCCACTCAGAGACCCAATTTGAAAAGTGGTAATTACAAAGATGACAGGTGGATAAATTTACAATGATGGGAAGAAACCAGCATAAAAAGGCTGAGAATACTCAAAATCAGAATGCCTCTCCCTCTAAAGAGGATCACAGTTCCTCATCAACAAGGGAACAAGGCTTGATGGAGAACGAGCGCATCCCAATAACAGAATCAGGCTTCAGAACATGGATAATAAGAAACTTCCGTGAGTTAAAAGAACACTTTGTAGCCCAACGTAAAGAAACTAAGACTATGAAAAAAGGTTTGATGAAATTCTAATGAGAATAGACAATTTAGAGAGGAATATAAGTGAATTAACGGAACTGAAGAATACAATATGGGAACTCCGAGAAGTATGCACAGGTTTAAACACTCAAATTGTTCAAGCAGAAGAAGGGATATCAGAGGTCGAAGTCCAACTTAATGAAATAAAATGAGAAGACAAGAATAGAGAAAAAAGGATAAAAAGGAATGAGCAAAGTCTCCAAGAAATGTGGGACTATGTGAAAAGACCAAATTTACCTTTGATAGGTGTACCTGAATGCGACGGAGAGAATGAATCCAAGCTGGAAAATATTCTTCAGGATATTATTCAGGAAAATTTTCCTAAACTAGCAAAGCAGGACAACATTCAACCCCAGGTAATACAGAGAACACCACAAAGATATTCCTCAAGAAGAGCAACCCCAAGGCACATAATCGTTAGATTCACCAGGGTAGAAATGAAGGAGAAAATACTAAGGGCAGCCAGAGAGAAAGGTCAGGTTATCCACAAAGGGAAGCCTATCAGACTTACAGCAGATCTCTCAGCAGAAACTCTACAAGCCAGAAGAGAGTGGGGGCCAATATTCAACATCCTTAAAGAACAGAACTTTCTGACCAGAATTTCATATCCTGCCAAACTAAGCTTCACAACTGAAGGAAAAATAAAATCTTTTATGAACAAGCAAGTACTCAGAGATTTTACTACCACAAGGCCTGCTTTACAAGAGCTTCTGAAAGAAGCATTACACATAGAAAGAAACTACCAGTATTAGCCTTTCTAAAAATATAGCAAAAAGTAAAGAGCATCAACATAAAGAAGAATTTACATCAACGAATGGATAAAACAGCCAGTTAACATCAAATGGCAATAATCCTAAATGTAAATTGACTAAATCCCCCAATCAAAAGATACAGCCAAAACCCAATGGTATGCTATATCCAGATCCATTTCATGTGCAAGGATACACAAAGACTCAAAACAAAGGGATGGAGAAAGATTTACCAACGAAATGCAAAGCAAAAATAAATAAATAAATAAATAAATAACAGGAGTTGCAATTCTCGTATCTGATAAAATAGATTTTAAAGCAACAAAGATATAGTGGTAAAAGGATCAATGCAACAATAAGAACTAATGATCCTAACACCCAGATACATAGAGACTTAGACTCAATGAGACAGAAAATTAATAAGGATATCAAGGACTTGAACTCAGAACCAGAACAAGTAAACTTAATAAATATTTATAGAGCTCTCCACTTTAAATACACAAAATATACATTCTTGTCAATACCACATCACACCTACTCATACGTTTAAATGAAATATTGATTGGCCATTATTAATACCCATTTCTTTTAGAATAAAGCAACATTTCCGTTCTCTCTCCCTCTTTTTCTTCCTCTTTCTTCCTCTCCTTCACTTTTTTTTTCTTTCCTTCTCTCAAAAAAAAAAGAAAAAAGAAAAGAAAAGAAAAAAAGAAATCAACTTGTAGACCTCTAGATCCAGGTCGGCAATGTCTCTCTCATTGCCTGATTTTCTTTCTTCCCTTCCTTCCCTCCCTCTCACCCTCCCTCCCTTCCTTCCTTCCTCCCTCTCTTCCTTCCTCCCTCCCTTTTTTCCTCCTTTCCTCCCTTCCTGTCTTCCTCCCCCCCACAAAAAAAAAAAGAAAGATCAGAGCAGAACTGAAGGAGATAGAGACACAAAAGAACCCTCAAAAAATCAATAAATCCAGGAGCTGGTTTTCGAAAAGATCAACAAAATAGACAGACCACTAGCCAGATTAATAAAAAAGAAAAGAGAGAAGAATCAAATTTATGCAATAAAAAATGATAAAGGGGATATCACCACAGATTCCACAGAAGTACAAACCATTATCAGAGATTATTACAAACAATTATATGCACATAAACTAGTAAATCTGAAAGAAATGGATAAATTTCTGAACACTTACATCCTCCCAAGTCTAAATCAGGAAGACGTTGAAACCCTGAATAGACCAATAACAAGGACAGAGGTCGAGGCAGCAATTAATAGCCTACCAACCCAAAAAAAAGCCCATGTCCAGATGGGTTCACAGCCAAATTCTATCAGACATACAAAGAGGAGCTGGTACCATTCCTTCTGAAACTATTCCAAACAATCCAAAAAGAGGGAATCCTTTCCAAATCATTTTATGAGACCAACATCATCCCGATGCCAAAACCCGGCAGAGACTCAGCAAGAAAAGAAAACTTCAGGCCAATATCCATGATGAACATAGATGCAAAAATCTTCAATAAAATACTGGCAAACTGATTGCAACAGCACATTGAAAAGCTTATCCACCATGATCAAGTAGGCTTCATCCTGGGGATGCAAGGCTGGTTCAACATACGCAACTCTATAAACATAATTCACCACATAAACAGAACCAAAGACAAAAACCACATGATTATCTCAATTGATGCAGAGAAGAACTTGGACAAAATTCAACAGTGCTTTATGCTAAAAACCCTCAATAAACTAGGTATTGATTGAATGTATCTCAAAATAATAAAAGCTATTTATGACACACCAGCAGCCAATATCATTCTGAATGGGTAGAAACTGGAAGTATTCCCTTTGAAATCTGGCACTAGACAAGAATGCCCTCTCTCATCACTCCTATTCAATATAGTATTTGAAGTTCTAGCCAGAGCAATCATGCAAGAAAAAGAAATAAAGGGTATTCAAATAGGAAAGGAGGAAGTCAAATTGTTTGTATTTGCAGATGACATGATTGTATATCTACAAGACCCCATTGTCTCAGCCCAAAATCTCCTGAAGCTGATAAGCAACTTCAGCAAAGTCTCAGGATACAAAATCAATGTGCAAAAATCACAAGTATTCCTATACACCAATAACAGACTTAAAGAGAACCAAATCAAGAACGACCTACCATTCACAATTACTACAAAGAGAATAAAATACCTAGGAATACAACTAACAAGGAATGTAAAGGACCTCTTCAATGAGAATTACAAACCACTGCTCAACGAATCAAGAGAGGACACAAACAGATGGAGAAACATTCCATGTTCATGGTTAGGAAGAATCAATATTGTGAAAATGGCCATACTGCCCAAAGTAATTTACAGATTCAACACTATCCCCATCAAACTACCAATGACCTTCATCACAGAACTGGAAAAAAACACCTTAAACTTCATATGGAACCAAAAGAGAGCCCTCATAGCCAAGTCAATTCTAAGCAAAAAGAACAAAGCAGGAGGTATCACAGTACCGGACTTCAAACTATACTACAAGGCTACAGTAATCAAAACAGCATGGTACTAGTAACAAAACAGAGATATAGACCAATGGAACAGAACAGAGGCCTCGGAGGCAACACTACACATCTACAATCATCTGATTTGACAAACATGACAAAAACAAGCAATGGGGAAAGGATTCCCTGTTTAATAAATGGTGTTTGGAAAACTGGCTACCCATGTGCAGAAAGCAGAAACTGGACCCCTTCCTGACACCTTACACTAAAATTAACTCCAGATGGATTAAAGACTTAATAAGACCCAACACCATAAAAACCCTAGAAGAAAATCTAGGCAAAACCATTCAGGTCATAGGTATAGGCAAGGACTTCATGACCAAAACACCAAAAGCATTGGCAACAAAAGCCAAAATAGACAAATGGGACCTAATCAAACTCTACAGCTTCTGCACAGCAAAAGAAATAGTCATTAGAGTGGATTGGCAACCAATAGAATGGGAACAAATTTTTGCAATCTACCCATCTGACAAAGGGCTAATATCCAGAATCTACAAAGAACTAAAAAGGATTTACAAGAGAAAAACAAGCCCGTTCAAAGGTCAGCAAAGGATATGAACAGACACTTTACAAAAGAAGACATACATGAGGCCAACAAACATATGAAAAAATGCTCAGCATCACTAGTCATTAGAGAAATGCAAATTAAAACTACATTGAGATAACATCTCATGCCTGTTAGAATGGCGATCATTAAAAAATCTGGAGACAACAGATGCTGGAGAGGGTATGGGGAAATAGAAACACTTTTACACTGTTGGTGGGAGTGTAAATTAGTTTCAGCATTGTGGAAGAAAGTGTGGTGACTCCTCAAGGACCTAGAAATAGAAATTCCATTTGACCCAGCAATCCTATTACTGGGTATATATCCAAAGGAGTATAAATCGTTCTACTATAAAGACACATGCACACAAATGTTCATTGCAGCACTGTTTACACTAGCAAAGACCTGGAACCAACCCAAATGCCCATCAATGATACACTGGACAGGGAAAATGCACATATACATCATGGAATACTATGCAGTGATTAAAAATGATGAGTTGGTGTCCTTTTTAGGGACATGGATGAACCTCTGGAAACCATCATTCTCAGCAAACTGACACAAGAACAGAAAATCAAACACCACATGTTCTCTCTCATAGGTGGGTGTTGAACAATGAGAACACATGGGCACAGGCAGGGGATCATCACACACTGGGATCTGTCTGGGGAAAATAGGGGAGGGACAGCAGTGGGTGGGAGGTTGGGGAGAGAGAGCATGGGGAGAAATGCCAGATATAGGTGATGGGGAGGAAGGCAGCAAATCACACTGCCATGTACCTATGCAACAATCTTGCATGTTCTTCACATGTACCCCAAAACATAAAATGTAATTTAAAAAAAAGAAATATCTACATTTCTATATTTATGGCAACACTATTCACAATAGCCAAGATTTGGAAGCAATCTAAGTGTCCATCAACAGGTGAATGGAGAAAGAAAACGTGGTACATATGTACAATGGAATATTATTCAGCCATGCAAAAGAATAGAATCTGGAGATCTTTATGTTAACTAAAATAAGCCAGACAGAGAAAGACAAATTTTGCATGCTCAGAGTCATTTGTGGGTGCTAAAAATTAAAACAGTTGAATTCATGGAGATAGAGAGTAGAATGATGGTTACCAGAGGTTGGGGAGGGTAGTGGGCTGGAGGGGGTGCACAGGAATAGTTAATGGGTACAAAAATACAGTTAGAATGAATAAGATGTAATCTTTGGTAGTAAAACAGAGTGACAATGGTAAACAATAATTTATTGTATGTTTTAAAATACGTAAAAGAGGGCAGGCATGGTGGCTTATGCCTGTAATCCCAGCACTTTGGGAGGCCAAGGCAGGAGGTTCACCTGAGGTCAGGAGTTCAAGACCAGCCTGACCAACATGGTGAAACACCATCTCTGCTAAGAACACAAAAATTAACCATGTGCAGTGGTGAGTGCCTGTAGTCCCAGCTACTCGGGAGGCCGAGGCTGGAGACTCACCTGAACCCGGGGGGCAGACGTTACAGTGAGCCAAGATTGTTCCACTACACTCCCACTCAGAAGACAGAGCTACACTCCATCTTAAATAAATAAATAAATAAATAAATAAAAGGAAAAGAGCATAATTTAATTGTTTGTAAAACAAAGAAAGAATAAATGCTTAAGGTGAGGGGTATCCCATTTACCCTGATGGGATTATTACACATTGCATGACTATATCAGAACATCTCAGGCACCCCATAAATATATACACCTACTATGTAACCACAAAAATTGAAAGTAAAGCATTTTTTATACCCGCAATCTTGGCCAGATGTAATGTACAAACCTGTAATTCCAGTGCTTTTTGACGTCAGAATGGGAGGATCACTTGAGTCCAGGAGTTTGAGACCCAGGTAGGCAACACAGCAAGACTCCCATCTCTAATAACTGTGAAAAAAATTAGCCATGCCTGGTGGGGTTTCTGCCTATAGTCCCAGCTACTTGGGAGGCTGAGGTGACAGGACCCCTTGAACCCAGGAGGTTGAGGCTGCAGTGAGCTATGATTGCCCCACTGCACTCCAGCCTGGGTGACAGTCAGATAATGTCTCTTTAAAAAGCAAACCACTCCTAGCATGATCTGACCCTGCCTGCCACCTCTATTCTCTTCCTCTTGCTCACTGTACATCGAGCATCTGAGCTTCTTTTCTGCTCCTGTAAATGCCACATGGATTCCCTCTTCAGGACCTGTGCACATGCTCTTCCCTGCCCGAAATGGACTTCCCACACCTCCTGTCATAGCTGGATTTTTCTCAGGTTTCAGACCTCAGCTCACACGTCACCTCTGCAAGGAAATCCTCCCTCATCCTATGAAGGGGAAATCATCCCTCATCCTATGAAGGGGAAATCATCCCCCTCTGCATTGCCTCGCCCAACCTGGTTCTCTCAGATATCATGCTCAAAAATCAGCTTGTTATTTATTGAATTGCTTGTCTGCATGGTCTCCTCTCAAACTCAGGCCGAATCAGAACAGAAGCTCCCTAAGTCAGGAGTCTCATCTTGTACATTCTCAGAACCTAATCTAGTAATTGGCACATAGTAGGCACACAATAAATGTCATGAGAATGAATAAGTATCAAGGGCCCGGGTGTGGTGGCTCACGCCTATAATCCCAGCGCTTTGGGAGGCCAAGGCAGTGGAACGCCTGAGGTCAGGAGTTTGAGACCAGGCTGACCAACACGGTGAGACCCCATCTCTGCTAAAAATACAAAAATTAGCTGGGCTTGGTGTTGCACACCTTTGATCCCAGCTACTTGGGAGGCTGAGGCGGGAGAACTGCTTGAACCTGGGACGTGGAGGTTTCAGTGAGCCGGAGGTTGCAGTGAGCCAAGATTGTGCCACTATACCCCAGCCTGGGCAACAGATTGAGACTCCATCTCGAAAAAAACGAATAAGTATCAAGGAAGGAAGATTTTGTGATTTGCCACCTTTACATGGAAATCCTACTTAACAGTGACATTTTCTATTTGATGGTAATTCTGTAATAGCAAATTGAAACTGAACTAATTAAAAAAGAATGAGGCCAGGCACAGTGATTCATGCCTGTAATCCCAGCACTTTGGGAGGCTGAAGGGCAGAGAATCACGTGAGGCTAGGAGTTTAAGACCAGCTTCAGCAACATACAGAGACCTCTGTTTCTGCAAAAATAACTTTTAATTAACCAGGTATGCCAGGTGCATCGGCTCATGCCTGTAATACCAGCACTTTGGGAGGCTGAGGTGGATGGATCACCTGAGGTCAGGAGTTCGAGACCAGCCTGGCCAATATGGTGAAGCCCTGTCTCTACTAAAAAATTACAAAAATTAGTCAGACATGGTGGCAGGCACCTGTAATTTCAGCTACTTGGGAGTCTGAGGCATTAGAATTGCTTGAACCCGGGAGGCAGAAGTTGCAGTGAGCAGAGATCACACCACTGCACTCCAGCCTGGGAGACAGAGCAAGACTTTGTCTCAAAGAAAAAACAAAACACAAAAAAGAACATTGCACCTTCTTGTCAAGAGACTGGAGATGGAGGGGCAAGAGTGGGAGCAGGACATCTGGTGAGGAGCTGCCACATCAACATCTTTCGATCACTGCAGGCCATGTTGTAAGCGGGGCCTCTGCAAGAATGTGGCCCAGCCTCAGAAGTTTCAATGCTGACCCTCAGGGCTGGTCCTGTCAGGTCACACTGTGGAGGCTTCTTGGGAAAGTGTTTGCTCTTCAAAATCAACATCTTGGTTCATTCCTTTGATGCTGGAGACAATGACCTGTCTCTCCTCATATATCTGCTTAAGACAGTTACAAATTTAGTAAAGATGGGGTTTTGCCATGTTGGCCAAGCTGATCTTGAACTCCTGATCTCAGATGCTCTTTCCCCCTCAGCCTCTCAAAGTGCTGGGATTACAGGTGTGAGACACTGCACCTCACCCTTCTTGCATTCTTGCTCAAATTTTTCTTTTCTTCTCACTGTTTCTGCCTCCTTTTTTTTATTGATACCCTGGAAACCATAGGGAATACATATGAATCTTAATTCCAAGAGCAATTTTTAAAATTTTTTTAGAGACAGGATCTTGCTCTGTCACGTAAACTGGAATGCGTGGTGAGATCTTGGCTGACTGCAACCTCCACCTCCTGGGATCAAGCGATTCTCAAGCCTCAGTCCCCAAAGTAGCTGGGACTACAGGTGTGCACTACTGCACCCAACTAATCTGAAGAAAAATCATTTTTGGAGCAATAGCGTTTTGCTATGCTGCCCAAAGTAGCCTTGAACTCCTGGCCTCAAGCGATCCTTCTACCTTGGCTTCCCAAAGTGTTAGATTACAAGAATAAGTCACTTAGCATCAAATTTCATTGAATGCCTCTAGATGCAATTTTCCAATTTTCCTCCTTTTTTTTTTCTGATGACAGTGTTGCTCTATCCCCCTGGCTGGAGTGCAGTGACCTGATCTCAGCTCACTGCAACCTCTGTCTCCTGGGTTCAAGCAATTCTGATGTCTCAGACACCCCCAAGTTCCTGGAATTACAGGTACCAGCCACCCTGCCTGGCTAATTTTTGTATTTTTAGTAGAGATGGGGTTTCACCATGTTGGCTAGGCTGGTCTCAAAATCCTAACCTGAAGTGCATGCCTATAATCCCAGCTATTCCAGGGACTGAGACAGGAGAACAACTGGTACCCAGGATGTGAGGGTTGCAGTGAGCCTAGATGGCACCATTGCACTCCAGCCTAAGTGACAGGGTGAGACACTGTCTCAAAATAAATAAACAAATAAATCATTTTTTTTCCTGCCACCCGGACTTCTGGAAAAGGAGTTTGGAGCTGTGCCCAATGATCCCAGCCTTTGCCCTCAACTGCAAACAGAGTGGAGTGTCTCTTAGCTCAGAAGTTATTGCTCCTCAAGAGTTTGCACAAACACAAAGTTGAGAAACTCTGCTTGCTGAAAGGGGTGTAAAAGGCAAAGGACAAACCGGTTGTCCTCTAAAGTGGAGACATTTCTATTCTATGTTGGGCTAAGATCTTGGAGAATGCAGGCAGGGAACAAGTTTTACCGGTTTTCCAGTAAGAGACCCCCTGTGGTAAGGGAGGCTCTTCTTCCCTCTCTACCTGGTGAGTTACTTCCTCTCTTTGGTACCCAATTTTCTCATGTTTAAAATTAGGGATCCAGGCATGGTTGCTCATGCCTGTAGTTCCAGCACTTTGGGAGGCCAAGACAAGTGGATCATGAGGTCAAGAGACCAAGATCATCCTGGCAAACATAGTGAAACCTGTCTGTACTAAAAATACAAAAATTAGCTTGGCGTGATGGCGGGCGTCTGTAATCCCAGCTACTTGGGAGGCTGAGGCAGGAGAATCGCTTGAACCTGGGAGGTGGAGGTTGCAGTGAGCTGATATTGCACCACTGCACTCCAGCCTGGACAACAGAGTGAGACTCCGTGTAAATAAATAAATAAAATATAATTGAGAAGTAAAACCACATGTCCCCTAGATCCTTTAGCTGTTCTATGAGTTAATTAATGAAATTTGTTTTCCCATAAGCATACATCCAAAAAGGTACTCAAGGTAGGTTGTCCATGTTTCCTGGAATCTCATAATTGCCCCAAATGATGTGGGAGTGTTTGGAAGAGAAGCTCTTCCTTGCTTCCTTTATTTTTTTTTTTTTAGAGATGAAATCTCTCCCTGTCACCTAGGCTGGAGTGCAGTGGTACAATCCTGAATCACTGCAACCTCAAACTCCCGGCCTCAAGTCATCCTCCAGTTCCAGCCTCTGGAGTAGCTGGGACAACAGACACACACCACCATGCCCAGCTAATTTTTAAAATTATTTTGTAGAGACAGGGTCTCACTATGTTGCCCAGGCTGGTCACAAACTCCTGGCCTCAAGTGATCCTTCTGCTCAGCCTCCCAAAATGCTGGGATTACAGGTGTGAGACATGGCTGGATCTTCACTGTTTTTTAATAACCTTAATTACCTTCTTTTGAATATCTTTAGAACTACAATGTTTTTGTCTTTTGAGGCTAGACTTGAAGCTGATTTCCATAGTCATTTCGAGTCAAGGCTTTTGAATAAAGTGAGTGACCAGAGATGATGACACAATTTTGGCTAAAACAGTTTACAGTGAACTCTAAAAGTGTGTGCCAGTCACTGGGACACAGTTCACTCCTCTTGCCAAACTCAGAATTGCAATTGCAAATGAAAATTATTTACTTCTTTTATTTTAAAGGGGAAGGGGAAGAAGGGAAGGGGTACTTTTATTTTTTTTAAGATAGCGTCTCATTCTGCCACACATGCTAGAGTGCACTGGCGTGATTTCAGCTCACTGCAACCTCCACCTCCCAGGTTCAAGTGATTCTCCCTGCCTCACCTTCCCAAGTAGCTGCCCGCCACCATACCTGGCTAATTGTATTTTTAGTGGAGACCGGGTTTCACTATGTTGGCCAGGCTGGTCTCTAACTCCTAATCTCAGGTGATCTGCCTGCCTCGGCTTTGCAAAGTGCTGGAATTACAGGCATGAGCCACTACTCCTGACCTAAGTCTTGTACTTTTAGTGGATACGGGGTTTCACTGTGTTAATCAGGCTGGTCTCGAACATCCTGACCTCAAGTGATCCATCCACCTCGGCCTTCCACAGTGCTGGGATTACAGGCATGAGCCACTGTGCCTGGCCAATGTTTTCTAATATCAAAGGAATCACCAGGGTCTTCCCTTTCTTTTAATACATTTATTTTCTTGGTTCTGAAAAATTCTTTTAATTTTTAATTTTTATTTATTTATTTTTTTTTTGAGACAGAGTTTTGCTCTTGTTACCCAGGCTGGAGTGCAATGACGTGATCTCAGCTCACCACAACCTCCGCCTCCTGGGTTCAGGCAATTCTCCCGCCTCAGCCTCCTGAGTAGCTGGGATTACAGGCACGCGCCACCACGCCCAGCTAATTCTTTGTATTTTTAGTAGAGACGGGGTTTCACCATGTTGACCAGGATGGTCTCGATCTCTTGACCTCGTGATCCACCCGCCTCGGCCTCCCAAAGTGCTGGGATTACAGGCTTGAGCCACTGAGCCCGGCCCCTCTGAAAAATTTTTTTTAAATATGGAATGCTTCATGAATTTGTGTGTCATCCTTTCACAGGGGCCATGCTCATCTTCTCCATGTCCTGCCAATCCTAGTATATGTGCTGCTAAGTGAGCACTGGTTCTGTGCTTGATTATTTGTTTGGTTATTTATTTATTTTTGAGACAGAGTTTCACTGTGTCTTCCAGCTGGAATACAGCGGCATGGTCATGGCTCACTGCAACCTCTGCTTCCCAGGGCTCAAGCAGTCCTCCTGCCTGGGCCTTTAAAGTGTGGAGATTACAAGTGTGAGCCACTGTGCCCAGCCTGCAATGTTTAACTGCTGACTTCGATGCCTGGTTTTGGTTGTAATAGACGCTCCCACTACTTTTTTTTGTAGAAATTACTGGTTTGTTCAGCTCCTTCAGAAGATCTTTGGTGTTTTATACATCCTAACATGTGAGGCCAGGTGTGGTGGCTCATGCCTGTATCCCCAGCATTTGGGGAAGCCAAAGTCGGAGGATCTCTTTGAGACCAAGAGTTCAAAACCAGTTTGGGAAACAGAGTGAGACCCCTGTCTCTGCAAGAACTAAAAAATTATCTGGGCATGGTGGTGCATGCATGTAGTCCCAGCTCTTGGAAGGCTGAGGCAGGAAGATCACTTGAGCTCAAGAGGTTGAGGCTTTAGTGAGCCATGACCATGCCAGGGCATTCCAGCTTGGGTGACAGAGTGAGACCCTGTCTCAAAAAAAAATACTAATAATTGCAGAAACATATTCTATGCTTCTGGTTACTTTAGAAATTAGGCCTAATCTTGGCCAGGCATGGTGGCTCACATCTGTAATTTCAGCACTTTAGGAGGCCGAGGCGGGTGGATCATTTGAGATTGGGAGTTCGAGACCAGCCTGGCCAACATGGCAAAAAGTCCCGTCTCAAAATACGAAAAATTAGCCAGGCATGGTGGCAGGCACCTATAATCCCTGCTACTCAGGAGGCATGAGAATTACTTGAACCTGGTTGGTGGAGGTTGCAGTGAGCCAAGACCATGCCACTGCAGTCTAGCCTGGGTAACACAGCAAGACTCTGTCTCAAAAAAAAAAAAAAAAAACTTATGAAAACTCTCTCTTGGCCGGGCGCGGTGGCTCAAGCCTGTAATCCCAGCACTTTGGGAGACCAAGGCAGGTGGATCACGAGGTCAAGAGATTGAGACCATCCTGGTCAACATGGTGAAACCCATCTCTACTAAAAATACAAAAAATTAGCTGGGCATGGTGGTGCGTGCCAGTAGTCCCAGCTACTCAGGAGGCTGAGGCAGGAGAATTGCCTGAACCCAGGAGGTGGAGGTTGCGGTGAGCCGAGATCGCACCATTGCACTCTAGCCTGGGTAACAAGAGCGAAACTCCATCTCAGAAAAAAAGAAACCAAACATGTATGGTGGCATGCACCTGTGGTCTCAGCTACTCAGGAGGCTGAGGTGGGAGAATCGCATGAACCTGGGGAGGTGAGACCCTGTCAAAGAGAAAGAGGACAAGGAAGAGGAAGAGGAAGAAAATGAAAAAGAAGGAGAAGCAGAAGGAGAAGGAGGAGGAAGAAGATGAAGAAGAAGAGAAGGAAGAGGAAGTAGAAGAAGAGGGAAGAAAAGGAGAAAGAAGAAATAGAGGAAGAATCTGGCTGAGCACAGTGTCTCATGCCTGTAATCCTAGCACTTTGGGAGGCTGAGGCGGGTGGATCACCAGAAGTCAGAAGTTCAAGACCAGCTGGGCCAAGAGAGTAAAACCCTGTCTCTACTAAAACTACAAAAATTAGCCAGGTGCAGTGGCAGGCACCTGTAATCCCAGGTACTCAGGAGGCTGAGGCAGAAGAATTGCTTGAACCTGGGAGGCAGAGGTTGCAGTGAGCTGAGATCACACTACTGCACTACAATCTGGGTGACAGAGTTAGAATCTGTCTCAAGAAAAAAAGAAAGAAAGGAGAAGAAATAGCAGAAGAAATGGTTTATGAGTGGCCATAAAGAGTAGGAAGAACACCCAGCCTACCTCTCGCTGGGTCTATGGGGAAAATGTTGATTAAGGCAGAGAAGGTCTTCCAAGATGGACTAGATTTGGTGAGTAAGAGATTGGAAAAGCTAGAAGGAAAGGAGGATATTGAAGTTACTCTTACTGCATAATATATAACCCCAAAACTTTGGGCACTTAAAATAACAATCTGGTTTCTTTTTTATCATGGTCTGGGAGTTGACTGGGTTCAGGTAGGTGATTTTCACTCAGGGTCTCTCATACTGTTGCAATGGCTGGGGCTGGAGTCATCGCAAAGCCTTCTTCAGTCTCATGTCTGGCAACTGATATTGACTGTCTTCTGAAACCTGCGCCGGGACTGTGGATTGGAAGATCAAAATGTGACCTCTCCCTGTGATCTGGGATCCACACAGCATGGCGACTGGGCGAAAGAGCAAGCATCCCGGGAAGACCACGGACAAATGGTGTCACCTTTTATGATATACCTTGAATCGCTTCTGCCAGTCACAGACCTTCTCAAATTCAAAGGCAAGGAGCACAGACCTGACCTCATCATGAAGCAATGTTAAGGTCATATTTGAAGGAGCACATGCTATTTTTATCATTATTATTATTATTAAAGAGGGAGACTTGGGGCCAGGTGTGGTAGCTCACACCTGTAATCTCAGCACTTTGGGAGGCCGTCACAGGCAGATCACCTGAGGTCGGGAGTTCAAGACCAGCCTGACCAACATGGAGAAACCCCATCTCTACTAAAAAATACAAAATTAGCTAAGCTTGGTGGCCCATGCCTCTAATCCCAGCTACTTGGGAGAGGCAGGAGAATTGCTTGAACCTGGGAGGCAGAGGTTTTGGTGAGCCAAGACCACAGCACTGGACTCCAGCCTGGGCAACAAGAGGGAAATTCTGTCTCAAAAAAAAAAAAGAGAGAGAGAGAGAAAGAGAAAGTCTTGCTCTGTCACCCAGGCTGGAGTGCCATGATACAATCTTGACTCATTGCAACTTCTGCCTCCGAGGTTCAAGCAATTCTCCTGCCTCAGCTTCCCAAGTAGCTGGGATTACAGGCACGCGCCACCATGCCCAGCTAATTTTTTGTATTTTTAGTAGAGACGGGGTTTCACCTTGTTGACCAGGATGGTCTTGATCTCTTGACCTCGTGATCCACCCGCCTCAGCCTCCCGAAGTGCTGGGATTATAGTCATGAGCCACCACGCCCGGCCAGTGCTTTTAGTTTAGATGGGGTTTCACCATGTTGGCCAGACTGGTCTCAAACTCCTGACCTCAGGTGATGCACCCACCTAGGCCCCCCAGAGTGCTGGGATTACAGGCGTGAGCCACTGCAGCCAGCACATGCTATTAGTAAAAAGTCAGAAAACAGCCAGATATGCTGGCTTGTACCTGTAACCCTGTACTTTGGGAGGCCGAGGTGGGCAGATCACTTAGGTCAGAACTTTGAGACCAGCCTGGGCAACATTATGAGACCCCCCATCTTTATAAAAATTAGAAGTCAGAAAGCAACACATGTTGGTGAGGATGCAGAAAAAAGGGAATGCTTATACACTGTAGGAATGTAAATTAGTACAACCATTACGGAAAACAGTATGGAGACTTCTCACAGAACTAAAAATAGAACTGCCATTCAACCAGCAATCTCACTGCTGGGTATCTACCCAAAGGGAAAGAAATCAAAGTGTCAAAAAGCACGTGCAGTCATGTGTTTATCACAGCACTGGTCATAGTAGCAAAGATACGGAATCAACCTACGTGTCCATCAGCGGATGACTGGATAAAGAAAATGTGGTACATATACACCGTGGAACGTGACTCAGCCACAAAAAGAATGAAATCATGTCTTTTCCAGCAGTGTGGATAGAACTGGAGGCCATTATACTCAGGGAATAATTCAGAAACAAAGCGAAATACTGTTCTCATTCGTGGGGGTTAAACAATAGTACACAGAAGGAAAAAGAAACATTGAAGACTCCAAAAGATGGGAAGAGGGTGAGGGGCGAATATTCTCCTATAGAGTACAATGTTCACTATTTGGTCATAGCTAACTCAAAGCCCAGACCTCGGCGCTCCACAATAAGAAAACCTGCAACTGTACCCTCTAAATAGATCATTTTTTCAATTTTATTTATTAAAAAATTCAACTGGCCAGGTGTGGTGGCTCACGCCTGTAATCCCAACATTTTGGGAGGCTGAGCCAGGTGGATCAACTGAGGTTGGGAGTTCGAGACCAGCCTGACAATATGGCAAAACCTTGTCTCTACTAAAAATACAAAAATTACTGGCCTGTGGTGATGTGCACCTGTACTCCCAGCTACTCAGGAGGCTGAGGCAGGAGAATCACTTGAACTCAGGAGGCAGATGTTGCAGTGAGCCAAGATCGGGCCACTGCACTCCAGCCGGGGTGACAGAGCAAGACTCTCTCTTTTGTATTATTTATTTATTTATTTATTTATTATTATTATTATTATTATTATTTTTGAGACTGAGTTTCGCTTTTGTTACCCAGGCTGGAGTGCAATGACGCGATCTCGGCTCACCGCAACCTCTGTCTCCTGGGTTCAGGCAATTCTCCTGCCTCAGCCTCCTGAGTAGCTGGGATTACAGGCACGCGCCACCATGCCCAGCTAATTTTTTTATCTTTAGTAGAGACGGGGTTTCACCATTTTGACCAGGATGGTCTCGATCTTTTGACCTTGTGATCCACCCGCATCGGCCTCCCAAAGTGCTGGGATTACAGGCTTGAGCCACCGCGCCTGGCCCCTTTTTATTATTTTTTTAAATAAAAAGACAGGGTTTCACCATGTTGGTCAGGCTGGTCTTGAACTCCCAACCTCAGGTGATCTGCCCACCTTAGCCTCCAAAGTGCTTGGATTACAGGCAGGAGCCACCATGCCTGGCCAACTCTCTCAAAAAGAAAAAAAATTCAACTTTTATTATTATTTTTGATACAGGGTCTCACTCTGTCACCCAGGCTGGAGTGCAGTGATGTGATCATGGCTCACTGTAGCCTTGACCTCCTGGGCTCAAGCAATCCTCACCTCAGCCTGCTGAATAGCTGGTACTAAAGGTACTCACCACCATGCCTGGCTAATTTTTTTTTTTTTAGATGAAGTTTCACTCTTGTTGCCCAGGCTGGAGTACAATGGCATCATCTTGGCTCATCGAAGCCTCTGTCTGCAGGGTTCAAGTGATTCTCCGGCCTCTGCTTTCTGAGTAGCTGGGATTACAGGCATGTGATACCACACCTGGCTAATTTTTGTATTTTTTTGTAGGGACAAGGTGTTGCCACATTGCCCAGGCTGGTCTTGAACTCTTGAGCTCAAGTGATCCACCCACCTTGGCCTCCCAAAGTGCTGGGATTACAGGTGTGAGCCATTGCACAGGCTCTCAACTTTTGTGTTAGATACAGGGGGTACATATGCAGTTTTGTTATAAGGGTGTTTTGCACCCAGGTAGTGAGCACAGCATACAATAGGTAGTTTTCAACCCATATCCCTTCTCCCTCCTCCTCCATCTAGTAATCCACAGTTTCTACTGTTTCCTATTTTAAAAATTTCAAAATTAGGCTAGGCATGGTGTCTCACATCTGTAATCCCAGCACTTTGGGAGGCTGAGGTGAGCGGATCACTTGAGGTCAGGAGTTTGAGACCAGCCAGGGCAACATGGTGAAAACCTGTCTCTACTAAAAATACAAAAATTAGCCTGGCATGGTGGTGGGTACCTGCAATCCCAGCTACTCAGGAGGCTGAGACAGGAGATTCACTTAAACCCTGGAATCAGAGGTTGCAGTGAGCCAAGATCACACCATTGCACTCCAGCCTAGGTGACAGAGTGAGACTCCAGTCTCAAAAAATAAATAAATAATTAAAAATTTAAAAATAAAAAAAAAAATAAGAGCACATGGAATGGCAGAACTTGTTGCAGCCACCTTGGAAAATATAATCTGCCACAGAGGGCAAGTAGAAAGAATGTCGAAGATTTCAGAAATCTAGTCGTCCAAAAGATCACAAGAGCTGTAGATGTGGCAGCTTAAGGGGAGTGGAAGCAAAGGTCACCAGAGCTGAGGAAGACGTGGGATGATGAGTCAGGTGAACTGCATGCTCATGCTCGTGGATGCTGACATGCTCAGGAAAGCAGAAGGACTTCAGAGAACAGAGGGCAAAACACGATGTCATTCATTATTTCTTTTTTTTATTTCATTTTTTTTTTCATTTTATTTTTATTAAGCACTACATAACACACTGCATGCTACATAATATACTGTATAATCTTCTAGCAGGGGTAGATGACCATAACTGAGTTATTTTTTCATCAATCAGGAAAATGCTTCTTTAATCAGTGTTCTCCAGACCCTTTGACTTATAGTAAAGATCAACTCCAGAGATGCGCCTATCTCTTTCCATCAAATTCCATGGATACAAAACATGAGCAACCCTTTTTTCCTTGCCGCCGTTAGTGAACCTGTGGATGTACACAGTAGACAGTCCTGGAATAAGCGAGCACACGCCCATGGTGGCGAGTCCGGGGAGTATCTCGAACCACATCTCTGCCCGGTTACCTAGGCCAAAACCCTACTTCTGGGTCCTTGAAAGGTGACGGCCATTATATCTTTGAAGAAACATGGTGTTTCTCTGTCACCCCGGCTGGAGTGCAGCGGCTGGATCATAGTTCACTGTAGCCTTGAACTCCTGGGCTCAAGCAATCCTGCCTCAGCATCCTGAATAGCTAGGGCTACAGTGTGTGCCACCATGCCTGGCTAATTTTGTATTTTTATTTTTTGTAGAGATTGGGTCTTGCTATGTTGCCCAGGCTGGTTTGTAACTCCTGGCCTCAAGCGATCCTCCCACATTGGCCTCCCAAAGCATTTGGATTACAGGCATGAGCCGCTGTGCTCCACCACAAAACACTCTTTTTTTCTTGAGATGGAGTTTCGCCTCTTGTTGCCCAGGCTGGAGTGCAGCGGCACAATCTCAGCTCGCTGAAAACTCTGCTTCCTGGGTTCAAGCAATTTTCCTGCCTCAGCCCCTTGAATAGCTGGGATTACAGGCATGCGCCACCCCACCCGGCTAATTTTGCATTTTTAATAGAGACGGGGTTTCTCCAGGTTGGTCAGGCTGGTCTTGAACTCCTGACTCCAGGTGATCTGCCTGCCTTGGCCTCCCAAAGTGCTGGGATTACAGGCATGAGCCACCATGCCCAGTGTACAAAACACTCTTTTAAAAGTTTTCATCTTTTTTTTTTTTCTGGAGTGGTGAAATAATCTCTGTGTGAGGACTTCCTTTTTATTTGGGAAAAGATATTTGCTATGGGCCTATTGTTTGTGCAAAGAACTAATAGCTTACATTTTTAAAGTGTCCATTCATTCAAAATATATATACTGGGGCCAGGCATGGTAGCTCATGCCTATGATCCCAGCACTTTGAGAGGCCAAGGCAGATGGATCACTTGAGATCAGGGGTTCGAGACCAGCCTGGCCAACACGGTGAAACACCACTTCTACTAAAAATACAAAAATTAACCAAGTGTGGTGGTGTGCGCCTGTAGTCCCAGCTACTTGGGAGGCTGAGGCAGGAGAATCGCTTGAACCTGGGAGGCAGAAGTTGCAGTAAGCCAAGATCGTGCCACTGCACTCCAGCCTGGGCGACAGAGCAAGACTCTGTCTCAAAAAAAAAAAAAAAGGCTACTGCAGGAGGTCTGGCTGGCCAAGACACTCCATCAGCTACACACTTGGGGCCACCACAGGCTTCATGCTGAGGCATGCTTTTCCCAGGCTGCACCAGCCAATGACTCTGCATGCCAGGGATTCCAGATTCAGGCCATTCCTGCCTTACAAACAGCTCCTATGTGGACAGTGTGCTCTGAGCTCTCTGCAGAGCTCCCAAACAGTTGTCAGACCTGCATTGTAGTCAGTACACTCTCCATGAACATTCATTTTATTTTATTTTATTTTTATTTTTATTTTAGATAGGATTTGGAGTGCAGTGGTTGGATCATGGCTCACTGCAGCCTCCACCTCCTGGGCTCAAGCAATCCTCCTACCTTGACCTCCCATGTAGCTAGGACTGCAGATACATACCACTATGCCCAGCTAATAATTTTATTTTTTTGTAGAGACAGGGTCTCACCATGTTGCCCAGGCTGATCTTGAACTCCTGGCCTCAGGTGAGCCTCCTGCCTTGGCTTCTCATAGTGCTGAGACTATAGGCATGAGTCACTCTGTCCATTCATGCCTTTTACAAAACTTTTTAAATTAATTTTATTATTATTATTATTATTATTATTATTTTTGAGACAGAGTTTCGCTCTTGTTACCCAGGCTGGAGTGCAATGGCGCGATCTCGGCTCACCGCAACCTCCGCCCCCTGGGTTCAGGCAATTCTCCTGCCTCAGCCTCCTGAGTAGCTGGGATTACAGGCATGCACCACCATGCCCAGCTAATTTTTTGTATCTTTAGTAGAGACGGGGTTTCACCATTTTGACCAGGATGGTCTCGATCTCTTGACCTCGTGATTCACCTGCCTCGGCCTCCCAAAGTGCTGGGATTACAGGCTTGAGCCACGGCGCCCGGCCTATTATTATTATTTTTGAGATGGAGTCTCACTCATTCTGTCACCCAGGCTGCAGTGCAGTGGTGTGATCTCAGGTCACTGCAACCTCCCCCTCCTGAGTTCAAGCAGTTCTCCTGCCTCTGCCTCCCAAGTAGCTGGGATTACAGGTGCCTGCCACCACAGGCTAAATTTTGTATTTTTAGTGGAGATGGGGTTTCGCCATGTTGTCCAGGCTGGTCTCAAAGTCTGGACCTCAGGTGATTCGCCTGCCTCGGCCTCACAAAGTACTGGGATTACAGGCGTGAACCACTGCACCCGGCCCATCCATGCTTATTCTTGCTCCCCCTTTCCTTCATTCTTCACAGGCTTTTTTTTCCCTGTAAATCTCTTGCACATCAAATTCCACCTTGGCATCTGCTTCTCGCGTTATGGAATGGAACTGGGATCAGCTCGCCTGGTTCCTCCTTTGTTCATTGTTCTCTTGTGGCACAATGGCCACCGGGAGTACCCTTCCTGCAGTTCGGGAAGTAAAAACTGTGCTGCTCAAAGATCCTTTGTCTCAGTGCTAATTTTTCTTTGTGGCACCGAGCATCTATTTCCAACATCTATTTCCAACACTACCTGAGCCCAGGAGTTGGAGACCAGCCTGGGCAATGTAGCAAGACCCCATCTCTATGAAATTGAAGAAAATTAGTCAAGCATTGTGGGCACACCTGTAGCTGGGATTACAAGCACAACCCACCACGCCCAGCTAATTAGTAGAGACAGCGTTTCACCATGTTGATCAGGCTGGTCTCAACCTCCTGACCTCAAATTATCCATCTGCCTTGACCTCCCAAAATGCTGGGATTAAAGGCATAAACTGCCGTGCCTGGTCTTTTTTTCTTTCTTTCTTTTGTAGAGGCAAAGTCTCACTCTGTTGCCCAGGCTGGTCTCACATTCCTGAGCTCAAGCCACCCTCCTACTTCAGCCACCCAAAGTGCTGGGAATATAGGCGCAAGCCACTGTATCTGACCCCAGACTTTTTTTGTTAAAGACAGAATCTCACTTTGTTATCCAGGCTGGAGTGCAGTGGCACAATCATAGCTCACTGCAGCATTGAACTCCTGGGCTCAAGCAGTCTTCCCACTTAACTCCCATGGAGCTGGGACCACAGGAACTTTTCCACTTCCCACAATTCCCTCCACTTTTACTTTATAGTTTTCCTTTTTAAACCTTTTGAAAGGTTTAGTTGTTCTGCCTTTTTTTTTTTTTTGACGGAGTTTCGCTCTTGCTACCCAGGCTGGAGTGCAATGGCGCGATCTCGGCTCACTGCAACCTCCGCCTCCTGGGTTCAGGTAATTCTCCTGCCTCAGCCTCCCGAGTAGCTGGGATTACAGGCACGCGCCACCATGCCCAGCTAATTTTTTGTATTTTTAGTAGATATGGGGTTTCACCATGTTGACCAGGATGGTCTCGATCTCTTGACCTCGTTATCCACCCGCCTCGGCCCCCCAAAGTGCTGGGATTACAGGCTTGAGCCACCGCGCCTGGCCCTGCCTGAGTTTTTAAAAGAAAAAGTTTCTCTCTCTTTTCTCTTTACACTATTTCTTTCTTTAGTTTTACTTCCCAATCTCTCTCTCTCTTTCACACACACTTTCTCTTACCATTTTCCAACATTTGTCAAACCTTTTTTAACATTTTACTGGCCAGAGTGGGACTTGCCTTGGGCCGCCGCTTGAGCTGCTGGCTATTATTACCTTCTTGCTTATTATGTTGCTCAATGACTTTGTAGGGCTTAGTGCCTGGAATTTTTCTTGAAGAAATTCAAGATTTTTTTGTAATGTTCATGCTTGCATGGGCCTGCAGGCTGCTGCACCTTGTCACTTGGAGCACCTGAATTGACAGAGGCAGTATTTACAATGCCATCAATACTATCGAACTCATCAATTCCACCCCTGATATATTCCCAACAGAAAGGAGGCCTTATGCTGGCTGGGCAGGGTGGCTCATGTCTGTAACCCCAACACTTTGGGAGGCTAAGGCGGGTGGATCACCTGAGGTCAGGAATTCAAGACCAGCCTGACCAACATGGTGAAACCCTATGCCTATTAAAAAAAAAAAATTAGCCAAGCATGGTGGTGAATGACCGTAATCCCAGATATTTGGGAGACTGAGGCAAGAGAATCGCTTGAACCCAGGAGGCAGAGGTTGCAGGGAGTCATGATTACACCATTGCACTCCAGCCTTGGCAACAAGAACAAAACTCTCTCTCCAATTAAAAAGAAGAAAAAGAGGGCTTATGTTCACTAAAATTCATTTATATAATGTTCATAGCAACTTAATTCATGATAGCTAAAAATGAGCCAGATTTCCAACAGCAGTAGAATGGATAAATAAAATTATGGATATCTAATATAATGGTCTATTACACAGTAATGAAAAATAATTCACTGTCTGTAACAACATGGATATACCACCCAGACATAAAACAAGCCAGATGATCAAGAGATCTCATTAACTAAATGAAGCAATCTGTAAGAAGGGAAGCTGCAGGAGTCCACTTAGATTTATGAAAATCATTAGGGATGCGAAGTAAGGATTTTTTTTTTTTTTCAAATCAGGGTCTCACACTGTCATCCAGGTGGGAGTGCAGTGGGGCAATGTCGGCTCATTGCAGCCTCAACCCACACCCCTGTCCCAAGACCCCTGGGCTCAATCAGTCCTTCCCCCTCAGCCTCCCAAGTAGCTGGAACAACAGGCAAGCATCCCCACACCCGGCTAATTTTGTATATTTTTTGCAGAGACCAGAGCTCCCTATGTTGCTCATGCTGGTCTTGAACTGCTGGCCTCAAGCAATCCTCCTGCCTCAGCCTCTCAAAATGTTGTGAGCCATGCTAGCCAGGCAGAGTGAGGATGTTTTTGAGGACTGTGGTAAACAGCCTCCTCATATTCATGTCCTGTATAATTCTCTTCCTTTGAGCACGGGCTGGACCTAGGGACTACTAAGACTCGTTTGTTTTCTTTCTTTCTTTCTTTCTTTCTTTCTTTCTTTCTTTCTTTCTTTCTTTCTTTCTTTCTTTCTTTTCGAGATGGAGTTTCGCCTTCTAGGTCAGGCTGGAGTGCAACCGTGTGATTTCAGCTCACTTCAACCTCCGCTTCCCAAGTTTAAGCTATTCTCCTGCCTCAACTTCCCAAGTAGCTGGGATAACAGGCATATTCCACTACATCCAGCTAATTTTTGTATTTTTAGTCTCGATGGTGTTTCACCATATTGGTCAGGCTGGTCTTGAACTGTTTTTTTTTTTTGTTTGTTTTAAAGATGGGGTTTCAGACCGAGCACAGTGGCTCACGCCTGTAATTTTAGCACTTTGGGAGGCTGAGGCAGGTGGATCACAAGGTCAACAGATCGAGACCATCCTGATCAACATGGTGAAACCCCGTCTCTACTAAAAATACAAAAATTAGCTGGGCACGGTGGCACGTGCCTGTAGTCCCAGCTACTTGGGAGGCTGAGGCAGGAGAATTGCCTGATCCCAGGAGGCGGAGGTTGCGGTGAGCCAAGATCGCGCCATTGCACTCCAGCCTGGGTAACGAGAGTGAAACTCCATCTCAAAAAAAAAAATAATAATAATAAAATAAAATAAAAATTTAATAAAGATGGGGTTTCACCATGATGACCAGGCTGGTCTTGAACTCCTGACCTCAGGTGATCAACCCACCTCGGCCTCCCAAAGTGCTAGGATTACAGGCATGAGCCTCTGAGCCCGGCTGGTCTTGAACTCTTGACCTTAGGTAATCCACTCACCTCGGCCTCCTAAAATTCTGGGATTACAGGCATGAGCCATCGTGTATGGCTGGACCTAGGTACTATTTTCTAAGTAGCAATAGAATACGTAAAAGTGATGGGATGTCACTTCTGGGAATAGGTTAC
The DNA here is from genome assembly GCA_031835075.1 of Saguinus oedipus. Classification (NCBI taxonomy): domain Eukaryota; kingdom Metazoa; phylum Chordata; class Mammalia; order Primates; family Cebidae; genus Saguinus; species Saguinus oedipus. Next base: position 66,231,007 of record CM063170.1, read on the forward strand.
AGAAAAGGACTGTGATCTCTCATTTTCTTTTTCTCTCTCTTCCTCTTTCTCCTCCCTAGCCCTGCGGCAAGCCAGCTGCTTCTTGTGAAGAGGTGCAAGTGGACAGGAACTGAGGTCTCCAGCCAACAACCTTAGAGGACCTGAGGCCTCCCAGCAGCCGTGGATGTGAGTTTGAAAAAGGATTGTGAAGCCCTAAGAGAGCTGTAGCCCTGGCTGACAGCTTGATTATATCCTCATGAGAGCCTGAGCCAGAGGCCACAGCTAACCTCACCCAGATTCCAAGCCCACTGAAACTGTGAGGGAAAAAAAAGTTTGTTGTTTATTAAACTGCTAAATTTGGGGCGATTTTTACCCACCAATAAGTAATCAATACAAGGATATTGCTTATTACTCAAAATCACTATATAAAGCCCCTGAAAAATTGAAAGCTGCAACTAGGGAAACACTGAGAATCTCTGAGAACACTGTGTTTCTTCTTAGAGACAGTGAGAAAAGCACATACATGTGTTTTCCTTTAAGTTTTGGCCACCAGGAAGCTCAGAGCCAAATGTATGACCCAATTTTAATAACTGTGTAAACTCCTATGACCTGCTTATCTGTGTTCTTATTCCTGGCCTTTCATTTTATTCTGACTTTTTTTTTCTTTTTTCTTTTATTGAAACAAGACAGACTTTCACTCTTGTTGCCTAGACTAGAGTGCAGTGGCACGATGTCAGCTCACTGCAAACTCTGCCTCCCAGGTTCCAGGGATGCTCCTGCGTCAGACTCCCGAGTAGTATCTGGGATCACAGGCATGTGCCACCACACCTGGCTGATTTTGTATTTTTATTAGAGACAGGGTTTCTCCATGTTGGTCACCTCAGGTGATTCGCCTGCCTTGGCCTCCCAAAGTGCTGGGATTACAGGCATGAGCCACCGTGCCTGATGCTGACTTTTCCTTTTCTTCGTACTGATTTTATTAGCTCCTCTACATTTTCTATATGATATTAATTATAAGCCACCTCAAATTCAACTTACAGAGAAGCAAGGCTTTTGTAAATTCTTTTTTTTTTTTTTTTGAGAGTTACCCTCTATGGCCCAGGATGGAGTGCAGTGGTGCGATCTCTGCTCACTTCAACGTCTGCCCCTCGGGTTCATGTGATTCTTGTGCCTCAAACTCTCAAGTAGCTGGGATTGCAGGCGCGCACCACCATGCCTGGCTAGTTATTATTATTATTATTATTATTATTATTTTCAGTAGAGACGGGGGGGTTTCACCATGTAAGCCAGACTGGTCTCGAACTCCTAACCTCAAGTTATCCACCTGCCTCAGCCTCCCAAAGTGTTGGGATTGCAGGCGTGAGCCACCGCGCCCGGCCCATAAATCATGTTTTAAAAATAGGTTTTTAATTTAAAACATAGTTTTGCACATTAAAAAAAAAAACCAGTTTGCACAAGTTGAACACAAAGTGTCCGGAGGTGGTGGTGGGAAGATCAGGTCATAGAAGTGTGGCTCAGGAGCTCCAAGCCTTGGCCGGGGGAGATTTGGATTGGATAAGAAATATCAAGTGATAACGACGAAAAAGGGAAAAAGGACGGCAACTGATTGCCATCCCCAGAGGGAGGGGCTGAGGGCTCACCCAGTCACCCACAGTGGGATCCTTGCAACGGCTCCCCTAAATCCCTCCCTCCTGGCCCCGCCCCTCCCTGCCCCGCCCATCAACCCGGGCCCCGCCCCTCTCGCGCTCCGCGGCAGCAACGCCTCAGTCTCCGCCAGCGGATCCGGCCTCCCCGGCGGTTGCGCGCTCCGCTCCCTCCCTCCGCGCCCGCGCGCGCCGTCCCCGCTCCTCCCGCCTCACTCGTTTCGGGGCGGTTGGGCCGCGCGCCTGTGGGGGCGGGGCCCGGAGCAGGCGACCGAACCAATGGGGCGCGGCGGCGGCGGCGGTGGCGGCGGCGGCGGCGGCTGGGTCGGGCCCCGACGGGCGGCGGCGGCTGAGGTGGAGGCGGAGGGAGGCGGCGGCGGCGGCGGCGGCGGCGGCGGCGGAGGGGCGAAGATGGCGGCGCCCGTCCTGCTGAGAGTGTCGGTGCCGCGGTGGGAGCGGGTGGCCCGGTACGCCGTGTGCGCTGCTGGGATCCTGCTCTCCATCTACGCCTACCACGTGGAGCGGGAGAAGGAGCGGGACCCCGAGCACCGGGCCCTCTGCGACCTGGGGCCGTGGGTGAAGTGCTCCGCCGCCCTTGCCTCCAGGTAGCCGGCGTGGGGGAGTGGGCCAGGAACGGCCGCGCGGGGCGAGGGCGGAGGCTGGGGGTGGGGAGCGCGCGGCTGGAGCTCGGGCCTGGGGGTGGCGGGGACCGGGCCGCTGTGGAGCGGACGGTGTCCGAGGCCGGGCGCTCCTGCCCGGGGGTTAGGGGGCGACCCGAGCCCAGGCCGCGCGGTGAAGGTGGCGGGCCGTGAGGCCGCCGGGGAGGGATGAGGTGGCAGAGTGCAGTCCGGAGGCCGGGGCTGGCGGGCCGGGGCCGGGGCCGGGCTGGGCTGGAGCGCGAGGGTCTGAGAAGGGTGGGTCCCGGCCGGCCTGACAGGTTTCCTGGTTCTGGGGAGGCGGACGGGGTGTGTGGGACCCTGTCGGTCGCACCCGCAAGGCCAGCGGCCACCTCTTGTCCCCCCATCGCTGCAGCCGAGGCTTTGGGACTAGCGCGGACTCAGGGGGCTTGCGTTTCCCAGTGTCTTCCTGGTGCTAGGACAGGTGTTTCCGTGGTCAGGCCTCTTTGTACTCCAGCGCTAGTTAGAATTTGCAGACTTCCTGGGACGGTGACATTTGCGGGCAAACACGAATTTGACCCTACTCTGGAAGAAGATGCCGGCACTTAACATATCTGATTTCTTGGATTTCCCCTCGTATATTTCAGTGTGCCAGGAGGGGGAAATGGTCTGAGTTTAAGCTTCATCGGAGTAAAGGACAAATGTTACGTGTATGGTGGTGTTTTAGGCATTGGGAGGACTTTTAAACGTTGTTGCTTATTAGTATAATAGCATACCCATAAAACACGCTTTGCTAGATTGGAGCGATTGGCTTGTGTTACTGATCATTTTAGTGGTTTTTTTTTAAATGTTGTAATTGGTTTGTCTGTTATTTTAATGCATTAAATTTTTCTAGGCAGGTTACTTTGAAAAAGGGAGGAATTTACATGTTAAAGGTGGCTGCTGTTGGGTTTTTTTTTAGGGATATTAAAAACATAAAAGTCGAAGGAATGATTTTAGAATTGATAGGTTACGGTTTTAATAGAGACGATGTCTAAATATTTAGTTGTTTGTTAACAGTAGTCACATTTGAGCAATTTCTTTCCCTCCTGTTGATTGGTAAATTGGCATGTAGACAGAAATGTATAGCTCACTAGTTTATTTCGACTCACGTATTGTTGATTATGTGAACAAGGTAGGATTGGAGTTTGTCTTGTTATTGGTTACAAACTTCAGGAGCAGATCTTTCCACTTAGCCTTCTCATGGATCAGATTCTCTATCTCATTTGCTCTTAAACCAAAATCCTGTAGCTTTTTACATGGGAAATAATTATCACATGGGCAGATGAAACATTTTTAAAATGCATTTAAAATGTAAGTATCAGTTTACAGGGGAAAGTACATAGATGTGACAAAAAGCTCACATTTGTTGTTGGTTATTCAGAACCAAGTTAATAGGCTGATTAGACTCTCAGATCCCTTTGCGAACCATTGGGTGTCTTTTATGCAAACATTTTTATGTTATTTCCACTTTGGGAAAGGACTTTTAAACTCATAAGTACATTCCACCTGAAGTTAATTCAATGAATAAATATATAATGAAAACATCATGCAGCAGCACATTTCAAGTATTTAAGAAACAAGAACTAAAAATAACTTTTGATCCTAGGTTAATATGGAATTTAAGTGGAATTATTACCAATTTAAATTTTTTTTTGAAACAAGTGGTCTATAGTAAATGGACCTTTTAACATTGGGGCGTGGAAGGAGTACTTTATGCTTAAGTTCTTAAAATTGACTTTTTTTTTAAAAAAAAGGTGTTTTGAACCACTTAATAAGCATATATTCTAAATATTCTCATAGTTATATATCCTACAAGAGCTGAGTGTGCATCATAAAACATCAAGAAGTATATTAAAAGTATATGTAAGAACATGTAAGACTAAAGGTAACTGGATATCTTTATAGTTTTAAATGTGAATTTAATATGTTGTGACTGAAAGCGTTTCATTTGTAGCTGTGGACATAAAACAGTTTCACTTAGATGCTTGTTAAAGGTTAGGTAAAAATACTAATAAGAGTAAATAACTTACTTGCTACCTATACGGTGAAATTATTTTAAGAAATTTGTTCAGTTTGATCAGCCTTGCAAAAATCAAATAGTTTATAAATGACTCATTTAACAAATGAATTTGCAGGTCAACTTATTTTGGAAATAGTTTATAAACAGGCTGATGAAAATCACACATGTATATGTACATGTATAATCACATATATACATACATAGACTAATTTTTTTGGAAGTAGGTACACAAAACATTGAAAGTTTTTATTTTGTCAAGCTGAAAGAGACTTTAAATGAAAGCTGATTATTGGACACCTCAAGTTAGTTTCTTTTCAGTAGTGATTGCCATGTAGCAGTAGTACTCAAAGATGTGACTCTTTTAGGAAAAGAAAGTTTGATCTCAGAGAAATTTAACAGATGAAAAAGATTCTGAAGAAAGTCCTCTTCCAGGATCCAGTGTCAGCAGATGGTTTTGGATTGCTTATACTCAACTTTATTCTCATTTCACAATCCCCAAATGTCCTAATCCAAACAGAGTAAGGTAGAGGTTAATGAGAGAATCTTGAGGGGCATATGTTACCTGTGTGTAAAGTCCCCTGTTATTTTGGGGCCATAATGATGTAAAGGGCCAGAGTTTTAGATTTCTAAAGAAATACTTCCCCAAAATTAGGAGGCTACAATAGAAATGCTTATTTTTTTTTTTTTTTTTTGGTGTGTGTGTGAGACAGAGTCTCGCTCTATCGCCAGGCTGGAGTTCAGTGGCGTGATCTCAGTTCGCTGCAGGCTCTGCCTCCTGGGTTCAAGTGATTCTCCTGCATCAGCTTCCTAAGTATCTGGGATTACAGGCATGTGCTACCATGCCCAGCTAATTTTTGTATTTTTAGTAGAGACAGGGTTTCACCATGTTAGCCGGGATTGTTTTGTTCTCTTGACCTCATGATCCGCCCTCCTCGGCCTCCTAAAGTCCTGAGATTACAGGTGTGAGCCACAACACCTAGCCTGACTTCTTATTTCCACCAGGTACAGCCAATAAAAACAAATATCATGCCACTGTCTCCTGTCACCATCATTCCATTTAACAGAAGGATATTTCCACTCAATTTGAAAGAACAGAATCTCTCAGAATAAATTTTATTTTTTAGTTTTTTGAGACGGAGTCTTGCTCTCTCGGCAGGCTGGACACAATCTCGGCTCACTGCAACCTCCGCCTCCCGCTTTCAACCAATTCTCCTGCCTCAGCCTCCTGAGTAGCTGGGACTACAGGCGTGTACCACCACACCCAGCTAATTTTTGTATTTTTAGTAGAGACAGGGGTTTCACCATGTTGGCCAGGATGGTCTCAAATTCTTGACCTCGTGATCCCGCCTCAGTCTCCCAAAGTGCTGGGATTACAGGTGTGAACCACCATGCCTGGCCAGAATAAAAGATCTTTACATGGAATCATTTAGTTACGTTGAAAAGTTTACTTTCAGACCAGCCTGGCTAACATAGTGAAACCCTGTCTCTACTAAAAATACAAAATTAGCTGGGCGTGATGGTATGCACCTGTAATCCCAGCTACTCTGAAGGCTGAGGCAGGAGATTCACTTGAACCCGGGAGGCAAAAGTTGCAATAAGCAGAGGTAGTGCCATTGCACTCCAGCCTGGGCTGGAACAGTGAAACTCCTGTCTCTAAAAGAAAAAAAAAAAAAGTTTATTTTGTGTCCTTACTTTTCCCCATTTTCCCATAAATCGATGAAAATTCTACTGCAAACTTGCACCAACCTGCCAGCTAACATTAACTTAGCCTTCCTGGCCCCCTTGGTTTGGTATACTGAGCTCAAACCTAAGGGATTTGGCGGGGGCTTCTGGCTCTCCCAGTTCTTAGACTTGTGGCCTTATCTTCATGGTGCCTCAATTTCTTATTTTAGATAGGGATATTTTTTTTTTCACCTACTTAGGGCCTGGCTCACACCTGTAATTCCAGCACTTTGGGAGGCTGACACCTGGCAGATATCTTGAGCTCAGGAGTTTCAGACCAGCCTAGGCAACAGGGCAAAACCCTGTCTTTACAAAATATACAAAAATTAACTGGTCATGGTGGTGCATGCCTTTAGTTCCAGCTTCCTGGGAGGCCGAGATGTGAGGATCACTTGATCCCAGGAGGCTGAGGTCATTGTGGAGTGAAGCATGATGGTGCCAATGCACTCCATCCTGGGTGGTGGAGAGAGATCCTGACTCAAGAAACAAACCCACTTTGCCAGATGAATGTTAGGATGAAAAGTGATAACATATATGTTCCTGAAATAAAGTCTTTCCTCAGTTATTGCTATTACCATTGATTAGAGATGTTAATTTATTTTTCAGTGTTTTATAATAAATGTCTTTACGTGTAATAAGTTTCTTGTATATAGTCGTTATATGTTTCAACATTATTTTAATGTATTTTGTTGCTGACTTCATGGCATAGCATAAAAAATGTGTTCATTTAAAACAATTTTGAAGTTGTGCAAGAGAAACTAATATGCAAAATATTCTTTTTTTTTTTTTTTTTTTTTTGATGGAGTCTTGCTCTGTCACCCAGCCTGGAGTGCAGTGGTGAAATCTCGGCTCACTGGAACCTCCGCCTCCCGGGTTCAAGTAATTCTCCTGCCTCAGCTTCCCTAGTAGCTGGGATTATAGGCACCCACCACCATGCCTGGCTAATTTTTGTATTTTTAGTAGAGATGGGGTCCTGCCATGTTGGCTAGGCTGGTCTTGAACTCCTGACCTCAGGTGATCTGCCCGCCTCGAATTCCCAAAGTGCTGAGATTACCGGCATCAGCCACCACCCCCAGCCTTTATATGCAGAATAATCTGTGTAGGTATTTCCTATATGTTAGACCCCCTCTAAGAAGGGTTTCTATGTAAGAATAGTACAGATGATTTGGAAAGGTTAATAGGCTTGACAAATTTATGTTTCTTAAACCTGTAAAAGTAGTTCGGTTGTCCTATTGTATATATGTAGGACATATACCGTAGGAGGTTGATTCCAGGACCTCTGTTTCTACCAAAATCAAGTCTCCACTGTGGGCCCTGCAGAACCTGACTATGTAAAAAGTTGGGCCTCTATATATGCAGGTCTGCATTTGGTTGAAAAAGATCCACATATAAATGGGCCCATGCAGCTCAAAACTGTGTTGTTCAAGGGTCCACTGTATTTGAAAATCAGGTCCACAAAAAAAGTTGCCTTGTTTTACAAAATGTTGGCTTATTACCTCTCCCATATCTTAAAAAAAGTACCATCTATTTACTACCCCACTGAGATAATACAACTTCTATAATTAGAATAGAAGCTGGGGCCAGATATGGTGGTTCACGTCTGTAATCCCAGCACTTTAGGAAGCTGAGGCGGGCAGATCACCTGAAGCCAGGAGTTCAAGACCAGCCTGGCCAACATGGTGAAACCCCTCTCTACTAAAAATATAAAATATTACCCGGGTGTGGTGTTGTGTGCCTGTAATCCCAGCTACTCCTGAGGCTGAGGCAGGAGAATCTCTTTAACCCTGGAGGCGGAGGTTGCAGTGAGCCGAGTTCATGCCACTACATTCCAGCCTGGGCAATGAATGAAACTCCATCTCCAAAAAAAGAAAAGAAAAACAGCCAGGAATGGTGGTGGGCACCTGTAATAGCTGCCTGGGAGACTGAGGCAGGAGAATCACTTGAACCCAGGAAGCGAAAGCTGCAGTGAGCCAAGATCGCACCATTGCACTCCAGCGTGGAGTGCTCAGGAGTTTCAGACCAGCCTAGGCAACAGGGCAAAATCCTGTCTTTACAAAAAAATACAAAAATTAACTGGTCATGGTGGTGCATGCCTTTTGTTCCAGCCTCTTGGGAGGCTGAGATGTGAGGGTCACTTGGACAACAAGAGTGAAACTCCGTCTCAAAAAAAAAAAAAAAAAAGAACCTAGAAGTATTTATTGCTCCTTGCTTTGTCTGAGACTCAGAGGTTAAGCAGCTTGCACAAGATAACACAAGTAGTAGCAAATTGAGCAAACCTGGCTTCCAGAGTACTTGTTTAATGATTCCCCTCTGCACCCCTATTTTAAAAATTAAATCTTGTCTAGGTGATGCATTTGCTGCTTCAGATTTGAAAGATAAAAGGCATGTACAGTGAAAAGTTTTCATATCCCTTCCCCCAAACAGACAGTTCTCCCTGTCAGTAGGCCACTGTGAAACTTTTCAGAGCCATTTGACACATAGACAAACATCCATATGACCGTATTATTCCTCCCCCGCCCTTTTTTTTTAACAGGAGTGTGTCGTGTGTATGTTCTGATAGATAGCCAGCTTTTGGCTTGGCAATTGCTCCATTACTCCCGTACTTTAAATGCTTGTATTTATATTTAGTGAAATGTTAATATCTGCTAGGACGTAAATGAGAATTTGTTCTAGTAGTTTTGACTAAGCAAGATGAATTTAACAAATAAAATTCTTAACATTATCATTGTTTCTTGGTATGGAAATTTTAGAAGCAGGTTGAACTGAAAATTTTGAGTCCAGGCGGGATAGAGAGATATTACAAGGAAGTGAATCTGGACATTAGTAGAGATGAATGTTAATACTTTCCGATAATATTTACTCTGTGCTAGGCAGTGGTCTAAATGCTTTACATATATTATTGACGTCTCAACAGTCCCGTGAAGCAGGTAGCTTTTATCACCATTTTACAGACGAGTAAACTGAGCCACACAAACTAACGCTCGATCCAGAGAGTACAGTGGCAGAGGCCCGATTCTGACTCAGGTAGTCTGGCTCAAGAGTCCAAGCTCTTTACCCCTATTCTTTCTTTCTGCCTTCCTGTCTTCCCTTCTTTTTTTCTTCCTTTCCCTCCCTCTCTCCCTTGTTCCTTCTCCTTCCTTTTCCTTCCCCATCTTTTCCTTCTCTCCTCTGCCCTCCCCTCCTCTCTCATTTTTCCTGCCTTCCCTTCTTTCTCTTCCCTTCTTTCCTTTTTTTTCTTTTCTTTCCTTTCTTTATTTGTTTTTATTTTTATTTTTATTTATTTTTTATTTTTTTGGAGACAGAGTTTCGCTCTTGTTACCCAGGCTGGAGTGCAATGGCACCATCTCGGCTCACTGCAACCTCCGCCTCCTGGGTTCAGGCAATTCTCCTACCTCAGCCTCCTGAGTAGCTGGGATTACAGGCACGAGCCACCATGCCCAGCTAATTTTTTTTTTTTTTTTGTATCTTTAGTAGAGACGGGGTTTCACCATGTTGACCAGGATGGTCTCGATCTCTTGACCTCGTGATCCACCTGCCTCGGCCTCCCAAAGTGCTGGGATTACAGGCTTGAGCCACCGCGCCCGGCCCTCCTTTCTTTATTTTTTAAGGTATTGTCTCACTCTGTCTCCCCAGGCTGAGTGCAGTGGTGCAGTCATGGCTCACTGCAGCCTCAGCCTCCCCACATCAAGTGATTTCCCCCTCCACCTCAGCTTCCCAAGTAGCTGGGTCTACAGGTACACACCCCACCATACCTGACTCAATTTTTTTCTATTTTTTGTAGTGACAGGGTCTCACTTTTTTGCCTGGACTGGTCTCAAACTCCTGGCCTCAAACAATCTTCCCACTTTGACCTCCCAAAGTGCTGGGATTACAGGTGTAATCCCACCACAACCAACCTTTTACCACTACTTTAAATTCCATTTAGATCTAATGTTGTTAGAGTGATAACCATATCAACCAGATTTTTCAAATTGAAAAAAAAAAAAGGCTGCCATTTTTGGTGTCTTTATGACAAAACTATATAGAGTTTGTATTACAACTTTTACCTGTTTAGAGCACTGTTTGGAAAGGCAGGGTAGTTAATGTGAAGGTATTGGTATTCAAGAAGTAAGTTCCTGGAGTGTTTGCCTTGTAAACCTGAAGGTGTGAGGACTTGGTTTGTTACACCCAGTTAGCTAACAGATCCGCAGTGGGGGTGAGCTATCCGGAAGACAGCCGGTTAGCCTAGGGAGGAAGGAGATAGGGAATCTAGGAACCTGGAGGGACGGAGAGGGAGAAGAGTTTGTTTGAATCTGTCCTAGGTTAGGGTAGCTCTTTCTGAGTGAGGCCTTGTCATGTGGACCTGCTGCACATAGAGACGGGAGAATTGGACCTGAGGTGTGTGCTAGCTAAAGATCTGGAAATGTAAGAGGAGTTCATTTCCTCGATCGTTAGGAAGCACTGGAAAGGGTAGCAAACTGTGGTCATTTGAGAAGAAGAGCAAGTGGGCATATTTGAATGTAACATACTCAACTGGGTTGGGAAGAACTGAAATCTAGAGGTTGGCCATAAAATGTGCAAAACCAGGCATTTTTGTAAACCATATACTCTTGTAAAAACACTGATAAGACATAGCACTGAGCCCTGGGCTTTTCTTCTATAGAGTGTTTGTACAGGCTGAGGATCCCTAATCCGAAAATCCAAACTCTGAAATGCCCCAGTGAGCATTTCCTTTGAGTGTCATATTGGCACTCACAGTTTTGGGATTTTGGAACATTTCTAATTATGCACTTTCAGATTTGGGTTGCTCAACCAGTATATAATGCACATATTCCCAAATCTGAGAAGATCCCAAATCCTAAGTATTTCTGCTCCAAAGCATTTCAGATAAGGAATACTCAACCTGTAATGGATTGTACTAGATATGTATTAGATTACCAGTTTTCAAAGCTTGTATCTCGGAATCCTTGTTCCGTGTCAGTGAAACAGGGATTTCATATGCCTTTGATTCACATTTTAATGTATTAAACATTAAAATATTATAAATGTTTATATACACTCAAGTGCATATCATGCTAAATTTTAATATATTAGGACAGTTGATTTGTACTGCCATGTTATCTCAAGAGAGTAATACTGAGGGAAGGCCAGGCGTGGTGGCTTACACCTGTAATCCCAGCACTTTGGGAGGCCAACGCCAGTGGATCACCTGAGGTAAGGAGTTCAAGACCAGCCTGACCAACATGACGAAACCCTGTCTCTACAATAAATACAAAAAATTAGCCAGGCGTGGTGGCTTATGCCTGTAAAACCAGCTACTCAGGAGGCTGAGGCGGGAGAATGACTTGAACCCAGGAGGCAGAGATTGCAGTGAGCTGAGATTGTGCCACTGCACTCCAGCCTGGGTGACAGAGCGAGAGTCTGTCTCAAACAAAACAAAACAAAACAAAAAAAACACACAACAGAGAGAGAGAGCTAAAGATTCCATACTGTATGATTGCATTATGTAACGTTATTGAAATAACAACACTGCAGAGATGGAGAACAGATTTAGTGGTTGCTAGGAGTTGGGAATGGTGGTGTGGTTATAAAGTGGTAGCCTGAGGGAGCTGTGTAGGAATGGAGCAGTTCTCTGTCTCAGGTGTGATTATACAAAGCTGCAAATGTGATAAAATTTCATACAACCACACACATACATACTGCATACAAATCCTAGCATTCTCAAGTCCCATTTTGCATACAAAACTGGTGAAACCTGAATACACTTGGGATTGTACCAAGGTCAGTTTCCTGATGGTGACAGTGAACTAGTCACATAAGTTATAAATTGGTGGAATTTGGGCAAGGGTACTTGGGACCTCCCTGCGTACTTTTCTGCACATTCCTGTAGGTTTGTAATTATAGTAATTTTAAAATAAGTTGGCAAGGCATGGTGGCTCATGACTGTAATCCCAGCACTCTGGGAGGCTGAGGCAGGTGGTTCACCTGAGGTCAGGAGTTCAAGACCAGCCTAACCAACATGGTGAAACCCTGTCTCTACTAAAAATGCAAAAATTAGCTGGGCATGGTGGGGTGTGCACCTGTTGTAGTCTCAGCTGCTTGGGAGGCTGAGGCATGAAAATTCCTTGAACCTAGGAGGCAGAGGTTGCAGTGAGCTGAGGTCGCACCACTGCAGTCCAGCTTGGGCAACAGAGTAAAACTTCATCTCAAAATAAAATAAAATAAGTAAAGAAGCAAAAAAAAAAAAACCAAAAACCGCATTTTGAATATATGATAGAAAATAAGCAAAAGAAAGAAAATGTTAATTGTCTATAATGCCCATACGCAGGACAACAATCTTTGGAATTGAGTTTCTCACTTTGTGTATAGACTTGAAACTTTTTAAATGCTATTTTTATGTTTAGGCCAGGTGCGGTGGCTCATGCCTGTAATCCCAGCAGTTTGGGAGGGCAAGTTGGGTGGATCTCATGAGGCCAAGAGATTGAGACCATCTTGGTCAACACAGTAAATCCCCTTCTCTACTAAAAATACAAGAATTAGCTGGGCATGGTGGCACGTACCTGTAGTCCCAGCTACTACTAGGGAGGCTGAGACAGGAGAATCGCTGGAAAGCGGAAGGCAGAGGTTGCAGTGAGCTGAGATCATGCCACTGCACTCCAGCCTGGGTGACAGAGCCAAACTCTGTCTCAGGGGGGGAAAAAAAGCCATTTTATTTTTTAATTAAAAATTTTTCTTCCCTTTTCCTCCTCAGAGCTAGAAAGGATAAAAATGTTACTGATTAGTACGACTGTAGTTTTATGTTGATATTTTGAAATTTTAGGGTGGTGCTTGTTTGCTCGTGTAACATTATATAAGCACATTCAGTACTATTAGAAAGAATTGAATCATGAAATAACGTGACTGCTTTATGTGTATATCAGCATTAGTACATATTGTAAAAGTTTGCTTTTTACCAAAAAGTTTACAACTACCAAGTATTTACATTCCTTAACACTATTACAGAATTAATTTAAAAATGTTCTACTTTTAAAACTTCTAGACAGGTGTAATTAAATCCTTAGCATTAATGTGCCATTTAAAAAACACACACAAAACATTCTTTATCATTTGCAAAACATGCTTTATCATCACTGATCTTTGTGAATCAGGTTTTTCTTGATACCATGCAATCAAAACAAAACAAATTTGACATAAGACTGCCTAATCATCCATAATTTAAAGTTTGTGTTCATCAGAGGAGTTTTATTGTTCTCATTATACATGTTCTACATTTGAGGTGTTTTGTTTTTTTTTTTTTTTGGAGACGGAATCTTACTCTGTTGCCCAGGCTCGAATGCAGTGGCATAATCTTGGCTCACTGCAACCTCCTCCTCCCAGCTTCAAGCGATTCTTCTTCCTCAGTCTCCTGAGTAGGTGGGACTACATGGCATGTGCCACCATGTCTGGCTGTGTGTGTGTGTGCGTGTGTGTGTTTAGTAGAGACATGGTTTCACCATGTTGTTCATGCTGCTCTCAAACTCCTGACCTCAAATGATCCACCCATCTCAGCCTCCCAAAGTGCTGATTAAAGGCATGAGCCACCATACTCAGCCACTTTTGAGCTTAAAATTCATTAATAGAATAAAATTCTGCTTTAGTCTGTTTCTTATGTTATAGATCCATATAAAATTTTATTTAGAAAAATGTTCTTATACTAAAATATTTAAAGATATTGGATTATTATTTATAAGTTTTATTTTGTAGTTAGCATCTCTAGGGGAATTTCAGGGACACTGTTGCTGTCTTGTGATTATTGATCCTTTTAAAAATCATTGTATTTGAGAAATAAAGTAGTAGAAAATCTGTGACAAAATAGGGAATTAAAGTAGGCAGTATACTCTACTGTGCTCAAAGAGTTTGATTAATTTATGTATATTGTGCTGGTGGTTAAGATCTGGGACTCTAGAGTCAACCTTAGTTGAAGTCATGGCTCTGTCACTTGATCTCTTGTCTCAGTTTCTTCCTCCATAAAATGAGGGTAATAATAGGATATTGTGAATGTGTAGTGCACTAGTACATATAAACAGTCCTGGTCCCTGGCATAAAGGTACTCATAATACATAGTTATTATTTTAGAATCTGGTTGAGATCTTACTGTATGTTTAATGTGTCTTTTCCTCACTTAACATATTGCGGCTGGGCTTGATGGCCATAATCCCGGCACTTTGGGTGGCTGAGGTGGGTGGATCATCTGAGGTCAGGAGTTTGAGACCACCCTGGCCAACATAGTGAAACCCTGTTTCTACTAAAAGTACAAAAATGAGCTGGGCATGGTGATGCACACCCATAATCCCAGCTCCTTGTGAGACTGAGGCAGGAGAATTGCTTGAACCGGGGAGGTGGAGGTTGCAGTGAGCCAAGATTGTGTCATTGTACTCCAGCATGAGCGACAGAGTGAGACTGTCTCAAAAAAAAAAAGAAAAAACAGGCCGGGCGCGGTAGCTCACGCCTATAATCCCAGCACTTTGGGAGGCCGAGGCAGGTGGATCACGAGGTCAAGAGATCGAGACTATCCTGGTCAACATGGTGAAACCCCGTCTCTACTAAAAATACAAAAAATAGCTGGGCATGGTGATGCGTGCCTGTAGTCCCAGCTACTCGGGAGGCTGAGGCAGGAGAATTGCTTGAACCCAGAGGGCGGAGGTTGCGGTGAGCCGAGATCGTGCCATTGCACTCCAGTCTGGGTAACAACAGCGAAACTCCGTCTCAAAAGAAAAAAAGAAAAAAAACAAGAACATATCACAACTGTTTTCCCATGTTGTTAAAAATTCCACCAGTAATGTAAGAGAATATTGGGTGCCCTGTACCCTTGCCAATATTGGGCATTCTTACATTTTAGATATTTGCCAATATGATATATGAAAACTGTCATGTCATTGTTTTGATTTGCATTTTCCCCAAGCATCAGTGAGGTTTAATGGTTTTCACATTTTAAAAAAGTATTTTTAATTTATAATCACCTTGTTTAATAATGAGATTTTTATGTTTTTATTAACTGTGTTTCTTCTCCTGCTTAGGTAAGTCTTAGACTTTTTCACATTGATTTAGACAAATGCTAGTAGAAAGGTCTTTTTAAGTCTATGAAAATTTTAATGATTTTTCTTGGTAATTTTTGTCTGCAGATTGAAGTTTAGAAGGGCATTTCTCATTCTGATATCATGTAAATATGTGTAATTTGTTAGTTTTAAAAAGCATGTCTTTTTTAATCCCCTAGATTGTAGTTTATTAGGTGTTACATTAGTCTTCTGGATATTACCTGTTCGTACCTTTGCCCATTTTTTTCTCCTTCTGGGTTATCTTTTCTTCTTAGTGCTTTATAGGAGTTCTTTAGAAATCACAATGGTTATTAATCTTTTGTTATATGTATTACACGTATTTTCTCCTCATTTGTTACTTGTCTTTTAATTTTGTTTATGATGTATTTATATAGAAGTTTTAACTTATGTGGTCAGATCTTTCACTTAAAAAAATTCTTCATTATTCAATGTGAAAATCTTTCACTTCTTTATAGCTTTTGGGGCTTTTTTGTTTTGTTTTGTTTTGTTTTTTCTTGTTTAGCAAAATCTCTACCATCCCAAGATTATGTTTTAAAATTTTTCATAGGTTTTATGTGAAAAATTTTTTTTCATACTCAGCTCATTTAGTTTATATGGAATTTCCTTTTGTGTCTAGTGTGAGGGTAGGAATCTAACTTTTTCCCATATGGATAGGCTTTTGCATCTCTCAGTTCACTGACTCGTTCATATTTCAAATGCCACAAGGTCTTCCTGCATACATAAGGCCTCTTTCAGGATTCTCAGTTCTGTTCCAGTGACAGATCTGTCTCTGTTTATTCCATTACCTCCCCTCCCCTGTGGCTTTTTTTTTTTTTTTTTTTTTTTTGAGAAGGAGTTTCGCTCTTGTTACCCAGGCTGGAGTGCAATGGCGCGATCTCGGCTCACCGCAACCTCCGCCTCCTGGGTTCAGGCAATTCTCCTGCCTCACCCTCCCGAGTAGCTGGGATTACAGGCACGCGCCACCACGCCCAGCTAATTTTTTTGTATTTTTAGTAGAGACGGGGTTTCAGCATGTTGACCAGGATGGTCTCGATATCTTAACTCGTGATCCACCCACCTCGGCCTCCCAAAGTGCTGGGATTACAGGCGTGAGCCACCGCGCCCCGGCCCCCTGTGGCTTTTTATAGAAGTTTGATATCTGATAGGGCAAATATGCTTATTTTCAAATTTTCTTTAGCTATTCTCATGAATTTACTGTTTCAAGTGAATTTTAGAATTATTTTGATGTGTTTTAAGACAAATTCCATTGAGATTTTGATTAGAAGTGGGCTAAATTTATAGATGAATGTGGGAAGGAGTCAGTTCTCACTAGCATGTCTTCCCATCAAGGAGTATATTGTATCTGTCTGTTCTGGAGTTGCCTCTCTGATAACAGTTTTAACCAGTTTTAACAATGCTTATTGTAGCATTGTTTTGTTCTAAACATATGTATTACAAAGATAGTATTAGAGTAAATTAGTTGAAGGAAAAGCCTCATATCATCTCTCCCTGTTGTCTTTTTTCACCTTTAATTTGGGGTCGGAAGAGTCTTTATCATGATATATAGTATATGTATACTCAGGCTCTTATAACAATTGGCAGTATGGTATGATCTCTTTTTCTTATTGTCATTAATTTAATGATTAAGGACTATTTAATCAAGTTGATAACTGTACTTAGCTCTTATGTTAGATATGAAGGATGTTTCCAGTTTCTGAGAGTACACATTTAAGATGGTGCTTTTACTTTTGTTTTATTTGAAAAATGTTTCAGGAGGGGTTTTGTTTTTGTTTTTGTTTTTTTATAAAAACTCTTTGAGGCAATATGTAATTGTTGTGAAAATTTCATACAGTATTGCAGCATATAAAGAAGAAAGTGCCTTTTGAGGAGAAAGTTTTGTTCTCCAAATTTTCAGTCATTGACATGCCTCCTTGTTACCTTTGTCATTTATTTGTATCATCTGTACGGTTAATTCGTAACAGTTTGTTTTAAATTTAGTAAAGAAACCCAAAAATCCTTAGTAATAAGAGCTGTGATCTCATACATTGATGTATATTAGATAAATATGTAACATTGATGTTTTATGTACATTGCTGTATATTAAGAAATATATAACATTGATGCATATTAAATAATTTATTCAAAAGTATGTATACTTTATGACACACTGGCACAGTGAGCAGAAATATAGGTTCTGAAATCAAGGTTTCATGGTTTTAAATCCTGATTCTGCTATGTCCTCCCTCAGTGGTACTAGATAATGATCATAAGCCTCTGCTTCCATTTTATTTGTTAAATGAGGTTAGTATGCCACCTGCCTTGTAAGGTTATTATAAAATTAAACAGCGGGTGTACAATCAGTCAACACAGCCCTAGTACATAGGTGTTCTACAAATACTAGCTATCATTCAATAGAATAATTTTTAAATACCTGTGTCCCCTTCAAAGCTAGTTCTCATGCAAGCATCTCATTTTTAAAGGGTTTGCATAGTACTCATTGTAAGAATGTACTATGATTTATGAAACAGCGTTTTGTAATTTTTTAATCATTTTTTTTTAAAAAAGCAACAAATAACAGGATTGGTTTCTAATATGTATCACCAGATTTCCCTCCCAAAGGACCATATTAATTTACTGTTCTATCAGTTTAGACTTTATGATTTAAATATTTGGTGGGGGGGCAATAGTGGGTTTAAAAATAAAACTTGTTTTAGTTAACATTATTCAGCCATTAAGGAACACATTATTTACTATTTATTTTTTCTTGTTGAATCTGTGCAATTTTCTGAGAGGTAGGTAAGCCTCCCTCTGTGTGTATGTGTGTGTGTGTGTGTGTGTGTGTGTGTGTGTGTGTGTGTGATGCAATTTATGTGTGTGGTACTAGAAATTGAGACATTATGGTAATTTCATATTATTCTGGTCAGGGATCCCTGGAATATCAGAATTGTCTCCAATCTATAGTCAGTTTTCAAGTCTATAGGTTCCATGGGAGAACGATTTGTATTAAATATTTGCACTGACAAATGGAAAACAAAATGACTGTGTATTTTATTCTTAACTAGGACTTGGGCAGCAAACTCCAGGGTAGAAGACTGGAATGAGCCCAGCTGGTTCACGTGGAAGTGCTGGTTTTTTGGAATCTAGTTAAGTTTGAATTGTTTCAAACTCAAGCAGGCCATGAGATGAACCCTTTTCATCTCCCCAGTTCTCAGATACACCGAGATCTTCCCCACAGTTCACTCCTTTCCGTCAGTTGCCCTGGGTCATGTAACCAGAGCGAGCCCATTTGTCCTGGCTGACTGCTGATTTGGCCTTGGACACCTGCCCTGGCCTCTTCTGCCCAAGCAGTAGGTTTGGCCCTGGCAGTCCCTGACAGTGCGGGATATGGGAGGTAGTGACGACCTTCTCAACCACTTCAGTCACATGGAAGAAGGAGAAAAGTGAGCTCGCATCTGTGTGCTGACCTTTTAACAGTGATACTGCCCAGTGACACACAAACCTAGTGTTCTCACATCTGCCTTCTTCCTTCCTGAGAACCAGGAGAAAGAAGAGCTCAGGCTTGGTTTCTCACCTCAAAAGACAGCACATAAAAACTTGCAGCCATTCTCAGAAGCATTGGTTTTCTGTTGGGTCGTTGCCTGTGTCAGATCAGCCAGAAAGAGGTGGAGTAACAACTGACTTGCTGAGAATTACACACAATCCATGTCCCCCTCATCCCCAGCTATCATCAACCTGCAGTGACTCCTTACTCTTGAGACACTCTTTCCTCCTGCTTAATGGTTCATGACATGCTCTTCATTTTCCTCCTACCACTCTCTCTCTCTTATTTTTTTTGCTGGTTTATTCTCCTGTATTTGGCCATTAAATGTTGATGTCCACCTATCAACCCTAGGCCCTTCTGTCATTCTTTGCCTAAGCAGTCACAGCCATGTCCATGGCCTCAGTCATGGGCGAATCCAACATTTTCATCTCTACCCCAGCCTCTGCTGTTGAGAACTCTATTTGCTAATGCCTACCTGCCTACTGGACATTTCTACTTAGATGTCTCAGAAATATTCTATATTCAGCATGTTCAAGATTTATTTCATATTCTTCCTCCAAAATGCTGTTTCCTATCTTAATGAAAGGCATCACTGTCTGGGCACGGTGGCTCACTACTGTAATCCCAGCACTTTTGGGAGGCCTAGGTGGGTAGATTGCATGAGGTCAGGAGTTTGAGACTAGCCTGACCGACATGGTGAAACAGTCTCTACTAAAACAAACAAACAAACAAAAGCACAAAAAATTAGCTGGGCATGGTGGCAGGTGCCTATAATCCCAGCCACTTGGGAGGCCGAGGCAGGAGAATCACTTGAATCCAGAAGGCAGAGGTTGCAGTGAGCCGAGATTGCGCCACTGCACACTCCAGCCTGGGTGACAGAGCAAGATTCTGTCTCCAAAAAAAAAAAAAAGAAAGAAAGAAAGAAAAGAAAGGCATCACTACCCACGCAATTATGCAAGTCAGAAACCTGGGATTTGTCTATGATTCTTTCTCTTCCCCTCCCCCACCAAGTTCAATCAATCACCAGGTCGCATTGATTGTTTTTACCTTCTTTTATTGTGAACTATCACATACACACAGGGCTGGGCGTGGTGGCTCACGCCTGTGATCCCAGCATTTTGGGAGACCAGCGTGGGCGGATCACGAGGTCAGGAGTTGGAGACCAGCCTGACCAATGTGGGTGAAACTCCATCTCTACTAAAAATACAAAAATTAGCCGGGTGAGGTGGCTAACTACTCAGGAGGCTGATGCAGGAGAATCGCTGGAATCCTGGAGGTAGAGGTTGCAGTGAGGCAAGGTTGAGCCACTGCACTCTAGCCTGGGTAACACAGTGAGACTCCATCTCAAAAAAAAAAAAACCATACAGAAAAATCATTGAGTAGTGCATCTTTTGTTGTAATCTACAAAGCATAAGCCTGTAACCAATATTCAGGTCATTAAATAGACCAATGCCAGCACTCCTGAAAGCCCTCCCTTAACGTCCCCCTAATCAACTATATGCCACCTCCTTCTCAAAAATGTTACCTCTCTCCTGACTTAATGAGGATCATTTTCTTACTTTTCTAAGATTGCACCCAAACTTGGTAGTTTAGTTTTCTCTGCTCTTTGAACTTTATATAAATGGAACCATTTAGTTTGTTTTCTTTACTTGACTGCTTTCGTTCAGTGTCATTTTGTGAGATTCACCTGTGTTTTATGGAGCTGTAGTTTGTTCATTAGTCATTGCTGAATAAAACTCTGCTATGAATCTAACACAATTGTTGTATTCACTGTCTTTTTTTTGAAGACTGAGTTTCACTCTTTTCACCCAGGCTGGAGTGCAATGGCGCAATCTCAGCTCACTGCAACCTCCGCCTCCCGGTTCAAGCAATTCTGCCTCGGCCTCCCGAGTAGCTGGGACTACAGGTGCGCACTACCATGCCCGGCTAATTATTGTATTTTTAATAGAGACAAGGTTTCAGCATGTAGGCCAGGCTGATCGAAAACTCCTGACCTCAGGTGATCCGTCCACCTCAGCCTCCTAAAGTGCTAGGATTACAGGCATGAGCCACCATGCCCAGCCTTCACTCTTTCTGATGGATATTTGTCTTCAGTTTACAGCAATTATGAATACTGCCACTATAAACATTTTTGTGTATCTTCAGTTTTACTTAGTAATGCCAGACTATTTTCCAGAGTGGTTGCACTGATTTAGATTCCTACCAACAATGTGTGAGAATTCCTGCTTATCCACCTCTTTGCCAAGGCTTAGAATTGCCAACCTGTTACATTTTATTAACCATTCTAGTAGCTACATAATGGGTTTTTGTGTGTAACTGAGCTATATGTCATGCACAATAAAATGCGAAAACGTACAGCCTGATATGAAAGAATATTTTACGTGTAAATGTATCTGTGTAACCACTACCCGGATGAAGATACGGAATATTTCCATCACCCTAGAAAGTTCTCTCATGCTCTTTTCCAGAAAGAAGCTGCTATTCTATCCACACTCTTTTGACTTTGACCACTATACATGCATTTTGCTTGTTTTTGAACTTCACATAAATGAGCTCAGACAGTATGGACTCTACTGTGTTTGGCTTCTTTTGTTTTTTTTGCAGTTTATCCAAGTTGTTGGTTACTCTTTTTTTCTTGCTGAGTTCTGTTGTGTGATTATATTATACTTTGTTATTAATTTTCTTATTGTTTCTAGGTTTTGCATATCGTGAATTAAGCTGCCATGAACATTCTTATATACTTACTTCTTTTGGTTATACATCTAGGAGTGGATTTCTGGGTCATGGGGTAGGTGAGTGTTTAACTTTATTAGAAATGACAGAACAGTTTCCCAAAGTGGTTGTACTAATTAACACTCCACTTTGGTTTTAATTTGCATTTCCCTGATTACTAATAAGGTTGAGAAGCCTTTTATATATTTTTTTTTGCCATTTGGATATCTTATGTTTGAAGAGCTCATTGAAGTCTTTTGCCTAATTTTCTGGTAGGTGTTCTTTGTTTTATTGGTTTATATAAGGGATAAATATATTGATACCCTCCCCTCCCTGCCCCATATCTGTGTTGTAGCTATCTGGGTTTTTGGGATGTTTTTCCTTCTGTTATCTATGGGTACCCCCAAAATGCAGATTCAAGTCCCCAGCCTCTTGACTCTACTCAACAGTTTCCTCCCTTGGCTTACTGTCCAACTTTGGCCTGCTCTTCCAAATCTACCTCTTTACCCCAGGAACAAGCTGCTTCTATGCCAATGGTATGGCTTCCTCCTTGCAGATTTTTCTCACATCTCTGACATGGAAAAGGGGATTTTTCATTCTGCTAGCTTTTTAGTGCTCCTTTGAGATCATTATTCTGGAGCCCTCTGCAATAATATTGTTTCTCATGGATTGAAATTTATTGTTTCCAGCTGCATTTTGACTAGATGTGGGAACAGAAGAACAAGTTGAAATGACTCTGAGGCTTATGGGAAGACTGTGTATCATTAACTGGCAAAGAGGGAGAAAGACAGGCTCTAGGTGGAGGATATGTGACTTGCTTTTGAAAATAGTGGTGTGAGATTCTGGCCTGCAAAAACATTTGGAGTTATGAGATAGAAATGGGGACTTAAAAAATAGGTGCGTGTGTGTGTGTGCATGTGCACGTGTGTACTGAAAATATAAGTATTCATATAGCCCGCCTGGTGGCTGACACCTGTAATTTCAGCACTTTGGGAGGCTGAGGCCAGCACATCACTTAAGGCCAGGAGTTCGAGACCAGCCTGGCCAATGATGAAACCCCCCGTCTCTACTAAAAATAAAAAATTAGAGCCGGGCATGGTGTCACGTGCCTGTAGTCCCAGCTACTCAGGAGGCAGAGGCACGAGAATCGCTTCAACCACGGAGGCAGAAGTTGTAGTGAGCCAAGATTGCGCCACAGAACTGCCTGGGTTACAGAGCAAGACTCTGCTTAAAAAAAAAAAAAAAAAAAAAGTGTGTGTGTGTGTGTGTGTAGATAGATAGAGATAGAGAGAGAGAGAGACTTTAAAACGTACAAATTATATTTTGTATTCACCTTTTTTCCCCCTCTGTGAATGAAGTCCAAGGCCAGTTGCATAGTACTTCTGTTAAGAGTTAGCCCCAAAAGAAGTCATGAATGAATTTGTAAGAGTTGTTGAAATTTCACAGGTGAGGTCCTACACAGATATAGAAGAAAATGTGGAAAGAATAGGATTTTGGAAACTTGTCTAAGCTTTTCTAAAACTTTCAGGATTCAAGAATCAGAAATCATAACCAAAGAGGTAGGAGAATTAAGAATTTAGTGTCAAACTTAGAAGAGCAGAGCAAATTCCAAGAAAAAGGGAGGAAAAATATTGTTTGGTGTTATAAGGGGGTAGTGCCCGATGAAGACTAAGCCTTTAGATACTAAATTGAGGGCGTAATGGCACGCACATTCTTGTAATCCCAGCGCTTTGGGAGGCCTAGGTGGGAGGATGCCTGGAGCCCAGGATTTTGAGGCTGCAGTGAGTTATGAGCCACTGCACTCCAGGTTGGGTGAGAGTGAGACCCTGTCTTAAAACAGCAACAACAAGATACAAAATTGAGAAACTGTTACTTGAATAAATATTTTGTCCAGCAGTGATTGAATAAGGAGGAATGGATTTACCTTGTTATTTTAAGCAACTAGAAAACTGAACAATATATGAAATAGCAATTCGTAGGTACTGGGTAACAGGCAACACAAGACTGTGGTAACTGAAAGGTGGGAAACAAACCTGGTGAGTTCTGTGATTGCTCCAATTTATAATATGGAGGTGAGTTTTCAGGGTACAGAGCAGGGTTGGGGAACCCAAATTAAAGCCTGGTGTCTTACGCAATTGAGAGGACAAGATGGGGATGGGAAGGGAGGGAAGGTTGTCATAATTTGTGGGGCTGAGTAACAGAGAGGTGGGAGTTGTACACAGAACTCCAGAGGCAGGTGGAGGAGTCTCCTGAAGTCTGGTTGAGTCCTGACCTACACATGCATGACAGGAGAGCACCTGAGTCCAGAGAAAGAAACCCACTCAAAAGGAGCAGGCCAAATGATTCCTAGAACTCACACAGTGCTGGGAATAGTCTGTGTTGCCATTAGCCAGAGTATATACAAGGGTATCAAAAGATCATGGCTTTTTGGAACGAGGCTAAATTAGCCCTAAGTTGAAGGGTACTCTGAACCTACTCTAACAATGAAAAAGCAAGTCTTGGAAGATTCAGCCGATTTAAAGATTCTTATATGTGTGTGAGAACAAAGTCCAGTGCTATTTAAAGAAATACACAAAATCTAAAACACAAAATTCACAATGTTAGACATTCAATAAAATGACCAGGCATACAAAAAAAAAACAGGAAACTGTGACATAATCAGGAGAAAACAGAACTAGATCCAGAAATGACAGAGATGACGGAATTAACAAAGATATGAAAACACCAATTATAAATATGCTCTTAGTTCAAAAATTAGAGGAAATGGTTAACTAATGGGAAGAGAACTAGAAGGTATATTTTAAAAGACCTAAACAGAACATCTAGAGTTGGAAAGAAAATGTAAAGTACAATGATGGCATTAACAGTAGTTGAGGCACTGCGCATCAGCAGACTTCAAGACAGCAATAGAAATGGTCCAAAATGAGAACAGGAAGAAAAATGGAAAAACTGATAGCGCATCAATGACTGTAACAAGGACAGTTGTTAGAGATAGAAACAGTCTGACATATATGTAATTGGAGCCCCAGAAAAGAGGGAAAGGGGAGAACAGAAAAAAGATTGTAAAAAATAATGACCAGAAAATTTCCAAATTTGATGAACACTGTAAGACCACATATTTAAGAATCCCCAGGAGAATAACTATAAAGGTAACCACACCATGGCACATGATCATCAAAGTATTGACCACCAATAATAGAAAAATCTTGAAAGCAGGCAGAGAAAAAATACACATCATGTACAGAGTAACAGAGATAAGAATGACAGCAGAGTTCTCATCAGAAATTTAGCAAATCAAAATACAATGGAGAGACTTCTTTAATTTCTTGCGGCCCCCACCCCCCAGACGGAGTCTCACTCTTGCCCAGGCTGGAGTGCAGTGGCATGATCTTGGCTCACTGCTACCTCCATCTCCTAGGTTCAAGCAATTCTCCTCCTCAGTAGGTGAAATTACAGGTGCATGACACCACACCTGGCTAATTTTGTGTGTGTTTTTAGTAGAGATGGGATTTCACTGTGTTGGCCAGGCTGGTCTCAAACTCCTGACCTTGTGATCTGCCTGCCTTGGCCTCCCGAAGTACTGGGATTACAGGTGTGACCCACTGCATCTGGCCTGGAGAGACATCTTTTTTTTTTTTGAGACGGAGTTTTGCTGTTGTTACCCAGACTGGAGTGCAATGGCACAATCTCGGCTCACCGCAACCTCCACCTTCTGGGTTCAAGCAATTCTCCTGCCTCAGCCTCCCAAGTAGCTGGGACTAAAGGCACGCACCACCATGCCCAGCTAATTTTTGTGTTTTTAGTAGAGATGGGGTTTCACCATGTTGACCAGGATGGTCTTGATCTCTTGACCTTGTGATCCACCCGCCTCGGCCTCCCAAAGTGCTGGGATTATAGGCGTGAGCCACCGCGCCTGGCCGAGACATCTTTAAAGTACATTTTTAAAAACCCCATTGGGGCTGGGTGCAGTGGCCAACACCTGCAATCCCAGCAGTTTGGGAGGCCGAGGAAGGAGGGTTGCTCAAGTCCAGGAGTTTGAGCCTAGCCTTGGTGACATGGCAAAACACCATCCATCTCTACAAAGAATACAAAAATCAGCCAGGCATGGTGGCGTGCACCTGTAGTCCTAGCTCCTTGGGAGACTGAGGTGAGAGGATCACTTTAGCCCAGGAAGCAGAGGCTACAGTGAGCTGTAATTGAGCCACACTGCATTTTATCCTGCGTGAGAGAGCAAGACCCTGTCTCAAGAAAAAAAAGCCCTACTGGAACTTGTTGCTGGCAGACCTCCACAAGAAATGTTGAAGTTGTTCAGGCAGAAGGCAAATGATTTAAAATGGAAATTTAGATCTTCATAAAGGTTGAGAAGTGCTGGAAATGGTAACTATAAAAGTAAGATAATTTTTTTTTCTTTTTTAATCTCTTTAAGAGACCGTTGTATTGAAGGTGCTTGTTAACAGGTACAGGATTTCCCTTTATGTGATGGAGATGTTCTGCAATTAGTGGTGGTTGCACAACATTGTGAATTAAAGAAATAGTAGCTTCAAAAACATAGTTGTTTAAAGCAAAAATAATAATGCATTAGGTTTTACAACACATGGGAGTAGAAGATATGACAATAGCACAAAGAATGGAAGGGGATGGGAAGGATGTAAGAAACCTTAGTAAGGTTCTTATTCATTCATTCATTCATTCATTCATTTATTTATTTATTTTTTGAGACAGAGTATCACTTTGTTGCCCAGGCTGGAGTGTGGTGGCACAATCCCTGCTCACTGCAACCTCGGCCTCCTGGGTTCAACAATTCTGCCTCAGCCTACCGAGTAGCTGGGATTACAGGCACGTGCCACCATGCCCAGCTAATTTTTTGAATTTTTTTTAGTAGAGACGGGGTTTCACCATGTTGACCGGGATAATCTCGATCTCTTGACCTCGTGATCCACCCGCCTCGGCCTCCCAAAGTGCTGGGATGACAGGCGTGAGCCACTGTGTCCATCACCAATACTACATTTTAATTGTGTGTTGGGGTGGCTGGATTAAAGGAAGAAATGAGTACTCCATTTTCTTTTATTTCCCAGTCCTAAGGAATTTTAAAACACACTACTATTAAAGTTTAAATGCCCTAGAGCTGAAAAAGATATTTAAAAACTCGACAAGTCTCATGTATCTGGTGTTAAGTTGAGGAAAAATAATAAAATGCAAGATGCTTAATATTTTAATAGATTTGAGTGAATTTTGCATCTGTAAAAATGAAATCAGAATAATCTGAGGAAAGATTTCAGAGATGAAAAAATTTTCAGAGATTAAAAGCATGGTTTGCCAAATTTAAAACTGCAATAGAAGCAATAAGTAGATGAAATATTACCAAATAAAAATTAGTAACATAAACAAGTCAGCAAATGAATTATCCCACAATTCGAATAAAAAGGACAAAATAGATTAACAAGATGAAAGAAAAAAATGTTAGAAATATACAGATCAACCTTACCGATATTGTGTAGAGAAAGAAAATAGTATTTTTTTTTTGACAAATTTATTGAGCATCGAGCATCTAGTATACGATAGCCATGATACAAAAGAGAATAAGACAGACACAGAATGTGTCTTCAAAACATTCACATTCTAGAACAAATGAAGCTGAAGTAGTAACCAAAGAAATGACTGAAAAAAAGTATGCTTATGAAGAATGGGAGCAGGAAGAGAAGAAAAGAAAAAATATGTATACATTTTATATTTTAGACAAATTTAAGGCAAAGAGATTCTGACAGAATTTCAAAGATTCCAGAGACAAAGTACGTATCCTTCAAGCACGGTGAGGATTGGGTGTCTGGGGTAATCAAGTTTTTAAAAATCTGGGTGGCAACCTCCGCCTGAACCCAGGAGGCGGAGGTTGCGGTGAGCCGAGATCGCGCCATTGCACTCCAGCCTGGGTAACAAGAGCGAAACTCCGTCTCAAAAAAAAAAAAAAAAAAGAAAAGAAAAAGAAACACCATCTCTACAAAAAATTAGCCACACATGATGGCATGTGCCTGTGGCCCCAACACTCAGAAGGCTGAGGTAGGAGGATTGCTTGAGCTCAGGAGAATGAGGTTTAAGTGAGCTGTGATTGTACTCCAGCCTGCACTCAAGTCTGGGTGACAACAAGACCCTGTTTTTAAAAAAAAGTATCATGAAATCTTTATTAGTTAGGTTTAAGAGTTTTTTTTGCAAAGATTACCATGGTGGGAGTAATCTCTAGACATTTTTTACTTACTGGCCTATTTTGTAAAACCCCTAAAGGTGGAGAACTGGATCAGGAAAACAAGCAGAGCTTGAATACACACTGCCATTTTTGAGAGGACCATGAATTCAGAACTGGAAAGAATTTCAGTCATTTCTTTCTCTGGACTGAGAAATGAATGTGAGTTCCTCTTCCCTAGAAGTCCAGTCTAATGCTAGGCATACGTGGTAATAAGCACAGGTCGTACAACAGAAATCGTGGTTTGAAGGTAAAGTGAGGAGACCCATAATTGATGGTTGATGTTTTCCATGGATGGGCCAGCATGGGTTTCATGCAGAATGGAGGACATTTGAGATTTTGTTTTGGGGTAATAGGAGACTGTATCCTGGGATGGGTAAAAAAAATTATAAAGCAATGCTTACACTCAGGTTGGAAACCTTGAATTTGTACTGGTGCTAATTGTGGGGGTTTTTTTTAGTAGCATTTACCGCCCCTATACAGGGGTGGGAAATGAAACTAGTGTTTTTACTCAAAATAAGTGATTTGAAGGAATGGGACTGAGCAAAGTAGTGCTTTGTAATCAGCCCCAGTTTTCGGGATAAGACTGCTGGTTTACTACATTACTTTCACATTATAATGTGAAAATCATTAAAACCTTAAGTAAAAATGGAGGTTTTTGGCCAGGCATGGTGGCTCATTTCTGTAATTCCAGCACTTTGGGAGGCCGAGGCAGGTGGATGACCTGAGGTCAGGAGTTTGAGACCACCCTGGCCAATATGGTGAATCCCCGTCTCTACTAAAAATACAAAGTTAGCCAGGCATGGTGGCATGCACCTATAATCCTAGCTACTCCAGAGGCTGAGGCAGGAGAATCGCTTAGAACCTGGGAGGTAGAGATTGCAGTGAGCCAAGATTGCGCCATTGCACTCCAGCTAGGGTGACAGAGCAAGACTCTGTCTCCAAAAAAAATTAAAAAGGAGGATTTAAATTTATTTCCTCATACCAAAAAGTAGTCGTGGTAGCAATAATTCTGATGGCCCCCAGCATTCTCTTGTTTCTAGTTAGAAAGAGAAGCGTAGATTGCTTTCTCAGTTCAGAATGATTCCCGGTGTTCAGTTGTGATCAGTGTCAATAACCGCCAGTGTGAATACTACTGTTCTGTTTCTTCGTGTTTAAATCATGGAGAAAAAGCTTTAATACTTTCATTGCAACTAGGTAGGCTCATGATCCACAGATCTTTGAGCCAGGTGTTTAATTATTTTTCAAGTTCAAATTCACTTGAACTTTAGGGAGTCTGAGATTACAATCAGAACATTTCGTTATTTCCAATGACAGGTTTATTCAGCTGGTTAACCTAAGCGAAATAGGTTTTGTTTTCAAGATCTTCCTTCATCAGTTTTTTTCCCGCTATCAAAGACAACAGTTTCATTGGAGCAAACACTGGATTAAGTATGAAAATGTGCTGTAGTCCCAGTTTTCATTACTTACCGGGAAAACAAGGAAGCACTGTGTCAGATCTGTTAACTTCTGTGGTACGTAGAGGCCACAGCTGCTCTGCACATGGAAATTAACAGTTGAGGTATTTTTCTATGCTCTTCAAATTTGTATTAGCTGAATCTTACTTGATAGAGATTTATTCAGCTGGGTTTGGTGGTTCACACCTGTAATCCCAGCATTTAGAAGGCCAAGGCGGGCGGATCACCTGAGGTCGGAAGTTTGATACTAGTTTGGCCAATATGACGAAACCCCCATCTCTACTAAAAATACAAAAATTAGCGGACATGGTGGCACATGCCTGTAATCCCAGCTACTCTGGAGGCTGAGGCAGGAGAATCACTTGAACCTGGCAGGTGGAGATTGCAGTGAGCTGAGATGGTGACACTGCACTCCAGCTTGAGCAAGAGAGAGAGCAAGACTCCATCTCAAAAAAACAAAAAGAGATTTATTCAGTATTTATCTGGATGTAGTGTGTTGACACAAACTCAAAATGCAGGTAGCTACTTAAGGCTAGCCCGGTATTTGTCAAACCAGTGAAGGCAGAGTTTTTAAAATTTCCAAACCATTGTAGACTGTTAGGTTTGCAAAATGAAGGTTTTTTTTTTTTTATTGCATTTTAGGTTTTGGGGTACATGTGAAGAACATGCAAGATTGTCGCATAGGTACACACATGGCAGTGTGTTTTGCTGCCTTCCTCCCCTTCACCCACATGTGGCATTTCTCCCCATGTTATCCCTCCCCCGCTTCTCCTCCCCCACTGTCCCTCCCCTATTCCCCCCAATAGATCCCAGTGTGTAGTCCTCCCTTCCCTGTGTCCATGTGTTCTCATTGTTCATCACCCGCCTATGAGTGAGAATATGCAGTATTTCATTTTCTGTTCTTGTGTCAGTTTGCTGAGAATGATGTTCTCCAGATTCATCCATGTCCCTACAAAGGACATGAACTCATCATTTTTTATTGCTGCATAATATTCCATGGTGTATATGTGTCACATTTTCCCTGTCCAGTCTGTCATCGATGGGCATTTGGGTTGGTTCCAGGTCTTTGCTATTGTAAACAGTGCTGCAGTGAGCATTCGTGTGCATGTGTCCTTATAGTAGAACGATTTATAGTCCTTTGGATATATACCCAGTAATGGGATTGCTGGGTCAAATGGAATTTCTATTTCTAGGGCCTTGAGGAATGGCCACACTGTCTTCCACAATGGTTGAACTAATTTACACTCCCACCAGCAGTGTAGAAGTGTTCCTATTTCTCTGCGTCCTCTCCAGCATCTGTTGTTTCCAGATTTTTTAATGATCGCCATTCTAACTGGCGTGAGATGGTATCTCAATGTGGTTTTGATTTGCATCTCTCTAATGATCAGTGATGCTGAGCATTTTTTCATATGTTTGTTGGCCTCATTTATGTCTTCTTTTGTAAAGTGTCTGTTCATATCCTTTGCCCATTTTTGAATGGGCTTGTTTGTTTTTTTCTTGTAAATCTGTTTGAGTTCTTTGTAAATTCTGGATATCAGCCCTTTGTCAGATGGGTAAACTGCAATGATTTTTTCTCATTCTGTTGGTTGCCGATTCACTCTAGTGACTGTTTCTTTTGCCGTGCAGAAGCTGTGGAGTTTGATTAGGTCCCATTTGTCTATTTTGGCTTTTGTTGCCAATGCTTTTGGTGTTTTGGTCATGAAGTCCTTGCTTACTCCTATGTCCTGAATGGTTTTGCCTAGATTTTCTTCTAGGGTTTTTTTGTGTTAGGTCTTATGTTTAAGTCTTTAATCCATCTGGAGTTAATTTTAGTGTAAGGTGTCAGGAAGGGGTCCAGTTTCTGCTTTCTGCACATGGGTAGCCAGTTTTCCCAACACCATTTATTAAACAGGAAATTCTTTCCCCATTGCTTGTTTTTGTCCGGTTTGTTAAAGATTGGATGATTGTAGATGTGTGGTGGTGCCTCCGAGGCCTCTGTTCTGTTCCATTGGTCTATATCTCTGTTTTGGTAGTAGTAACATGCTGTTTTGATTACTGTAGCCTTGTAGTATAGTTTGAAGTCTGGTAGTGTGATGCCTCCTGCTTTGTTCTTTTTGCTTAGAATTGACTTGGCTATGAGGGCTCTCTTTTGGTTCCATATGAAGTTTAAGGTGTTTTTTTCCAGTTCTGTGAAGAAGGTCATTGGTAGCTTGATGAAGATAGCGTTGAATCTGTAAATTACTTTAGGCAGTATGGCCATTTTCACAATATTGATTCTTCCTAACCATGAGCATGGAATGCTTCTCCATCTGTTTGTGTCCTCTCTTGATTCGTTGAGCAGTGGTTTGTAGTTCTCCTTGAAGAGGTCCTTTAGATTTCTTGATAGTTGTATTCCTAGGTATTTTATTCTCTTTGTAGCAATTGTGAATGGCAGTTCGTTCTTGATTTGGTTCTCTTTAAGTCTGTTATTGGTGTATAGGAATGCCTGTGATTTTTGCACATTGATTCTGTATCCTGAGACTTTGCTGAAGTTGCTTATCAGTTTCAGGAGATTTTGGGCTGAGACGATGGAGTCTTCTAGATATACAATCATGTCATCTGCAAATAGAGACAATTTGACTTCCTCCTTTTCTATTTGAATATCCTTTATTTTTTTTTCTCGCCTAATTGCTCTGGCTAGAACCTCCGGTACTATATTGAATAGGAGTGGTGAGAGAGGGCATCCTTGTCTAGTGCCAGAGTTCAAAGGGAATGCTTCCAGTTTTTGCCTATTCAGTATGATATTAGCTATTGGTTTGCAAAATGAAGTATTAAAAAAAAATCAGACATGCAAAATACAAGTTGAAGTAATTTATTCAGCTGAATTACATTTTAATAACATCAATAAATACAATACAAATATATAAAAACTAGACATAGTCATATATATATTTATTTGGCAATAATAACTGAATTAAAAGTGATGAAATAATGTGATAGATGAGCTTATCTCAGTAATTTATCTAGGATGGATTGAAGATGGTACCAATATCTTTTTTCTTTTTTTCAGACAGTCTTACTCTGTTGCCAAAAAAAAAAAAAGATACAGTATCTTTTTTTGTTTAGTTGTTTTTTGAGACAGAATCTTGCTCTGTTGCCAGGGCTGGAGTGAAGCCGTGCCGTCTTGGCTTACTGCAACCTCTGCCTCCAACGTTCAAGTGATTCTCCTGCCTCAGCCTCCCGAGTAGTTGGGACTACAGGCACCTATCACCATGCCTGGGTAATTTTTTTATATTTTTAGTAGAGATGAGGTTTCACCCTGTTAGCCAGGGTGGTCTCCATCTCCTGGCTTCATGATCCACCCACCTCGGCCTCCCAAAATGCTGGGATTACAGGCATGAGCCACTGTGCCCAGCCTTTTTTTTTTTTTTTTTTTTTTTTGAGGCAGTCTTGCTTTGTTGCCCAGGCTGGAATGCAATGGTGCAACCTCTGTTCACGGCAGCATCCACCTCCTCAGTTCAATCGATTCTCTTACCTCAGCCTCCTGACTGGGATTACAGGCTGCAGCACCATGCCTGGCTAATTTTTATATTTTTAGTAGAGACAGGGTTTTGTCATGTTGACCAGGCTGGTCTCAAACTCCCGGCCTCAAGCAATCCGTCCACCTCTGCCTCCCAAAGTGCTGGGATTACAGTAGCCACCATGCCCAGGCATAGCACCACTTTCAGGTGACAATATAAGGCTAAACTCCGCTGTGTTTTGATTTTATAATACTCTTAAGTTAGAGAAACCATCGTTAGCAAGATTTCTTGATGTGGATGGAAGAAGAGATTTTACAAAGAGCTTCACCAAGTTCAAGATATGCATTTCCAGTTTTATCCAAAATAAAGCAGGTCTTCTTTTTCTTTCAACAGTAGCCAGTTCTCACAGTTTATGCCATGGTGAGTTAGATTATCTTTAGGTGAAATAAATAGATTTGGTTCTATTATGTTTCCTGTGTGTGGATCTCATTGGTTGGAAAATTAAATTTCAAAATGTTGTGTTACATTTACGAGGTATTTGGTGATACTTTGTCGAAACTGTTCTTTGAAGCTTCTAACTGTGGCTTTTCTTTTTTTTCTTGGAGACAGAGTCTTGCCCTGTCACCCGGGCTGGAGTGCAGTGGTGCGATCTTGGCTCACTGCAGCCTCTTCTGCCTGGGTTCAAGCGATTCTCCTGCCTCAGCCTCCCAAGTAGCTGAGATTACAGGCACATGCCACCACCACACCCAGCTAATTTTATATTTTTAGTAGAGACAGGGTTTCAGCATCTTGGCCAGACTAGTCTTGAACTCCTGACCTTGTGATCCACCCACCTTGGCTTCCCAAAGTGCTGGGATTACAGACGTGAACCACCTCACCTGGCCTTGTTTTTGCCTTTTACTCTTATCTGTTATTAGAAAGCATGTGGCTTTCCTTCCTTTTAAGGAAGTATTAAGATAATTAAAAGTACTGAAGATATTAGACAAGTTGACTAACCAGTTCACATCTTTTAAAAATTGGAAACAAACTTGTTTCTTACTTTGCAGAAGCACTGAGTCTGTTCAGTAATTAAAATTTCTTCTCAGTAGCATTATTTACATGAACATTGTTTTAACATTAATTCACTGACAATATCCTTTTTTATTGGCACCTAAGAGAATAATTGTTAATATGTATTTGCATTCTCATGACTTTTATTATGATACTACACACATACTGTTTAGTTCAACTGACATTTTTTGTACGAAGATCTTGTCAATGAAAGAAGCACAGTGTGTGATTTTCTTTCTGGTGCAAGCTGCTTAATCTGGAGAACTACTACAGAGTGTTTTCTTGTCATTGTAACTGTGCTATTAGAACATTCTCATATACAAAATTCCAGACCAGTTTTATTGCTAACATAACTCTTGTTTACCCAGTTCAGAACTAGTTGTGATTGTTGGATGTGAAACTGAGAACAAGAATTCTTCTTTCGTATCACCATCATTTTCAGATAGCACATTAGCAATATCTTTGCACTTGTCAAGGTTCAGTAAAAAGCACTTTGCAAGTTTTGTTTTATAAGTTGGTTTTCTGTATCATTAGTTTCCAAAGGTAGCAAGCTGTGCTGTCATTGGAAAGTGCAGATTTACCCTTTGATGTAAGTGATATTTACTTGTTTCTTGACAATTGTATTTAGCATTTTCATTTTTAGCAATCCAAAGTGCTAAGGCAGGAAGCCTCTAAAACATTTATGGAGAAAATACTCTTCATCTCCTTCTTTTAGCCTTTAAAATTTAGTACTCTTTCAAAGAATTCTCTCTGTTTTGAGCTTTTATCTGTATATTTGGTTTATAAATGCCCCTTAAATTTTTGATGATTTTGTTGCTCCATCAGCCAGTTCATTTCTGCAGTTAACACACTGTGACGTCACACTTCATTAATTATGGCTACAGTCCTGAGCTCAGTATGTGAGGGCTCAGTCCCACTCCTGATTCAAAGTGGTGTGGCATCTTTTGGTCTTCATCTTTTTGAATTTACTTCCTTCACCCTCCTGTGGTTTCCTGTTTTCAGAGGCATGTCTTCTCCACGGAAAAGATGCTGGCTGCAAAACCAACTGAGCTCGTTTATCCATATGTAAATTTGGTTAAAAAGAATGTAAACTTCATTTCTCTAGTTTAACTCATGTTAAATTACAAATTTAAAACCATGCTTAAGATGAAAATGTTTGCAAAATTAACTAGTTATAAAAATGAATAAAACTGTGCATTTTCTCAGATTTTTGTATATTTAGGTAGTTGGTAAAATAGCCATAGCATATCCCGTGTAACTTGATTTTGCCATGCCTGCCTAGTACATGTCATGACATAGGCACCTCCCCACGTGAGCTTGACAGCACCTGGGTAGGTTCCTACTCTCCCTTTAGCAAGACAAATCATTGGTCGTGCACTTGTGTGTTATGGCTTTGTTGAATGTGTATAAAAGTTTTGTTTTGTTTGTTTGTTAAATAGAGGCAGCATCTTGCTGTTTTGCCCAGGCTAGTCTCGAACTCCTGGGCTCAAGCAGTCCTCCCACCTCAGCATTCCAAAGTGTTGGGATCACAGGCATGAGCCACCATGCCTTGCCTGTACAAGTTTCTAAAAGCTTACTCTCAGTTTCTGAACTGACCCCCATCGTGGATTCCTTACAAATAATTCATAGACCAGCACTGGTTTGTAGTTTTGCTCAGATAGGCAGTAGACCGAATGATTGTATCATTCTTTTTTTTTTTTTTTTTTTTTTTTGAGACGGAGTTTCGCTCTTCTTACCCAGGCTGGAGTGCAATGGCGCGATCTCGGCTCACCGCAACCTCCGCTTCCTGAGTTCAGGCAATTCTCCTGCCTCAGCCTCCCGAGTAGCCAGGATTACAGGCACGTGCCACCATGCCCAGCTAATTTTTTGTATTTTTAGTAGAGACGGGGTTTCACCATGTTGACCAGGATGGTCTCGATCTCTTGACCTCGTGATCCACCCATCTCGGCCCCCCAAAGTGCTGGGATTACAGGCGTGAGCCACCACGCCCGGCCCCGATTGTATCATTCTTAAGAAAGTTACGGGCTTTACATGCATGAAGTCTGTAGAAAATAGCTAATTTCACTGCATCTTTTTAAAGGATGTATTGGATATCTATTATATCACACAACAGGGCACATTACCCACTATTGACATATAATTCCAAAATATAACATCAAGGTAAAAGTGTTTGTCTTATTAGAAACAATAAGCAATGCCGGGGGAGGATCGATTGAGCCTGGGAGACAGAGATTGCAGTAAGCTGCGATTCTGTTGTACTGCAGCTTGGGTGATAGAGGGAGACCCTGTCTCAGGAAGAAAAATAAAAAGAAATGCCGTAACTTTATATTTCATCATATTGCACTCTAATTTTCAAAAGCTTAACGGGGCATTCATTTACAGGCATCTATTATTTTAACTGGAATTTCAGAACATTTAAAGTAGGCATGAGCTGTGCGTTGTTTGTGAGGTATGAATTTACAAAAGTAGCTTGTGTTAGTGGAACTATATTGTTTCTTCTCTAGGAAGCTGCCAGGAACCATGTATTGTGTGCTGGAGCTTGTGGCTCTTTTTGAGCTCACTGTTGATTCAGCTGATGCATTTCAGTCCACATATGTCCTGTGTTTCTCAGCTAGCTCCATCGCGTGTCATTTTCTTCTGATTTGTGTAATGGATCAGTGGGAATAACCTCATAAAGGATCCGCATGTTAAATCTTCACGCATGAAGGCCCCATGTGGCAGGCAGTATGTTCCTCCACAGATGACTGGGGGCTCCACGGAAGCTTTACCGACACCATGACTAGGTTTGCCGTCGCTGTACCCTTCGAAACTGGGCACTTGAGGCCTAGTGTATAAGAATCTAGTACAACAGTGCTTCTCACATTGTGATGAGGAAATATATCCTCCTCCCATCAGTTGGGGATCTATACTTTGTAGAATACAATTAAAGTACTAGAAAATTTCATTTTAAAAGACAAAAATATAAAAAATGTATGCCATGTTTTTATGAATAGAATCAATACATGAAATTACATTTCATTAATGTTACAACATAGGACAATTTTTCTTTTCTGTATCTGTATGTCTTTCATCATGGACTAGTAAACAGTGGCAGGAGCAGCACTGGTTCATGGAACCCACTGTGAGTAGCACTGTGGTAGTTACTGGCAAGATGGGGCAGGGAGGTGTGGGTATCTCAGAGAGCTGGTAATACTGTCAGCAGCAAAACTGCAAACAAAGGGGCATCCTGTGGGGCTGCTCCCTCCACAGCTCCAAAACGTACACGTCACAGCACATCTTGGCTGCTGTAACTATGAAGACTTAAATTTTCATGAAAATGTAAGTCATATTCTTTATTCTGATAGTGGATTTTCTGTAGAGGGAAGTTGCTTCTCTTAGTCTTAGGAACATTCCCTGGTTCCCTTCTTTAGTGCTGTTATATAGGCCCTTTGTTTTTTTTTCATGTAATGTGTCCTAATGTAGGGAGATCTGGGCCTGCTGTTCATAGACTACAGCAGTCAGATAGGAGCTAGGCTGTTCCTCCACCCAGATCCTCACACATAGAACATTCTGTGCCATCAGAAGGGAAAGAGCCAGGTGTGGTGACTCACACCTGTAATTCCAGTACTTTGGGAGGCCAAGGCGGGTGGATCACTTGAGGTCAGGAGTTTGAGACCAGCCTGGCCAACGTGATGAAACCCTGTCTCTACTAAAACTACAAAAATTAGCAGGGCGTGGTGATAGGTACCTATAATCCCAGCTACTCAGGAGGCTGAGGCAGGAGAATTGCTTGAACCTGGGAGGTTGGAGGTTGTAAGCCAAGATCAGGCCACTGTACTCCATCCTGGGTGACAGAGTGAGACTCCCCCTGAAAAAAAATATGGGGGAAGGGGGATGAGAATATTCAATTACCAGGATAAACATTCAGAGGGTCTGATTGAAATTATATGGATGAAATCACTAAGGAACATTTTTGGGTAGTTAATTTAATGTGACTTTTTGTGTCAAAATAAACTATTAGGGCCTCCCTGCAATACGAGGTCTATGGGAGAGTTTCCAAGGCTGCCAAAACACAGAGCTGGAATGACTACAAGTGGAAATTAGAGTGGCCCCATGACCCATCTTAGATTCCAGCCCTTATTTCTTGAGTTTAGAGGCATTAAAAAAAAATTAAAATGTGTTTTGAATTTGGTACAGTGTAGTAATATAGATACGCGAAGTCTTTGATGCCTTTATTTGAGTTTTAATTTTTTGAGACAGGGTCTCACTCTCTCACCGAGGCTGGAGTGCCGGGGTGCAATCCCAGTGCACTGCGGCCTCCACCTTCTGGGCTCTAGCAATCCTCCCGCCTCTGAGATGGAAGTATGTATCATCATACCACCATGTCCAGCTAATTATAACATTTTTTGTAGAGGTGAGGTCTCCCTTTGTTGCCCAGGCTGGTCTCAAACTCCCGCACTCAAGTAGTCCTCCCACGTTGGCTTCCCAAAGTGCTGGGAATACAGGCATGAGCCACCACGCCCAACCCAGGCACTTGCTTTTTGCCATTTTCTCTCCTAACCCTTCCCTCTAAGTCCCGTGTAAATTAATTGTTCTGCATCCTTAACTCCCCATCTTTCCCTTTGCAGTCTTATCTCAGTGAAACTCGCCTCTTCTAGCACTGCTTTTTAATGGCAGTTACTCATTCTCTCACAGCCCACATACCATGGAGTCCAAGAGGGTGGTGACAGCATTCTTTTTTGCTTCTCTTGCTGTCTTCAAGCTAATTCTTTTCCACCCTCTTATTGTTTTATTATTTTCATTCTTAGGATTCTCTTGTTTCCATCTGCTTACTCTCCCTCTGGCTGGGTGTAGTGGTTCCAGCCTGTAAGTCCAGCACTTTGAGAGATCAAAAGCAGTAGGATTGATTGAGACCAGCCTGGGTAACATGGCAAGACTCTGTCTCCACAATAAACAAAAATTAGGCTGGGTATGGTGGCTCACGCCTATAATCCCAGCACTTTGAGAGGCTAAGGTGGGCGGATCACCTGAGGTCAGGAGTTTGAGGCCAGCCTGGCCAATGTGGTGAAACCCCATCTATTTAAAAAAAAAATAGAAATTGAAATAAATAAATAAATAAAAATAACAAAAATTAGCTGAGTGTGGGTGGCACATGCCTTGTGGTCCCAGCTACATGGGAGGCTGAGGTGGGAAACTCACTCGAGCCTAGGAGTTCACGGCTGCAGTGAGCCATGATCATGCTATTGCACTCCAGCCTGGGCAACAGAGCAGGACTGTGTCTCAAAAAACAAAAAAACCCACCAATACTCTCTTTCTTCAGTTTGTAATTTGTGATTGTGAGCTTACTTTCTTTTTATTATTGTTTTTGTTATTATTACTATTATTATCGAGCCGGAGTCTCGCTCTGTCCCCTAGGCTGGAGTGCAGTGGCACGATCCTGGCTCCCTGCAGCGCCTGCCTCCCAGGTTCAAGTGATTCTCCTGCCTCAGCCTTCCAAGTAGCTGCGATTACAGGTGCCTGCCACCACACCTGGCTCACCTTTGTATTTTTAGTAGAGGCGGGATTTCACCATATTGGCCAGGCTGTTCTAGAACCCCTGACCTTGTGATCTGCTGACCTGGGCCTCCCAAAGTGCTGGAATTATAGCTGTCGGCCACCACGCCCAGCCAATTTTTGTGTTTTTAATGGAGACGGGGTTTCATCAGGTAGGCCAAGCTGGTGTCGAACTCAAGACCTCAGGTGATCCGCCTGCCTCAGACTCCCAAGGTGCAGGAGCCTCCACGCCTGGCCTGATGGTGCCTTTAATCTGTAAATTCTCTCTTCGTCTTTCCACCCCTTGCAGTTTATTAAAGACACCAGTTTTTTTTAATAGAGTTTCCCACCATCTGGGAAATTGGTAGTTAGATCTAGAGGTTTGATAGTAGAGGCATGATGGGGGGCAAGGCTATTTATGTTGAGTGCCTAAATCCACTAATTTATTAGGTGTTGCAAAATGGTGCTATTCCATCATTCATTCTTCATGGATTAGCTGCAATACTCGTATAAGAAAAAACCTTCTGGCTGGGCATGGTGGCTTATACCTATAATCCTAGCACTTTGGGAGGCTGAGTTGGGCAGATCACTTGAGGTCAGGAGTTCAAGACCAGTCTGACCAACATGGTGAAACCCTGTCTCTGCTAAAAATACAAAAATTACCTGGGTATGGTGGTGCATGCGTGTAATCCCAGCTACTCAGGAGGCCGAATCAGGAGATCGCTTGAACCCAGGAGGCAGAGGTTGTGGTGAGCTGAGATCGTGCCACTGCACTCCAGCCTGGGTGACAGACCGTGACTCTTTGGAAAATTAAAAAAAAAAAAAAAAAAAAACAACAACAACAAAAAAAACCCGAAACCTTTTTTTGTCTACTACTTGATTACCCAGTGATACAGTTTGCATAGACAAGGCAGGTTATGTGCCTGGTTTTTCTCTCTTTATTTACCAGTTTTGAAAATAATGAGTTGGTTCCCTAGCAGTTCCCTTGTTGACCAATTAGTTTGTATTATTACGAAGTCATAGAATTTAAACATGTTTGATGTGCTTCAGTCCATTGTGATTATTATCCTTATTGATGCTCAGACTTCCCTGCCTTCTTCTGAGTCCTGACTTCAGACGCCTTCAGTAGCTTACTTGTTGTCTGGTTTGACCGGATGTTCTTAGTTCATCGTGTGCACTTTCTGCCTCCTGCCTGAAACTAGCCATTTCTCTGAGGAGTCCTAGATTGATTCTTTAGGATAAATGGAATTAGAAGATCACAAACTAGATCTTATTGCTATAGATTGGCCATTGTTTGAGATATAGGAAATATCTTTTTTTTTAATATAACAGGGCATGTTTTATCTTTAAAACAGTCCCTATTCAAATTCAGGACTACAGAGTGTTTATTTTCTCTGCTGTATCTTACGCCTTTTCTCCTACACCAGCAGTTTCAGGTCTCAAGGATATTAGATGATAGTATTAGAATATCACATAATTAGTCATTCACTTAATTCCTCATTTTATAAAGTGAGACGTCCCCCCACACACACAAGAGCTCCAACCAGACCAAAGAAAAAGAGTGTCCTGGTTGCTTTCTCACACCTCTGTTTTTTTTTTTTTTATCCTCACATTCCTAATCCAATTGGTGATTAAGTCCTATTGATTTTGCTTCTTTAATGATTCCCGTCTGCAGCCCCTCCCTCTGCCTGTTCTCAGTGCACTGATTTAGGCCTTCATTGTCCCTCTACCTTTCATATCCTTCCGTTGTGCTGTGCATATGGCTATGAGGTGTAATGTAAAGTGCTTTTTGCCTGCATGGGACAGTCAAAATTCCTGTAAGCTTCTCCGTGGTTTGTCTTCCTTGATATACTACACTCCAGGCATTGGAAGTAACTGCAGTTTGCCAGACCTTTCATGTTCCTCATCTTTGCTCAGCTACTTACTGGGTCTCATACGCTCTTTCCTCTCCCATGATAAAATTTCCCAACATTTTGTTAGGAAAAATTGAAAACATACAGAAAAGTTTAAAGAGTTTTCTAGAGAATGCCTGTATATCCACTACTCAGATTCTACTGTTAATATTTCACTTATATTTGCATTTTTATTTGCTATACAAATACCTACCCCTATATCCAACCGTCGCTAAAAACCTTCTCCTAGCATGCGTATCATGAGTTCATTATTTGCTTACATTTTATTTTCTTTTGAGCCAAAATACATATACAATGAAATACACAGATTTGAAATGCGTATTATCTGAATTTTGATGAATGTGTACCCCTGAGTAAGCCCAAAGTCTGTCAAGTTATATAGGGTGGTGGCTTTGCCTACCAGGGAACATTTGACAGTGTCCAGGCAGGGTAGGGATAGGTTAGTACTGACATCTAGCAGGTAGAGTCCAAGGATAGCTCCCGTGACAGTTCTTTCTCAAAAGTGCAACTGTTGATGACCATGATACTTTGCTACTATGTTATTAAAAACCTGAAGGTTTCATCATGCCTCTTGCCAAATCAGTTCCCTACCCCCAACCTCCTAGAGATAACCATTGCGATTATTTATTTCCACCACCGTTTTCCCTGTTCTAGAAGATCGTATAAATGGAATCAAACACTGTATACTTCATGGCAGTATTGCCAAAAAAGGGAAACATTGCCTGTAACTCTTGAAGGAATGTAAAGTTTTTCCATTGATTATGAAAGAAAGATCTTGTAGGGTTTCACATAAAGGACACAGAGATAGGGAGATAGTATTTTCATCAAGACTGCTAGAGCAAATGAAGCAAAGGCATTCATATGACCATTTCCTTTTGAAATTCCTAAGATAATGCCGACATGAAACTCACTGTAAGCGCTTTGACCTAGGAGAGACTGTATTGTCCAAAGACATAGCTTTCCGGTGGCCTGGGTTGATTTAAGAGTCAAATCTAGACAAAGGAATGGTTGGGGTAATCTTCACTTTCCACAAAAGGCACTTTTCTCAGCCAGGTATCGATAAGACATGCACAGCATCATTTCAAGGTGCTGTCTCACCTCAGTGCAGGTAACCTATGGTTTCAATTAAAGGGAAAGCCGCCAAATTTGGACATCAAATAAGAGATAACTGAGGAAAACACATCTTGTGTTAATGTTGGCTATGCAATTTTTTCTCAAAGGTGGTGTATGAGAATATCTGAAGGCAAAGGAAGATTCTTTAAAAACCAACGCTCGGTGGCTTCCACCTGTAATCCCAGCAATTTGGGAGGCTGAGACAGGAAGATCACCAGCGGTCAGGAGTTCAGACCCAGCCTGGCCAACATGGTGAAACCTGATCTCTACTAAAAATACAAAAATTAGCCGGGTATGGTGGTACATGCCTTCCCAGCTACTCGGGAGGCTGAGGCATGATAATTACTTGAACCCAGGAGACGAAGGTTGCAGTGAGCTGAGATGGCATCACTGCACTTCAGCCTGGGTGACAGAGCAAGACCCTGTCTCAAAAAATAATAATAAATAAAACAACAGCATAGCTGTGGTTCCACTCCAACGGAAAGCTCAGGTCCCCGGAGTTCACCACCTGTTCATCCTTGACAGCTCTGCTGGCTAATAGTCGTATGTTTATTAGTCATTGATTAATGGATTGATGCATTTATCAAAGGTTACTTGTTGATGTCATTCAGTCTCATGGCTTTAAATACCAAGCTATATGCTAACAACTCCAAAATTTTTATCTCTAACTTGATTTGCAATTTCATATATGTGTTTCCCTATCTGACATTTCTACTTAAAAGACAGTTCAAACTTTGTCCAAAACTGAATTCCTGATCCTGAATTCCTGGTCTCTGAAGCCTTTTCTTTTCCTAACTCAGAAAATAGTAACTTTCCTTCCCAGCTACTGAAGTCAGCTCTGTGTCATCTTAGACCATTTTCTTGTCTCACACTGCACATCCAATCTGTGAGCAAGTCTTGGTGGCTCTACCTTCAAAGTATATTGTGGGCCTAACCAGTTCTCACCACCTCTGTTGCAGCCATCTTGCTCTAAGCTACCATAGTCTCTGCTGGAATCATTGCAGTAGTGAACAGAGTTTATTTCCATCCTTCTTTCTCATAGTTTATTTTCAATACTACAGCCAGAGTGATCCTTTAAAAATATAAACTGTGGGCTCGGCGCTCACGCCTGTAATCCCAGCACTTTGGGAGGCTGATGCAGGTGGATAACCTGAGGTCAGGGGTTCAAGACCAACCTGACCAACATGAGGAAACCTTGACTCTACTAAAAAAATTAGCTGGGCATGGTGGCTCATGCCTGTAATCCCAGGTGCTTGGGAGGCTAAGGCAGGAGAATCGCTTGAACCCAGGAGGTGGAGGTTACAGTGAGCCAAGATTGAGCCATTGTACTCCAGCCTGGGCAATGAGTGAAACTCGATCTATATATATATATATATATATGTTTATATATATATATGTTTATATATATATATGTTTATATATATATATATATACACACACACACACACACATATATATATATATATATATACATACATACATATAAACAATTGCCAAAACCACCCCTTGGCTTCCCATTTCATCCAGTGTCAAAGTCATCTGCATGGCCTAAAGACCCTATGATCTGCTGCTCCCTTGCACTGGTGTTTCTTTTCTCGTATCTCGTGTTCCTCTTCCCTCCCTTCATTTGCTTGCTCTGTTCCATGCACCCTGGCTTCCTGGCTGTGCCTCACACCTGCTGGGCGTGCATGACTTGCTTTCTGACTTCAGTGAGGTCTCCCTGCCTGACCACCCAACTTTAAATTTTTAAATTTAAAGTTTAAATTTAATTTAAACTTC
The DNA here is from genome assembly GCA_031835075.1 of Saguinus oedipus. NCBI lineage: Eukaryota > Metazoa > Chordata > Mammalia > Primates > Cebidae > Saguinus > Saguinus oedipus. The sequence goes on from CM063170.1 coordinate 66,274,873, forward strand.
TAAACTAAATTGAATGTAGTTTAGATGGCAGTTCCTTCAACCCTGTACTCACCTTTCCCTGCTTTGTTTCTGTTTGTTTTTCTGCTCGTCTCTCCCTCCATTAGAGTGTAAACTCCACGAGGGCATATAATTTTGTCTATTTTGTTTATTGTATTGCCAGCACCTGATATTGTGCCTAGCAAATGGTGGGCACTCAATAAGTATTTGTTGAATAAATTATTGGGTCTCTCTCACCTGCTGGACCCTGCTAGGCACTGGGAACTCACTGCTGAATGATCATTCTCCTCGAGTGTAGACTGGTACAGGAGACACAGTAATTGATTAACACTTAGATTCATGTACATAATTTTAGATAGAAACTCTTGAAGAAAACAGCTTTGGTCGTAGGAGAGGATAAAATAGAAAGCTAACAGCAGGAGTGGGGAGGCCCCTTCTTGTCCGAGTGTTAAAAGCTGGGATCTGAAAGATGAGAGTTAAGTGGCTTCTGTGGTGTCATGTTCTTTCTCTTTCCTGACAGTATTTTTTCTCTCTTAAAAATTAAAGATTGGTGCAGTGGCTCACACCTATAATCCCAACCCTTTGGGAGGCCGAGGCGGATGGATCACAAGGTCAAGAGATCGAGACCATCCTGGTCAACATGGTGAAACCCTGTCTGTACTAAAAATTCAAAAATTAGCTGGGCATGGTGGCACATGTTTGTAGTCCCAGCTACTTGGGAGGCTGAGGCAGGAGAATTGCCTGAACCCAGGAGGCGGAGGTTGCAGTGAGCCAAGATTGTGCCATTGCACTCCAGCCTGGGTAACAAGAGCGAAACTCTGTTTCCAAAAAAAAAAATTAAAGCTAGGTTGGGCATGGTGGCATGCACCTGTAGTCCCAGCTACTTGGGAGGCCGAGGCGAGAGGATTGCTTGAGCCCAGGGGTTTAAGGCCAGCCAGAGCAACATAGTGAGTCCCTGTTTTCTTTTTTTTTTGAGATGGAGTTTCACTGTTGTTACCCAGACTGGAGTGCAATGGCACGATCTCGGCTCACCGCAACCTCCGCCTCCTGGGTTCAAGCAATTCTCCTGCCTTAGCCTCCCAAGTAGCTGGGACTACAAGCGCGCACCACCATGCCCAGCTAATTTTTGTATTTTTAGTAGAGACGGGGTTTCACCATGTTGACCAGGATGGTCTCGATCTCTTGACCTCGTGATCCACCCGCCTCGGCCTCCCAAAGTGCTGGGATTACAGGCTTGAGCCACCACGTCTGGCCGAGTCCCTGTTTCTTAGAAAGGAGGAGAAGATGAGAAAGAGAGGAGGGAGGGAGGGAAGAAGAAAAGAGAGGGAAGAAAGGAAAGAGAAAGAAAAAGGAGAAGGACAGAAGAAAGAAAGTTAAATATGTGCCCTTGCACTCCAGCCCAGGCAACAGAGCGAGACTGTCTCAAAAAATATATTAATACTTTTATTAATCTTCGATTTGTACTAATTTTGTTTCCTTTTTCATAGACTGCTCCACTTACATTAATTAGTTTCTTTTACTTTCGGGGGTTTTAACTGGCTATTGTAATTTTTTGAGATTGATACTTAGCACTAATACTTGAAGTTATGGTTATAATTTCTCTCTAAGCACAGTGTTAGCTACATCCTACAAGAGTTGGTAGTAGTATTTGTAGTAGGTATTTTTATAGACTTTTTATATGTTCAATTTAATTATGAATATATTTGGATTTAAAGCTAACATCTTAGGATTTCTATTTCTCCTACCAGTGCCATGTTCATTTTCCTCTTTCCTTGCCTTCTCTTGGATTAATCAGACATCTTTTATTCCATTTTCCCCTACTGTATTATCTTTTTCATTTATTCACATACATTCATTTACCTTTTAGAGACAAGGTCTTGCTGTGTCACCCAGGCTCGAGTGCAATGGTGAGATGATAGCTCACTGCAGCCTCGAACTCCTAGGCTCAGGCAATCCTCCCACTTCACTTTCCCAAGTAATTGACCTACAGGTGCGTGCCACCATGTTCAGCTAATTAAAAAAAAAATTCAGCATCAGGTCTCACTGTGATGCCCAGGCTGGTTTCATACTCCAGGCCTCAGGGATTCTTCCACCTTGGCCTCCCAACATGTTGGGACGACAGGCATGAGCTGCCTCATTTTAAAGCATTACCCTGAAGGTTATGCCATGCATCCTTGGCTTATTGAAGTCTAATATAAATTAATAGTTGTATCACTTTTCTATCAGTGCGTGGACCTTGGGATATTTATGCTTCATTTACTACTCACATACCCTTTGTGTCATTATTGTCATTTATTTTAGTTCTGCATATTTTTGACCCCACAAGACATTTTGTTTTACACAGTATTCATTTAGTCTCCCTCGAATTTCTCCTTTCTATCATTATTCTCCCTCTATCTTTGCAGTGCTTCTGTCTAGGATCATGTTTCTTTTTCTTTTTCTTTTTTTTTTTTGAGACGGAATTTCGCTCTTGTTACCCAGGCTGGAGTGCAATGGCGCGATCTCGGCTCACTGCAACCTCCGCCTCCTGGGTTCAGGCAATTCTCCTGCCTCGGCCTCCCGAGTAGCTGGGATTACAGGCACTCACCACCATGCCCAGCTAATTTTTTGTATTTTTAGTAGAGACGGGGTTTCACCATGTTGACCAGGATGGTCTTGATCTCTTGACCTTGTGATCCACCCGCCTCGGCCTCTTTTTTCTTTGTTTTTTTTTTTTTTTTTTTTTTTTTTGAGACAGTTTCGCTCTGTTGCCTGGGCTGGAGTGCAAGGGCGCAATCTCAGCTCACTGCAACCTCTGCCTCCCAGGTTCAAGCAGTTCTCCTGCCTCAGCCTTCCAAGTAGCTGGGATTACTGATGTGCTACATCACCACCCCAGGCTAATTTTTCTATTTTTAGTAGAGATGGGGTTTTACCATGTTGGCCACGTTGGACTCAAACTCCTGGCCTCAGGCGATCCGCCCACCTCGGCCTCCCGAAGTGCTGGGATTACAGGCATGAACCACTGCACCTGGTCAGATCATGTTTCTTTTGCCTGATGAACTTCCTTTGATGTGAACAAATTCAGTTTTGATTCATCTGGAAAAGAAAATTTCTTGAACCTTAATTTTCAGGTGAAATTTAGACTTGCATCTAGAATTGTGGCTTGGTGGTTCACTGTCTTTCAGCTTCCTTTCTTTCTGTTGGTGTCAGCTTTCAGTCTTAGTTTTGTGTTCTTCCCCCATTCTCTGGCGTTTACTCTTATCTGCTTGCATATGTATGTATTTGTCCGGCTTTGGGTTTGACACTTTTTTTTTTTCTTACAATGACACTTCTTGAATCTATGCCTTAGTGTGTCTTTCTTCAATTTTGGAAAAGTTTTAACCATTAGCTCTCTCCAAATTTTGCTTTTGTCCCATTCTTCCCTGTTTTTGCTGATGATAAAGTGGAGCATTTGATCATAGGAAATGTAACTGAGTTGGAGTTATCTAGGATGTAATTAATGTGTTTGTTCGCCTGTGTGATGCTGACATCTCTTAAAAAGATGATAAGAGCAGGGCGCAGTGGCACTCTGGGAGGCCAACCAAGGCAGGTGGATCGCTTGAGCCCCGGCATCCCAGACCAGCTTGGGCAACATTGCGAGACCCTGTCTCCAAAAATTAGCTGGGTATGGTGGTACACACCTGTAGTTGCAACTACATGGGAGGCTGAGGCAGGAGGATCACTTGGGCCTGGGGAGATCGAGGCTGCAGTGAGTTGTGATTGCACCACTGCTCTCTAGCCTGGGCAATAGAGTGAGACCCTGTCTCAAAAAGAAAAAAAAGATGATGGTAGTTGAGGAGGAAAGAAAGACTGATGAGCCAGGAACAAAATGGCTTTCTTGAGTAAGAGCAGGTGAGGGAGTGACTTTAAGTGTGATTATGACTTTAAGAGTGACTTTAAGGTGGCAACACAGAGTGGTGGCTGAACCATGTGTAGTTATATGGAAACACACCTCCAAGGAGCAGGACAATTTGCAAGAGGGAAAGAGGAGCAAACTCATGGCAGCAAAAATGAAAAGGAAGGATGGTATTTTCCTTCCTGGCCCTGACAAATTAGGAGTATGAGACCAAAAAGTGTTTCCAGCTGAATGGGCTGCCAGAGAAGTCATGTGTCAGGTAAGAGTAAAAGAAGGCAGCCGGGCGCGGTGGCTCAAGCCTGTAATCCCAGCACTTTGGGAGGCCAAGGCGGGTGGATCACGAGGTCAAGAGATCGAGACCATTCTGGTCAACATGGTGAAACCCCGTCTCTGCTAAAAATCCAAAAAATTAGCTTGGCATGGTGGTGCGTGCCTGTAATCCCAGCTACTCGGGAGGCTGAGGCAGGAGAATTGCCTGAACCCAGGAGGCGGAGGTTGTGGTGAGCCGAGATTGCGCCATTGCACTCCAGCCTGGGTAACAAGAGCAAAACTCCATCTCAAAAAAAAAAAAAAAGGCAGAAATGTTTTTCTAAAGTTAATAGCTTATTGATCGATGAGCAGGGACTTCAGAGGACAGAGCTAAGAGGTTTGGGACAGGAGAGGAATGAGAAATTAGATTTTAATGGAGAGTACAGAGCAGTGTGAGGTTCATGTGATGATAGGTGACTCAGGAAGCCTCACCTTGCGGCAGTGACAGGTAGGAGGGATGCTGCAAGGCTAACAGGATCGGTCCTGCTAGTTTCTGATATAAGGATGGTGGCTGGATTTCTACCCTGATCACAAAGGCTTCCCCTTACTACAGGGTGCATGAGTTGATACCACCCTAAAGTTTTCATGTGTTGGGACTTACAGCCTGTAGTGGAGGGTGACCTAGCTGGGTAGGCTTCCCAGTAAGGACTATGGTATTCGTATGTTCTAGTGTCTTCATACATGGCTCACTGAGGCTACACATAGCCGCTTCCCAAGGTTTTTCAAGGTTTTGAGACGGTAAAACCCAAAGCTAGACCCTGGACCAGGTTGAATGCACCAAGTTAAACACCCGTTATGAGGCCTCTAGTGGCCAGTCAGCCACGTAGCAGCAAACTCCTCTTTGCCCTCTGTTCATCTGGGCGCTGTCTTTTCATCCTAGGATGGCATAATCTGTCAATAATGACATAATACTGCAGTTGGCCAGCTTCTTCTGCTAAGAGCCAGAAAGCAAATATTCAGGCTTAACGGGCCATGGGATTGTTGCCCCAACTAACTACGTGACCTTGGCCTCCCGAAGTGCTGGGATTACAGGCATGAACCACTGCACCTGGTCAGAGCAGCTGTTCCTCCTCCTGTGTTCCTTGTCCCATGAATGGCCTCACAGTCTACTCAGTCATCGAGGACATCTGGGAGTCAGTCATTCCTCCTTGATTCAGCCAGTCGTCAGATCCCGTCGGTCTCACCTCTTCGGTGACTGTTCTATAATACTATAGTTTGAAAGCAGCCAGAGGAATACAAATGCCAATGGCTGTGTTCTGATTAAACTTCATTTACAAAAACAAGCAGTGGGCTAGATTTGGCCATGAGTTGTAGTTTGCCAACCTCTGGTCAAAGAAAACCTCCAGTATTCTTCGCTGGAACCACTGTTAGACTTCGACAGTACACTTCATGGTAAACATTTTATGTGACATGTGGCCTTCAGATCAGGTGAAAATCTATCTAGTAATTTTACAGATGTGGTAACAAATGATGAAGTGCTTAGTTTTTATTCATGGGGGCTGTAAGTACTTGTTACTCTGTACTCTGAATCTTTTTCTCAGCGTTTGCTATTGAATATTACGGTCTTAGATGCTCCTGTGCCTTCCTGTTACCGTTCTCTCTCCTGGTTCTCGTACCACTCCAGCTGTTTTCCATTACCTTCATGCATGGACACTTTCCCTCCTGGTTGGTCCTTCACTTCACTTTTGCTGTCCCTAGCACTCCATCCTAATCTTCCCTTTCCCTCATATTCTGCCTGAACATTCTTCATGGCTGTTGTATTTAGAACCACGCTTCTAAATCTGCATTTCAGACCCATCTAGAAACCTTCAGGTTTTTATTTTGGGCTGCTTATTGGACATAGTTATCTGTGTGACTCAGAGGTATGTCAAAACTAAACTCAGATCATCTGTTCTTCCTCCTGTGTTCCTTGTCCCATGAATGGCCTCACACTCTACTCAGTCATCCGGGACACCTGGGAGTCAGTCATTCCTCCTCGATTCAGCCAGTTGTCAGATCCCATCGGTCTCACCTCTTCAGTCTTTGGCTGTGTCTTCAGTGCTCAGAACTGTTACAGTCTCCGGGTTGGTCTCATTTTTTCTAGTTCCGGCCCCTTCCATCTGTGCTGTAGACCAATGCCATAGTGACTGTTGACTCCCTCAGGCAGAATTCAGCATCTTCGTTTGAGTCCATAGGTGCTTTGCAGTATTTATTACATTATATTACATTTCAGAGTATGATGTTTCTCCCAGTTGTTTAAGATTTTTGAGGGTAAGGACTGGTTCATTGACAAGCAGTAGGTGTTAGAAGCAGTAAGGGCTTTGAGATTCTATATATGTTCAGTTGGTACAAACCTTCAGAGCCCTTATTGCTTCTGACATCTATTGCTTGTTATATAGGTGTTCAATAAAATTTGAATAAGTGCATTTTAGATTCCCAGATAAACAGAATGGATTTAATATGCGTGCTTATTTGTATACCCTTAGGAAACCCCAAGGTAATGAGAGTTAAGGAATACAAGAAATTGTGTAAAACTTCAAGGACAAAAAGCATGAGAAAATAGGCAGAGTCCAGGAACAGTCGCAGCGAAGCATCTTCATTCCCATCTCTACCCCAGCAGTAGGAGACTGGTGGAATTTATTTTTCTGTGATTTTTTTGTAGAAAAAAATATGTACGAATATTGACCTTTGGGGACTGCTAATGATATAATTAACTGTCTGCCTAATTATTCACCTATGGTAACATCTGTTGGGTGTCGACAAAGCTACACCTAACAATAAGAATTCTATTCTGCCTTTAAATTTTAATTTTTAAAATTATTTTTTTTTGAGACGGAGTTTCGCTCTTGTTACCCAGGCTGGAGTGCAATGGCACGATCTCGGCTCACCGCAACCTCGGCTTCCTGGGTTCAAGCAATTCTCCTGCCTCAGCCTCCCGAGTAGCTGGGATTGCAGGCACGCGCCACCATGCCCAGCTAATTTTTGTATTTTTAGTAGAGATGGGGTTTCACCATGTTGACCAGGATGGTCTCGATCTCTTGACCTCGTGATCCACCCGCCTCGGCCTCCCAAAGTGCTGGGATTACAGGTGTGAGCCACCGCGCCCGGCCTTAAAATTAATTTTTAAGCTTCAAGGGAACACTTAAAGACACTGCTGGTGGGAATGTAAATGAAAACCTCTTTGGAAAACAGTTTGGAGATTCCTTAAAGAACTATAAGTAGAACCACCATTCAATCCAGCAGTCCCACTCCTGGGTATCTGCCCAGAGGAAAAGAAGCCATTCTAGGAAAAAGACACCTGCACATGCATGTTTGTAACAGCACAATTCACAGTGCAAAGACATGGCACCAGCCTAAGTGCCCATCGACCAGTGAGTGAATAAAGAAAATGTGGTATGTACACACCATGGAATACTGTTCAGCCGTAAAAAGGAATGGAGTAATGTCTTTTGCTGCAACTTGGATGGAGATGGAGGCCATTATTCTAAGTGAAGTAAGTCAGGAATGGCAAACCAAAAACAGTATGTTCTCCCTTGTAAGTGAGAGCTAAGCTATGCGTACTCAAAGGCAAAGAGAGTGATATACTAGACTTTGGTGATTCAGAAGTGGGAGGATGGAAGAAGGGTGAGGGATAAGAAACATGTTGGGTGGCCAGGTACGGTGGCTAATGCCTGTAACCTTGCACCTTGAGAGGCGAGACGGGCGGATCACTTGAGGCCAGGAGTTTGAGACCAGCCTGGCCAACAGGGTGAAACCTCATCTCTACTAAAAATACAAGTTTGCCGGACGTGGTGGCGAGCGCCTGTAGTCCCAGCTACTCAGGAGCCTGAGGTAGGAGAATCATTTGAATCCAAAGATGGAGGTTGCAGTGAGCCAAGATCATACCACTGCACTCCAGCTGTGTAACAAGAGTGAGACCATGTCTCAAAAAAAGGAAAAACAATGTGTACAATGTACACTGCTTGGGTGACAAGTGCATTGAAATCCCAGAATTCACTATATATAGGATGGATATGGATTCACTATATATATAGGGAATTCTGAGATTTTATATATTATATAATTCATCCATGTTAACCAGTAACCTCTTGTACCTGTAAGAAACAAACCCACCTGTCCAAACCCAAAGAATGGACTCAGACCCAGAAAACAGCGAAAGTGAGATGTTTAATGATGGCCTTGCAAGATCAGGTGTCTGGCAGCAGGCACACCCAGCTGGTTTCATCAAGCAGTTTATTCCCTACAGCCCAGGTCCCTCCCCCAGTTGCTCATTGACTGAGTACTGCTGGGTTGCAATCTTCCCGGATGTCACCTGTTGGTAGTTGGATTAAGGTTTCAAGTATGTTCTTTAGGATCTTTCTGCTGCATTTTATTGCAGCCCACCATGCATTGCAAGTGTCTCAGGACTCTCCAAATATCTGTCTTATGGCCCTAGTGACTGCACTTAGCTGATAAGTATTTATGTTGCAAGCTAGCCTAAACTAAATTATTTGGTGGGGTGAGGAGAGGGTAGCTAAGGGGGCCCCAACCAATAGGCACCTGCCCACTGGGTGAAAGGGAAGGCAAGAAGCGGTGGGGGCAGGGGGAGCAGTGATGGCTCAGTGCACTCTGCTTCTTTATCTCTTTACTTTCATGTAGCCTGTTTAGACCTATACTACGACACTTAGAATTGAAAACGGACTGCCACATATAGCTTATTTTCTATATGCCACAAGAGCTACTGAATTTTTTTTAATGGAAAGAAAGTTTTAAGTTTTTATACAATGATTCTATTTGGTTTATAGTTTATTGAGTTTAGAGAAATTTCTATAGTCATGTAGCCACTATTACCATCAGCATCACAACAATCCTTCCTTCTACCTTTTTTTTTTTCAGCTGAGGTCTTACTGTAATGCCCAGGCTGGTCTTGAACTCCTGGGATCAAGCGATCCTCTCCCCTCAGCCCCCCTGATAGCTGAGATTACAGGCATGTGCTCCTGGCATAGAACATTTCCCCCTTGTAGTCAACCTTTCCCCATCCCTAACTCCTGGCGTTTATTCTCTATCCTCATAGCTTTACCTTTTCCAGAATATCACTTAAATGGAATTGTATAGGGTCTAGCCTTCGAGTCTGGCTTTGGTCACTTATAATGTATTTGAGATTCATTCATGTGGTTTCATGCATCAGTACATGAAACAGTTCCTTTTACTGCTGAGTGACAGTCTGTTGTATGTACCAGTGTATTTATTCATCCATTCACCCACTAAGGACAATTACATTGCTTCCATGTGGGACAATTATAAATAAAGCTACTGTAAATGTTTCCAAACAGGTTTTTCTGTGAGCCTAAGTTTTTGCTTCTCTTGAGTAAATGAGATGGAGAGGGTGAGGATTGTTGGGTCATATGATAAGTAGATGTTTAACTTCATAGGAAACTGCCAGTTTGGTTTCCATATTATTTTGTGTGATCACCTTTGAGTTGCTCCGCATCCTCACCAGGACTTGGGTATGTTTATTTTGTTATGTTTGTTTGTTATCCTGGGGGGTGTGTAGTGGTGTGTCATGGGGATTTTCATTTGCATTTCTCTAATAACCAAAGATGATAGACATCTTTCCATATGCTTATATGCCATCTGTATGTATTTGGTGACTTGATTAAATCTTTTGCCTTTAAACAAATTAGATAGTTTCCTTATGGGTTCAGTTTGCGTTTGTCATAGACTCAAAGGGGATTCTTAAAGAGGAGTGTAAAAGCTTTAGAGTGGAGGAAAGAAAGGTCTTCAGGTGTGCCCGGACTGGAAGTTGTTGGCGTGGTGGAACTGGAAGCAGGGCTCACTAGAAGTGAGTCGTCCTGTGTGATTGGTTAGGCGAGCCTATTTGGCTTGCTCTTCTTGGTCCTAAATTAGAAACAGCAAAAATGAGGGAAGCAGGTACTTATTGATCAGGTTTTGGCTGTTTGGGACTGATTGCTACAGAGGCTGTAATTTGGCTTCCTGGGCTGATGGCTGCAGAGGTTGTGGGTCAGAGTTTTGTATTTATATATGGTTTAGGCATTGTCTGTTTTTGTTTGTTTGTTTGTTTGTTTGTTTGTTTGTTTTTTGAGACGGAGTTTTGCTCTTGTTACCCAGGCTGGAGTGCAATGGCGTGATCTCAGCTCACTGCAACGTCCGCCTCCTGGGTTCAGGCAATTCTCCTGCCTCAGCCTCCTCAGTAGCTGGGATTACAGGCACACGCCACCATGCCCAGCTAATTTTTTGTATTTTTAATAGAGACGGGGTTTCACCATGTTGACCAGGGTGGTCTCGATCTCTTGACCTCGTGAGCCACCGCGCCCGGCCAGCATTGTCTGTTTTTGTATTCAGTCTCTCACTTGGGATTTTCTTTCTTTCTTTCTTTTTCTTTTTTTTCTTTTTTTTTTTTTTTTTTGAGACAGAGTCTTGTTTTGTCACCAGGTGCGCCAGGCTGGAGTGCAGTGGCGTGATCTCAGCTCACTGCAACCTCCACCTCCCGGGTTCACGCAGTTCTCCTGCCTCAGCCCCCCAGGTAGCTAGAACTACAGGCATATGCCATACGCCACCACGCCAAGCTAATTTTTTTTGTATTTTTAGTAGAGACGAGTTTCATGATGTTGGCCAGGATGGTCTCAATCTCTTGACCTCGTGATCCACCCACCTCGGCCTCTGAAAGTGCTGGGATTACAGACTTGATCCACCGTGCCCAGCCTCACTTGGGATTTTCTACATAAACAATCGTGCCATCTGCAAATCGAGTTTTATTCCTCCTTTTCTGAGGTGTATGCCTTTGATTTTTTTTTCTTCCTTTATTTTACCAGCTAGGGCTTTCAGTACAGTGTTGAGTAGGAGTGGTAAGAGCAGACTTGCTTGCTATCTTCCAATCTTAGGGAGAAGGAATTTCATCTTTCCCCATTTAATGTGGTGTTAACTGTAGGAGTATTTTAGATGATGACCTTTATCAAATCAAGGAAAATAGACTGTCTTCCTAGCTTGCAGAGTTTTAATCATGTATAGATGTTGCATTTTGTCAGATATATTATCTGCATCTATTGAGATGATCATGTGGTTTTTCTTCAGTCTGTTAACATGATTAATTACACTGATAGGTTTTTGAATGTCGCACCTGCTTTGCATTTAAATTAATCCCACTTGGTCATGATCTATTATACTTTCTGTATATTGCTGGATTTGATTTATATTTTGTTGAGGGGTTTTGAGAGTCTATTTTTATGAATGATATTGGTCTATAGTGGTTTTTTCTTTTACTGCTTTTGTATGGTTTTGATGTCACAGTAAAGCTGGCCTAAATGAGTTGAGAAGTGTTCCCTCCTCTTCTGTTTTCTGGAAGAGATTGTTTACAGTTGGTATCATTTAGTATATATTTGATAGAATTTGCCAACGAAATCATCTGGACCTGGAGTTTTTGTTTTCGTATAAGATTTTTAACTACTAATAGGAATATTCAGATTCTGTATTTCATGAGTGAGTTTTGGTGTTAGTGAATTTCAAAGCATTAGTCCTTTGCATCTAAGTTGTGAAATTTATAGGCATAGAGTTCTTGATTATCCTGTTAATGTATATAACTGTCTCTAGTGATATCCCTTTCATTTCTGATATTTAATACTTGGTATCTTTTTATTTTTTTGTCACAGGTTTTTCGGTAGAAGTTAGCTAGAGGCTTATTGATTTTCTTTTTTTTTTTTTTTTTTTTTTTTTTTTTTTTGCCAATCAATGAGAGCTTGTAAGGTTGCTGAGGTTGGTTGGCCTTGAACTCTTGGCCTCGCCTTCGCAAGCGCCACGACATCCGGCCGGAGCCACTTTGGGCCCCTTGATTTTCTTTTTACGTTTTTGAGATGGAGTCTCGCTTTGTATTCTGAGCTGGAGTGCAATCGGCTTAACTTGGCTCACTGCAACCTCTGCCTCTCGGATTCAAGTAATTCTCATGCCTTGATCTCCAGAGTAGTCGGGATTACAGACGCCCACCACCATGCCTGGCTACTTTTTATATTTTTAGTAGAGACAAGCTTTCATCATGTTGCCTAGGCTGGTCTCGAACTCTTGAACTCCTGACCTCAAGTGATCCATTGACCTTAGCCTCCCAAAGTGCTGGAATCACAGGCATGAGCCACTGTGCCTAGCCTGTTTATTGATTTTCTTTATCATTTCAAAGAACCAGCCTTTGGTTTCATTTATTTTCTCTATTTTTTTCTGTTTTAAATTTCATTTATTTCTGCTTCAATCTAAGTTTTGTTTTTTCCTTCCTTCTGCTTGCTTTAGATCTAAATTGTTCTTTTGGTAGTTTTTTTGGATTTTTAAGGAGGAAGCTTTGTGTTGTTTTTGCTGTTTAGAGGCAGGGTTTCACTCTGTTGCCCAAGCTGGAGTGCAGTGGTGCAATCTCAGCTCACAGCAACCTCTGCCTCCCAGGTTCCAGTGATTCTCCTGCCTCAGCCTCCCAAGCAGCTGACAGTACAGGCAGCTGCCACTACCTCCAGCTAGTTTTTGTATTTGGTAGAGACGAGGTTTCACCATGTTGGCCAGGCTGCTCTTGAACTCCTGAGCTCAAGTACTCCACCCACCTTGGCCTCTCAAAGTACTGAGATTACAGGGTGAGCCACTACACCTGGCCTGTTCTTTTTGTAGTTTTTTAAGGCAGAAGCATAATGATTTCAAACCTTCTTTTCTAATATAAGTATTTTAATGCTATGAATTTCTCTCTTAGCACTATGCTGCATAACACTAATTTTAATTTGTTATATTTTTATTCAGTTCAGAATTTTTTCTTATTTCCTTGAGACTTCCTCTTTGATGCATAAATATTTTTTTAGAAATCTATTCAATTTCCAAATAGTTGAACATTTTGCAGATGTCCCCTATGACTTCTAGTTTAATTACACTATGGTCGGAGGACATACTTGGTACGATTTTGGTTATTTTAAACTTGAAGTTTGTTTACGATATGTATAAGTTTTGTTTACAATGTAGTCTAAATGAAAGTTCCATGTGTACTTGTAAAGAATATGTGTACGGTTGTTGGGCACAGTGTTCTGTAAATGTCAGGTCAAGTTGGTTGATGGTCCTCTTCAGGCCTTCTGTATTTTTTCTGATCTTCTGCCCACCAGTTCTGTCCCTTACTGAGAGAGAGACGGAAGTCTTTAAGTATAATTATGGATGTAGTCTCTCGCTCAGTTCTGTTAGTTTTTGTTTCATTTATTTGGGAGTTCTCTTGTTAGGTGCCTATGTATCTATGACTGTTTTGGGCTCTTGGCTAACCGACCCTTTTACCGTTTTGTGTCTCTCTATTCCCTGGTAAGCTCCCTTGTTCTGGAGACTGCATTTTCTGCTCTTAATACAGCCACTGTGCCTTTTCTTGTGCAAAATTTTTATAATATGAAGTTTGCATTTTAACCATTTCCTGGATTTCTTTTGATTAGTATTTATATGATGTAACTTATTCATCTTTTTACTCTTAACCTATGTTATTATATTTAAAGTGAGTTTTTTTGTAAACAGCATATACTTGGGACTTTCTTGCTTTTAAGTTCAGTTTAAAAACATCTGTCTTTTATTGGTATATTCAGACCATTTACTTTTAATATACTTGTTAGTGTGTTTAGATTTAGGTCAGCCTCTCCATTTCTGTTTGTCCTTTCCCCTTTTTCATGCCTTCTTTTGGATATTAGTATTTTTTGGTATTTTATCTATTGACTTTTTGTTTATATCTCTGTGAATTGTTTTTTAGGTCGTAGCTCTAGAGATTACAGCATGCACACATAACCTTTCATATTCTAGTCAGATTTTATATTTAACAACTTTAAGGAGAATATAGAAATGTTACAAGTATTAATATAAAGATTCCTTAATCCTCCCCCGCCTTATGTTATAATTGTCATTTGTGTTACATCTACATATATTGAAAACTCCACTCCACAAGGTTACATTTGCTTCCAACAATCTTACAGCTTTGAAATTGAAAAAAAAAAAGTCTTTTGATACATCTTTAGTCAGTTTTCTAAAAATTGTAATGTAAATTAGCTGGGTGCATGCCTATAATCCCAGCACTTTGGGAGGCTGAGGTAAGAGGATCACTTGAGACCAGGAGACCCCCATCTCCTTTTTTTAAAAAAAAATCATTTTATTGTAAATTAACAGTTCATATTTGTATATATTTATGGAGTAAAACATGATATTATAATTTACCAGTATAATTAGGAATCATTAAATCAAGGTAATTAACATATCCATCTCCTCAAATACTTATCCTTTATTGTGACTGAGAATGTTAGAAATTTATTCTCTTAGCAGTTTTGAAATGTAGAGTACACTATTATTTGCTGTCTTTACTATGCTGTGCAATAGATCTCAAAATAAAATTCATTCCTCCTGTCTGAGATTGTTGTATCCTTTGACCACCATCTCTTCCTTCCTCCCGCCCAGCCTTTGTAACCACCATTCTGCTCTCTGCTTCTGTGAGTTTCCACATGTAAGTGAAAGCATGCAGTATTTGTCTTTCTGTGCCGGCTTTATTTCACTCAGCATTGTGCTCTCCAATCCCATCCATGTCACTAGTGACGGAATCTCCCTTGTTTTAAAGGTCGAATAAGCTTAGAAATGTTAAAGCACTTCAGTGATTAAAAACAAGTCAAGGCCGGGCACAGTGGCTCACACCTGTGGTCCCAACACTTTGAGAGGCCTATGTAAGCCGATCACGAGGTCAGGAGTTCAAGACCAGCCTGGCCAACATAGTGAAACCCTGCCTCTACTAAAAATACAGAAAATTAGCTGGCAAAATTGGTAGGCATTTGAATTCTTGTTTGCTTATATAATGTGTCGTTTTTCTCTGGATGCTTTCAAGAGCTTTTCTGCCTTTGGCTTTTAGTAGGTTGGCTATGATGTGTCTGGGTATGGTGTTCTTTGAGTTTAATCAGCTCTCATGTTCACTGAGTTTTTCAATCTATAAATTTTTATATTTGGCTAAATTTGGGAAGTTACCCACTATTTCTTCATATTGTTTCGTTCATCAATCGCTTTCTCCTTCCATAAGTCCAATGAAATAAATGTTAGACCTTTTGATACTGTCCTGTATTTAAAATTGTTAAATATATGTGTGGTTTAGGCATCCTGTATTTAAGATTTAAGCTTGGTATATAAGATCATTCCCTCAGTCTCTTCTCTTCTTTTTAAATGTTTTCCTCTCTGTTGTTCAAATTGGGTGATTTATGGTCATCTTTCAGCTCACTGAGTCTTCCCTTTGGTGTCTCCATTCTGCTATTGACCTCATCTAGTGGATTTTCAGTTTCAGATCTTATATTATTTAGTTCTATAGTTTCCATTTGTTTGTTTTTGTTTTTTATGGTTACTTTTTCTCTGCATCTTTCCAGTCATTTCTCTTTACTTTCACTTGTGGAAAATAGATGTAATAACTGTTTTAAATTGTATTCTGATAATTCCAACATCGGTGTCATCTCAGGGTTGACATCTGCTCATCATCGTTTGTTTCTCTTGAGAATTGGTAACGTTCTTCTGGTTCTTTGTAAGTCATATAATCTTGGAGTGCATCGCCAATGTATTTTGAAGGTTATGCTGTAAGAGTCTAGGTCCTGTCAACATCTGGAGAATGATTTTGCTTTGTTATAACAGGCAGTCCAGTACCACAAGCTCTGTCTCTCCTTCTGTGGGTGATGGGTCCAATGCCAGTTCCATTTTAAAAGCATCTGCTATCCTGTTTGAGTTTGCCCTCACGTGCGCCTCTCAGTGATTTGTCTGCAGCTTCAGTGATGGTTTATATCATAGTTTATTTCTGAGAGACTTTGCTGTGCCTTTGGGATCATTCATGCATGTGCCACTCAGGAGTGAGTCTGGGACTAGTGTTAGTTCCTACACAGAATTAAGGGATTCCCCTCTCTGGTCCTCTTCTTGCTGGGATTTTCTTCCCAGTCTCTGGCTCCCAGGTACCCCCTTCCCTATTCCTCTTGCTAGAAAGAGGTTTCTCTCAGACGGTTTGAACCTCCTTTACTGTCACAGAGTTCCCTGTGACTGACATCACCCGAAGAGTGAGGCAGTGAAAGAACAGAGAAGAAACAACAGGATTCCTTTTAGCAGGCTCACTTCTTCCAGGCAAACAGGCAGGCTTTCTCTGAGGCTCTGAGGTGCCTGGCCTGCTGGTCAGCCTTTAGGCAAGGCAGGAGGGAAAAATAAATAATGTGAAAGCATGCTGTCATCATACTCTCCAGCCCACATGGATCTGTCTTCCTCATCCTCTGGCCAGAAAGAAGTGTCATGGGTTTTTGTTTTGTTTTGTTTTGTTTTGCTATCTGATCAACCCCCCTTACCCCTTGGGCAATTATGCAAAGAAGCTGGGAGAAGAACCCAAGAAACTTGATTGTACTAGTTGTTCTTCCAATTTTGACTTCTCTCAGAATCCTCAGTTGCTTTTTGTGTTGTCCAATTTTTAGGTGTAATCCGTCAGGAAGAGCAGCTTGTAGTGGGCATGTTCCATTTTATCCAGCACTGGAATTGGCATTCAGATTTTTTTTTTTTTTTTTTTTTTTTTTGAGATAATGTCTCATTCCGTCAGTCAGACTGGAGTGCAGTAGCACAAACACGGCTTCCTGCAGCCTCAGCCTCTGGGCTCAAGTGATCCTCCCACCTCAGCCTTGCTGGTATCTGGGACTACAGGCATGAGCCACCACAGCCAACTAATATTTTGCAGGGTGGGGGTGTTTTGTGTGTTTGGGTTTGTTTTTCTGCTTTTTGTAGAGACAGGGTTTTGTCATATTGCCCAGGCTGGTCTCAAACTCCTGGGTTCAAGTAATCCCCCCTGCCTCAGCCTCCCAAAGTGCTGGGATTACAGGCGTGAAGCACTGTGCCTGAATGGCACTCCACTTTTTAATGCCTTGGTCTTACAGATTGAATAGACAGTGAATGGTCCCCAGACATTTGAGGAAAGTCTCTAGTATGAGGGACAGACACACATGGACACATGTCCAAGGAACTCGGAGCAACCAAAAATCGAAGTAGCCAGAAGTAAAGTAAACTTAAAACATGAATGATTTGATTTCCTTAGAACTAAGAGAAAGTGATATCCTTAAACAAAGCAAGGTGCTCTTTATGTCAAAGGAACAATTAGAGACTAAGAGAGGACACTTCAGATTAAACGTATGGTAGCAATAAGTTTAATAAATGAATGTAACAGGTTTGGGAGAGTCATGCTAATCTCCTAGAAATAAAGGAAAAGGAAAAAGAGAAAACAGAAGATCAAAGAAAATTAAAGGACCTGTTTTCACACTAGTATAAATTTTTAAAAAAGAAAGAAAATTAGAGGACCAACATTTGGCTAAGAAATATGAAAATGGCCGGGCGCGGTGGCTCACGCCTGTAATCCCAGCACTTTGGGAGGCCGAGGCGGGTGGATCACGAGGTCAAGAGATCAAGACCGTCCTGGTCAACATGGTGAAACCCCGTCTCTACTAAAAATACAAAAAATTAGCTGGGCATGGTGGCACGCGCCTGTAATCCCACCTACTCAGGAGGCTGAGGCAGGAGAATTGCCTGAACCCAGGAGGCGGAGGTTGCAGTGAGCCGAGATCGCGCCATTGCACTCCAGCCTGGGTAACGAGCGAAATTCCGTCTCGGAAAAAAAGAAATACGTGAAAATGGCCAGGCGCAGTGGCTCACACCTGTAATCCCAGCACCTTGGGAGGCCGAGGTGGGTGGATCACAAAATCAGGAGATCTGGCCAACATGGTGAAACCCCATCTCTATAAAAAAAAAGGAAAAAAAAGGAAAGAGAGAGAAATATATGAAAATGTCCTCGTATTGAAGAATGTGAATTTCTGCATAGAAGGATCCCTTCCCAGTGAACAACTGAACATCTACAACAAGGCACATCCTTGGTGAAATCTGGTAACACTCAGATTAAAAAGAAGATTCTTAGAGCAGAAACAGGTCACATTAAAAGGTCAGAATAGCATCACATTTTTCAAGGACCAACTTTGAAAGCAGGATGGATGAAGAGTATCTTTAAAAATGTTGAAGGAGGCCGGGTGCGGTGGCTCACGCCTGTAATCCCAGCACTTTGGGAGGCCGAGGCGGGTGGATCACGAGGTCAAGAGATCAAGACCGTCCTGGTCAACATGGTGAAACCCCGTCTCTACTAAAAATACAAAAAATTAGCTGGGCATGGTGGCACACGCCTGTAATCCCAGCTACTCGGGAGGCTGAGGCAGGAGAATTGCCTGAACCCAGGAGGCGGAGGTTGCGGTGAGCCAAGATCGCGCCATTGCACTCCAGCCTGGGTAACGAGTGAAATTCCGTCTCAGAAAAAAAAGAAATACATGAAAATGGCCAGGCGCAGTGGCTCACACCTGTAATCCCAGCACCTTGGGAGGCCGAGGTGGGTGGATCACAAAATCAGGAGATCTGGCCAACATGGTGAAACCCCATCTCTATTAAAAAAAAGGAAAAAAAAGGAGAGAGAGAGAAATATATGAAAATGTCCTCGTATTGAAGAATGTGAATTTCTGCATAGAAGGATCCCTTCCCAGTGAACAACTGAACATCTACAACAAGGCACATCCTTGGTGAAATCTGGTAACACTCAGATTAAAAAGAAGATTCTTAGAGCAGAAACAGGTCACATTAAAAGGTCAGAATAGCATCACATTTTTCAAGGACCAACTTTGAAAGCAGGATGGATGAAGAGTATCTTTAAAAATGTTGAAGGAGGCCGGGTGTGGTGGCTCACGCCTGTAATCCCAGCACTTTGGGAGGCCGAGGCGGGTGGATCACGAGGTCAAGAGATCGAGACCATCCTGGTCAACATGGTGAAACCCCGTCTCTACTAAAAATACAAAAAATTAGCTGGGCATGGTGGCACACGCCTGTAATCCCAGCTACTCAGGAGGCTGAGGCAGGAGAATTGCCTGAACCCAGGAGGCAGAGGTTGCGGTAAGCCGAGATCGCGCCATTGCACTCCAGCCTGGGTAAACAATAGCGAAACTCCGTCTTAAAAAAAAAAATGTTGAAGGATTTGTGGCCTTCAGTGCTGCCAAAGAAGCATCGTTCGGGCCTCTCTCCCCACTGTGGGCATGTGTAAGCCCTCTCCTAAAGAGCCTGAACAACTGGGGAAGCCTTGAAACAGCCAAGAGTCTGGGGAGCCCTTCTGAGCCGTGGGGAGTGCTCACAACTGTGTGGTCCTGAGACCCAAACTCCAGGCACTCCATGGGCTTTGGGTTGGTCATCTGCCACTGTGGAGGAGAAGGGTGCAGCTCTGAATCAAGGCCATACCAGGTAGATGGAAGAGCTGTGGAACCCAAGAGCTGTCTGAAGAGAAGGTTCTCAAAGACCAGGTGCCCACATGACTGTGGAGAAGATACTTGTTGGCAGCATTAAACAGGACACCAAAGAACATCACCTAAGAGATGATTTTGAACAGGATAGGAAAATCGAAGTGATTGAAATCACAGCTGACTGAGGCAGTGGCAAGAAAAGGGTCTTTGCTTTTGTAACCTTTCATGACCGGGACTGCATGGAGAAGACTGTCATTCAGAAGTCCTGTCCTGTGAATGGCCACAGCTGTGAAGTCAGGAAAGCCTGGGATGTGGCAGGACATGACTAGTTCTCATCCACCCAGGGGCCAAAGGGTCCTGGAAACTGGTGGAGGTGGTTTTGGTGGGAGTGACAAGTTTGGTCGTGGGGCTTTGGTGGCAGCCATGGTGGTGGTGGATATGGTGGCAGTGGGGGTGGCCCATCATGGATTGGTAATAGTGGAAGCAATTTTGAAGTGGTAGAAGCGACAGTGATTTTGGTAGTTAGAACAGTCAGTCTTCAAATCTTGCACCCATAAAGAGAAAAATCTTTGGAGGCATAAGCTCTGGCCCCTATGGTTGTGGAAGCCAATATTTTGCCAAACCCTGATACCAACCTGGCTGTGGTGATTGCAGTAGATATGGCAGAGGCAGAGGGCATTAATTACTGCAGGAAATAAAGTTTAGCCAGAGCAGAGATGGGGAAGCCGCAGATTACAGGGGTTTCACAAACTCAGCCAGGCACAGTGGTGGCAGGGCCCTGCAGCTTCAGAGATGTGCTTCAGGCAGTGCTCGT
Source organism: Saguinus oedipus (assembly GCA_031835075.1). Lineage (NCBI taxonomy): Eukaryota > Metazoa > Chordata > Mammalia > Primates > Cebidae > Saguinus > Saguinus oedipus. The sequence goes on from CM063170.1 coordinate 66,295,127, forward strand.
GTGCATGGGCAAAAGACTCCAGGGCTGTATTTTGGACTCATTGTATAGCAGGGTATTTTCGTTTCTGTTCTCTGTAAAGCAATCCAACAAACAATTTTAATGTAGGTTTTTGGTTTTTTTTACACTGATGCGGTTGATTGCCAAATATAATAGTCTGATCATGACACTAAGTAAATTGTCTTTAAGACATTCTGACGGTAAATTGTTACTACTTCTTTTAGTTTTTATGTTTTTGAGACAGGGTCTTACTGTCACCCAGTCTGGAATGCAGCGACACAATTCTAGTTCACTTCAGTCTCGAGCTGCTGGGCTCAAGCAGTCATTCCACCCCAGCTGCCCGAGCAGCTGGGGCTATACAGGTGCATGCCACCACACCTGGCTAATTTTTATGTTTTGTAGAGTTGGGGGGTCTCACCATGTTGCTCAGGCTGGTCTTGAACTGCTGTCCTCAAGCAATCCTGAGTCTCCCAAACTGCTATAATAACAGGCATGAGCCATTACACCTGGCCAGAAAATTATTTTTAATGTATAATTATATACCCAAACAATCAATTAATCAATTATGATAGCAGAAGAAAGATATTTTTAGATTTCCAGTATCTCACCTCCAGTGTGTATTTTTGCAAGGAAAGAAGCTATTAGAGGATTGTGCCACCAAGTAAAGTAAACCAAGGAGAAATGGAAGACTCCAAATATAAGAAATGGGAGATTCAGTGTAGGGAAGAGATTGGAAGTTTTAGGGTGACAGCTGCAGCAGGTCTAGAGAGCAGCCAGCCCATACATACCACGTCATCCAGAGTATACCAGGAAGGCTAAGGGCTCCAGTAGAGATACCTGCAGGGAAAAGCACAAATCATGCATTTCTTAACATGGGTGATCTTCTTTAAAAATACTACTCAGAAGGGGTTTGGAAAACTAATGACGGTGACACAGAAAAGTAAGCAAATGAAATATAAATTTTAACTCCAGGAAAAGCAATTTCTGCTGAAAAGGAAATACTCTGAGAGTTAATTGTAGATATTTTTGTTATGGACAGTATAACATGTCTCTGGAAATTTTTATTTTCACGGAATTGAGCCCTGAAAATACCAGGGCAAGGAATCTATAGCTTAGGAGAGTCCTAAACAACATATCAAGTAAAATGGCAGTGGGGATTAAACTATATAGTGTCTAGGAATGCTCACTTGTCATAAATCCTTAGATAACTCAAGGATAAAAGTTGGGATAGTTAGTGCTTTTAGAGGAAAGAAGAGGTGTTTAATTGCATTCGGCCTTAGAAAGGGGCTAGCAAAGTTCTATTTCTTTTTATTTTTTCCTTTTTATTTTTTTAAGACAGGCTCTCACTCTGTCACCCAGGCTGGAGTACCTGGTGCAATCATAGCTCACTGCTTGCAGCCTCAAGCTCCTGGGCTCAAGTGATCAGCCTTCTGAGTAGCTGGGACTACAGGCATATACCTTCACACTTAACAAGTGCTTTTTATTTTTATTTTTTAAGTAGGGACAGAGTCTCATTATCTTGCCCAGGCTGGTCTTGAACTCCTGGTCTTCCAAAGTTCGGGATTACAGGCATGAGCTGCCATGTCCTGCCAAAGTTCTGTTTCTCAATGCAGGTGGTGGCTATGAGGGCCTGTGCCTTATAAAAATAGTTTAAAATACATTATTAAATATATTTTATTTTTTCTCAATGTGGGTGGTGGCTATAAGGGCATGTGCCTTATAAAAATGATTTAAAAGTACATTATTAAATATATTTTTCTCAATGTGGGTGGTGGCTATAAGGGCCTGTGCCTTATAAAAATAATTTAAAAATACATTATTAAATGTATTTTATTTTTTCTCAATGCGGGTGGTGACTATAAGGGCCTGTGCCTTATAAAAATAATTTAAAAGTACATTATTAAATATATTTTATTTTTTCTCAATGTGGGTGGTGGCTATAAGGGCCTGTGCCTTATAAAAATAATTTTAAAATACATTATTAAATATATTTTATTTTTTCTCAATGTGGGTGGTGGCTATAAGGGCCTGTGCCTTACAAAAAATAATTTTAAAAGTACATTATTAAATATATTTTTTTTGTTTTATCTTATATTTACTATATTGTTGGTTATATTATGGTTTTAATATAATATTTTTAGAAAGACCCCAGAAGAGTGGTCTTCTGGGGAGGAGAGGTAACTGAAACAGGCATGGGGTGGGGTACCTCTCAGGTGCTGATATTGTTCTGTTTCTTTCTTTCTGTCTTTCTTTTTTTTTTTTTTTTGACAGTCTTACTCTGTCACCCAGGCTGGAGTACAGTGGTATGATTGATCTCGGCTCACTGCAACCTCCACCTCACCGATTCAACCAGTTCTCTGTCTCAGCCTCCCAAGTATCAACCAGTTCTCTGTCTCAGCCTCCCAAGTAGCTGGGGCTGCAGGCATGTGGTGCCACATACTTAGTAAAGATGGGGTTTCACCATGCTGGCCAGTCTAGTCTCGAAATCCTGGCCTCAAGTGATCCACCCACTTTGGCCTCCCAAAGTGCTAGGATTACAGGCATGGTCACCATGACCGGCTGTATTGCTGTTTCTGGATCCCGCTACTGACGCATGGGTGTGCTCAGCTCATAGAAATTCACTGAGCTTATACACTTGTACTTCATGATATGTAATGATGCTCCAATAAAAAGTACTTTTAAAAAGTACCAGAAGTTATGGGACAGGAATAGGGCAGACCACTCAAAACCCAGGTAACCTTGTGACCCAGATGAGGAAAGCAATGATATTCCTGGTAAAAAATACTGGCAGAGTTTAAAGACTTGTTGAATTTTTTTTTTTTTTTTTTAGACAGAGCTTTGCTCTTGTTACCCAGGCTGGAGTGCAATGGCGCGATCTCGGCTCACTGCAACCTCCGCCTCCTGGGTTCAGGCAATTCTCCTGCCTCGGCCTCCTGAGTAGCTGGGATTACAGGCACGCACCACCATGCCCAGCTAATTTTTTGTATTTTTAGTAGAGACGGGGTTTCACCATGTTGACCAGGATGGTCTCAATCTCTTGACCTCGTGATCCACCCACCTCGGCTTTCCAAAGTGCTGGGATTATAGGCTGAGCCACCGCGCCTCTTTTTTTTTTTTTTTTTTTTTTTTTTTTTTAAGTCAGAGTTTCACTGTTGTTGCCCAGGCTGGAGTGCAATGGTGCAATCTTGGCTCACTGAAACCTCTGCCTGCCAGGTTCAAGCGATTCTCCTATCTCAGCCTCCCAAGTAGCTAAGATTACAGGTGCCTGCCACTACGCCCTGCTAATTTTTGTATTTTTAGTAGAGACAAGGTTTCGCCATGTTGGCCAGGCTGGTCTTGAACTCCTGTCCTCAGGTGATTCACCCACCTCGGCCTCCCAAACTGCTGGGATTACAGGCATGAGCCACCATGCCCAGCCTTACTTTTGTATTTTTAGTAGAGATGGGATTTCGCCATGTTTACCAGGCTGGTCTTGAACTCCTGACCTCAGGTAAGCCGTCCACCTCAGCCTCCCAAAGTGTTGGGATCACAGGCTGAATTTTTCTCTTTCCTTTTCTTTTTCTTTCTTTCTTGTTTTTTTTTGTTGTTGTTGTTTATTTGTTTGTTTTTTTTTTTGAGACGGGTTCTTACTCTGTTGCCCAGGCTGGAATGCAGTGGTGCAGTGTCAGCTCATCGCATCCTCCACCTCCCAGGTTCAAGTGATTCTCCTGCCTTAGCCTCCTGAGTAGCTGGGATTACAGGCATGTGCCACCATGCCCAGCTGATTTTTGTATTTGTAGTCAAGAGTAGAAACAGGGTGGCGGGAGGGGTTTGCACATTGGCCAGGCTGGTCTCAAACTCCTAACCTCCAGTGATCCACGTGCCTCAGCTCCCAAAGTGCTGGGAATCCGGGTGTGAGCCACCACACTTTGAACATGCTCAGGAAAATTATGTCTGGACCATGCCACATGGCGTGTCTGTTTACTGATGACCTATGACTTGATTCACAATAGAGGATCTTGTGTTAGGATGGACCACTTTGGGCTCTGCCAGACAATGTACTGATAACCATGTAAACAGTATATACTGACAAAATCAGAAGTTTTGATGTAAGTACAAATTCTGGTGTAATTGGGAGGGGGAGAGGGAAGTGAAAGTCTACCAAATCATAGTCTAGTTTAGGATACAGTGATAGATTATCCAAAAATAGTAAGTGGCCAGGCGGCCCATGCCTGTAATAACAGCACTTTGGGAGGCTGAGGTGGGAGGATTGCTTGAGCCCGGGAGTTCAAGACCAGCCTGGCCAACATAATGAGACCTCATCTCTTAAAAAAAAAAAAAACCTTTTAATTAAAAAGTAAAAATAATAAAGCAATTTGTGAGTAATTATTGAGAAAAACCGCTAAAAATGAGTTGCTTCTCAGGAGAATTCCTCAGGGGTCAGAGGAATGCTGCTTTGTGTTCAACTATATATATATATATATATATATATATATGTATAACTGTAATAACACTGAAAATAATGGAAACAAAATAGCAACTTACCAAATAAGTATACAGATCTTCCACTAAGTTCCTCAGAGCATCTTACATGCACCCTTCTAAGCCTGGCAGATGTTTCTCCCACCGTTTTAGGCTTTCCAATGTCAATTCTCCCCCCCCCCCTTTTTTTTTTTTGGAGAGAAGAGTTTTGCTCTTGTGGTCCAGGCTAGAGTGCAATAGCGAGATCTCAGCTCACTGAAACCTCCACCTCCAGGTTCAAACAATTCTCCTGCCTCAGCCTCCCAAGTAGCTGGGATTACAAGTATGAGCCACCATACCTGGCTAGTTTTGTATTTTTAGTAGAGATGGGGTTTCTCCATGTTGGTCAGGCTGGTCTCAAACTCCCAACCTCAGGTGATGCGCCTGCCTCAGCCTCCCAAAGTGCTGGGATTACAGGTGTGAGCCACTGCTCCCAGCCCATTCTCCCTTTTTAATGATCAGGAGTTTAAGAGCCAAGATTGTGCCCTTGCACTCCAGCCTGGGCAACAGGAGCGAAACTCCGTCTCATAAACAAACAAATACATTTACTTATTTATTTTAAAAAGTAAAGAGAATTTTAAGATTATTGTTTTAAGGAGTAAATGTTGCTATTCTTAAAGTGGTAAAAGCAAGATAATTGCATATTGTAACAAAAATTTAAACAACAAAAAAAGCAAATGATTTCCAAAATAACAGTAAGGAATCAGTAAATAAAGGTAATCAGAAGTTTAACCTGTGGCGGAGCACGGTGGCTTGTGCCTATAATCCCAGCACTTTGGGAAGCCAGAGTGGGTGGATCATTTGAAGTCTAAAAATACAAAAAATTAGCCAGAAATGGTGGAACATGCCCGTGGTCCTAGCTACTCGGGAGGCTGAGGCAGGAGAATCACTTGAATTCAGGAGGTGGAGGTTGCAGTGAGCCGAGATCGCACCTCTGCACTCCACTCCAACCTGGGCGATAGAGGGAGACTCTGTCCCAAAGAATAAAATTAAATAAAAGAACTAAAAAGTTACTCTCAAGTGATGAGCATGTAGAGGTGGAGATACAATAAGAAAGGCATAATTATTGAAGCTGGGTGATGGGTACGTGGGGGTTTCTTTGTTTTGTTTCTGTTTGGGTTTTCTTTGCCACAGCAAAACAATAAATGGGTGTTTATTACACTCTTCTGTTCACTTTGTGTATATGTATTTGAAGTTTTTTATTATATACTAAACTTAAAAAAAAATGCAATATTTGGCTGGCCACAGTAACTCATGCCTCTAATCCCAGCATTTGGGGAGGCTAAGACAGGTGGGTTGCCTGAGCTCAGGAGTTCGGGACCAGCCTGGGCAACATGGTGAAACCCCATCTCTACCAAAAATACAAAAATTAGCCAGTCATGGTGGTGTTTGCCTGTGGTCCCAGCTACTCGAGAGGCTGAGGAGGGAAAATTGCTTGAGACTGGGAGGTAGAGGTTCCAGTACACACCACTGTGTACTACAACATGATTAACAGAGTGAGACCCTGTCTCAAAAAAAAAACAAAAACAATATTCTATCTTACCATATTAGAAAGTCAAAAGATAATAAATATTTAGGGCCAGGCGCAGAGGCAGACTGATTACCTGAGGTCAGGAGTTCGAACCAGCCTGGCCAACATGGTGAAAACCCATCTCTACAAAAAATACAAAAATTAGTGGGGTGTGGTGGTGGTGCCTGTAATTCCATCTGCTCAGAAGGCGGAGGCAGGAGAATTGCTGGTACCCAGGAGGCAAATGTTGCATTGAGCTGAGATTGTGCCACTGCACTCCAGCCGGGGCAACAGAGCTAGAGTGTCTCAAAAAGAGAGAGAGAGAAAAAAAAAGGAAATAGCAATGTAAACATTTTTAGAAATGAGGAGTTAAATGAGAGTGAAAACAGTTAACAGTCATCAAAGTGGATGCCTCTGGGGATGAGAACCAAGCTTGGGGAGGGCTGGAGGAAGGAACAGCTCTGTATTAGAAGGCTTTGGTGTTACCTTATTTTGAAATCAAAGCATGTATAACTTTGATAATATCTTCATTTGTGGATTACCACATTGTTTTCAAGGAAAATACCCATGTGATCTTACATGAATAAGCAGGCACAGACCAGTGCTTTGAATATATAAAAAGTCTGTTTAGACGTGACAGTTTTGGCAGTATGCCACTCATTTCTGTTGCCAGAGGCAGTGACTTACATTTGAATCCCTGCTTGGGATGAGCAGAGCTGAGAAGTTTGATTGCGTGTAGTTTCTCCCCGTCTGTACGCCAGCCCCCAGCACTTTGTTCCTTATACAGCAGCGAAGAGTGATCCTAAGTAAGTTTATCTCACTCTCCGGTTTGAAAGCTACCAAACGTCTTTCATTGCAATTAGAATAAAATTCAAACTCTGCTACCCACAAGGCCCTAAATGATGTCAATGGATTGGACTTGTGCCTCGTTCTCCTGTCACCCTCCCCAGTCACCACACCCCAGCCTCCATGGCCTCCTTGGCACATGCATAGCTCAGTCCTGCCTCAAGGCCTTTGACTTGCCATTGCTCATGAGACAGCTGCTTCCCATCACTCAGATCGCCTTCAGAGTTTAATTCCTGGGAAAGGTCCTTCCTGACCGTCCAGCTAGAGGAGCTTCCTGCACCCCTTCTCTGTCCACAGTGGATCTCCATCCAAGTGTGGTCCTCAGACCAGAAGCATCAGTATTGCCTGCATGTGTTTTGTGTTGTGTTATGTTTTCTTTGGAAATGCAGAATCATAGGCCCCACCACACACTGCTAAAAGAAAAGCTACATTTTAACAAGACCCCAAAGTGATTGCGGGTTTTTGGTTTTTTTTTTTTTTTTTTTTTTTTTTTTTTTTTTGAGACAGGGTTTCGCTCTTATTACCCAGGCTGAAGTGCAATGGCACGATCTCGGCTCACCGCAACCTCCACCTCCTGGGTTCAGGCAATTCTCCTGCCTCGGCCTCCCGAGTAGCTGGGATTACAGGCACGCGCCACCATGCCCAGCTAATTTATTGTATTTTTAGTAGAGACAGGGTTTCACCATGTTGACCAGGATGGTCTCGATCTCTTGACCTCGTGATCCACCCGCCTCGGCCTCCCAAAGTGCTGGGATTACAGGCGTGAGCGCGGTTTTAAAATCCCAGAAGCACTAATCTAGAGTTCCCCCTTCTGAGTTCGTGTGTCTGTTACAAGCTGTGTCCATTTCTGCAGGTAACTTGGGCATTGTTCCCTGTTTATGTCTTCTCTTCCCTAAATAGAATTTAAGCTCCTCAAGGGCGCACCTTGTCTTGCTTGTTCACTTCTGGATCCCCAACCCCTAGCAGCAGTACACAAAGTATGTGCTCAATAAGTATTTAGATGAGTGAAAGAATAAATGAATATAATGGAAATTATTTTATATTCTTTGAAGTGTGTAACTGAAGGCTGGGTGTGGTAGCTCAGCCTGTAATTCCAGCACTTTGGGAGGCCAAGGTGGGAGGATTGCTTGAGCCCATTAGTTTAAGACCAGCCTGGGCACATGGCAAAGCCCCAATGCTACAAAAAATACAAAACAAAAAAGCTGAGTGTCATAGTCTCAGCTACTCTCAGAGGCTGAGGCAGGAGGATCACTTGAGCCCAAGAGATTGAGGCTTCAGTGAGTCATGATTGCAACTGTACTCCAGCCTGGGCAACAGAGGAAGATCCTGTTTCCAAAAAAAAGAAAAAAATTGTACAATAAAAATCTTCACGGCTCTTGTTTGTTTGTAAAATCAGAGTGATTTTCATCTCCCAACATCATCATTATGAAGGGGTTTTATTTTGTATCTTGGTCCTTGAATAGCTTATTTCTCCTTGTTTTGGGGCAGTTTCTCTTCAGAACCACAGTTTAGATTTTATTTAGAGTGTTTCTCTACTGACTGAACACCACAACTGGTTATTGGTTTTAGTATTTAGGAAGCACTCTTGTTCTATCCAAAATTGAAACATTATCTTCAAAGGTTTTTTATTCAAAGTGAATGTTAGTTTGATATTTGTATCAAGTTTTATCAAATCAGTATTAACAATTTAGAAAAAAAATTAGGGTTTAAAAATGTTAAGTCAAATGTAAGATTTAAAGTTAATTGCAAATAAAAACTGATAGGACATATAATATATCCGAGTTTTTACTTCTGAGATAGGATTCCAGGAAAGACCTACAGTTTCTGATATTATCCTAGTTTTTTTTTTTTTTTTTTAAGGAGTTTTGCTCTTGCCCAGGCTGGGGTGCAGTGGCACGATCTCGGCTCACTGCACCCTCCACATCCTGGGTTCAACTGGTTCTCCTGCCTCAGCCTCCCAAGTAGCTGGAATTACAGGCGCCCGCCATCACACCCAGCTGATTTTTTGTATTTTGAGTAGAGATGGGGCTCACCCCGTTAGCCAAGCTGGTCTCAAACTCTTGACCTCAGGTGATCCACCCATCTCGACCTCCCAAAGTGCTGGATTTACAGGCATGAGCCACCACACCTAGCCCTACATTTAAAAAATACATTCCCAGGATGTTTCTTAATGCATATCCTGGTGACATTTGTGAAGAAACAACTTTTCAATCTACATTCTTTGAGTGAATAAATAGCGTAGCTTAATCTATGACTTTCAGCTGGGGGCTGTTGTGTCCCAGAGGACATTTGGCAATGACTGTGACTGTTTTTGGTAGTCATCCCTGGGGTGGAGGCCAGGGATACTGTTAGTTATGTAATGCACTGGACACCCCCCAGCACAAAGAATTATCTAGTCCAAAATGTCAGTGGTCCACTGTTAAGAGACCCTGGCTAAGCATAGAGAGATCTCCTTCTCAAATACTAATGTCACTGGAAAAAGAATACTTTGCCCTACCTTTTGGAGAAGGGACTACAGAGAAATTGGCAACTTAGAGAATCAGATGGGTATACTGGCACTTTTAGATATGTTTATTTTAGATTGTTATTTTTCATCAGAAATCTAGTGACTGGCCTCCCTCTTTGGGGTAAATCACTCTTTCCACACAGGACATTTAAGACATTTGGCAACATAGTTGATTTTAGAATTGGACAGCATTCTCAAATAATTTGACATTTTTTAAATAGGGAAATTCAAATATAGGGTTACTGGTTTTCCTTATTTTACAGATGGGGTCGAGGATTTGGTCTTTTGGGTTCCATTTTTGGAAAGGATGGTGTATTAAACCAGCCAAACAGTGTCTTTGGACTTATATTTTATATACTACAGTTATTACTTGGTAAGTATTTATCAATACTGATACAAGTTTGTTAAAATCCATTTAGAACTTTGTGTCTTTGCCCTGAAGTGTCTTGATGTTAAATGAAAGCATGTGTTATTTATGGAACCACTAGTGTGTACAACATTTTTGTGTTGTGAAAACTTGATTCACTAAGATTTTTATTATATTAATGTTGAACTTGATGTCAAATGCTGTTTAATCATGGAGAGCAGCATCTCATGATGTCCAGAAACCAGTCCCATTCATAGAAGTGATCACTCCCATCTTCCCTGTAAAGGTTTCCTTCTTTTAAAGACTATGTAGCCTTTTAAAAACATCATATATTAAGGAAACATTCACAAGAAACCATATTCATAATCCCATCACCTTTACATATCCAGTATTTCTATTGTCTTCTGCTTTTAAAAATAATTTTGGGCCAGGCGCGGTGGCTCACGCCTGTAATCCTAGCACGTTGGGAGGCTGAGAAGGGCAGATCACTTGAGCCCAGAGTTTGAGACAAGACTTGGCAACATGGCGAGACTCTGTCTCTACAGAAAGTGCAAAAATTAGCCAGGCGCGGTGATACACACCTGGAAACCCAGCTACTTGAGAGGCTGAGGTGAGAGAATCGTTTGACCCCAAAAGGTGGAGGTTGCAGGGAGGCGAGATCACACCACTGCACTCCAGCCTGGGGGACAGAGCAAGACCCTGTCTCAAAAACTAATAATAATTTCATGTGAACTGTGTTTCAACATAGTGTTATTTATCCTCAGTGTTATTGTTAACATCTAGTTTTCACACTTTTTGCTTCTAAATAATGCTGCAGGGATCAACTTGTTTCAAGACCTCCTGTTCTTCTTTGAATTGTCTCCACAAAATAAATTTCTAGGCATAGGATAAAAACACAGATATTTTCCATTTTAATCAGTGTTACCATGTTGCTTTTATCTCGCTTCTCTGGTTTCCCTGAAGCTCCAGCAGTCTTCATTTTTAAAAAGTGTTTTGTAAAATTTTTTTTTTTTTTTTTAACTGTAATGATAATCTTCACCTGGAAAAATTGCTAATAGTTACACATTAGGACCTATTACTTTAAATTTTACTCTAATTTCCTTGTATTGCCCATTTAGTTGCTGAGATCCTGATAACAGTACATTTTCATATGTATTAGAAACATTTTATGCATTCTTTATCCCTTGTTATAAAAATTGTATTAAGTTTTTATACTTTCTGAGTTAAATCTATCCATTTTTGCCTTTGCATTTTATTTTTCTTTTTTAAAAATCTAGTTGCATACCAATGCCTTTGTATTTTTAATTGTTAATATTTTATTTCATTATCTGTCAGCTCTTCTGATTTGGTTCGTTAAAAATACATGGAACTTTTCTATCCGAAATTGATTTGTTATGAGGCAAATTGTAAATCTAAATTCTTCTCAGTAGTTCTATCAAGTTTGCCCAGTTCCATATCTTGCAGAAGTACAAGGATATTCATAGTAGTACAGTCTGAAACAGCAAAAAAAAAAAAAAAAATAGTTGCAGTAGCTTAGAAATAGGTAATGGCTGAATAAATTAGAAAATACTATGAAATACTATGTAGCCATTAAAAGAAAAGGGAGATCTATATTTATATCGTAGAGAGATAAAAACACTATTTTGTGAAAAAGGGAAGTTGTGGTATAATAGGTATGCATGCATTTAAATGCATAGAAAAGGGTCTGGTGGCTGGGGCGGAGGGAGAAATGTCACTTTGTAGTCTGTATGTCTCCATCGTGTTGGTTTCTAGAGAAGAATATGAAGCATAAGCCCAAATGCAAGGCCATCTCCCCTAAGAGAAAATAACCTCAGAAGAGTCTTTGACTACATTAACTTTTGAAGACAGAGACACGACAGCCAAATTTCTGTTTATGCCATTAATTTTATGTCATGGTGTGTACAGATTTTAAATCACATGTATCAAATGTGTTTTTTCATCTGCATTTTTTGACTTGCATTTAGACACTTCACGTGCCTTTTTAATGTTGCTGTCTTCATCAGAGGCACGTTTGAACTAACCTAACAGTTTCCAGAGCACTGCATCTGTACTCCCTTCTAAGCTGTTTGAGATACAACATTTTTAATTTAATTATTTTCATGGGTAATCCATTCACGTGGTTCAAACGTTTAAAAAAAATGGCCAGGTGCGGTGGCTCCCAGCACTTTGGGAGGCCGAGGCGGGTGGATTACCTGAGGTCAGAAGTTTGAGACCAGCCTGGGCAACACGGTGAAACCCCATCTCCACTAAAAATAAAAAAATTAGCCGGGTGTGGTGGCACACATCTGTAATCCCAGCTACTCGGGAGGCTGAGGCAGGAGAATTGCTCGAACCCAGGAGGTGAAGGTTGCAGTGAACTGAGATCGAGCCACTATACTTCAGCTTAGGCAAGTAAGCAAGACTCCATCTTGAAAAAATATATATATATAAAATGTTACACAATGAAAAATCTGTCTTACTTCTTCCCTCTCTGCCCAGTTTCCGCTGCTCCTCAGCCCCTGCTGGTAGCTTGTTATTGTTTAGAATTTCTTTATGCATATACAAGAAAATACAAATACACAATCTTAATTTTTCTCCTTTTTTAAATATAAAAGGCAGATGCTGTATCCACTGTTCTGCAGCTTGCATTTTTTTCTTTTTTTTTTTTGCTTGATGGATATATCGTAGTCTTTCCATATCAGTATATTAAATGTCTTCATTCCTTTTTACAGCTGCAGAATAATCCATTGCATAATTGTGCCATCATTTATTTACAGTTACAGCATATTTTAAATTCCACAGAGAATTTTACCCCGAGCCACAAGTACCTAGTTGCATTACAATAGTATTTAACGGATAGCGTATTTATAGAGCATTCTAAGTGCTTTCTATTAGCTCCTTTAATCCTGCATTATCTAGCTTATTTAATTGTCCAGCAGTCTTGGGAAGTAGGCATGATTGTTATCCGTTTTACAGTTGAGAAAAGAGAGGCATGGAGGAAGAAATAAACTTGCCCATATCATTTTGAAATTAAATTTCTTAGATAAAATTGTGACCGCATCGATTTTTGAAATGTTAGTTGTTTAGCATAGGTGAAGTCAGCAAACTTTTTCAGTAAAGGGCCTGGCAGAAAGTAGTTTAGGCTTTGCCAGCTACCGCAGACACTCAGCCCTTCCTTCTATCGTGGAAGCAGTCACAGACATTACATAAATGCATGAGTGTGGCTAGGTGCCAGTAAAACTTTATTTACAAAAGCAGGTAGCTGGCAAGATTGGCTAGTCCCGCGATAAGCAATTCAGCAGCACCTTAGTCTTGATGCGCCTGTGAAAGCATCTAGTCCCTTGGCTGTGCTGCAACCAGTCCACAGGCATCTTCTTTTTGCCAACAGGCACCGGGATTTCAGCCCTTTCACTGACTCCTTGAAACTTGCTCCCACCTGTTACTTTTTCCTGTTTCCATTATCCTTATCCATGAGTCGTTGGGCAGGAGGGTAGTTTAACATGCTCTGCCTTCTCTGTCCTTGAAAATAAATGCACATATTCTCCATGCTGTTGGCTGTAGGGAATTAAAAACAGTACATGTGAAGACAGAGTCCAGAATTCAGGTGCCTTTTTGTTGTTCTTGTTGTTTGTTTTGGACACAGAGTCTGACTCTTTCACTCAGGCTGGAGTGCAGTGGCGTGATCTTGGCTCACTGCAACCTCCGCCTCCTGGGTTGAAGTAATTCTTGTGCCTGAGCCTCCCTTATAGCTGGGATTATAAGCATGCACCCCCAGGCCCAGCTAATTTTTATTTATTTATTTATTTATTTTTAGTAGAGACGGGTTTCACCGTGTTGGCGAGGCTGGTCTTGAACTCCTGACCTGAAATGATCTGCCTGCCTTGGCCTCCCAAAGTGTTAGGATTACAGGCATGAGTCACCACACGTGGCCTCAGGTGCCTTTTTCTCTTGAGAGCCCTGGCTTAACACACTTATCCACTATTTTTCTGATCAGGTTTGACCCACATGCAGCCATTGGGCTCAGTGTGGTTTCGCTTATCCACCAGGATGACCCCTTCCTGAACTGTTCATCAAGATACTTTCTCTCTTCTGCAGCTTGTTGGTATAGTCACCTCTCATTGTAGATTTTTGATCAATTTGATCTAAACATGGAAAAGCAAATTTTACTTTCCACAGATGGGGAGGCCATAGTGAAAGGCCATAGTGAAGGTCCTCACCAAATATGTGCAGCTCGGAAGAAAAAGGCTGTGGTCCTCATGTCCCTTTATTCATTTAGTGACTTGGGGCTGTAGATGTTACAAGTCAGTTTCATTGCTTAATGTGATTGTGAGATTGCATGTTTTCTATGTGTGCATATTTTCAACTGAGGCTAGTTTGTGAAATAAGTAACATTTCACCTGAAAGATTGAGAAATCAAAACATTGCAGCTATAAAACTGGCATTTGGCTGAGCACAGTGGGCTCATGCCGGTAATCCTAGCATTTTGGGAGGCTGAGGCAGGTGGATCACCTGAGGTCAGGAGTTTGAGACCAGCCTGGCCAACAGGGAGAAAGCCTGTCTCTATTAAAAATACAGAAATTAGCCAGGCATGGTGATACATGCCTGTAATCCCAGCTATTCAAGAGGTAGAGGTTGCAGCGAGCTGAGATTGAGCTGCTTATTCCATCCAGCCTGGACAATAGAGTGAGACTCCGTCTCAAAAACAAACAAACTGGCATTTAATCAGCAGAGCCAACCTGTATAATTTTAACAAAACAGACCAGTATTTCTGTTCTCAGTTTTCAAAGTTTGGCAGGAAGATCAGTATTCAAACACTGCAACAAGTTACACAGCGTTAGGCCTTGTCATTCAGAAAGCCTCTCTGGGGGTCAAGGCCTAATCGAGTCTGCGTCTCTTCTCTTGCAGGCATGACAGCAAGTGCCGTTGCGGCGTTGATCCTCATGACGTCCTCCATCATGTCGGTTGTGGGGTCCCTGTACCTGGCCTACATTCTGTACTTTGTGCTGAAGGAGTTCTGCATCATCTGTGTCATCACGTACGTGCTGAACTTCATTCTTCTCATTATCAACTACAAACGACTAGTTTACTTGAACGAGGCCTGGAAACGGCAGCTGCAGCCCAAGCAGGACTGACGCTCCACAGACTCTTCCCTGACAGTCTCAAGTCCTTTTCCATTAAGTTTATTTTGCAGCAGTTTTTTTTAAATTCTTCACAACAGACACTTTCCCTAAGAATCTTAAACTGGTTTTTAAAAATCCTGTAAATTAGAAGGGGCCCTCGCTATTTTTTGTGTCAATCTTCATTTTAAATATGGATACAAAAAGGATACGCCAAGCCAATCAAAGACAAGCTTTCACTTTACTTTGAAGATGTTTTTGAAATGATCAAATGTAGCCCTAGCCCCTTCCCTCAATTGTAAAGTGGGCAACCATTGCTAGTAATTCCTTAAAGTGTATCAATTCAATTTCAGGTATAAGAAATGTGATCATGACATGAAAATATTTTAGAATAGATACTGTATTAAATATTGCCACGTTTACAGTATGTAATATGTTTTTAGCCGAAGGATTTAAACATGTAGATTCAACTAGAATCCATTTATGTGATATTTGTAAATAAAAGTAGAAATATTGGCTCCATCCCTGCAGAACTTACTGTACAGTTTAGTTGGAGTTAGCACTGAAGAACTGTCAGCTCAGTGTTGACTGAGGAGGTAGTGAAAATAGCCCATACACAGCATCTTGAGAAAAGTGCTGGCAGCCGCGGGTGCAGCATTGATTGCAAAAGTTATAGGGTGAAAAAACAGTAATACGGTGGTTGGTTCCCTTTCATCTCCCTCTTCTGAAAGGAAGAAATTGAATTGGAACGTTCAAGTCAGATTTGTGTCCGGTTGAAAAACTGGACCAATTGTTAACCTTACAGAATAAGTCCGAGGCCTTGAGGACACTAGGATGGGAAGATGGGTATGTTTCTTTGGAGAAAAGCTGGAAATATAAACATGGCATTTTTAGGTAAAGTTTCTTCCACCAGTTGACTTTTCACACAGATATTTTTCCTTAATATTGGTGCCAGTCAACCAAACAGTATTATGATGGAAATGAGCAGTCCAAGCCCCGTCGCTCCAGAATGGGAGCAGTGTTCTTGCTAAGTGTTTCTCTCTGCACTAACCACTTGGATGTCTAATTTTTTTTGGAGTGAAATCCTGGATTTGTGACCTTCAGGGCTGACATGCTGCGCAGTCTGCTTCATCGGGGGAAGAGCAACAGGTAGACACATCTCAAGGCGAAATACAGTCATGTCGCCACTGCTCTCATAACGACACATGCAGTAAGAAGAGTTTGGAAAGGGGATTCAAGTAAGCCCAAATGACATTGTGACAGGACGTTTCTGTGGTTAACATCTGATGTCAGAATGTTAAAAGTGCCTTCTGTCTTAAATCTCAAACCAAATATTTTGTGTTGACCTTGGGCAGAAGTGTCCTTCCTTCCTTCCTTCCTTCCTTCCTTTGTCGTCAGGTGGAAAACCCACTCTCTGCAGAAGGTCCTGTGTGATCATTTTACTCCTCTGGCTGAGAAGCAGCAGCAATGTTTTTGCTTCTGATTTGATTAATTGTTTTATGTTAAAAATAGTCAATGAGGCTGGTACCTCTTGAGTGCTTTATTTGCCTTCTCTTTGAAGGGAGGGAAGAGACTCTGTTCTGGGAACTAAAATGTGTAGAGTCAGCAACAATTCAGTAGTTTCCAACTAACTCATAATGGACACAACGTAGGTCTTTTGGCTCAAGGCAAGTATCAAGTCCGAATTGTAATGAACTCTTCACCAGTTTTAACCAGTTTCTTAAAAGATAGCTTAACTCAAGGTTTCATCAAGGCTTGTGTTTTCCCATGAATGTGAATCTTTCAGCGGCCGTTCGAGTCTGTATGTGCTGTGGTGTTCTGAAGTAGTGGAAGAACTCTAGAAAGCACTGACTGGCTGTCTGGGGTCTGTGGAGGAGGAAGCCTCCGTTTGAGGCTGTGCTGGGAGGCCACCTTGGGCGGCGCATCCAGCTCCCTAGGGCAGTCGCCTAGTTCTTTCCTCTAAGCTACGGTGGAAATGGCTTCATGGTTGAAACTGTGGTATACATGACACCAGTCATGCTAAACAAGTTCCTTGTGTCCCAGTATCCAATGGTTTTCATCCTAGTTTTTATCAATCAGCAAAGTATAGTTAAAGCTTGTCTTGATGTTGCATTCTTGCAAACGTCTTCAACTCTTACCTGAGAAAACAGAAAAATGGTCAGCCAGACCCTTCCAGTTTTTTCTTTGCTTTCCTAAGCCTTGGGGAAACCACTATTTCATTGTGTAAAAGTTTTTGCCACATTCATATGACCCCGTCGAATAAATACCCTTTTTTCTCACTGAGAGGAGCACGTGCTGCCTGTACTAACAGCATTGTAATGCGGTATCTCAGTGACCAACAGAACCCTGGTGGGGGTTAATTTGGTGTCTTTTGCCCTGGAGAGTTTAGGTTCCTTTCTATACCTTCTATTCTGCCCAGAAGAGGGGGGAATCAACAATGTTATAAACTTGGAAGATTGTCGTGCCCGTTTTAGACTGAATATTTAGACACTGCAGCTAGCCAGCAGTGTGAAGGACAGACTAGGGGAAACATTTATTGCTAGCAGTAATTCCATGCTTCATTTTTTTGAAGTGATTCATTCCAAATGAAACCATGTACTGACTTGACAGTCACAAATATCATTGGAAGAAATGAGAGGAGTTGGCGTTAGATGGTAGATTCTAGGGACTCTAGGTGGTTGGGAGGTTTCATTTGGTTTTTGCATTACACCTAGTTGCTCCCAGTGTAAAGGTAGATTTCTGGTGAAATAACTCAGGTTTAACTAGTTGTGTGCCCAGAATCACTGTTCTTCATGTGTGTTTTCTCCTTAAATCCATTACTCTCAAACAGTGTTCAAAGCACTGACTATTTCATTCAAAGAGGACCAAGACCACAGTGAAATTGTAACTATTTGTTGTCTAGGCGTGGTGACTTATGCCTATAATCCCAGCACTTTGGGAGGCTAAGGTGGGCGGGTCACCCAAGGTCAGCAGTTCAAGACCAGTGTGGCCGACATAGTGAAACCCTGTCTCTACTAAAAATACAAAAATAAGCCAGGCATTGTGGCAGGCGCCTGTAATCCTAGCTACTCAGGAGGCTGATACAAGAGAATGGCTTGAACGTGGGAGGCGGAGGTTGCATGGAGCAGAGATTGCACCACTGCACTCCAGCCTGGGCAACAAGCGAAACTGTCTCAAAAAAAAAACTACTTGTTGACTTTTGTTTTTCATTTAGTTTTTGAAAAGACTATTTGCAAAAGTAGAGTTATCTTCAGCAATTACTTCATAATTTAGATCGCTACCAAGAGTGATAGGAGAGCTTGTCTTGAAAGTCAGTGTTAGACAGATGCTAAGGAGGAGACCCACTGTGATTTCTGGAAGCCTGTTTGGGGAGACAGACCTAATGACCTAATATGCAGTTTCTGTCTTCCTTACCCCAACACAAGCATCGGTGACACATCTCAGACACCTGAGGCAGCACTGCGGTTTCTAATCCCGAGAATGACCCTTCTGCCATCAAACAAAAGGGGCACATGTGGGAGCCCGGCTACTTAAACATCTTTTTACTACAAATTTGTCCAGAAAACGTGAAATGTTTCGTTGTAAAACTGTATTAAGCATGGCCTGAGTATTAGGTGTACGATCTGTCTAGTATGTTCCATCAAAAATATTCATTACTAGTGCTTTAAGCTCCAGAGTAAACATTCATTTAAAATGGAGTTCACTGGGCGGATTTCCCCATTAATAATCTAGATAGAAGTATTCTTTATCAGAGATTTAAGGCACCATTTTGCTAACTGGTAAATAAAACCAAATGTAAATATGTAAGAATGTTTATTTGTTGCACATAACTTTTTTGGTATAAAATAAATGTAGAAGTTACCTGTGGAAGTTGTGCTGCCATCATTCCTAACTGCAGGGCTGCATTCCAGAAAAGAAGCTGAGTCTTTCTAGACTCACTCGGAGCCTTCCATTCAAGTCCATGCTGTAACCTCATTTCTAAGGTATACAGGGTTCTTTTTCCCTTCAGTGATATGTAACTTGCACAAGACTCAGAGTCCTCAGACCTCTAGTTCGTGGAATTCCTGTGGGTTTATGATCTATGTGATTGTCAAGAACCAATGACAAAAGTGTCACTGCCTACAGTTCTGTGAACACTTCGAATGTATCAATGAACTGTTTCTCCATAGTTTTACTTTAGCTTTCCTTGAATACTCCACGTATAATCCTCTAAAAAGGTAGCATCCGCAAAATACAGCTGAGCCATACTTCATGGAAATACAAGAGGTGTGTTCTGTGCTTAAGCTTAAGACCTGTGAAATGGGCTGCCCCTAATTTGTAAAACATTTAAATGTGTCTATTACATTTAATTTTTCTTAATGTTTGCCAACTTTTACCAATTATATTTTGACATACTGGAACACAAAATTTGATTCCTTTGAAAAACTAAAGAGAAGTTCAGCGAAAACAAAAACAAATGGAACCCCTAGATTCCTAATTGGAACTGACTACACTCTCATTTTTAAAAAATGGACTGATAATGCCTAATAAAACCAGGCTAAATTATCTTTATTCTTTGTTTCATAGAGCTTGCAAAGGAAAGCTCAAAGTGGGGGGCTCTGTGTGGAGATAGGGGGTTCAACCACAAGACGGGGAAATCAAGTTGTATGGCAAGAACCATTATTGGACGCCACGCGTGGTGGCTCATGCCTGTAATCCCAGCACTTGGGGAGGCTGAGGCGGGTAGATCACTTGAGGTCAGGAGTTCGAGACCAGCCTGAACAACAGGGCAAAAACCCAGCTCTACTAAAAATACAAAAAAAAAAATTAGCAGGGCATGGTGGCAGGCACCTGTAGGTCTAGCTACTTGGGAGGGTGACACAGAAGAATTGTTTGAACCCCAGAGGCGGAGGTTGCAGTGAGCCAAGATTGCACCACCGCACTCCAGCCTGGATGACACAGCAAGACTGTCTCAAAAACAAGAACAAAAAAACTGTATTGGTTCATTGTCTGTCTTCAAACTGATTGGACACCAAAAGGAACATTTTCCAAAGCATTGAACTTTAAATTAGAATTGATGTACCATCCTTGCCCTAACCTTGCCTAAGCGAGAGGGAAGAGTGATTCCTTAAGGAAGGACTGTGCTCTGGGAGGGGCAGGGGGTGTCACTGTGGGGTGTATGACAAGGCCTGGAACACTGATTTGTAGGCACAGCTGTTTGAAGAGGTCTTGTCGCCTTCAATGGCGTCGGTTACGACGAGGCCAATGTGCTTTTATGCTCATCTGTCCATTCCTGTCAAGACCTGACTATGGCTGAGATCAGAACACTCCTAGAACTGTTCCCCTCTGAGCTTCCAGTTTAGATTTCTGCTTCCCTATGTGGAAACTGGTGCACAGACCTGTGAGGTACTGCAGCATGACAGCACTTCTATGATCTTGTTGGTAGATGTAGGACTCAGCCCATGTGGGGACTCAAACACAAGCAGTGAAAGTCTTCTACTCACTCCGTCGAGGCTGGCCGGGTTTGCTACAGAAACATGGTGGCTCTAGGACCATGAGGCTATCCCTGCAGATGCTGCCTGGAACCAGCTGCTCTGAATGTGGTGTGGGTGTTGGAGTTTCTCAAAAGTCCATATCATTAAGGCTCTGAAAACAGCCCAACGCACAGAAATGATTTCAGATGCTTTTCAGCAGCCGTTTTCATGCTAACTCTTTATTTATACTAGAAAATCTCTTATTTCCACCTCTCGTGTTCCCCGCTAGCACAGACGGACCACAAAACCCAGGCCAGAAACATACTGGCCAGCCGTGAACAGTCCAGGAGGCACGTGCTCTGCTGCTGCGGAAGTCGCCGTGACTCGGGAGGAAGGACACGCAGGCGGCGTCAGTCAAGAGGTAGTAGCTCTCGCTCAAGTGAACGGGCTGTTTTCCAAACACTGTGACTTGGCAGCTGAATGGGGATGCCGGGTTTCGTTGGCAATCTTCCAGTATCTCTCTCGCAGAAGGAACGCTGCAGCTTTTGGTTGTCTCTGCCGAGTGAAGATCCCCTTTTTATTCCCCAGCATTCTCTGTGGTGCTAAAAAAAAAAAAAAAAAAAAAAGTGATCCAGACAACTTCTGAGGGTCAAGCCAAAGTAGGCACTTAATAGAATTTTTCTTCTTCTTCTTGAGATGGTCTCACTGTCACCCAGGCTGGAGTGCAGTGACACACTCATAGCTCACTGCAGCCTCGACCTCCTGGGCTCAGGCGATCTTCTGCCTCAACCTCTCAAGTAGCTGGGACTACAGGTATGCACCACCATGCCTGGCTTTTTAAGTTAAGACAAGGTCTCATTATGTTGCCCAGGCTGGTCTCAAACTACTGCGCCCAAGCAATCTGCCCTCCTCAGCCTCCCGGAAGTGCTGGGATTATAAGCACAAGCCACAGCGCTCAGCCAAATGTCCTCTACAGTTTTGGAATGCTTGCTCTGAAGTGACAATTTATGGGTTGAAATATTTAAATACCACTGCTCTGCCCAAACACCCAGGTTCCCTGGTGTGTTATTTTCTAGTTTTCTAGTCTGTTACGGGGAAAAAACTTAAACAGTGGCCAAGAGCGGTGGCTCACGCCTGTAATCCCAGCACTTTGGGAGGCCAAGACGGGTGGATCACGAGGTCAAGAGATCGAGACATCCTGGCCAACATGGTGAAACCCCATCAAAATACAAAAATTAGCTGGGCATGGTGGCACCTGTCTGTAGTCCCAGCTACTTGGGAGGCTGAGACAGGAGAATTGCTCAAACCCAGAAGGCGGAGGTTGCAGTGAGCCAAGATTGTGCCACTGCACTCCAGCCTGGTGCCTGGCGACCGAGTGAAGACTCTGTCTCAAAAAAAAAAGTTATCCAGGTGTGCTGGTGGGCACCTGTAGTCTCAGCTAGTTGGGAGACTCGGGCACGAGAATCACTTGAACCCAGGAGGTGAAGGTTGCAGTGAGCTTAGATGGCACCACTGCACTCCAGCCTGGGAAACAGAGTTAGACTTGGTCTTAAGCAAAACAAAAAAAGTCCCCAAAGTTGATCTTTCACTTGCAAAATAAGGTTTGTATGCTCGGTACCCAACTGCCTGGTAAGTGGGTAGGCAGAGGGCTGGGGGTATCTGGGACAGTTACCCTTGAAAGGCTGGGGCCTTTCTCTGAAGAAACAGCTCCTAGTAGGAGCCAGGGTCCTGACCAGCCACAAGTGCCTACGTGGGACCTACTCATGGAGTTCAAATCCTCTGGGGCCAACGCCCAGCTTGGTGTCAACCACTGGTGGTCATTCGGCCCAAGCGGAGGCTGCTGGGGAGCACAGCTGACAACAACCTGTCACCGCCTCTGCTGAGACCGCCACTAAATGGAAGTGTTAAATGGAAAGGAGATCCTTCCCACCAAAAGGTTCAGGACTGCCTCTTCTGTAAGCGAACACAGGCGCCACCAAGTACTTCATCAAATGCAGTCCTACAGTCACCCACCAGGGTTACTGGTGGCATTATCCCCACTCGACAGGCTTATGAAAAGCTTAGGGGACTTGCCCAACACGATGCAGCATATTTCTTTTTTTTTTTTTTCAACACAGAGTCTTGGCCGGGCGCAGCGGGCTCATGCCTGTAATCCCAGCACTTTGGGAGGCCAAAGTGGATCACTGAGGTCGGGAGTTCAAGACCAGCCCGGCCAACAAGGAGAAACCCCATCTCCACTGAGGATACAAAATTAGGGCTGGGCGCGGTGGCTCACACCTATAATCCCAGCACTTTGTGAGGCCAAGGTGGATCACTGAGGTCGGGAGTTCAAGACCAGCCCGGCCAACATGGAGAAACCCCATCTCTACTGAAGATACAAAATTAGGGCTGGGCGCGGTGGCTCACACTTATAATCCCAGCACTTTGTGAGGCCAAGGTGGATCACTGAGGTCGGGAGTTCAAGACCAGCCTGGCCAACATGGAGAAACCCCAACTCTGCTGAAAATACAAAATTATCCAGTGTGGTGGCGAGCGCCTGTAATCCCAGGTACTTGGGGGACTGAGGCAAGAGAATTCCTTGAACCTGGGAGGCAGAGGTTGCAGTGAGCTGAGATTGCACCACTGCACTCCAGCCTGGGCGACAAGAGGGAAAAAAACTCTGTGTTACTCTATTGCCCAGGCTGGAGTACAGTGGCATTATCTCGGCTCACTGCAACCTCCATGTCCCAGGTTCAAGCAGTTCTCCTGCCTCAGACTGAAATACCTTAAGCTTTGCAGGCTTTGTACCCTACGGTGGAATAATGAGTGTATCCCAGAAGTAAATCCATGATGAGGTCCAGTGTTTCCTTCCTCCCCGGCTATGAAACAAACAAGAAAAAGGCAAACTGGCCATTTCTGTCTCACTATAGCAGACTCTCCTGTTTGCTTTTTGACGCTTTCCTGCTTCCTAAGCACAACTTACTTTTCCTAGGAAACTCAACCCAACCTATGTGGATTACACCAGCCTCCCCGCTGTTTCCAGTACTCTTACAACCACACTCTCCAGAATCTGGCAAGGCAACCTGAAAAAATGAGGACAGGTACATTATCCCATGAGCCAAACTGCCACTTACACTGGTTAGTCATGAAATCGGCAAAATTCCAGACGAGCTCTCCAACCACGTACTTTCCGCGTTTTTGATCCAGACCCAGATGGTACTGCTCCAGCAGCGCTTTCTGGTACTCTTCACTGAACATCAGAGGCGGGTCCTGGGGTGCACGGCAAAGAGAATGCAAGAGTCAGAACTGGCAGCTCCGGAAATGGTAGATAAAAATAAACGTCCACTTGATGGTGACCAAAACATCTGTCCTCGCAGGGGGCTCTAGTGACTGCGGGACTCACTGCTGCTGGGGTAAAGACAGCCAGGGAGTGATGTAACCCAGAATAAAAAAAGAGGTTTATAAAAACCACCTTAATTAGTAACTGCTTTATTTGTAAACGCTAATTTGATATTCTCTTCATCTTACTTTTCCATCTCTATCTGCTACCACACTAGAGGTAAAAATTCGTCTTTGGGCCAGGTATGGTGGCTGATGCCTGTCATTCCAGCACTCTGGGAGGCTGAGGAGGGAGCAATGCTGAGCCCAGGAGTTCAAGACCAGCCTGAGCAACACAGCAAGACCCCATCTCTTAGCCAAGCATGGGACCTGTGGTCCCAGCTACTTGGGAGGCTGAGGTGGGAGGACTGCTTGAGCCCCGGAGGTCAAAGCTGCAGTGAGCTGTGTTTGCAGCACTGCACTCCAGCTTGGGTGACAGAGCGAGACCCTGTCATTAAATAAATGAATGTACGCATGTAAAATGAAATTAAACTAAACCAGGCTAGGCATGGTAGCTCAGGTCTATAATCCCAGCACTTTGGGAGGTTGAGGCTGAGGGTCGCTTGCGCCCAGGAGTTCAAAACCAGCCTAGACAACACAGTGAGACCCAGTCTCTATAAAAAAATAAAATATTAGCAGGTGTGGTGGTGCACACCTGTGGTTCCAGATACTTGGGGGGCTGATGAGGGAGGATCGCCCGAGCCCAGAATGTCAAGCAGTGAGCTGTGATTACGCCACTGCACTCCAGCCTGCGCAACAGTGTGAGACTGTCTCAAAAAAAAAATTTTTAATTAAGTCATCCTAGTCATATATCAAGTCCTCAATAGCCACGTGTAACTAATAGCTACCATTTCCATCACTGCAAGGGTTGTTTTTTTTTTTTTTTTTTTTTTTTTAACGAGGGCTCACTCTGCCACCCAGGTGGGAGTGCAATGGTGCAAACATGGCTGACTACAGCCTTGACCTACTGGGCTCAAACAATCCTCCCACCTCAGCCTCCCAAGGAGCTGGGATTACATGCAAGAACAACCGTACCCAACTAATTTTAAATTCTGTGTAGAGATGCGGTCTGTGTTACGCAGACTGGTCTCAAATTCTTGGGGCTCAATAGATTCTCTGACCTCAGCCTCCCAAGTGCTAGCATTCCCGGTGTAAGCCACCATGCCCAGCACTACAGAGTTTATCAGTGCTGACCTAGACCCTCTCTAGAGTTTAAGAATTCAGAGCTGGGCCAGGCACAGTGGCTCACACCTGTAATCCCAGCACTTTGGGAGGCGGATCACGAAGTCAGGAGATCGAGACCACCTTGGCCACCATGGTGAAACCCCGTCTGTACTAAAATACAAAAAATTAGCCGGGCGTGGTGGTGCGCTTGAACCTGGGAGGCAGAGGTTGCAGTGAGCCGAGATCGTGCCACTTGCACTCAGCCTGGCAACAGAGCAAGACTCCATCTCAAAAAAAAAAAAAAAAAAAAAAGAAAAGAACTGGGGCCGGACATGGTGGCTCATTCCTATAATCCCAGCACTTTGAGAGGTCAAGGCGGGTGGATTACTTGAGGTCAGGAGTTCAAGACCAGCCTGACCAACATGGTGAAACCTTATCTCTACTAAAAATAGAAAAATAGGTGAGTGGGCATGGTAGTGCACACCTGTAATCCCAGCTACTTGGGAGGCTGAGGCAGGGGAGATCACTTGAACCTGGGAGGCTGAGGCAGGGGAATCACTTGAACCAGAGGTTGTGGTAGGCCAAGATCATGCCACTGCCCTCCAGCGTGGGTGACAAGAGTGAAACTCCATCTCAAAAAAAAAAAAACAAAAAAATAATTTGGCCGGCCGCAGTGGCTCACACCTATAATCCCAGCACTTTCAGAGGCTGAGGTGGGCAGATCATAAGGTCCAGAGATCGAGACCAGCCTGGCCAATATGGTGAAACCCTTTCTCTACCAAAAATAGAAAAAATTAGCTGGGTGTGATGGCATGCGCCTGTAGTCCCAGCTACTTAGGAGGCTGAGGCAGGAGAATCACTTCAACAGAGCAAGAGTGTCACTGAGGCAGAGGCTGCAATGAGCCAAGATCACACCACTGCACTCCAGCCTGGCAACAGAGCAAGACTCCGTCTCAAAAAGAAAAAAATTCAGAGCCTGTTACCTTTTCAAAGAGGATGAGCAAGGATGTATATCCATGAGCCACTTCCCCTATTTGACTAGTTTGCAGAAGCGGTGTTCCGTAAGCACGACTAATTTAAGGGTGCAAACAGAACAGTGCAGTCCACTATGGGTGGCTGTGCCCTGTGCAACGGATAAGCACATTACGAAGGGTGGGTCAATGGGAATCCCAGGAGCTCTGACAAACCAGAGTGAGTTGGCTGGGGTGGGCAAGAGGGGCTGGGTGGGGTTCAGGAAACCACATGGAAGGAAAACCAAGACAAAGCAGCGTATCCTTGGTGAGGACGACAAAAACAACGAGGACAGGCATGGTGGCTTACGCCTGTAATTCCAGAACTGTGGGAGGCTGAAGCGGGCAGATCACTTGAGGTCAGGAGTTTGAGACCAGGCTGGCCAACATGAAGAAACCCCATCTCTACAAAAATTAGCTGGGCGTGGTGGCAGGTGCCTGTAATCAGCTACTGGGAGGCTGAGGCAGGAGAATCACTTCAGCCCAGGAGGCAGAGGTTGCAGCGAACTGACATCACACCACTCCAGCCTGGGTAATAGAGCAAGACTCCGTCTCAAAAGAAAAAAAAGACAAAGTGGCTCTGAGATCTCACTCATGCCCTCGATAGGTATTTAGCACATGCTGCGTCAGACATTGCAGAGTACCTGGGAAGCAACAATAAATAGGACTCCTCTCTCCTGAGCTCAGTCAGAGAGAGCCAAAAAAAATAGCGACAGTGCCCACTGAGGATGCAGGGAGAGCAAGGTTTGAGCTGCAACAGGGGCAGAGCACGGGGAAGGCTCCCGAGTCTGAGGCAGGAGAATCACTTGAGGCCAGGAGTTCAAGACCAGCCTGACAGCAAGATTCCATCTCTACAAAAAACTTTAAAACTAGGCTGCATGTGCTAGTGCATGCCTGTAGTCCCAGCTACTCAGGAGGCCGAGGCAGGGGAACCGCCTGAGCCCAGGAGTTCAAGGCTGCAGTGAGCTATGATGGCACCACTGCACTCCAGCCTGGGTAACAGAACAAGACCCTGTCAAAAAAAAAGGCTAGCACAGGGAATCAGGCCACAGTGGGAAGATCAGTTGAGTCCAGGAGTTTGAGACAAGCCTGGGCAACATAGCAAGACCCTATCTCTAAAAAAAATAAAGGAAAAATGATCTTTTAGTCGGCGATTACGATGCCAACATGAGCATTCCAGGAAAAAGAAACAGCTCGAGCAAGAGCAGGGGAGCAAACGAGTGCAGTGGAAACAGGTCAGTGGCTGGGAGTGATGGGAGCACGGACGGAAACCCAGGAGTGTCCTGGCCAGGGGTTAGGGCGTGCTTTGTCCTCTGGGCCTGGGAAACCAGGCAGGACTCCCAAAATTCTGACTTGTGGCGGGGCACAGTGGCTCACATTTGTAATCCCAGCGCTTGGGGAGGCTAAGGCAGGAGGATCACTTGAGCCCACGAGTTCAAGAGCAGCCTGGGCAACATAGCAAGATCCCCGTCTCTACAAAAGTAAAAAACTTAGCCAGTCATCTTGGCATGTGCCTACGGTCCCATCTACTCGGGAGGCTCAGGCCCAGGAAGTTAAGGCTGCAGCGAGCCATGATCACACCACATTCCAGCCTGGGTGAGAGAGACCTGGTCTCACAAACACACACACGAATTTGGATTTGTTAGACCACAGGGACACGCACCATCGGAGGCGTCTGGAAACAAGGCCGATGAGGAGGAGGCCGTCTGAGGGCCAAGCGAGTGGGGCAGAGGTCTGGCTGCTGGTGGGGAGGGAGCGTGGACGAGGCAGCAGGAGGGAAGCGGTGCTGTGGGCACAGGGCAGGCCCGGGGAGGCCAGTGACAGCTCTGCGCAGAGAGAACACACAGGCGGCGTTCAACGCCGCTTACCTGGTGAAACCCTACAATCGTTTCCGCTCCGTACTCGCTCTGAATAATGGGCTTGTGGTAAGTCTTATACCAGTTCTCAAACTGGGTGCCCAGCTGCAGCTGAATCAACTCCAGGTGCCCGTAGTCGTGATACCAAGAGTAGTAGCTGTTCACACAGATGACGTCCACGTACGGAGCCTAGGACCAGAGCAGCAGAGCCGTTCACACCCGAAGACCACGTGACTCAGCACTCAGCTGCAGGGGCTTCCGGCAGACAAGCTGAGACAGGGATGTAATCCCAGCACTCTGGGAGGCTGAAGGAGGAGGGCAGCTTGAGGCCAGGAGTTCCAGACCCATGTGGGCAACACAGCAAGACCCCAGCTCTACAACCTATGTAGTAAGAAAATTAGCAGGGCACAGTGGCTCGTGCCTATAATCCCAGCACACCGGGAGGCCAAGGGAGGAGGCTTTTTGAGCCCAGGAGTTGGAGACCAGCCTGGGCAACATCGCAAGGCCCCAATTCTACAAAAGAATCCTAGAGCGGGAAGAGCTGCCTCTCAGGGCTGAGAACATCCAAGTGCACCGATTTAGATCCCAAAATTACCCTGCCCCACAAGCGAAACATGGTCAGAGTGTTCAACAGAGGCAGGCCTGCGACTCCACGCAGGCGCTCACGGTGTGTGCAGCTGGGAAGGGCCGTAAGGCAGAGCAGCTGCCAATGCCCAGGGCCCCCCACACTGGAACTGACTTCTCCCCAGGCAGCACTCCTGTCACCACGCTTCCCCTCAGCTGCTCTAGAGAAGCGCTCCCGCCCGAGGGGCCGATGCAGTCATTCTCACAGTCTTTGGTTTTGAAGACCGAGTCTCGCTCTGCCGCCCAAGCTAGAATGTAGTTGCGCGATCTCGGCTCACTGCAACCTCTGCCTCCCACAATCCAGTACTTCTCGTGCCTCCCGATTACAGGCCTGTGCCACCACACCCTGCTAGTTTTTTGTATTTTTGGTAGAAATCAGATTTCACCAGTTGGCTGGGTTAGTCTCGAACTCCTGACCTCAAGTGGTCCACCTGCCATGGCCTCCCAAAGTGCTGGGATTACGGGCGTGAGCCACCACACCTGGCCGCCACAGAGAATCTTGAGGCAGCATTCACAAGGCAGCACTGTGGGCTGCGGAGGGCCCAGAGCACAGCAGACGGCTGCGTAGACTCACCCCGAACTTCAGCAAAGCAGTGCTCAGGCTTCTGTGTCCAACTGGTAGTCTCTCATGCCTCCTGAACACACTTCTTTCTAGTAAGATTCCTGTCCAGGTGCAGCGGCTCAGGCCTGCAGGCCTTTGGGAGGCTAAGGCAGATGGATCACCTGAGGTCAGGAGTCTGAGACCAGCCTGGCCAACATGGCGAAATCCCATGTCTACTAAAAACACAAAAATCAGCCAGGTGTGGTGGCAGGCACCTGTAATCCCAGCTACTTGGGAGGCTGAGGCAGGAGAATCAGCTTGAATCCAGGAGAAGGTTGTAGTGAGCTGAGATTGTACTGTTACACTCAGCCTGGTCAACAGAGCAAGACTCCATCTCAACGGAAAAAAAAAATACTAAGGTCAGCCAGGCACAGCGGCTCATGCCTATAATCCCAGGACTTTGGGAGGCCAAAGCGGGAAGATCACTTGAGTTCAAGAGTTTGAGACCAGCCTGAGCAATGTAGTGAGATTCCCATCTCTACAAAAAAATTTAGCTGGGTGTGGCGATGCACACCTGGAGTCCCAGCTACCTGGGAGGCTGAGGGAAGAGGATCGCTTGGGCCCACGAATTCAAGGCTGCAGTGAGCTGTGATGACACCACTGCACTCCAGCCAGGGCAACAGATTAAGACCTTACGTCTACAAAAGAAAAAGAAAAACTCAGGTTCCAGCCCTGGAGTTACTAAATCAGGATCTCAGCAGCAGAGACCTGGCATTTCAAAAAAATGTCCCCTAGAGATTCTGATCAGCCAGGTTTGGGCCAGATGAACTCTAAGCTCCCTGAAATCTTTGACATTTTATGAGTCTATTAAATCGAGGTGCAAAAAATGCTGAGTCCAAATTGAGCAAACAAATCCCATCTCCCTGTGCCCAGCCTCCTTGGACGCGGAAACCCAAACTGCCTGGCGAGTAAGCAGGGAGAGTTGTCACTAACCCAAAGGCCATCTGTGAAAACAGACTGGCTGCAGCTGGGCATGGTTGTACACGCCTGTCATCCCAGCCTTGGAAGGCCGAGGCAGGAGGACTGCTTGAGCCCAGGAGTTCGAGACCCACATGGGCAACACGGTGAGACCCTGTCTCTATCTTTTTAAGTAAAAAAACAAAATTAAAAAACCCAGACTGGCAGAGCATGGTTCTTTCCAGCTGTTCCCATGAGCAGGCTTCAGGACAAGCCCAGGCAAAGGCAGGGAGCAATGGGGCGGGGAACCCCAGGCTCACCCCCTTGTCTGCTGCATAGTTGGAGTTGGTCACGAAGGTCACAGGCCGGGAGGGGTCCAAGGCTTTGGTGTGAGTGATCACCATCCTGTCCACAAAAGGCAGAAGACACAGGTTCCGTTGGTCCAGGTAGGGCTCAGACACCCTCCCGTCCTGTTGCGTCTTCCACCGCCAAAACACAACACGGGGCCAGGCACGATGGCTCACACCTGTAATCCTAGCACTTTGGGAGGCTGAGGCAGGAAGATTGCTTGAGGTCAGGAGTTCAAGACTGGCCTGGCCAAACCCTGTCTCCACTAAAAATATAAAAATTACCCAGGCATGGCGCACATCTGTACATCATTACAATTTACTTTAAATTCTTTGAATAAAAAATATGCAAACTGGCCGGGTGCAGTGGCTCACGCCTATAATCCCAGTACCTTGGGAGGCCAAATTGGGTGGATCACAAGGTCAGGAGATCGAAACCATCCTGGCTAACATGGTGAAATCCCATCTTAAAAAATAAATAGCCAGGTGCAATGGCTCACGCCTGTAATCCCAGCACTTTGGGAGGCCGAGGCGGGTGGATCACGAGGTCAAGAGATCGAGACCATCCTGGTCAACATGGTGAAACCCCCGTCTCTACTAAAAATACAAAAAATTAGCTGGGCACGGTGGCGCGTGCCTGTAATCCCAGCTACTCGGGAGGCTGAGGCAGGAGAATTGCCTGAACCCAGGAGGCGGAGGTTGTGGTGAGCTGATATCGCGCCATTGCACTCCAGCCTGGGTAACAAGAGCGAAACTCCATCTCAAAAAAAAAAAAGAAGTACAAAAGTTAGCTGGACATGGTGGCTCAAACCTGTAATTCACAGCTACTTGGGAGGGTAAGGAGAACTGCTTGAACCCAGGAGGTGGAGAATGCAATGAGCCAATATCATCCCACTGTAGTCCAGCCTGGGCAACAGAGCAAGACTCTGTGTCAAAACAAACAAAAAAAATAAAGAAAAAACGAAGCATGGAGCCTCTGCTTTCTTCCCCAACGAGATCTACTTTAACAAGGGCGCATGTTCCTCTAGTCCTAGACCCAGCTCTCTAGCATCACTCTCTCTCCCCGGCTCCCAAATCCTATCCCTCGGAGGAGTGGCCACCCTTACAGGTACAGAGCTGAGGCCACTGGGCTGACTCCCTGAAACAGCCCGTGAGCATAGGGGTGGCTGGGCTGCAGGATGGGATAGGATGTTTACTAAGGCATCAAGCGAACAGGGAGTGCGAGCTGCGAGGCAGGCGTGGGGCTGGGTGCTGGGTGCTCAGGGGGAACTCGAATCTGAGTCCACAGGTCCTGGGCACTGAGAATGCAGACACGTACACAGAGAAACGGTGCAAGTGCCAGGCGAGGTGGCTCACGCCTAGAATCCCGGCACTTTAGGAGGGTTACTTGAGACCAGGTATTTGAGATCAGCCTGGGCAACACAGCAAGACCCCGTTTCTACAACAAATTTAGAAATCAGGGACAGGCCTGGTGGCTCACACCGGTAATCCCAGCACTTTGGGAGGCCAGCGTGGGTAGATATGAGGTCAAGAGTTTGAGACCAGCCTGCCCTACATGATGAAACCATCTTTACTAAAAATAAAAAATAAAAAACTAGCTGTGCACGGTGGCGCATGCCTGTAATCCCAGCTACTCAGGAGGCTGAGGCAGGAGAATTGCCTGAACCCAGGAGGTAGAGGTCGCACTGAGCCAAGATTACACCACTGCTCTCCAGCCTGGGCAACAGAGCAAGACTCCAGCTCAGGGCCGGTGGGAAGTGGGGGATGTTAAATCTTAGTCTGGCTGTGCACACCTGTGGTTCCAACTATCTGGGAGGTTGAGGGGCAGGAGGATCACTTAAACCCGGGAAGCCGAGGCTGCAATGAGCCGAGATCGCACCACTGCACTCCAGCCTGGGCAAGAGAGCAAGACCCTGACTCTGAAAAACAATGGAAGAAATGCTGTGCATAGAAATGACAAGTGGTGGCAGGAACTGGGCTCCACAAGACAGTCAACAGAACATGGACTGGAGAGTCAGGGACAGCCTCTTCAAGAAACGGCCCTTATGCGGAATTCAGATACCCAGGAGGGCTGAAGGGAAGAGCTGCGGACAGAGGGACCTGTCTGTGCTCAGAGCTCCGCACCCACCCGAGGCCTCCACGGTACAGTAACTTTTCCCTTTTTTCCGAGAGAGTCTCTCGGTCTGTCACCCAGGCTGGAATGCAGGGGTGCAATGGCAGCTCACTGCAACCTCCGCCTCCCAGGTTCAAGTGATACTCCTGCCTCAGCCTCACAAGTAGCTGGGATTACAGGCACATGCCACCACACCCGGCTAATTTTATTTTTAGTGGAAACGGGGTTTCACTGTCTGTTGGACAGGCTCGTCTGGAACTCAAGGTGATCCACCCACCTCAGCCCCGCAGAGTGCTGAATTGCTGACATGAGTCACTGCACCCGGCCTAGACTGTTGCTGAAGCCGGTTTTCTCTTCGCTGTTCTCAGTTCTTTTCTTTTTTGAGATGGAGTCTTGCTCTGTTGCCAGGCTGGAGTGCAGTGGTGCGATCTTGGCTCACTGCAACTTCCACATCCCAGATTCAAGCAATTCTCCTGCCTCAGCCTCCCAAATACCTAGGACTACGGGCGCCTGCCACCCCACCATGCCCAACTAATTTTTGAATTTTTTTTTAGTAGAAACAGGGTCTTACTATGTCGGCCAGGGTGGTCTCGATCTCTTGACCTTGTGATCCACCCGCCTCGGCCTCCCAAAGTGCTGGGATTACAGGTGTGAGCCACCGTGCCCAGCCCATTTTTTTTCTTTTACACCCTCCCCCATCATTGCTCTGCTCATCTGAAGGCTCTGGCTTGCACAGGACAGAAGAGAATCCCCAGCCTCAAGTTCCAAACCCACACTCTCCAACAGCCAGGCTCTCAGACAGGAAGCTTCAAAGTCTTGTGACAGCCTGGCTGACCCTCTCCAGTCAGGGCAGCCCCCGCAATGTCTGCCCCGGAAAACAGGCATCTCCTCTGGCCACCTCCCAAAGAAGCCTGTCTGGAAGCCTCAGGCACCTGCTCCTGAAGTCTGCACTCATCACCTTTGCAACAAAACTCCTGTCCTCCCAGTCCTGCCGAGCACAGCCCTGTGCCTCCAAGTTCTGAACTGTCTTTTGCCCAAACTGGGATGACTCATCAGAGCCTGCTGCCTGCTGCAGACTTGGCTCAGCCCAAAGCACTCCACGAAACTGGGGTGTGGTGTCTGCCTTCAGGAGCATTTCTACAACTTCCGTTGCCTCTAACACAAGTGAAAAATCCACCTGTGAGCGCTGAGTTAGAACTACACAACTGGGGCCGGGCGCGGTGACTCATGCCTATAATCCCAGCACTTTGGGAGGCTGAGGTGGGTGGATCACAAGGTCAAGAGATCGAGACCACTCTGGCCATCATGGTGAAACCCCATCTCTATTAAAAATACAAAAATTAGCCAGGCATGGTGATACACACCTGTAGTGCCGGCTACTCGGAAGGCTGAGGGAGGAGGATCACCTGAGCCTGGAAAGTCGAGGCTGCAGTGAGCCAAGATCGTGCCACTGCACTCCAGCCTGGGCAACCAGAGTGAGATCCCGTTTTGAAAGAAAAACAGGCTGGGC
Organism: Saguinus oedipus; assembly: GCA_031835075.1. Taxonomy (NCBI): domain Eukaryota; kingdom Metazoa; phylum Chordata; class Mammalia; order Primates; family Cebidae; genus Saguinus; species Saguinus oedipus. The sequence continues at coordinate 66,328,902 of CM063170.1, forward strand.
ACAGTGGCTCATACATGCCTGTAATCCCTGCTACTCAGGAGGCCGAGGTAGGAGAATCACTTGAACCCGGGGGCGGAGGTGCCACCGCACTCCAGCCTGGGTGGCACAGTGAGACTCCATCTCAAAAAAAAAAAAAAGAAAAAGAAACTAGCCAGGCACGGTGGCTCACACCTGTAATCCCAGCACTCTGGGAGGCCGGGGCGGGCAGATCACGAGGTCAAGAGATAAAGACCATTCTGGCCATCATGGTGAAAACTCATCTCTATTAAAAATACAAAAATTAGCTGGGTATGGGGTGCATGCCTGTAGTCCCAGCTACTCGGGAGGCTGAGGCAGGAGAATTGCTTGAACTCAGAAGGTGGAGGTTGCAGTGAGCCGAGATTGTCCCACTGCACTCCAGCCTTGGGTGGCAGTGCGAGACTCCGTCTCAAAAAAATAAAAAAGAAAACCACAGTTTGGCTGGGTAGATATTAACTGTCCGGGTATGGACAGCACTCCCATTGGGCTGGGACAAGAGGCCGTTCTCAGACAGCACATGCCCACCCCAGCCTGCCACCTGCCAGGGTCTCACTCCGGATCCAGCCCAGGGCAGGCAGGGGGCACTCACTTGAAGTAGTAGCCGGCAGATTCCAGGTAGGATGCAGGCTCGTTGGCCACTGACCACATCACCACAGCGGGGTGGTTCTTGTCCCTGCGCACCAGCTCCTCCATCACCTGCATGTGGTGATTCATAGACGTGTTGCTGAAGTGCTGCCTGAGGGCCAGGAAGGAAGGGGCAGAGGTCATGGTGCAGCCCGCGGGCTGGGCAGGCGGAGCAGGTGCACAGTGGGGACTCACGGCAGCACCAGGCCCACGGCAGGACACTCATCGATGACCACAATCCCGTGGCGGTCACACATCTGCAGCACCTCCTCCGCGTAGGGGTAGTGGCTGGTGCGGAAGGCGTTGGCACCAAGCCAGAGCAGCAGGTTGAAGTCCTTCACCAGCAGCGGCCAGTCGAAGCCCTTCCCTCGGATCTAGGGGACAGCAGAGCCCAGTGACCCCATCCCTGTCGAAGCTGCACTTCCTCCGAGCGTCAAAACTCTGGAGCCACCCCAGGAGCCCTTCTCTAGCCCCAGCACCGGCCCCACCGCGGGTGGTTTGCACCCATTTGCCTCACTGCCCTGAGCTCAACTGCCCTCAGCTGCGGGACACAGAGAAGGCGAACGTGGAAAGTGACCAGAAGCATCCCATGAGGACCCAGGAGCCCCAACGCACGTCTGCATCCTCGTGCTTGTTGACGCCGTGGAAATAGAAAGGTTTTCCATTGATGAGGAACTGGCTCTCTGTGACAGCCACGGTTCGGATCCCCACAGGGAGCGTGTAGAAGTCAGACACAGGACCCACTGACGTCTGTGCAGTCAGCCGCACCTACGACAGCCAAGGCACCAGGGGTGAGCGCCCGACAGCCTGAGCCCCATCTGGCCCGCCCTCCGGCAGGAAGGCCCCATGCACCCCAGCAGCCACCTCTGGGCCTGCAAGCAGAGACACAGCAATCAGACTCTGTCCTTCCCTGGCTGATCCTGGGATGTGCCCTGCAAAACTAGGCCTTCCCCTTCAGCAGACAAGGTGGCTCGTGCCTGGAATCCCCATGCTTTGTGTCAGAGTGAGATTCCATCTCTATCAAAAAAAAAATTTTTTTTGGAGACATTCTCAGTCACCCAGGCTGGAGTGCAGTGGTGCAATCTCAACTCACTGCAGCCTCTGCCTCCCGGGTTCAAATTTCTCCTGCCTCAGCCTCCCGAGTAGCTGGGATTATAGGCGTGTGCCAGCATGGCCGGCAAATTTTTTTTAATTTAATTTTTTTTTTAAAAGGCAGGGTTTCACCACGTTGGTCAGGCTGGTCTTGAACTCCCGACCTCAGGTGATCCATCCGCCTTGGCCTCCAAAGTGCTTGGATTACAGGCGTGAGCCACCACACCTGGCCTAGCAAATTTCATATTTGTAGTAGAGACCGGATTTCACCACATGGGCCAGGCTGGTCTCGAACTCCTGGCCTCAAGTGATCTGCCCACCTTGGCCTCCCAAAGTGCTGGGACTACAGGTGTGAGCCATCATGCCCAGCTTGCTCTTGTTGCCCAGGCTGGAATGCAATGGCGCAATCTTGGCTCACCACAACCTCCGCCCCTCCCAGGTTAAAGCAATTCTCCTGCCTCAGCTACTGAGTAGCTAGGATTACAGGCATACGCCACCACGCCCAGCCAATGTTTGTATTTTTAGCAGAGAGGAGTTTCTCCATGTTGGTCAGATTGGTGGCAATCTCTCTACCTCAGGTGATCCACCCACCTCAGCCTCCCAAAGTGCTGGGATTACAGGCATGAACCACGGTGCCTAGACACAAAAAAATTTTTTTACTTAGCCAGTCATGGTGGCATGTGTCTGTAGTCCCAGCTACTCAGGAGGCCAAGGTTGGAGGATTGCTGCAGCCTGGGACCTCAAGGCTACAGTGACCTGTGATCACGCCATTGCACTCCAGCCTGGGTGACAGAGTGAGACCATCTCAAAAAACACAAAACGAAAACTGGGCCTCCCACCAAGGGTGGGAAACTCAGAAAGCTCAGAGGACCACACTGGCCCATTCACCTGTCCCGGGCTCCTGATGAAGCCAGGGCCACCAGATGGGGGCAACAGACCTCCCTGAAGCAAGTCCCAAACCACCATTACCTCCAATGAGTAAAGGTAGGCGGGGCGTTCGTGCATCAGGTACGGCCACCAGAGGTTGGCACCCGGCACCTTCAGCTGGCCCTGGGTCCCAGTCCCCTCAGCCACAACTTTGTTTTCTGCATTCAGAAGACGCACTTCCAACTCGAACTGGCTACTGCACTTCACGGATATCTGGTAATTCACTAGCCCTGCAGGCGGCAAGAGAAACCAGAGCTGAGGAAGGAACAACTTTCGTCACACAAACGGGAGCGCCCCGCAGCCTTCACTCCCAGGCAGCCATTTGTTTCTGCTGCTTTCCTTTAATTAAAAAAAATTTTTTTTTTTTGAGACGGAGTTTCGCTCGTTACCCAGGCTGGAGTGCAATGGCGCGATCTCGGCTCACCGCAACCTCTGCCTCCCGGGTTCAGGCAATTCTCCTGCCTCAGCCTCCTGAGTAGCTGGGATTACAGGCGTGCACCACCACGCCCAGCTAATTTTTGTATTTTTAGTAGAGACGGGGTTTCACCATGTTGACCAGGATGGTCTTGATGTCCTAACCTCGTGATCCACCCGCCTCGGCCTCCCAAAGTGCTAGGATTACAGGCGTCAGCCACCGTGCCCGGCTGGCAATTTTTTTTTTTAAGATGGAGTCTTGCTCTGTCACCCAGGCTGGACTGCAGTGGCTTGATCTCAGCTCACTACAACCTTTACCTCCAGGGCTCAGGTGATTCTCCTGCCTCAGCCTCCCAAGTACCTGGAATCACAGGTGCTCCTCACCATTACGCCGGGCTAATTTTTTGTAGTTTATTAGTAGAGACGGGGTTTTGCCATGTTGGCCAGGCTGGTCTCGAACTCCTGACCTCAGATGATCCACCCACTTCAGCCTCCCACAGTGCTGGGATTACAGGCATGAGCCCCCACACCTGGCACTTTTTTTAAAAAAATTTTTTTGAGGGCCGGGCACGGTGGCTCACGCCTGTAATCCCAGCACTTGGGGACGCTGAGGTGGCAGGATGGCTTGAGCCCAGGAGTTCAAGACCAGCCTGCAGAACAGAGAAACCACACCTTTCCTAAAAATACAAAAAACTGGCGGAGCATGGCAGCTAATGCCTATAATCCCAGCACTTTGGGAGGCCGAGGTAGGCAGATGATGGGGTCTAGAGTTCAAGACACCCCCGTCTCTACTAAAAATACAAAAAAGTATCTGCGTGTGGTGGTGTGCACCTGTAATCCCTGCTACTCAGGATGCTGAGGCAGGAGAAATTCCTGAACCCCTGGAGGCGGAGGTTGCAGTGAGCCGAGATTGTGCCATTGCACTCCAGCCTGGGTGACAGTAAGAGACTCAAAAAATACAAAAAACTTGTCGGGCATGGTGATGCGTGCCTGCAGCCCCAGCAGACCCAGCTACTTGGGAGGCTGAAGTCAGAGGACTGCTTGAGCCAGGAGTTGGGGGCTGCAGTGAGCTGTGATCCTGAAGCAGAATAGGGCATCAAGGAAGTGACCACGTCCTTCAGATGTGCCGACCATGGAGTGGAGACATGTGACATGTGAACAGGCATGTACAGCCACTAGGCGGGTGCACCCAGAGGACGACCCAGAACGTGCTTACAGTAACACCTCTTCCAGTTTCCCAGGAATGAATTATGCAGACTCCCAGAAAGGGAGTTTCCCCGATAATACTCAGCACTGTCTCATCCTTACCAGCAGCCTGCCCTGAATTCTCGCTCTCAGGCTGAACCAACTATTTTGCACCTCACTAATTTTTTTGAGATGGGGTCTCACTCTGTCACCCAGTCTGGAGTGCAGTGTGGCCATCTCAGTTCACTACAACATCCACCTCCTGGATTCAAGCGATTCTCCCATCTCAACCTCCCGAGCAGCTGGAATTACAGACACACGCCACCACGCCCAGCTACTTTTTTTGTGTTTAGAAACTGGGTTTCAATGCCTGAGCTCAAGTGATCCACCAGCCTTGGCTTCCCAAAGTGCTGGGATTATAGGCATGAGCCACTGTGCCTGGCCTATTCTGCAGTTCATTTCCAAAATACTTTTTTTCTTTGCAATAAATTGCTTTATACTGTATCACCTTTGCTGTGTGATTTTTGTTTAAATTTTTATTTATGGCCGGGCACGGTGGCTCAAGCCTGTAATCCCAGCACTTTGGGAGGCTGAGGAGGGTGGATCACGAGGTCAAGAGATCGAGACCATCCTGGTCAACATGGTGAAACCCCGTCTCTACTAAAAATACAAAAAATTAGCTGGGCATGGTGGTGCGTGCCTGTAATCCCAGCTACTCAGGAGGCTGAGGCGGTAGAATTGCCTGAACCCAGGAGGCGGAGGGTGCGGTGAGCCGAGATCATGCCATTGCACTCCAGCCTGGGTAACAAGAGCGAAACGCCATCTCAAAAAAAAAAAAAAAAAAAAAATTTTTTATTTATTTTTGAGACAGGATCTCACTATGTTGCCCAGGCTAGTCTCGAACTTTTGAGCTGAAGCGATAAATTATTTTAAATACATTACATGCCTATAATGTATTTAAAATCCCAGTGGCTGTGATTACAGGCATTAGCCACCACACCCAGCCTAAATTATTTTAAACTTAGAATACAGCCCCACAACAGCTGTCAATAGTCTCATACTGCACTCCAGCCTGGGCGACCGGGCAAGACCTCATCTCAGCAGAAGAAAAAGATGTATTTTTAGATAACATTGAAAGGAGGAAAAAAAAGATATATTTAAAAAAAGAATAACCAGGCGCGGTGGCTCACGCCTATAATCCCAGCACTTTGGGAGGCCAAGGTGCGTGGATCACAAGGTCAAGAGATCGAGACCATCCTGGTCAACGTGGTGAAACCCCGTCTCTACTAAAAATACAAAGAATTAGCTGGGCACGATGGCGCGTGCCTGTACTCCCAGCTACTCAGGAGGCTGAGGCAGGAGAATTGCTTGAACCCAGGAGGGGAGGTTGCGGTGAGCCGAGATCGCGCCATTGCACTCCAGCCTGGGTAACAAGAGTGAAACTCCGTCTCAAAAAAAAAAAATAAAGGGCTGAGCACAGTGGCTCACATCTGTAATCTCAGCACTTTGGGAGGCTGAGGCAGGCGGATCACAAGGTCAGGAGTTCAAGATGAGCCTGGCTAACATGGTGAAACCCCGTCTCTACTAAAAGTACAAAAATAAGCTGGGTGTGGTGGCACATGCCTGTAATCCCAGGTACTCAGGAGGCTGAGACAGGAGAATCGTTTGAACCCAGGAGGCAGAGCTTGCAGTGAGCCAAGACTGAGCCACTAGACTCCAGCCTGGGTGACACAGTGAAACGCTGTCTCAAAAAAATAAATAAATAAATAAATAAATAAAAATAAAAATAAAAATAAAAAAACTATAAAAATTTCTTAAAACCAGGGTATCCCAGCCAGGCGCGGTGGCTCACGCCCGCAATCCTTACACTTTGGGAGGTGGAGGCGGGCAGATCACCAGAGACTAGGAGTTCAACACCAGCCAGGCCAACATGGTGAAAGCCTGTCTCTACTGAAAAAACATAAAAATTAGCCAGGTGTGGTGGCAAGCACCTATAATCCCAGCTACTCAGGAGACGGAGGGAGGAGAATCACTTGAATCTGGGAGGCAGAGTGTGCAGTGAGCTGAGATTGCACCATTGTTCTCCAGCCTGGGCAACAGAGCAAAACTCCACCTCAAAAAAAATTTTTTTTTAAGACAAGGTCTCCGGCCGGGCGCGGTGGCTCAAGCCTGTAATCCCAGCACTTTGGGAGGCCGAGGCGGGTGGATCACGAGGTCAAGAGATCGAGACCATCCTGGTCAACATGGTGAAACCCCGTCTCTACTAAAAATACAAAAAATTAGCTGGGCAAGGTGGTGCGCGCCTGTAATCCCAGCTACTCAGGAGGCTGAGGCAGGAGAATTGCCTGAACCCAGGAGGCGGAGGTTGCGGTGAGCCGAGATCGCGCCACTGCACTCCATCCTGGGTAACAAGAGCAAAACTCTGTCTCAAAAAAAAAACAAAAAGACAAGGTCTCCCTCTTTTGCGCAGACTAGAGTACAGTGGCACAGTCCTTGTTCCCTGACCCCTTGACCTCCTAGGCTCAAGTGATTCTCCTGCCACAGCAGCTGGGACCACTGGCACAAACCATCGTAGCTGGCTAATTTTTAAAATTTTGGGGGTGATGGTCTCGCTATGTTGCCCAGGCTGGTCTTGAACTCCTGGCCTCAAGTGATTCTCCTAGCAGGGCCTCCTTGCAAAATGCTGGGATGACAGGCGTGAACTGCCAAACCCAGCCCCCTGAAACTGCCTGTCCCTTTAGCAGGATGTGTAGCAAGGGGAGCTGGTATGAGAGTAGCACCGTGAACGGGGGCAGAGGGGAGCTGGTGTGAGGGCAGTACGGTGGGAAGGGGCAGAGGGGAGCTGGAGAGAGGGCTACACCGAGGGAGGGGGCAGAGGGGAGCTGGTGTGAGGGCAGCACGGTGGGAAGGGGCAGAGGGGAGCTGGAGAGAGGGCTACACCGAGGGAGGGGGCAGAGGGGAGCTGGAGAGAGGGCTGCACCGAGGGAGGGGGCAGAGGGGAGCTGGTGTGAGAGCAGCACCACGGGAAGAGACAGGATTGCCACCCTGAGCTGTGTGACCTCAGGCCAGACCCCTCTTCTCAAAAGCGAGGTGAACCACACAGGTGATTTCGGGAGCCCATGCCCACTCAGTCTGGATATCGGCTTTGTAGGTGGATGGGAACCTGTGAGGGTTTACAGAAGATGGGAGAACCTTTTCCCGGGAGAGCTTTCCACACAGGGAACAGAGCCGGCTGGGCCCCGCTGAGGGGGGACCCGCCCGGAGCCCTCACCACTGTGTGGCTGCACGCCGGTGGCGGTGGTGATGTCATCGATGTAGCTGGTGGGTGTCGTGTACAGAAGCACAGACCGCTGCAGTCCTGCGTAGTTGAAGAAGTCGAAGTCTGTGTTCTGGACAAAGTAACCCTCGGGGTACCTGGGGTGGGAGGGCTGTGGTTTGCTGGGCCCTTGCCCTGGGTCGTCCCTAGATGCAGAGCCTGCACTCTTCGGCGGCCCTGTCCCTAGCAGGAAGACCGGGGGTGGGGCGGGAAGGTGGACGGTACCCACTTGGAGGTGTCCGTCATGTAGCGGATGGTTCCTGGTGGCAGGGTGGAGGGGCTGAGCGTGTTGTTGATGGCGATAGTGATACGGAGGTGGATGGACGAGGGCCCCACCTGGACCAGGCTGCTGATGTCGGCCTCAAACGGGAGGTAGCCACCCTCATGCTCAAGTGTGTCGACCCCGTTCACCCACTGCGGACACAGGAGATACGGGGAAGGGGCAGCAGGTCGGGGCATGAGGAGGGGCCCTGCTATCGGACACGCCCTCTTATAACCTGTAGCATGGGGCTCAGAGGCCTGCCAGCCACATGGGAAGAATGGCATGACAATGGGACAGATGAGGCCCCCCATCCCCCTACACAGGGCACAGCCCCCAGGGCAGGGCCCCCACCATCCGGCCGCAGGAGACAGGCTGTGGGTGGCAGCTGGGGGTCCCATGCTGTTCAGCAGCCGTGCACACCACCCGCTCTGCCTGCTCCCAGCCGAACTGACCACGATGGCATAGGAGTGGGCACTGCCAATCCTCAGCACCACTCTTGTACGCGGGTCCTGGGTCCACCGCTCCGGCAGGGTCACCTCCCGTTCGTACCACACCCAGCCGACAAAATGCCGCAGCCGCCAATCCTGGCCAATGTCGTTGAAGCTGGAGGGAACCGGCATGTCCACGGTGGGGCCGGACTGTGGAGAGAAGAGCGGGGATCAGCTCCTAGGCCCCCAAAGGGATCCCAGACCAGCGTGCTTCACAGCTGTGCCGCCAGGCCTAGCATACGCCCTGACACACAGCGGGACTCTTGGTGGAACAGACAGAACTTGCTGACGACAGGTCAACTGCCAGGGTGGTTCGTGTCCCTGGGCCAGTGTGGCCAGGAGTTCCTCCTCGGAGCAAGACAGGAGTGAGCCCAGGGCCACATCCCAGCCCCAGGAAAGAAGGTTCAGAACCGTGACTAAGAGGCAGATGACCCACTGCCTGTCACAGGGAGGAAGGCTGCCTGGAGGGCTGGGGGCTTTGCCTAGCACACTGTGAGTGCGGCGCCCACTGGCACCCAGCCCTCTCCTCTCTTCCTCCTGCAGTAAACGCTGCAAAGTCCGAAAAAGAGGATGTAGACCAGGCAGAAGCGGCCCAGACCTCACCCGGTCCCACTTCTCTGCCGACCACATCCAAGTCAGGAGGGGAACAGCGGTGGCGTCCTTGGCCTGATGTCACATCCTGTCCTCTATCTGAACCTTGGACACCAAGGTACCTTCCTGGCCCGGCAGAGCTGACCTCAGGATGTCTGAACTGTCCCCTCCTCCGGATCCCCGGGCCCAGCTCTGGGCAGCGCGTGCCGCTCTGGCCGGACTGGCCAGAAGTGTCTGGGTGGCTCACGCCTGTAATCAGCGCTTTGGGAGGTCAATGTAGGACGATGGCTTGAGGCCAGGGGTTCGAGACCAACCTGCGCAAAGTAGTGAGACACTATGTACAAAAGAAAAGTTTCTGTTGTTCCTTCGTTTTGCTTTGTGTTAATAAGCCCAGCTAACTTGCAAGGCAGGGGCCAGAGGGTCGCTTGAGCTCCTGTTAGGATTGCGCCACTGCGCTCCAGCCTCGGCGACAGGGCCAAACCCAGTCTCAAAAAATTGTTTAAATTAAAACGAAACATTAGAAAGAAGGACGCTGCCCGGGCTCAGCCTTCCTCCTGCCTCCTCTGCCCCGGCCCTCCCGGGTCCCCTCGGTCCCCCCGTCGGCCAACCCCGCACCCACAAGCCCGTTGACCTTTAACCTCCTCCGGGTCTCCAACCCCGAGGCGCTCGAAGGAAAAAGCCTGCGGGGGGCCCGAGCTCCCCAACTCCGCCGGGTTTCCGCGCGCCTCCCGCCCTGCCCCGGGCGCGCACCTCCCGCAGCGGCCGCCGGTACCACTGCTCCTCGAAGCCGCGGCGCCGGTTGTCGGAGAAGTCGGCGCGGAAGCTCCACAGGCCGTCCAGCGACTTGCGCTCCCGCGACGGGCTCTCCCGGGGGTACAGCATCCCGCCCGGCAGCGCCAGCGCGCAGCCCCACAGCAGCAGCCCGAGCGCCGCCCAGGCCACCGCCGGCCCCCGGACCATGCTTCCCGCGCCGCCGCCCGGCCGCAGCCCGTGGGGATAAGAGCAGTGAGGGAGGAGCCCGGCAAGCGTGCCGTAACGTGATGAGCCCGTGGGCGCCATGTTGGTTGAGGGCGATTGCCAGGCCTGGAGGGGAGGGCGGGGCCGGGCGCTGCCCCTTGGAGCCAGGGTCTGGGATCGTGGGGCTAGGACTTTGGGGAAGCCGGACCCTCGCACTCAGCCCCAACCAAGAAGGGCGAGGCCCAGGCTGGACGATCCAGCGCAGCAGGCCAGGACTGAACCCCTGAGATAGGCGGGATTCCCCCGTTTCTTCAACGAGCACCTCGGCTCGCTTTCCCCAGCCGGACTCCGCGCAGGCCCCAGGGGAACCTCTTCCCTGCCTGCTGGCTGCAGCCTCTTGCAGAGATGCACATCCTTGGGATGCGGCCATAGCCTTGACCATGGGCCTCTGGGGCCCCGACTCAGAGTCCAGGAGCTCCCTTTTGGCGCTGCAGGCACATAAAAATTCAGGGAGAAAGGCTGGGCACAGTGGCTCACGCCTGTAATCACAGCAGTTTGGGAGGCTGGGGCAGGCAGATCATTTGAGGTCAGGAGTTTGAGACCATCCTGGCCAACACAGATAAACTGTATCTCTACTAAAAATACAAAACTTAGCTGGGTGTGGTGTTGGGTGCCTGTAATCCCAGCTACTCCGGAGGCTGAGGCAGGAGAACCTCTTGAACCTGGGAGGCAGAGCTTGCAGTGAGCCGAAATCACACCACTGCACTCCAGCCTGGGCAATAGAGTGAGACTCCATCTTAAAAAAGTGCATTAAGACACAAAATGGGCCGGGTACGGTGACTCACACCTGTAATCCCAAGACTTTGGGAGGCTGAGGTAGGTGGATCATGAGGTCAGGAGTTCAAGACCAGCCTGGCCAACATGCTAAAACCCCGTCTCGGCCGGGAACGGTGGCTCAAGCCTGTAATCCCAGCACTTTGGGAGGCCGAGGCGGGTGGATCACGAGGTCAACAGATCGAGACCATCCTGGTCAACATGGTGAAACCCCATCTCTACTAAAAATACAAAAAATTAGCTGGGCATGGTGGCGCGTGCCTGTACTCCCAGTTACTCAGGAGGCTGAGGCAGGAGAATTGCCTGAACCCAGGAGGCGGAGGTTGTGGTGAGCCGAGATTGCGCCATTGCACTCCAGCCAGGGTAACAAGAGCGAAACTCCGTCTCAAAATAAATAAATAAATAAATAAAATAAACTAACTAACTTCCACTCTTGCTCTGAAACTTACCTCGGTCTCTTTTTTCTGCCTTATACCCCTCAGTTAAATGCTTTCTCCTGGGGAAGGAAGAATTGGGGTCACCGCAGACCCAAACAGATTCACCACAGGAAACGCTGATACTTCCACCGGTAGGTAACAAAGCTGCCTCCTATTTTATTCCTAAATAAGACAGCTACAGAGATTAAAAAAAAAAAAAAAAAGCTACATATGCCAGGCGCAGTGGCTCATGCCTTTAATCCCACCACTTTGGGAGGCTGAGGTCAGCAGTTCAACTGAAGTCAGAACACCTGGAGTCAGGGGTTCAAGACCAGACTGGCCACCTGGTGAGACCCTTTCTCTACTAAAAGTACAAAAAATTGGCTGGTCGTGGTGGTGCACACCTGTAATCCCAGCTATTCCGGAGGCTAATGCAGGAGAATTTCTTGAACCTGGGAGGTAGAGGTTGCAGCGAGCTGAAATAGTGCTACAACACTGCAGCCTAAGCAACAGAGTGGGACTGTGTCTCAAAAGAAATTAAAAAAAAAAAAAAGCTGGCCGGGCGCGGTGGCTCAAGCCTGTAATCCCAGCACTTTGGGAGGCCGAGGCAGGTGGATCGTGAAGTCAAGAGATCGGGACCATCCTGGTCACCATGGTGAAACCCTGTCTCTACAAAAAATTAGCTGGGCATGGTGGCGCGTGCCTGTAATCCCAGCTACTCAGGAGGCTGAGGCAGGAGAATTGCCTGAACCCAGCATGCGGAGGTTGCGGTGAGCCGAGATCACGCCATTGCACTCCAGCCTGGGTAACAAGAGCGAAACTCCGTCTCAAAAAAAAAAAAAACCACACACCTCTCACCCAATTTGCCTGCCAGGAACATCCGGAACGGCCGGCAGCAGTAGCTCAGGCCTGAAATCCCAGCACTTTGGGAGGCCAAGGCAGGTGGATCACCTGAGGTGAGTTCAAGACCAGCCTGACCACCATGGTGAAACCTCATTTCGAATTTTTTTTTTTGAAGACAGAGTCTCGCTCTGTCGCCAGGCACCGGGCTGGAGTGCAGTGGCCCGATCTTGGCTCACTACAACCTCTGCCTCCCGGATTTAAGCAGTTTTCCTGCCTCAGCTTCCCGGGACTACAGGCGCAGACTACCACGCCCAGCTAATTTTTTTGTACTTATAGTAGAGACAGGTTTTCACCATGTTGGCCAGGATGGTCTCGATCTCTTGACCTGGTGATCCGCCCGCCTCAGCCTCCCAAAGTGCTGGGATTACAGGCTTGAGCCACCACGCCCGGCTGAATTTTTTTTTTTTTTAGATGGAGTCTCACTCTGTCAGCCAGGCTGGAGTGCAGTGGCACAATCTCCACTCACTGCAACCTCCACCTCCCGAATTCAAGCAAACTTCCTGCCTCAGCATCCCAAGTAGTGGGGATTACAGGTGCCCACCACCACACCCAGCTTTGTATTTTTAGTAGAGACAGGGTTTCGCTATGTTGGCCAGGCTGGTCTCGAACTCCTGACCTGAGGTGATCCACCTGCCTCCGCCTCCCAAAATGCTATGATTACAGGCATGAGCCACCACACCCAGCCATGTTTTTTTGGTTTATTGTTTGTTGAGACAGAGTCTTGCTCTATGCCCTGGCTGTTTCTCCTCCTCCTCCTCTTTTCCTCCTCTTCAGATTACAGGCGAGCCACCTTGCCTGGCTGTTCCTCCTCCTTCTCTGATTACAGGCATGAGCCACCACACCGGGCTGTTCCTCCTCTGGCTGTTTTTTTCTCTCCTCCTCCTTCTCTTCCTCCCCTTTCCTCTTCCCTCCTTCTTCTTATTTTTTTTGAGATGAAGTCTCAAACCGTCACCCAGGCTGTAGTGCAGTGGCGCAATCTTGATTTACTGAAATCTCCACCTCCCGGGTTCAAGCAATTCTCCTGCCTCAGCCTCCAAAGTATCTGGGACTACAGGTGTGCGCCACCACATCCAGCTAATTTTTTTTTTGTGTGTGTGTGTTTTTAGTAGAGACAGGGTTTCACCATGTTGGCCAGGATGGTTTCCATCACCTGACCTCATGATCTGCCCACCTTGGCCTCCCAAAGTGCTGGGATTACAGGCCTGAGCCACCATGCCCGGACTCATTTTTATTATTATTTTTTTTTGAGACAGAGTTTCACTCTTGTTACCCAGTTTGGAGTGCAATGGCACGATCTCGGCTCACCGCAACCTCCGCCTTCTGGGTTCAGGCAATTCTCCTGCCTCGGCCTCCTGAGTAGCTGGGATTACAGGCACGCGCCACCGTGCCCAGCTAATTTTTGTATTTTTAGTAGACAGGATTTTGCCATGTTGGCCAGGCTGGTCTCAAACTCCTAACCTCAGGTGATTCACCCACCTCAGCCTCCCAGAGTGCTGTGATTACAGGCAAGAGACACTGTGCCAGCCTTATTATTAAGACAGTTTAGCTCTTGTTGCCCAGGCTGGAGTACTGTGGTATAATTTCGGCTCATCTTAGCCTCCGCCTCCCAGGTTCAAGCAATTCTCCTACCTCAGCCTCCCAAGTAGCTGGGATTACAGGCATGTGCCACCATGGCTGGCTAATTCTTTGTATTTTTAGTGGAGACAGGGTTTCACCATGTTGGCCAGGCTGGTCTCCAACTCCTTGCCTCAGGTGATCCGCCCGCCTCGATCACCTGGGCACCCAGCCTTGTTCTTTAGTAAACAAAATGTCATTACTCTCAAAATCACTTGGCAGGTGTCATTCATTCTCCCTTGAGTTTAGGTTGTTTATCTTTGTTAATAAAACATAAGTTTCAGACATTTCTTGTTTCTTTTAGGGACAGGCTCTTGTTCTGTTACTCAGGCTGGAGTAAAGTGCTGCCATCACAGCTCACTGGAGCCTCCGACTGCTGTGCTCAAGCGATCCTCCCGCCTCGGCCTTCCAAGCAGCAGGACTACAGGCACACACCACCACAACTGGCTATTTCTTTTTCTTGTTTTTTAGACAGAGTCCCACTCTGTGGCCCAGGCTGGAGTGCAGCAGTGTGGTCTCGGCTCACTGCCTCCTCTGCTTCCCAGGTTCAGGCAATTCTCCTGCCTGAACTTCCCAAGTAGCTGGGATTACAGGCATGCACCACCACGCCCAGCTACTTTTTGTATTTTTAATAGAAATGGGATTCCACCATGTTGGCCTGGCTGGTCTCCAACTCCTGGCCTCAAGTGATCACCAGCCTCACCCTCCTAGAGTGCTGGGATTTCAGCTGTGAGCCAACGTGTCCAGCTTGGCTAGTTTTATTTTTTTAATGTGGTAGCTGGGAAATTGCTATGTTGCCCATATTCATTGCTATGTGCTAGGATTACAGGTGTGAGCCACTACTCCTGGCCTAGGAGGTCACTTTGACACCCCGTTTGAAGGGGATAGGCCCTGGACAGGGCAGAGGCTGTGACAGGAGCCCCCTCTTCCCTCCCCATCTATGATTCTCACTGCCCTTGCCCAGTTTTCTCCGCTTCCATTTGTTTTTTGTGAGACAGGGTCTCTGTTGTCCAGGCTAGAACGCAATGGCGTGATCATAGCTCACCGCAGCCTCCACTCCTGGGCGCAAGTGATCCTCTTGCCTCAGCCTGACAAGTATCTGGGACTATATCCATGCACCACCACACCAGCCTAATTATTTGTTTTATTACTGGGTAGAGACGGGGTCTCCCTGTGTTGCCCAGGCTGATCTCCATCTCCTGGCCTCAAGCATCTTGCACCTTGCCCTTCCAAAGTGCTGGGATTACAGGCCATCCTGTCCTGCCTTTCCAGTCCCTCACCATGCCCACTGGCCAGTCCTGAAAAGCTCAGCTTCGAGGGCGCCAGGCTGGGGCAGGAAACACACAACAGTGTCCTCTCACGCTCACTTTATTTGGGAGCAGGCACAGAAGGACCTAGGCCTGCTGTGCCCGCAGTAGCGCCCGCACCTGGCGGATCTGCCAGTCGATGCTGGAGCGTGCAGTGCCGCCCAGGGCACCATACTGCTCCACGCTGTGCCCGTAGTCCCACACGCGGTTCACGTCACTCAAGAACAGGGGGCTGCAGAGAGAGGAAGAGTTGGGCCAGGGCGCGAGCCACCCCGGCCTCCAGGCACACAGGCCCACCCAGTAGGAGACAGCGTGGGGAGAGGGTGGGCCGAACCTGATGGTCTGCAGCTCCTGCAGCGACAGCTGGTTGAGGGCGACCCCCTTGGTCTCAGCCATGAACACAGCTTTCCCGGAGGCCTCGTGGGCCTGGCGGAATGGCATCTGGGTGGCAGGGAGGAAGGTGTCCCTGAGGCAGCTTCCTCCATGCCCTGATCTACCTCCATTGCCTGTACCCCTTCTTTTTTTGGGGGGTACAAAGTCTCGTTCTGTCGCCCAGGCTGGAGTGCAGTGACTCGATCTCACCTCACTGCAACATCCACCTGCCAGCTTCAAGAAATTCTCCTGCCTCAGCTTTCTGAGTAGCTGGGATTAGAGGAATGTGCCACCACATCTGGCTAATTATTGTATTTTTAGCAGAGACAGGGTTTTGCTATGTTGACCAGGCTGGTCTTGAACTTCTGGCCTCAAGAGACCCACCCACCTTGGCCTCCCAAAATGCTAGGATTACATGTGTGAGCCACAAGACTGGGCTGCCTGTGCCCCTTCCCGAATTCCCCCACCCTCTGGGGGTGCCCCATCTCCTCCCCCTCCCACTCACTGCTACACACTCACTCCTTTGCGGACCAGGTAATAGGCAAGGTCAGTGGCCAGCATATCGGGGCTGAGAGCCTGTCCCATGTTCTCTCGGTGAATCTGGGGGTACAGGTGGGGAAATGGTGAGCCCTGGGGACCTGGGGTCTGAAGCTGCAGGCCCAGGATCTGCCCCTCTGCCAGGATGTCCCTGGCTTGGGCAGCTCCTTTCTTACCGCTGGGCTCTGTCACTCTCAGCTTGAACCATCTTCTCATAATTATCAATAGTATTTATGTGTGCTATTACCGTTTACTGGCCTTTATGTTTTCAGAGTCCTTATCTTTAGCACGCATCAGAAGTTCCTGAGGATTTGTTGTCTTTTTTAAAGACAGGGTCTTGCTTTGCAGCCCAGGCTGGAGTGCAGTGCCGCAATCACGGTTCTCTGCATTCTTGATCTCCTGGGCTCAAGGGATCCTCCCACATCCGTCTCCTGAGTGGCTGGGACCACAGGTACATGCCATCTCAACTGGATAATTTAATCTTTTTAATTTTAGAGACAGGGTTTCGCTATGTTGCTCAGACTGGTTTTGAACTCCTGGGCTCAAGCAATGCTCCTGCCTCAGCCCCTCAAAGTGCTGGGATTACAGGTATGGGCCACCAGGCCTAGCCACTGGAGAATTTCTTAAAAATACAAATTGCTGGGGACTACTCCCAGAGCCTCTGATTCAGCCATCTGGAGTGAGGCCTCACACTGCATTTCTCAGGAGTTCTGAGGTGATGCTGGTGCTGCTAGTTGGGGGTACTAGCTTCAAGAAACTTTTTTTTTGAGATGGAGTCTTGCTCTGTTACACAGGCTGGAGTGCAATGGCATGACCTCTGCTCACTGCAATCTCCATCTACCGGGTTCAAGTGATTCTCCTGCCTCACCCACCCAGTAGCTGGGATTACAGGCATGTACCACCACACCCAGCTACTTTTTATATTTTTAGTAGAGACTGGGTTTCACCATGTTGGCCAGGCTGGTCTCAAACTCCTGACCTCAAGTGATCTGCCCATCTTAGCCTCTTAAAGTGCTGGGATTACGGGTGTGAGCCTCTGTGCCCAGCCAAGAAACACTGATTTTAAGACACATTCTGAACTATTTAGGAATGAAATGATGTGATGACGGGAATTTGCTTCGAAATAAGGGGGTGAAGGAGTGGGGGAAGGCAGTGGGTAAAGACAGTTGGAGCCAGAATGTCCGTGAGTTGATTATTGTTGAAGCTGGAGGTCAGTACATAGGACTTATTATGCATTTTCTAGCTGTTAGATACAGAAATTTCCCATAATAATTGATTTTAAAAGAAATGAGCCAGGCAAAGAGGCTCATGCCTGTAATCCTCAAACTTTGGGAGACGAAGGTAGAAAAATGGCTTGGGGCCAAGTGTTCGAGACCAGACTGAGCAACATAAGGAGACCCTGTCTCTACAGAAAATTTAAAAATTAGTCAGGCGTGGTGGCGCACTCCTGTGGTCCCAGCTACTCTGGAGACTGAGGTGGGAGGATCACTTGAGCCCAGGAGTTCAAGGCTGCAGTGAGCTACAAGTGCGCCATGCACTCCAGCCTGGGTGAGAGAGAGAAACTCTGTCTCTAAAAAATATATTTTTTAGATATTTAATTTATTTATATATTTGAAGACAGAGTTTCATTCTGTCGTCCAGGTTGGAGAGCCATGGCATGATTTCAGCTCACTGCAAACTCCATCTCCTGGGTTCAACTGATTCTCCTGTCTCAGCCTCCCAAGTAGCTGGGACTCAGGCGCTTTCCACCATAATTGGCTAATTTTTGTATTTTTAGTAGAGACGGGGTTTCACCATGTTGGCCAGGCTGGTCTCAAACCCCTGAACTCAAGTGATCAACCTGCCTCAGCCTCCCAAAGTGTGGGATTCTAGGCATGAGCCACTGCGCCCGCCCTCTATATAAATTTTCCTTTTTTACAGAGGGTTTTGGTCAGGCCAGTTGACAGTCCCCAGGCCCCTTGAGTCTCATCTGCTTCCATTGGGTGGCAGCAGTTTCTGTCTCTTCCCTGTTCCCCAGGAGCAGGAGTGAGCACACCTCTCCTTCCCTGCCCCAGGTCCTCCGGCCACTCCTCCCTCCTCCCAATGCCACCCTCCTGGAATGCCCACCCCCGTGCTTGGGACCTAGGGGAGGAGAGGCAGGTGGGTGTGGTCTTGCCTGCAGCGTAGAGATGACGCCAGTGGCCACCTGGAGCACGGCACTCATGGTGTCTGACACTTCAAACACAGCTTCCTTGTCCTCCTGGGAGGCACATGGCAGGAGGTGAGGACCTAGCAGCCCCCCAGCACCCAGGATCCCCACAGCCCTACCCCCCACTGAGGCATCCCTGCTGCCTTCCATGGGAAAAACACTCTGTACCCTAACAAAGGAAGGACAGAGAGCTCCAAGGGCAGCCATGGATGGGGCTGAGTGCACAGGATGTATGGCCATCCCGGGGGCCCTGCCTGGGTGTGCCAGAGTCCTGAGAACTGGCATATGGTGTGTAGGCAGGCAGGCCTCCCCTGGACACTGCGCCAGCCTCACACCTGTAGGTCTTTGTTGTAGGTACTGGGAAGTCCCTTGAGGGTCATCAGGAGCCCGGCACACTGTGGGAAGAGGGAGGCACAGAGGATGCACCGGGAATCCTGCCCCCGGTCACTCCCATCAGCCCCACCCCTCTCCCTGCCCTGCTCACCCGCCCGAACACACGGCCCGCCTTGCTCCGGATCAACTCCAAGCTGTCGGGGTTTTTCTTCTGGGGCATCAGGCTGCTTCCAGTGCTGGGGACAGAGGTGCGGGCACTGAAGGGGCTGGGCCCTTGGCTGGTCCAGTAGCGCACTGGCCAGGTCAGTGGAGGAGTGGGGCGGGGAGAAAGGAAGCCACATACATGGAGGGTGGGGAACACAGAGGCCGGGAGGGACAGGTGGAGGTGACACCTCGGGGTTTACCTGTAGGCATCCGAAAGCTGCACGAAGCTAAATTCCTTAGTGCCATAGAGGATGAGGTCCTCGGCCATCCTGCTGAGATGAGTCATACACAGCGAAGCCCAGAACAAAAACTCGGCTGGGAGGGAGAAAAGGTTCCCAGTCACCAGGCCTCCCCCATCCCCACCCAGACGGACCATAAGGGGTAGGAGGAGCTTAGGCGGTGGGGGACCTGGCTAAATTTTTTTTTTTTTTTTGAGACAAAGTTTTGCTCTTGTTATTCAGGCTGGAGTGCAATGGCGCGATCTCGGCTCACCGAAACCTCCTCCTCCTGGGTTCAGGCAATTCTCCTGCCTCAGCCTCCTGAGTAGCTGGGATTACAGGCACGCGCCACCATGCCCAGCTAATTTTTTTTGTATTTTTAGTAGAGACGGGGTTTCACCATGTTGACCAGGATGGTCTCCATCTCTTGAACTCGTGATCCACCTGCCTCGGCCTCCCAAAGTGCTGCGATTACAGGCTTGAGCCACTGCGCCCAGCCTAAATTTTTTTTTTTTTTTTTTTTTGAGACGGAGTCTCACTGTCACCAGGATGGAGTGCTATTGTGGATCTTGGCTCACTGCAACCTCCACCTCCTGGGTTCAAGTGATTCTCCTGCCTCACCCTCAGGAGTAGCTGGGACTGCAGGCGCTCTGCAACACACCCGGCCAATTTTTGTGTTTTTAGTAGAGACGGGGTTTCACCATGTTGGGCCAGGATGGTCTCGTTCTCCTGACCTCATAGTCTGCCCACCTCGGCCTCCCAAATTGCTGGGATTAGAGGTGTGAACCACCATGCCTGACCTAAATTTTCATTTGTTGTAAAGATGGGGTCTTGCTATGTTGCTCAGGCTGATCTGAAACTCCTATGCTCAAGCAATCTTCCTGCCTTGCCCCCCAAAGTTCTGGGATTACACATGTGAGCCCTGAACCTAGCCTGCTTTTGTTATTGGTATTGTTACTGTTTTCTATACACCAGCTTTACTGAGATACCATTCACATATAATTTACCCATTAATGTATTTTTTTTTTAAATTTTATTTCGCTCTTGTTCCCCAGGCTAGAGTGTACTGGCAAGATCTCAGCTCACTGCAGTCTTGGCCTCCCAGGTTAAAGTGATTCTCCTGCCTCAGCCTCCTGAGTTACAGATGCCCGCCACCACACCCAGCTAAATTTTGTATTATTTTGTATATTTTGTGTATTTTGTATATTTTGTATATTTTGTGTATTTTGTATATTTTGTATATTTTGTATAATTTAGTGGCCAGTGCTGGGAGTACAGGTGTGAGCCAGCATGCCCCACCCAGTTTACCCATTTAAAGTTTACACTTCAGTGTACATCCATCACCACAACCAGCCTGACCATACAGGGCATGGGAGGAGACTAGAGAGAAGCCGGGCTTGGGGGCAAAAGTGAGGCACAGGGCAAGGGACTGGCTCCCCAAGACTCACCCACAAAGTCACGCTCACTGGTAGCATCCATGCTGTTGAGAGTGATGGCCCTGAAGCTGAGTTCTGGGGGTGGGAGGAAGCAGGGCTGGGCTGGAGCACAGGGTATGGCCTCCTCTCCCCCAACCAGGTTGCCCTGCCCCCTCCCCCTGGAAAGAGGATCAGGGAAGAGGATCGGGGTGGGTTGGGTGGGAGCTGGCGGGAGGGATCTTTTGCATAGTCCCAGGGGGGCGGCAGGAGCCCGAGTCTCTCAGTACCAAGTGCCCCTGCCATGGGTGACCCCTGGCCTGGATGAGCTCAGCGCCCGTAGGCAATGAATGAAGGTTACACCAGGAGCCACAGGCCCCTGCCTTCTGGTCTCAGGTGTGTCTGTGGCTCCTGGTGGGGGCTGAGGGTGACTCTCCCTGGGGAGGAGGGGCAGAGCATCTCACCTGCTCTGAGCAGCTCTCGGTCCACACCCAGGGGATTGCCCGCAATGGCCCCGCTGCAGGGACAGGGGATTCACAGTGACCAGGGCTCCTGGCAGGCAGCCCCAACACACAGACAGACAGACACACACACACACACAGAACAGAGTCCTCATTGCCAGGGCAACCGCCTGGAGCTCAGCCCCTTTCCCGGCCCAGTCGCCTTGGGTGCACACTTGTCCCCAAGTGTCCCCAGAACACTTATCCCCAAGCACCAAGGCACCTTTGTGCAGGGAACCTGTCTCCTGACACATGTCCCCATATGTCAGGCTGAGGGCAGCAGGCTGGGCTCGCCAGGAGCCTCGCTGGAGAGCTCTGGCTCTGCTCAGACACATTTACTGGCTTGGTCGTCCCCATCTTGGTGAGAGCTGGGGCTCCATGCAGGATCCCCCTCTGAGCAGATAACCCGGCTTTCTGTCCCACTCTGCCCTTCCCAGCTCGTCTGCCAGTTCCTAAGCCTATGCAGCAGCCTGCCCCCTGAGGCCCCCGAGGCACTGGAGCCTCACCCACCTCCCCAGGGGCAGGACATCGATCCGCTTCCGCACCTCCAGCAGCCGCTCAGAGTCTCGGGTCAGCGCCACCGCGTGGCTGTGGGAAGCCAGGGCAGGAGGGTCAGGGCAGCCGGGTCCTCCCCTCCAGCATGGCCCCTGCACCTCGCCCGGCTCACCTCAGAATCCAGTGGCTCCAGCGGATAGGCTGGGCCCTCTGCAGGTGGGTGTACCCTGGGAAGAGGACGTCACATTCCCTGTGGGAAAAGAGGAGCAGGGGCTGGGGTGGAGGCTGGGGCAAGGCCTGCCGGTGACACTGGGACCCTGCAGGCCTGGGTCACCCCTGGGAAGGAGCGTTGCTCTGCAGCACTGCACCTGAATGAGAGATCCAGGATCTCCCAGGGACAGATCGCTCTTAAGGGAAAAAGAGGCCGGAAGTGGGGCCATGTGAACCATGCACTAGGCCTGAGCTGTGGGGCTCCTGGGGTGAGGCTTTGCCAGGAACACTCGAGGCCTGAACCTCTGTCACTCAGCATCTCTGAGGTGGGGCCGGAACAGGGGAGGACGCCTGTGTCAGGTATGACTTGGCCATGGGAGTTTTTGTTTGAAGATCCCAGAAATAGCTGGGGCTCATAAAGAGCTGCTCCAAGCAGCTGAGACGCCCTGCCCCTCATTCAAGTAGGCAGCCCAGAGGCAGAGGTGCTGCGAGCAGGTGAGACGCCCTGTCCCTCATTCAAGTAGGCAGGGCAGAGGCAGAGGTGCTGCGAGCAGCTGAGACGCCCTGTCCCTCATTCAAGTAGGCAGCGCAGAGGCAGAGGTGCTGCGAGCAGCTGAGACACCCTGCCCCTCATTCAAGTAGGCAGGGCAGAGGCAGAGGTGCTGTGAGTGATGCTCTTGTTTTCTTTCCTCTTTTTTTTTTAACCCAGTTTTTGAGAAGATGCTCCTCTTTTCTCGTTGTTCTGTTTTGTTTCTGTTCTTAGACACAAGTCTCCTTCTGCTGCCGAGGCTGGAGTGCAATGGCACGATCACAGCTCACTGCTGCCTCGATTTCCTGAGCTCACATGGTCCTCCTGCCTCAGCCTCCTGAGTAGCTGGGACTACAGAGTCATGCCACCATGCCCAGTTAATTTCTAATTTTTTGTAAAGATGGGGTCTTGCTATGTTGCCCTGGGTGGTCTGAAAGTCCTGGGTTCCAGTGATCCTCCTGCCTTGGCCTCCTAAAGGGCTGGGATTACCAATGTGAGCCACCATACCTTGGCCTCCCAAAGGGCTGGGATTACCAATGTGAGCTACCATACCTTGGCCTCCTAAAGGGCTAGGATTACCAATGTGAGCCACCATACCTTGGCCTCCCAAAGGGCTGGGATTACCAATGTGAGCCACCATACCTTGGCCTCCTAAAGGGCTGGGATTACCAATGTGAGCCACCATACCTGGCCTGTATTTTGTTGTTTTTGAGATGGAGTTTCACTCTTGGGGGCCAGCCTGGAGAGCACTAGCACAATATTGGCTCACTGCAACCTCCCCCTCCTGGGTTCAAGAGATTCTCCTGCCTCAGCCTCCAAAGTAGCTGGCATTACAAGCACCTGCCATCATGCCTGGCTAATTTATTTTTGAGACGGAGTTTCGCTCTTATCACCCAGGCTGGAGTGCAATGGCGTGATCTCGGCTCACCGCAACCTCTGCCTGCTGTGTTCAGGCAATTCTCCTGCCTCAGCCTCCTGAGTAGCTGGGATTACAGGTAGGTGCCACTGTGCCCAGCTAATTTTTTGTATTTTTAGTAGAGACGGGGGTTCACCATGTTGACCAGGATGGTCTCGATCTCTTGACCTCGTGATCCACCCGCCTCAGCCTCCCAAAGTGCTGGGATTACAGGCGTGAGCCACCGCGCCCAGCTGTATAAAACATTTTTAAAACTCACTATTGTGGTCCTAGGTACTCAGAAAGCTGAGGTAGGAGGGTTGTTTGAGTCCAGTAGTTTGAGTCTGCAGTGAGCTATTACCAGGCCACTGCACTCCATCCTAGGTGACAGAGCAAGACCTCTTATCTAAAGACAATTTAAAAAGTTAAAAATTTAGGCCAGCGTAGTGGCTCACACCTGTAATCCCAGCACTTTGGGAGGCCAAGGTGGGCGGATCACAAGGTCAGGAGTTTGAGATCAGTCTGGCCAACAAAGCGAAACTTCATCTCTAGTAAAAATACAAATAAAAATTACCTGGGCATGGTGGCACACGCCTGTAATCCCAGCTACTCAGAGGCTGAGGCAGGATAATTGCTTGAACCCAGGAGGCAGAGGTTGCAATGAGCCAAGATCGCACCACTGCACTCCAGACTAGGTGACAAAGTGAGACCTTGTCTAAAAAAAAAAAAAGACAAAGAAACCCTGAACCCCTGTAATCCCAGCACTTTGGGAGGCCAAGGCAGGTGGATCACTTGAGGTCAGGAGTTCAAGACCAGCCTGGCCAACACGGTGAAACCCCGTCTCTACTAAAAATACAAAAATTAGCCAGGCGTGGTGGCAGGCTCCTGTAATCTCAGCTACTCAGGAGGCTGAGGCAGGAGAATCACTTGAACCCAAAGGCAGTGGTTGTGAGCTGACCTCATGCTACTGCACTCCAACCTGGGCAACACAGCAAGACTCTGTCTCAAAAAAAAAAAAAAAAAAAGAAACCCTGAACTCAATAGCAGACACTCCCTGTTCCTCCTAGCAATCCAGCCCCATCTCCAGGGTGATAATTCATGTCCTTTGCTTCCCTCCAGGTGTGTGAAATAGGGGTAACAGGGAGTTGAGGAAAAGGAGGGGTCTCTGACAACACATAGAGAATTAGCAGCTCCTAATCCAGGTCTAAAGACACCAGGTCCCAGAAGCCAAAGCCTGGTATGAGGCAGCAGGAGGCAGCCTCTGGCTCTGTCTTTTGCCAGATGGGCCGGGTGGAGACCTGAAGTGTGAGATGGAAGACTGGGGCACAGGCAGGGTAGGGGGTAACTCTGGCTGCTCCAGGTACAGCAAAGCTATTGCCTTAGCTTCCTGCCCTCAAATCCTCAAAGGGTGAGTTTTCTTTCTTTCTTTTTTATTTATTTATTTATTTATTTATTTATTAGAGATGGGGTTTCACCATGTTGGCCAGGCTGGTCTTGAACTCCTGACCTCGTGATCCTCCCACCTTGGCCTCCCAAAGTGCTGCGATTAGAGGCGTGAGCCACCGTGCCCGGCTGTGTTTTCTTTCATTTTATTTTATTTTTTGAGATGGAGTCTCGGTCTGTTACCTAGGCTGCCATGCAATGGTGTGATCTTGGCTCACTGCAACCTGTCTCCCGGGTTCAAGCAATTCTCCTGCCTCAGCCTCCTGAGTAGGTGGGATTACAGGCACGCACCACCACACCCAACTAATTTTTGTATTTTTAGTAGAGATAGAGTTTCACCATGTTGGTCAGGCTGGTCTTGAACTCCTGACCTCAGGTGATCCACCCACCCCAGCCTCCGAAAGTGCTGGGATTACAGTCATGTGCCACCACACCTGGCCCCACGAAGGGCGAGTCTTCCCTGCCTGCTGAGCTAGACTGGCATGGGAGTATTGGGGCCCGCAGGAAATGCCCCACTCCTGGCTGCTCTGCCTTGATCCTGGAGTTCTGGGATGTCCCTGTGCCGCAGGGCCTGGTACCCCCACCCTGTTCACCCCTGCCACCTAGGTTTGCTGTTCAGGCTGCCATCACACCTCTCTCTGCCCCCTGGGTGTCCCTGGGGGACTCACGCCTCTGCCCGATCCACCATGGTCCTGATGAGCTCCCAGAGGAGGTTGGAGAGCGTGGAGCAGGTCTGCCGCATCCACAGCCTGAGGTCCGTGACCACCTGTGTGAGGAGGAGGTGGTGCTCAGGGAGGCTGGCGTGTTGCTTCCCTGGGAAGCCAGGACCCTGCTGAGCTCTGACTGCCCACTGGGCTCCCCGAGGTCGGGACAGCACAGAGCAGGGTCGGGGTGGGGGGCTAGAGGCACCTGGTCATTCCGGCTGCGTCCCGTGTGCAGCTTCCCTGCAGTTTCACCAATGAGCTCCTGGAGGTGAAGGGAGGTCCAAGGTCACAGTCTATATGCCCAGAGGGGTCAACCCAGGCAGGGCAGGGTTCATCAGCCCTGCCAACCTCCCTCAGGGCCCTGGGACCTGCCCAAATCTCTCGACGTTTCTGCTGAGCCCTTTTGTTCTTTTTTTTCTTTTGTAGTTATAGAACCTCGTTATGTTGCCCAGGCTGGTCTTGAACTCTTGGCCTCAAGTGATCCTCCCACCTCAGCCTCCCAAAGTGCTAGTATTATAGGCATGAGTCACTTCGCTGGGCCCATGTCCTGAGGTCTCTGCTGCCGTCTGCCAATGGTGAAGTAAACAGAACGATGGTGCTAATGCTCAAAGTGGCCCAGGGCTGGGTCAAGAGGGGACGCCAGGAAAGCGGTGGGGCTGGTGGGGGGCTGCAGGGGTCATACCTTCAGGCGGCGCTCGTTGGCTGTGTGGATGTCCTCATCATTGGGGTTGAGTTTGAAGGTGCCCTGGGCCCACTCCTCAGCCACCTATAGCAGGTAGCAGCAATGTCAGGGGTCAGATGAGCAGGTATCAGCAGCCAAGAGAGCCCCTGGCCTGGTTCCACCCAATCCCTCATGACTGACTGTGCCTGTCCAGGAGCTGAGTCCTGGAAGCCCACCCTGGGAGGGGGCATCTCGGGCCCAGCACACCTTCACCCATGAGCCATGTGGGCCACAGAGGTCATTAAAGAATGGAGAGAGGCAGTCATCAAGGTACAGGCAGTCATCAAGGTACACAGTTAAACAGCACTTGAGTACATAATTAGTTCAGTGTGAAACCACAGACGGGCAACACTGCACTATTTGCTCAGGGATTTGGTGGGAGCCTGGGGTCACAGGGAGGGGCCTCGGGTGGGGATTGGGCCACGGTGAGTACCTTTTCTAGGCCATGGAGTATCTGGTCCATCTCGGCCTTGGTGAGGAGCCCTGCCTTCTCCAGGCCCCTGCTGTAGGCTTTGCTGCCTTGAACATCCACCTCCCACAGCTGCCGGTCGTAGGTGATGGATGCGTTGAACTTCTCCATGATGGGGTCCACTGCACCCACAAATCGGCCACCCCACAGCTTCCCGCTCTGGCCAGGAAAGCAGGAACAATGAGTCTCTTCTCCACCCTCCAGAACAGTACCTCTTGCAAAGAGTCCTCGGGAAACTTATCAAGCCTGATGGTAGCAGGGGTATCAGGTCATTCTAACTGGGCAGATAAGGAGGCTGAGACCTTCCCAGAGTCACCCTGGGAGTGAGCATGGGAATGTGGCTAGACACCAAAGTTTGGGTTCTTTTTTTTTTTTTGAGACAGAGTCTTGCTCTGTCAGCCAGGCTGGAATGCACTGGCTTGACCTCAGCTCACTGCAACCTCTGCCTCCTGGGTTCAAGAGATTTTCCTGCCTCAGCCTCCTGAATAGCTAGGACTACAGGCGCCCACCGGCACACCCGGATGATTTTTGTATTATTAGTAGAGATGGGGTTTCACCGTGTTGGCCAGGCTGGTGATCCTCAGGTGATCCTCCTGTCTCACCTCCCAAAGTGCTGGGATTACATGCATGAGCCACTGCATCTGGCCTCGAAGTTGGGGTTTCTTTCCCACCACATGGCACCACTCCAAGGAGATGGTGGCAGGGCTTGAGGCACCCCTAGGATCACAGCAGAGTTTCTGGAACCTTTCCTGCAACTGACCAAGGTGCTAGGTGCCATCCTAACTGCTGACACAACCCTGTGGGGTAGGCACCAATACAATTCCACTATGGAGAGGGGGAAACTGAGGCACAGAGAGGCATGCAGCCTGCCCTCACTGAGGGTGGGTGAGCAGGGCTGCAGCCCAGCAGTCTGAAGTTAGAACACATGCTCTTCACCCTGTTCCACCGGGGCCTCTGGGCTTGGCTCTAGTGTCCACCAAGCATGATACCTTGCAACTCTCCCTCACAGCTTGGAGCCGGACTAAGATCCCAATTCCCACCACTCCCTTGGCTCTGAAGAGCACCCTAACACCCTCCATCGTCACTGCCCTTCTAGGTCAGTGGGTGACCCCTTATTTCCCAGGAGCGAAGGGCAGAGGGATGATATGTAGACATCTATGTTTTGTTCTTTTTTTGAGATGGAGTCTCGCTCCATTGCCCAGGCTGGAGTGCAGTGGCGCAATCTTGGCTCACCGCAACCTCCACTTCCCGGGTTCAAGCCAATTCTCCTGCCTCAGACTCCCAAGTAGCTGGGATTACAGGCACCTGCCACCACACATGGCTGATTTTTGTATTTTTGGTGGAGACGGGGTTTCACCATGTTGGCCAGGCTGGTCTTGAACTCCTGACCTCAAGTGATCCACCTGCCCTGGCCTCCCAATGTGCTGGGATTACAGGCATGAGCCGCTGTGCCTGGCCAGTTTTATTCTTTAAACATTTTTTTAAATTCTTTTTTAGACACAGGGTCTCGCTCTGTTACCTAGGCTGGAGTGCAGTGGCGCCATCATAGCTCACTGCAGCCTCAAACTCCTGGGTTCAACCAATCCTCCCTCCTCAGCTTCCCCAGTAGTTGGGACTAGAGGCATGCGCCACCACACCCAGATTAAAATTTTTTTTAATTTTGTAGAGTCAAGGCCAGGTGTGGTGGCTCATGCCTATAATCCCAGAACTTTGGGAGGCTGAGGCGGGTGGATCACGAGGTCAAGAGATCGAGACCATCCTGGTCAACAAGGTGAAACCCCGTCTCTACTAAAAATACAAAAATTAGCTGGGCACGGTGGTGCACGCCTGTAGTCCCAGCTACTCGGGAGGCTGAGGCAGGAGAATTGCTTGAACCCAGAAGGCGGAGGTTGCGGTGAGCCAAGATCGCACCATTGCACTCCAGTCTGGGTAACAACAGTGAAACTCCGTCTCAAAAAAAAATAAAAAATTTTGTAGAGTCAGGGTCTCACTATGTTGCCCAGGCTAGTCTTGAACTCCTGGGCTCAAGCAATCCTCCAGCCTCAGCTTCCCAGAGTGCTGGGATTACAGGCATGAGCCAAGGTGCCGGCCACATCTATGTTTTGAAAAAGGGCAGAGGCCAGGGCATGGGACAGATTGGGGAGGTTATAGAACACCTGGGGAGCAGCCCTAGTGCCCGGAGTGCCAAGGACTGGGAGGGAGGGTGGGGTAGAGGTGGGCATGTCACTGCACTGGTGCCCTTTGTGAGGAAGGGCATCTACGGTGGCCAATGGGGACATATGTTTTCCTCTGTCCCCCTGCAATGCACCAGACCTCTGTTAATCACCTGGCCTGGGGCCTATTGTTAAACCTCAGGGTTGGGAGGCCCAGGAGGGTGGATCACTTGAGGTCAGGAGTTCGAGACCAGCTTAGCCAACGTAGTGAAACCCCATCTGTAGTAAAAATACAAAAATTAGCCAGGCGCGGTGGCAGGCAGCTGTAGTCTCAGCGACTTGGGAGTCTGAAGCAGGAGAATCACTTAATCCTGGGGGCAGAGTTTGCAGTGAGCAGAGATGATGCCATTGACTGCAGCCTGGGTGACAGAGGAAGACTCAAAAATAATAGTAATAAAAGTTAAGGATAATAGTACCTCTCTGATAGCCTTGTTGTGAGCATTCAATCAGATAACACCTGCAAACTGCACACGTAACACGATGCCTGGCTCTCAGGAAGGACTCGGGAAATGTCAGCTGTTACTAGGGGAAGGCTGGCAGGGGATAGGATGTGCTTCAGCGCCACTCCTGATTCCTGTGTGCACCCCAGAGACCTCTACAGTGCTCTGGTCCTGAGCTATGAGCTGGCTCTCCATGCCCAACCACCCTGGCTGCCAAAGGACTCTGCCCTGCAGAGGCAGTCTCTGCCCCCACCAGTCTTTTGAGCTGGTCCTGCTCCTTACCCCACGGCTGCCCCACCAAGCCTAGATCTCCAGCAAAGTGCCACATGGGGCCCTGGTCCTGATCACTAGGGCCAGCCAGTCATAATTGGAGGCAGCCTGCCCCTCAGCCAGGAGCCTGGCACCACCTCCCCCAGGGAGTTCCTGGGCCACCCTGCCTGGGATGTTAGTAAAAACAACAACTACTTAATAAGTGGGGCCACAGCCAAACCAATTAGTGCCAACCTACAGGAGGGCCTGGGGCAAGCTGAGGTCACCTGGAGTGCTGGGCTGGTCGGAGGGCAAACCACTCTGCTCTAGGACCAGGCTCCTTCCCGTACTGGCAGGCAGAATAGGACCCCACGGGGAGATCAGAGTGAGGGGTCTCCCCTTGGGCACTGAGGAGAGGGGAGGCCCAGTGTGGTAGCAGAAGGTGCTACTCCAAGCCAGGACACATCTGGGCCAGAATGGTCTCTTCAGGGCCAGGGGATGAGGCACTGAGTTGGGCTGGGTTGAATGAGCAACAGTCAAGGTCGAATGTACGTGGGAAATATCAGTTTGAGGGGTTTGTGGTTTTTTGTTTTTTGTTTTTTTGTTGTTTTTTCTTTTTTTGAGACGGAGTTTTGCTCTTGTTGCCCAGGCTGGAGTGCAGTGGCGTGATCTTGGCTCACTGTAACCTCTGCCTCCCCGGTTCTAGCAATTCTCCTGTCTCAGCCTTCCTAGTAGCTGTTTTGTTTTTTTTTTTTTTTAGATGGGGTCTCACTCTGTCACCCAGGCTGGAGTGCAGTGGTGCAATCTCAGCTCACTGCAATGTTTGCCTCCCGGGTTCAAGTGATTCTTCTACCCCAGCCTCCCAAATAGCTGGGACTACAGGTGCCCACCACCATGCATGGCTAATTTTTGTAGTTTTAGTAGAGATGGGGTTTCACTATGTTGGCCAGGTTGGTCTTGAACTCCTGACCTCAGGTGATCTGCCTGCTTCGGCCTCCCAAAATGCTGGAATTACAGGCATGAGGCACAATACCTGGCAGGTTTTTTTTGTATTTTGAGACTGGATCTCACTGTTGTCTGGGCTAAAGTGCAGTGGTGAGATAATCCTTACTGCAGCCTCAAATTCCTGGGCTTAAGGGGTCCTCCTGCCTCTGCTTCCCATCAGATAACAGGTGTATGCCACCACACATGGATAATTTTCAAAATTTTTTTGTAGAGACGGAGTCTCACTATGTTGCCCAGGCTGGTCTGGAATTCCTGGGCTCCAGCAGTGCAGGAGTTCGAGACCTCAGCCTCCCAGAGTAGAAACAGCGGTACTGTGTGGCCAGCCACCATTTACTGAGCACCTCCTGTTGCTTGGCCCTGTGCTAGGGACTGGACATATGTTATTTTATGCCCTTCTATGAGGTGGGCACTGTTACCCCTATTTCACAAATGAAGAAAGAGGCTCAGAGGGCTGGAGGGACTGGTACAGAAACCAAGTCTATTTGGCTCCAAAGTCCAGGCCTTCCCCGCTTCCTCCCCCATGATCCAGAAGCTTGCAGGGCACTGAGAGCAAGTGAATTTCTAGCTAATGAGGGCCAGAAGGGGCTGGAACCCAGACCTCAGGCTTGCAGGGTTCCCTTCATCAGGCGTCAGGCCAACAGCCCCTTTCACTTGAAGGGTCCAGGGCAATGGCCTTACAGAGGGAGGCCGACAGCTGTTACTACCCCGTCGCCAGACACATCAACTGAGGCCCAGGGGAGGAAACCTGTGCCTGGGGTCAGGAAGAGAAGCCAGGGGCCACCGACCCTAAGGAGCAGGCGCGGTAGGGCAGGAAGGGTTGCTGGAGCCACGGGGCGAGGCCCCCCGTTCCCTGCCTCTTTCCACATGCCAAAGTCAAGGACAAAAACACTTGAGGGGCTGATTCTTCTGCAAACAGGGACAAGGGCGGCAGCAGGAGAAGGGGTGCGGTGGGGGGCCCCATGGGAGGACGCGGGAAAAGAAGGAATGCGGAGGTGGGGGCTGAAGGCTGGGGGCGCTTTCCCCACCAGGCAGGCGTCACTGCGAGGTGAGGGCAGAGCCACTGTACCCCGGAAGAGTGGGCGGCAGCTGAGCTCCAGCAGGTGCGCCCGGGAGGGCGGGGTGGGGGCTGCGGGCTGCCTGGGGGACGGCTCCCGGCGGGGTGGCCGGAGGCAGGTCTGGCGCCCCCACCCTCTCCTGCGGGAGCCGGGAGGACCCGCGTCCCCGAGTCCCACTCACCTCCGAGGCCATGTTGGGCGGCTCCTCGTCGTCCTTCGGGTCTGGAAAACAAGACGCGGCTGACGACCTCCGGTGCCCACAGGGTCCCCCGGGCCGGGCCGGCCCCGAGCTCCCCGCACGGCGCTTGGCCGAGCGCAGCCTGCGGGGACGCGGACGTGAGCGCGCGCCACGGTTCTCCGCGTCCTCCGCGCCCGTCCCGCCGCCGCGCACTCACCTCAGCCTGGTCGCGCGGTCACCGTCGCGCCCGCCACCGGGCTGGGCTTTTCTGGCCCGGATGGCGTCAGCTGCCGCCCAGCCCCGTCCCCGCCCCTGCCGGCGGCCGCGCCAATAGAAGGCCGCCCGGCGGGGTGGGCGTGGCCGCATCCTCCAATCCTGGCTGCGGGCGGGGCCACCGGCTGACCTGGAGGCGGAGCTGCCCGGACCCCGGCGGGAAGGGGGCGGGGCTTGGGCTGGGGACGCTGGCGCCCCCGCGTTCGTGCTGTGGCCAGCAGACACGCAGGGTACTGGAGACTCGGGCCAGGGGTACAGGCTACGACATCAGGCCCGCCAAGGGTCCATAAGACATACAAGGAGAAATGGCATGTTCGCTCATTCATTCATTCAACAAACATGTACCGAGCACCTCTATATGCCGGTTACAGAGTTAGAAACGCACTGAGGAGGCCGGGCGCGGTGGCTCACGCCTGTAATCCCAGCACTTTGGGAGGCCGAGGCGGGTGGATCACGAAGTCAAGAGATCGAGACCATCCTGGCCAACACGGTGAAACCCCGTCTCTATTAAAAATACAGAAAAAAAAAAAAAAAAACCCTTCTCACTACTGCACTTGACTAGTCTTTAAAATAAATAAATAAATAATACTAAAAATTAGCTGGGCGTGGTGGCGCACCCCTGTAGTCCCAGCTACTTGGGAGGCTGAGGCAGGAGAATTGCTTGAACCCGGGAGGCGGAGGTTGCAGTGAGCTGAGGTCGCGCCATTGCACTCCAGCCTGGTGCCTGGTGACCGAGTGAGCCTCTGTGTCAAAAGAAAAAAAAAAAAACCACGTTGAGGAAAAAGGAAGGAGAATAAGAAATAAAGCCTGTGCCAGGTGCGGTGGCTCAAGGCTGTAATCCCAGCATTTTGGGAGGCAGAGGTGGGAGGATCGCTTGAGGCCAGGAGTTGGAGACCAGCCTGGGAAACACAGCAAGACTTTCTTTCTAAAAAATTAAAATAAAAAAGTTAGCCGGATGTGGTGACACACACCTAAAAAGTCCCAGCTACTCAGGTGGATCACTTGAGCTCAGGCGTTCAAGGTTACAGTGAGCTATGATCATGCCACTGCATTTTGGCCTCTTTTACTGAGACCTAGACTTCAGAAAAAAAAGTTATGTTTACACTATTCTCTAGTCTCTTACTATTTATTTTATTTTTGATTTTTATTTATTTATTTATTTTTGAGAGGTAGTCTTGCTCTGTCACCCAAGCTGGAGTGCAGTGGTGCTTATCTTGGCTCACTGCAAACTCTACCTGCTGGGTTCAAGTGATTCTCCTGCCTCAGCCTCCTACTTAGCTGGGATTACAAGCAAGCACCATCACCCCCAGCTAAACTTTTTTGCATTTTAGTAGAGATGGGATTTCACCATGCTGGTCAGGCTGGTTTTGAACTCCTGACCTGAAATGATCCACCTGCCTCGGCCTTTCTTTTTTCCTTTTTTCTTTTTTTTTTTTTTTTTTTTGAGACGGAGTTTCGCTCTTGTTACCCAGTCTGGAGTGCAATGGTGCGATCTTGGCTCACCGCAACCTCCACCTCCTGGGTTCAGGCAATTCTCCTGCCTCAGCCTCCCGAGTAGCTGGGATTACAGGCACGTGCCACCATGCCCAGCTGATTTTTGTATTTTTAGTAGAGACGGGGTTTCACCTCGTTGACCAGGATGGTTTCGATCTCTTAACCTCGTGATCCACCTGCCTCGGCCTCCCAAAGTGCTGGGATTACAGGCGTGAGCCACTATGCCAGGCCTGCAGAATTTTTTTCAAAATTAGAGTCAATCTTCTCAAATCCTGCTGCTACTTTATCAACTGAGTTTTTATGTAGTATTTTAAATCTTTTTCTGTTATTTCAACAATATTCACAGCACCTTCACCGGCAGTACATCCCATTGGAAGAAACCTTTTTTTTTTTTCTCAATCACAAAAAGCAACTGCTGATTCATCCAAGTTTGATCACAGGATTGAGCAACTCACTCCCGTCTTCGGACTGAACTTCTAATTCTAGTTCTCTTGCTGTTTCTACCACACCGGCAGTTCCTTCCTCCACCAATGTCTCGAACGTCTCACAATCTTCCATGAGGGTTGGAATCCACTTCTCCAAACTTGTTCATGTTCATCTTTTGACCTTATCCCAAGAATAACAAATGTTTTGTTTTTGTATTTTTAGTAGAGACCGGGTTTATCATATTGGCCAAGCTGGTCTTGAACTTCTGACCTCACGATCCGCCCAAGTTGGCCTCCCAAAGTGCTGGGATGACAGACGTGAACTACTGTGCCCTGCCAAATAACACATGTTTTTAATGGCATCAATGGTGAATCCTTTCCAGAAGTTTTCAATGGCTTTGCCCAAATCCATCAGAGGAATCACTAGCTATGGTAGCCACAGCCTTACAAAATGTATTTGGTTTTTTTGAGATGGAGTTTCACTCTTTTGCCCAGGCTGGATTGAAGTGGCATGATCTCAGCTCACTGCAACCTTTACCCCCAGGTCCAAGAGATTCTCCAGCCTCAGCCTACCAAGTAGCTGAGATTATAGGCTCCCACCACCATGCCCAGCTAATTTTTTATTTTAGATTTCACCATGTTGGCCACGCTGGTCTTGAACTCCTGACCTCAGGTGATCCACCCATCTCAGCCTCCCAAAATGTTAGGATTACAGGCATCAGCCACTGCACCCAGCCAAAATACGTTTTTTCCTTTTCTTTCATTTCTTTGTATGTTTGTTTGTTTTTTGAGACTGAGTCTTGCTCTGTTGCCCAGGCTGGAGTGCAGTGGTGTGATCTCAGCTCACTGTAACCTCTACCTCCCAGGTTCAAGCAATTCTCCTACTTCAGCCTCCCAAGTAGCTGAGATTACAGGCGTATGCCACCACGCCCGGCTAATTTTTTTGTATTTTTAGTAGAGACAGTGTTTCCATCTCTGCTGACCAGGCTGGTCTCAAACTCCTGACCTCAAGTGATCCACCCACCTTGGCCTCCCAAAGTGCTGGGATTAAAGACGTGAGCCACAGTGCCCAGCCCAAAATGCATTCCTCAAATAATAAGACTAGAAAGTCAAAATTGGCCAGGGGTGATAGCTCACGCCTGTAATCCCAGTACTTTGGGAGGCCGAGGCAGGTGGATTACCTCAGGTCAGGAGTTCGAGACCAGCCTGGCCAACATGGCCTCTATTAAAAATACAAAAAAATTGGCTGGGTGTGTTGGCTCACGCCTGTAATCCAAGCACTTTGGAGGCCAAGACGGATGGATCACCTGAGGTCAGGAGTTCAAGACCAGCCTGACCAACATGGTGAAACCCCGTCTTAAAAAAAAAAAAGCCGGGCGTGGTGGCTCACGCCTATAATCCCAGCACTTTGGGAGGCCAAGGCAGGTGGATCACGAGGTCAAGAGACCATCCTGGTCAACATGATGAAACCCCATCTCTACTAAAAAATACAAAAATTAGCTGGGCATGGTGGCTCAGCCTGTAATCCCAGCTACTCCGGAGGCTGAGGCAGGAGAATTGCTTGAACCCAGGAGGCGGAGGTTGCAGTGAGCCAAGATTGCGCCATTGCACTCCAGCCTGGGTAACAAGAGCGAAACTCTGTCTCAAAAATAAAAAAATAAAAATAACTTTTCCTGCCAGGTGCAGTGGCTCACACCTGTAATTCCAGCACTTTGGGAGGGCAAGGTGGGCAGATCATCTGAGGTCAGGAGTTTAAGACCAACCTGGCCAATACAAAAATTCTCCAAGTGTGTTGGTAATACCTGTAATCCCAGCAACTCAAGAGGCTGAGGCAAGAGAATCACTGGAACCCAAGAGCAGAGGTTGCAGTGAGCCAAGGTCTCGCCATTGAGCTCCAGCCTGGGCAAGAGAACGAGACTCCCATCTCAAGAGGAAAAAAAAGAACGTTTCCTTTGTGTTCACAACTTGGCTAACAGGTTTGCTGTTGTTCTATCTCAGTTTTCAGCATATCCTCCTCACGATGTCTAATCACTTCCAGCTTTTGATTTTAAGTGAGATATGTAGCACCCTTCCTTCCACTTTCACACTTAAAGGCCATTGTAGGGTTATTAATTGGCCTAACCTCAATATTGTTCTGTCTCAGGAAATAGGGAGACCCAAGAGGGCAAGATGGCACGAGATGAAAGCAAGCTGGTCAGTGAGGCAGTTAGAACACACACATTTATTGATTCAATTCGCCATATTTTCTTATGTTGTTTTTAAATTCACGATCTTATATGAGCACAGTGTATGATGCCCAAAACAACTGTAATAGCAACATCAGTGACCAGTGATCACCACAGCAGATACAGTAATAATGAAAACATTTGAAATATTGCGAGAAGGCTGGGCTTGGTGGCTCACGCCTGTAATCCCAGCACTTTGGGAGGCCGAGGCGGGTGGATCACCAAGTCAAGAGTTTGAGACCATCCTGGTCAACATGGTGAAACCCCGTCTCTACTAAAAATACAAAAATTAGCTGGGCACGGTGGCGCGCGCCTGTAATCGCAGCTACTCGGGAGGCTGAGGAGGGAGAATTGCTTGAACCCAGGAGGCGGAGGTTGCAGTGAGCTGAGATCGCGCCATTGCACTCCAGCCTGGGTAACAAGAGCGAAACTCCGTCTCAAAAAAAAAAAAAAAGAAATACTGCAAGAATAACCGAGCTGTGACACAGAGGTATGCGGTGAGCACGTGCTGTTGGAAAGATGCCACTGATAAACTTGCTCAACGCAAGGTCACCACAAACCTGCAATTTATAAAATACACAGTTTTCTGGGAAGCACAATAAATCAAATTGCAATATAACAAGGTGTGCCCGAACGTGCTACATCTGACTCATACTCAGTGTTCAATCAATAATAATTGCTATGATTAATACATAAGGCCCTCGAGGGTCAAGATAAAGCTGGTTTGAAATAACAATTCCGACTGCTGTGGTTTTGTTTTTGTTTTTGAGATGGACTCTTGCTCTGTTGCCTGGGCTGGAGTGCCAGTGGCGTGATCTCGGCTCACGGCAACCTCCACCTCCTGGATTCAAGTCATTCTCCCACCACAGCCTCCTGAGCAGCTGGGATTACAGGTGCCCACGATTACAGCCTGCTAATTTCTTTTTTCTTTTGAGAAGGAGTCTCACTCTGTCACCCAGGCTGGAGTGCAGTGGCGTGATCTAGGCTCACTGCAACTTCTGCCTCCCAAGTTGAAGCAATTCTCTGCCTTAGCCTCCCAAATAGCTGGGATTACAGGCTCCTGCCAGCATGCTATTTAATTATTTTTTTGTATTTTTAGTAGAGACGGGGTTTCACCATGTTGGCCAGGCTGGTCTTGAATTCCTGACCTCATTATCCACCCACCTCTGCCTCCTAAAGTGCTGGAATTACACATGTGAGCCACCGCACCTGGCCCACCCTGCTAAATTAAAAAAATTTTTTTTTGATAGAGTCTCACTCTATCCCCCATGCTGGAGTGTAGTGATGTAATCTTGGCTCACTGCAACCTCCACTTCCTGGGTTCACGCAATTCTCCTGCGTCAGCCTCCCGAGTAGCTGGGATTACAGGAATGTGCCACCATGCTCGGCTAATTTTTTTTTGGTTTGTATTTTTCGTAGAGACAGGGTTTCGCCATGTTGGTCAGGCTGTTCTCAAACACCTGATCCCAGCTGATCTGCCTGACTTGGCTTCCCAAAGTGCTGAGATTCTGGGTGTGAGCCACTGCGCCTGGCCACTACTGCGATGCTTTCAATGCTTTTTATGTGCAAAGTACTATATGTGTATATCTGTTGTCTTTTGCTGTGTAAAGAGACATCCCAGGTTGTAAAACAATTACTGTCACAATTATTATCTCTGATAATTCAGGGTATTGAATTGGCTAGAAGGTCTTGCTTAGGGTTCCTCATATGGTTATAGTACCGAACTGAGGCTGGGGTCATTTTCTTTTTGTTTTTATTTTTCGAGATAGAGTCTTGCTCTGTTGCCAAGGCTGGAGTTCAGTGGCTTGATCATGGCTCACTGCAACCTCTGCCTCCTGGGTTCAAGGAATTCTCCTGTCTGACCTCTCGAATAACTGGGATTACAGGCATGTACCACCATGTAGGGTCTTTCAAAAGCTTCCTCAGTCACATGTATTGTATTTAGGCTTGGAAGACTCAAATGGCTGACGGCTAGAACAGACAGGACATCTCACAGTCCAACTGTGTGATCTCTCCGTGTAATCCCTTCAGCATGGTGTCTTGGAGACAGCTGGGTTCTTACAGGCTGGCTCTATGGTCCAAAGGCCCATATTCCCAGAGCGAGCCAGGTGGGAGCTGCATCACCATTTATTTATTTATTTTTAAATAGAGACGGGGTCTTGCCATGTTGCCCAGGCTGGAGTGCAGTGGCTATTCACAGGTGTGATCCCACTACTGATCAGCACGGGAGTTTTGACCTGCTCCATTTCCCACCTGGGCCGGTTCACCCCTCCTTAGGCAACCTGGTGGTCCCCCGCTCCCGGGAGGCCATATTTCTTTTTTTTGAGACGGAGTTTCACTCTTGTTACCCAGGCTGGAGTGCAATGGCATGATCTCGGCTTACCGCAACCTCTGCCTCCTGGGTTCAGGCAATTCTCCTGCCTCAGCCTCCTGAGTAGCTGGGATTACAGGCACGCACCACCATGCCCAGCTAATTTTTTGTATTTTTAGTAGAGACGGGGTTTCACCATGTTGACCAGGATGGTCTCGATCTCTTGACCTCGTGATCCACCCGCCTCGGCCTCCCAAAGTGCTGGGATTACAGGCTTGAGCCACCGCACCTGGCATGGAGGTTACCATACTGATGCCAAACTTAGTGTGGACACCCGACTGGCATAGCGCACTACAGCCCAGAACTCCTGGGCTCAAGAAATCCTCCAGCCTCAGCCTCCCGAACAGATGGGACTGCAGACACGCGCCTTGCACCCGGCTGCATCACCTTTTCTGACTCAGCCTTGGCGGTCATGCAGTCTCTTCCACCATATTCTACTTCTTAGAAGTCAGGCAGGCAGGGCTGGACGTGGTGGCTTACACCAGTAATCCCAGCACTCTGGGAGGCCAAGGCAGGTGGATCACCTGAGGTCAGGAGTTGGAGACCAGCCTGACCAACATGGTAAAACCCTGTGTCTACTAAAAATACAAAAATTAGCTGGGTGTGGTGGTGCACGCCTGCAATCCCAGCTACTCAGGAGGCTGAGGCAGGAGAATCGTTTGAACCCAGGAGGCAGAGGTTGCAGTGAGCTGAGACCACACCTTTGTACTCCAGCCTGGACAACAAGAATGAAACTCTGTCTCAAAAAAAAAAAAAAAAAAAATCAGCTGGTTGTGGTGGTGAGCACCTGTGGTCCCAGCTACTCAGGAAGCTAAGGTGGGAGGATCGTCAGAGTCTAGAAGGTGGAGGCTGCAGTGAGCCATGATTGTGCTACTGCACTCCAGCCTGGGGAACAGAGTGAGATCCTGTCTCAAAAGAAAAGTAAGTGGCTGGGCGCGGTGGCTCAAGCCTGTAATCCCAGCACTTTGGGAGGCCGAGGCGGGTGGATCACGAGGTCAAGAGATCGAGACCATCCTGGTCAACATGGTGAAACCCCGTCTCTACTAAAATACAAAAAATTAGCTGGGCCTGGTGGTGCGTGCCTGTAATCCCAGCTACTCGGGAGGCTGAGGCAGGAGAATTGCCTGAACCCAGGAGGCGGAGGTTGCGGTGAGCCGAGATCGCGCCATTGCACTCCAGCCTGGGTAACAAGAGCGAAACTCCGTCTCAAATGAAAAAAAAAAGAAAAAGAAAAGAAAAGGAAGTGAGTCATGAACGCCAGTCCATGTTTAAGGTGGGGAGGAATTAGACTGCACTCCGTGAGGGGTATCAAAGAATTTGCAGGCATGTGTTAGAACCACTGCTTGTCTATGATCACACTTCATTCTTTCAGTGTTACCAAAACACCAGGGTTCGGCCTAGGTCCAGATGCTGCCCGCACAGAGAGCCAATCGTTGAGACAACGATTATTGCCAAGGAGGAAGTCTTTATCTGGGTGCTGCAGCTGAGGAGAGGGGAGGTCAGTCTCAGATCCATCTCCCTGACTACGGAGAGGGGAGGTCAGTCTCAGACTGACTACTAAATGAGGGCTTTATACAGCAGGGAAGACTTGTAATGATGTGTGGGAAACAGGAACTCGGCAGGGGTAAGGAAGGAATCACGATGGAGGGATCTGGAGTCTCATCCTCAAGATGCCATGATCTGGTGGGTTTCAGCTCTTTGATCATCTTTGAAAGGCCTAGGGGCCCCTTCTGAGGAAGAAACTCAGGCAAAATAAAGGTAAGTTTCAAACTTCATGAGCAAAAGTGTCAATTTCTTTTTCTTTTTCTTTTTTTGAGACAGAGTCTCACTCTGTCACCCAGGCAGTAGTGCAGTGTCGCGATCAGCTCACTGCAGCCTCTGCTTTCCAGGTTCCAGCAATTCTTCTGCCTCAGCCTCCTGTATAGCTGGGATTACAGGCTCCTGCCACCAAGCCCGGCTAAGTTTTGTATTTTTGGTAGAGACAGCGTTTCCCCATGTTGGCCAGGCTGGTGTCGAACTGCTGACCTCAGGTGATCTGCCCACCCCAGCCTCCCATAGTGCTGGCATTACAGGCGTGAGCCACTGTCCAACCAGGATTTGTTAATAAGTACTTTTTTTTTTTTTTTGGAGTTTTGCTCTTGTTGCTCAAACTGGAGTGCAATAGTGCGATCTCAGCTCACTGCAACCTCCTCCTCCCTGGTTCAAGCAATTCTCCTGCCTCAGCCATTTTTTTTTTCAAGAGACAGCCTCTTGCTCTGTCGCCCAGAGTTAAGTGCAGTGTTGCTCACTGTAACCTCAATATTAAGGCTCATATTGATTAAGGCTCAATATTAAGGCTCATATTGATTCTTCCACCTCAGCCTACTGAGCAGCTAGGACTACAGGCACATGCCACCCTGTCTGGCTAATTTTTCGCAGAGACCTGGTCTTGCTGTGTTGCCGGGTTCCCGGGATCAGGCAATCCTCCCACCTAGGCCTTGGATTCTTGGGATCAGGCAATCCTCCCACCTTTCCTTCCCAGGTGCTGGGATGACAGGCATGGCCATGGCTTCTGGCCAATAAGCATTCTTACGCAGCATTTACTAAGTGCCAAGCACTTTTCTGGGGACCGTGTATGTTTACGGGAAAAAGCCCACAGCAGAAGGCCCAGGAGACAGTTTGCCTGGAGGACTGGGTTGGGAGTGGGGAGCAGGCCCCTTCAGAACCAGGGAGCCTCTAGGAAAGAGCTCCTCCTCCCAGGGGTGCAGAGTTAAGGCTCCTGCTTGGTTGGAAGGTCCAAGGGGCAATCCTGAGTGGAACACTGTGACTGTCACTCTGATTGTCCCCTTACAAGGCCCCACGGACTCCTCACCCAGAGAATGAAAATAATGAGAGGGGAGACCCCCTCGCCTCCTTCTATTTCACCCCTCCCTCTCCCACTTCCAGATGGGAAGGAGGGTGAAGAAGGGAAAAAATAAAATAAAATACCAAAGAGCTGGAAGAATGATTCCCTCTTTAGTTCCCAGCGTCTCTGCTATCTGTCAACCTTGAAAGAGCTGCAAATGAATGTTATCCCTGGCGGCTGGAGCCAGGCACTGGGTCACGCACCCATGTCTCCATGGACCAGTCTCCCTCCTGGAAACACCTCTGCCAACAAACAGCTTGTTGCTTTTGTCTTGTCTCTGTAAGCCCCTCCCCTTCTGGTCCCCTCAAGCTGCATATGAATTAACGAACCAATGAAGACAAAAGATTGTAAGGTCCGCTGGCTGTCCAGCAAATGGACAATGACAGAGTTCTGCCTCAGTTTCCCTTTAGCATTCTAAGCCTATAAAAGGGGAGAGAAACTGCAGCTCGGGGAGCTTGGTGAATGAGGCTGTAGCCCTCCCACAGCTCCTGGCCAAATAAAAAGCCATGGGCCAGGCGTGGTGGCTCACGCCTGTAATCCCAGCACTTTGGGAGGCCGAGGTGGGTGGATCACAAGGTCAAGAGATCCAGACCATCCTGGTCAACAAGGTGAAACCCCGTCTCTACTGAAAATACAAATATTAGCTGGGCATGGTGGTGCGTGCCTGTAGTTCCAGCTACTTGGGAGGCTGAGGCAGGAGAATTGCCTGAACCCAGGAGGCGGAGGTTGCAGTGAGCTGAGATCGCGCCATTGCACTCCAGCCTGGGCGACAGAGTGAGACTCCGTCTCAAAAAAATGTATATAAAAAGTAGCCAGGTGCTGTTG
The DNA here is from genome assembly GCA_031835075.1 of Saguinus oedipus. Lineage (NCBI taxonomy): Eukaryota > Metazoa > Chordata > Mammalia > Primates > Cebidae > Saguinus > Saguinus oedipus. The sequence goes on from CM063170.1 coordinate 66,370,717, forward strand.
TGCATGCCTGTAGTTTCAGCTGCTTGGGAGGCTGAGGCAGGAGACTGACTTGAACCCGGGAAGGGAAGGTTGCAGTGAGCTGAGATTGTGCCACTACACTTCAGCCTGGGCAATGGAGTGATACTCCATCTCAAAAACATAAAATAAGGCCAGGTGTGGTGGCTGAAGTCTGTAATCCAAGCACTTTGGGAGGCTGAGGCAGATAGATCACAAGGTCAGGAATTCAAGACCAGCCTGACCAATATGGTGAAACCCTGTCTCTACTAAAAATGCAAAACTTAGCCAGGTGTGGTGGCGGGTGCCTGTAACCCCAGCTATTAGGGAGGCTAACGCAGGAGAATTGCTTGAACCCAGGAGGCAGAGGTTGCAATGAGATGAGAGCATGCCACTGCACTCCAGCCTGGGTGACAGAGCGAGACTGTGTTTCAAAAAAATAAAATAAAATAAAACAAACAAATAAATAAATAATAAAAGTGTGTAGCTCCTTCCCTCCTCTCTTGGTCCTGCTCCCCTTTCCCTTCCACCAGGAGTAAAAGTCCCCCGAGGACTTCCCAGAAGCAGATGTTAACGTGCTTCCTCTAGAGCCTGCGGAATTGCAAGCTAATTAAACCACTTTTCTTTATAAATTACCTAGTCTCAAGTATTTCTTTCTCTCTCTCTCTTTTTTGTTTTGAGACAGAGTCTTGCTGTGTAGCCCAGGCTGGAGTGCAGTGGCGCAATCTCAGTTCACTGCAAACTCTGCCTCCTGGGTTCAAGTGATTCTCCTGCCTCAGCCTCCCCAGTAGCTGGGATTACAGGCGTGTGTCACCATGCCCTGCTAATTTTTTTGTGTGTGTTTTCTTTTAGTAGAGATGTGGTTTCACCATGTTGGCCAGGGTGGTCTTGAAATCCTGACCTCGCCATCCACCTGCCTAGGCCTCCCAAAATGCTGGGATTACAGGCGTGAGCCACCGTATCCCGCTTTCAGGTATTTCTTTATAGAAGCGTGAGAACGGACTAATACAGAAGTCCTACATGGGTCTCACTGGGCTAAAATCAAAGTGTTGGCAGGGCTACAGCCCTTTCTGGAAGCTCCAGAGGAGACTCTATTTTCTTGCCTTTTCCAGCTTCCAGAGGTCATCTACATTCATTGGCTCATGGCCCCTTCCTCCATCTTCTAAGGCAGGAACATTGCATCTCTCAGACCATTCTTCCCTGGCCACACTTCCATCGGGTTCTGACATCAGCTAGGAATGATTCTGTGCTTTTTTTTTTTTTTTTTTTTTTTGAGATGGAGTTTCGCTGTTGTTACCCAGGCTGGAGTGCAATGGCACGATCTCGGCTCACCGCAACCTCCGCCTCCTGGGTTTGGGCAATTCTCCTGCCTCAGCCTCCCAAGTAGCTGGGACTACAGGCATGCGCCACCATGCCCGGCTAATTTTTGTATTTTTGTATTTTTTTTTTTTTTTGAGACGGAGTTTCGCTCTTGTTACCCAGGCTGGAGTGCAATGGCGCGATCTTGGCTCACCGCAACCTCCGCCTCCTGGGTTCAGGCAATTCTCCTGCCTCAGCCTCCTGAGTAGCTGGGATTACAGGCACGCGCCACCATGCCCAGCTAATTTTTTGTGTCTTTAGTAGAGACGGGGTTTCACCATGTTGACCAGGATGGTCTCGATCTCTTGACCTCGTGATCCACCCGCCTCGGCCTCCCAAAGTGCTGGGATTACAGGCTTGAGCCACCGCGCCCGGCCGATTCTGTGCTTTTAATGATCCATGTGATTAGGTTGAGCCTATCTAGACAATCCAGGATAATCTTTTATTTTCATCTCAAGGTCCATACCCTTAATTGTCACCATGATCAGTGACTATCCCAGGCCAGTGGTACGACGGAAAAAAGAATTTTTACTCAGCTCACTGCAACCTCTGCTTCCCAGGCTCAAGCAGTTCTCCCACCTCAGCCTCCTGAGTAGCTGGGATTACAGGCACATGCCACCACACCCAGATAATTTTTGTATTTTTAGTAGCGATGGGGTTTCACCATGTTGGCCAGACTGGTCTTGAACTCCTAGACTAAAGTGATCCACCCTCCTTGGCCTCCCCAAATGCTGAGATTACAGGCGTGAGCCACCACACCCAGCCTAGTGAGTTCCATTTGAACACTCCACCTAATTCCCTGCTGTAAATTACATCTGAGCCATTTGATCATGGGGGCTGTCAGCGGCACTGCTCTTTTCCACTGAAGCCAGTGTCCAATGCCTTGGCCTCCTGGGCTCCTCCCCTTACCCAGTTCAAAGGCCCCTGGCTTTGGGACGCCTCTTCACCTCATTAGTCATTCCCTCCCCTGCCCCATCGCGTCTAAACACAAGGCATTGCAGTTATTAGTGTCCAGAGCTGGTTTTCCAACTGGGCTGTCAGCTAGACAGGGCAGAGGGTGTGTATTAGTAACATTTGTATCATCAGCACCCCGATGGGCCATCGCTACCTATTTATTGAGAGAATAACGCAAGCAGCATCTTTAGCATTTCTTTGTGGGGCCTGATCTTCTCAAGGTATGGGGAGTTCTTCACAATAACCAGGCCGACTAAGTCTGGGTGGCATTTTTTTTTTTTTTTTTTTGAGGCAGAGTCTTGCTCTGTCGCACAGGCTGGAGTGTAGTGGTGCAATCCTGGCTCACTGAAACCTCCACCTCTCGGCTTCAAGCAATTCTTCTGCCTCAGTCTCTCTAGTAGCTGGGACTACAGGTGCATGCCAACACGCGGCTAACTTTTGCATTTATTTTTAGCGGACAGGGGGTTTCACCATATTGGTCAGGCTGGTCTTGAACTCCTGATCTGGTGATCTGCCCACCTCAGCCTCCCAAAGTGCTGAGATTATAGGTGTAAGCCACCACGCCTGGCCCCGGCTGGCATTTTATATACTTTTGGTGTTTTTATTGTTGTTCTGTGATGGCGTCTTGCTCTGTTGCCCAGGCTGCAGTGCAGAGACACGATCTGCAACTTCCACCTCCCAGGTTTAAGTGATTCTCCTGCCTCAGCCTCCTGAGTAGCTGGGATTATGTGAGCCAGCATACTGATTAATTTTTCTATTTTTTTTTTTTTGTACAGATGAGGTTTGCCATGTTGCCCAGGCTGGTCTCAAACTGGGCTCAAGTGATCCACCTGCCTTCATCTTCCAAAGTGCTGGGATTATTGGTGTGACCCACCATGTTTAGCTAAGTAAAAAATGTTTAAAAGCTTTATTAATACAGGATTCATATGCTGTACAATTTGCCATTTAAAGTGTATAACTCAATGTTTTTGGTATATTCATAGGGTTGTGCAACCAACAACCCCACCTATAATAATTTCGGGACATTTTTATTTCCCAAAGAGAAACTCCATACCTATTAGCAGTCACTTCCCATCCCTGCCCCCAAGCCCTCTCCGAGCCTTCTTCCTGTATCCACAGATTAGCCTCTTCTTGGACTTTCCATATAAAGTGAATCACATGATATGTATTTTTTTTTTTTTTTGAGACAGATTTTCGCTGTTGTTACCCAGGCTGGAGTGCAATAATGCGATCTCGGCTCACCGCAACCTCCGCCTCCTGGGTTCAAGCAATTCTCCTGCCTCAGCCTCCTGAGTAGCTGGGACTACAGGCACGCACCACCATGTCCAGCTAATTTTTGTATTTTTAGTAGAGACGGGGTTTCACCATGTTGACCAGGATGGTCTCAATCTCCTGACCTCGTGATCCACCTGCCTCGGCCTTCCAAAGTGCTGGTATTAAAGGCGTGAGCCACCATGCCCGGCCACATGACATGTATTGTTTGGTTTTGTTGTTTGCTTTTTTGAGATGGAGTCTCACTCTGTTGCCCAGGCTGGAGTGCAGTGGCATGATCTTGGCTTACTATAACCTTGGCCTCCTGGGTTCAAGTAATTCTCCTACCTCAGCCTCCTGAGTAGCTGGGACCATAGATGCGTGCCACCACGACTGTCTAATTTTTGTACTTGTATTTGTATTTATATTTATTTATTTAGAGATGGGTTCTTGCTCTGTCACCCAGGCTGGAATACAGTAGCGCGATCTTGGCTCACTGCAACCTGTGCCTCCTGGGTTCAGGCAATTCTCCTGCCTCAGCCTCCTGAGTAGCTGGGATTACAGGTGTCCGCCACCATGTCCAGCTAATTTTGTATTTTTAGTAGAGATGGGGTTTCACCATGCTGGCCAGGTTGGTCTTGAACTCCTGACCTCATGATCCGCCTACCTCATCTTCAGATTACAGGTGTGAGCCACGCATTATTTTGTGTCTGGCTTCTTTCACTTATTAATAGCATCATGTTTTGGGGGGCTATCCATGTTGTAGTATGTATCTATCTATCCATACTTTTGCAACAAAGTCTCTCACTCTGTAGGCTGGAGTGCAGTGATGTGATCATAGCTCCCTGCAGCCTGGACCTCCCAGGCTCAAGTGTATTCTACCACCTCAGCCTCCCCAGTAGCTGGGACTAGAGGTGCTCACCACCACACTTGGCTAAGTTTTCCTAGAGAGGGAGTCTGGCAATGTTGCCCAGGCTGATCTGGAACTCCTGGTTCCAAGAAATCCTCCTGTCTCTGCCTCCCCAAGTGTTGGGACCAAGCCTGGCCTCCTTTTAAGTAGTTTTCCATTGCATAAATGTAGAACATTTTATTCATCCAATTATTAGTCACTAGTTAATGCACCTCTTGTATTTGTTCCAATTGCCTTGGGTTCAATACCCACCAGACAAGTTCCTAGATGAGTAACTTTTGGCAAATCATAATCTCTCCAAGACTGCCTCAGTTTCCTCAGTTACAAGGTGTGAATAATAATGGAATCTACTTCATAGTCATGGTGGTACTGCCACAGTAATTAATGAAGTGCCAGGCTCTTTATAAGGATCACCTAACACACTTATTATATACAAAAAAGGGAACAGAGCTGTTGCAGTGGCTCACACCTGTAATCCCAGCACTTTGGGAGGTGGAGGTGGAGGATCACTTGAGGCCAGGTGTTCAAGGCCAGCCTGGGCAACATGGCTAGACTCCAATCTCTACCAAAAATAAATAAATAAATAAATAGATAAATAAACTACAACGTTTCTGGCACCCCAGACGCCACTGGCCTCACCACTCTCTGAGGGGTGGGATTTTAACATGCAAAGACCTAGTAACCCCATCACGTCCCGAACTTGAGCTGACTACTTTGTTAAAACCTAGACCACGAAAACCAGAGACGGACGGCGCGACGGCGCATGCCTGTAATCCCAGCACTTTGGGAAGCCAAGGAGAGTGTGGATCACCTGAGGTCACGAGTTCGAGACCAGCCCGGACAACATGGTGAAACTCCCGTCTGTACTAAAAATACAAAAATTAGCCGGGCGGGGTGGCGGGCGCCTGTAATCTCAGCTACTCAGGAGGCTGAGGCAGGAGAATTGCCTGAACCCAGGAGGCAGAGGTTGCGGTGAGCTGAGATCGCGCCATTGCACTCCAGCCTGGGCGACAGAGCGAGACTCCGTCTCAAAAAAACACGAGATAGCCCTGCCCGCAAGCTCTTAGCAGTCTGAAACGAAGTCCTGGGCTAAGGACACAGCGCCCCTCCCCCGGCCCCCGAGAAAACGGGCCTAGCAGCGAGAGGTTCCGGGTCCGCCAAGCTCCCGGCAAGCAGCGCGGCGATTCCGGCGTGCACCGCGGCGCGCGGAGCTGGCTGGCTGGCGCGGTCGGCGGAGGCGGCGGCCGTGGGGCGTGCGGTTCCTTGTCCGCTGGCAGCCTGGGGGCGACGAGGCGGGACGTCATGGAAGTGTAAGTCTCCCGGGACGAGTCCCTTTTGGGCCCAGGAGCCCAACGGTTGGACCTCCGAGAGCCGAGAGCCGAGAGCCGCGGGTACTGGGCGACCCCTCCTACGGGAGTGAGGGCCGAGGCCGGCCTTGTCCGGGAGGGCCGCGCGCGTGGGAACGGGGGCGAACGGGGCTCTCGCTCTGCCCTTCCCAACCTTCGCTTCCCCCCGCACAGCCTGTGTCTGGGATGCGAGGCCGAGCACCTCCGGATCCCGCTGCCTTTCAGTGCGCCTCCTCCTCCTCCTCTCATTCATTTACCAGCGTTCCTGGGTCACAGTGCGGGGGTGGAGCCCAAGTCCGGGGGTGTCGGACCCCTGACTTAGAAGGCTATGAAGGCCTGTCTGTCCGCCCTGAAAGTGGCTGGAGGAGAGACGAATCAGGGCGGGGTAGAGTAGAGCTCTGCTTGCAGCACCGCGCTCTTGGGGAGCCCTCACTCGGAAGAGAGCTGCTCTCAGTTAGATGGGAGCAGTCAACCCTGTGAGGGGAGCGGCGGGTTTTTGGGGGCAGTGGGGAAGGATATGAGCCAGGACTGGGACCGGAGAAACAGCACGGGGTGTGTGCGAGGGTAAAAGGTTTTCTGACAGTTTAACCTTACGTGGTCTTTTCCATGCTTGCTCGTTGCCCCTGGTGCAAATGAAGTTTTTTGCATCTACTCTGAATCTGGGTTTTATATGGTTGATACTAACTTGTAGGTATTATTTGTCTTGTGTTCTCTGTGAACTGATTTTTTGATACAGTTTCCTTTAAGTTCTTTTGCCTCATGTTTAAAAGTTATGTGTACTATGGCAGTTCAGATTTTTACGTTTTTGTTTCTTTGTTTGTTTATTAATTAATTAATTAATTAATTATTTTGAGACAGAGTTTTGCTCTTGTTACCCAGGCTGGAGTACAGTGGTGCCATCTCGGCTCACCTCAACCTCCGCCTTCTGGATTCAGGCAGTTCTCCTGCCTCAGCCTCCTGAGTAGCTGGGATTACAGGCACACGCCACCATGCCCAGCTAATTTTTTGTATTTTTAGTAGAGACGGGGTTTCACCATGTTGACCAGGATGGTCTTGATCTCTTGACCTTGTGATCCACCCACCTTGGCCTCCCAAAGTGCTGGGGTTACAGGCGTCAGCCACCGCGCCCGGCCTTAATTTTGTTTTTTCTTAAGAAACAGGGTCTTGCTCTTTTCCCCAGGTGAGAGTGCAGTGGTGTAATCATGGTTTACTGCAGCCTCGACCTTCTGGACTCAAGCAATCCTGCCTCAGCCTTTCCAGTAGCTGGGACTACAGGCCCATGCCATCACTCACAGCTAATTTTTTTTTAAAGTTTTTATAGACACAGGGTCTCATTTTGTTGCCCAGGCTGGTTTACAGCTCCTGAGCTCAAGTGATCCTCCTGCCTTGGACTGCCAAAGTTCTGGGATTGCAAGCATGAGCCACCTTACCTGGCCTCTTCCAATTTTTTTTGACTGTGTAACTGAAAGACTTATGAAACAGTAATGTATGGAATACACTCTCAATATTGTCTATTTTTTATTAAAATGAATGGGGCCAAGCGTGGTGGCTCATACTAGTAATCCCAGCACTTTGGGAGGGTTAGGCGGTGGGATCACTTGCGCTTGGGAGGTGGAGGCCAGCCTGGGCAACATAGGGAGACCCTGTCTCTACAAAAAATTAAAGTTAGCTGTGTGTGGTGGTGCATGCCTGTAGTCCCAGCTACTTAGAAGGCTGAGATGGGAGAATCGCTTGAGGCCAGCTGGCTGCAATGAGCTGAAATCTAGCCACTGCACTCCTACTGAGGTAAGGGAGCAAGGCTCTGTCTTTTATTTATTTATTTTTTGAGACGGAGTCTTGCACTCTTGCCTGGGCTGGAGTGCAAAGGTGTGATCTCGGCTCACTGTAACCTCTGCCTCCTGAGTTCATGGGATTCTCCTGCCTCAGCCTCCCAGGTTCACACTACCACACCCGGCTGATTTTTTTGTATTTTTAGTAGAGACAGGGTTTCAGTATGGTGGCCAGACTGGTTTCTTTTATTTGTTTGTTTTTGTTTCTTTTTTCTCTTTCTTTATCACAGGAACAGACTGGTTTCAAACTCCTAACATTGTTATTTGGCCTCCCAGAGTACTGGGATTACCGGCATGAGCCACTGCGCCCAGCTGAGTCTGTCTTAAAAAAAAAAATGTTGACCCACTGAATTAATTTTGCAACCCACTGATGGGATTTCTTCTGCAACCGGAAAAACTATTCATATATTTTACTCTAGTCCAAGCCATCATTACTAATTTTTCCCTCTTTACTGGAGCATTTCCTGTGAGCATACAACCTGGTTTAGTGTATTCACTTTAAGAAAATCCCCTGTCCCCACATACATGTCCACCTCTTACTCTATTTTTTCTTCCTATCCCAACAAAACTTCTTGAAAGTACTGATTAGCCCCTCAGTCTCTTACCCATTCTATTGGGCTTTCATCCTCACTAGTCTGCAGAAATAACTGTTAAGATTAACTGATCTGGTGTGGCGTGGTGGCTCACGCCTGTAATTCCAGCACTTTGGGAGGCCAAGGTGGGCAGATTGAGGTCAGGAGTTCGAGACCAGCCTGGCCAACATGGTGAAACCCTGTCTGTACTAAAAATAAAAAAATTTGGCCAGTCCTGGTGGCTCACGCCTGTAATCCCAGCACTTTGGGAGGCTGAGGCGGGCGGATCACGAGGTTAAGAGGACAAGACCATCCTGGCCAACATGGTGAAACCCCATCTCTACTAAAAATATATAAATTATCTGGGCATGCTGATGTGCCTGTAGTCTTAGCTACTCGGGAGGCTGAGTCAGTTGAATCTCTTGAACTGGGAGGCGGAGGTTGCAGTGAGCCGAGATCATGTCATTGCACTCCGGCCTGGCGATAGAGTGAGACTGTGTCTCAAAAAAACCCAAAAAACAAAGCAAAAAAGCAAAAATTTGCTGGGTGTGGTGGTGGAGGATGCCTGTGATCCCAGCTACTCGGGAGACTAAGGCAGGAGAATCACTTGAACCCGGGAGGCAGAGGCTGCAGGGAGGCAGAGGTTGCAGTGAACCGACATTGCGCCACTGCACTCCAGCCTGGGCGACAGAGCAAGACTCTGTAAAAAAAAAATTACCTGATCTCTCCATCTTGTCAAATCCAAAGGTTGATTTTCTGGCCTCAGCTTTCTTGATCTCTTAGCAGTGGTTAATACAGAAACTCCAGAAACTTTCTTTTCTTTGTGTTATATGTTCCTTTGTGATATTTTCTCCTCCATCAAGGACTACTTCACGGTGTCCTTTCCTGGGTCCTGTTCCTCCCTTGCTTGATGTCTAAGAGTTGAGGTATCTTAGGGCTCAGTCCTGGGACCGTTTCTCTCCACACTCTCATTTAACCCATCTACGTGCTGATGGTTCCCAAAGGTATGTTTCTGGCCTTCTCGTCATCTATCCAATTGCTTAGACCAAAAATCTAGCCTTCTCTCCTCACTCCCTGAATCCAATGCATCAGCAGTCCTGTTGTTTCTACCTTAGAATATATATATATATATATATATATATATATATATATATATTCATATATATATGTTCATATATATATATATATATATATATTTTTTTTTTTTTTTTTTTGAGACGGAGTTTCACTCTTGTTACCCAGGCTGGAGTGCAATGGCGCGATCTTGGCTCACTGCAACCTCTGCCTCCTGGGTTCAGGCAATTTTCCTGCCTCAGCCTCCTGAGTAGCTGGGATTACAGGCACGCCACCATGCCCAGCTAATTTTTGTATTTTTAGTAGAGACGGGGTTTCACCATGTTGACCAGGATGGTCTTGATCTCTTGACCTCGTGATCCACCCTCATCGGCCTCCCAAAATGCTGGGATTACAGGAGTGAGCCACCGCGCCTGGCCCTACCTTAGAATATATTTTGAATGCAGTTACTTTTCACCATCTCCACTGTTAGCTTTGTAGTCCGTCACCTCTGGGCTGGATTAAGCCATAGCTTTGGGTGTTCACTCTTCCCCAGCCTCCATTCTGTTTTCCACATGGCAACTGGAGTGATCTTAAGTAATGAATGGAACATGTCACCCCTGTGTAAAACCCTTCATTGGCTTTCCATTGTACTTAGAGGAAATTTCCATCTCTTACCAGGACCTGCAAGACCCTATAAAACCCCGCCTGCTCCCCAGCCTTACCACTTTCCAGTCTCCCAACCTCCCAAACACCCACTTTCCACTGACAGGAACCTTCTAAGCACTTCCTGAGGACTGCTGCGTTGCAGGACCCTCTGTCTGGTATACTTTTCTCCTCATCCTCACCCTGTTCTCTTTATTGGTTTTTATTTTTATTTTTTGGGATAGAGTCTCAGTCTGTCACCCAGGCTGCAGTATAACGGCATAATCTCAGCTCACTGCAACCTCTGTCTCCCAGGTTCAAGCAGTTCTCCTGCTTCAGCCTCCCAAGTAGCTGGGATTACAGGTTTGTACCACCATGCCCCCCTCATTTTTGTATTTGTAGTAGAAACAGTTTCCATATTGGCTAGGCTGGTTTTGAACTCCTGACCTCAGGTGATCCACCCGCCTCAGCCTCCCAGAGTGCTGGGATTACAGGCATGAGCCACCACGCCTGGCTTCCTGTTTCTGAAAGTTGCTTTTCCTCTTCAGCAAGTCTAATGGAATTTTTTTTTGTCTCTCATAGCACCTTTATTTACTTTCCCTCAAATAATTAACAACTTGCAATAATAAATGTATGTTTACTTGTTTGGAAGGTGGGGACAGTGTTTGTTCACTTAGTGCTTAGCACTGCATCTGGCACACAGTAGGCATTCAGCGAATACTTGTTGAATGAAGTAATATAACAATACTGTATTAGCTTCATAAATACAGTCTTCTCTCGGTGTCTTTGGGGAATTGGTTTCGGGACCCCCTGCCTATACCAAAATTCACAGATGCTCAAGTCCCTTCTGTAAAACGATGTAGTATTTGCATGTAACCTATGCACAGTCTCCCGTATACTTTAAATAGTCTCTAGGTTACTTATTGTGATACCATGTTATATAATGCCAGTTTTTGTCCATGGTTCCTGGCTCATAATTCCCATAACCATTGTTACTTAGTGACTAAAACAATAAGCATAACTTTTATTAAAGTATTTGCGCTGTCCATGGTCCGTGAAGCAGCCTTGGAACAGCTCAGCTTCAGAGCAGTGAAGGTGAAAGACAGTCTTTTCTTACCATGTTGGGGCGCCGTAAGTCTCAGAAGCAGGCCTCAGAAAACAAGCTCTGTCTCTTGCCCTCTCATCATCCCCTGCCTTTCTGTCTTAGAGTTGGCTGTAAAGAAATTCTCTATCCTATCTTGTCTGATTGCAGGTCATAAGACCCCCATTTCAGAGGGTGTCCTGCCCCTTACCCTGGAAGAAGGCATGCCGCACAGAGAGGCCAAGGAGAATCTGCACAGGCCTTGCTGGGTTCCGCATTCAGTCTGTTAATATTAGATTACACTCTCTGTCCAGTCAATTACTGTGAGGTTGTCCTTGCTTCATTCATGTCTCTCTGATGAAATCTCTACAAAATCCCCCAAGAGAGCTTCTGGATGGCCTAAAGTGAGGAAGTTTCTGGAGGGTGGTACACATGGGGAGGGCATAGAGCTCTTCGGCCCCTCTCCGTACCTCACCCCATGCACCGCTTCATCGGTATCCTTGGTAATATCCTTTATAATAAACCAGTAAACGTAAGTTAAGTGTTTGTGAGCCACTCTAGCGAATTAATGAAGCCTAAAGAGGAGGTCCTGGGAACTGCAACTAGAAGCCAGTCATTAAGAAGTTCTGGAGGCCCTGACCTGTGTGACTGCTGTGAAGTAGGGGCAGTCTTGTGGGACTGAGCCTTCAACCTGTGGAATCTGACACTACTTCTCGGTAGTTAGTGTCCGAGTTGAATTGGATCGGAAGATACCCAGCTGGTGTTGGCTGCAGAATTGATTGCTTTCTTAATGGTAGAGAGAAATCCCCACACATCTGGTCACAGAGTCTTCTGTGTTGATTGTTGTAGGGTGAGAGCAGAGGAAAAAGTTTGATTCTCAACAAATTTATAATACCTGATGCATTGTAAATAGTTGTACTGTGTTATTTAGGGAATAATGACAAAAAGCAGTCTATACTTGTTCAGTACAGAAGCAGCCATCCTAGGCCTAACTACATAGTACATGTCAGCAACAACGTAGCATTTTCTTAAAACTATTTTTGCATGTTTCGAATCTAAGGGTGTGGTTGTTTGACTCTAAGGATGTGGAACAACCTGAAGCTAATGAGGCGGACTGTATAAATTAATTATCCAGCGTCCTAGTTGCTAAGCATGGATATTTTCTGATTTTCCTAAGTGAAATGGTTTGAATCAAGGGGTTTTGTTCTTTTAACAACCTGTCCACTTCTGCCAAGGAGTCCCTGACTTCTGTAACCAAGCAAGAATTTTGCAGCTAGTAATTCATGGGAAAATGAGCTTTCCGGAAACAGACGTGTGATTTGGGAGTGGAAATGCCCTGGAAGCCTAACTTCTGGCCCTTACCTGGTCTGCAACAGGAGTCATGACCTTTGGAAGTCTTCTCCTTAGGATCTTCAGCAGAACCTTGAGTTACAGATACAGTTGACCCTTGAAAAGCGTGGCCTTAAGCTTCGTGGATCCACTTACGTGCAGATTTTAAAAAATAAATACAGTTAGCTCTCTGTATCTGCAGGTCCCACATCTGCAACCAAATGCAGAGAATGAAAGTACAGTATTTGAGGGATGAGAATATACCCGCGTATATGGAGAGCTGACTTCATATCTGCTGGTTCTGCAAGGCTCCCTGGGAGACAAGCATGTTCGGATTTTGGTGTAAATGGGGGTCCGGGGACCAACCTTAATGTAATACCAAGGGACGACTATATTGTACCTCTGTCAGGCACTCCCAGAACCTGAAGTGAGGAGGCACAATGAACACCTCCCCTGAGTTCTTGCTACTTTAGAAAATTCTAATTGAGGCCGGGCGTGGTGGCTCATGCCTGTAATTCTAGCACTTTGGGTGTTCGAGGTGGGTGGATCACCCGAGGTCAGGAGTTCAAGACCAGCCTGGCCATCATGGTGAAACCCCATCTTTAAAAAAAAAAAAAAAAAAAAAATTCTAATTGAGTAAATACCTACTAAGTAAATAATACATATGAACTAAGTAAATCATACATAATAATAATACCAATGATAATGATAATACCAGAACTTTCCTTTTTGTTTTAGATGGAGTTTCGCTGTTGTCACCCAGGCTGCAGTGCAGTGATGCGATAGCTCACTGCGACCTCTGCCTCCTGGATTCAAGCTATTCTCCTCCTTCAGCCTCCTGTGTAGCTGCCTGGCTAATTTTTGTATTTTTAGTAGAGACAGGGTTTCACCATGTTGGTCAGGCTGGTTTTGAACTCCTGACCTCAGGTGATCCACCCACCTTGGCCTCCCAAAGTGTTGGTATTACAGGTGTGAGCCACTGCACCTTAGCGCAGAAATTAAAGGGGAGTAATATTTGTCCTTTATTTGATTGACAATTTAAAAATAAAAATTTCTTGACCATTACTTGGAAATTCATTTTCTTCAAGTAAAAATATACATTTTTTTTTCCCCCCGAGATGGAGTCTCACTTTGTCACCTAGGCTGGAGTGCAGTGGTGCGATCTCAGCTCACTGCAGCATCCACATTGAGGTTCAAGCGGTTCTCCTGCCTCAACCTCCTGAGTAGCTGGGACTACAGTCATGTGCCACCATACAAAGTATTTGTATAGCAAAGTTAGGTATTTTTATATATAAGGTATTTGCTATTTGGCTAACTTTGTCTATAAACGATCATTGATATGGCTGGAAAGGTTTGTGTCCATTCTTAAACATAACATATAAGGAAAATGGACATTATCCTCTGTACCATCTTTTTGAGTTGGTGTCAGAGTTTTTTTCCTTTTAAAGCTGGAAATACTGGTACTTAGAAAGGGTGGGTAACAGGTTTTGTAACAGCCCAGTAACAGGACTGGAAAGAGGATATCAGTTGCCAGGTCCCAAGAGAATGCTACAGGTTAATTTGTTCATTGACTTGAGAAGCTGCCCACTTTGCTTTTTCCAGAGTTTAGTTTTGGCTTGATGTCATAGGTTGGGGAAAGGAGAATTTGAGTAGTTCTTTTCGTCATTGCCTGCGTCAGAGTTAACTGTGTGGCAATTAATAGGCACTGTTTGCATGGGCCTTTTTGTATGTGTGTGCTTCTAAGGAAAGTCCACCAAGAGATCATTTTGTTCTGTTTATTCGGAATTCAGTTTCCCAAAGTAGTTGTTTACATCCGTTTAATTGATTCACCAAGTTAAGCAAATTTTACAAGTTAAGTGTCAAATAGAAAGTCAACTTTAGTTACCTAATTCATTACTTAAGGAAATTAAGTAACTGCTTGCCTTAGTATAGATTTAGACGGTCTTTAAAATGCCCTTGGACTATTTGCTTTAATTATATGTAAATGAGTACTATTCTAAGTCCTGCAGGAGAATATGAACTTTTTTTTTTTCTTAGACGGAGTTTCGCTCTTGTTACCCAGGCTGGAGTGAAATGGCGTGATCTCGGCTCACCGCAACCTCCGCCTCCTGGGTTCAGGCAATTCTCCTGCCTCAGCCTCCCGAGTAGCTGGGACTACAGGAGCACACCACCATGCCCGGCTAATTTTTGTATTTTTAGTAGAGATGGGGTTTCACCATGTTGACCGGGATGGTCTCAATCTCTTGACCTCGTGATCCACCTGCCTCGGCCTCCCAAAGTGCTGGGATTACAGGCTTGAGCCACCACACCCAGCCGAGTATGAACTTTTATATAGGTAAGTAGTTTCTAGAAGTCTGATTGCATGTGTGAATATATAAATACTAAAGTGTTGGCCGGACGTGGTGGCTCACGCCTGTAATCCCAGCACTTTGGGAGGCCGAGGCAGGTGAATCACGAGGTCAAGAGATTGAGACCATCCCGGTCAACATGGTGAAACCCCGTCTCTACTAAAAATACAAAAATTAGCCAGGCATGGTGGTGCGCTCCTGTAGTCCCAGCTACTCGGGAGGCTGAGGCAGGAGAATTGCCTGAACCCAGGAGGCGGAGGTTGCGGTGAGCCGAGATCGTGCCATTGCACTCCAGCCTGGGTAAAAACAGCGAAACTCCGTCTCAAAAAAAAAAAAATACTAAAGTGTTAGCTGTAAAACAGTTTCTGCTCTGTAGAGATCAGCTTGTACCTTTATAATTCCTAGATGTGTTCATTAAGTTTTAGTAGCTCTGAAAACTTCTGGAGGCTGGGCGTAGTGGCTCACACCTGTAATCCCAGCACTTTGGGAGGCCAAGGCAGGCAGATCTCCTGAGGTTGGGGGTTCGAGACTACACTAACATGGAGAAACCCCGTGTCTACTAAAAATACAAAATTAGCCAGGTGTGGTGCCGCATGCCTGTAATCTCAGTGGCTTGGGAGGCTGAGGCAGGAGAATTGCCTGAACCTGGGAGGTGGAGGTTACAGTGAGCCGAGATTGTGCTGTTGCATTCCAGCCTGGGCAACGAGCAAAACTCTGTCTCAAAAAAAAACCCAGAAAAATCAATAAACAACTTTTGGGGAAAATGTGTTTTACATCCTCAGTTGTAAGTTAGGGTAAGTTTTTTTTTTTTAAACCTTACAGCATTCTTTATTTTAGTTTTCCTATTCACATTCCTTAACTTTTCATATTCCGTAACATTTTCATATTCCTTAACTTCTTAGCATGAAAAATTTTAAACCTTTGAAACAGCTGCAAAAAGAGTGCCACAAATACCTGTATACCTGTTACCTAGAGTCACATTTTGATCAGATATTTGCTGCCTTTTTCTTTTTTTCTTTTCTTTTCCCTCCCTCCCTTCCTCCCTCCCTCTTTTCCTCTTTCCATTTGTTTCTTTTTTGATTAGAGACACTTGAGCCAAGGCTGGATTCACTCTGGGCCAAAGTGATCCTCCCATCTCAGCGTCCAGAGTAGCTGGGATAACAGGTGTGAGCGCTGTGCCTGGCATTGCCTTATTTCTTTTGCACAGGCATGAGCTTTCTCTCCATACACAGGTCCACATACTTACTTTACTGAACCATTAGAGAGTTGTAGTATCAGGTCATTTCAACCCTTCTTTAAGAAAGGGCATTCTGTGTAGCTACAATCACATTATCACACTCTGGAAACTTAGCGCTGATATATTTACTTTTTATTTTTTTGAGACAGTCTCACTCTGTCACCCAGAAGTATAGTGGCACAATCTCAGCTCACTGCAACCTCTGCCTCCTGGGTTCAAGGGATTCTCTTGTCTCAGCCTCACGAGTAGCTGGGATTACAGGCCCATGCCACCAGGCCTGGCTAATTTTTGTATTTTTAGTAGAGACGGAATTTCACCATGTTGGTCAGGCTGGTCTTGAACTCCTGACATCGTGATCTGCCTGCCTTATCCTCCCAAAGTGCTGGGATTATAGGCACAAGCCAGCGCACCTGGCCTGTGTCTACTCTAATTAAGATAAAATGTAAACTCACATTTCTTCACTTTTTCTAATAGTGTTCTTTTTCCTCCCAATTCAGGATTCAGTGAAGAAAAGCACATTGCATTTAGTTATCGTGTTTTTTTATTTTCCTTTCCTCTGGAGTTTCCTTAGCTTCTTTTTGTGACATTGGCACTGTGGCAGATGACACTGATATTTGAAGAGTAAATCTAACCCAGTTGTTTAGAAGACTGTTCCTCAATTTGGAATTCTCTGATTATGTCCTCATGACTAGATTCGAATTAAGCATCTTGGGGCAGGATTGCTCTGAGGGGTGTGTTTTTCTCAGTACATTGCATCATTATTGCTACTGTGAACTTGGATAATGTGATTAAGTTGATGTCTGTCTGGTTTCACTATATCCTTTGGCCAACAACCTGTCATTTAATGGTGGTTACAGTAACTTCTTTTTTTTTTTAATTGTACTTTAGGTTATGGGGTACATGTGCAGATCATGCAGGATTATTGCATAGGTACACACATGGCAAGGTGGTTTGCTGCCTTCATCCCCCCATCACCTACATCTGGCATTTCTCCCCATGTTATCTCTCCCTGACCTCTCCACCCGCCTGCTGTCCCTCCCTTGGCCCCCACCCCAACAGACCCCAGTGTGTGATGCTCCCCTCCCTGTGTCCATGTGTTCTCATTGTTAAACACCCGCCTACCACTGAGAACATGTGGTGTATGATTGGTTACAGTAACTTCTTAAGGATAAAAACTGCCTTTAAAAAATTTTCCTGATACATACAGCTCATTTAGGACTTCATAAAAGGTAGATAAGGTACTTCCGGAGATTTTATTAAATAAAGGCCCAGCATACACTGTCATTTATTCTGTGAGTATTTAGGTGGGTTTAAAAAAATTATCTTCCTAATAAAAGAAAATCAATGAATAAATCAGCTTCTGTCAGCCAGAGTCTGCAAGATGCTGTACCTGTTTAAATATCGATTGTTCTCTTGATCCCAAAACACAGACTGATTGAAACATAGATGAGAGAGTTTTCCGTCTTTATATTTGTTTTAGAAGAGGCAGAGGCTGCTTTTTGGATTCTTGAGTTACAATATTGACTTGTTCAGTGGGATAGTAAATTGGAAGGGCCGAGGACAAATTTCCCAGGGTGTGGAATATTCTGAATGACAGAGAAGGGACCATGATTTGGAAATGAAGTTGTAACAGAGAACTTGGGATGGATCCATTGGCCCTGAAGAAGAGTAACATGTTTTTTCCCAGTCAGCTATTCCAGGAAGAGATGTCTTAATGCCTCATATTTTGGAAAGCACAGGGAGTTATAACTCAATTTCGAGCAAAGATAGGAGGAAGATTTCCTGATTAAATAGGCAAAATGACATGTGGTTTGATTTGTCATTATCAATTTTAAATGAACTGTGTCATATGCACTAATTATGCATTGTCCTTCCTGTGTTAGGTTCCGTTCAGATACGATAATCTTTGTGACTTGAGTGTGTTTGTGGTCATTTGGGCAAAGCAGCAGTTTTGTGAAATAGTACCTTGACTCACTGGTAGCATTTGGTAAGCTTCCCAAAGCTGATTTGATTACAGTGCTGATGTCACTGCGCTGATGACCGAAGGCCTAGGTCGATCCCTGTGTTAACCACTGTTAGTTTTGCTGTATTTATTGACTGGGAAATCACCTCTCTGTTTGGCCTGTGCTTCTGAAATCTTGAGTTGCTCTTTTCATCATCTCACCCCACTCCTGGTTTAAGAACAGACAGGGGTCTCTGTTGCATGTTATGTCAAGTGTAGACCCCTGTACCTGATTTTTTAGGATTCTGCATTACCAGTGTTTATTCATCCAGTCCAGCCCCATTTTCCGCAATTCCAGTTACTTTCCACTTCATTCAGACTTATTGTGTGACCTTGAGCGAGTTATTTAATTTCTGAGTCTTGGCTTCATCTCTATAGAGTAGGAATCATAATAAGAGCTCCTACATTTGAGGGTTTTGTTTTTTTTTCACCCAATGGGAGAGGGGAGGGAGGGGTTGAGGGAGGGTGGTTTTTAAAGATAATTAATTGAGAGAATATCTTTTAAAAATAGTAGCCTTCAGTTATGGAGATCATAATAAGTACCAAAACCATGCTAAACTTTTTTTTTTTTTTTTTTTTGCCAATCAATGAGAGCTTGTAAGGTTGCTGAGGTTGGTTGGCCTTGAACTCTTGGCCTCGCCTTCGCAAGCGCCACGACATCCGGCCGGAGCCACTTTGGGCCCCCATGCTAAACTTTTAACATGTGTGGTCTCATTTCGCTTAACAGTTTGCTGAGGTGGGAGGAGCTGGTGGTAGTCATGGTAACGCTGGTGCTTGCCGAGCACTTGCTGTGTTCCGGGGACTTTACGTGTTTCCGTTTAACCCTGTGAACAGTCTTACAAGGCTGATACCGTAATCATCATTTCATACATAGGAAATTTAAACGGAGTGGGATTAAGTCACTTGCCCAGATTCACGTAGCCAAAGAATGCGAGAGCTGGATTTAGAATCCAGGCCACACTTTTACATGCTAGTTTCATCCCATTTTTATTTTAGAAGGAAAAACTTAGAGAGTAATTAAAACTTTCACAGCATATAAATGGCAGAGCTAGAATATGAACCCAAATCTGATTGCAAAACTTTTGTTTTTGAGACGGAGTCTCACTCTGTTGCCTAGGCTGGAGTACAGTGGCGCAGTATCAGCTCACTGCAACCTCTGCCTCCTGGGTTCAAGTGATTCTCTTGCCTCAGCCTCTGGAGTAGCTCAGACTACAGGCATGCACCACCATGCCCAGCTAATTTTTGTATTTTTTAGTAGAGATGGGATTTGATCATGTTGGCCAGGATGGTGTCTATCTCTTGAGCTTGTGGTCCGCCCACGTTGGTCTCCCAAAGTGCTGGGATTACAGGTGTGAGCCACCGCGCCCGTCCCAAAACTCCACTGCCTCCAGACTGATGAAAACAGTGCTTTCTGATGTGCTGTTGTAGAGTGGATTGATAGTGATTTAATATACGTCACATCATTGTTTCTTCACTCACAAAAGATGGCATATTGCCTTGATTGACTATTACACAGGGAATCCAGCTTTTGGCCACTGCTTGCTACACTGACTCTACCTGTTGAGTTGATGTAGGTGGTGAACACCTTTGGCGCATGGTGAGTATTTGGCAGGATACTTGACCATGGCTGGAATTCCCAGTGGTGACATTAGTGTGAAGTGGGCCATTCCTGTTGATTCAGCAGGAGGATGTGGCTGCCCAAGATGTCAGTAGCTGGTGGGAGGCAGGTAGGAATGGGGAGAGGACATAGGTGTGCGATGGGACTGCACTTTGTTTTCAGGTCTGCTCTGAAATTGCCCGCAACTAGCTAAACACATTGGACTTAGGACATTTCTCAGTTTCAGTTTTAGGCTGTAGCCCCCAAATTCCAAAAGTGGATTACTACATCGTGGCAGGAGTTCTTTTACAGGTATATGATACCCAGAAAGCAGTGTGAGCCCAGACTGATGATAGCTTACTTTTTTTGCAGGAAGGATGCCAGTTCGGCGCTTCTCAGTAACTACGAGGTAAATTGGACTGTTAACATTTTCCTCTGCTGGTCTGCCCTTTGCTCCTAAGATTGTTGAATTCATTTTGGTTAGAAATGCCTGAATTCAGTCTGGGTGCGGTGGCTCATGCCTGTAATGCCAGCACTTTGGGAGGCTGAGGCGGGGGGATCACTTGAGGTCAGGAGTTCAAAACCAGCCTGGTGAACATGGTGAAACCCCATCTTTATTAAAAATAACAAAATTAGCTGGGTGTGGTGGTAGGCGCCTGTAGTCCTAGCTACTTGGGATCCCAGTTGAGGCAGGAGGATCACTTGAGCCTGGGGGGCGGAAGTTGCAGTGAGCCAAGATCGCGCCACTGCACTCCAGCCTGTGCAATAGAGTGAGGCTCCATCAAAAAAAGAGAAAGAAATGACTGAATTCATTTGGATTTTCCACTTTAAAACAAGATGTATCGCATCATGTAGTGGACCTTGGATAGTCTAAGCTTGATATGTTACACAAAGCACTTGAGAGAAGCTAGGAAGACTTTAATTTAGAGGAGGCAACCTTCCCTAAATCTCAGAGATTCTAGATCATCATTTGGGATGTAGGCATAGTATAGAAACATCTATTTTAGAGCTGTTTCTGCTGCAAAATTTCCCGTTAGAACATTTATGCTTTTTCCTAATTATCACCCTTGATATATTTATATGTTTATAATGCTTTTGTACATAGTTATTTTGATCTTCAAATAGTCTTATGAGCATGAACATTCTTATTTTGAAAGTGAGTTTAGTTAACTCACCTTTCTGAATAGTAGAAATTAACAGATTTATGATTTTTTGGGCTTAGGGTGGGGTTGCTGGAGAAAGGAAAAGAAGGAAAAAGGTTGGGAAGAATGCCAGCATTTTTGCTTCCTATTTGTCACTAGCAGAACCATCTGATAGGCTAGTTCCAGGTGTAGAAAGAACCATTTATATTTTGACTGTGAATTTCCCATAAGCCGGAGTCTAAACTCAGGAAGACTCGGAGGAGGTCTAGAAGGTAGTAGGTTAAGTGCCATGGTTCATGCCTGTAATCTAGTACTTTAGAAGGCCAAAGAGAGGCCGGGCGTGGTGGCTCACGCCTGTAATCCAAGCACTTTGGAAGCCAAGGCGGGCGGATCACCACCTGAGGTCGGACGTTCAAGACCAGCCTGACCAACATGGTGAAACCCCGTCTTTATTTAAAAAAAAAAAAAAAAAAAGGCCAAAGAGAGAGGATTGCTTAGGCTATGAGTTAGAGATCAGCTTGGAAAACACAGCAAGACCCCTCCAGCTCTCAAAAAAAAAAAAAAAAAATGAAAAAAAGTAAGCTGGGCATGGTAGCACACACCTACTAGGGTCCTAGCTACTTGGAAGATAGAGCAGAGGCTCGCTGGAGCCCAGGAGTTTGAGGTTCCAGTGATCACCACTGTACTCCAGCCTGGTAGAGAGCCTTTGAGAACCCTGTTCCTAAAAACTCCCAGAGCGTAAGAAAGCAAAAAGAAAGAAACCATGCTGCCCCCCGCCCCTCAAAAAAAGAAGGTAGTAGAGTAAACACAGTTGGCCATATTCTTTGCTCCCTGAAGGCTCAATCATAAGTGGTTGCAGCTTAGAACAGGAAGGAAGTGGTTGAGTGGATGTTGGCCAGGCCTTTGGCTTTTAGGAACTTCTTTGTCCAGTTTGAACTTTGCTAGGTGTTTGGGTGTTTTATCCATCAGGAAACATTGCATTCATTGGATGTCATGCCACTATTTCTGAAAGGAACAGCAGACGAGGGGTTGCATTGTATCTAGTAATGTTGCGAGAGCCTGTCTTGTCTTTACTTCTCTGGTAGAATCTCTAAAACAGGAATGAGATTGAGATTCCACCTTGCCCCCAGCCCTAATGCATGTATGTTTTATCCTTGTGGGGAAAATTTGCTTCTAAAGATCCATGGCAGGCCAGGTGCAGTGGCTCACATCTGTAATCCCAGCACTTTGGGAGGCCGAGGCGAGTGGATTGCTTGAGGTCAAGAATTTAAGACTAGCCTGACCAACATAGTGAAACCCTGTCTCTACTAAAGATACAAAATATTAGCTAGGCCTGGTGGCGGGCGCCTGTAATCCCAGCTACTTGGCAGGTTGAGGCAGAAGAATCACTTGAACCCGGGAGGTGGAGGTTGTGGTGAGCTGAGATCGCGCCATTGCACTCTAGCCTGGGCAAGAAGAACAAGACTCTGTCTCAAAAAAAAACATGGCATTTTTTCCTTTCTTTTTTTTGTAAACTCTGTCTTATCACTTGCCTCAAATTTTTTCTTTTCCAGAAATAATTATTTTTTTTGCCGACATGCACCACCACTCCCAGATAGTTTTGTATTTTTAATAGAGACGGGGTTTCTCCATGTTGTTCAGGCTGGTCTTGAACTCCTAACCTCAGGTGATCTTCCTGCCTTGGCCTCCCAAAGTGCTGGGATTACAGGCATGAGCCACTGCATCCTGGCCTCCAGAAAGAAATTATTGTGTTAGATTTTTAGACTAGAGAAGCAGGATTCTTTTTTCTTTTTCTTTTTTTTTTTTTAGCACTCAAAATGATTTGTTTCCAATGCAGCAGGATTCTTTTTTAACATATTTGTTTTAAGAAAATTTGCTTTCAAATAGTACATTTTTTATCACAGAGGAGATTAGTGACGTGTATATTGATGGGAAATACTTGAAGTATTTTTTTTCTTTTTCTTCATTTCTTTTTTTTTAAAGAGATGGGGGTCTTACTATGTTGTCCAGACTGGAGTGCAGTGGCTATTCACAGGCGAGATCCCACTACTGATCAGCACGGGAGTTTTGACCTGCTCCGTTTCTGACCTGGGCTGGTTCACCCCTCCTTAGGCAACCTGGTGGTCCCCTGCTCCCAGGAGGTCACCATATTGATGCTGAACTTAGTGCAGACACCTGATCGGCATAGCGCACCACAGCCCAGGACTCCTGGACTCAGGAAATCCTCCAGCCTCAGCCTCCAGAGTAGTTGGGACTGCAGGCACACACCACCACGCCTGGCCGTACTTGAAATATTTTAAGGAAATTAATGAATTATTTGACTTACATAAAAGAGCATTTTTTTTAAAAAAGTCACATGCTTCTGGGACTCATATTTGCTCAAATCCAAGAGTTGGGAGGTGGATGATGGTCGGGTTGAAGAAGGTACTATGTTTTGTTGTTTATTGTTCAAAGCCACTGACCTTGGATAGATATATTTCTCAGATTTACTCATAAACATCTTTTGTGTATCTCCTCCTAGGTGTTTCAATTACTAACTGATCTGAAAGAGCAGCGTAAAGAAAGTGGAAAGAATAAACACAGCTCTGGGCAACAGAACTTGAACACTATCACCTATGAAGTAAGCCTGGGCTTTTGGCAGGCCTATCTAAGCTACCATTGAGGGAGGCTGGTTTATTCTGCTGACGACTGGCTGCCAGAGTCAGGATCGCTTTTTATCTGATCTGACTAGTTTTGCTGTAACCTTAT
This sequence comes from Saguinus oedipus, assembly GCA_031835075.1. Lineage (NCBI taxonomy): Eukaryota > Metazoa > Chordata > Mammalia > Primates > Cebidae > Saguinus > Saguinus oedipus. The sequence goes on from CM063170.1 coordinate 66,394,114, forward strand.
GTTTATTCTGTTGATAAAAGTAGGAGGAGTTTGGTCAAGTGTAGAGTTTAGCCAGCTACAAAGTTAGAAGGAATAGTCTAAAAGATTGCCCTCACTTCTTCTTGAAAAGGGATCACAGCTCACTGCAGCCTCAACCTCCTAGGCGCAAGTCATGTTCCCAGCTCAGCTTCCCAAGTAGCTGGGACTTGGGGCATGCAATGCCATGCCTGGCCAATTTTTTTTTGTTTTTGAGATGGAGTTTTATTCTTACTGCCCAGGCTGGAGTACAATGGTATGACCTTGGCTCACTGCAACCTCTGCCTCTGGTTTCAAGCTGTTCTGCCTCAGCTTCCTGAGTAGCTGGGATTCAGGCATGTGCCACCATGGCTGGCTAATTTTGTATTTTTAGTAGAAATGGGGTTTCTCTATATTGGTCAGGCTGGTCTCAAACTCCTGGCCTCACGTGATCTGCCCACCTCGGCCTCCCAGAGTGCTGGGATTACAGATAAGAGCCACTGCGCCCAGCCTAATTTCTTTTTATTGTTGTCCAGGCTGGTCTCGAACTCCTGGGCTTAAGGGATCTTCCCACTGCAGCTTCCCAAAGTGCTGGGGACTTAAACACTTAAGCCTCTTGTGTATTTTTTAAGTTTGAAATTCCTCCCAAAATAGGTAATTATAATTCCTCCCAAATTATATCTATATTTTCCCTCAAGATCCACAAATTCTGTGTCATTATGAGAAAACATCGGATCATTGCAAATCAGTTAAAAAAAAGCTTTTGTTTTGAAATCATTTTTCTCTTGCAGAAGAGTTGTAGAGACAGTGCTGCTTCTCATGTACCCTTCCCATAGTTTTCTCTGATGTTAACATCTTGCATAACTATGGTACAGTGATCAAAACCAAGAAATCAGCATCGGTACCTACTATTAAACTAAGTTAAAATTTTATTCAAATACTCTGTTTTCCCACTACTGTCTTCTTGGTTCTACGATTCAGTTCAGGATACCATTTTGTGTTTAGTTTACATGTCCCCATAATGTCCTTCCATCTGTGTCCTTACTCTTTGTCTTCCTGAACTTGACACTTCTGAAGGGCTGCTCAAGTATTTTGTAGAATGTCCCTCGATTTGTGATTGTCTGATGTTTTCTCATTACACAGAACCTATGGCTTTTGAGGAGGAGTACCACAAGGTGATCTCCCTTTGTTGTGTCATGGTATCTCGGGGTACATGATGTCAGTGTTTCTTTTTTTTTTTTTTTTTTTTTGAGATGGAGTTTCGCTTTTGTTACCCAGGCTGGAGTGCAATGGTGCGATCTTGGCTCAGCGCAACCTCCGCCTCCTGGGTTCAGGCAATTCTCCTGCCTCAGCCTCCTAAGTAGCTGGGATTACAGGCAGGCGCCACCATGCCCAGCTAATTTTTTATGTTTTTAGTAGAGACGGGGTTTCATCATGTTGACCAGGATGGTCTCGATCTCTTGACCTCGTGATCCACCCGCCTCGGCCTCCCAAAGTGCTTGGATTACAGGCGTGAGCCACTGCGCCTGGCCAAATAGTTTTTTTTTTTTTTTTTTAAGACGGGGTTTCACCATGTTGGTCAGGCTGGTCTTGAACTCCCAACCTCAGGTGATCTGCCCGCCTTGACCTTCAAAGTGCTTGGATTCTTATGGCTGATGTTGTTAACTTTGGTCATTTGGTTAAGATGGTGTCTGCCTTGTTTCTCCACTATAAAGCTACTGTTTATCCATTTTCATGTTATGTTAGAACGGATTTACCAATTTCAGCCCATATTCAAGGGGAAGTGGGGGAATAAGCGTCACCTCTTGAAGGGAGGCATATCAAAGAATTCGTGAATGTATGTTAAAAGCGCCATAGTAATTAAAAAATATTTTGTGGGAGATGCTTTGAGGCGAGGAAAATAGCCTACCCTTCCTTAAGCTTTTAACCATCCATTTTAGCATTCACTGGTAGATCTTTCCTGCAGTAACTATGACTATGGTACATTTGCCAAAGAGTGGTTTTAAATTTTTTCTTATTACTTATTAGTTAGGGTTCTTTTTAAAAGAGACAATATTTTGCTGTGTTACTCAGGCTGGTCTCAAATGCCTGGGCTCAAATGATCTTCCCGCCTCAGCCTCCCATAGTGCTGGGATTGCAGGCATACACTGTACCTCGCTCATATGAGTTAGAATTCTTCCATAAGAAAATGTTATCTTTTCTGCTGGGCGAGGTGGCTCAAGCCTGTAATCCCAGCACTTTGGGAGGCTGAGGCGGGTGGATCATGAGGTCAAGAGATGGAGACCATCCTGGTCAACATGGTGAAACCCCGTCTCTACTAAAAATACAAAAAATTAGCTGGGCGTGGTGGCGCGCGCCTGTAGTCCCAGCTGCTCAGGAGGCTGAGGCAGGAGAATTGCTTGAACCCAGGAGGCGGAGGTTGCGGTGAGCCGAGATCGCACCATTGCACTCCAGCCTGGATAACAAGAGCGAAACTCCATCTCAAAAAAAAAAAAAAATTGTCTGAAATATGATAACACAATTGACAGATTGAGTTACTGCTTTTCAGATCACAAAAGTTTTCTTCTAATTCTTTCTGTTCTACCTACTGGTTTTCTCTTTCAGGAATTCCTATTACATGAAGATCGGTTCTCCTGAAGGCCTTTGTTTGTTTCATACAGGATTTTTTTTTTTTTTTTTTGAGACAGAGTCTCACTGTATTTCCCAGGCTGGAGTGCTGTGGTACGAGCTTGGCTCACTGCAACCTCTGCCTCCCGGACTTAAGTGATTTTCCTGCCTCAGCTTCCCTGGTAGCTGGTATTACAGGTGTGCACTACCACACCCAGCTAATTTTTTTATATTTTTGATAGAGTCTCACCATGTTGGCTAGGCTGGTCTTGAACTCCTGACCTCACGCCTACCTCAGCCTCCCAAAGTGCTGGGATTACAGGTGTGAGCCACTGTGGCCAAGCCTATACAGGATTTTTAAAACAAAATTTTAGAATTTTAATTATAGCCATTGCCTTCCTTTTTTTCTCTTTCTGGATTCTTTTTCTTATGCTTGGCTTTTTTTTTTCCAGACATTAAAATACATATCAAAAACACCGTGCAGGCACCAGAGTCCTGAGATTGTCAGAGAATTTCTCACAGCAATGAAAAGCCACAAGTTGACCAAGTAAGTAAATCCCTTAAAGTAGGAAGAGAGTGACACATGGTGAAATGATAGCTTAGGAAAGCCATTCTTAGCAACTGTGTATTTAGTTCAGCTGGGTTTGGATTTGAAAGAGGATTATAGTATTGTGGATGAAACAACTAAAAGTTAGACCTAGGGACCCTTCTATAATAAGTAACAAAACTTAATGGGATTTTTAAAGTCTTTTCTTGGAGTCCCAGTTTGTATGACCTTTCCCATCACCTGCACTCCCAGAATTCAGACCAAATTAGATGAAAAGTAGGGTTTACAAGCTAAGGTACTTTCTATAAAGTTGATCAGTGAAGTCATTCGATGTTTGTGTTTGCTTGAGGCAAAAGTGGCTTGATCATATTCTCTCAGTTCTTCTAGTGTCCAGTTCCTTTCCTTAGTCTGGAATGAGTTCAACCTATTAAAATAAAAACCATCATAGATCAGGAGTTTACATGAGAAGAAAACTAGCACAAGTGTTTCTTTGTTGTTGTTGTTGTTTTTGAGAGGGAATTTCGCTCTTGTTGTCCAGGCTGGAGCATAATGGCACAATATCGGCTCACTGCAACCTCTGCCTGCTGAGTTCAAGCGATTCTCCTGCCTCAACCTTCGGAGTAGCTGGGATTACAGGAATGTACTACCATGCCTGGCTAATTCTGTATTTTTAGTAGAGATGGGTTTCTCCACGTTGGGCAGGCTGGTCTTGAACTCCTGACCTCAGGTGATCTACCCTGGAATTAGCTGGGATTATAGGCTTGAGTCACTGCACCCAGCCTAGCCCAAATTTTTTAGAATTAATGCTAGAGCTGATAGATTTTAAAAGCTTTTGTCATTTCACTTAGGATAATCAGTAATTTTCTTTTGGAGGAACCATTTGGTATTATATCAGGCACTCAGTTTGTTCAATCAGCAAACTAAATAAATGCACGTTTCCCATTCTCTTTCTCCAAGTAAACTCTGAAGACAAAACATCTTCCATGTGTGTGCAAATCTTCCATGTGTATCTTCTGTATTCATGTATAACATTTTTTTAAAACTATGGTAAAATACACATAACAAAATTTACCATTTTAGGCCAGGTACAGTGGCTAACACCTGTAATCCCAATACTTTGGGAGGCTGAGGTGGGAGGATCACTTGAGGCCAGCCTGACCAACATGATGAAACCCCGTCTCTACTAAAAATAAAAAATTGGCCAGGCATAGTGGCTCATGCCTGTAATCGCAGCACTTTGGGAGGCCAGGGCGGGCAGATCACGAGGTCAGGAGATTGAGACCATCCTGTCCAACATGGTGCAACCCTGTCTCTACTAAAAAAAAAAAGTCAACAAAACTGGGCATGGTGGTGGGTGCCTGTAGTCTCAGCTGCTTGGGAGGCTGAGGCAAGGGAATTGCTTGAACCCAGGAGGCAGAGGTTGCAGTGAGCCAAGATTGTGCCACTGCATTCTAGCCTGGTGATAGAGCGAGACTCCGTCTCAAAAAGAAATTTTTTTAAAATAATAAACAGCCTATCGAGGTGGTGGGTGGCTGTAATCCCAGCTACTCAGGAGGCTGGGGTAGGAGAATTGCTCAAACCTGGGAGTTTCCTGTGAGCCGAGATCACACCACTGCACTCCAGCCAGGATGACAGAGCAAGACTCTTGACTCAAAAGAGTGACCATTTTAGTTTTAATCATTTAAAGTGTACAATTTCAATTGTTGTAACCAGTATCCAGAATTTTTTTTTTTTTCTTTTTGAGATGGAGTGTCACTCTGTCACCCAGGCTGGAGTGCAAATGGCCAGATCTTGGCTCACTGCATCCTCCACCTTCCAGGTTCAACCCATTCTCCTGCCTTAGCCTCCCAAGTAGCTGGGACTACAGGCGCCTGCCACCATGCCTGGCTAATTTTTGTATTTTTAGTAGAGATGGGGTTTCACTATGTTGGCCAGGCTGGTCTTGAACTCCTGACCTCATGATCCACCAGCCTTGGCTTCCCAAAGTTCTGGGATCATAGGCGTAAGCCACCGTGCCCGGCCTATCCAGACCTTTTCATTTAGCAAAACTGAAATTCTGTGTCCCTTAAGCAATTCCGTATTTGCTCCTCCCTTGGCCCTTGCAACCACCATTCTGCTTTTTGTTTCTGTGAGATTGACTCCCTCATACAAGTGGAACCATAACAGTGTTTTGTTTTGTTTTTTTAAAGTCATATCTGAATGTTTAATTTTTAAAATCATTTTAACGATTTAAGTGTGCAGTTCAGTGGCATTAAGTACATTCACATTGTACAATCATTGCCATCTATCCACAGAACATTTTATCTTGCAAAACTGAAACTCTGCCCAGTAATCAGTAACTTTCCATTCTCCCCTCCTCCTTACACCTGGCAACCACCGTTCTATTTTCTGTCTTCATGAATTTGGCTACTTTAAGTACTGCATGTAAATGGGATCATACAGTATTTGTCCTTTTGTGTCTGGCTTATATCTCAGTATAATATCTTCAAGGGTCATGCATGTTGTAGGATATATGAGAACTTCCTTCCTTTGTAAGGCTGAATAATATTCTGTTTCGGCCGGGTGCGGTGGCTCAAGCCTATAATCCCAGTACTTTGGGAGGCCGAGGCGGGTGGATCACGAGGTCAAGAGATCGAGACCATCCTGGTCAACAAGGTGAAACCCCGTCTCTACTAAAAATACAAAAATTAGCTGGGCATGGTGGTGCACGCCTGTAATCCCAGCTACTCAGGAGGCTGAGGCAGGAGAATTGCTTGAACCCAGAAGGCAGAGGTTGCGGTGAGCCGAGATTGCGCCATTGCACTCCAGTCTGGGTAACAACAACAAAACTCTTTCTAAAAAAAAAAAAATTCCGTTTATGTAAACCACATTTGGTTTTCTTTTTTTGTTTTTTGAGATTAGTCTTGCGCCGTTGCCCAGGCTGGAGTGTAGTGGCTCAATCTCGACTCACTGCAACCTCTGACTCCCGGGTTCAAGCAATTCTCCTGCCTCATCCTCCTGAGTAGCTGGGATTACAGGTGCTTACCACCATGCCTGGCTAATTTTTTTGTATTTTTTAGTAGAGATGTGGGTTTCATGATGATGGCCAGGCAGGTTTTTGAACTCCTGACCTCAAGTGATCCACCCGCCTGGGCCTCCCAAAGTGCTGGGATTACTGGCATGTGCCACCAGGTAATTTGTTTTTCTCACATCCATTGACATATATTTGCTTCCGCCTTTTGACTATGGTGAATAATGCTGCCAAGAACATGAGTTCTTCAGATATCTCTTTGAGACCCAGCTTTCAGTTCTTTGGTACCCAGAAGTGAAATTGATGCATCATATGGTAATTTTGCTTTTAACTTTACTGAGGAACCACCATCCTATTTTTTTCTATTGGCTACCCCATTTTACATTCCTGCCGGCAGTGTAACAGAGTTCCAATTTCTCTACATCCCTGCCGACTTTTCCTATTTGTTTAGGAGAAAGGATCATCTTTTCCACAAATGGTGATGCTGAGCATGGTTTCATGTGCGTATTGGCCATTTGTGTATCTTCTTGGAAGAATTTCTTTTTTTTTTTTTTTTGAGACGGAGTTTCACTCTTGTTACCCAGGCTGCAGTGCAATGGCGCGATCTCGGCTCACCACAACCTCCGCCTACTGGGTTCAGGCAATTCTCCTGCCTCAGCCTCCCGAGTAGCTGGAACTACAGGTGCGCACCACCATGCCCAGCTAATTTTTGTATTTTCAATAGAGACGGGGTTTCACCTTGTTGACCAGGATGGTCTCAATCTCTTGACCTCGTGATCCACCCACCTCGGCCTCCCAAAGTTCTGGGATTATAGGCGTGAGCCACCGCGCCCGGCCTTCTTGGGAGAATTTCTATTCCAGTCCTTGTTTTTTTTTGTTTTTTTTTTTTTGGAGACAGAGACAGAGTTCCACTCTGATGTCCAGGTTTAAGTGAAATAGTGTTATTTTGGCTCACTGCAGCCTTGACCTTAGGTTCAGGCAATCCTCCCACCTCAGTCTCCTGAGTAGCTGGGACTATAGTCATGTACCGTCATTGTCCACTTAGTTTTTGTACTTTTGGAGAGACAGGGTTTCTCCAAATTCCCTAGGCTGGCCTGAAACTCCTGGGCTCAAGTAATCCACCTGCCTCGGTCTTCCATAGGAATTACAGGTGTGAGCCACCACACCTGGTCCTTTTCCCATATTTGAATGAGGTTTTTTTGTTCAGTTTTACGAATTTTATATATATTTTAGATGTTAATTCTTTTGTAGATATGATTTGCAAATATTTTCTCCCATTCTATGGGTTGTATTTTCACTCTGTTGATAGAGTCCTGTGATGCACATAGTTTTTAAATGAGGTCCAATTTGCTACTTTTCTTTTGTTACCTGTGCATTTGGTATCAGAGATCCAAGAAATCATTATCATATTCAATGTTGGCTGGGCACAGTGGCTCATGGCTGTAATCCAGCACTTTGGGAGGCTGAGGCAGGTGGATCACGAGGTCAGGAGTTCAAGACCAGCCTGGCCAAGATGATGATGAAACCCCATCTCTACTAAAAATACAAAAAAAATTAGCCTGCTGTGGTGGCAGGCACCTGTATTCCCAGCTACTAGGGAGGCCGAGGGAGACAATTGCTTGAACCTGGGAGGTGGAGGTTGCAGTGAACCGAGATTGCACCACTGCACTCCAGCCTGGCAACAGAGTGAGACTGTGCCTCAAAAAAAAAAAAAATTCAATTTCATGGCCAGGTGTGGTATCTCATGCCTGTAATCCCAGCATTTTGGGAGGCTGAGGTGGATGATCATGAGGTCAGGAGATGGAGACCATCCTGGCCAACATGGCGAAATTCTGTCTCGACTAAAAATACAAAAATTAGCTTGTCATGGTGGTGCACGCCTGTAGTCCCAGCTACTCAGGAGGTTGAGGCAGGAGAATAACTTGAACCCGGGAGTTGGAGGTTGCAGTGAGCCATTGTCATGCCACTGCACTCCCGTCTGGGTGACAGAGCGAGACTGTCTGGAAAAAAAAAATTTTGTTTTCAATGTCATGAAGGTTTTTCATTCATTCATTCATTCATTCATTTTAAGACAGGGTTTCACCATGTTGGTCAGGCTGGTCTTGAACTCCCGACCTAAGGTGATCCGCCCGCCTTGGCCTCCAAAGTGCTTGGATTACAGGTGTGAGCCACCATGCCCGGCTGAAGGTTTTTCTTTATACTTTCTTCTAAGACCTTTTTGGTTTTAGTCTTAACGTTAAGTCTTTCATCCTTTGTTTAAAAATTAAAAATTTTTTTAATTGACATGTAATTTGTGCATGTTTATGGTGTATAAAGTGGTATTTTGATACATCTATAATGTGTAATGTTCAAATTAAGGCAGTTAGCATATTTGTCACCACAAACATTTATCAATTTTCAGTTAATTTTTGTATATAGTATATGGTAAGGATCTACTTCTTTCCTTTGCATATGGATATCCAGTTTTTCTAGCACCATTTGCTGAAGAGATGGTCTTTTCTCTCTTGAATGGTCTTGGTCCCCTTGTCAAAATCGTTTGACCATACATGCAAGTGTTGTCTTTCTGGGTTCTCTACTCCATTGGTCTGTATATCTGTCTCTGCTAATACTATACTATTTTGATTGCTATAGCTTTACAGAAAGTTTTGAAATCAGGAAGTGTGACTACTCAGACTTTATTTATTTAGTTAGATGGAATCTCACATTGTCGCCCAGGCTGGAGTGCAGTGGCGCAGTCTTGGCTTACTGCAACCTCTGCCTCCCGGGTTGAAGTGAAAGTGATTCTCCTGCTTCAGCCTCCAGGTAGCTGGGATTATAGGTGCCCACAACGACACCCAGCTAATATTTTGTATTTTTTTTTTAGTAGAGATGGGGTTTTACCATGTTGGCCAGGATGGTCTCAAACTCTTGACCTTGTGATCCACCCCCCCTTGGCCTCCCAAAGTGCTGGGATTACAGGCATGAGCCACCATGTCTGGCCTATTTTTTTTTTTCAAAATTGTTTTAACTATTTGGGATCTGTTCGAATTTTAGGATGGATTTTCCTGTTTCTGAGAAAAATAGCACTGAGATTTTGATAGGGATTGCATTGAATAGTATAGCAATCGCTTTAGGTAGTATTGACATCTTAACATTAGTAAGTCTTCAGTGGATGTGCTTCCATTTGTTTGTCATCTTTCCCGATTTCTTTGTTTTGAGACAGAGTCTCATTCTGTCACCAGGCGCCAAGTTGGAGTGCAATGGCGCGATCTCAGCTCACTGCAACCTCCGCCTCCTGGGTTCCAGCAGTTCTCCTGCCTCAGCCTCCCAAGTAGCTGGGACTACCATGCCCAGCTAATTTTTGTATTTTTAGTAGAGACGGGGGTTTCACTATGTTGGCCAGGATGGTCTCGATCTCTTGACCTGGTGATCCGCCCGCCTCGGCCTCCCAAAGTGCTGGGATTATAGGCGTGAGCCACCGTGCCTGGCTGTTGTTGTTTTCTGAGATGGAATCTTGCTCTGTCACCCAGGCTGGAGAGCAGTGGCGTGATCTCGGCTCACTGTAACCTCCGCCTCCTGGGTTCAGGTGATTCTCCTGCCTCAGCCTCCTGAGTAGCTGGGATTACAGGCCTGCACCACCATGCCCAGCTAATTTTTGTAATTTTAGTGGAGATGAGGTTTTATCATGTTGGTCAGGCTCGTCTCACACTCCTGACTTTGTGACCCGCCCACCTCGGCCTCCCAAAGTACTGGGATTACAGACATAAGCTATCTATCATGCCTGGGTGTTGTTGTTGAGATGGAGTCGCTCTCTGTTTCCCAGGCTCATGTGCGTTGGCGCGATATCAGCTCACTGCAACCTCTGCTTCCTGGGTTCAAGAGATTCTCCTGATTCAGCCTCCCATATGTATTGATTGATTGATTGATTGATTGCCCAGGCGGTGCAATGATGGCTCACTGCAACCTCTGCCTCCCGGGTTCAAGTGATTCTCCTGCCTCAGCCTCCTCAGTAGCTGGGATTACAGGCATGTGCCACCACGCCCGGCTAATTTTATATTTTTAGTAGAGACAGGGTTCTCCATGTTGGTCAGGCTGATCTTGAACTCCTGATCTCAGCTGATCAGCCCACCTCGGCCTCCCAAAGTGCAGGGATTACAGGTGTGAGCCACTGAGCCCGGCCAGTTTTTTTATTAGTGGAGGTGGGGTTTCACTGTATTGGCCAGGCTGGTCTTGAACTCTTGACCTCAGGTGATCCTTCCGCTTCGGCCTCCCCAGGTGCTAGGATTACAGGTGTGAGCCACTGTGCCTGACCTATGTACATTTTTGCATTGACTTGTTGATATCTGGAACAAATCCTGCTGAAATTCTGATTGTGATTTCATTGCATCTTGACAATATTAATAATTCAAGATCAGTCTTAAGGTTAAAACAGTTAAAAAACAGGAGGCTGAGGCAGGAGAATTGCCTAAACCCAGGAGACGGAGGTTGCGGTGAGCTGAGATCACGCCATTGCACTCCAGCCTGGGTAACGAGCAAAACTCCATCTCAAAAAAAAAAAAAAAGTTAAAAAAAAAAATCAAGGGCTGGACGCAGTGGCTCCCACCTATAATCCCAGCACTTTGGGAGGCCAAGGCAGATGGATCACCTGAGTTCAGGAGTTCAAGACCAGCCTGGCTAACATGGTGAAACCCTTTCTCTACTGAAAATACAAAAAATTAGCTGGGCATGGTGGTTGACACCTGTAATCCCAGCTACTTGGGAGGCTGAGACAGGAGAACTGCTTGAACCCAGGAGGTGGAGGTTGCAGTGAGCTGAGATTGTGCTGTGGCACTCCAGCCTGGGCAACAAGAGCGAAACTTTGTCTCAAAAAGCAAAACAAAAGAAGACAAAAAACAACCCACCAACACTGAGCCTTCCAGTCCATGAAAACAGTGTAGTGTCAGCTTCTGCACAAATTTTTGTTTTCTTTTTTTTCGAGATGAAGTCTCACTCTGCCACCCAGGCTGGAGTACAGTGGCACAATCTTGGCTCACTGCAATCTCCGCCTCCCAGGTTCAGGCAATTCTCCTGCCTCAGCCTCCTGAGTAGCTGGGATTACAGGCACGCACCACCATGCCCAGCTGATTTTTTTGTATTTTTAGTAGAGATGGGGTTTCACCATGTTGACCAGGCTGGTCTCGAACTCCTGACCTCGTGGTCCATCTGCCTCGGCCACCCAAAGTGCTGGGATTACAGGTGTGAGCTACCGCGCCCGGCAACAAATTTTTTTAGATTTACACCTATTTGATAATTTTGGATGCTATTGTAAATGGTGTTCATTTCCAGTTGTTGATTGCTGATGTAGAAATACAGCTGACTGGCTGGATGCAGTGGCTTGTGCCTGTTAATCCCAGCACTTTGGGAGGCTGAGGCAGGCGGATCATAAGGTCAGGAGTTCGAGACCAGTCTGGCCAACATAGTGAAACCCCATCTCTACTTAAAAAAAAAAAAAAATTAGCAGGGTGTGGTGGTGTGCACCTGTAATCTCAGCTACTCGGGAGGCTGAGGCAGGAGAATCTCGTTAACCTGGGAGGTGGGGGTTGCAGTGAGCGGCTATCATGCCATTGCTGTCAAGCTTGGGCAACAGCATGAGACTCTGTCTCAAAAAAAAAAGAAAGAAAGAAAAAGAAATACAACTAACTTTATATTTATCTTATGCCCTCCAGCCTTGCTAAATCCACTTAGTAGTTCCGGGAACTTTTTAAGTTTATTCTTTAGGATTTTCTTTGCCGACAGTCACAGTGTTTACAAAGAGAGTTTTATATCTTTCCCATCTATATGTCTTTTCTTTCTGTCTCTGATTTCGTTGTGCTGGCTGGGTCCTCCAGGACCATGTTGAATAGGAGTGGTGAGAGCAGACATCCTCATCTTGTCCCTGACCTTAAGGGAAAACAGTCAGTGTTTCACCATTAAATATGATGCTGATTTAGATATCCTTTACCAGGTTTAGGAAGTTCAAATTGCTGACATTGGATGTTGAATTTTGTGGCTGCTTTTTCTCTGTCTACAAATATAAAAAGGTTTGCAGCCTTTTGGCTGTATCTTTTTGTTTATTTTTATTTTTAGTAGTTACTGTAGGGGTAATAATGCATGCCTGACCACTTATAGTCCAGAGTGAATATTTTACCAGTGAGTGAGTGTGTAGAGGTCTTTGCCTTCTTTTTGTGTCATGCTTGTGGTATTTGTAACATACCATCTACATACATTGAAACATAATCTGCATACTATTAGTAGTGTTTTAACATCATTTACTTTCTATATTTTTGCATATTTTAAAGAACTTAAGAGAACAAACATAGTCTTTTATGTCTACCCAAGATATCATCATTTCTTTTGCTCTCTATTCCTGAACTTCCCCGTGTCCTTTTCGTCATTGACTTCACCCGGGAGAACTTGCTTTGGCACTTTTCTGAGGACAGGTCTGCTGGCTATAGATTCTCTTCTTTTCATTCAGCCTAGAATGTCATTGTTTTCTTTCATTCCTGAAGGATAATTTCACAGGGTTGACTGGTCTTTTCCTTTAGAACTTTAAAGATATTTCAATGACTTATGGCTGTCACAGTTTCTGATTAGAAATCTGCTCAGGCGAAGTACAGTGGCTCATACCTGTAATCTCAGCACTTTGGGAGGCCGAGGAAGGAGGATTACTTGAGGTCAGGAGTTTGAGACCAGCCTGGGCAATATAGCGAGACCCCATCTCTATTTTTTACAAAATAATTAATTAAAAAATTTGTTTTTAAAATGTGCTATCACCCTAACCCTAAGGTGTCGTTTTCCTCTGGCTGCTTTTAAGATTTTTTTTTTTTTAATCTCCTCTCTACTCCTATTGCTTCACTTGACTAGCCTAGAAAACATTTTTTTAATAAAATTAAATTAAAAAACAGATTGTTCAAGTCTTTGGTCTTCAATAATTTGGTAATGATATGTTTCAGCTTTTTTCCTCCAATTGGTTTTTGCTGAGCTTCTTGATTATGTAAATTTGTTTCTTGCTAAATTTGTAAAGTTTTCAACTATTCTTGAAATACTTTTTCCGTCCCAATCTCTCTCCTTCTTTTCTTGAACTCCGAAAACATACCTGGTAGACCTCTGATGCTGCTGTACAGGTCTCAGAGGCTCTGTTCCTTTTTTTTTTGAGATGTTTCACTCTTGTTTTCTTGTTGCTTGCCCAAGCTGGAGTACAATGGCGCAATCTCAGCTCACCGCAACCTCGACTTCCCAGGTTCAAGTGATTCTCCTGCCTCAGCCTCTCAAGTAGCTGGGATTACAGGCACACGCCACCAAAGCCAGCTAAGTTTTTTGTATTTTTAGTAGAAATGGGATTTCACCATGTTAGTCATGCTGGTCTCGAACTCCTGACCTTAGGTGATCTGCCTGCCTTGGTTTCTCAAAGTGCCGAGATTATAGACGTAAGCCACTGTGCCCAGCCCCTCTGTTCCTTTTAAAAAAAATTTGTAGTTCAAATGGAATAATTTTCCTCTTTCTTTCCCCCGACTTTTTTTTTAAGTTTATTTTTTTAAACAATATATTCTATCACCCTGTCTCTTTTTTTTAACAGAGACAGGGTTTCACTCTGTTCCCCAAGCTGAAATGTGCTGGTGCCATCAGACTCACTGAAGCCTCCAAGTCTAATGGGACAATTTCTGTTGATCTGTTTATATATGCACAGATTGTTCTGGCATCTTCATTCTGTTATCAAGGCTACCAGTCAGTTTTTTCTTTCCGGTATTTTTCAGTTCTAAAGTTTACATTTAGTTATTTTTTTATAACTTCTTTACTGAGAACGTGTATTATCCCATTCATTTCAGGAATGTTTACTTTTATCCCAAGTTGCTATAGTCGCTAAAATTTTGATAATTTCAACAGCTAGGTCATCATGGGCTTGGCATCTGTTGATTATCTTTTCCCTGGAGAATTAGTCATCTTTTCCTGGTCAAGGTAATTTTAGATTGTATCCTGGAAATTTGAGTATTATATTGTTTAGACTCTGGGACCTGTTAAAAGCCTCTGGTTAGTGTTTTAGGAGGCAGTCAACCCAGTCAGGTTCAGACTTCAAATCAGTGTTGCCTTCCAGGGCAGGGATTTCAGAATTATTTGGTTTTTGAAACCTTTGCCCTGGCACTCTGGGTCTTTGCATATGGAACTGGACTGCTGGTTGAACTTGCTCACTTCTCACTGGGTGTCTTTGCCGTGCTGGGTCTGTTCCATGCTTACTGTTTTGGTGCTGTTTGGCACATAAATGGCTCAGGTGAACCTAGGATTTTTGTTGATTGATACTCAAATTTGGAGGAGTCCCCTTCTCTACCTCTCCTCTTCTGGACTCCTCCGCTGATACTTTGGCCCACATGAGACCCATTTTTTGGTCCTCTAGCCACAAGTTCCAAGTTTCTCTCAAAGGTATACCTGCGCACCTGTGTGTGGTTGTTACTAGAGCTGTCCTTGGAGCAGAGCAGGGAAAGTAGAAAAGGAAAAAAGGACTCTTGGGCACTCTGGACAGCAAGGGTTCCCTTCCCAGCTATGCCTGCTGCCGGTTGCCGCCTGGGGGACTGCCCTTGAGTTGTGAGCTCCTCCTGAATCTCCAGCCTTTCTTCGTCTCCTGGCCAGAAAGATTGGATTTCTCCTGGAGTTGCAGCTGCCTGCGGGGCCGCCGCAGCTGCACCAGGCGTGAGGCCCTGAGAGAAAAGACAGGAAAAAGCCCCAAGAAACTCACCTCCATCCTCCACCCCAAATGGTTCTCAGGTTTTGTTTCCCTCTCAGACCACCTGCCTTTGTTTGCTTTTCAGAGTCCTCAGGTATTTTTGTGTATTCTGTCTGGAGATTTCTTTTTTTTTGAGATGGAGTCTCACTCTTTTCACCCAGACTAGAGTGCAGTGGGGCAGTCTCGGCTCACTGGAACCTCCGCCTCCCAGGTTCAAGCAGTTCTGTCTCAGCTGCCTGAGTAGCTGTGATTATAGGCCCTGCCACCACACCCAGCTAATTTTTGTATTTTTAGTAGAGAAGGGGTTTTGCCATGTTGACCAGGCTGGTCTCGAACTCCTGACCTCAGGTGATCTGCCGCCTCAGCCTCCAAAAGTGCTGGGAGTACAGGTGTGAATCACCGAGTCCAGCTGTCTGGAAATTTCTCATTGTAATCTGTGGAGAGAGAGAGGCTTTCATGGGCTTCCTCCATCTTGTCCTGTAGCAGAAGTTCTAAAAGTTGATTTTTAAGGCCTCTTTTCAGCTCTTTGGGCTGATGTATGCTTCCTGAGCCCAACGTCTTTTCCACTATAAAAGACGTGGACACTGTTCAAAAAACCTGCGAATAGACATTGTCTTGCAAGCCAATTCGTGATTGGCCCTAATCTACATATATTTAAAGCAGACTGCAATATTCAAGAAGGGTTAATTTCAACTCCCTTTTTCCACTTGTGATCCTGAAATGGAGGATGTTTAAACATCTTTTGAGAATGCTGTCCAAAACTTTTAACCTGAATCCTTTCATTAATTGCTTGGTTCCTTGACTCTACCCAGAGCAGAAACACTGCATGCAGGCGGCGGTGTTGTCCAACAGCCAGTAGAGGGAGCACCAGGCTTCTTTCACTGCGGCTGGGCCTGGCTCCTCCTCCGGGAGCTTGCAGGCCTTGCAATTCAAAGGAGCCTCAGTGCCTGGTGACCCAGGGGGCTGCTTGACCAAAGCCATCAAGACCTGGACCATCGTGGGCTGGCCGCTGCAGCTTAAGAAATTTCGCTTATAACAGGAACTACTGAAGCATCTTTAATTCTGGTGTTTGAATATCTTCAACAGAATTTTTTTCTGCCATTCAGGGAGAGGGGATTCAAAATGACAGCCCTTAGCGGGCCTGATTACAGCTGTTAGTGCAAGCTGGGGCTCTGTTACTTTGTAAATACCAGAGAACTTGCGGGTACGGTGGACCCATGTTTCGTTTGAATTGATAATCTTACTCAGCAAAACAATACTGTTGGGACTCAACTGCAAGTCACGATAGGATGTCCCGTCTCATTTTTCTTTTTTTTGTTGAGATGGGGTTTGCAGTGGCGCAATCTCTGCTCACTGCAACCTTTGCCTCCCAGGTTCAAGTGATTCTCCTGCCTCAGCCTCCTGAGTAGCTGGGATTACAGGCACCCACCACCATGCCTGGCTGATTTTTGTATTTTTCACCATGTTGGCCAGGCTGGTCTTGAACTCCTGACCTCAAGTGATCCACCTGCCTCGGCCTCTCAAAGTGTTTGGATTACAGGCGTGAGTCACCGCGCTCGGCTCCGTGTCATTTCTTCTATAGCATGTTACTTCCTCTGAAGCATTTGGCTCTTTAATCATTTCAGTTTTCCCTTTTTTTTTGAGATGGAGTCTGGCTGTGTCGCCCAGGCTGGAGTGCAGTGGCATGATGTCAGCTCACTGCAACCTCTGCCTCCTGGGTTCAAGTAATTCTCTGCCTCAGCCTCCTGAGTAGCTGGGATTACAGGTGCCCACAGCCATGCCCAGCTAATTTTTTTATTTTTGGTAGAGACGGGGTTTCACCATATTGGCCAGGCTGGTCTTGAATTCCTGACCTCGTGACCCACCCACCTGAGCCTCGCAAAGTACTGGGATTACAGGTGTGAGCCACTGGCGCCTGGTCTATTTTAGTTTCTTCTTCAGGCATCTAGTTCTCAAAGAGCTGCAGCCCAGGCTGGATGTGGTGGCTCACGCCTGTAATCCCAGCATTTTGGCAGGCCGAGGTGGGCGGATCACGAGGTCAGGAGATTGAGACCATCCTGGCTAACATGGTGAAACCCTGTCTCTACTAAAAATACAAAATATTAGCCGGGTGTGGTGGCGCTGTTACAGAATATTCAGGGGACCAGAGAGCCCAATGGGTGAAACAGGATTTTATCAATGTGGCCACCTGCCCAGGGAATTAGCATCCCAAGGCTGAGTGCCTAACAAAGACTGGGCTTGATGTTTTATACATCCAGGATGACGTAGCGGCTAACAGGTTTACAGAAGTGAGAACAAACAACAGTTAATTAATTTGTAATGTATCTTGTAATGTACGTTACCTTTGAAAATAGCATGTTGAGAAAGACACCGCACATTCTTTGGGTGTTAACTTGCCCTGTGACCTTGCAGCTGGTCTGCAAGAAAAATGAGATGCCGGGAACTTGCCAAGAATGTGGGCAGGACAGATAGGGTTTACAGGGAGTTAGTGAATTTCAAGTTTTACATTGAACACACACAGGAAACTTTATTGTATAGCAACTACAAAGTATAAGGTTTTATTTTTACTATGACTGCTATTATTTAATTTCCTTCTTTAGCACATGCCTATAATCCAAGCTACTTAGGAGGCTAGGGCAGGAGAATCACTTGAACCTGGGAGGCGGAGGTTGCAGTGAGTCGAGATCATGCCATTACACAACAGCCTAGGTGACAGAGCGAGACTGTCTCAAAAAAAAAAAAAAAAAAGCAATGAACTGCAGCCCCAGCTCTCATCCTGACAGCTCCTCTCTGTGGTATACAGCTCTGCCTTAGGGTTAGAGCTAGGTCTGCCGGGAATAGAAGAAGAGGACTTGCCTTCAAGACCTAGCTTAGATAGGTTTGTAAATAACTTTGCATCCCTAAAAGGGACTCTTCTGGGCATAGATTATTCTTGGGAGTTGACAGCATATTTGGAACGTGTTCCTCTGGGAGCAGCCAAGCTCAGCGTTGACGGATGAGTTGTCGGTTTCCCTAGTGGCCAGAGTCCGGGCACCCTGGCTGCTTTCAGAGCTTGGAGTCCTGCCCATATCTCCGCGGAGTTTTCCCCTTTCTCTTCCATGGACTCCTCCTGTGAGTCGGGGCTTCCCTAGCTCTTTCTCTTACGTATACTTCAGATTCCATTTACCTCATGGCCGCTTTGTCTCAGTTGTTGGGGCTGCAAAGATGGCCACAGCGGAGGTGCTATGGGAGGGACACAGTGCTGACACACTGATGTGTCAGAAAACAGTGTGCCAAGTAAGGCATGGGATCGGGAAGCAGCCCTGTACTTTTCTGTGGGGTGTTCTCAGTTTGGGTCCGTTGGGATGTGAGTGCAGCGTAGGGCCATACAAAGCTATACAGACTCACAAAGACCAGACTTCAGAGGGTTCTGGGCGCTGAACTAAGGAAACTCAAGTTCAGACCAAAACCTGTGAGGACAGTGGGAAGATTACAAGCAGGATAATGAGATGACCATGTTTCTGTTTTTTTTGTTTTTTGTTTTTGAGGTGGAGTCTTGCTCTACAGCCCAGGCTGGAGTGCAGTGGTGTAATCCTGGCTCACTGCAACCTCCACCTCCCGTGTCCTGTTTCAAACAATTCTCCTACCTCAGCCTCCCAAGTAGCTGTGATTACAGGCACGAACCACCACGCCCAGCTAATTTTTGTATTTTTTAGCCATTCTGGTCTTAAACTCCTGACCTCGTGATCCGCCTGCCTTGGCCTCCCAAAGTGCTGGGATTACGAGCGTGAGGCACCGCGCATGGCCTAGATATCCTGAAAGAAATGTAATAATTCATACGTGGTGACTGAATGTGTGCAGTGGGTGAGGGATAAATCAGGGAAGACCCTCGGATTTCTGGCCTGGGTGCCTGGCACTCCGCCAAGAAGAGAAGTCCAGAGGGAAGAGCTGGTTTGTTGGGTCACTCTGGGATGTGTTGAGTTCATGGCCTGTCAGAGATGTCAAGGCAGAGATACCTAGCAGGAGTCGTCTACAGATGTGTGGAGCTCAGGTCATGTGGCATGAGGGAATGGATTTTTTTTTTTTTTTTAATTTTTCTGGGTACATGATAGGTGTATATATTTGGGGTGTATGGGATATTTCAATACAGACATACAATGTGCAATAATCACAGTAGGGTAAACGGGGTGAGCCACCGTGCCTGGCTTTGTTTGGCCCCTCAAATGGAGGCACATTATGGTGTTCTGGTCTTCACTCACTCCACAGTTGGTCTCTGGACCATAATATCCCCTCATGGTTTCACGTAACTCCTTGCAAATAAATCTAGTGCTGTGTTTTTTTTCCTTTAGTTTTAGACCAAATTAGACCTCAGACTAGACACTTTTTGACAGAAACCTCTTCAAAGTTATAAAGGTACTACAAGCTCAGATTCCATGTTAAATAATGTGTTTTCTAAACAACCTAACCTGGACTCCATCTGTTCCTTTACTCCTCCTCCCCCAACCCAGTCTAGGCCGTTGTCGGGTCCTGTGACTTTACCTGAGGGTGACTGTGTTTAGATGCTTACTGGCAGGGGTGCCGCTGCTGGCCAGCTTCATAACCTCACTCTGGCTCACCAGAGGGCGTTACAGTGCACTTGTCACTGTCTGCCTCCATTTTCTTGGGTCTTCCAGAATCACCGCCGGCACCAGCCAGAGCATGTCCCTCTTCCTTGGTTGCTCTCCGGTATTGACCAGGTCACACCCAGCCTCTTGATAGCCAGGGGCCTTTTCGATCTTGTCCCAGATGACTCTTTCACCCCATGTCCCTCCCCAAATTCTGGGGGCTTTCTTCCTCTGGGCATGTTCTTGTGTGTTTCTGCCCTGGCTGTCTGTCCCTCTCATCCCTTTGAGTTGAAAAGCCATCAGGGTGTAGTGCAAGGGTCATTTCTGTGGAATCTCCCTTTTTGAGTCTAGAGTAAATGTTTGGGGGGGTTATAAGCAGTAGAATTTGAACAGCCCTAATAATGACTGCCATTTATGGAGAAACTGTTGTGGGACAGATGGCATTCATTATCACATGTACACTAGAAGCAGATGGCCAAGAACAAGGAGCTTTTTTACGCCATTTACTAGCTTTGCAACTGTGGACAAATTATTTACTATCTCCATGTCAGTGAAATCTGAGGATTAAATGTACTTACCGTTTGGAAAGCAAGCAATAAATGGTAGGTGCGGCCTCTGGAAAGATTTTCATCTCAATCCTCTCATAAGACAGTAAGTACTGTCGTTAATCCTATTTTACAGATGAGGAAACTGAGGCTTAGGGAGAGTGGGTAATTGTACTTTTTCCTCCAAACTCATCGCTGCGGGAGTTGTGGCTCTTCATGTTTTCACTCCCGGTCTTTAACTCAATAAGTACTTACTGAGCCAATTTGAAAGACGGATCTGCAGCTCCAGAGTCATGCTGAAGGCGAAATGTAGAAGCTTTCACCTGCACAGGGACGGCCACTGCAGTCCTTGCATCTGTGAAGTTCTGTAGTCTTTCAGGGTCCACGTGTTTCAGCCACCCTTTCAGCAATGAGCTGTGTGTGTCTTTGAGGCAGAGGATCACTATATCTAACTCACTCGGATCTTTTGTCTTGAAAATTTGCATGTATTTGTCTTCTTTCTCCAGCTCGGTTGTTAAGTGCTTTCAGGGCAGAGGGACTGTACCTTGTATTTCTGTATATTAACGCCTGACTCTTTTAGTCCCTGTTTTGTTTATTAAGATAATAGGTCAAATCTGGGAAACATTTAATCTCAAAACGAAATTCACCTATTTCTAAGAGATGCCCAAACAAGATGATTTTGTGTGTGTTAATTTTTTAGTTTTAGAGATGGGGTTTTGCTCCATCACCAAGGCTGGAGTGCAGTGGCGCAATCATAGCTCACTGCAGCCACCAACTCCTAGGCTAAAGTGACCCTCCTGCCCCGCCCTCTCGTACTTGCCTTTCATAGCTGGGACATAGGCGCACCCCACCATGCCCAGTGAATTTATTTTAATTATTTTGTAAGGTGTTTGTTTTTGAGACAGAGTCTCACTCTGTCGCCCAGGCTGGAGTGCAGTGGCGCGATCTCAGGTCACTCCATCCTCCACTTCCTGGGTTCAAGCAATTCTCCTGCCTCAGCCTCCTGAGTAGCTGGGACTATAGGCGCATGCCACCATGTCTGGCTAATTTTTGTACTTTTAGTAAAGGCTGGGTTTCATCATGTTGGTCAGGCTGGTCTCAAGCTCCTGACCTCATGATCCACCCTCCTTGGCCTCCCAAAGTGCTGGGATTATAGACGTGAAGAAAGCATTATTTTCTTCACATATTACGGATAGAAATTTCCTGTTTTTTGGTTTTTTTTTTTTTTTTTTCCAGATGGAGTCTCACTCTGTTGCCCAGGCTGGAGTGCAGCGGTGCGATCTCGGCTCACCGCAAGCTCTGCTTCCCGGGTTCAAGCAATTCTCCTATCTCAGCCTCCTGAGTAGCTGGGATTACAGGTGCATGCCACCATGCTCGGCTACTTTTTGTATTTTTCGTAGAGATGAGGTTTCACCATGTTGACCAGCCTGGTCTCGAACTCCAGACCTCAGGTGATCCACTGCCCCCGCCTCTCAAAGTGCTGGGATTACAGGCATGAGCCACTGCACCCGGCCCCGTCGTGTTTTTAAAATGCCACCCGTGCCTATAATCCCAGCACTTTGGGAGGCAGAGGCGGGTGGATCACCTGAGGTCAGGAGTTCAAGACCAGCCTGGCCAACATGGTGAAACCCCATCTCTACTAAAAACACAAAATACTTGCCAGGCATGGTGGCAGGTGCCTGTAATCCCAGCTACTTGGGAGGCTGAGGCAGGACAATTGCTTGAACCTGGGAAGTGAAGGTTGCAGTGAGCTGAGATCATGCCACTGCACTCCAGCCTGGGCACCAAGAGTGAAACTCCACCTCAAAATAAATAAATAAATGACACCTGCACTGTTGCTTTGTTTCCTACAATCATGCCTCTGATACCCGTTTGTACTGTGGGCTGGGAGTCACTCACAGACGTGCTCCTATTCCTGTTTTCAGTTTACAGTTGAAGGAACTGAGTCCACGCTCTGGTGGTCCTTCCGTTTTTTTATCTGACAAAGTATTCTCTGTGCAGCTCAATCAGGACTCAAGACTTAGGGCTGTGCAAGTTCTCAAGGCTGTACTTCCCTCCACAGAGCTGAGAAGCTCCAGCTGCTGAACCACAGGCCCGTGACCGCCGTGGAGATCCAGCTGGTGAGTGAGGGCGCCTGCGCTGGGGAGACGGCTGTGGGTCTGAGCTGTAGAAAGGCTTCGGTGGACAAGCCAGGAACTGCTGTTATTTTGAAGAGGCGGCCCAACTGGCCCATATTTTAAGAAAAGGGAGATCTCGCCAGTTTGATCCGAGTTAGTGTGGACTTAGGGACTGCAAAACACTGGAGGAGATTTCATTCTTCCCCAAGGCTTGGCCTGATGACCTGGCAGCTCCGTTTCCCGTGATGTCCAGGCCATGCTGGCCATTGCTTCCCTGTAGGGGTTGTTGCCAACCAGATGTTGCATAAAAACATGAAACTCAGCATGTCTCTGGTGAACGTTCTCTGCCCCCACGCCCACCCGTCACCCTGCTCTTGCTTCCTCTCCTGGGTGAGGGGAGAACGTGTGTGCTCTTTCACCGGCTCCCTTCCGCACTCACGTCCTGGCCTGGTCTCCCACGCCGGGCACCTGCAAGTAATTCTCTCCCTTTCATCTCATAGTCACGTAGTCCCCAAGTTCTGTTGCTTCTGTCTTCTGTTCTTTCTTCTCTCTCCTGTAGTGTCATCATTTCTCCATGCAGCTCTTGGGATTTTCCTCTCCCCGTTCTCCCTGGCCCCGCAAGCCCATCTCCCACATCCAAAACCATGAATGTGATCTTGTTACCCTGCATAAAACCAGCTAGTGTACAGTCTCATCACTTGTAAAGTCCACTTTACACTGAGAGCGGAGGCTTCGGGGCTGGACGGGGCAGCCAGAGTGGCAGCCTGCGGCGGGGAAAGGGGCTGGGAGATGACCGAGGGCTAAACCCTGGCCGCCACTGGGCACGCTGTGGCCGCAGCCTTACTACAGGGCAGAGAGCATTGGTATGTGACAACTGCTAAGTAGGCCATCTAACTGCCAGCAAAAAACAAAAAGGCAGCTTTGGAAAATTAACAAAATGAAAATAAAGTGGTTTCCAAAGTCAGTTTTAGAAATACTGAGCTCTTTGTCAATTTCCTTTAGAAAAATATGGAAGAAAATGGTCAAAGATAGGAGTTTTAGAGTTGCTCATGGGAAAACTTTTTAAAAGGCCATAGGGTATTTAATTTTTTACTAAAACGTTCATTGTCTTCCTAGGGTTGTTTCTGACCTTCAGAATGCACCCAAAATTAAATTAGAAGAGTTCTTGGGGGCCTTTCTCTGAGAACCAATCTCCTTTCTCATGTGTCCTGATTATTTTCATGCTTTAGGCTGTGTTGCAGATTCAACTTAGAGCTTAGAGGAGAGAAAAAACAAAACAGCAAGAAACAAATCCCTTTCCCTCTGGGTTAAAGATCACATGTCATGTCTCCTCCAGCTTTAATCAGCAACATATGCTACTCATGGCTTAATGACAGGCAGAGAGAAGAGATGAGGATTAGCGTGACCTCAGCCAGAGCCTGTGTAAAGTGCTGTCATTACTTGGGGGAAGATTCACTGCTATTGAGTGCCTGGGGTGGGCCAGGCATGGAGGCTTATGCCTGTAATACCATTACTTTGGGAGGCCTAGGTGGGCGGATCACCTGAGGTCAAGCATTCAAGACCAGCCTAGCCAACGTGGTAAAACCCCATCCCTACGAAAAATACAAAAATTAGCTGGGCATGGTGGCACACACCTGTAATCCCAACTACTTGGGAGGCTGAGGCAGGAGAATTGCTTGAATCCAGGAGGTAGAGGTTGCAGTGAGCCGAGATCACACCACTGCACTCCAGCGTGGGTGATACAGTGAGACTCCCATCTCAAAAAAAAAAGAGGGCCAGGTGCAGTGGCTCATGCTTATAATCCCAGCACTTTGGGAGACTGAGGCGGGTGGATCATAAGGTCAGGAGTTTGATACCAGCCTGACTAACTTGGTTAAACACGATCTCGATGAAAAATTCAAAAATTAGCTGGATGTGGTGCGTGCCTGTAATCCCAGCTACTCAGGAGGATGAGGCAGGAGAATTGCTTGAATCTGGGAGGCAGAGGTTGCAGTGAGCTCAGATCAGGCCACTGCACTCCAGCCTGGGCAACAGAGCAAGACTCCGTCTCAAAAACAGAGAGAGTGCCTGGGGTGTGCCAGACGCGGTCTTGGTCCTTGGTCCTGGTACCTCTGATTGTCTGTCACTTTGAATGCCCTCCCCACAGTCTTGGAAGGGAGCAAGTATCCTCTCCATTTTAACCCAGAGGACCCGTGAGTGGCTAATTGGGTCCTTCTGATTCAGAAGCTTTACTTTGCTTCTCCAAGCTGCGTTCTTGTCCTTGATGAGAAGAAAGGTGTGTGGTATCCCTTGAGATGGTTTCCTTCTCCTTTCTACAAAGTACGCAGGCCTGGTAGAAACTGCTGTGTTTCTCAGTAGTGGGACCGTTTTATAGCCAGATTCTTCTCATCTTGGAGTTTGGCTCCAAAAGGTAGCCAAACCTTGGTAATTTACCAAGGTTTGTAGCAGTGTCTCTTCTCACTGGAGAGTGAATAAGGAATGAAAGTTTTGACTGGACACGGTGGCTGACACCTGTAATCCGAGCACTGTGGGAGGCCAAGGTGGGAGGATTGCTTGAGCCCAGAAGTTCAAGGCTGCAGTGAGCTATGGTAGTGTCACTGTACTCCAGTCGGGGTGACGGAGCAAGACTCTATCTTTAAAAAAAAGAAAAACAGGATGGGCGCGGTGGCTCACGCCTATAATCCCAGCACTTTGGGAGGCCGAGGTGGGTGGATCAGAAGGTCAGGAGATTGAGACCATCCTAGTCAACATGGTGAAACCCCGTCTCTACTAAAAATACAAAAATTAGCTGGGCATGGTGGCGCGTGCCTGTAATCGCAGCTACTCTGGGAGACTGAGGCGGGCCTATCATCTGAGGTCAGGAGTTCAAGACCAACCTGGCCAACATGGTGAAACCCTGTCTCTACAAAAAATACAAAAATTAGTTGGGCATGGTGGCACACACCTGTAATCCCAACTACTTGGGAGGCTGAGGCAGGAGAATCACTTGAACCTGGGAGGCAGAGGTTGCAGTGAGCTGAGATTGCACCACTGCACTCCAGCCTGGGCAACAAAGAGCGAAACTCCATCTCGAGAAAAAGAAAAGAAAAATGCTATCCTACAACTCTGTTTTTACTGACCCATTTTGAGCCTTCTCACTGGCTCAGCCCAGGATGTGAGTTGGCTCCACCCCTCCATCTGGAAGATGGAGAGGACTCACGAGGACCTAGGCCATGAGGTCTGTGTGCCAGGAGGCCGGGCTGAGACCATGAGCACATGTGGTGAGCAGGGCTACCCAGGGCTATGAGTTTCATTTGTAACCCTGGAAGGTTTTCTTTCCTTCTGCAGATGGTGGAAGAGAGTGAAGAACGGCTCACAGAGGAGCAGATTGAAGCGCTTCTCCACACTGTCACCAGCATTCTGCCTGCAGGGCCAGAGGCTGAGCAGAAGACGAATACTAACAGCGACGGAGCAATGGATGAAGAGGACCCAGCATAGAGGAGCACAGCTGGCCCTGGTGTTTCATGAAGTTAAAAGGCCCGGCAGCTGTTTCCTGGACTTTCAGAGGATTGTTTATTTGATTTTACCCTCCATCCCAGCAGGCCTGGCTTTCATGATTAATTGGATACATCACAAAAATAAGCTGAAAAGAAATATTTGTGCCTTGGGGATAAGAAACGTGGTAAAGACAGGCTGAGGCTGTCAGGGCAGAGAGCTGAAGGTGGGGCCAGTGACCTCAGACCTCTCTGTGCTAGAAAGATTTCCTCCAAGGCCTTCGACCTGGTTGTGGGGAGGTCTCTGCACACAGCGGGGGAAAATGCTTGTGTCGCCTTTGATGGGCCATATCCTAATTAGTTTCATCTGCTTTCCTGGGAACTTACTAAGCGGGGGCTCAGAGTGCTGTTGGGAATCTGGTTAGAGCCCCAGAGAGTTGCTCTAAGTGAAAAATGATCCACTAACCTTGGCTCACTTTAGAAGAATTTCCTCGAGAACAACAGAGATAAGGAAAGAAGCAGCCTGGCCAGTCATTCGACAGCTCTAGAGGCCCTTTTCTCTGCTGGCGGGGCTTTCTTTACTGGCTCTCTATTAAGGCTAAATTCTAGGAACCAGATCACTGAAGTTGAAAACAGGCGCCCCAGGCTCAGTGACAGTGACAGTGGCAGCAGAAACAGTGTTGGCTGCCTTTCCAACCACCCCACTTTCGTGCCCTGAGACAGCAGCCCAGGGCAGGTGCTTTATGTTGAGACCAGGTGATTCTCATTTGGACAACAGGCAAATTGTTTACTCCTTCATGAAGGACACAACCAGGTAGCTCTTTTCACAGACAGAATATGTAAGAACTGGAGGTTGATTAATTATTAACATTTACTGGCTGTTGCAAGTTTGCATCTTTTTGAATTTAAAATATTAAGATGATTACCATGTAAAGACCTTTTTAATATTCAGGCTTTGGAAATGTAGTTGCTCTAGGCATTTGGTTGGTTGCCCCAGATCCTGCAAATATTGCTGGAAATCAGATTCCCCACATTCATTCTCTTCGCTGTTTTAGGGAAGAAAATGGTCATAGACCTTAGCTTTTCTAAATTGATACTCCTTTTCTTGTAAGATTACATATTTTCAATGCTAATTGGATTACTTACCTTTGAACCGTCCTCCTCACTCCGCAGGCAATGGATTGCAATTCCGTGCATCTTAGCGGTATCACCTGAGCTTCAGCTGAAATCTGTTAACAGGCAACATTGAAAGTACCAGATTGGAACTGGGTGCAGTGGCTCTCTCCTGTAATCCCAGCACTTTGAGGAGGTGATTGCGGGCAGATCACGAGGTCAGTAGTTCGAGACCAGCCTCATCAACAAGGTGAAACCCCATCTCTACTAAAAATACAAAAAAATTAGCCAGGTATGGTGGTGTGCACCTGTCCCAGTTACTCAGGAGGCTGAGGCAGGAGAATTGTTTGAACCTGGGAGGCGGAGGTTTGCAGTGAACCGAGATTATGCCACTGCACTCTAGCCTAGGTAACAGAGTAAGATTCTGTCTCAAAAAGAAACCAGAAACTTAACTGAATTCGTGGAGGTAGAGAGTAGAAGAATGGTTACCAGAGGCTAGGAAGGGTAGAGGGGGTGGGTAGGGATGGCTAATGGATATAACATAGAAGGAAGAAGATGGAGTGTTTGATAGCACAACAGGGTAACTACAGTTAGCAATGACTTACTGTACTTTTCTTCTTTTTGTTGATACAAGATCTCATTCTGTCATCTAGGTAGGAGGGCAGTGGTGCAATCTCAGCTCATGGCAGCCTTGACTTCCTGGGCTCAAGCAGACCTCCCACCTCAACCTCCTGAGTAGCTGGGACCACAGGTATGCACCACCACACCTGGTTAATTTTGTAGAGATGGGGGCTTAACCTCATTGCCCAAGCAGGTCTCAAGCTCCTGAACTCAAGCAGTAGGCTTGCCTTGCCCTCCCAAATTGCTAAGATTACAGGTGTGAGCTACCGTGCCCAGTTCCTATTTAAAAATGACTTTAAAGAGCATAATTGAATTGTTTGTAACGCAAAGAATAAATGCTTGAGGGATGGATACCCCCTTTACCTTAATGTGATTGTTATGCATTGCATGCCTATATCAAAGTATCCCATAAATATATACACCTACTATCTACCCACAAAAACTAAAAATTAAAAAAAAAAATGGTCGGGGGTGGTGGCTCACGCCTGTAATCCCAGCACTTTGGGAGGCTGAGGTGGGTGGAGCATGAGCTCAAGAGACTGAGATCATCCTGGCCAACATGATGAGACCCCATCTCTACTAAAAGTACAAAAATTAGCTGGACATGGTGGCGGGCGCCTGTAGCCCCAGCTACTCAGGAGGCCGTGGCAGGAGAATCCCTTGAACCTGGGAGGCAGAGGTTGCAGTGAGCTGAGATCTAAAAAAATAAATGAATAATAAAAAAATAAAATAAAAAATAAAGTGAATTTTGGCAAAGACCTAGGTTGCTATGAATGGATCATTAAGGGCAATTCGGGTACAAACTAAAAATAAAATCCTGTTTTCCACCAACCAAACAGACCCCCTTTTAAGCCAATGAAACCCCAGAGAGTAACCTTAAAAGCTTGAGTTCCCAGGCATCATGGTAAGGGAAGTCCAACACGCTTCATAATACCAACTCCCTGACTGGCAAAACAGACTTTTTGTGGCCGTGAGATACTAAATTATAGGCCAGGTGTGGTTGCTCACACCTGTAACCCAGCACTTTTGGAGATCCTGAGGTCAGGAGCTCGAAACGAGATTGGCCAGCATGGTGAAACCCCGTCTCTACAAAAATAGCTGGGCACAATGCTGGGTGCCTGTGATCCCAAGTACTGGGGAGGCTGAGGTGGGAGAATCGTTTGAACCCAGGAGGTGGAGGTTGGAGTGAATCAGGATCACCCATTGGACTTCATCTTGGGCGACTGAGCGAGACTGTCTCAAAAAAAAAAACAACAAACCAAAAAATTTAGTCCAGTGTGGTGGAACGTACCTGTAGTAACCAGCTACTCAGGATGCTGACATGGGAGAATTGCCTGAGCCCTGGGGAAGGTTGTAGTGAGCCGAGATAGATCATGCCACTGCACTCCAGCCTGAGTGACAGAGCAAGACCGTGTCTCAAGAAAAAAAACAAAGGGCGGAGTGTAGTGGCTCACGCCTGTAATCCCAGCACTTTGGGAGCCCAAGATGGGTGGATCACCAGAGGTTGGGAGTTCCAAACCAGCCTAACCAACATGGAGAAACCCCATGTTTACTAAAAATACAAAATGAACTTGGGCATTTTGGTGCATGCCTGTAATCCCTGCTACTCAGGAGGCTGAGGCAGGTGAATTGCCTGGACCAGGGAAGCGGAAGTTGCAGTGAGCCAAGATTGCACCATTGCACTCCAGCCTGGGCAACAAGAGTGAAACTCTGTCTCAAACAGCAATGACAACAAAACAGCTGGGCACGGTGGCTCATGCCTGTAATCCCAGCACTTTGGGAGGCTGAAGTGGGCGGATCACCTGCCGTCGGGAGTTCGAGACCAGCCTGGCCAGCATGGTGAAACCTCGTGTCTACTAAAACAAAAAAAATACTAGAGTTATCTGGGCATGGTGGCGGGCACCTGTAATCCCAGCTACTCAGGAAGACAGGAGAATCAGTTGAACCTGGGAGGCAGAGGTTGCAGTGAGCTGAGATGGCACCATTGCACTCCAGCCTGGGCAACAAAGCAAGACTGTCTCAAAAAAAAGGGCTGGATGTGGTGACTCACGCCTGTAATCCCAGTACTTTGGGAGGCTGAGGCAGGCGGATCACAAGTGCAACAGATTGAGACCATTTTGGCCAACATGGTGAAACCTTGTCTCTACTAAAAATACAAAAATTAGTCGGGCGTGGTGGTTCATGCCTGTAGTCCCAGCTACTCTGGAGGCTGAGGCAGGAGAATCACCTGAACCCAGGAGGTGAAGGTTGCAGTGAGCTGAGATTGCCACTGCACTCCAACCGACAGAGCAAGACTTGTCTCAAAAAAAGAAAAAAAAGATAGCCCACCTCTTTGGACCAGACAAATGTATACCTTCTATGTGGTGAATTATGTCTTTGCCTGTATTTCCTGCCTCCCTGAAACATATAAAACCAAACTGTAATCCACTTGCCTGAGGCACGCTTGCTTAGGACTCCTTAATACTCTGTCCAGGCTGTGGCCACTTACATTGGCTCAGAATAAACCTTTGTAGGGTATTTTACAGAATTTGGTTTTTCTGTTAACACTGGTGAGGAGGACTTGGAAGAAAAGAGATTAGAGGCGGCGGTGGAGCGCAGGCCTCGTGCCGTTACGGTCATCACGGCGGCCGCGGCGGCGTCCCGGTACCTTCCTCAGTGCTGAAGCTGCTGAAAGATGGCAGAAGAAGTGGTGGTAGTAGCCAAGTTTGATTATGTGGCTCAACAAGAACAAGAATTGGACATCAAGAAGAATGAGAGATTATGGCTTCTGGATGATTCTAAGTCCTGGTGGCGAGTTCGAAATTCCATGAATAAAACAGGTTTTGTGCCTTCTAACTATGTGGAAAGGAAAAACAGTGCTCGGAAAGCATCTATTGTAAAAAACCTAAAAGATACCCTAGGCATTGGAAAAGTGAAAAGAAAACCTAGTGTGCCAGATTCTGCATCTCCTGCTGATGATAGTTTTGTTGACCCAGGGGAACGTCTCTATGACCTCAACATGCCCGCTTATGTGAAATTTAACTACATGGCTGAGAGAGAGGATGAATTATCATTGATAAAGGGTACAAAGGTGATCGTCATGGAGAAATGCAGTGATGGGTGGTGGCGTGGTAGCTACAATGGACAAGTTGGATGGTTCCCTTCAAACTATGTAACTGAAGAAAGTGACAGTCCTTTGGGTGACCATGTGGGTTCTCTGTCAGAGAAATTAGCAGCAGTCGTCAATAACCTAAATACTGGGCAAGTGTTGCATGTGGTACAGGCTCTTTACCCATTCAGCTCATCTAACGATGAAGAACTTAATTTCGAGAAAGGAGATATAATGGATGTTATTGAAAAACCTGAAAATGACCCAGAGTGGTGGAAATGCAGGAAGATCAATGGTATGGTTGGTCTAGTACCAAAAAACTATGTTACCATTATGCAGAATAATCCATTAACCTCAGGTTTGGAACCATCACCTCCACAGTGTGATTACATTAGGCCTTCACTCACTGGAAAGTTTGCTGGCAATCCTTGGTATTATGGCAAAGTCACCAGACATCAAGCAGAAATGGCATTAAATGAAAGAGGACATGAAGGGGATTTCCTCATTCGTGATAGTGAATCTTCGCCAAATGATTTCTCTGTATCACTGAAAGCACAAGGGAAAAACAAGCATTTTAAAGTCCAACTAAAAGAAACTGTCTACTGCATTGGGCAGCGCAAATTCAGCACCATGGAAGAACTTGTAGAACATTACAAAAAGGCGCCAATTTTTACAAGTGAACAAGGAGAAAAGTTATATCTTGTCAAGCATTTATCATGATACTGCTGACCAGAAGTGACTGCTGCATAGCCGTAATTTAACGTGTAATTGAAGACTGAGAAAATCTTGAGTCCAGTTGTGCTTGATTGGAAATTGCTGTTTCTAACTCTATATGAGAATGACTATAATATTTTTATTATAACTCAGCCCATACATGTATACTATGTATGCAGTGCATCTGCATAAAACAGTTCCTTACCCTTGGTCTTCTGTTTTATTGTTTTCTTCTTTGCTGTTTTTGCTTTGCTTCTAATATTACTGTTTTGTATTTTGAAAAAAAATCAAATAATGCAGATCAGAATCTTTATATGGAAGAAATCCTATATTGCCTTTGCTTTATTTTCTTGTAAAGGCACCCTGTTAGTTCTGTTATGGTCTCTCTTTATATAAAATTATTATATCTATATATGACATGCTAAAATAAATTTCTTAGAGAGTGTTAATCTTTTCTGTGACTAAATAGCAATAATAAATGGAAAATTAGAAATTATTTCCAGGTATTATATTTGTCACAGGCCATTGTAACCAAATATATTGTGCCTGCCATGATTTTTAAAAATTCATTGTCTTCAGTCATACAGCAAGACACATGAGACATAGGTTAGAAAACATGTTGTACAATTTTAATTTACAATTGTTGGAAACAAAAATCACTGAATTCTTCATTTTTTTCCCCCAGTGCTTCTCCCTCATCTGGTTATTCAAGAAAACAAAACAGTCTCTTGCTCTGTTGCCAGGCTGGAGTGCAGTGGCGCCATCTTTGCTCACTGAATCCCAGGTTCAAGTGATTCTCCTGCCTCAGCTTCCTGAGTAGCTGGGATTACTGGTGTGTGCCACCACACCCAGCTAATTTTTGTATTTTTGGTAGGGATGAGGTTTCACCATGTTGGCCAGGATGCTCTTGATATCCTGACCTCATGATTTGCCCCTCAGCCTCCCAAAGGTGCTGGGATTACAGGCGTGAGCCACCACGCCCGGTCTAGCTTTTCAAACTGTAAATAGATGCTCTGGTGTTATTTTTTTTTTCCTTTATCCCTCTTGTATTGTTTTAGTAAAGCATCTTGTATTAGGACATGTTATATTTATGCCAGTGTGAAATAAGTTACGGCCAAGTTTTGCAAAAATAGGAAGCAGTGAGATACGTGGTTTTATTTTCTCCTCACTAAATATCAGTAATTGTCAGGAATAGTATTACCTATTTTCATTTCCTCTTCAGCTTTGAGTTTTGTTGATGTGGACACTAAAACTGATGTATACCTGAGGAAAAAATAAAATGTGCTCATGGTTAGGGAAAATTAGGTTATTTAAAAATTTTTTTTTAACAAGTAGGAATTTGGGTGTACGGATGAGAGGCTAATCTACTTCTGTAACAGGCCATAGAAGAAAATGAGTTGCTTTTTATGGTAATAATTTGTGCCCCTATTATTCTGGAGACTTAAGTTTAAGCAAAGCAGCCATCAGTATTTTAATTGAAAAATACTAAAGCCACGTAACTGAGGAGGATGTCATGATACTTTGAACAAATTCCTTAATGCTGCCTAAGCATATGGATGTTCTAATTATTTGCTGGTTATAAACAGATACATAATACACCAGAATTACTGATGGTAAAATTGTGTAACTTGTAAATTTTTTTCATCAATGTGTTAAATATTATTTAAATCTTAAAATCATTTACGTTGCCACTGGGCAGCAGCCATGGCTTCTCTCATGGCAACAGAAGTGAACAAATATAATTAAGACAAATTTGCATCTCGATTGCATCTGCTTTTAAAACATTTTAGTTCATATTCCATTATTTTTCTAGATCAGTACTCCTTTGTTTATTAAGGGTAATTATTAGTAGATAAGCTTTTCATGGAAATGAAAAATCATGTGTATGCTTATCTTCTCTTTGCCGTAAAATCAAATGAATATAAATTGAGGAAAACTGTTTAAATGGCTGTAGGATGACTAGGTAGTAAACGTCATCTTAATTTTAAAAAAAAAAAAAAAAAAAAAAAAAACAAAAAAAAAGAAAAGAGATTAGAGAAAGTCTAATTCTTTTTAGAGATTAAATGGGCCAGGCACAGTGGCTCATGCTTATAATTCCAGCACTTTGGGAGGCTAAAGAGGGTGCATCATTTGAGCCAAGGAGTTCAACACTAGCCTGGGCAACATAGGTAGACATTGCTACAAAAAGACAGATTAAAAAAATATATATTTTATTGCATTTTAGGTTCTGGGGTACATGTGCAGAGGTTTATTGGATTATTGCATAGGTACATACATGGCAATGCGGTTTATTGCCTCCATCCCCCCGTCACCTCTATCAGGCATTTCTCCCATGTTATCCATCCCCAACTCCCTACCCACTGCTGTACCTCCCCGAGTCCCTTCCAACAGACCCCAGTGTGTGATGCTCGCCTCCCTGTGTCCATGTGTTCTCATTGTTCAACACATGCCTATGAGTGAGGACATGTGGTGTTTGATTTTCTGTTCTTGTATCGGTTTGCTGAGAATGATGGTTTCCAGATTCATCCATGTCCAGGATTTTTTATGGCTGTATAGTATTCCATGGTGTATATGTGCCGCATTGTCCTTGTCCAGTCTGTCGTCGATGGGCATTTGGGTTGGTTCCAGGTCTTTGCTATTGTAAATAGTGCTGCAGTGAACATACATGTGCATGTGTCTTTATAATAGAATGATTTATAATTCTTTGGATATATACCCAGTAATGGGATTGCTGTGTCAAATGGAATTTCTATTTCTAGTTCCTTGAGGAATCGCCACACTGTCTTCCACAATGGTTGAACTAATTTACGCTCCCACCAACAGTGTAAGAGTGTTCCTATTTCTCCACATCCTCTCCAGCATCTGTTGTTTCCAGATTTTTTAATGATCGCCATTCTAACTGGCGTGAGATGGTATCTCAGTGTAGTTTTGATTTGCATTTCTCTAATGACCAGTGATGATGAGCATTTTTTCATATGTTTGTTGGCCTCATATATGTCTTCTTTTGAAAATTGTTTGTTCATATCCTTCGCCCACTTTTGAATGGGTTTGTTTGTTTTTTTCTTGTAAATCTGTTTTAGTTCTTTGTAGGTTCTGGATATTTGCCCTTTGTCAGATGGGTAGATTGCAAAAGTTTTTTTTTCCATTCTGTTGGTTGCCAATCCACTCTAATGACTGTTTCTTTTGCTGTGCAGAAGCTGTGGAGTTTGATTAGGTCCCACTTGTCTATTTTGGCTTTTGTTGCCAATGCTTTTGGTGTTTTAGTCATGAAGTCCTTGCCTATGCCTGTGACCTGAATGGTTTTGCCTAGATTTTCTTTTAGAGTTTTTATGGTGTTAGGTCTTATGTTTAAGTCTTTAATCCATCTGGAGTTAATTTTAGTGTAAGGTGTCAGGAAGGGGTCCAATTTCTACTTTCTGCACATGGCTAGCCAGTTTTCCCAACGACCTTTATTAAACAGGGAGTCCTTTCCCCATTGCTTGTTTGTGTCAGGTTTGTCAAAGATCACATGGTTGTAGCTGTGTGGCATTGCCTCTGAGGCCTCTGTTCTGTTCCATTGGTCTATATCTCTGTTTTGGTACCAGTACCAGGCTGTTTTGATTGCTGTAGCCTTGTAGTATAGTTTGAAGTCAGGTAGCATGATACTTCCAGCTTTGTTCTTTTTTTTTGTTTTGTTTTTTTCTTTATTTTTTTCAATTTTTCCATAAGTTATTGGGATACAGGTGGTATTTGATTGCATGAGTCAGGTCTTTAATGGTGATATGTGAGATTTTGGTGCACCCATCACCCAAGCGTTGTGTACCATATTTGCAGTATTTTGTCCCTGGCCTCCCTCCCAGTCTTTTCACCAAGTCCTCGAAGACCATTGTTTCATTCTTATGCTTTTGTTTCTTCAAAGCTTAGCTCCCACGTGTCAGTGAGAACATATAATACTTGATTTTCCATTCCTGAGTTACTTCACTTAGAATAATAGTCTCTTATCCAGGTTTATGGCAAATGCCATAAATTCATTCCTTTTTATGGCTGTATAGTATCCCATTGTGGTATATGACAGTTTCTTTATCCATTAGTTGATTGATAGGCATTTGGGTTGGTTGGTTCCATGATCTGGCAGTTGTGAATTGTGCTGCTATACCATGTGTGTGCATGTGTCTTTTTCATATAATGGCTTCTTTTCCTCTGAGTAGATATGCAGTGGCAGCGTTTCGCTCTTGTTACCCAGGCTGGAGTGCAATGGCGCGATCTCGGCTCACCGCAACCTCTGCCTCCTGTGTTCAAGCAATTCTCCTGCCTCAGCCTCCTGAGTAGCTGGGACTACAGGCACACGCCACCGTGTCCAGCTAATTTTTGTATTTTTAGTAGAGATGGGGTTTCACCACTTTGACCAGGATGGTCTCGATCTCTTGACCTCGTGATCCACCCGCCTCGGCCTCCCAGAGTGCTGGGATTACAGGCTTGAGCCACCGCGCCCGGCCTTAGTTTTAGTTTCTTTAAGGAATCTCTGCACGGTTTTCCACAGTGGCTGTACTAGTTTATGTTCCCACCAGCAGTGTAGAAGTGTTCCATGTTCACACATCTACGCCAACATCTACTGTTGCTTTTTTGATTACGACCATTCTTGCAGCAGTAAGATGTGATCACATTGTGGTTTTGATTTGCATTTTCTTGGTCATTAGTGATGTTGAGCGTTTTTTCATGTCTGTTGGCCATTAGTGTACCTTCTTCTGAGAATTGTTTATTCATGTCCTTGGCCCACTTTCTGATGGGATTGTTTCTTTCTTTCTTACTGATTTGAGTTTGTTGTCCATTCTGGATATTAAATCTTTGTCAGATGTATAGATTGTGAAGATTTTCTCTCATTCTGTGGGTTGTCCATTTACTCTCCTGACTCGTCCTTTTGCTGTGCAAAAGCTCTTTAGTTTAATTAGGTCCCAGTCATTTATCTTTGTTTTTATGACATTTGCTTTTGGGTTCTTGGTTGAAATCCTTGCCTAAGCCAATGTCTACATTGAATTATCTTAAAATTATTACTGGTATACAATCAATAAAAATAATAAATGTTATAAAATGTCAATAAATTATTATTTAACAAAAAGTGTAATGTTACTTAAAATATATCCTTTAATGAGATGGCTACTTTTGCTCCCAGTGTATCTATTAATGTATATTAAATATTGACAAAATAAATAGTTTCAGCAACAATTTTTGTTTAACCTCATAAATGGGATCATGCAGTATTCTTCTGTCACTGGCTTATTTTACTAAGAATAATGTTCTCAAGGTTCATCCATGTCATTGCAAATGGCAGAATTTCCTCCTCCTTAACAACTGACTAATCATATAATTGTATGTAGATATGACATCATACCTATTAATCCACCTGTCACTGAACATTAGGTGGTGTCACTAAATTGGCTATTGTGAATAGTGCTGCAGTGACAGGTGACTGCAGACGTCTTTTTGAATACTTATTTAAATTTTTGTGGATATATACCCAGCAGTGGTACCATAAGATTATACGGTTTTCTATTTTTTAATTTTTTGAGGAATTTCCATACTGTTTTTCTTAGAGTATGCATTATTTTATATTCCGAACAATGGTGGTGCACAACGTTTCCCTTCACAGCTTTGCCAACACTTTTTATCTTTTGTTTTTGACAACAGTCTTACTAAGTGATGCAAGGTGATATCTCATTATGGCTTTGTTTGCATTTTCTTGGTTATGAACGATGTTGAACATTTTTTTCATACACCTGTTTGCCATTTTTATGTCTTTGAAATCTCTGTTGAAGTCCATGTTTGAATTAGGTTACTTGTTTCTTCTTTATTTTGAGATGGTAGTTCATCATCAGATGTATGGAGGCTTGCGAATATTTTCTCCCACTCTGTAGGTCTCTTTTTATTCTGTTGATTGTTTCCTTTGTATGCAGAAATGTTTCAGTTTGAAGTAATTTCATTTGTCCATTTTTACTTCTGTTACCTGTGCTTGTTTCCAGCATGGCTGGAAATCTCTCAGCTAATTGTCCCTTTCCGTGTCATCCCCAGTTATGCAGCTGAGTTCACCAGCACTGAAGGTTTCTGGCCACACTCGATAATCTAATAAGGTGATAAAAGGTGAGGTCTTTGGGTTCCATGGTAACAGCTTGATCCTTCTTCTAGTGGCAGTTAGATGCACTTCATTAGAGGGTGGAATGAGACAGCCAGGTGCAAGGGGTTCCCGGAGAATCTCCAACCAGCCTGCTCACTGAGCTGGAGCCTCCGAAGTCACCACATTTACAGCAGGGAGGACTCTGGATTTGTTCTTTTTGCTTAGGATTGTCTTGGCTGTGCGGGCTCTCTTTTGGTTCCATATGAGTTTACGGTGGTTTTTTCCAGTTCTGTGAAGAAGGTCATTGGTAGCTTGATGGGGATAGCGCTGAATCTGTAAATTACTTTGAGCTATATTGTCGTTTTCACGATATTGATTCTTCTAACCATGAGCATGGAATGTTTTTCCATCTGTTTGTGTCCTCCCTTATTTCCTTGAGCTGTGGTTTGTAGTTCTCCTTGAAGAGGTCCTTTACGTTCCTTGTTAGTTATATTCCTAGACATTTTATTCTCTTTGTAGCAATTGTGAATGGCACTTTGTTCTTTATCTGGCTCTCTTTAAGTCTGTTATTGGTGTATAGGAATGCTTGTGATTTCTGCACATCGATTTTGTATCCTGAGACTTTCTGAAGTTGCTTGTCAGTTTCAGGAGATTTTGGCCTGGGATGATGGGGTCTTCTAGATATACAATCATGTCATCTGCAAATAGAGACAATTTGGCTTCCTCCTTTCCTAATTGAATACCATTTTTTTCTTGCCTGATTGCTCTGGCTAGAACTTCCAATGCTATACTGAATAGGAGTGGTGAGAGAGGGCACCCTTGTCTAGTGCCAGATTTCAAAGGGAATGCTTCCAGTTTTTGCCCATTCAGTATGATATTGGCTGTCAATTTGTCATAAATAGCTTTTATTATTTTGAGATATGTGCCATTGATATCTAGTGTATTGAGGGTTTTTAGCATAAAGGGCTGTTGAATTTTGTCAAATGCATTCTCTGCATCTATTGAGATAATTGTGGTTTTTGTCTTTGGTTCTGTTTATGTGGTGAATTACGTTTATAGACTTGCGTATGTTGAACCAACCTTGCATCCCCGGGATGAATCCTATTTGATCATGATGGATAAGTTTTTTGATGTGCTGTTGCAGTCGGTTTGCCAGTATTTTATTGAAGATTTTTGCATCTATGTTCATCATGGATATTGGCCTGAAGTTTTCTTTTCTTGCTGAGTCTCTGCCGGGTTTTGGTATCAGGATGATGTTGGTCTCATAAAATGATTTGGGAAGGATTCCCTCTTTTTGTATTGTTTGGAATAGTTTCAGGAGTGGTACCAGCTCCTCTTTGTATGTCTGGTAGAATTCTGCTGTGAACCCATCTGAACCTGGGCTCTTTTTGGTTGATAAGCTATTAATTGCTGCCTCAACTTCTGCCCTTGTTATTGGTCTATTCAGGGTTTCAACTTCTTCCTGGTTTAGGCTTGGGAGGGTGCAAGTGTCCAGGAATTTATCCATTTCTTCCAGGTTTACTAGTTTATATGCAGAGAGTTGTTTGTAATAATCTCTCATGATGGTTTGTATTTCTGTAGAATCTGTGGTGATATCCCCTTTATTTTTTTTTATTGCATCTATTTGATTCTTCTTCCTCTTCTTTTTTATTAATCTGGCTAGTGGTCTGTCTATTTTGTTGATCTTTTCAAAAAACCAGCTCCTGGATTTACTGATTTTTTTGAAGGTTTTTTTGTGTCTCTGTTTCCTTCAGTTCTGCTCTGATCTTAGTTATTTCTTGTCTTCTGCTAGGTTTTGAGTTGTTTTGATCTTGCTTTCTAGCTCTTTCTATTTTGATGATAGGGTGTCGATTTTAGATCTTTCCTTGCTTCTCATGTGGGCATTTATTGCTACAAATTTCCCTCTAGACACTGCTTTAAATATGTCCCAGAGATTCTGGTACGTTGTGTCTTTGTTCTTGTTGGTTTCGAAGGATATCTTCATTTCTGCCTTCATTTCATTGTTTATCCAGTCAACATTCAAAATACAAAATTAGCTGGATGTGGTAGCTCCCGCCTGTAATCCCAGCTATTTGGGAGGCTGAGGGAGGAGAATTGCTTGAACCCAGGAAGCAATTCTCCCGGGTTGAGCTGAGTCGTGCCATTGCACTCCTGCCTGGGCAACAAGAGCAAAACTCCATCTCAAAGAAAAGGAAAATGGGAGAATTTTCTCCTAGGTGTTTTATTTATTTATTTTATGTATTTATTTTTTTGAGACTGAGTCTCTGTTGCCAAGGCTGGAGTACAGTGGTGGAATCTCAGCTCACTGCATCCTCTGCCTCCCAGGTTCAAGCGATTCTCCTGCCTCAGCATCCTCAATAGCTGGGATTACAGGCATGCACCACCACAACTCGGCTAATTTTTGTGATTTTAGTAGAGATGGGGTTTCACCATGTTGGTCAGGCTGGTCTCGAACTCCTGACCTCGTGATCCACCCACCTCAGCCTCCCAAAGTGCTGGGATTACAGGCGTGAGCCACCATGCCTGGCCAAAATGTAGTTTTATTCAGCATCTTTCTCATCTGTAGCTCTCTCATACTGACTTGCTCTGTCTCCGCTACTTCAGCTGGCCACTCCCGTGCACAGCTGCACAACCAGCCTGTAAGGCCTGCTCTAGGGTTAGCAGCTTAACTCTTTCCTTCTGGGCACAAGCCGAGCTGTGTCCTGGCTCCCCTCTGTCTGTCTGCCAGACAGTTATTCTCCCTTACAGAGGTCAGTAGCTTCCGTCCCTCTCAGGGCACCAGTGTATGCACAAGAGTCATGTTCAGGAGCACCTGCACGATGTCAGCAGGGCAGTTATGCCTTTTATGGAGTAACAGCCTGGAGCCAAGTATGAGCTTACACAAACAGGTCATATGACAAGTGAAGGCATGTGGCTATGCACCAGTCCCGCTGAGCCATGTGTGCCCGAATGTCTCTGCCTTGGCCTGTTCCTTGACCACCACACATCCATGTACCTTACACAGGTTCAAGTGATCCTCCTTCCTCGGCTTCCCAAGTAGCTGGAACTACAGGCGTGCCCTACCACACCTGGCTAATTTTTGTATTTTTAGTAGAAACAAGGTTTCACCACGTTAGCCAGGCTGCTCTCAAACTCTTGACTTTGAGTAATCCACCTGCCTTGGCCTCCCGAAGTGCTGGGATTTCAGGTGTGAGCCATTACACCTGGCCCAATAGGCATTTTGGAGATCTTCCAGACTGTCCCTCCAGGCAAACGCTCAGAATTCTAGGGCCTCAATGGGAGAACTGTTTAAAGGGTGGGCCCAGGGTCTCTGTGGGCCTTGGGGCTTGCTGCCTCAGGTTTCTGATACCTACATTCCAGTGCAGTCCTCAGCCCCTCCAGCTGGGTCTTGAGAGAACAAGCCATGAACCTCCATGGCATCCACACGGCGCTAATGAGACAGAGGAGGAAGCGGGCTTGGCTTCCATTCACCCTCACTAGAGCATTCTTTCAGGCATTTTCACTGATTGTGAAGCCTACTCTGATCTAGAAATAAGACAATTGAACCCATGGAGATAGACAGTAGAAGGGTGGCTACCAGAGGCTGAGAAGATTAGTGGGGGTGGAGCGGGGTGGGGAGGTTAACGGGTACCAAAAAAAAAAATTGAATGGGCTAGGCACGGTGGCTCACACCAGTAATCCTAGCACTTTGGGAGGCTGAGGCGGGTGGATGACTTGAGCTCAGGAATTCGAGACCAGCCTGGCAACAGGGTGAAACTCCATCTCTGCTAAAATACAAGAAAAAAATTAGCCCAGTGTGGCACTGTGCACCTGTAGTCCCAGCTACTTGGGAGACTGAGGCAGGAGAATTGCTTGAACCAGAAGGTGGAGGTTGCAGTCAGCTGATATTGTGCCACTGCACTCGAGCCTGGGTGACAAAATTCCTAAATTCCATCTCAAAAATAAAAATAAAAAATCAGCTGGGCACGGTGGCTCACGCCTGTAATCCCAGCACTACATGAATGAGACGGCAGTGCTGGGATTACAGGCGTGAGCCACCGTGCCCAGCTGATTTTATATATATATATATATATATAAATGTATAGTGAGAGAGAGAGAGAATGAATGAATAGGACAACAGGTTGACAATAGTCAATGATAATTTAATTGTACTTTTTTTTTTTTGAGACATAGTCTTACTCTATCACTCAGGTTAGAGTGCAGTGGCATGATCTCAGCTCACTGCATCCTCCACCTCCCAGGTTCAAGCTCTTCTGCCTCAGCCTCCCAAGTAGCTGGGATTACAGGCGTAGACCACCACGTCCAGCTAATTCTTACATTTTTAGTAGAGGCAGAGTTTCACCATATTGGCCCGGCTGGTCTCTAACTCCTGACCTTAAGTGATGTGCCCACTTCAGCCTCCCAAATTGCTAGGGTTACAGGTGTGAGGTTTTTTTTTTTTGTTTTTTTTTTGAGGTGGAGTCTTTGTTGCCCAGGCTGGAGTGCAGTGGCATGATCTCGGCTCACAGCAACCTCTGCCTCCTGGGTTCAAGCTATTCTTCTGCCTCAGCCTCCCGAGTATCAGGGATTACAGACACTCGCCACTACGCCTGGCTAATGTTTTTGTAGTTTTAGTAGAGATGGAATTTCCCCACATTGATCAAGCTGTTTGTTCTTGAATTCCTGACCTCAGGTGATCTGCCTGCCTTGGCCTCCCAGAGTTCTGGGATTACAGACAGGAGCCACCGCATTCGGCCTAATTATACTATCGAAAATAACTAAAAAAGGCTAGTTATGTGACTCACAGCTGTAATTCCAGAGCTTTGGGAGGCTGAGGTGGGCAGATCATTTGAGGCCAGGAGTTTGAGACCAGCCTTGCCAGTATGGTGAAATTCTGTCTCTACTAAACATACAAAAATTAGTGGTGGCATGCGCCTGTAATCCCAGCTACTTGAGAGGCTGAGGCACAAGAATCACTTGAACCCGGGAGGCAGAGGTTGCCGTGAGTTGAGATTGTGCCACTGCACTCCAGCCTGTGTGACAGAGTGAGACTCCATTTCAAAACATATATATATATATTTCAAGAACTAGCCTTATGAAATCTAAATATCAAACCAAGGAAAAAATGCTGAGTAATTGATATACAGCCTTTTTGTTACCAGCCAGACCAAGTGGCCCATGACCCAAGAGAACCACTGCAATCAGATGTGCTGACCTGCATGCCTTACCTGTCATGTGCTACCAGCTCAGGCTGCATACCTTACCCCTGATGTCAATTCCCATACTTTGCCTAATTAAAAAAAAAATAGAAAACTCCTGGCTTTTTTCACAGAGTCAGCTGGAGCATCCTTGTACTGGAGCACAAGCCCTGAAATAAAAGCCTTGTCTGGGCCGGGCGTGGCGGCTCAAGTCTGTAATCCCAACACTTTGGGAGGCCGAGGTGGGTGGATCACCTGAGGTTAGGAGTTTTGAGACCAGCCTAGCCAACATGGTGAAACCCCATCTCAACTAAAAATACCAAAACTAGGCAGGCATGGTCCTGTACACGCCTGTGGTCCCAGCTACTCTGGAGGCTAAGGCAGGAGAATCTGTTGAATCTGGGAGGCAGAGGTTGCACCACTGCCCTCCAGCCTGGGCAACAGAGTGAGACTCTGTCTCAGGAAAAAAAAAAGGTACTTGTCATGTACAAGGATTCCGCAAGATTGTCAGTTGTTTTCTTTTTTGTTGTTCGTTTTTGTTTTTTGTTTTGAGACGGAGTTTTGCTCTTGTTACCCAGGCTGGAGTGCAATGGCGTGATCTTGGCTCACCACAACCTCTGCCTCCTGGGTTCAGGCAATTCTCCTGCCTCAGCCTCCCAAGTAGCTGGGATTACAGGCATGCGCCACCATGCCCAGCTAATTTTTGTCAGTTGTTTTCTCAGCAGAAACTATGGCATCCAGAAGGGAATGGGGTGGTATATTTAGCATGCTGGGGGGGAAAACCCTGTCAACTGAGAATTCTATACATGTAAAAGTATCCTTTGGTTACTATTAAAAACAAACTAAGATCCCAGAAATAACAAGTGTTGGAGAAGATATGGAGAAACTGGAACCATTGT
Organism: Saguinus oedipus; assembly: GCA_031835075.1. NCBI lineage: Eukaryota > Metazoa > Chordata > Mammalia > Primates > Cebidae > Saguinus > Saguinus oedipus. Next base: position 66,437,403 of record CM063170.1, read on the forward strand.
GCACTGCTGCTGGTAATTTAAAATGGTGCAGCTACTATGGGAAACAGTGTGACAATTCCTCAAAAAATTAAAAATGGAATTATTGTATGATGTAGCAATCCCATCATACAGCTGGATTGTATATAGCTGGCCCTCTGTATCCATGGGTCCATGGGTTCTCCTTTTTTTTTTTTTTTTTTTTTTTGAGAATCTCACTCTGTTGCCCAGGCTGGAATGCAGTAGTGTGATCTCGGCTTACTGCAACCTCTGCCTCCTGGGTCAAGAAATTCTTCTGGCTCAACCTCCTGAGTAGTTGTGATTACGGAAATGTACCACCACAACTGGCTAATTTTTGCATTTTTAGTAGAGACAGGATTTCACCATGTTGGCCAGGCTGTCTTGACTCAACCTCAGGGGATATGCCTGACTCAGCTTCCCAAAGTGCTGGGATTACAGGTGTCGGCAACCGCACCCAGCCTGTATCCATGGATTCTGCATGTTGATTCAACCAACTGCACAGGAAAATTGTAGTGAGGCCCATGATGATTGTGTCTGTTCTGAACATGCGCACACTTTTTTTCTATTATTACTCCCTAACCAATATAGTATAACAACTATTTACACAGCATTTAAATTGCACTGGGTATTATAAGTAATCTAGAGGTGATTTAAAGTATACGAGAGATTGTGCATAGATGATGTGCAAATACCACATCATTTTCAATAAAGGACATGAGCATCTGTGGATTATGGTATCCTCAATGTGTCCTAAAACCAGTCTCCTGTGGATATTGAGGGATGACTGTACACACAAAATAATTGAAAGCAGGGTCTTGAAAAGATACGTAGGCTGGGCGTGGTGGCCCACGCCTATAATTCCAGCACTTTGGGAGGCCGAGGCAGGTGGATCACGAGGTCAAGAGATCGAGACCATCCTGGTCAACATAGTGAAACTCTGTCTCTACTAAAAATACAAAAATTAGCTGGGCATGGTGGTGCACGCCTGTAGTCCCAGCTCCTCAGGAGGCTGAGGCAGGAGAATTATCTGAACCCAGGAAGCAGAGGTTGCGTTGAGCCGAGATTGCGCCATTGCACTCCAACCTGGGTAACGAGTGAAACTCCGTCTCAAAAATAAAAAAAAGATATGTATACACCCATGTTCGCATCATGGTAGCAAAAACATGAAACAGCTGGGCACAGTGGCTCACACCTGTCATCCCAGCACTTTGGGGAGGCCAAGGTGGGTGGATCACTTGAGGTTAGGAGTTCGAGACCAGCCTGGCCAACATGGTGAAACCCCATCTCTACTAAACAACAACAACAACAAAAATTAGCCCAGCACTTTGGTGCAGGCCTGTAATCACAGCTACTCAAGGAAGCTGAGGCAGGAGAATCACTTGAACCTAGGAGGTGGAGTTTGCAGTGAGTGGAGATTGCATCATTGCACTCAAGCCTGGGCAACAGAGTGAGACACGTCTCTAAAAACAACCACACATACATACAAAATACGGAAACAATCAGTGTTCATCGATGAATAACTGGATAAGCTAAATGTGGCATATACATTGGAATATTATTCAGCCTTAAAAAGCAAAACAATTTTCAGACACTACAATATGGATGACCCTTAGGGATACTATGGTAGATGAAATCAGCCAGTTACAAAAAATACTGTGTGATTCCACATAGACAAGGGGCTTAGCATAGTCAAAATCGTAGTGACGGAAACTAAGATGGTGGTTTCCAGGGGATGGGTGAGAGTTGTTGTTTAATATGTACATATTTTTTGTTTTACAAGAGGAAAGAAGTTAGGGAAATGGAAGGTAGTAATGGTTTACAACATTTTGAATATATTTATTATCACTCGACTGTACACTTAAAGTGGTTAAGGCTGGACGCTGTGGCTCATGCCTGTGATTTCAGCGCTTTGGGAGGCCAAGGTAGGAGGATCACCTGAGGCCAGGAGTTCCAGACCAGCCTGGGAAACATGGTCACACTTCATCTCTGCAAAAATAAAAACATTGGCTTGTTATGGTGGCATGCACCTGTAGTCTCAGCTACTTGGGAGATTGAGGCAGGACTACCACTTGGGCCCAGGACGTCAAGAATGCAGTGGGCTGTGTTCCCACCACTGTACACTAGCCTGGTCAACAGAGAGAGAGACCCTGTATCAAAAATAAAAATAAATAAATAAATACAAATGTGAGGCATGTGAAATACAAAGATAATTTAGACTATTTGTGCTTTTTTTTGAGACAGGGTCTCACTCTGTTGCCCAGGCTAGGTACAGTGGTGCGATCTTGGCTCACTGCAACCTCCACCTCCCAGGTTCAAGCAATTCTTGTGCTTCAGCCTCTGAGTAGCTGAGATTACAGGTGTGCAGCAGCATAACTGGCTAATTTTTGTATTTTTAGTAGAGATGGGTTTTGCCATATTGGCCAAGCTGGACTTGAACTCCAGACCTCAAGTGATCCTCCCACCTCAGCCTCCCAAAGTGCTGGGATTACAGGTGTGAGCCACTGCACCTGGTCATCTGCAAAACAGATATGTTGAAATCCTCACCCTCAGTGTCTCAAATATGACCTTATTTGTAGACTGGGATTTTTATACTGATAAGTTGAGGTCATTGGGCTGAGCCCTAGGCCAATAGGACTGTTGTCCTTATGAAAAAGGGAAATTTGGACACAGAGACACATGTAGAGAGATGATGTGAAGAGACACATGAGACAGCCACCTGCAAAGCAAGGAGAGGGGCCTGGAACACAGCTCTCAGAAGGAACAAACCTGGCTCCCACCTGTAGTCCCAGCTACTCAGGAGGCTGAGGTGGGAGGATTGCTTGAGCCAGGAGGTGGACGTTGCAGTGAGCCAAGATTGCACCACTACACTCCAGCCTGGGTAACAGAGTGAGACCCTGTCTCAAAAAAATAAATAAACCGTCCCTGTCAATACCTGTAAATTGATTAATGTAATTAATTTTTTACTCTGGCCTTTGAATTGTAAGACAATACATTTTTCATGTTTAGGAAAAGAAAAAACCTAAGCATTTAACTCGAACATTCTAGGTCATTCTCCATTTGGCTTCCAATAATATTTCCAAATATAAGTCTCTTTCATGGCTGGGGGCAGTGGCTCATGCTTGTAATCCCAACACTTTTGGTGGCTGAAGCTGGAAAATCACTTGAGGCCCAGAGTTCGACTCTGTTACCAAAAAAAAAAAAAAAAAAGATTTTTAAATTATCTGGCACGATGACACACATCTGTAGTCCCAGCTACTCAGGAGGCTCAGGTGGGAAAATTGTTTGAGCCCAGGCGGCCCAGGCTGCAGTGAGCCATGACCACTGCTGGAACCTACCCTGGGTGACAGAGTGACACCCTGTCTTTTTTTTTTTTTTTTTGAGACAGAGTTTCGCTCTTGTTACCCAGGCTGGAGTGCAATGGCGCGATCTCGGCTCACCGCAACCTCTGCCTGCTGTGTTCAGGCAGTTCTCCTGCCTCGGCCTCCTGAGTAGCTGGGATTACAGGCACGCGCCACCATGCCCAGCTAATTTTTTGTATCTTTAGTAGAGACGCGGTTTCACCATGTTGACCAGGATGGTCTCCATCTCTTGACCTCGTGATCCACCCGCCTCAGCCTCCCAAAGTGCTGGGATTACAGGCTTGAGCCACCGCACCCGGCCGCGACCCTGTCTTAAAAAATATATATTGTCTTGCAGAATCCTCTATTCCAGCTGATAGATTCACGCGCACATTTTCATCAATTTTTACTGAGTGTCTGTGACGCAAGGTTTAAGACTAGGAAGTGGAGACATGATATGACTCCGACAATCCCGGGCCCTGCCTTCTGGGGGAGATGCTAAATGACCAAGATCACAAGTCACCATTGGGTTAGGACTGTGGTAAGAGTTAGTAAGGAGAGTGCGCCAAGAACCTGGCCTCTTCTGGGAGACAGGCAAGGTTCTCAGAGCAGGTAATGTTTGGACATGAAGGATGAGTAGAAGTTAACCAGCGGAGGAAGGAACATTCCTTGAAGACATTTTCTGTGTTTTCCTGTCTCTGCCCTTTTGTGTATACAATGCCATCTGCTTGTACAACATGCCTATTTCAAGTATCAAACCCTAACTCAAGATCCGGCTCCTGGCCGGGCATGGTGGCTTACGCCTGTAATCCCAGCACTTTGGGAGGCTGTGGTGGGCAGATCACCTGAAGTCAGGAGTTCAAGACTAGCCTGGCCAACATGGCAAAACCATGTCTCTACTAAAAATACAAGGCCAGGCACAGTGACTCATACCTGTAATCCCAGCACTTTGGGAGGCTGAGTTGGGCAGATCACGAGGTCAAGACTTTATCTAGAAGATCACCCTCAATTCCTTTCTTTTTACTTTATTTTATTTATTTATTTTTTTGAGACGGAGTCTCGCTCTGTTGCCCAGGCTGGAGTGCAGTGGTGCTTGGCTCACTGCATTCTCTGCCTCCCAGGTTCAAGTGATTCTCCTGCCTCAGCCTCCAGTGTAGCTGGGACTACAGGCACACACCACCACGACCAGCTAATTTTTTGTATTTGGTAGAGACAGGGTTTCACCATGTTGGCCGGGATGGTCTTGATCTCCTGACCTCGTGATCCACCTGCCTGGGCCTCCCAAAGTGCTGGGATTACAGGCTTGAGCCACCGCGCCCGGCCAACTTTATTTTATTTTACTATTTTTTGTAGAGACAGGGAAAGTCTTCGAGAGCTCCCCTGTGACCTGGTATAACAAGACTGCCAGTCTCATCCTGTACACTTTTTTTTTTTTTGAGACAGAGTCTCTCTCTGTTGTCCAGGCTGGTCTTAAACCCCTGGCCTCAAGTGATCCTTCTGCCTCAGTCTCATTCCTTTTTATTCTTACAGTTTTATGATGATGAGTTGAAGCAGTTTGACCTGTAGAATTTTGCACAGTCTTGGATTTTGCTGATGGCTTACTTACGGCACAGTTCAACCTGTTCTCTGTCTTACGTTTTTCCTGCAGTTTAGCAGCTGGATCTGTAAGCTCGGTCAGATTCGCATTTGATCTCTTTGGCAACACTATAGGTGGTATTGTTATCTTTCCTCATGAGGAACATAATGTCTTTTTGACTTACATTGCAAGATACAGTTTGCACAGGGCAGGCAAGATGAATGTTCAATTCTAACACCCCCCCCCCTTTTTTTTGCCTATCTTCAAGGTAATGAATTGGCTTCTCTTTTTTTGAGACAGGGTCTTACTCTTGTTGCACAGGCTGGAGTGCAGTGTTGCCATCACAGCTCACTGCAGCCGTGACTTCTCTGGTTCAGGTGATCCTCCCTCTTCAGCCTCCTGAGTAGCTGGGACTGCAGGCATGCGCCACCACGCCTGGCTAATTTTTTGAATTTTTAGTAGAGACAGGGTTTCGCCATGTTGCCTAGGCTGATCTCCAGCTCCTGGACTCTAGCAGTCCACCCACCTTGGCCTCCCGAAGTGCTAAGATTGTAGGTGTGAGCCACCGCACCTGGTCATAAATTGGCTTCTAATCACCCTCCAAAGGTGATCAGTTAGTTTTGTTTGTTGGTTTGAAGTCTACTAATGGATATCAATTCATGCAAGTATTCTTCCTAGTGCAGCGCGGATTGTCCCTGTGACCTGGTATAACAAGACTGCCAGTCTCGTCGTGTACACTTTTTTTTTTTGAGACGAAGTCTCTCTCTGTTGCCCAGACTGGAGTGCAGTGGCGCGATCTCGGCTCACTGCAACCCCTGCCTCAGTCTCTCTAGTAGGGATTACAGGCATATGCCACCATGCCTGGCTAATTTTTGTATTTTCAGTAGAGACGGGGTTTCACCATGTTGGCCAGGATGGTCTTAAACTCCTGACCTCAGGTGATCCACTCTACCTCTACTTCCCAAAGTGCTGGGATTACAGGTGTGAACCCTTGTGCCCGGCCACATTTTCTACCCTGTACCTGGACTCATTCATTTATTCAAGAAGTTTCGGTTTCTTCTAATGGGAAATGGTACTTCAAGACCACATTGGCGTTGTTACTGTGTTGGTCATTGTTTCTAGGCTCTTTCAGTCAACAGAGCTAGGAATATATATTTAAGGATATTTACATATTAATATATGTGACTATACACATACACATACTGGGAATGCATATACTGGATATGTATATAGTGTACAAAAAGTACATTTACATATATACTGTGTGTGTGTGTGTGTGTGTATATATATATATATATATATATATATATATATATATATATATTCGCTTGTTACCCAGGCTGGAGTGCAATGGTGCAATCTTGGCTCACTGCAACCTGTCTCTTGGGTTCAAGCAATTCTCCTGCCTCAGCCTCCCAAGTAGCTGGGATTACAGGCATGGACCACCACAGCTGGTAATTTTTTGCATTTAATAGGGATGGGGTTTCACCATGTTGGTCAGGCTGGTCTCAAACTCCTGATCTCAGGTGATCTAGCTGCCTCAGCCTCCCAAAGTTCTGGGATTACAGTTGTGAGCCACCGCACCCAGCATTGTTTTTATTTTTTTGAGGCAGAGCCTCACTCTATCGCCCAGGCTGGAGTGCAGCGGAATGATCTTGGCTCACGGCAAACTTTGCCTAATGGGTTCAAGCAATTCTCCCATCTCAGCCTCCCGAATAGTTGGTGCTACAGGCATGCGCCACCTGGCTAATTTTTGTATTTTTAGTAGAGACGGGGTTTCACCATGTTGGCCAGGCTGGTCTCAAACTCCTGACCTCAAGCGATCCACCTGCCTCAGTCTCCCAAAGCGTTGGAATTATAGGTGTGAGCCGCCTGGTCAATTTCATCCTTTTTAAGGCTGAAGAAGAGTCCATTTTATGTGTATCCTGCATTTGGATTATCCATTCATCTGTTGACGCACATTTGGCTTGTTTCCAGCTTTTAGCTATTACAGATAATGCTGCTGTGGACATTGGCATGCAAGTGTCTGAGTCCCCGCTTTCAGACCTTCTGAATCTGTACAAGAGGGGAGTTACTGAATTGCTTAGTAATTCGGTGTTTATCTTTTTTTTTTTTTGAGTCGGAGTTTCGCTCTTGTTACCCAGGCTGGAGTGCAATGGCGCGATCTTGGCTAACCGCAACCTCTGACTCCTGGGTTCAGGCAATTCTCCTGCCTCAGCCTCCCGAGTAGCTGGGATTACAGGCACGCGCCACCATGCCCAGCTAATTTTTTGTATTTTTAGTAGAGACGGGGTTTCACCATGTTGACCAGGATGGTCTCGATCTCTTGACCTCGTGATCCACCCGCCTCGGCCTCCCAAAGTGCTGGGATTACAGGCGTGAGCCACTGCGCCCGGCCCAGTGTTTATCTTTTTGAGGAACTGCTAAACTGTTTTCCACAGCAGCTGCACCATTTTATATTCCTACCAGCAACACACAATGTGGGTTCCTATTTTTCCACATCCTTGCCAACCCTTGTTATTTTTCATTTCCTTTTTAAAATTTGTTTGTTTTTAATATCAGCCATCCAAATGGGTGCGAAGGGGCATGTCATTGTGGTTTTGATTTGCATTTCCATAATGACTCTATTATTGAGTAGCTTTTCATGTACATTTCAACCAATATGTATATCTTCTTTGGAGAAATGTCTACTCAAGTCCCTTGCCTATTTTTTTTAATAGTTTAATTATTTAGTGACCATGACCCGTGACACAGCCCTCAGGAGATCCTGAGAACATGTGCCCCACCCTTGCCTATTATTATTATTTTTTTGAGATGGAATTTCACTCTTATCACCCAGTCTGGAGTGCAGTGGCATGATCTCGGCTCACTGCAACTTCTGCCTCCTGGGTTCAAGTGATTCTTTTTTTTTTTTTTAATTTTTTTTTTTAAAGATGGGGTTTCACCATATTGGTCAGGCTGGTCTTGTACTCCTGGCCTCGGGTGATCCGCCCACTTCAGCCTCCCAAAGTGCTGGGATTACAGACGTGAGCCACCGCGCCCGGCCCAAGCGATTCTCTTGCCTCAGCCTCCAGAGTAACTTGGATTACAGGTGCCCACCACCATGTCTGGCCAACTTTTTGTGTTTTTAATACAGGTGGAGTTTCACTGTGTTGGCCAGGCTGGCCTCAAACTCCTGACCTTAGGTGATTCACCTGCCTCGACCTCCCAAAGTGCTGGATTACAGGCGTGAGCCACTGCACTTGGTGTTTTTTAGTCACAGGAATTCTTAATGTGTTCTGGATATTAATCCTTACATATGTGAACTGCAAATGTCTACTTCCAATCTGAGAGTTGTATTTTCATTCTTCCGATCATGTCCTTTGATTAGGTCTCCCTCCCCGTTTTTACTTTTGTGAGACAGGGTCTCACTCTGTCACCTAGGCTGAAGTGCAGTGGCACCGTCATAGCTCACTGCAGCCTCGACTTCCTGGGCTCAAGCAGTCCTCCCTCCCAGGTAGCTGGGACTACAGGTGTGCGACACCACGCACAGCTAAATTTAAAAAAAAAAAAACAAAAACAGAGTTTTGCTCTTGTCACCCAGACTGGAGTGCAATGGCTGATCTCGGCTCACAGCAACGTCTGCCTCCCAGGTTAAAGTGATTCTTCTGTCTCAGCCTCCCAAGTAGCTGGAATTACAGGCACAGGCCACCCTGCCTGGCTAATTTTTATATTTTTAGTAGAGACAGGGTTTCGCCATGTTCGCCAAGCTGGTCTTGAACTCCTGACCTCAGACGATCCACCTGCCTCAGCCTCCTAAAGTGCTGGGATTATAAGCGTGAGCCACCGTGCCCAGCTGCTGAATTTTTATTTTTGGTAGAGATGGGTTCTCACAATGTTGCCTGGGCTGGTCTTGAACTCTTAGCCTCAAACGATCCTCCCACCTCAGCCTCCGAAAGTGCTAGGATTACAGCCGTGAGCCACCGTGCCCAGCCCCCCTTTTTAATTATAAGAAATTTCTGGGGAGATAATTGAGATGATAGAAATATTCTCTTTCTCACCACATCTTTACTCACTGCTGTTAGCATCTAGCGACGGTTCTTGCTTCAACCAATAGCTACTATTTTTGAACACCAGCCACATTCCAGGTGCTGCACATTCCCGGTGCCTTATCCTTGTGTCACGAGGAGGAAACCGAAGGTAACAGAGTCAAACAATTGCCCAGGCACCCCAGGGGGCAAACAGTGGAGAGGGAGGCGGACAGCCAGGTGCAGTAGCTCACGCCTGTAATCCCAGCAGTTTGGGAGGCCGAGGCGGGAGGATCACCTGAGGTCAGGAGTTTAAGACCAGCCTGGCCAACACGGTGGAACCCCATCTCTACCAAAAATTACAAAAATTGGCCAGGCATGGTGGTGCATGCCAGTAGTCCCAGATACTCAGGAGGCTAAGGCAGGAGAATCCCTTAACCCGGGAGGAGGAGGTTGCAGTGAGCTGAGATCATGCCACCGCACTCCAGCCCGGGTGACAGCGTGAGACTGTCTCAAAAAAAGAGGTGGAGGCAGACCTAGATGTGTCTGCTCCAGAGCTAGAGATCACATGCTGGGGCTTGGGAAGCAATTGTTTGCTGGAAACTTGAAATGCCCAAGTATCAGCTTTATTATTGAGCAAGCCTCTTTCTTTCTTTTCTTTCTTTTTTTTTTTTGAGATGGAGTTTTGCTCTCATTGCCTAGGCTGGAGTGCAGCTTCTGCCTCCCGGGTTCAAGTGATTCTGCCTCAGGCTCCCGATTAGCTGGGATTACAGGCATGTGCCACCATGCCTGGCCAATTTTGTGTTTTTAGTAGAGACAGGGGTTCTCCATGTTGGTCAGGCTGGTCTCGAACTCCTGACCTCAGGTGATCCATCCGCCTTGGCCTCCCAAAGTGCTTGGATTACAGGTGTGAGCCACCATGCCTAGCTGAGCAAGCCTGTTTCTAAAGCGCCTTCCTTGTGCTTCCCGAACACCTCTGACCAAGGAGGAGAATGGAGCAAGTAGACTCCAGGGCTGGGGAATGTCGCATGCTGGGTATGGCTTGCAGTCTAGAGTCAGTCTCCCCACCACGCCCCCTAGAATCCAGCTACTCCGAATGAAGCCCTGTTTGAAGCCTCGTGGGTCATTAATTACATGTCTGCAGTGTCCTGCGGGCACGGCTGGGTCAGAGGCTGCGTTCATAGAACCAGAAGCCCCATGTTGTCCTTGCACAGGGCAAGGGCCGAGGGTCCTGGGAACCTGGCGGGTTCTGGGTTAAACACTCTATTCTTCCCCCTTGTGGGGCTTTATCCGGGAGGACCAGAACATGGGCAGGGTGGGGTCCCGGGGCAGGGAGCCAGAGCCTTGAGTCATAGGGACACCAAGGAATCAGGGCCAGGGCAGTGTATGCTGAGCCAGGGAAGCCAGAGGACAGCCAGGGTCTGAATGCCAGGAGATTAGACGTCACTGGTGCAGGCGCGGTCGAAGGAGGGGACTGCAGTCAGAATTGGAGCCAAGAACGAGCCCCAGTGAGCCAGGCTCACACAGGACCGGGGCAGCAGGGCCTGAACGTGGGTTTGCAGATCTCTGACCCCGGAGGCTTGCTCGCCAGGTCTGACGGTGGCCATGATTGGTAGATCGGCCCAGGGCCGGGGAGGCATGAGGCCAGGAATGGGCCTTGGCTGCAGTTATCCTCCAGGATCGGGCTTTGTGGTGGACATTCACCTCTCCAGCTGCAGTCAGGTATTTCCTGCAGGCGCTGAGGACCACACACACGCTGCTCCCTGGGGATTCAGCCTCTGCATCTTGTCAGCTGGGGTCACCTGGCCCAGCTCCTCATTTGTTGTGATGGCTCACTCAGTCAGGCCTCAGGCCTCTCTTTGTTCCTTCTTTAAATGCTTTATCTTATATATTTATTTTTATTTTTTCAAGATGGAGTCTCGCTTTGTTGCCCAGGCTGGAGTGCAGCGGTGCAGTCTCAGCTCACTGCAGCCTCCGTCTCCTGGGTTCAAGAGATTCTCCTTTCCCAACTTATTTATTTATTTATTTATTTATTGAGACGGAGTTTCGCTGCTGTTACCCAGGCTGAAGGGCAAAGGCGCGATCTCGGCTCAACACAACCTCCGCCTCCTGGGTTCAGGCAATTCTCCTGCTTCAGCCTCCCGAGTAGCTGGGATTACAGGCAGGCGCCACCATGTCCAGCTAATGTTTTGTATTTTTACGAGAGACGGAGTTTCACCGTTTTGACCAGTATGGTCTCGATCCATGGACATCGGGATCCACCCGCCTCAGCCTCCCAAAGTGCTGGGGTTACAGGCTTGAGCCATCGCGCTTGGCGTGTTTTCGTTTTAAAGACGGGGTTTCACCATGTTTGTCGGCCGGGTCTCGAACCGCCAACTTCTCGAGATTTACCCGCCTTGACCTTTGAGGCGTCTGAATGACAGGCTGCTGTGAGCCACTGTGCCGGTGTGTTATAATGTATTGTGAAAAGAAAAATTTGAGAGACTGTCTCAGGTCCTTTCCCAACTTTTTGAGTGACTGAGATTACAGGTGCTCTCCACCACAGCCAGCTAAATTTTGTGTTTTTAGTAGAGACAGGGTTTCATCATATTGGCCAGGCTGGTCTTGAACTCCTGACCTCAGGTGATCCGCCTGCCTCAGCCTCCCAAAGTGCTGAGATTACAGGAGTCAGCCACTTAGTTACTTTTTTTTTAAAGAGGGAGGGTCTGCTCTGTTGCTTAAGATGCAGTGCAGTGGTGCAATCACAGCTCACTGGTGGTGCGTGCCTGTACTCCCAGCTACTGGAGAGGCTCAGGTGGGAGGATCACTTGAGCCCAGGAGTTTGAGGCTGCAGTGAGCTGTGATGGCACCCCTGCACTCCAGCCTGGGCGACAGAGAGAGACCCTGTTTCTGAAAAAAAAAGAAGAAAGGAAGGAAGGAAAGGAAAGAAAGTCAACAGGAAAAAAGTATGCAATAACCAAAAAAAAATTCTTCAAATTTGGATTCAAAATAGAAGTGGCTGGGCATGGTGGCTTACACGTGTAATCCCAGCACTTTTTAAGAGGACAAGGTTGGTGAAGCACCTGAAGTCAGGAGTTCAAGACCAGCCTGGTCAACATGGTGAAACCCCATCTCTATTAAAAGTGAAAAAATTAGCTGGGTGTGGTGGCCCACACCTGTAATCCCAACTACTTGGGAGGCTGAGGCAAGAGAATCACTTGAACCCAGGAGGCGGAGGTTGCCGTGAGCTGAGATCAGGCCATTGCACTCCAGCCTGGGCAACAGAGCAAGACTTCATATTTAAAAAAAAAATTCAATAGACGTGTAGTAAAATATATCATTGCCTCACACTTATTCCCTCCCATCTATAATGATTCCACAAACCACCCTAACTCTGCTTTCTATTATAAGGGTCAGCTACATCCTTGTTCTGACCTTTGAAATGCATGGTTTATATTAAATCCAGCAGAAGCAGTTGCGTGGTTTGGCTTGGTATCTCGTGATTCTGCCTTCTGGTATGAGGACAGAAGGTTCTAGATAGGTTTGTTCTTTCGGCCTGAGTCCCAGCATGAGAGAAAATGCCTTGGGCCAATGTCCAGCCCATCCTCAGCCCTCACGTAATGTGAGGGACAAATATGGGTTGTAAGCCACTGGATGTTGGGTTGTTTGTTACTGCAGCAAAAGCTGACTCATCTAAGAAGCAGCTTAATGAAAAGAAAACAAAAAGTACCCCACCTCCTCAAATCAGAGCTCTCTTGTGAACATTCATCCATTCATTCATTCATTCATTCATTTTGGGGGGTGCGGTCTCACTCTACTGCCCAGGCTGGAGTGCAGTGGTGCAATCTCCACTCACTGCAGCCTCCATTCCCAGGCTCAAGTGATCCTCCCACCACAGCCTCCTGAGTACCTGGGACCACAGACTTGCACCACCATGCCCAGCTAAATTTTTTTATTTTTTGTAGAGAGAGTTTTGCCCTGATGCCCAGGCTGGTCTTGAACTCCTGGGCTCAAAGCAATCCACCTGCCTCGGCCTCCCAAAGTGCTGGGATTACAGGCATGAGCCCCGGTGCCCAGCCCATGCATTGTTGTGAACAGTTAAACAATACAGACGTATATAGAGTAAAACATGAAGTTCTGGCTGGGTGTGGTCGCTCATGCCTGTTATCCCAGCACTTTGGGAGGCTGAGGCGAGAGGATCGCTTGAGCCCAGGAGTTGGAGACCAACTTGAGTAACATAGTGAGACACCATCTTTACAAAAAATAATTTTTAGAAAGGTAGGGCCTAGTGATGTATACCGGTAGTCTCAGCTGCATGGGAGGCTGAGTTGGGAGGTTCACTTGAACTCTGGAGTTTGAGGCTGCAGTGGGCTGTGATTGCACCAGTGCACTCCAGCTTGGGTGACAGAGTGAGGCCTTGACTCCAAAAAAACAAAAACAAAAACCACATAAAATTCCTCTTCATTTTCTCCCTCCTGATCCTGAAGGAGTCGTGATTGGTAACATTTTGGTGTAGGGGCCCAAAGTGGCTCCGGCCGGATGTCATGGCGCTTGCGAAGGCGAGGCCAAGAGTTCAAGGCCAACCTCAGCCACCTTACAAGCTCTCATTGATTGGCAAAAAAAAAAGAAACATTTTGGTGTATAATTCATGCTTATGGAAGCATGAATTAACGGAAGAAAATATGTCAAGACACATAAAAATAATAAGAAATTCAAATTTCGTTGTTTATAAATCAGATTTTATTGAAACACAGTCATGGAAGAAAATATGTCAAGACACATAAAAATGATAAGAAATTCAAATTTCATTGTTTATAAATCAGATTTTATTGAAACACAGTCATTTTTTGTGTTTGTTTTGAGACAAGGTCTCGCTCTGTTGCCGAGGCTGGAGTACAGTGATGCCAGCACAGCTCACTGCAGCCTTGAACTCCTGGGATCCAGCAGTCCTCTCATCTCAGCCTCCCAAGTAGCTGGAATTACAGATGTGCACAAATTTGTAGTAATGGGGTCTTGCTGTGTTGTCAGGGTTAGTCTCAAACTCCTGGGCTCAAGCAATCCTCCTGCCCTGGCCTGCCAAAGTGCTGGGATTGCAGGCGGGTTCACCACACCCGGCCCATGCTTATCGGTCTAAATATTGTTTAAGACTGCTTTCATGCTAATACAGCAAAGTGGAATGTTTTAGCAGAGACTTTATAGCCTGCAAAGCCTAAATAATTTACAAGATGGCTTTTTTCAGAAAACATCTGCTGATCCTTCATCAGCCAAATTAGCATTTGGCATATTGTCACCTTTATTTTCTCTCTCTCTTTGGGTCTTTTTTTTCCTAAACCATTTTAAATAAATTATACATATGACACTTGTCCTTCCATACTTCAGCAGTGATATGGTTGGGCTGTGTCCCCACCCAAATCTCATCTTGAATTGTAATAATCCCCACATGTCAAGGGCGGGGCCAGGTGGAGATAACGGAATCTGGAGCCATTCTCCTGCCAGTGAATAAGTCTCGTGATATCTGATGGTTTTATAAAGAGGAGTCCCCTGCACATGCTGTCTTGCCTACCACTGTGTAAGACATACCTATCCTCCTCCTTTGCCTTCCATCATGATTGTGAGGCCTCCCCAGCCATGTGGAACGGAGAGTCCGTTAAACCTCTTTCCTTTGTAAATTACTCAGTCTCAGGTATGCCTTTATTAGCAGTGTGAGAACAGACTAATACAAGCATGTAACTCTAAGAGCAGGTGTGTTCTTCTGCATAAACCACATCACAGTTACCATGCCCAGAGCATTGAACATTAATATAATTCTATTAACTACTATTCAGATTTCTCCAAAATTGTCCTGAAAATGTCCTTCAGAGCCTTCCTCCCCAGTGTACTATGTAAAGATCACAGAATGCATACAGTTGTCATGTTGAGTCAGTTGCCTTTAATCTAGACTACACTTTTTTACTTTTTTTGAGACAGAGTCTCACTCTGTTGCCCAGGCTGGAGTGCAGTGGTGCAGTCATAGCTCACTGCAACCTCTGCCTCCTGGGCTCAAGTGATCCTTGCTCCTTAGCCTCCCAAGTAGCTGGGACTACAGGTGTGTAACAAGACGCCCAGCTAATGTTTGTATTTTTTGTGGCAACAGGGTCTCGCTGTCGAGTCAGTTGCCTTTAATCTAGAGCACTTGTCCAGTCTTTTTAAAAAATAATTTTCATCCAGGAGTAGTGGCTTTACTGTAATTCCAGCACTTTGGGAGGCTGAGGCAAGAGAACCACTTGAGACCAGGAGTTCAAGACCAGCCTGGCCAAGATGGTGAAACTCCCATCTCTACTAAAAATATAAAAATTAGGCCAGGCACGGTGACTCACGCCTATAATCCCAGCACTTTGGGAGGCTGAGGCAGATGGATCACAAGGTCAAGAGATTGAGACCAGCCTGGCCAACGTGGTGAAACCCCATCTCGACTAAAAATACAAAAATTAGCTGGTTGTGGTGGCGCGTGCCTGTAATCCCAGCTACTCAGGAGGCTGAGGCAGGAGAATTACTTGAACTCAGGAGGCTGAGGCAGGAGAATTACTTGAACCCAGGAGGTGGAGGCTGCAGTGAGCTATGACCACACCACCTCACTCCAGCCTGGGTAACAGAGCAAGACTCCGTCTCAAAAAAGTAAATAAATATATACAGAATTAGCCAGGCATTGTGGCCTATGCCTGTAATCCCAGCTACTCAGGAGGCTGAGGCAGGAGAATTGCTTGAACCTGGGAGGCAGAAATTGCAGTGAACTGAGATTGCACCACTGCACTCTAGCCTGAGTGACAGAGCAAGACTCCGTCTCAAAAAAAAGAAAAAAGAAACTGATATTTTTCGAGTCCAGGCATCTGTTTTACAGACTATCTCTCAGTTTGGTTGTGTCTTTTTTTTTAACCGTCATTACTAGATTCAAGTTCATCATTTTGGGCAGAAATTCTTTTCTTTGTTTTTTTTTGTGTGTGTGTGAGTTGGAGTCTCATTCTGTTGCCCAGTCTGGACTGCAGTGGTGTGATCTTGGCTCACTGCAACCTCTGCCCCAGGTTCAAGTGATTCTCCTGCCTCAGCCTCCTGAGTAGCTGCGATTACAGGCACGTGCCACCACGCTCACCTAATTTTGTGCTTTTAGTACAGGAAGTGGGTCACTGCATGCCAGCCGAGGTGGTACAGTGAGAACCTCCCCAGGTTCAAGTGATTCTCCTGCTTCAGCCTCCTGAAACGCTGGGATTAGAGGCGTGAGCCACCGTGCCCAGCCTTGGGAAGAAATTCTACATGGATGATGACATGATCCTCTCATGGTTTCATAGTGTCAAGTTCCTGTTGTCACTTTGTCCCATTATTGGTGCTAAGCTTGTCACTTATTTACGTGGTGTCTGCCAGACTTATCCGCTATACAGGGAATTCCCCCCTCCCCTTTGTAATCCGTAAGTGGTCTATGGGGAAATCCTTGGAGGTGTGGGTACAACCCTCTCTCCCACACCCTTTTGCCCTGTGGTTTTAGCCTCCGCTGATTCTTACCTGAATCAGTTGATGGCCTGAGGGATGTAAATGGACATCAATATGTTCTTAAATGGTCCCCAGATAGTTTCAAAGTGCAGCCGGGGCTGGCAGTCACTGCCTCTTGATCTGTGTTTACACATTCCCTGGAGACCCCGTTAAAATGTGAATGTGGATTCAGCAGTACTGGAGTGAGACTGACATGATGCATTTCTAACAAGCCCCCAGGTGCTGCTGACCCCTGTGGACCACACTTCATTTTATTTCACTTTTTTGAGACAGGGTCTTACTCTTGCCCAGGCTGGAGTGCAGTTGTGCAGTCACAGCTCACTGCAACCTCTGCTTCCTCGGCTCAAATAATCCTTCCTCCTCAGGCTTCTGAGTAGCTGGGACTAAGGCGTTTGCCACCACACCTGGCTAATTTTTGTATTTTTTGTAGAGATGGGGCCTCACCATTTTGCCCAGGCTGGTCACAAACTCCTGGGTTCAAGCGATCTGCCCGTTTTGGCCTCCCAAGTGCTGGAATTACAGGTGTGAGCCACCGCACCTGGCCTAGTCAGTCTAGGTAACACCTACAGTTGATTCTGGATTATTCCTTTCTTCCCTGACTTAGTTTTGCCTTGTGTATCAGTTAAGTTTCTCAGTTACAAACATCAGCACAGAGTCTAGCTAGTTAGCACAAAAAAGGCACTTTTCAAAAAACATTTATTTACTTCTCTATTTGGGATGGAGTCTCACTCTGTAGCCCAAGCTGGAGTGCAGTGGCGTGATCTCGGCTCACTGCAACCTCTGCCTCCCGGGATCAAGCGATTCTCGTGCCTCAGCCTCCCGAGTAGCTGGGACGACAGGTGCCCGCCACCCGCCTAGCTGATTTTCTGTTTTAGTAAGGCTTTCACCATGTTGCCCAGGGTGGTCTCAAACTCCTTAGCTCAGGCGATCTGCTCACCTCGGCCTCCCAAAGTGCTGGGATTACAGGTGTGAGCCACTGCATCTGGCCTATTTATTTATGTATTTATTTACACAGGTTCTCACTCTACTACCTAGGCTAGCATGCAGTGATGCCATCATAGCCCATGACAACCTCAGACTCCTGGGCTGAAGCCATCCTACTGCTTCAGCCTCCAGAGTAGCTGTGACTGTAGGCGCACACCACCACGCCCACCTAGTCTTTTCTGTTTTTTGTAGAAAGAGGGTCTCACTGTGTTGCCCAAGCTGGTCTCAAACTCCTGGCTTCAAGAGCTGCTCCTACCTCAGCTTCCCAAAGTGCTTGCTGGGATTACAGGCATGAGCCACTGCGGCCAGCCAAAAAGGCATTTATTACCCAGCTCTGGGAATTCTCAGAACCACTTGGATGCTGGACTCCTGGGAACAGTGCCCAAACCACGTTGCAGAACTGGAATGAAGAGGGAAGCAGTCTCCCCAGTGTAGGGCAATGAGCCCACGTGCACTGATGCCAGGGACACAAACCACTGCATCCACTGCTGTTACTGGCAGCAATGCCACGAGTGTATCTGGAACTCAACCTCACAGCTATTGCCAGTAACCCTCCCCAGCAGACGGACAGACTCCACACACAGCCTGCTTTCTCACGTTTATTTATTTTTTTATGGAGTGCAGTGGTACAGTCTTGGCTCACTGCAACCTCTGCCTCTCGGATTCAAGTGATTCTCCCGCTTCAGCCTCCTGAGTAGCTGGGATTACAGGTGTGTGCCACCATGCCCAGCTATTTTTTAGTAGAGGTGGGTTTTACCATGTTGGTCAGGCTGGTCTCGAACTCCTGACCTTGTGATCCACCCACCTCGGCCTCCCAAAGTGCTGAGATTACAGGCATGAGCCATCTTGAGCAGCACCACCTCCCTTTCTTCTTTTGAATGGAGTTTCGCTCTTGTTGTCCAGGCTGGAGTGCAGTGGCAGGATCTTGGCTCACTGCAACCCCTGCCTCTCAGGTTCAAGCGATTCTCCTGCCTCAGCCTCCTGAGTAGCTGGGATTACAGGCATGCACCACTATGCCCAGCTAATTTTGTATTTTTAGTAGAGATGAGGTTTCTCCATGTTGATCAGGCAGGTCTTGAACTCCCGACCTCAGATGATCCACCTGCCTTGGCCTCCCAAAGTGCTAGGATTATAGGCGTGAGCCACCACGCCCAGCCCCCGCCTTTTTTTTTTTTTTTTTAATGAGACAGAGTCTAGCTCTTTCACCCAGGCTGGAGTACAGTGGAGCAAACTCAGTTCACTGCAACCTCCGCCTCCCAGGTTCAAGCAATTCTCTGCCTCAGACTCTCAAGTAGCTGGGATTATAGGCACCTGCCACCATGCCCAGCTAATTTTTGTATTTTTAGTAGAGACAGGGTTTCACCATCTTGGCCAAGCTGGTTTTGAACTCCTGACCTTGTGATCCACCCGCCTCAGCTTCCCAATGTGTTGGGATTACAGACGTGAGCCACTGTGCCAGGCTGCCTTTATTTATTTATTTTAGAGACAGGGTTTTACTGTGCTGCCCAGGCTGGGGTACAGTCGCGTGATCATAGCTCACTGCAACCTTGAACTCCGAGGCTTGAGTGATCCTCCCGCCTATGCCTCCAGGGCCATCATGCCTGGCTCATGTTTATTTCTAAAGTTTCACATGAGTATGTTGGATTAGTGGAGCTAGGTCACATGACCATTCCTTAGCTGCAAGGGAGGCTGGAGAATCATGTTTCCTGGCTTCTATCTTGGGGGATAGTGTAGTGGCAGGACTCATAAGGCAGAAAATTCTCTAAAATAGTCAGCTCACAAGGCCAGACACAGTGGCTCACGCCTGTAGTCCTAGCACTTTGGGAGACTGAGGCACATCACTTGAGGTCAAGAATTTGAGACCAGCCTGGCCAACATGGCGAAACCCCATCTGTACTAAAAATACAAAAATTAGCTGGGTGTGTTGGTGGACGCCTATAATCCCAGCTACTTGGGAGGCTGAGGCAGGGAGAATTGCTTGAACCTGGGAGGCGGAGATTGCAGTGAGCCGAGATGGCACCACTGCTCTCCAGCCTGGGTGACAGAGTGAGACTTTATCTAAAAAAACAAATAGCTCACAAACATTACAAATATCCACAACATAGTTATAAACATAATGACAGGGCATGGTGGCTCACGCCTGTAATCCCAGCACTTTGGTGGCCAAGATGGGTGGATTTCTTGAGCCCAGGAGTTCAAGACCAGCTTGGATAACATAGAAAGAACCTTGTCTCTAAAAAAATTAAAATTAAAATTAAAAAGTGGCCAGGCACAGTGGCTTACGCCTGTAATCCAGCACTTTGGGAGGCCAAGGTGGGCAGATCATGAGGTCAGGAGATAAGAGACAATCCTGGCCAGTGTGGTGAAACCCCGTCTCTACTAAAAATACAAAAAATTACCCGGGCGTGGTGGCGCGTGTCTGTAGTCCCAGCTACTCAGGAGGCTGAGGCAGGAGAATCACTTGAACCCGGGAGGCAGAGGTTGCAGTGAGCTGAGATCATGGTACTGCGCTCCAGCCAGCCTGGGCGACAGCAAGACTCCATCTCAAAACAAAAGAAAAAGAAAACCAAGTGCAGAAAATAGGTCGCAGAGTTTTATAGACATGAAAATAAAATAAACCACTCCAAATCAAGTGACTTGAGACAATAAACGTTTGTTATTTCCCTTGCTTTTTGAGTCTAAATGCTTTGTGGATGGCTCTGAATAGTCGGGGACCGTCTCAGTCACATCTGGTGGATGGCAGGCTGAGGGGTCTAAGGGGGCCTCCGCTGGGACGGTTCATCTCAGTTCCAGGTGGTCTCTCCTGTCCAGAAAGGGCTGACCAGGCTGCTTCTCATGGCAGTTTTGCAACTCCAAAGAATGGCAAGAGAACGCGCCCCAAGGTACAAGCCCTTTTCAAGCGTCTCCAGGCTTCACAATTGTTAAGATCCCATTGACCAAAGCAAGACAAGATGAGCAAGCCCAGAGCCCACAGGGAGGGTGTTACACGAGGGTGGAATACAGGAGGGTGTGAACACAGGAGGCCTTCGCTGCAAGAATCTACCTTAAGGAGGTTTGTGATTGAGATAGTCTCGTTACTGACCAGGCTGGAGGCCAGTGCACAATCTCAGCTCACTGCAACCTCTGCCTCCCAGGTTCAAACCATTCTCCTGCCTCAGCTTCTTCAGTAGCTGGGATTAGAGGTGCCTGCCACCACGCCCAGCTAATTGTATTTTTGTTTTGTTTTGTTTTAATTTTTGAGACAGTCTGACTCTGTCACCCAGGCTGGAGTGCAGTGGCGCAATTTCGGCTCACTGCAACCTCCACCTGCCAGGTTCAATCGATTCTCCTGCCTCAGCCTCCCCAGTGGCTGGGATTACAGTCACCCCCCACCAAGCCTGGTTTACTTTTGTATTTTTAGTAGAAACAGTGTTTCACCATGTTGGCCAGGCTGATCTTGAACTCCTGACCTCAAGCGATCTGCCCGCTGCCTCCCAAAGTGCTGGGATTACTCGAGTGAGCCATCACACCCGGCCTCAAGTATGTTTACGGACCTTAAATCAATTTAATTTATATTCTGAGCACTCAAGCGTTTGGGCTGGTGAGAAGCTCAATCCTGATCTTTTTTTTATCTGATGGAGTTTCACTCTTGTTACCCAGACTGGAGTGCAATGGTGCGATCTCGGCTCACTGTAACCTCCACCTCCTGGGTTCAGGCCATTCTCCTGCCTCAGCCTCCTGAGTAGCTCGGATTACAGGCACGCGCCACCATGCCCAGCTAACTTTTTGCATTTTTAGTAGAGATGGGGTTTCACCTTGTTGACCAGGATGGTCTCGATCTCTTGACCTCGTGATACACCCGCCTGGGCCTCCCAAAGTGCTGGGATTATAGGCGTGAGCCACCGCGCCCGGCCCTCCTGATCGTTTTTAGATGTTTTCGCCAAACTGTACCTGGCTATGGCTGTGTTGTGGGGGACCCTGCGGTTGTTTGCTGATTGTCCACATTGGGCAGAAGTATAACTTGGTGGGGGGTATTGTGAATAGAAGGATGAGAACGTCCTCCCAAAGCAGCACTAGGATTTACTTTGCATAGTTTGGGTTTCCTGGGAAGCCAAACCTGAGTTAGAGATTAGTGTGCAAGAGATTTGTTAGGGAATGCATATGAGACCACCAGCTAAGCCAGCAGTGCTTCAACAAGCCCTTGAAAGTCTGGTGGGGAGGAAGAAGAAATGAGAGGTTTCTCAGACAGTAAAGATTGATCTGAGGCCAGGCACGGTGGCTCCACTTTGGGAGGCCAAGGAGGGTGGATCGTGAGGTCTGGAGTTCGAGACCAGCCTGACCAACATGGTGAAACCCCGTCTCTATTAAAAATACAAAAATTAGCAGGGCGTGGTGCCATACGCCTGTAATCCCCGCTACGCAGGAGGCTGAGGCAGGAAAATTGCTTGAACCAGGGAGGTGGAGGTTGCAGTGAGCCGAGATTGCAACATTGCACTCCGGCCTGGACGACTGAGCTAGACTCTGTCTCAAAAAAAAAAAAAGTATGGGCCAACAGCACAATCATCATCTGAGAACTTGTTGGAAAGGTAAAGTGTAGTGTCAGGCCCCAGCCAAGCCCTGCTGAACCTGAATCTGCGTTTTAGTATATTTTATTTTATTTTTTAATTTTATTATTTATTTCATTTTTTGAGACGGAGTTTCGCTCTTGTTACCCAGGCTGGAGTGCAATGGCGTGATCTCAGCTCACCGCAACCTCTGCCTCCTGGGTTCAGGCAATTCTCCTCCCTCAGCCTCCTGAGTAGCTGGGATTACAGGCACGCGACACCGTGCCCAGCTAATTTTTTTGTATTTTTAGTAGAGACGGGGTTTCACCATGTTGACCAGGATGGTGTCGATCTCTTGACCTCATGATCCACCTGCCTCGGCCTCCCAAAGTGCTGGGATTACAGGCGTGAGCCACCGCGCCCGGCTGATTTTATTTTATTTTTTGGATGGAGTCTCACTCTATTGCCCTGTCACTCTGCACGACCTCAGCTCACTGCAACCTCCACCTCCCAGGTTCAAGTGATCCTTCTGCCTCAGCCTGCCAGGTAGCTGGGATCACATGCATGCGTCTTTGCCTGGCTAGTTTTTGTATTATTAGTAAAGATGGGGTTTCAGTATGTTGGAAGGCTGGTCTTGAACTCCTGAACTCAAGTGATCCACCGGCCTCGGCCTCCCAGTCCTGGGATTACAGGTGTGAGCCACCACACCTGGCCAGCATCTGCATTTTAATGAGATATGATTTGTATGCTCATTAAAGTGAGAAATGCTGGCCTAGCACATTTTCTGGAATGTAGCTAACAATGTATTTTGGTGATTCCAGTGAAACTGACATTTTTAATAGGAAAAGAAAAAGAAATCAAGGTTGTGGCCTGGCACCTCGCCATGTTCTCCTGTACTGGCTCTTAAGCCTTGCGTTAGAATCTCCATGGACTGTCCTCGAACAACCTGAGTCTGGGCCTCAGATCTGATTTGAGGGGTTCAGAGAAGGAGGTCTGTCATCTATGAATTTTGAAATGTCTCTCCAGGTTAAGCTCCCCGTTAAGATTCCCTGATCAGGCAGGACAGGGTACTTAGCTGCCTCATACAAAGTTAATTTTTTCTTTTTTTGAATTTTCTCTGGTGCCGTGACTCGGAAAGTTAATTTTTTAAATTGAAAAATCTCTTGAGATATAGTGTTGGCTAAGAAGTGAGACTTGGCTAGGCGTGGTGGCTCATGCCTGTAGTCACAGTGCTTTGGGAGACCAAGGTTGTAGGATTGCTTGAGGCCGGGAATTTGAGATCAGCCTGAGCAACATAGTGAAACCCCTGGCTCTACCAAAAAAAAAAAAAAAGGCTGGGCATGTTGGCACACACTTGTAGTCCCAACTACTTGGGAGGCCCAGGAGTTTGAGGCTGCAGGGAGCTATGATCGTGCCTCTGCACTCCAGCCTCGGTGACAAAGCAAGACCCTGTCTGTTAAAAAAAAAAAGGAAAAGTAAAAGGTGACCCACCCTTGTCTGTATTTCAGAAGCACAAGGAAAAAGGGGCCATATTTGGGCCCTGGGTTCCTCCCCATGCCTCCAGGCCTGGAGGACTGTGGTCCCTCTGGAAGTGGCCAGTGTGGCATTCCCCTGGTGCTTGGAGGACCTAAGGAACTGCTCTTTCCAGCGTCACACCCTGTCCTGCACCCACCCCTGCTCAAACTCTGGCCACCAACCCAAGCACAGCTTGCCGTCCAGGCTTGCTCAATTCCTCTGCCTCCTCATACAAGAATGGCTGGAAAAAGTGACAGGGCAGGGTTTCTTGGAAAGCAGTGTGGCCTGCATCAATATTAATGATTAAAACGTGTCCTTGTGTGGCAATTCCCCAGCAGAGAGCACATTCCTAAGCTATTTTAACTCATCAGTTCAGAAATTCTAGAGTTCCTGTCCTTAGTTCTTGAGGTCTGGATGCTTTTTTTTCCAGAAGATCCAGTCCAGATTAGAGGGCTTCAAAAGCCACATTAATTATCTATCTATCTATGTCATCTATCTATCCATCTATCTGTATACCCATTATCTATGTATCTATCATCTACCCATCATTTATCCATCATCTAGCATCTGTCCATCTATCTATATACCTATCATCCACCTATCATCTATCCATCTATATACCCATTATCTATGTATCTATGTATCATCTACCCATCATTTATCCATCATCTAGCATCTGTCCATCTATCTATATACCTATCATCCACCTATCATCTATCCATCTATCTGTATACCTTTCATTCGTCTATCATCTGTCAACATCTATTTACCTATTATCCATCTATTAATCTATATATCTATTATTTATATATCATCTAGCCATCTATCTACCTATTATCTATTTATCGATATACCTATCATCCATCCATCATCTATCTATCCATCTATTTATATACGTATCATCCATGCTTCTATCATCTGCAAACCATTGATCATCTATCTATCCACATGTATTATCTGTCATCTACTTATCTATTATCTATCTATCCATCTATCTATATACCTATTGTCTATGTCTATCTACCTATTATCTATTTATCCATCTATCTATACACCTATCATTATCTATTATCTACCTACCTACCTATTATCTGTTCATCTACCTATATACCTATTATTTATCCATCTCTCATCTATCTATCTACATAGCTATTATCTATTTATCTATCATCTATCCATCTGTCTGTATCCCTATCATCTATTTATCCATGTAGCTATAAGCTATCATCATCATCTGTTTATCTATATACCATTTTTATCTGTCTATCTACCTGTCTATCATCGTTATCATCAACTAGACATACATAGTGGTAGAGACACTGAAATTACAAAGTAATTCAGCCTTGATTTAGAAAGTCTGGAACACATTGAAAACCTTTACAATGTTGCTAAAGTTCAGTGACCAGGACCTTCTCAGAGTTGTCAGGGTAACATAGAAAAGGCCAAGATCAGGCTGCCTCATGGAATCTTAGGAATGTTGACTGGCTTTGTTTTGCTTCTTAGGGCCACAGGAGCAGGCCACGCATCCTCTCAGACCCTGTCCAGAGGAAGGTACTTTCCCAGAGACGACAGGGTCCTGGATTGTCCTATATAGGCTGACTTCTTTCTTCACCAGTAAACACACAACTGTAGCAATGAAAAGGGGGCGAGCATGACTAACTCCATCCTAACCTCCCTACAGTGACACCGTTTAGCTTCCTCGCTTTTGCTTTTCTCTGCACGTGGGCCAAGCTAACTACGGGAAGAATTTAGTTTATAGTTTGACTGTATTTTTTAAGCACTTTTTATTTATTTTTCTTTTTAGTTTTTTCCTTCTTTTTTTTTGGCCTGGGAGAAAACACAAGTCACAGGAACATGTGTGATCTGTACTTTTTTCCTATAATTTTTTTTTTCTGGATAGACTCTCCCTGTGTCACCAAGGCAGGAGTGCAGTAGCACGATCTTGGCTCACTACATCCTCTGCCTCCTGGGTTCCAGCAATTCTCCTGCCTCAGTCACCTGAGTAGCTGGGACTACAGGTGTGCACCATTACACCTGGCTAATTTTTGTGTTTTTAGTAGACATGGGGTTTCACCATGTTGCCCAGGCTGGTCTTGAACTCCTGACCTCAGGCAACACAGCTGCATCAGCCTCCTAAAGTGCTGAGATTACAGGCATGAGCCACTACCCCCCGGCCAAGATGGGGTTTTTTTGGTTTGTTTTTTGAGATGGAGTCTTGCTCAGTTGCCAGGCTGGAATGCAGTGGCACAGTCTCCGCTCACTGCAACCTCCACCTCCCAGGTTCAAGCGATTCTCCTGTCTCAGCCTCCTGAGTAGCTGGGATTACAGGCGCCCACCACCATGCCCAGCTAATTTTTGTATTTTTAGTAGAGATGGGATTTCACTATGTTGGCCAGGTTGGTCTCGAACTCCTGACCTCAGGTGATCCGCCCGCCTTGGCAAGATGGTTTTGAGGACACTAGCCTGGCAGCTTGTCAGTTTGCTGGCTCTCCAAAACAAACTCGTCTTCCTTGTCCCACAGCTTGTTTCTTTAGTTATTGGCTGCTATGCAGTAAGCAGTATGAGCTTTGGGCTTGGTACACAATTGACTAGTTTCATTTTGAGGAACATCTCACTAAAGTGAAAGATTCACCAATTTTAGCCCAGCTAATAATTCTCATTATGTGTTAACTGTGCTAAGCTTATGAAACATTTCTTATCACTGATCAGAACTCTCATTTGTGTATTTTCTTTTTTTTTTTTTTTTTTTTTGATATGGAGTCTTGCTCTGTCCCCCAGGCTGGAGTGCAATGGCGCAATCTCAGCTCACTGCATCCTCTGCTTCCCGGGTTCCAGAAATTCTCCTCCCTCAGCCTCCTGGGTAGCTGGGACTACAGGCACACGCCACCACGCCTGGATAATTTTTGTATTTTTAGTAGAGACGGGGTTTCACCATGTTGGTCAGGCTGGGATCGAACTCCTGATCTTGTGATCTGCCCGCCTCGGCCTCCCAAAGTTCTGGGATTACAAACGTGAGCCTCCATGCCTGGCCTGTATTTGCTAATTTAATGAAATATTTAAATAATGACATCAATGGCTATAGTGACAATGGTGACCTATGATTGTGAGGTCTGGTGATGCTGAAGTTAGTCTGAAATCACTGCTGCATCAGCTGAGAGCTAAAAGCTCAAACGTGAGGCTGGGTGCAGTGGCTCACGCCTGTAATAGCAGCACTTTGGGAGGCCGAGGTGGTAGGATCACCTGTAATCCCTGAGCAGGAGTTTGAGACTAGCCTGGTCAATGTGGTGAAACCCTGTCTCTACAAAAAATACAAAAATTAGCCGGGAATCGTGGTGCATGCCTGTATTCTCAGCTACTCAGGAGGCTGAGGTAGGAGAATTGCTTGAACCCGGGAGGTGGAGGTTGTAGTGAATTGAGATCGCGCCACTGCGCTCCAGGCTGGGCGAAAGACCAAGCCTCTGTCTAAAAAAAAAATGCTCGGTGTGGTGGCTCATGCCTGTAATCCCAGCATTTTGGGAGGCTGAGGCAGGCAGTTCACCTGAGGTTGGGAGTTCGAGACCAGCCTGACCAATATGGAGAAACCCCATCTCTACTGAAAATACAAAAATTAGCTGGGCATGGCAGCACACACCTGTTATCCCAGCTACTTGGGAGACTGAGGCAGGAGAATCTTTTGAACCCGGGAGGCGGAGGTTGTGATAAGCCAAGATCACGCCACTGCACTCGAGTCTGGACGACAAAAGCGAAAAACTCTGTCAAAAAAAGTTCAAATGTGGCCTTTGAAGAGTGTGTTGGGCCTGTCAGTAGATAGTGTATAAAACGTCTGAAAGAGAGTAGGCTGTTCAAAGGTCAAGTTTGTGAAGTTGAGCATTGTCTGCATGTGTACAGCACGCCCTTTGCCTGTGCCACAGTCTCTTCAAAACTCTTCTTCCCAATGACAGGGTCTCCCTCTGTCGCCTAGGCTGGAGTGCAGTGGTATAATCACAGCTCACTGCAGCCTTGACCTCCTCGAGCAATCCTTCCACCTCAGCCTCCTGAGTAGCTGGGACTACAGGCACGCACCACCGTGCCCAACTAATTTTTTGTATTTTTAGTAGAGACGGGGTTTCACCGTATTGACCAGGATGGTCTCAATCTCTTGACCTTGTGATCCACCCGCCTCGGCCTCCTAAAGTGCTGGGATTACAGGCTTGAGCCACCCGGCCCCTCTCTTTTATTTTACTGCTACAATTTGCCAACTCACTGAGCATCTAGCATTTCTCTTGAAGCCCCATTTGGTGCTTGCATCTTATTTTGGGGTGCCCTTGACATCTTGACATATGCAGCACTTGCCAGTTAGGCTTACAACAGCCTTAGAGTGATCATGTGAGTCATCTTGATGACAGATATGATCATTAAATTCTAACCAAAATATAGCATCCGGGCCGGGCACAGTGGCTCACACCTGTAATCCCAGCACTTTGGGAGGCCAGGGTGGGTGGATCCTCTGAGGTTGGAAGTTCCAGAGCCGCCTGACCAACATGGAGAAACCCCATCTCTACTAAAAATGAAAAATTAGCTGAGTGTGGTGGCGAGTGCCTATAATCCCAAGGCTGAGGCAGGAGAGTCATTTGAACCCGGGAGGCGGAGGTTGTGGTGAGCTGAGATCACCCCATTGCGCTCCAGCCTGGGCAACAAGAGCGAAACTCTGTCTCAAAACAAAAACCGAGCGAGGTGGCTCACGTCTAATCCCAGCACTTTGGTAGGCCGAGGAGGGCGGATCACCTGAGGTCGGGGGTCCAAGACCAGCCTGGCCAACATGGAGAAACAGATAGCATCCAAACATAATGATTAGACAAACGCTTAGGTTTAACAAATCCTGCATGACAGAGAGGATAAGTGTGCCCACCTCTGACAGTCTGTCCCAAGTCAAGACAGTAAGAGGAACAAAGAGTGTCTGTTGGCAGCTGGCCTGTGTTAGAGGGGCTCTTTCTAGGAGCACCAGAGAGGATGGAGTGGATTCAAACTGTAAGCCGTTTACGCCCAAGCTAGCTCAACTGAAATCTATTTGAGGATATATCTTTTTTTTTTTTTGAGATGGACTTGGCTCTTATTGCCCAGGCTGGAGTGCAGTTGTGCCGTCTCAGCTCACTGTAAACTCCGCCTCCCAGGATCAAGCCATTCTCCTGCCTCAGCCTCCTGAGTAGCTGAGATTACAGGTGTGTGCCACCATGCCAAGCTAATTTTGTATTTTTAGTAGAGACGGGATTTCTCCATGTTGATCAGGCGTCTTGAAATCCTGACCTCAGGTGATTTGCCTGCCTTGGCCACCCAAAGTGCTGGGATTACAGGTGTGAGCCACCATGCCTGGCCTCCGAGGATATACCTTTTAAGTCCACTCAACTACATTAGTTAGGATTCTTGTTGCAAGTGACAGAAACCCAACTCAAACTAGGTTAAGCCTAAAGACAGATTTATTTACTGTCTCTTGGAATTTATGAACAAGATAGTTCTATCTCTCAGAACTCATTGGCCTTAAGAACTATATGGAGTCAGAGGTTTAAACACCACTCTCCTCTCTTATCTCTATGTCTTCTTGAGATTTGTCCTTTTTTTCTCTGCAATTACCCCAATCCTCTAGTTCACCTAATCTGATGCATGTTTACAGGGAGATCCTAAATTTTATATTTTGCAACCAAAGAGAGCCTGATTCAACTCTCTTTCAGTCTTCGTTCCAAATATCCATGAAAGGACATTTATAGGATGTGCTTGGGGCAGGTGCCTTCCCTTGAATCAATCAGCTTTGAACACAGGACAAGTTCACATGAGAATCTGGCCACCTAGGAAAGGGAAGTAAGGAGCAGAGGCAGCTCCTAGAAGGCAAGTAGTGCCAGACCGACATTCCCCTGGGTGTTCTCTCAACCAACGACCCTACTGTTCTGATGCTTTCATTTGCATTCATTAATATTTGTGTGAGTCTGGAGAAATATACCATGTTCATGGATTGGAACACTCAATATTGTAAAGATCAGTTCTCCCCAAATTGATTTGTAGATTACACGTAATCCTTATCAAAATCTCAACATATTTCTTTCTTCACTTTTCTTTTTTCTTTCTTTTTTTTTTTTTTTTTTTTGTTAGCAAACCACCACCATCAGGATGAATGTCAACATATTTCTCAATAAATATTGACAAGCCGATTCTAATTTTTTTAGACAGTCTTGCTCTATTGTCTAAGCTGGCGTATACTGGTGCGATTATAGCTCACTGCAGCCTCAAACTCCTGGGCTCAAGTGATCCTCCCTCCTGAGCCTGTCGAAGTGCTAGGATTACAGATGCCACCATGCCTGGCTAATTCTAAATTAATATGAAAATGCAAAGGGCCAAGAATAGCCAAAATACTGGCTTGTTCTGAAAGCTCTGGTCTCTGAGATGGTCCAGTTCTTATTGATGTCAAGATGTGATAAAAGGCTGGGCACAGTGGCTGACACGTGTAATCCCAACACTGGGAGGCCAAGGTGGGAGGATCACTTGAGGTCAGGAGTTGGAGACCAGTCCAGGCAACATGGCAAGAGCTTGTCTCTGCAGAAAAAGATAAATAAAAAATATTAGCTGAGCATGATGACACACACTTGTAGTCCCAGCTATCTAGGAGACTGAGGCAGGAGGATTATCTGAGCCCAGGATTTCAAGGTTATAGTGCACTATGATTACAGCACTGCATTCCAGTGTGGGCAACATAGTGAGACCCATCTCTGGAAAAGAAAAATTAAGAAAGAACAAAAAAGCTAACAGAACGTTGCCCATAGCTCGTCTTCACGCGGAAATGGCCGTTTGGCCACATGGTGGCGCTCAGAAAAGAACATGAATTAGTTCACCGATAGAGAAAGGAAACTCACTCATTAGCTTTAGGTCCATCTTAGGGCAGATGGGACAACTGTCTGAAATATCATGCAGTTATTCAGGAAGCATTCATTGAGACTGCGTTGTGTTTATGTCCCACCTACTCCTTCTGCCTTGGTCTTCAGCATCCTGGGCCTCTAGCATCCTTGTACACTGTGCTTTTTTTTTTTTTTTGAGATAGAGTCTCACTCTGTCACTCAGGCTGGAGTGCAGTGGCACCATCGCAGCTCACTGCAACCTCTGCCTCTTGGATTCAAGTGATTCTCATGTTTCAGCCTCCTAAGTAGCTGGGATTTCAAGCACCTGCCAACTCGCCCATCTAATTTTTGTATTTTTGGTAATGAACTTGGACTCCTGGCCTCAAGTGATCCCTCCACCACAGCCTCCCAAAGTCTTGTGATTACAGGCATGAGCCACTGAGCCTGGCCTGTACTACCTTTACATATGGAATTGCTGGGCCTCACATGGTGGCTCATCCCTGTAATCTCAACAATTTGGGAGGCTGAGGCAGGTGGATCATGAGGTCAAGAGATCGAGACCATCCTGGCCAACATGGTGAAACCCCGTCTCTACTAAAATACAAAGATTAGCCAGGCGTGGTGGCGCATGCCTGTAATCCCAGTTACTTGGGAGGCTGAAGTGGGAGAATTTCTTGAACCTGGGAGGCAGAGGTTGCAGTGAACCGAGATCACACCACTACACTCCAGCCTGGCAACAAAGAGAGACTCCATCTCAAACAAACAAAAAACAACAAAAAAAGGAAATATTGGTATTTTTGTTGGTGTAATACTATTGTTTTAGCCCAAATCTGAAATCTGAATTGTTTCGTATTGAGACTATTTATGGAGTATTTTAATTCACTAAAATTCCAAATTGAACAAAGATATACTTAATTAATTTAAAAATAATTTTTCCAGGCCCGGTGCAGTAACTCATGCCTGTAATCCTAGCACTTTGGCAGACTAAGACAGGCAAATCACTTGAGGTCTGAAGTTCAAGACCAGCCTGGCCAACATGGCAAAATCCCGCCTCTACTAAAAATACAAAAATTAGCCGGGCGTGGTGGTGCATGCCTAGAATCCCAGTTACTTGGAAGGCGAAAGTGGGAAAATCGCTTGAACCTGGGAGGCAGAGGTTGCCATGAGCTAGGATAGGACCACTGCGCTCCAGCGTAAGTAACAGAGTGAGACTTTGTCTCAAATAATAATAATACTTTTTCCATATTTCACATTTCTATACTATTTTCAAGAGTCAGAAGATAACACCAACAAAGCAAAGCATCTGATACAATAATAATATTCTTTTTTTTTTTTTTTTTTTTAGATGGAGTCTCCCTCTTCATCCAGGCTGGAGTGCAGTGACATGATCTCAGCACACTGCCACCTTTACCTCCTGGGTTCAGGTGATTCTCCTGCCTCAGTCTCCTCCAGTAGCACGGTGCACACAACATGCCTGGCTAATTTTTATATTTTTAGCAGAGATGGAATTTCGCCATGTTGGCCAGGCTGGTGTTGAACTCCTGCCTTCAGGTGATCCTACTGCCTCGGCCTCCCAAAGTGCTGGGATTACAGGCATGAGCCTCCACACCCGGTCACTGATGCAATCATAATATTCTTAACTCTGGTTCAAAGACTTTTTGAAGAAGCAGATAGTGAGCATGACAGTATTAGAACTGATATGTGGAATCGATTAAAATCTCCATCTAGGTTGGGTGCGATGGCTCACACCTATAATCCCAGCACTTTGGGAGGCCATGGCAGGCAGATCACTTGAGGTCAGGAGTTCGAGATGAGCCCAGTCAACAGGGTGAAACCCCATATCTACTAAAAATACAAAAATTTGCCAGGTGTGTTGGTGCATGCCTGTAATCCCAGCTACTCAGGAGGCTGAGCCATGAGGATCACTTGAACCCAGGAGGTGGAGGTTGTAATGAGCCGAGATCGAGCCACTGCACTCCAGCCTGGGCAACACAGTGAGACCCTGTCTTAAAAAAAAAAAAATTCCCATCCATACCTTTAAAACTGAAAGATCAAAAGAAAGCAGAACAAACTTTTTGGAGCAAAACACACCGCTTGCTGTCAATAAACAGATTGCAGTTTTAACCTTTCCCCTCAGAATTCTGTCAGATAATCTTAAAGTTATCAAAATGAAATGGGGTTGTTTAAAGATGAAGGACTTGCGCCAGGCGTGGTGGCTCAAGCCTGTAATCCCAGCACTTTGGGAGGCTGAGGCGGGTGGATCACGAGGTTAAGAGATCGAGACCATCCTGGTCAACATGGTGAAACCCCGTCTCTACTAAAAATACAAAAAAATTAGCTGGGCACGGTGGTGCGTGCCTGTAATCCCAGCTACTCAGGAGGCTGAAGCAGGAGAATCGTCTGAACCCAGGAGGTGGAGGTTGTGGTGAGCCGAGATCGAGCCATTGCACTCCAGCCTGGGTAACAAGAGCAGAACTCCGTCTCAAAAAAAAAAAAAAAAAAAAAATTTAAAGTTATTTCTTCATCTTTCCTAAACAAGCAAAGTTTCAGAAAAAGTGTTTTTTTTTTTAGCAGCTAGAAATATTTACATAAAAATTATCTCACAACTCCAGATGCTTTTTATATTTAAAGATTGCTTTTTAAAAAATCAGTGCTGGCTGGGCAAGGTGACTCACACCTATAATCCCAGCACTTAGGGGGTTTGGACGTATCACTTGAGGTCGGGAGTTTGAGACCAGCCTGGCCAACATGGTGAAACCCCATCTCTACTAAAAATAAAAAAAAAATTAGCTGGGCATGGTGGCAGGCGCCTGTACTCCCAGCTACTGGGGAGGCTGAGGCATGAGAATTGCTTGAGTCGAGGAGGTAGAGGTTGCAGTGAGCCAAGATGGTGCCACTGCACTCTAGCCTGGGTGATAGGGTGAGACTTTGTCGTAAAATCAGTGCTATTTTATGTTCAGGCTTTTATGATTAAACTTCTGTAATAGTCTATGGCACTAAGATGATTATTTTTATTGTTAAACTTTAGATTCATGGGGTACATGTGCAGGTGTGTTACACGAGAACATTGCGGAATGCTGAGGTTTGGGCTTCTAGAGAACCCATCATCCAAACAGCAAGTGTAGTGCCAACGGGTACTTTTCCAGCCTTGACTGCCTCCTCCCCTCCCCAGCTTTGGAGCTCCCAGTCTACTCTTTCCATCTTTATGTCCATTTGAACCCATTGTTTAGCTCCTATTTATTTATTTATTTTGAGACTTATTTTGAGTTTCGCTCTTGTTACCCAGGCTGGAGTGCAATGGCACAATCTCGGCTCACCACACCCTCCGCCTCCTGGGTTCAGGCGATTCTCCTGCCTCAGCCTCCTGAGTAGCTGGGATTACAGGCACGCACCACCATGCCCAGCTAATTTTTTGCATTTTTAGTAGAGACGGGGTTTCACCGTGTTGACCAGGATGGTCTCGAACTCTTGACCTCATGATACACCCCCCCTCGGCCTCCCAAAGTGCTGGGATTACAGGCGTGAGCCACCGTGCCCGGCCCTATTTATTTATTTATTTTTTGAGACAGAGTCTCTCTCTATCGCCCCGGTTGGAGTGCAGTGGCACAATCTTGACTCACTGCAACCTAAGCTTCCCTGGTTCAAGTGATTCTCCTGCCTCAGCCTCCCAAGTAGCTGGTATCACAGGCGTGCACCACCACACCCAGCTAATTTTTGTATTATTAGTAGAGATGGGGTTTCTCCATGTTGGCCAGGCTGGTATCGAACTCCTGACCTCAAGTGACCCCCCTGCTTTGGCCTCCCAAAGTGCTGGAATTACAGGTGTGAACCATCATACTTAGTCTTTCTTTTTTTTTTTTTTTTTTTGAGACGGAGTCTTGCTCTGTCACCCAGGCTGAAATGCAGTGGCATGATCTCGGCTCACTGCAACCTCTGCCTCTGGGATTCAAGTGATTCCCCTGCCTCAGCCTCCTGAGTAGCTGGGATTACAGGTGCATACAACCATGCCTGGCTAATTTTTGTATTTTTAGTAGAGATGGGGTTTCACAATCTTGGCCAGGCTGGTCTCAAACTCCTGACCTTGTGATCTACCCAACTTGGCGTCCCAAAGTGCTGGGAGTATAGGCATGAGCTACCATGCCTGGCCAAACTTGGTCTGTTTTTAAGTAATACTTAATTTTATTTCATTTTATTTGCTAATAATTTAGAGTAGAATTATATAATAATGTTGATTTAAATTTTTTTTTTTATTTTGAGACAGGGTCTCACTCTGTCACCCAGGCTGGAGTGTGATGGCTCAATCGTGAATCACTGCAGCCTCAAATTCCTGGGCTCAGGTGATCCTCCCACCTCAGCCTCCTGAGCAGCTGGGACTGCAGGCACAAACCACCATGCCTAGCTAATTTTTGTATTTTTTTTTTTTTTGGAGACAGGGTCTTGCTATGTTGCCCAGACTGGTCTCAAACTCCTGAGCTCAAGCAATCTGCCCACCTCGGCCTCCCAAAATGCTGGGATTACAGGCATAAACCACTGCCCCGTCCTAATAATGTAGAATTTTACTTAATGTTTCATAATATGATTTTAAAGTTTCTATTTGAAATGTATTTAAATATGTAGCTTGATATTTTGAAAAACATTTGAATTTCTAACAGATTATAAAATACTAGTTGTGCCTAGGAGAGAGAGGTTGCCGTGAGCCAAGATCTCACCATTGCACTCCAGCCTGGGTTTCAGGGCCAGACTCCATCTCAAAAAAAAAATAAAAACAGTTGTGTTAGGATTCAAATGAGAAAAGCAGAACCAGTAGGAGAGATAAACAGACACAGATATAGATAAACATATAGGGACACGCATCTGCATAGACAGCTTTATTTATAAAATGTTGGCTTCTGGCCAGGTGCAGTGGCTCACACCTGTAATCCCAGGAATTTGGGAGGCTGAGGCAGGCAGATCACTTGAGGTCAAGAGTTTGAGACCAGCCTTGCCAACATGGTGAAACTCTGTCTGTACTAAAAATACAAACTTAGCCAGGTGTGCTGGTGCACCTCTGCAGTTCCGGCAACTCAGGAAGCTGAGGCAGGAGAATTGCTTGAACCCAGGAGGTGGAGGTTGCTGAGAGCCGAGACTGAGCCACTGTACCCCAGCCTGGGTGACAGAGCAAGACTCTGTCTCAAACAAAAAAACCATAGAGACATATATCTACATCGATAGATGTATGTGTAAAACCTTGGCTTCTGCATTTGTGGGGCTGGCTAAGCAAGCCCAGAGTCCACAGGGCTGACTGTCAGCAGAGGACAATCACAGGCAGGCTGGAGGCACACGGGCAGGGCCAAAGCTTGTTTTTCTCAGGCACTCAGGAAGAAAGATCCAGACGGAAGGGAGCATAGTTGTGGACTCAACCGTTATTTGAAGTCTGTGCTCCAGGATGTCCTAAGCCCACTCTTGGAAAAAAAAAAAAACAAACATATAAACTTTTTGGCTGGGTGTGGTAGCAAGCACTTACAGTCTCAGCTGCTCAGGAGGTGGAGGCGGGAGAATCGCTTGAGCCCGGGAGTTAGAATCTAGCCTGAGCAGCATAACAAGACCTTGGTTCTTAAAAACATTGTGTTATTTTGTTTTTTGTTTTTGTATTTTAATAGAGACCACATGGTTTCACCATGTGGCCCAGGCTGGTCTGGAACTCGCTGCAACCTCCACCTCCCAGGTTGAAGCGATTCTCCTGCCTTAGCCTCCTGAGTGGCTGGGATTACAGGCACCCTTCCACCACATCCTGAGGTCAGGCTATCCACTCGCCTTGACCTCCCAAAGTGCTAGAATTACAGGCATGATCCACTGTGCTGAGCCTCTAAAAAGGATTTTTTCTTTTTTTTTTTTGAGACGAAGTTTCGCTCTTGTTACCCAGGCTGGAGTGCAATGGCGCGATCTCGGTTCACCGGAACCTCCGCCTCCTGGGTTCAGGCAATTCTCCTGCCTCAGCCTCCTGAGTAGCTGGGATTACAGGTGAAACCCCATCTCTACTAAAAATACAAAAATTAGCTGGGCATGGTGGTGAGTGCCTGTAGTCCCAGCTACTCGGGAGGCTGAGGCAGGAGAATTGCTTGAACCCAGGAGGCGGAGGTTGCAGTGAGCCGAGATCGTGCCATTGCATTCCAGCCTGGGTAACAACAAAGAAACTCCGTCTCAAAAAACAAACAAACAAACAAACAAAAAATGCAAAAAGTGAAAAAATTTTTGAGAAATGGGATCTTGCCCTGTTGCCCAGGCTGGAGCACAGTGGCACAATCACAGCTCACTGCAGCCTCAAACTCTTGGGCTCAAGCATTTCTCCCTCAGCCTCCTTAGCAGGTGGGACTATCGGTGCATACCACCATACTGACTAACTGAAAAAGAAAAAAAATTTAGAACAATTCGGTCTTGCTGTGTTGCCCAGGCTAGTCTCAAACTCCTGACCTCAAGATCATCCTGCCTTAGCCTCCCAAAGTGCTAGGATGAGAGCCACTGTGTCTGGCCCCAGTACACCAATACTGATGCATTACTATTAGCTAAGGTCCATCTTGATTCAGATTTCTTTTTTTTTTTTGAGATGGAGTTTTGCTCTTGTTACCCAGGCTGGAGTGCAATGGTGTGATCTCGGCTCACCGCAACCTCCGCCTCCTGGGTCCAGGCAATTCTCCTGCCTCAGCCTCCTGAATAGCTGGGACTACAGGCACGTGCCACCACATCCATCTAACTTTTGTATTTTTAGTAGAGACGGGGTTTCACTATGTTGGCCAGGCTGGTCTTTAACTCCTGACCTCAAGTGATCCACCTGCCTCGGCCTCCCAAAGTGCTGAGATTACAGGTGTGAGCCACTGTACCCCAGCCGGAGCCCTGGTTTTTTTTTTTTTTTAATTGAAGAATCATAGCATATTATGCCTGTAATCCTAGCACTTTGGGAGGCCCAGGCAGGCAGATCACTTGAGGCCAGGAGTTAAAGACCAGCCTGGCCAACATGGTGAAACTTCGTCTCTACTGAAATTACAAAAATTAGCGGGATGTGACAGTGTGTGCCTGTAGTCCCAGCTAGTGGGGAGGCTGAGATAGGAGAATCATTTGAACCTGGGAAGCGGAAGTTCCGGTGAGCCGATATTTCGCCACTGCACTCCAGCCTGGGGACAGATCGAGAGTCTGTCTCAAAAAAACAAAACCAAAAACAAAATAAGAGACAACAACAACAAAACTCCCATTGTCTGAGCCACAGATGCTGTTGTTACCGGGCTGTGGTCACTTCTAGGCCCTCTCCCTGCGGAGTGAGAAAGCACGTGTGTACATTCACATGCGGATGTTATTTCTCTGTGTAACCATCTGCATCCACGTTCATCCTGGCATCTCCAGCTCTAATCCATCACCACAGAAATCACTGTGGTCTCTTCCCGTTGCCTGAGCCTGCTTTTAGAGGATCACAGCTGATCACGTCAGGCCTCGACCCAAGTGATCCCCCTTTTGATCAACTTAAAACAACCGGCTAATCTGCCTTTCACGTTCCAAATCCCTTTAGTGTTTGATCAAATGACAGGGAGGAGCTGAGTGGCGGCGACAGAACGTCTGCTGTCTTTCTTTCATCCTCTGAGACAGCATCTCATGTGGCCCTAACTGGGTTGTACTAGAAAGAGAATTCTAGGGTCTGTGTTTCAGCCTGTCAG
Organism: Saguinus oedipus; assembly: GCA_031835075.1. Taxonomy (NCBI): domain Eukaryota; kingdom Metazoa; phylum Chordata; class Mammalia; order Primates; family Cebidae; genus Saguinus; species Saguinus oedipus. The sequence goes on from CM063170.1 coordinate 66,475,385, forward strand.
GTTGCCACACCCCACCAGTGTGAGTGCCAGTGTGGGGGTACGATGCCCAGATAGTGTGTCCATTACTCTAGTCAACTTATCACCCCCGGCTTCCAGCACGGGTCCGTTGCGGTCCATTTCCCTCCCCTCAGCCTTGGAGCCCCGCTCACATTCAGCGTGAACAAGCAGCCGCGGCCTCCTCTGGCTGTTTCAGGCCCATCAGTTCTCCCCTTGGCTGAGTCTCTTCTATGTCACGCCCGTAACCCCAAGGCTTTCCACAGGAACATGGAGATTGGTTCTTTCAAAAATGGGGCACTTTGGGAGGCCAAGGTGGGCAGATTACTTGAGGTCAGGAGTTTGAGACCCGTCTGGCCAATATGGCAAAACCCCCTCTCTGCTAAAAACATAAAGCAAATTAGCCAGGGTGGCACCTGCCTGCAGTCCCAGCAACTCAGGAGGCTGAGGCGTGAGAACTGCTTGAACCTGACAGGTGGAGGTTGCAGTGAGCCGAGATTGAGCCATTGCACTCCAGCCTGGACAATAGAGGGACACTGCCTCAAACAAACCAAAAAAATATTGAAAACGGGGTTCAGGCCGGGTATGGTGGCTCATCCCAGTCATCCCAGCACTTTGGAGACTGAGGCAGGAGGATTGCTTGAGCCCAACAGTTCCAGACAAGCCTGGTCAGCATAGCAAGACCCAATCTCTACAAAAAACAAAAAAATAAAAATTAGCAGGCATGTAGTGTGTGCCTATAGTCCTAGCTCCCCGGGAGGCCGAGGCAGGAGGATCACTTGAGCCTGGGAAATGGAGGCTGCAGTGAGATATGGTTGCACCAGCACACTCCTGCTTGAGTGACAGAGCAAGACCTTGTCTCAAAAAAATGGGGTTCGGAGCCCAAAGTGGCTCCGGCCGGATGTCGTGGCGCTTGCGAAGGCGAGGCCATGAGTTCAAGGCCAACCTGAGCAGCCTTACAAGCTCTCATTGATAGGGGAAAAAAAAAAAAAAATGGGGTTCACTGCTGCTAACAAATATTTCAGTGGTTTGTTGTATAACTACTTTGGTGATGACTTTGTTTATTTGCACGAAGGGCTGTGACATTCCCTTGCTGCTTATGGCCTATAATTGCTACATTCAGCACTTCTGGGGACACTGGGACTGTATAAGCCTTGCATGATCCTGGATCTGTGTTATGCTTATTGTGCGCATGTAAATGCTTTGCCAGAAGGTAAACGAGGCCTGGAATTTGATGTGTTGTCCACTGCTGTGTTTCCAGTGCCTCCAAAAGGGCCTGGTGCATAATGGCCACTCAAAAAATAAGTGTTGGGCCAGGCAGGGTGGTTCATGCCTGTAATCCCAGCACTTTGGGAGGCCAAGGCGGGCAGATCACTGGAAGTCAGGAGTTTGAGACCAGCCTGGACAGCAGGGTGAAAACCCATCTCTACTAAAAATATAAAAGTTAGCTGGGTGTGGTGGTGGGCACCTACAGTCCCAGCTACTCAGAAGGCTGAGGCACGAGGACTGCTTGAACCCAGGAGGAGGTTGCAGTGAGACAAGATTGCACCACTTACACCTCAGCTTAGGTGACAGAGAGAGACCCTGTCTCAAAAAAAAGAAAAAAAATAGGCGCTCCCAGCACTTTGGCAGATCATGAGATCATGAGTTGGAGACCAGCCTGGCCAACATGGCGAAACCCTGACTCTACTAAAAATAGAAACATTAGCCAGGCGTGGTGGTGCACACCTGTAATCTCAGCTACTCAGGAGACTGAGGCAGGAGAATCGCTTGAAACTGGGAGGCAGAGGTTGCAGTGAGTTGAGATCTTGCCACTGCACTCCAGCCGAGGAGACAGAGTGAGACTCTGTCTCAAAAAAAAAAAGAAAAAAGAAATGTATTGACTGAAGGAATACAATATCCATGAACATTTCTATGCAAGCACCTATGGATGGCATGCACATCTCTATGTGTCTAGCTGTGTTATTTTGTGTGTATCCATGTGTGCGTGTGATGGGGAAGACAAAAGTATTCAGGTAGATCCAAAACGGCCATCAGGGACTGCTTTAATAACTTTTCTGGTTTTTATCAAGGCAGAGTCTTGCTCTGTTGCCCAGGCTGGATTGCCCAGGCTGGAGTGCAGTGGCACCATCATAATTCACGGTAGCCCTGACCTACTGGGCCCAAGTGATCTTCCACCTTAGCCTCCTGAGTCACTGGGACTACGGGCATACACAACCACACCTGGATAATTTTAAATTTTTTTGTAGAGATGGGGTTTCCTTGTGTTTCCCAGGCTGGTCTCAAGCCCCTGGGCTCAAGCAATTCTCCTGCCTCAGCTTCCACAAGCACTGGGATTATAGGTGTGAGCTACCACACCTGGCTGCATTAATAACTTGCAACCATCAATATAGAATATGTTCAGAAAATAAGGGAGAAGGTCAGGTGCCATGGCTCGTGCCTGTAATCTCAACACTTGGGGAGGTGGAGGTCAGAGGCTAACTTGAATTCAGGAGTTTGAGATCAGCCTGGGCAACACAGTGAGATCCCATCTCTACAAAACATAAACCAAGCTAGCCAGGTGTAGTGGCACATGCCTGTAGTCTCAACTACTCGGGAGGCTGAGCAGGAGAATTGTTTGGGTCCGGGAGGCTGGGGCTGCAGTAAGTTATGATTGTGTCACTGTACTCCAGCCTGGGCAACAGAGTGGGATCCTGTCAAGACAGAAAAAAGAAAAGGGAGGGAAGGAGGAAGGAAGGAAGGAAGGAGGCAGGGAGGGAAGGAAGGAGGGAGGGAAGGAAGGAGGGAGGAAGGGAGGGAAGGAAGGAGGGAGGAAGGAAGGAAGAAAGGAAGGAGGGACGGAAGGAAGGAGGGAGGGAGGAAAGGAATGAAGGAGGGAGGAAAGGAATGAAGGAGGGAGGGAAGGAAGGAAGGAGGGAGGGAAGGAAGGAAGGAGGGAGGGAGGGAAGGAGGGAAGGAGGGAGGGAGGGAGAAAGGAAGGAAGAAAGGAAGGAAGGAGGGAGGGAAGGAAGTGAGGGAGGGAGGGAAGGAAGGAGGGAAGGGAGGAAAGAAGGAAGGAGGGAGGGAAGGAAGGAAGGAGGGAGGGAAGGAAGGAAGGAAAGAAGGAAGGGAGGGAAAGAGGGAGGAAGGAGGGAGGGAAGGAGGGAGGGAGGGAGGAAGGAGGGAGGAAGGGGGGGTAGAAAAGACAAATGAAGGAAGGAGAGGGAGAAAAATGAAGGAGAGAGAGAAGGATGGAAGGAGGGAAGGAAGGAAGGAAGGAGGGAGGGAGGGAAGAAAAGAAAGAGAAGCAAACATAAGAAATTAGCATTTGTGCAGAGTGGAAGGGGGCATATGGATGCCTCTGTTGAGGGCTGAATGGTGCCCCCACTCTGAAGATATATTCTAACCCCCAGAACCTATGAAAGTGACCTTAATTGGAAAAACAGGTTCCAGTTTGAGAAACAGTCTTTGCAGGTTCCATCCAGTTTGCGATCTTGCAAAGAGATAATCCTGGATTAATTGGGTGTCCCCAGGATCCTGCCAGAAATCAGATGCTGAATTTCCTTGTAAGAGGGGACATGACCTCTTATATAAGGAGGCAGAGGGAACATGACCAGGGTGGCAGAGATTGGAGGGTGCAGGCGGGGAAGCCACTGAGTGCGGATGGCCGCCATAGCTGGAAGATGCAAGGAAGGCTCCTCCCCTAGAGCCCTGGGAAGAGGTGGCCCTGAGGACACCTTGATTTCAGACTTTTTTGTTTTTGTTTGAGATGGAGTCTTGTTCCATCTTGCAGGCTGGAGGTTGCTCACTGCAACCTCCACTTCCCAGGTTCAAGGGATTCTTCGGCCTCAGCCTCCCGAGTAGCTGTGATTTCAGGTGAATACCACCATTCCCGGCTAATTTTTTTTTTTTTCCTTTTGAGATGGTTTCGCTCTTATCCAGGCTGGAGGACAGTGGTGCAGTCTCGGTTCACCACAATCGGTTCACCACAATCACCACCTCCCAGGTCCCAGCGATTCTCCTGCCACAGGCTACCGAGTATCTGGGATTACAGGCACGCGCCACCATGCCTGGCTAATTTTGTATTTTCAGTAGAGACAGGGTTTCTCCATGTCGGTCAGGCTGCTCTCAAACTCCCGACCTCAGGTGATCCACTCACCTTGGCCTCCTAAAGTGCTGGGATTACAGGCATGAGCCATCGTGTCTGGCCTTTTGTTTTGTTTTGTTTTTGAGACAGGGTTTCACCATATTGGTCAGGCTAGTCTTGAACTCCTGACCTCGTGATCCACCTGCCTCAGCCTCCCAAAGTGCTAGGATTACAAGTGTGAGCCACCGTGCCCAGTGCAGTGGCATGATCATAGCTCACTGCAGCCTCAAACTCCTGGGCTTGAGCAATTCTCCCATCTCAGCCTCCCAAGTAGCTGGGACTGCAGGTGCACATACCCACACCTACTTAACCCTTTTTTGTAGAGAGCAGGTCTCACTATGTTGCCCAGGCTGGTCTAAAACTCCTGGGCTCAAGAGATATTCTTGCTCAGCCTCTCAGGTAGCTGGGACTGCAGACATGCATCACCACACTGGCTAACTTCAAAAAATTTTGTAAAGATGAGGATCTCCTTATGTTGCCCAGGCTGGTCTCCAACTCCTGGTCTCAAGTAATCCTCCTGGCAGGACTCTGAGTGACCCAAATATCCTCCTGTTCTGTTCCCTGGGTCCCCTCTCCCGTGCCTTGCTGGCCTTCATTGCCTTGGCCTCCCAAAGTGTTGGGATTACAGGTGTGAGCCACTGCGCCTGGCCTTCATCTTTTTTAAAGTGGAGACAGGGTCTGGTTATGTTGCCCAGGCTGTTCTGGAACTTGTGGCCTCAAGCAGTCCTCTGCCTTGGACTCCCACAGTGCTAGGGTTACAGGTGTGAACCACCTCACATAGTTTTTTTTTTTTTTTTTCCTAATGAAATATAACAAACATAACAGAAAAGGCCAGGCACGGTGGCTCACTCTTGCAATCCCAGCACTTTGGGAGGCTGAGGCAGGAGGATCACTTGAGCCCAAGAAGTTCAAGACCAGCCTGGGCAATACACTGAGACCCCATCTCAATTAAACAAAAATAAAGTTAAATAAAAAAAATACAGAAAAGCCCACATGTGTATGTACCTTGATGAATTTTCACAAAGTAAATAAACCAGCTAATTACACCCAGTTCAAGAAACAGCGTAACACCAACCAGTCTCTGTGAAGACACACTGATGCTGCCCCTCAGTCACTGTGCCCACCCCTCACTCACTGTGGGGGTTGTGGGGAGTTCCTCCCAGAGCTTCTGCTTCCTAAAACTGCCAAGAGGCTGGTGTTTACTAAGCTATGCAAGTAGTGTAGATACATGGTCAGGTTTGCAAACCACTCTTGGAAGCCTTACAGTCTCCTTGGTTGGAAGTAGAACTAGAGGGTGCTTTGCTCTCAGCCTGGCACACAGCACAGCTGTCTGGCTGGGTTTCCCCATGGAGCAGTGGGCATTTCCTGAATTTGGGGTCTGCAAAGCACGTGGTGTCAGCTCCCGGGTTCAGGAAGCCCAATTGGTCAGCTCCAGCCTGCTGGGCATGTGGCCCCCTCTCTCCCTGGCAGGAGTTGCACGAAGAGGTATTTTTGGAAGGTGCAGGAATTCTGTGGCCATTTGGAAAATGCCTGCTCATAGGCTGGGCTGAATTTTCATTTTCAAATGATGATGTGGCTGAGGGGCCTGACCTGCCCCGTTTTCCAGGATCTAGGGGTGGAGAAAACCAGGAGTCCTGCTCATTTTCTTCTTTGTCTTTAAACTATATCACCTTTTTATTTCTGCTTTAAATCCCTGTATCCCAGAAGCTTCAAGAGAACTGTGAGGTGCCTCCCGCAGCCCACTGTTCTTCGATGCTGCATGCAGGTAAGTGTTTCATCTTGTCCCAAATTAGCCAGGGCTTTCAGGTCACTTTAGGTGGGGTAAAAGTTTAACTCTCAGTTCTCCATCAAGGATCTTTGGCTCTGGAGTCCTCACCTGGAGCCTCCCTGGCCTTTCCTGGCAGGACTCTGAGTGACACAAGTGTCCTCCTGTTCTGTTCCCTGGGTCCCCTCTCCTGTGCCCTGCTGGCCTTATTAATTGCAGCTTTCACTGTTCATCCATGCATCCATCCATCCATGCATCCATCCATCCATCTACCCACTGCCAGGCCCTGTGGTGCTGGCTGTGACAGACGCAACTGTCTTCTTGGTCTCTGCGCACTGCAACCTCTGCCTCCCACCTCAGCCTCCTGAGTAGCTGGGACTACAGGCACGTGCCACCACACCTGGCTAATGTTTGTATTTTTAGTACAGATGGAGTTTCTCGATGTTGGCCAGGCAGGTCTCAAACTCCTGACCTCATGGTCTGCCCACCTCGGCCTCCCAGAGTGCTAGGATTACAGGCGTGAGCCACTGCGCCTGGCCTCTTATTTATTTATTTGTTTATTTGAGACGGAATCTCACGACAGAATCTCACTCTGTTGCTCAGGCTGGAGTGCAGTGGTGCAATCTCGGCACACTGCAACCTCCACCGCCCGGGTTCAAGCGATTCTCCTGCCTCAGCCTCCTGAGTAGCTGGGACTCCAGGTGCATGCCACCATGCCTGGCTAGTTTTTGTATTTTTAGTAGAGATGGGAATTTCACCATTTTGGCCAGGACGGTCTTGATCTCCTGACCTCATGATCCACCCTCCTCGGCCTCCTAAAATGCTGGGATTACAGGCATGAGCCACTGCACCCAGCCTGTGTCCTTCTTTTATTTTTTATTTATTTATTTTTATTTTAAAAATCCTTTTGGAAGCCCAGGATCAAACCTGTGTTCTTCTTAAGAGCAAAGCAATCCCGACAACGCGAATAGCAAAAGTGCTGGAGGCTGATGCTGCCTTTCAGTTCTCAAAGCCCACACATGCCTGGGTATGTCACATAAACTTTCCCTCCAGGAGGCAAGTCTGCTGTAATAAGGAGTCCTCACTCTTCCTTGGCCCTGGCCAAGGATTTCTTCTCTAGAGATGAATTCCCAAGGCAGAAGCCGTGCAAAGGCTGGCCAAGAGGGGAGACACTCACAGCTCTCACAGGGACAGCAGCGAGCACTGGTCCGTTTCCTCAGCTTCTTGGCCCTGCCAGCGCTGCGTAGGCTGTTTGGAAGAAACAGGCTGTGATCCCTTTGAATTGCCTGAAGAAGGGGGCAGAGCCATCTATACTCTCAGGTGAAGTTATCTTTTTTTAATGTTTTCTGAGACACAGTCTTGCTCTGTTGCCCAGGCTGGAGTACGGTTGCACAGTCTCAGCTCACTGCAGCCTCTTCATCCCAGGTTCGAGCAATTCTCCTGCCTCAGCCTCCAGAGTTGCTGGGATTATAGGTGCGCACCACCACATCCAGCTAATTTTTGTATTTTTCTTAGAGATGGGGTTTTACCAGGTTGACCAGGCTGGTCTCGAACTCCTGACTTCAAGTGATCCACCTGCCTCGGACTCCCAAAGTGCTGGGATTACAGGTGTGAGCCACTGTACCCGGCTGATGCTCTCTAGTGAGGTCTGATCACCCGGAGAGGTAAGGCCTGGGAGGGAAAACAGAAACACAGAGTGTTCAGAATCTACAAGCCTCATTAAATTATACAGAGGAATAGAAATGTCATGAACCAGATGGGCTTGGACGGTTTTTCAGGAAAAAGTTTTCCTTTGAAAAAAAAAGTTATGGACGGGCGCGGTGGCTCATGCCTGTAATCCCAGTACTTTGTGGGGCCAAGACGGGTGGATCACCTGAGGTTGGGAGTTCAAGACCAGCTTGACCAACATGGAGAAACCCTGTCTCTACTAAAAATACAAAATTAGCCAGGCGTGGTGGTACATGCCTATAATTCCAGCCACTTGGGAGGCTGAGGCAGGAGAATTGCTTGAACCCGGGAAGCAGAGGTTGTGGTGAGCCGAGATTGCGCCATTGCACTCCAGCCTGGGCAACAACATCGAAACTCTGCATCAAAAAAAAAAAAAGGTTATGTGTTCATTCCTTGTAAACAGGTAATCTAGGCCAGGCCTGATGGCTCGTGCCTATAATCCCAGCACTTTGGGAGTCCAAGCGGGGAGGACTGCTTGAGCCCAGGAGTTCAAGACCAGTTTGGGCAACATAGCAAGATCCCATAGCTAAAAAAAAAAAAAAAAAAAAAAATTGGTAAAAGGCTGGGCATAGTGGCTCACACCTGAAATCCCAGCACTCTAGGAGGCCAAGGCAGGCAGATCACATGAGGCCAGGAATTCTAGACCAGCCTGGCCAACATGGCCAAATCCCGTTTCTACTAAAAAAATGGAAAAATTAGCTGGGCGTGGTGGAGTGTACCTGTAATCCCAGCTACCCAGGAGGCTGAGGCAGGAGAATTGCTGGAACCCGGGAGGCAGAGGCTGCAGTGAGACTGTGCCACTGCACTCTAGCCTGGGCAACAGACCAAGACTCCATCTCAAAAAAAAAAAAAAAGTTGGCAGGGCATGGTGGCACATGCCTGCAATCCCAGCTGCTTGGGAGGCTTAGGCAGGAGAATTGCTTGAACCCAAGAGGCTGAGGTTGCAGTGAGCTGAGATCGTGCCATTGCACTCCAGCCTGGGCAACAAGAGTGAAACTCCATCTCAAAAACAAAAAACAAAAAATGACTATATTCTGGGGCCTTTTTTCCTACTAGCACATATACTGTATGTGTTGGGGGCAGATTTAGAAAGCATGAAAAGTTCATCTTGTTCTCAATAACCCTGAGCTTTGCTTCAGATCAAGCTGCTTCTTACTTCTGCCTCAAAGGCTGGACCCTCTCAGCTACAGACAGTGTAGCCCCCGGGTCACCTGAAGCTGTTCTGCTCAGGGAGACATCCTGCCATGTGAGTTTCACGGAAAGAATCGTGTCCTTTGTTCTTACTGAATTCCCATGTCTAGAATTCGTTCTTATAGTTCAATACATGCTAGGAGGGCCAGCTCCCCACCTAGCTACTCAATTCTTTTTCCAGGTCTTATAGGTGGGGGAAGGATTTTCTGGGCACTGAGGGAGGTCATCTCTGATCTCGATCTCTACTTCGTGGAGAGAGCCTGTCAGGGCTGTGTACTAGCGGTGGCTTCCGTATTACTGAGGTCACAGTGAGTCCTTCTCCTGAAGACAAGAGGTGTGAAATGTAGAAAGCAGAATGGAACTTGGCCCTTGCTTAACATTAAAAGACTGGTTAGAGGATTGCTTGAGGCCAGGAGTTTGAGATTAGCTCGGGCAACATAGTGAGATCCCATCTCTAAAAGCAAAACAAAGCCTGGGCATGATGGCTCACACCTGTAATCCCAACACATTGGGAGACCAAGGCAGGTAGATCACCTGAGGTCAGGAGTTTGAGACCAGCCTAGCCAACATGGTGAAACCCTGTCTCTACTAAAAGTACAAAAAAATTAGTCGGGCGTGGTGGCAGGTGCTTGTAATCCCAGCTACTGGGGAGGCTGAGGCAGGAGAACTGCTTGAACCTGGGAGGTGGAGGTTGCAGTGAACTGAGATTACACCATTGCACTCCAGCCTGGGCAACAGGAATGAAACTCCATCTCAAAAAAACAAAAACAAAAATAAACAAACAAAAAATTGCTGTCTACAGTCTTAAAATGAATTTTTTTTTCTCTTTTTCTTACAGTGAACTTTCTTATCTCTGTATACACACACACACACACACACACACACACATATTTTTTCTTTTGGGTGAGAGGCAAGGTCTCATTCTGTGACCTAGGCTGGAGTACAGTGGTGCCATCATGGCTCACTGCAGCCTAGAGCTCCTGAGTTTAAGGGATCCTCCTGCCTGGGCATTCCAAGTGCTGGGATTACAGGTGTGAGCCACCACACCCAGTCAGTTTTGTTATCTATAGAAGGAGATATAATATGTACCTTGGACAGTTGCTGTAAAGATCAAAATGAGGTCCACACAAAAACTACATAAATGTTCATAGCAGCATCATGCATCATAGGCAAAAAAGGTGGAAACAGATGTCCCTCAATGGATTAGAATGGATAAATAAAAGGTGATGTTGGGTCAGGCATGGTGGCCCATGCCTGTAATCCCAGTATTTTAGAAGGCCAAGGCAGGCAGATCACTTGAGGCCAGGAGTTCCAGACCAGCCTGGTCAATATGATGAAACCCCATCTCTACTAAAAATACGCAAATGAGCCAGGCATAGTGGCACATGCCTGTAATTCCAGCTACTGTTTGGAAGAAACAGGCTGTGAGTCCTGATTTTTCCAGGGAAATCTGAGGCACGAGAATCACTTGAGCCTTGGAGGTACAGGTTGCAGTAAGCCAAGATCACATAACTACACTCCAGCCTTGGCAACAGAGTGAGCCTGTCTAAAAAAAAAAAAAGGTGATGTCTGTTCAATGGAATATTATTTGGCCATAACAAGGAATTAAGTACCAATACATGCTACAACATGGATGAACTCTGAAAATATTATACTATGTGCAAAAGAAGGTAGTTACCTTCCCGAGTTCAAGCAATTCTCCTGCCCCAGCCTCTGGAGTAGCTGGGACTATAGGCGTCCATCACCATGCCCGGCTAATTTTTGTATTTTTAGTAGAGACTGGGTTTCACGATGTTGGCCAGGTTGGTCTCGAACTCTTCTCAGGTGATTCACCAGACTTGGCTTCCCAAAGTGCAGTTAACAGCAATTTTGAATACGGCTTTTAGATTCTGCACTCCTGCCTTTTCTTTTTTTTAGACGGAGTTTCACTGTTACCCAGGCTGGAGTGCAATGGCACGATCTAGGCTCACCGCAACCTCCGCCTCCTCGGTTCAAGCAATTCTCCTGCCTCAGCCTCCCGAGTAGCTGGGACTACAGGAGCGCACCAGCATGCCCAGCTAATTCTTCTTTTTTTTTTTTTTTTGAGACGCAGTTTTGCTCTTGTTACCCAGGCTGGAGTGCAATGGCGCGATCTCGGTTCACTGCAACCTCCGCCTCCTGGGTTCAAGCAATTCTCCTGCCTCAGCCTCCCGAGTAGCTGGGATTACAGGCACGCACCACCATGCCCAGCTAATTTTTTGTATTTTTAGTAGAGACGGGGTTTCACCTTGTTGACCAGGATGGTCTCGATCTCTTGACCTCGTGATCCACCTGCCTCGGCCTCCCAAAGTGCTGGGATTACAGGCTTGAGCCCCGCGCCCGGCCTGTGCCTTTTCTACTCTTTGTCAGTGGAGTTGAAATAATCGCTTTGACGGAACCTGATGTAGATGTGCCTGTAGGAAGAAACTAAAATGGATCGTTTAGTGACATTTCAGCCCTTCCCCCACCTTTCTTTCGCTTCTTTGCCTTTTTCTCCCTTCCTAGTTTTCACTTCTTTCTCTTAGGAAGTCAGCACCCTCCCCCCACCTGTGTGGTTGGGAGGGAATCTACTATTGCAGGTCTACACTCTAGTGCGGATGAAACTGTGCGAGTTCGACATTTGCGTTCGGGCGTTATCTCCCCCAGGAAGCAGCTCCTCCGCCAGCAGCGCGCAAAGGTGGGATCTGAAGCAGTGGACCGGCAGAGAAGGGGGATTTCCAGGAAAAGCCCATTTTCTTGTCCTGTCCTAGGGTTTCACAGATGAAGGCCTCTCGGCCACCCACGTGGGGTGGGGCGGTGAGAACGCCACCTGCCCGCGGCTCGCCTGCAGCCAGGGCACGCGCGCCGTTGCTGGGGCAACCACCCCGCCAGGCCGGGGGATGCCGGGAAGCCCCCTCGGGAGCGCGCACGGGCAGGGCGGCGGGGGCGCGGGCCCGGCTGCGACGTCAGACTCCCGCCCCTCGGCGCCCGCGGGACCCAGCTCCATCCTCAGCCCCGCCTCCCTCGGCGGGCAGCCGGCCGGAACTCACGAATCAGAGCAGCCGACACATCGCCCGCTCAGCCAATCGCAGCGCGCGTGTGATCCCGCGACCGCCCCGGACCCCGCGGCCCGAGCTGAGGCGGCTACCGCTGGAGTCGCTACTGAGGCGGCTGCGGGTGCGGATTGCAGCGGCGCTGCTCCGCGGTGCCGAGCCGGGCTGGCAGCTGCGGGCGCCTGGCGGTGAGGGCGGGCTCCCGAGTGGCCCCCGACCGAGGGCGGTGGGACTAGCGGCTGAGCCCAGGATGCCGGCGAGGCGGCGCGGTGGCTCCTCACTCCTCCCAGGTAAGGAGAACGCGGCACTCGCCGCGGCTCAGCTCCGCAAGCACCGCCTCCCGCCCGGCCCCGAGCCCGGTCCTGGCATCCCTCGGCCCCTCGTCGTCCCCCGCCCGCTGCCTCCTGCCGGTCCAACCCCGCCTCCGAGCGCGCAGTCCCGGGTCTAGCCCGCGCGGCCCCCGCTCCCACGCCCCTTTCCCGTCGCCAGCGTTTCCCGGGCTCGGCGTCGCCCCGGCCGCGGGGGCCTCCCTGCCCTCTCCCCTCTGCCCCTTCCATCCCTTCTCACGGCCCTGGGATCGCGTCCCAGCCCCGGAGTTCCCTGGGATGAGCCCCCCATCGCGCCGGGATCGGACTTTCGCCCGCCTCCCCCCGGCTGCGCTTCTCCGGCTCACCGCCCGGTCACCCTGCCCGTTGTACGCTGTCCTCTGCACAGCAGCCGCCCGCCCCGCTCCAGGTGGCCCTGGGTCTTGCCCTTTTGCTCCCAGGCGCCTTTCTTTCCCAACTCGTGTCTTCTCCCCTCCCTTTGACCACCCACCGTCGCAGTCTCCTCTTCCTTCCCTTACACTTAAACCCCAGACACTTTCCCACTCTCTGGAATGCCACATCCATCGCTTTTTTTTTGAGACGGAGTTTCGCTCTTGTCACCCAGGCTGGAGTGCAATGGCGCGATCTCGGCTCACCGCAACCTCCGCCTCCTGGGTTCAGGCAATTCTCCTGCTTCAGCCTCCCGAGTAGCTGGGATTACAGGCACGCGCCACCATGCCCAGCTAATTTTTTGTAGTTTTAGTAGAGACGGGGTTTCACCATGTTGACCAGGATGGTCTTGAGCTCTTGACCTCGTGATCCACCCGCCTGGGCCTCCCAAAGTGCTGGGATTACAGGCGTGAGCCACCGCGCCCGGCCCTTTTTTTTTTTTTTTTTTTTTTTTTTTTTTTAAAGGGATGGAATCTCTCTATGTTGCCCAGGCTGGCCCCGAACTCCTGACCTCAAGCGATCCTTCTGCCTCGGCCTCCCAATGTGTTGGGATTACAGGCGTGAGCCACTATGCCCGGCCCAGATCCACAGAGTAATATCTTAATTCGTCCTTACACGAGCCGCACCCCATAACGTGTGAAGTGCCTTGCCCAGAGTCTAGCACACAGTAGGCCTGGCACATGGTGGGTGGTCACGCATGTTAGTCTCTTCTTTCCAGGCTTTTTGTATTTTCCAGATGATGGTAGCAAGAAGTCCAGTGTCCACAGGGATTTGACTCCACCTGAAAAATGGTATGGGAGATGGCAGGAGAAATTGGCGAACTCCAGTAAAGCACTCAAATGGTCAATTACTTACTGCATTCATTAAGAAGAAACAGAATTCTGCTATCTGTCATGTATTGTTTTATGTTAATTGCCTTCGTAAAGGATTCTTAGGGGCTTTGCGGTATGATTACTCCCCATCTCTCTCCATCCCCATCTGCAGTTTAGGGAACCCTTCTTTTAGGAAAGAAAGAGCCCCTACCTCGCAGCTAAAATGCCATAGTATGTAAACAGTGTTGCACGGGTTTATTTATTAGCTGGACTGTCCAGGGAGCTGCAATGAATTTTCAGCTTTTGAGATCCAGGAGGAATCAGGATTTGGATTTCCTGGAATCAGCTGCTGTACAGATCAGATACGCTTAAGAAAGAAACTTCTGACAAGTTCTCTAAGAGTGAAAGAGGAATTATCCACTTCTCTCCTTCCCCCTCTCCAAACACTGGCTCTTGGAGGGAATAGTGAGTTGATTTTTTAAAAAGGGTAAGATGCGTGTGACTTTTTGAAGTGATAAAAGCATTGTCATTGGCGCTGAGCTGTTCTTGCCACATTCGCTCTGATGGTCTCAAGCCTGGATGAATCAGTCAGCTTTTTCTGCTCCTGGGATCCCAGAGCAGGCTGGCGAAAATCATGTAGCTAAGCTGCTAGGTGTTGTTTCTGCACTTCTGGATCCTGGAGATCCTTTGACTTACCCTTTAGATTCCTCTTTCATCCTAAAATCTGAATGGCTGTTCATAGATCTTTACCATTCTTCTCTGACTCTGTCCTACTCTTGCCTTCTCTTTGTTGCTTATTTTGCCTCTTAACTTTGCAGAAGAAACTGGTGGGCATCTGCTCTGAACTCTTAAGGAGCTGTCGTTTTTGTCTGTGCCTATCTGCATCTGATTTCTAATATCCTTTCCTTTGATCTCAGAGGAAGAGGGGTCTTCCTTTCTAAAGCTAACATCTTTGATTTCTCCCCATATATATATATATATATATATATATATATATATATATTTTTTTTTTTTTTCTTTTTCTGTTGGACGATATACATCCTCAGGTTTACACCATCCGGACCAAAACAAAGCTTTTCTTGATGCTTCCCTTTTCTTAGTCTTCTCAGATTAACGTGGCATTCTGTAGGGTTTCATTTTTGTTCTTTTCTCTAATTTCTTTTCGTGATTATACTTTTCATGGCTTCAAATAGCACCTGTATATTTATGGTTTTCGAAAATGTCTATTTGGTCCCCATTTCTCTTGAACCTCAGGTCCCAATTTTCATCTGCCTACTGTATAACTAACTGTATGTGGATGTTTGGTGGTTCAAATGTGGTTACCTTTTCCTTCCCTTTTTCTCTACAATAGCCCCCTACAAGCACATATACAAACATTCCTCTTGTTTTAGGATCTTTACTCTAGAAACTTTAAAATCATCTTATTTTCTCCCCACATTAAGTCTAGCATCGATCCTGTTGTTGCTACCTCAGATCTTTTTTTCTCTCTCTTCATAAGACTTTTCATTCTCCCTTCATTGCCAGAAGACTGGTTCAGACCTTGGTTATGCTTTTTCTGAACCTCTGGGTCCTGTAGTATACTTTGTCCTTCACACTGCTGCTGGGATTGGTTCCATTTCTGAGATATCAGTCTGATCATGCTGCTTACTTTCTTTAAAAAATTCTTTTTTTTTTTTCTTGAGACGTAGTTTCGCTGTTGTTACCCAGGCTGGAGTGCAATAGCACGATCTCGGCTCACCGCAACCTCCGCCTCCTGGGTTCAAACAATTCTCCTGCTTCAGCCTCCTGAGTAGCTGGGATTACAGGCACCAGCCACCACACCCAGCTACTTTTTCTTTTTTACCGTTCTTTTTGCCCAGGCTGGAGTACAAGGGCGTAGTCTTGGCTCACTGCAACCTCCGCCTCCCAGGTTTAAGTGATTCTCCTGCCTCAGTCTCCCGAGTAGCTGGGATTACAGGCATGTGCCACTGTGCCCACTGCCCCCCCCCTTTTTTTGTGTGTGATGGCATTTTGTTCTTGTTGCCCAGGCTGGAGTGCAATGGCAGGATCTCGGCTCACTGCAACCTCCGCCTCTCAGTGTCAAGTGAGTCTCCTGCCTCAGCCTCCCGAGGAGCTGGGATTACAGGCATGTGCCACCATGCCCAGCTAATTTTGTATTTTTAGTAGAGATGGGGTTTCTACATGTTGGTCAGACTGGTTTCGAAATACCAACCTCATGTGACCTGCCCGTCTCGGCCTCCCAAAGTGCTGGGATTATAGGTGTGAGCCAGCGTGCCTGGCCTGTCACACACTTCTGTATGTTACCTTTTCTTCCAGAATGCCCATCTCCCCTTACCTTTCCTTGTCTAGATTCAGCTCTTCTGAAAATTTAGTTTACTGAGCACTATGTGCCTGGCAATTTGTGAGAAACTAGAGATACAATGAGATGTGATGCAACCTTCTCCTTAAAGAGTTCACTCTCAAGTCAGGGAGAAAAATAAGAAAAGAGAACCTTATAAATAGTAAAACTGGGCTGGGCACAGTGGCTCATGCCTGTAATCCCAGCACTCTAGGAAACTGAGGCGGGTGGATCACTTGAGGTTAGGAGTTTAAGACCAACCCGGTCAACATGGTAAAATCCTGTCTCTACTAAAAATACAAATATTAGCAGTGCATGGTAGCAGGCGCCTGTAATCTCAGCTACTTGGCAGGCTGAGGCAGGAGAGTTGCTTGAACCCGGGAGGCAGAGGTTGCAGTGCCCTGAGATCATGTCATTGCACTCCAGCCTGGGTAACAGAGCGAGATTCCATCTCAATTAAAAAAAAAAAAAAAGAAAGAAAAAAAGAAAACTGTGTGATAACCTGGTGCTTCTGGGAAAGAACTGGTGATTTGGAAAGGCCGGAGAAGGGGCATTGCTGAGCGATGAGGCTGGAAAGGTATAGGAGTAGCTCAGGAATGAGCTTGTGTGTCCTATTACATAGCTTTATCCTGATGGTAGTGAGGAACCTTTGAAGGATTTCGTCCTGGCAGGTCTTACAAAGTCTGGCTTGTTCCCGTCTCAGGCTTTGTGTCTTGCTGCATGTCTTGCCTTTGTCTCAGCCATATAAAATCACCTCCATTACCTGAACATGGCTAAATGTCTTTATGCTTCTTTTTCTCTGTGGAATGCCTTTTTCCACTGTAGCCACATGTGGATTATACAGGCTTTGGTTATCTCTGCAGTACAGTCTTCCCACATCTGCCATCCAACTCTCCTCCTCACTATTGTCATTTACTTGTTTACGTGTCTTTTTCTGCTCTAAGGGTAGGGCTTTGAAATCAGAATGGGTTTTGATTCATGGCATCCCCTACTCTGGCAGGTAACATCAATGAATATAGTGATCAGGCGTGTTTTGATTATATTTGCTTATTTTTCTAGAGATGGGGTCTTGCTGTATTGCCCAGGCTGGTGCTAACCTCCTGGGTAGAGGTAATCCTCCTGCTTTGACTTCCCAGAGTGTTGGGATTATGGGTGTGAGCCACTGCGCCCGGCCCAGGTATATTTAAAGAAAAATCACTCTGATCTCTGGCAAGATTGTAGAGAACAGGTTAGAGAGAGGCAAGACTTAGATGCATAAAGACCAGTTAAGGTGGTCATTGTAGGAATCTCGGTGAAAGATGATGAGGCCAGTGAGACCGAGGGGATAGATATGAGAGTGAATCTGTGGAATAAGGAGAACTGGTTAGGTATATGGGTGAGTGAGAGGGAGAAGGAAGGGTCAAGGATGACTTACTGATTTCTGGCTTGGGTGACTGGCCAATGGTGGTTCTAGGTACTGTTCATTTAGGTAGGAAATACAGGAAAAGAAACAAATTTTGAGGGAAAAGGAGAAAGCCAATGATAACATCTTGATACCTAGGAAATAGCCTGAGAGAGCAGTTGGGCCTGAAGATGGAGATACATATGGAGGGTCTGTGCTAGAATTGAAACTGAAGTCATCAGAGATAGGTGAGATTGCCTGGTTCAGTGATTTTCAACACAGGCACTACTTAAAAACTACCTGGGGAGCTTTTAACGACCGAGGATGGGGATTGAGGCATCCACAGGGATTCTGTAACATTTGGTTGGGTGCAGAGCCAGACTTTGTTACTTTAAAGATGCTTCCCATGAGATGGTGATAGGTATCTAGGGCTGAGAACTGGGCTGAGAGCCCAAAGAGGGAGTGATAGAACCCTGAAGAACAATAGTAGTAACTCTTCCTTTAAGTATCAGGATAGCTGGGTGTGGTGACTCACACCTGTAATCTCAGAGTTTGGGGAGATTGAGGTGGGAGGATTGCTTGAGGCCAGGAGTTTGAGACCAGCCTGGGCAACATAGCAAGAACCCCGTCCTACAAAATATAAAAAAATTAGCCAGGCGTGATGGCACATGCCTGTAGCCCCAGGCACGTAGAAGGCTGAGGCAGGAGGATTGCTTGAGCCTAGGAGTTTGGGGCTGCAGTGAGCTATGATCATGCCACTGCTTTCCAGCCTGAGTGACAGAGTGAGTGCCCCTCTCTCTCTCTCTCATTCTCTCTCTATCTCTCTCTCCCATTCTCTCATTCTCTCCCTCACACCTAGTAAAGGACTTACCACATTTTATTTAAATTATATCTGCTGTGTCCATTTTATAAGTAAGGAGTTCCTTGAAGTCCGAAACCATGCCTTATTTATCTTTTCCTCAATGCCTGGGATAGTACTTGATATATTTTAGAGACTTGATAAAAGTTGGTTGAATACATCAGTTGATAAGTGATGTGAAACAGAGTTTGAACTCATGATTTTGCAAACTGACCAGCTGTTTCTTTCTTTGCAGCTTAACAGGTCACTAGTCAAGTTTGCATAGTCATTCTTGGTTTAAAAACATAGCCTTGCCGGGCACACTGGCTCATGCCTGTAATCCCAGCACTTTGGGAGGCCGAGGTGGGTGGATCACGAGTTCAAGAGATCGAGACCATCCTGGCCGACATGGTGAAACCCCGTCTCTACTAAAGATACAAAAATTAGCTGGGTGTGGTGGCGCATGCCTGTAATCCCAGCTATTTGGGAGGCTGAGGCAGGAGAATTGCTTGAACCCAGGAGGCGGAGGTTTCAGGGAGCTGAGATTGTGCCACTGTACTCCAGCCTGGTGACAGAGTGAGACTTTGTCTCAAAAAAAACCCAAAAAACAAACCACATACACAACCTTTATAAACTAAAATGGATTAAGATAAATACTATTTGCTCTGTAATGTCTTGGCTTTTAAGGTGGTTAAACTGTGACAGTTACTACAGAGGTTCATTCAGGCTTTGTCTTTAGAAGATACCATTTAAAATAGACTTTATTTCATATGATTAAGGTATATTGATCTTGTATCTTTTGTTTTTTTTTTGAGACAGAGTTTTGCTCTTGTTACCCAGGCTGGAGTGCAATGGCGCGATGTCGGCTCACCACAACCTCCACCTCCTGGGTTCAAGCAATTCTCCTGCCTCAGCCTCCTGAGTAGCTGGGATTACAGGCACGCGCCACCATGCCCAGCTAATTTTTTGTATTTTTAGTAGAGATGGGGTTTCACCATGTTGACCAGGATGGTCTTGATCTCTTGACCTCGTGATCTACCCGCCTCGGCCTCCCAAAGTGCTGGGATTGCAGGCTTGAGCCACCATGCCCAGCCCGATCTTATATCTTTTTAAAACAAATAGCTCTCATTTTTTTTTTTTTTGAGACGACGTCTTGCTCCGTCGCCAGGCTAGAGTGCAGGGGCGCAATCTCGGCTCACTGCAACCTCCGCCTCCTGGGTCCAGGTGATTCTTCCACCTCAGCCTCCCTAGTAGCTGGGACCACAGGCGTGTGCCACCACGCCCAGCTAATTTTTTTGTATTTTTAGAAGAGAACAGGGTTTCACTGTGTTGGCCAGGATGGTCTCAATCTCTTGACCTCATGGTCCGCCTGCCTTGGCCTCCCAAAGGGCTGGGATTACAGGTGTGAGCCACCAAGCTGGGCCTGGAATTTTTAACTAGAACAAAAACTGTTAAATTGACAAAAGATCTTGAACAGTGGTTTAACAATTTCTTTTTAACTAAGAAAATTAAGGAAGCAGGAAATATGCTTTAAGCAAACCCTATACCTAAATGAATCTCTCTGGCCTTGGTGATGGGTAGGGAGAAATCACTAATTCTCATGTATTTAAGAACTGTTATTGGAAACACCTGTAATTGCTCATATATTGAAATCAATGTATTTTCTTTTCTTTCTTTCTCTTTTTTTTTTTTAAGACAGAGTCTTGCTCTGTCACCCAGGCTGGAGTGCAGTGGTGCCATCTCGGCTCACTGCAACCTCCGCCTCCTGGGTTCAAGAGATTCTCCTGCCTCAGCCTCCCAAGTAGCTGGGATTATAGGCACGCACCCCCACACCCAGCTAATTTTTGTATTTTCGGTAGAAATACAAGGTGACAGGGTTTCACCTTGTTGGCCAGGGTATTGAAAGCCTGACCTCAAGTGATCCATCCACCCTGGCCTCCTAAATTGCTGGGATTATAGGCGTGAGCCACTGTCCCCAACCTCAGCCTATTTTCTATTTTCTGATTTCTGAGGGCTTAGATGTAAACCATAGAATCTTTTGTGTTCTTTTGTTCTTTGTTTTTCTCTTAAGATTTTGTCAGCTGTTTCTTTTTATAGGATTTGTGGTTGACTGTTCTTTGCTTTTAACATTTTAGAATTGTTGAGAAACTTTTTTCAGATGAGAAATCTTGTCATTTGAATTCATTTTCTTATAGGTAACATCCTCTCTCCCCAGCTGCTTTAGAGGTTTTTTCTGTCTTTAGTTTTCACACCTTAAATTACAATGTGTCTGATTGCATGAATTTCTTTGGGTTTTTCCTATTTGGAGTTCTCTTACTTTCTTGAACTGCAGATTTGTCTTTTACCACATTTGAGAAGTTTTCAGTCACTTCTTAGAATGATTTTTTAGTACCACTGTCTCCTCTCATAATGTGACTGAATGTTAGATCTTTTGTTACTATCTCACAGGACGTGAGGCACTGTTTTTCTTTTTCTCTTTTTTTTGTGACAGAGTCTTGTTCCGTTGCTCAGGCTGGAATGCAATGGTATGATCTCAACTCACTGCAACCTCTGCCTCCTGGGTTCAAGTGATTCTTTTGCCTCAGCCTCATGAGTAGCCGGGAATACAGGTGCCCACCACCATGCCTGGCTAGTTTTTGTATTTTTTTTTTTTTTTTAGTAGAGATGGGGTTTCACCATGTTGGCCAGGCTGGTTTCGAACTCCAGAGCTCAGGTGATCCACTTGCCTCGGCCTCCCAAAGTGCTGGGATTACAGGGTTGAGCCACCACAGATGGCGAGGCACTATTTTTTCATTTTTTTCCTGTCTTATTTTTCTGTCATTGCGATTGTGCAGTTCTTACTGTTTCAGGTTTACTGGTTATTACCTGTGTTATATTCATTCTGCTGTTCAGCTAACCCAGTGAGTTATTATTTTGGTTGTTTTTCAGTTCTACAATTTTTACTGGGTTCTTTTTTGTGTATTCTACTTCTTTTTTTTTTTGAGACAGAGTCTCACTCTATCCCCCAGGCTGGAGTGCAGTGGCGCAATCTTGGCTCACTGCAACCTCTGCCTCCCGGGTTCAAGTGATTTTCCTGCCTCAGCCTCCTGAGTAGCTGGGATTATAGGCGCCTGCTACCATGTCCAGCTAATTTTTATATTTTTAGTAGAGACAGGGTTTTGCCATCTTGGTCAGGCTGGTCTTGAACACCTGACCACCCACCTCGGCCTCCCAAAGTACTGGGATTACAGGCGTGAGCCACCTTGCCTGGTCATGTTGGATATTTGGAGTAATGGATCATATTTAAACTTTATGTTTTAGTAGACAGTCACTTTAGAAGAAGCATGTAGCTCCCAGCCTACCTTTTGATTGGGTTATAATTGAGATATAATTCACATGCCACACATTCAACCATTTAAGGTGTAAAATTGATTTACCTTTAGTATATTCATACAGTTGTACATCCATTACCACATTTTCATACCACACACTTCTTAGCCATTATCCTCAACTCTCCTACTCTTCATTCTCTCCATACCTGGGGAACCACTAATCTGTTTTCTGTCTTTATAGATTTATATTATAAAATAAAAATAATAAGAATATTTATTTTGAACACATCATAAAAATGGAATGATATATTGTTCTGCTTTATTATTTCATTTTTAGAGTAATATTTACTATTACTGTATATTAATTATTAATATTTACTAGTTTATTTTTTATAATTATAAATATAAATTATACTTATTTGTAAATAGTGAGCAGTAATTTATTTTTGTAGTGTTTTTGGTTTCAAAATCTGACTAAAATTGGTCTTATACAATGAATTTTGAAGTGTCAAGAATTAGTGTTGCTGGTGCATTGGCTCTTGCCTGTAATTCCAGCACTGAGGGAGGGCAAGGCAGGCAGATTGCTTGAGCCCAGGAGCTTGAGACCAGCCTGAGCAACATGGTGAAACCCCGTCTCTATAAAAAATATGAAAATAGCTGGGTGTGGTGGCACATACCTGTAGTTTCAGCTACTTGGGAGGCTGAGGTGGGAGTATCTCGCGAATTGGGAGGGGAGGTGAGATGGCGCCACTGCGCTCCATGTGGGCAACAGTGTGAGACCCTGCCTTATAGAAAATGACAACAACAAAATATATGTAAATATATAATGTATATTTTTAAACATATGTATTAAATGCATATTATATATTTACATAGTTTTTAATATATATTTTAATACATAAAATGTATATTATATATGTATATGATATGTACATATATAATATATGCAATTAGTATAGATTTAATACATATTAAATACATAGTAATATATAATGTATATTTTAAATATATATATTTAATATATTAATCTATATTATATTAAATATATTGAAAAACTATATTTTTGGAGATGGAGTCTCGATGTGTTACCAGGCTGGAGTGCAGTGGCGTGGTGTTGGCTCACCACTTCTGCCTCCTGGGTTCCAACGATTCTCCTGCCTCAGCCTCCCCAGTAGCTGAGAATACAGGCTCATGCCACCACGCCTAGCTAATTTTTGTATTTTAATAGAGACAGGATTTCACTGTGTTGGCTAGGATGGTCTTAATGTCTTGACCTTGTGATCTGCCTGCCTCAGCCTCCCAAAGTGCTGGGATTACAGGCATGAACCACCATGCCCAGCCCTAATATATACTTTTAAAAGGAATTATTGTCAATTTTTTTTTAACTTTTGATACAATTTACCAGTGAAGCCATCTTGTCCTGGTTTTTCTTTGTGGAAAATTTAAAATTACTCATTAGTTGTATAGATTTATTCAGATTTTTAATATTTTCTTGAGTCAGTATTAGTTGTTTGTATCTTTGAGGAATTTGTCCATTTCCTCTAGGTTAATTTGTTGGATTACAGTTGTTTATGATCATTTTTATTTTTGTAGGGTTGGTAGTAAAGTTCCCTTTTCATTACTGATTTTCATAATTTGAGTCTTCTCTCTTTTTTTCTTGGTCAGTCTAGCTAAAAGATTATTAATTTTGCTGATCTTTTCAAAGAACCTGTTTTTGGTTTTGTTTATTTTCTCTATTCTATTTTCTGTTTTATTTATTTCACTGTAGTCTTTATTATTTTCTTCCTTTGGATGATTTTGGTCTTGTTTGCTCTTTTTCTAGTTTTTTTTTTTTTTTTTTGAGACGGAGTTTTGCTCTTGTTACCCTGGTTGGAGTGCAATGGCGCGATCTCGGCTCACCGCAACCTCTGCCTCCTGGGTTCAAGCAATTCTCCTGCCTCAGCCTCCCGAGTAGCTGGGATTACAGGCACGCGCCACCAAGCGCAGCTAATTTTTTGTATTTTTGGTAGAGACGGGGTTTCACCATGTTGACCTGGATCGTCTCGATCTCTTGACCTCGTGATCCACCTGCCTCGGCCTCCCAAAGTGCTGGGATTACAGGCTTGAGCCACCGCGCCCGGCCTTCTAGTTTCTTAAGGGAGAAAGTTATGTTGTTGATTTCCATTTTTTTTTTTTGAGACAGAGTTTCGCTCTTGTTACCCAGGCTGGAGTGCAATGGCGTGATCTTGGCTCACCGCAACCTCCGCCTCCTGGGTTCAGACAATTCTCCTGCCTCAGCCTCCTGAGTAGCTGGGATTACAGGCATGCGCCACCATGCCCAGCTAATTTTTTGTATTTTTAGTAGAGACGAGATTTCACCATGTTGACCAGGATGGTCTAGATCTCTTGACCTTGTGATCCACCCGCCTCGGCCTCCCACAGTGCTGGGATTACAGGCGTGAGCCACTGTGCCCGGCTGATTTGCAGTCTTTTTTAATGTAGGTGTTTACAGGTATAAATTCCCTCATAGTGCTATTGCTGCATCCCGAAGGTTTTATGTTTTCAATTCAAAGTGTTTTGTAATGTTCCTAATGTTTTCTTTTTTGGGTTATTGGTTATTTAGGAGGGTGATTTTTAATTTCCCATATTTGTAAATTTCCCAAACTTTTTTTTGGTTATTGTTTTTTAATTTCATTTCATTTTGGTTAGAGAATATACTTTATATGTTTTCAGTTGTATTGGGATTTGTTCTAAAGCCTAACACATGGTCTCTCCTAGAGAATGTTCCACGTCATTTGAGAACAGTATATATTTTGCCATTGTTGCTTGTAGGCTTTTATAGATATTTGTTAGATCTAGTTGGTTTGTAGTATTTTAGTCTTCTATTTCATTGCTGATATCTTGTGTAGTTATCCAGTAGTGAAAGTGGGATATTGAGGCCTCTGACTATTATTGTTAAGCTATTTCTCATTTCAGTTGTCAGTTTTTGCTTCATGCATTTTAGGGCTGTGTTGTTAGTTGCATATATATTTATAATTGTTGTATCTTTTTGATGAATTGTTGGATTTTCCCTCTTATAAAGTGTACTTTTTTGGTCACAATTTTTTTTTCTTATTTTTGTTTGTTACTTTTTTTAATTTTTATTTTTGGTAACAATTTTTGTCTTCAAGTACATTGTATCTGGCATTGTATAGTTTGCTGTTTGCATGGTATATCTTTTCCTTTTGTTTTGCTTTCAGCCTGTTTTGTCTTTGAATTTAATGCATGTCTTTTAGAAAGCATATATTTGGGTCATGTCTTACATTTTTTGTTTATTTTGACTCATTCACCATCTCTGCCTATTAAGAGTGTTTGATCCATTTATTTATATGTAATATAATTACTAATACATTAGTATTTACAGTTACCTTTTTGCTATTTGTTTTCTATGTGTTTTACGTCTTTATTATTATTATTTTTGCTTCTCCCATTATTGCCCTCTTTTGGGCTAAGTATTTTCTAGTATTTTTTTCTTTCAATTTCTTTATCATTCTTTTTTTTATACCCTCATTTCCTTTCCATCATGGAAATCCAAGTATTTTCTAGTATGTATTTTAATTATCTTGTTTCTTTTACTATATTTTTAATTTCCATGATTATTACAATTAATAACTTAATCTAGTTTGGGGTAATATTAACTTAATGTCAGTAGTGTATAATAACTTTGCTTTAATAGAACCCTGTTCTTTTCCCCACTTTTGTGCTTATTGTCACATCTTAAAAGATGTCACATTGTTACATCTTTTACATTAAAGTCTGTCAAGTTTTATAATTATTGTTTTGTATGTTTTTCTTTTAATTCAGATAGGAAGAATTATAAATAAAAATATATTTATACTGTTTTTTAATCTATCTATGTAGTTACCTTTATTGATGCTGTTTATTTCTTCATATGGATTTTAATTACTGTCTTAGATCCTTCATTTTAGCTCTAAGTACTCCCTTTATTATTTCTCTCATAGGGCAGCTCTTCTAGTGATGAATTCCCAGTTTGTTTTCATTTTGTTTTTTTCTTTAATCTTTAACTTTTTTTTTTTTTTTTAAAGACAGGGTTTCACAATTTGGTCAGGCTGGTCTTGAACTCCCGACCTCAGCCGCCTGTCTTGGCCTCCAAAGTGCTTGGATTACAGGTGTGAGCCACCATGCCCGGCCTCCTTTTTTTTTGTTTATTTATTTATTTAATTTTTATTGCATTTTAGGTTTTGGGGTACATGTGCAGCATTTTGTTTTTTTGAGACAGGGTCTTAGTCTCTCACCTAAGCAGGCTGGAGTGAAGTGGCGTGATTTTGACTCACTGCAATCTCCACTTCCCAGGCTCAAGGGATCCTCCTACCTCAGCCTCCCAAGTAGCTGGGACTACAGGAATGTGCCATCATGCCTGGTTAGTTTTGTATTTTTTGGTAGTGGTGGGGTTTCACCATGTTGCCCAGGCTGGTCCTGAATTCCTGGGCTCAAGCGTTCTGCCTGCCTTGGCCTTCCAAAGTGCTGGAATTATAGGTGTGCACCACAGTGTCCAGCCCAGTTCCATTTTCTTAACTGGGAATGTCTCAATTTGTTCTTACCTTTGCTGGTGTAGGATTCTTGTTGATAATCTTTTTCTTTCAGCACTAGAAATATGTTTGTTATGCGACATTGCCTTCTCTATGGTTTTTGATAAGAAATCAGCTGTTTATATTGAGAATTTTGTATGTGATGAGTTGTTTTTCTCTTGCTGCCTTCAAGATCCTCTGTCTCTGCTTTTGATTGTTTGACTATGATGTGTCTATGTGCAGATCTCTTTGAGTTTTTCCTTTTTCGTCTTCATTGAGTTTCTTGGAAGTGTTGATTTGTGTTTTTCATGGAATTTGGAAAGTTTTCTGCCATTATTTGTTTTTTCCTTTTTCTCTTCTCTTGGGACTTCTATTATGCATATGTTGGTATGCTTGGTGATTTCGCACAAATCTGAGGGTTTGTTTTTCTTCATTAGTTTTCTTTCTGTTCTTGAGACTGGGTAATTGGAGTCTTTCTTCTGCCAGCTTAAGTCAGCCATTGACCCTCTCTAGTAAATTTTTCATTGTAGCTACTCAACTTTTCAACTCTACAATTTTTAATTTGGTTCTTTTCTAAAAAATATTTTCTATCTCTTCATTGATAAAGATTTAGTCCCTGTTTGGTGAGAAATCCTCATAATTAACTTTCTTTGGATGTGGACTCTTTTAGTTCTCTGAACTTATTTATAGTAGCTTGTTCAAAGTCCTTGTCTAGTAATCCAGCATCTGGGCTTCCTCAGGGATAGTTTCTATTGATTGCCTTTTTCCTCCTGTACTTGGGCTGTAATTTCTTATCCCTTTGTGTGTCTCATAATTTTTACTTTTTGAGACAGAGTCTTGCTCTGTTGCCCAGGCTGGAGTGCAGTGGTGCCATCTTGGCTCACTGCAACCTCTGCCTCCTGAGTTCAAGCAATTCTTCTGCCTCAGCCTCCTCAGTAGCTGGGATTATAGGCACCTGCCACCATGCCTGACTATTTTTTTTTTTGTATTTTTAGTAGACACAGGGTTTCACCATGTTGGCCAGGCTGATCTTGAACTCCTGACCTTGTGATTCACCTGCTTTGGCCTCCCAATATGCTGGGATTACAGGCGTGAGCCACTGCGTCCAGCTGATAATTTTTTTAAAGATAAGCAGTTATTTAAATAACATAATCTGGCTACTCTGGAAATCTGACCACTTCTCCTGAATTTTGTTGCTGTTTGTTTTGTGACTTTAACTAACTGTAAAATGTGTATACTTTTTCCTGTGTAACTAGCGATGTGTCTGCTTGGTAGCTTAGTGTCCTGATAGTAAGTGGACCGATTTCTTTAAATGTCTTGAACCAATAAATCTCATAGTCTTTCCTGAGGAGCATATTGTATGCTCATTTATATGCTCATTAAGGAGATGTCTGTGTGTATTGTGGCACCCTTCAACCCACCAGTAGTTTACAAATGTGCTTGTATGGAACATCAAGGTCAGCCAGCAGTGAGAGATGGGAGCCATCCCAAGTGTTTCTTGGTCATGTACGTGCCTTCTAGATTCTCAGGAATGTGTTGGAACTTTTCTAAGCCATCCATGGACATCTCATTCTCCAGTTTTTCCTTTGAATTTTTTTTTTTTTGAGACAGAGTCTTGCTCTTTCTCTCAGGTTGGAGTGCAGTGCCCCAATCTTGGCTCACTGCAACCTCTGCCTCCGGGGTCAAGTGATTCTCCTGCCTCAGCCTCCCCAGTAGCTAGGATTACAGGCATGTGCCATCATGTCCAGCTAATTTTTATATTTTTAGTAGAGACAGGGTTTTACCATGTTGACCAGGCTGTTCTTGAACTCCTGGTTTCAGGTGATCTTCCCACCTTGGTCTCCCAAAGTGCTGGGGTTATAGGCATGAGCTACCTAGTTTTTTGTTTTTTTTCTTTCCTTTTTTTTTTTTTTTTTTAAAAAAAGATGGGGTTTCTCCGTGTTGGCCAGGATGGTCTCGATCTCTTGACCTCATGATTCGCCCACCTTGGCCTCCCAAAGTGCTGGGATTACAGGTGTGAGCCACCGTGCCCGGTTGAGGGTGTTAATTTTTAAGGTCTCCCTCAGAGCTGTGGAGAGAAGAATGGGGCAAATTAAAATGCCACAAAGCTCATTCTTTTTACTAAGAGTTAGCCATTTTTCTTGTATAAACGTGTCTTGGATTCTTGTAAGCCTTTGGTTAACTTTCAGACTTCTGAAAAAGTGGATTTTGACCATTTTTTCCAGTGTTCTCATGGCTTTTATGGAGGAGTAAATCTTTGGAGGTCCTCACTCTGCCATCCTGGAAGTGTTTCCTCCTGCCTTTGCTCACGTTTATGTGGTGGGAGAAGTTGATGTGTTAAATTTTAGCAAGTTTGTTTAGGTCACTGACAACTCAGAAATTCTATACTTAACTTTTTTCTGTTTTGCTATCATTTGCCTATACCCTGACTAAGTCGATTACATAATATTTCCTTAATATGTGTCATCCTCTTCCACTTTGGGACTTTTTGTTATGTGTTTTCTTTGCTTAAAACATTCCTTTTTCCCCCCTTGTCCTTACAATGGGACTACGGCTTAACCTCTTAAGAGTCTTACTTTTGTCATTTTTTTTGAGATGGAGTCTGGTTCTGTCTCCTAGGCTGGAGTGCAGTGGCACAATCTCAGCTTGCTGTACCCTCTGCCTTCCAGGTTCAAGTGATTCTCCTGCCTCAGCCTTCTGAGTAGCTGTGACTACAGGCGACTGCCATGATGCTTGGCTAATTTTCATATTTTTAGTAGAGCCAAGGTTTCACCATGTTGACCAGGCTGGTCTCTAACTCCTGTCGTCAAGTGATCTGCCCACCTTGGCCTCCCAAAGTGTTGGGATTATAGGCATGAGCCACTGGGCCTGAACTCTCTTAAGATTCATTCTGATGTCATTTTCTTCATGTAGCCTTTTCTGAGCCCATGGATGTGAGCCTTCTTTGAAATGCCCATATGTCTTTGTTTATGCCTTTTGTATGGTCTTTTCATTATTTTATCATAGCATATATGGTTAGTTTCTTGTCTTCTCTCCCTGCTAAATTCACGTGCTCATTTAATATGTGCAGCATCTAATTGAAGTATATGAGTAAGATTTTCTACCCTGTAAAAATTAAATAACAGTTCATGGGGCAGGGTTGGTGGCTCACGCCTATAATCCCAGCTCTTTGGGAGGCCGAGGCAGGTGGATCACAAGGTCAGGAGTTTGGGACCAGCCTGGCCAATGTGGTGAAACCCCATCTCTACTAAAAATACAAAAATTAGCTGGGCTTGGTGGTGCATGTCTGTAGTCCCAACAACTTGGGAGATGAGGCAGGGGAATAGCTTGAACCCGGGAATCAGAGGTTGTGGTGAGCCTAAATCACACCACTGTACTTCCGCCTAGACAACAGAGCGAGACTCTGTCTCAAAAAACGAAAACAAAAAACAAACAACAAAATCAGTACATGGTTGTACATATGGTGTATATATATACACATACATTTATATATATATATATATATATATATTTTTTTTTTTTTTGAGACGGAGTTTCGCTCTTGTTACCCAGGCTGGAGTGCAATGGTGTGATCTCGGCTCACCGCAACCTCCGCCTCCTGGGTTCAGGCAATTCTCCTGCCTCAGCCTCCTGAATAGCTGGGATTACAGGCACGCACCACCATGCCCAGCTATTTTTTTGTATTTTTAGTAGAGACGGGGTTTCACCATGTTGACCAGGATGGTCGATCTCTTGACCTCGTGATCCACCCACCTCGGCCTCCCAAAGTGCTGGGATTACAGGCTTGAGCCACCGCGCCCGGCCTATATATATATATTTTTTCTTTTGTTTTAAGATGGAGTTTCACTCTTGTTGCCCAAGCTGGAGTGCAGTGGCATGATCTCAGCTCACCACAACCTCTGCCTTCCAGGTTCAAGTGATTCTCCTGCTTCAGCCTCCCGAGTAGCTGGGATTACAGGCATGTGCCACCATGCCCAGCTAATTTTGTATTTCTAGTAGAGATGGGGTTTCTCCGTGTTGATCTGGCTGGTCTCGAACTCCTGACCTCAAGTGATCTACCCACCTGGGCCTCCAAAAGTGCTGGGATTACAGGCATGAGCTGCTGTGCCTGGCCAGTGTATTTTTATAATTAGTGGAAAGGTGTAAGAAGAAAATGAAAATTCAATTCAATTTTGCCCATATAAATTGTTATTATAGTGGTGGTTTTTTTTTTTTGTTTGAGACAGTGTCTTCCTCTGTCGCCTAGGCTGGAGTGCAGTGGCGCAATCTCAGCTGACTGCAGCCTCTGCCTACCTGGTTCAAGCAATTCTCCTGCCTCAGCCTCCTGAGTAGCTGGGACTGCAGGTATGTGCCACCACATCTCGCTAATTTTTTTCTTTTGTATTTTTAGTTGAGACAGGGTTTCATGTTGGCCAGGCTGGTCTCGAACTCCTGACCTCAGTGATCCGCCTGCCTCAGCCTCCCAAAGTGCTGGTAATAGAGGCATTAGCAACTGCGCCTGGTCATAATAGTGGTTTCTGATCAAAGATTTGAGGCCCAGCTTTTCTTTTATTTTTTGAGACGGAGTTTCGCTCGTTACCGAGGCTGGAGTGCAGTGGCTCACCGCAACCTCCGCCTCCTGGGCTCAGGCAGTTCTCCTGCCTCAGCCTCCTGAGTAGCTGGGATTACAGGCACGTACCACCATGCCCAGCTAATTTTTTGTATTTTTAGTAGAGACGGGGTTTCACCATGTTGACTAGGATAGTCCTGATCTCTTGACTTCGTGATCCACCCGCCTCGGCCTCCCAAAGTGCTGGGATTACAGGTGTGAGCACCGTGCCCGGCTGAGGCCCAGCTTTTCATAGAGAACATCACAGAATTCCAGCTCCAAGTAACTTTGGGTTAGAGGTGTAATTTCCTGCAACAAACATGGGGAACCTACTTTCATGTGAGAGTGACTAGGCTAAAGCAAAACTAAACTGGTAAACTGTACAGAAAGGTAGAGCTGTTTGCAGCCTAGTTTCTAGCCTCTGTATATATCCGTTATTTCTTGAGACCAAAGCTAGCTCTTCATTCTTAATCTCTCCCAGATGAAATCTTCAGGGACTTGCAGAAAGTGTGCAAACACGCCTCGTGCTCATTTATGTAAGTAAAGCATAATGGCTGCATGGACTTAGAGTTTTCTTCTGTCGTTCTAATCAGATCTGAGTTGGTCATGATAGGATAATTCTGGAGAAAATACAGTTCAAAAGCTAGGTGTGTTCTTAAAAACGATATGCTGATGAAAGCCTTATAAATCATAGCAGAGGGTCTTACATTTACTTCATTGGCCCATGATTGTTGCATACCTGATTTTTGTTCGTGCCAAGCCTAATAGATGGCTGGGAAGTACCATGGTATACAGTCAGACCTGGGTTCCAGCTTGGTGAAGAGTGTGCCCTGTAGCCATATATTAAGGAAGTTATTTCTTCTGATCCTCAGTTTCCTTACATGTAAAATTCTAGAACAGAAATGTTCCTTTACAGTTTGTTGCAGCAAGTGTGAGGGGTTGCAGAAAAGTCAGATTTTGATTCATTCATCAATGAGAGTGTGACGTGAGGATAGAGGCAGATGAAATAGATTGATCAATAAAGGGAGTGGAGTAGAAGAGCAAGGGCCAAAGGGAAAAAACAGGAGGTGAAGTTTGCGCTTTTAGTGTTTCTAAATGTAGTCAAACCATGTTATAACACTGGAACCAGAAGAAAAGCCTAATTAATGTTCTAATCCTAGGAAAGCATTAGATGTCTGCGGTTCTATTGAAAGAATTTTAGCAGAATCAGTCAATGCCTATTTACTGAGTGTTTAATATGCTTGTAGTATATTGTTACATACTATGGGGAAACTGAAGAAGACAAGATATAGTCAATACGTCCCAAGAACTCACAACTAATTACACTTATAGAATCTAATTACAGCCATAATTACCTTACTGGCAATCTAAAATTTATTAATTCATTCAAAAGTCTCTAGTTTCAAGGAGCTCACAGTCTACTGGAAAAACAAAATGGCCATGTAATGTGAGACGTGATATGACAGGGTAAGTACAAGGGCATTAGGAAGGACACCTGTGTCACATGTGCAGAGAGCTGTCAGGAGAGCTGCACAGGAGAGATGGGTCTGAAGTGGAGGCTGAAGGATGAGTGAGAGTTACCAGGAAGAGAGACATGCAAAGCTGCAGTGTGTGCAGAGACTCAGACAAGGAAGGGATGCTTCAGGTGGGTGACGGTGGCACTGGGTGAGTGGGGGTGGAAGGTGGTGAAACAGGCTGGGGTGGTAGATAAAAGCAGGGTCAGGAAGGGCCTTGTATTCATGTTATGGTGAGGATTTTTGATTTTTTTGAAAAAAGTAGAAAGTCATGGAAGAGTTTTAAGCAAGGGAACATCATAAGTATATTTGCATTTTAGAAAGATCATTCTTGGCTGGGTGCGGTGGCTCACACCTGTAATCCTGATGCTTTGGGAGGCCAATGCGGGCGGGTGGGTCACCTGAGATCAGGAGCTTGGGACCAGCCTGGCCAACATGTTGAAACCCCATCTCTACTAAAAATACAGAAGTTAGGTGGGCATGGTGGCGCATGCCTGTAATCCCAGCTACTTGGAATGCTGAGGCAGGAGAATTGCTTGAACCTGGGAGGTGGAGGTTGCAGTGAGCCGAGTCATGCCATTGTACTCCAGCCTGGGCAACAGAGTGACACTCTGTCGAAAGGAAGGAAGGAGAGAGAGAGGAAAGAACGGAAAGAAAAGAAGAAAGATCATTCCTGAGACAAGTTAGTGAAAGAAAAGAAGAAACGTCATTCCTGAGACAAATTAGTGATTGAACTGATTGAAGGAAGTCAGAACTCAGACCATTTAGGAGGCTGTGGAGTTCTTGTGAGAAAGGCAGAGGATAAGGATTAAAATGATTTTTTTTTTTTCTAATTGTCAGAAGGGAAAAAGCAGAGGGAAGTCAAGTAAAGAGGGATGAAGGAGGGAGAATAGACAGGACTTTACCAGTTACTCATGGAGAGGTTAAGGGAGAAACTACATAAAGATTCCCCAGTTTTGAGCTTGAGAATCAGAGAAAGTGGTTAAGTGACCAATGGAGGAAAGGGAAGAATAGAAGAGCTTTACTAGGGAAGGTAGGTTCCGTTTGGTGTTCGTGGAATGAAGACATTTACTAGGGAAGGTAGGTTCCGTTTGGTGTTCGTGGAATGAAGACATTTACTAGGGAAGGTAGGTTCCGTTTGGTGTTCGTGGAATGAAGACATTTACTAGGGAAGGTAGGTTCCGTTTGGTGTTCGTGGAATGAAGACATTTACTAGGGAAGGTAGGTTCCGTTTGGTGTTCGTGGAATGAAGACATTTACTAGGGAAGGTAGGTTCCATTTGGTGTTCGTGGAATGAAGACATTTACTAGGGAAGGTAGGTTCCGTTTGGTGTTCGTGGAATGAAGACATTTACTAGGGAAGGTAGGTTCCATTTGGTGTTCGTTGAATGGAGAGCTTTACTAGGGAAGGCAGGTTTCATTCGGTGTTCGTGGAATGAAGAGATCTCCTAGGAAAGGTACCTTCCATTTGCTGTGAAGGTAACATGCCGGTGAACATCCAGTAGAGGTGTCCCTTGGCCTTTAGATGATCAAGTCTGAGACGGGGATAGAAGTTGTGGTTGCACATCATTTTGAGTCATTAGAGTGTAAGTGGGAGCTGTAGATGAAGCAGGGTGAGTGTGAGTGTGCGATAGGGGGAGCAACGCTGTAAATTAATCTTGGCTCACTGCTTTGCCATGTTTGCTTTTGAAATGTAAGTTTGAATACATAGTTGCCTTTTTTTAAGCTGGCTTTTCTCTCTTGTGTCATTGATTACTCAGTATTCTAACAGTTAACATCTGTGGGACTGTTCCTTTCTGAAGACTTGGAAAAACTGTTTTTCCTCTCTGCTGTGGATTTGGTAATCATTTTATTAATTGCAAAATACCTTGTTGAGGCAATGATCGAAATTGCAAAGTTGTTTTCATCATTTCCAGATTACTTTCTGTTTATTCATAGTCCCTTCTTTCATTTTTGATGTTTATTTGTTGACTGTTTGCTTTGTTTTGGATGATTTTATAGGTATTTTAAGGAGATTTAAGAAAGGTTTCACTAGTTGCTTATTCATCTATAAATTGCGGCTTTATATTTTATTTGGTATTCTTGTACCTACTGCATATTAAGTGATGAATGGGTTTTAAATCTGTGATTTAAAGGAACTTAAATAATCTAGTGAGGTAAACTATCCACAATACAGTGGTATGTGTGCAAACTGATGTGTTTTTAACCATGTGCTTTGAGGTGAAGGAAGAGGGAACAATTGATTTTTTGGGGGGGAAGAAGGAAAAAGAGCAGTCAGGGACAGGTTGACTGAGGAGATATGTGTAAAAGAGAGAAAGTGGCATGGTGCTGGAGGCAGCACTCTGAGCAGAGGATGGGTGTGGAGGGGCCTCGTGTGAATGGGGAATGGTTCTCAGGGGATCAGGCTGCTCGGGAGGAGTGGTGAGAGGTGAAGGTGGAGGTGGAGGATGAGAGGGAGAAAGTGTAGGAAGGCTGCCCCGGGCCCCTGTTCTTTAAAAGCCCCTTCACATGTTTTCCACTAGATTGCCCTGCAGCGCTGTGAGAGAGAACTTGCAGGTGTCCCTTTTTCTTTTGCATTTTCTCCCCGCTCTGTCTTCTTCCTTTCATAATTTCTACTCTCATTACTTGTGAAGAAGGGATTGATTGTCATTATCTCTGTTTTGTGGATGAGAGAACTGATGCTCAATGATTTATCTAGTGCCATGTGACTAAGAAAAAACTGATTGTGGACTGGAGCCCACGTCTTCTGACTCTAATACACCAGGCTTCTTTCATATTATTAAATGCCATCTTCTCTTTTACTTTTTCTGTTCACTTACTTTTTATTCTAAAGGTTATAAGGGGCTGGGTGTGGTGGTTCAAGTTTGTAATTCAAGCACTTTGGGAAGCTGAAGTGGGATGATCACTTGAGGCCAGGGGTTCAAGACCAACCTGGGCAACATAAGGAGGCCCTGTCTGTACAAAAATAAAAGAAACAAACAAAAAATTATCCAGGCATGGTTGCATGCTCCTGTAGTCCCAGCTACTTAGGATGCTGAAATGGGAAGATTCCTTGAGCCTTGGAGTTGGAGGCTGCAGTGAGCTACATGCCACTGAACTCCAGTCTAGGTGACAAAGCGAGACCCTGTCTCAAAAAAAAAAAAAAAAAGTTACAAGGTTGGTAGAAAAATGGCATAAACTTGAGTTACTGGATGAGAGTATATTACTTGAACAAATTGCTTTCTCTGTGTTCCTTGTTATGGGTGGTCTAAACAGATTAGTAAACATGAGGTTGATGAACGTAGAAGAGAAATAGTTTAGCCAACAATGACTTCCTGATTTATAGGTCTGAGAAGTTTGAAACTTGGTAGCTTAAATTTTTTATTTAGTTTTATTTCATTTTAGCTCTTTATTATGAAAAATTTCAAACATATCCAAAATAGAGATAGCTATCTTGAGCCCTCAAGTACCCATCACCCAGATTCAACAGTGAACTCATACCAGTCTAATGTCATATATGCCTCCACACATGCCTGCTCTCAGATATTCCTCAAGCAACACCGAGACATCATTTCATTTAACTTGGACCTTTACGAAGGTTATGCTTGAGTTTAACCTGTGCTCCTGTCTCCATTCGTCATCTAGGCATTAGGTCCAGTTCTTGGTATGGGGTTTTTTGAAGTTTACTGCTCCTTTAAGAAGTGAGTCCCAGCTGACTTTCAAAGATTGTCAGCTGTGTATACCATATTCTTCTTGCCATTTGCTACTCGTCAGTGGGTCTAGTGCCAGCCCCTAACGTGCAGCTAGGAAAAGGTGTTCCCATGTTGGTGCTCTGACCATGAGCTGACATAAGAATGGATCCTCCAACAATGGTTTCATTTGGGTCAGATTTGAAGTTTCTGCTGCATGGCAAAGCTGTCATTCAAAATCCGTCTCTGTGTGCTTATCCATTGGCAAGTTCAAGCATGTGATATAATCATTCTTCCTTTCGCTAACAGGCTAGAAGTAAACGGAGAAACCAGATGCAGACTGGACTTTAGCAGGCAGGCACAGTGGTGTTGGCTGTTGCTGTTTGCCACATTGGTTGGCATCATGAATGGGCACGTGAGGCAAGGAACTAGTGATTAACAAGGGAAGGAAAGTTTTCACGGGGTTGTTCCCTTCCTAGAATTGATCTGCGAGGACGTTTCCCAGCATCTCTGGACCTAGAATATGGCCACTTCCTGATTATAACAGCAGGGGGTGGTGGACGTGCTCTTGAGTGTGTGTACCCGGGCCTGTGTACTTCTTTTTATTTATTAACAAAATAAAAGTAACTGATAGAGGCCTGTATCTGTGTGTGCATGTACATGCACCCATGCCTGTAGACAACATATGCACACAGTGTTTCAGTATAAAAGGCTAATGGTCAGACCAGCTTTTTTTGTACTTCTTCAGTCAAAGGACTACCTTTTTTAGAATTTGAGAAGAATTAGTATAATAGTGTGAGTAGAGCCTCAAAGTCTATAGTGTCTCTCATCTAGAAAAAGGTACTTCCCAGTTTGGTTAGGAATCATGTTTTTTGTGGGCTCAGTGCTCTTCTAAGCATGCTTTGGTAGAGGACGGGACATAGACAAAGTCTGGGCACTGGGTGTTGGACATGGCCTTGCTGACTACTGACCTCTGTACCTCTGCTTTTGCTGACTGATCCTGTTTTTGGTTAGCACTTTTACTTTATAAAATTTGCAAATATGTAAGTTTAGAAATGTAATGTCAGCACTCTCTTCTCTAAAGCATTATTTCTGGGAGTCTTTTTCATTTGGTCTGCTGGGAAAGAGCAGTCCTATTAATAATGGCTCCTCAGATATGTTTATTGCAGTGTTTCAGTGCTTTTTCTTTCCCCTCGAGATAAAACTGAGTCCGAACATTCTGGTGTTCCTTTTAGATCAGTCTTAGCTCTGTAAATGTCCTAGTTGAGAAAATATTGATCTGCTTGTCTGACAATACAGCAAAGTGGAGTTTAAAAGTAATGGAAAGAGGGCCAGGCGCGGTGGCTCATGCCTGTAATCCCAGCAATTTGGGAGGCTGAGGTGGGTGGATCACTTGAGATCAGGAGTTCAAGACCAGCGTGGGCAACATGGTGAAACCCCATCTCTACTAAAAATAGAAAAATCAGCTGGGCATGGTATCACGTCCCTGTAATCCCAGCTACTGGGGAGGCTGAGGCAGAAGAATCACTTGAACCCAGGAGGTGGAGATTGCACCATTGCACTCTAGCCTGGGTGACAGTGAAACACAGTCTCAAAAAATAACAAAATAAATAAAAGTAACCAATAGAGGCCTGTATCTGTGTGTGCACCCACATGCACCCATGCGTGTAGACAACATATGCACACAGTGTTTCAGTATAAAAGGCTAATGGTCAGACCAGCTTTTGCTGTACTTCTTCAAAGAACTACCATTTTTTAGAATTTGAGAAGAATTAGTATAATAGTGTGAGTAGAGCCTCAAAGTCTATAGTGTCTCTCATCTAGAAAAAGGTACTTCCCAGTTTGGTTAGGAATCGTGTTTTTTGTGGGCTCAGTGCTCTTCTAAGCATGCTTTGGTAGAGGACGGGACATAGACAAAGTCTGCGGGCTTCAGGCATTCAACATCTTTTAGAGCAAGTAGGATATATATGATACAGTGAAAAGTGACCTCTGAAGGATGGGTAAGATTTAGAGAAGTGACGAGTAGAGTGTGCTACTTGCGCCTCAGTTTGTACAGGTATAAAATGAGAGCGTTATATGTAGATGATCTAAAGACCCCTCTTAGGACTGATTCTGCAAGTTAAGAAACCTCCAAAGAGAGAAAATTAGACTTCACAAGCCTAGTGAAAAATAGAATGTTTTTGGAGAAGCCCAAATCCCTTTCTTTTCCCTTCTTAGTATCCTTTACAAGGTCTTTGATCATTTACTTGTATTCAGGTATCTCGAAGGGGCTATGGAACATACTCTCCCCGCATTAATTAACATACATTTAGCTAATGTCTTTTAGTTTTTTATTTTTTATTTTTAACGCTGATTAAACATCTCAGGAAGCTAATGGCTTTCAATGTTTCATTTAAAGTACAGCAGAAATTAAAACTTGAAGAAAATCACCCAAAATTGTGTCATTTGACAACTATCAAGTATGCTTGAATATATGGCAAGGTTTCCCTTTGCCCTAAATGATCCCTTAGTAAAGAGGAGTTGCTGTCATTTGAGTCCTTATGAAACCTCTGAAGGTTAGGGGTGCCTTCTAAGTTACTTTACTTTGAACAGCGGACTCCTAAGCTATTATCATCAATTAGTACTACTTTTCGGATGCCTATAGAGATTTCCTGACAGAAACCGTAGAAAAGGAGGCAGAGAAATTTAACAGTTTGGTGTTGGATGCCTTAAAATAAGTCTTTAAATGACCATTTGGTAAACAAATACCAACCTTTGAGCAGAGGATTGGCACAATCTTTTTGTTGTATTTTATTTTATTTTAATTAATTTTTTAGAGCTGAGGTTTGGCTCAGTTGCCCAGACTGAAGGACAGTGGTGTCATCATGGCTCACTGCGGTCTTAACTTCCTGGACATGAGCAGTCCTCCCACCTCAGCTTCTTTGTTTTGTTAATAAAAGGACCCCTCTGGCTGCTGAGTTGAGAATAGACTCTAGTGGGCAGAAGTAGAAGTGAGGATACCTGTCAATAATCCTGGTGCAAGATGCTGGCAGTGGTAGTGGGTGTGTTGAGAAGTAGTCTGATTCTGACTATATTTTGAAAGTAGAGCCAACAGAATTTTTTTTTTTGGATGTTGGATACAAGAAATTTATTAAATCAAGCACACTTCGCCCTCCTTTACCTAACAATTTCTCTTCTAAAATTTAGTTTAATAAAACAATTATGTGTGCAAAGATGTTTGTAAATATAAGAACAGTTATCATAGTAATATATCAGTAATGAAGATTTAAAAACAAGTGAGTAATAATAGACAATTGGCCAGATAAATGTTAAGTCATTTCAGTAGACTATGAGTGCAGCCATTAAAATGATCTGCATGTAGGCCGAGCGCAGTGGCTCACTCCTGTAATCCCAGTACTTTGGGAGGCCAAGGCGGATGGATCACGAGGTCAAGAGATCAAGACCATCCTGGTCAACATGGTGAAACCCCGTCTCTACTAAAAATACAAAAAATTAACTGGGCATGGTGGCGTGTGCCTGTAATCCCAGCTACTCAGGAGGCTGAGACAGGAGAATTGCCTGAACTCAGGAGGCAGAGGTTGCGGTGAGCCAAGATCGCGCCATTGCACTCCAGCCTGGGTAACAAGAGCGAAACTCCGTCTCAAAAAAAAAAAAAAAAGATCTACATGTATGTTTTTGGGCAAGGAAATGCATTACAAATAAATTTGCAGTTTTAGTTTTTGTATGTATTTTGCTGAGAATTTGCGGTTTCTTTTTTGTTCTTCAAAATTTATTTTGAATACTGGGGGTATTTTAATGGGAAGACGTTAGGGGATATCAGAAACCCTTGGTTGCTGCTATAGTCATGTAGACACCTTGCATGTTGACTTTTGATTGGTGAATATTTTGTGTCTCTGATTCAAAGGTAGTTATCTTGTTTTCCTACAGTTGAATTGTTGGTAAGGTAATTTTTTTTTTTTTTTGAGACTTAGTCTTGCTCTGTCGCCAGTCTGAAGCTCAGTGTTGCAATCTCGGCTCACTTCAACCTCTGCCTCCTGGGTTCACGTGATTCTTCCGCCTCAGCCTCCTGAGTAGCTGGGACTGCAGGTGCGCGCCACCACTCTTGGCTCATTTTTGTTTTTTTAGTAGAGACGAGGTTTCACCATGTTGGTCAGGCTGGGATTGAACTCCATCACTTACTCTGACAATGCAGTTGGGCATGTGTGTTCTTCCCCACTGCGAACTCAGTGGACTCCCTTCCACCCCAGTAGCAAAGCTGTCTGTCCTAACAGTTTGCCTTGCCCTGCTCTGCCTTGCAGAACTTCTATATCTACTGAATGGGTAGATGGTGAGATGGGAGTAGCCTTACACAGACTATCATGGTTCTTACCCACTTTTTAGCAGTTTTTCAAGCATAAATGCTTCTCAGGTTGTTTTATTCTTCTGGTGGATTTCCAGAGCATTGAAAGGGTTGTTGTGACCACTTCACCCAGCTTTATCATTGGTTTTTGGGGAGAGGAGTTAACTACCTTCTCACTAGGCTGTAGCTGGAAGTCTTGCCTCTTGGAATGTATTTTTTAGTCATTTCCCCAGGTATATTTACTGTGTTCCTCAGGGTTCTCCAGAAAAACAAAACCGAACCCCTGTGTTAGGGTTTTACAGGAAAACAGAACCAGTAGTTAGGGTGAGGCAAACCATCAGGACTGACTGCTTTGCTGGTGGGTTGGAAGGGATCTCACCGAATTTAGAGTGGTGAGTAACACACATGCCACACGTGTATCTGGGCAGGGGCCGGTGGTAGGGACAGAAAGAGACTGATCTTAGGGAATTTGCTTATGCAGTTGTGGGGCTGGCAGTTCTGAAATTCAAAGGGCAGTTGGGCAGAGATGAGTTGATGTTGCAGTCTTGTTCCAGGACCAAACTGAGGGTCGGGCTGCTATTTCTTGCAGCCTAGTAACGAGATGCAGATGCACTGGGGAGGAAGAGAGTTTTTATTTCTGTAACTGGTTACAGGGAGGCCTGGAAATTATCGCCAGACCAATTTAAAATTACAGTTTTTCAGAGCTTATATACTTTCTAACCAATGTATCTATGTGTAAGTGTGCCTTCTTCTAAAGATGTGAGTGATTAACTTCTTTTAATCTGTAACTAAGGTCTGAGTCCTTAAGACCTTCTTCTGGAGCCTCAGCAAGTTTACTTAATCTAAATAGGTCTAGGTGCTGGGGTGATGACCCTTATCTTGTCACCTGCTAAATCACGGAGGTTTGGTGAGTTCCTTCAGACCTCCAGTAAACTTGGTTGTGGAGGCCTGGGGAGTTTCTTCAGACCCCTCATAAAACTTGTTTAATCCTAAATGGGTTAAGAATTCCTTCATTATTTTGCCATGCTATAAGGCCCAGGAAAGGCCTAGGCAAAACCATTCCAGCCGTTGACTTAACTTTTCAATAGTATTTTTCATTCATGGGTAAAAGAATGTAAAGGACAAGTTTTAAATTATCATAGCAATGTTTGTGTATACTGTAGGTACTGAGTAGAACAACTTTTACTGAAATTTGTTTTAAGAATATCAAATAATCTAAGACCGTTTCAGCTTCTTTCTAGCTAAAATGCAGTGGTGATAACTGGTGACTGGTTTGCAAGCAGTCTGAATGTGATGACAAATACCTTTTCCTTTTTCCTAGATGTTGATCATTTTTCTGAAGTAGACTCTCCATGGCCTGAACATTTTCCGAAAATCATTTTGAGCAAAATATCTGCTTAATAACAAGATAATCACATCAAGATGGTTGGAAAGCTGAAGCAGAACTTACTATTGGCATGTCTGGTGATTAGTTCTGTGACAGTGTTTTACTTGGGCCAGCATGCCATGGAATGCCATCACCGGATAGAGGAACGCAGCCAGCCAGTCAAATCAGACAGCACAAGGGCCACCGTGAGAACTGGCCTGGACTTCAAAGCCAACAAAACCTTTGCCTATCACAAAGATATGCCTTTAATATTTATTGGAGGTGTGCCTCGGAGTGGAACCACACTCATGAGGGCCATGCTGGATGCGCATCCTGACATTCGCTGTGGAGAGGAAACCAGGGTCATTCCCCGAATCCTGGCCCTGAAGCAGATGTGGTCACGGTCAAGTAAAGAGAAGATCCGGTTGGATGAGGCTGGTGTTACTGATGAAGTGCTGGATTCTGCCATGCAAGCCTTCTTACTAGAAATCATCGTTAAGCATGGGGAGCCAGCCCCTTATTTATGTAATAAAGATCCTTTTGCCCTGAAATCCTTAACTTACCTTGCTAGGTTATTCCCCAATGCCAGATTTCTCCTGATGGTCCGAGATGGCCGGGCATCAGTACATTCGATGATTTCTCGAAAAGTTACGATAGCTGGATTTGACCTGAACAGCTACAGGGACTGCTTGACCAAGTGGAATCGTGCCATAGAGACCATGTATAACCAGTGTATGGAGGTTGGTTATAAAAAGTGCATGTTGGTTCACTATGAACAGCTTGTCTTACATCCTGAACGGTGGATGAGAACTCTCTTAAAGTTCCTCCATATTCCCTGGAACCACTCGGTACTGCACCATGAAGAGATGATTGGGAAAGCTGGGGGAGTGTCTCTGTCAAAGTGAGTAGAAGATGTGTTTTTTTATTTTGACTCTGTATTTAGCT
Source organism: Saguinus oedipus (assembly GCA_031835075.1). NCBI lineage: Eukaryota > Metazoa > Chordata > Mammalia > Primates > Cebidae > Saguinus > Saguinus oedipus. The sequence continues at coordinate 66,517,640 of CM063170.1, forward strand.
AATAATATATTTATTGCTGTGTTTTATGTAGATATGTGTATATGTACGTGTGTGGGGGTGTATGGAAACTGAAAACCTTTTCTGGAACAGATACAGCTTCATCGATGAGGTTTTTTTTTATTAATTCTCTCCTACTTTATTGTAGACTTCCAGTTATTTATACTTCATTTTTTCATGTATACATCATGGCCCTCTTTATTTGTTTGATGGATGCAAACACAGCTTACAGGCGGTGAAAAGCCTTCTTCAAGGCCTCAGACCCTAGTGTCCATCATTCAGTTGTAGCGGCTTCTGATTTCTAATTTCTAGGTATTGTTGGTAATGAAGATAGTTGGCTTTTGTGTGGATTAAAGTTAAAGTCAGGAAGTGCACATGTCATGTCAATGAGCACATAGTGAATTATAAGCATTTTGAAATTTTCGGTGATAGAGAAAAATAAAGGCACTAACCTAATCTCTTCATTTTATGGACAAGAAGACTGAGTCTCGTAAGATTAAAACAGTTTGTTCATTAGATGGCAAGGCTGCAATTTGAATCCATGCCTTGGTCTCAATGAGGTCATGCTTTTCTCCACGGCATTTTACTATGTGTAGTGCTTCCTTTGTCATCTGATGGATAGATCTTCTCTTATTTTTTACAAAAGGCTAGAGAATCTCCAGAATTTGGAAGCCTAATCCATAAAAGAAGTTTCTTGGATTTAAAACTTCTCAAAGATGATTTTTAGCATTTTGCTTCTTTTCTCATGAAGTATAAACGAGTATGCCCTCATTTGATCTGATAACCTGACTTGATGACTTATATACCTGGAATGAGGATATAAAAATGGAAACTACTATTAAATTCAGGTAGCATCTCTTCATGAAGAAAAGTTGGCTATAACTAAATTTTATTTTTGTCTTTTTCATTTATTAATGTATAACCCCTGTAAAAAAGAAAAAGCAGTATACTTTCCTGTGTGTCCTTCTTACTTTCACCAAGGAGTATCTCCTTAATTTTTTTTTCTGCTGTTTAAACTTCTATAGTAAATATTGATTTTTCATGTAGATAATCTCAAAGGAACAGCTGCCTACTTATACCTAGCTTTCAATTATTGATTATAAGTTATGTACAATCACTATACTGGCTCTAGATTATTTTTATTGATTCAAAGAAAATTTTAGCTTTAGCTACTCTCATTGCAGTTTATTATTTTTTCCAGATAATAGACTATAATTGATTTTTAAACACTTGTATTAGGTATTCCAGTCTTTGTGCTTATATGATGGCCTGACACTGATGCCAGCCACATCTGCTAATATAAAAGGAGCCTGTTAGACCACCAGGCTCTTCAATAGGGATTAAAGAGATGTGCTTAAGTTAAATATTGGTGCCAATCAGGAAGAGAACATTTTGTGTATATACTTGCTATGTTTAAGGTAAACATAAAGACCAAGAAAATTTGTAGAAATTATATTATGAATTAGTGAACTTTAGAAAGCAAAGAGACCTTACTTAGCATTTCAGTGTCTGGAATGGAGGCCCAGTAAGGCTCTGTGCTTTGTCAAAAATTAGCATATCACAACCAAGAGTAGAATCTACTAATGCTTATTCCAAGATTTTTTGCATTTGGGGTCTTTCTAGTTTGGAGCTATTACGGATAAAAGTTGCTAAGAACATTCTTGTACATTACTTTTGGTAGACATAGCATTTATTTCTTTTGGGTACATGCCAGTGAGTAGATTGCTGGATAAAGTGTGTATGTTTGTGTAGCAGATGCTTTCTAACAGTTTTTCAAAGTGTCTCTTTCATATATGGCTGTACTGTAGATGAGTACGTTCTAGTTGCCTCACTTCTTTACCAACGCTTGGTATTTTAGTCTTTTCTGGTAGGCTACAATTGCTTTCTAAAACTTAAAAGCAAAATAATATTTGAACCCCTTTTTGACAGAAAATCTTACCCAGAATTTCAATATAAAACAATTAAGAGCTGTTTTGGTTGAGGTGAGTCTAACCTAGACCCATGTTTCCTTTGGCACAATCTCAGCTCAGTGAAACCTCTGCCTCCCGTGTTCAAGAGATTCTTCTGCCTCAGCCTCTCGAGTAGTTGGGATTACAGGTATGCGCCACCATGCCCAGCTAATTTTTTTTTTTTTTGTATTTTTGGTAGAGTGCCAGGTTGGCCAGACTGGTCTTGAACTCCTGAGCTCAGCCTTGAAGATCTGAAGATATCACCAGATGGCGTGATATCCAGTTCTGCCTCTTGTCTTACTAACTAGGAAAGTAACCTTTGCTTTGCTTAGAGGTCTCTGGTTATTTACGGTCAGGGTGGCATCTCTTGCTTCCCTGTGCAGTTCCAGTTACAGAAAAGTCAGAGCTCCTGCTCAAGTATCTTGAAAAGAAAGTAGAAGTAAAGTTTGAGGCCATTTATGTTGCTTTCTTCTCATGGTTTGTGGAATTTTTTGTGGAATTTTAGTTGTCTCCATGAGGAAACTTTTGGGAAGTTATGAGAGAGTACAGAGTTACTTCTGTTATTCAACTCATTATGATACCATGAAGTTATATGGAACTCATGAAAATCAAGTTTGCTAGGTCAAAAGAGCAAAGTGCCCCTTAGACAGCAAGTACAGGACCCTTAGGCAAACCTAACCCTAACCCTTAGACAGCAAGTCTAGGAATCACAACTACAATTCAGAGCAGAAAGAGAAGATAGCAACTCCTAAACACAAGTAAATTCGAAAGAAAAAGGTAAGACAAGCACAAGAGAACAAATGCGAACAGGAAAACAGATGCCCTACAGCTTCTAGTAAACAAAGCAGACAGAAAAATCCTCTGAATCAGATCTAAAGCAAAGACAGACTAAATAAATGAGTGAAAATAATGCAAAAAGGTTTTTGGAAATGAAGATTTTTTGAGGAAGTAGGAAGAATAGTAATGTATTAAATTTATAACACTTTGTTTTTAATATCTAAAATGAAATTTACTTTTGTTAAAGAAAAAATTATTCAATGTTACTTATTAAGGCACAAGGCAGTGTTTATTTAGCAGGAGATACAGGGACCAAAGCATGGGCAAGTGGTCATTTATAGCCAGGGAGCAAGGTGAGGGTCAGTGGACAGAAAATTACTAAGAGGAAACATCAGGGGTCAGGGGCATTCTGCCTAAATTGACCTCATAGGATTCTTGCTGAAGACAGGCCAGGATGATCAGACATCAGCTGGCGTGGGTGGAGGATGAGAAACCTGATCAGATACTGAGAGTGATTAGGTATCAAGGTGGGAGGTTCTTGCTGAACTGCCTTAGCAGGGTTCTTTGCTAAAAACTGGATTTTATAAAGAAGTACACAGATGGTCCCAGGAAAGGTTCAGGATCCTGACTGAAGTTTGGTCGAAGAATCTTTGTCAGCTTGGAAACTTAAAATTCTTATATCTTACGGGATTAACAGAAAGATAACTAACCGCTTGAAATTCTTCTGAAATTTAAGGATAACAAGAATAAGCAAGTGAAGAGAATGAAAGACTGTATTCACAAAAATTATGAGCATTTTAATAGCATGGAAAATTAACAGCAGGCAAATTAGGATTACTTGAGCTCTACTGGCTCAGTCTGAAATATCTTAGAAGAATTATATAAATATTACATGTGTTTTTTTCTTCTCCATGAAACTATCAGAGAACAAGTCTGTTTATTTGTGGAAACTTCTCCTTTATGAAGGCATTGTCTAAGGATGCTACTGGGGTATTGGGGTTGTGTCTTTTTTTTTGAAACAGGGTCTTGCTCTGTCACCCAGGCTGGAGTATTGTGCCGAGATTATGGCTCACCACAGCCTTGAACTCTTGGACTCAAGCTGTCTTCCCAGCTTGCTCTTAGTAGCTGGGACTACAGGTGCATGCTACCATGCCTGGGTAACTTTTTTGTAGAGACAGGGTCTCACTATGTTACCCAGGCTGGTCTTGAACTCCTGGTCGCAAGCAGTCTTCCTGCCTTGGCCTGGAAAAGTGCTGGGATTACTGCTGTGAGCTGCCACGCCCATGTCATGTTGAAGAGGGAAGTAACTGAGACACCTTCACTGGAGAAGAGGAATTGATTAACAAGGGATACAAGTGACAGAGCAAAATGGGCTGTGACAGGAAATGAGAGAGCTGAGGAAACATTGCATTTCAAAGTGTGTCAGTGAAAAGAAGAAGCAGAACTAGAGAAATAGCAGAACTAGAACATGAATTAATAAGGCAACATTCGTACTTTTCTTGGAGAATATAATAATTAGTAGCAAAAATTAGAAGTTGGATATCAGATCATTTATTAGTTTGGATTAGGTTTCCCCACAAATAATAGACATCCCAAATAACAAAGATTTCCAAATAATGGCTACTCTGTAGAAGAAGGCAGACCAGGGCCGCTTTGTCGGCTCTGCAGTCATCTGGCATCTCGGCTGCTTCCAGCTTTTGTCTCCATTATCCCCAGGATCCAGATTGGAGCACTGATCATTTCATCTGCATTCTAAGCTGCACAGTGCCAGTGGGATGTGTGTTAAACTAGTGGTGGTATTTTTTTTTTTTTTTTTTTTTTGCCAATCATTGAGAGCTTGTAAGGTTGCTGAGGTTGGTTGGCCTTGAACTCTTGGCCTCGCCTTCGCAAGCGCCACGACATCCGGCCGGAGCCACTTTGGGCCCCATGGTGGTATTTTTTGAGGACATTTCATAGAATCTTCCAGGTAGTACTTCTTACCTTTCACTGGCAATAACTGGGGTTTCTTTTACTAAGAGAAATTGATTGGCTATTGGGATAGGCAGATAGTAGTCTCTGCTATGTTATTGAGCACCTACTATGTGCCAGGCACGGTGTCAGCCCCTGGAGATAAAGGTCTTGACATAGAATCATGTACAATGCAGGTTAAGAACTATGGTCAGTCCTACTTCTTCATTGGTGAATAATTTTTTTTTTTTTTTTTTTGAGACGGAGTTTTGCTCTTGTTACCCAGGCTGGAGTGCAATGGCATGATCTCGGCTCACTACAACCTCCGCCTCCTGGGTTCAGGCGATTCTCCTGCCTCAGCCTCCTGAGGAGCTGGGATTACAGGCACGCGCCACCATGCCCAGCTAATTTTTTTGTATTTTTAGTGGAGATGGGGTTTCACCATGTTGACCAGGATGGTCTTGATCGGTTGACCTCATGATCCACCTGCCTCGGCCTCCCAAAGTGCTGGGACTACAGGCTTGAGCCACCACGCCCGGCCTTTTTTTTTTTTTGAGGTGGAGTTGCGCTCTTGTTACCCAGGCTGGAGTGCAATGGCACGATCTCTGCTCACCGCACCCTCCGCCTCCTGGGTTCAAGCAATTCTCCTGCCTCAGCCTCCCGAGTAGCTGGGACTACAGGCACGCACCACCATGCCCAGCTAATTTTTTGGATTTTTAGTAGAGATGGGGTTCACCTTTTTGACCAGGATGGTCTCGATCTCTTGACCTCGTGATCCACCCGCCTCGGCCTCCCAAAGTGCTGGGATTATAGGTGTGAGCCACCGCGCCCGGCCCATTGGTGAATAATGTAAAAAAGAAAACGTCGGGGTGCAGTGGCTCACACTTGAAATTCCAGCACTTTGGGAGGCTGAGATGGGCAGATCACCTGAGGTCAGGAATTTGAGACCAGTATTTGTTTACATATGCCACTGTTTCCTTTTTTTTTCTTTTTTTCTTTTTTATTTTTTTGAGACAGAGTCTTGCCCTGTAGCCCAGGCTGGAGTGCAGTAGCACAGTCTTGGCTCACTGCATCCTTTGCCTCCCGGGTTCAGGCAGTTGTCCTGCCTTAGCCTCCCGATTATCTGGGATTACAGATGTGCACCACTATGCCTAGCTAATTTTTGCATTTTTAGTTTCACCATGTTGGTCAGGCTGGTCTTGAACTCCTGACCTCATGTGATCCACCCACCCCTGGCTTCCCCAAGTGCTGGGATTACAGGTGTGAGCCACACGCCCAGCCTAGAATTTTTTTTTTTTAAGATTTAAAATATAAGCCTAGTTCAGAGTATTTTGCCAAGATGAAGTGTAGCGCAAATTGGATGTGTACGTAGAGTAACCTATTAAATTGATTAACTGTTGTCAAAGAAAACCCAGGCACATCAAGGGAATTATAGTTGGTGCCCATCCAGATATTATATAGGAATTCATGGTTTCTTCTTGGTCCTCTTCTGAATTACCTGTCTAATGAACAATTATTTCATTGTTTTTGAAAACATAGTTACATTTCATCATTGCTCAAAATCATGTTTAAAAACATCAGCCATTCATCATGATTATATGGAGAACCTTTAAAAGACCTAAAGTTTCTCATTCAGGAGGTCTGGCATAGGCCCAAGAATTTGCACTTATAATAGGTTCCCAGGTGATGCTAATGTTCCTGGCCTGATTTCACATTGAGAACCACGGCTTAAAATCATGCTACATTTTGTTTGCTTCATTTGTGGACTCAGATTTTCTTACTCCTACAGCCTGGACTCCAGCCACGCTGAAGTAATTGTAGCTACAATTATTGCCACACCGTTTATTTAATCAGTTCCTTTAGATGTGTTGTTTCCTCTGCCTGCAACACTCATTTCTCTCACTTCCTTTCTTCATCTGACCAACTCATAGTTCAGGTTTCCTTTCCCTAAGGAAGATCTCCCCAGGACCTCCCTTTGGCATGTGGAAAAGGGTTGATACTTTGAAGCTGGCTAGATTTGTGTTTAAAGTCTCTTGTTGACACTAACTGGTTTTGTAACATTGCACCAAATACTATCTCTCTCTGTGTCTCCATTTTCTTATGTATAAAACAGGGAAGATGCTGATGATAGTAGTGATATCATCCAATATCTACTGAACATTTGTTAAGTGCCAGGCACTATGCTGAGCCCTCTGCCTGCCTTATCTCATCTAGTTTTTTTTTTTTTTTTTTTGGGGAAGCCATAGGGTCTTTATTTTTTTTATTTTTGAGTGAAAATCCAGTTTGAGCATTTTACCAGTGAGAATCCATTCTGATAGTTTATATACATTGAAACACAGTAGAAAAGGACATTGTATACTTTTTCTAACAGAGTATTGTGTGAGTTATTTTGTTTTTACCAATTGGAAAATCATCTAGTTTTTATATTTACCCTTTCATGCTTACCCATAGGTACCTTATGTACCTCAATTTTTAGGTGAAGGACTTGAGGCTCCCAGAGATTGAGGAGCTTGTCTTCCATCCCACAGCTGGAACATGGTAGAGACAGGATATGGACCCAGGTCTTTCTGTCTCATCTGTACTCTTAGTTCTTGTTGTATATACTTACAGCATTTATGAAGACAGACTAAAACAGTGTGACAGTGGCTAAGCATAGGCTTTAGAGTCAGACGGGCACAGGTTCAAATCCTAGCTCTGTCCTTTATTGATTGTATGACCTTGAGTGAGTTACTTGGTTTTGCCTCGTCTTGGTTATCTCATCTTTCCTTTAGTTTTCTTATCCTGGAAATGGGAATAATAATATGTTAGTTTCCCCCTTATCTGCAGATGATATGTTCGAAGACCCCAGTGGATGCCCAAAACCCCAGGGATGGTACTGAGCCCTATATATACCATGTTTTTTCTTATGCCTACATACCTGTGGTTAATTTACAAATTAAGCACAGTAAGATTAACAGCAGTAACTAATTATAAAGTGGAACAGTTATAACAATATGCCAGCATCACTACCTTTGAGCTTTTTGGCCATGATTAAGTTAAACAATAGTTACTTGAACGTAAGCACTGTGATACCGCTATAGTCTGTCCGATAACCTAGAGAGTTACTAAGTGACTTGCACAGAAACTGGATTAAAAAAATAAAAGAGCTACTAAGTGATTAACGGTGGGTAGCGAGTGTACACTGCATGGACATGCTGCACAAAGGGATGATTTACATCCCAGTCTAGACAGAGTGAGACAGTGTTAGATTTTATCACACTACCGAGAATGACATGCAATTTAAAACTTAGGAGTTGTTTATTTCTGGAGTTTTTCATTTAATGTTTTCAGACTGAGGTTGACTACAGAGAACTAACTGAAACTGTAGATGAAGGATTACTGAAATAGTATCCATTAAGGATGATAATAATACCTATCCTAGGGTTGTTGTGAGGATTAAGTTAGAATAACATAAAGCCCTTAGCCAAGTGCCTGGTATATAATAAGTGGTTGAAAATGTTGCCTATTGTCTTTATTATTATTATTATTATTATTATTATTATTATTATAAGGATGATGATCATATGTATTGTGAATGATGGTGGTAGTATTTACTTCATATAGTTGTGAGGATTAAATTACTACAAAGCCTTTAGAATAGCACCTGGCACATAGTAAGTGCTCAGAATGGTACTTATTATTAGCGTGTTATTATTTCTATTGTTAAATGCTTATGCCCTGTTCCCCTCTCTTTCCCCACCCCAAAATAATGAGTGTGAAACCCCCAGGACAGTAGCAGGTGCACCATAGGCTTTTGTTAATGTTCTTACACATGATCCTATAAGCTTGTTTAGGGCAAAGGTAGTCTTAAAGTCATGAAATGTTTGTCTCAATGAAGCAAAGTGGGCACCCAATTTGAATAGCTGTAGTAGGAAACTGACATGGCAGGTTGGGAATTTTGGCATTACAGTAACAGTTATATTTGAAACTACTTGGAGGTGACCTTTGATATTTTTCCCTTTGTTTCTTTGTTTAGTTTGCCTGCATTGGTAAACTATATAAATGGGATCATGGTCTGTGCTTTCTTCTGGCAGTTTTTTTTTCTTAACATTTTCTTTTGAGATTTACCCGTGTTATGGTATATAGCTATATCATCAGTTTTAACTGCCAAAATACTATTCCCTGGTATAACAGAGATTATTTATACATTTTTACTATTGATGAACATTTGGGTTGTTTTTAGTTTGGAGCTGTGCACATTTTTCAAGGTGTTTTCTTCAAGAGTTTCTCTAAGATACATACTTTGGATTAGAATAGCTGGATTATGAGCAGTGTGCATCTTCCACTTTTTTAGGTAATGCCAAATTAACTTTTAGAGAGTTTGCACTAGTTTATACTCCCACCATCAGAATATAAAATTCCTGGGCTGGATGCAGTGGCTCACACCTGTAATCCCAGCAGTTTGGGAGCCCATGGTGGGCGGATTTTCTGAGGTCAGGAGTTTGAGACCAGTCTGGCCAACATGGCGAAACCCTGTCTCACTAAAAGTACGAAAATGGCACACGCCTGTAATCCCAGCTACTTGGAGGGTGAGGCAGGAGAATTGCTTGAACCTGTTGAATGGAGATTGCAGTGAGCCGAGATTGCATCACTGCACTCCATCCTGGGAGACAGAGCAAGACTCCGTCTCAAAAAAAATAAAAAAATTCCCAATGGTCCTTATCCTCACCAGCCTGGCTTTTTTTTTCTTTTTTTTCCAGTTGAGTAAGAACAAAATGGTACCTACTTATGATTTAATTTATACTTCTCTAATATTGAGTTTGGGCATCTTATATTTTCATTGGCCGTTTGTGTTTCTCTTCTGTGAAACGCCTGTTTATGACCTTTGCCCATTTTTTAATGGGTGTTTTTTGTTGTTGTTTTTATAGTGTTTGTCTGATCTATATGTTGCAGATTGCTTCTCTCAATAGTTATCTTTTAACTTCCGTTTTGATATATTTTTTGCCAATGCTATCACTTTAATAGAATTTAAAAAGATGTTTTGATGAATGTAAGTTTTAAATTTGTATTTATCAATCTTTTTTCTTTAGAGTTTTTTGTACAGAAAATTTTCCTTATTCTCAGGTTATAAAAGTGGCCCATTTTTTTTTTTTCTAAAACTTAAAGCAAATTTGTCTTCATGTTAATCTGGAATTTATTAATCAATATGGAATTTATTTTTTTGTATGAGGTAGAGATTCATTTTCACTTTTTTTTCTATAAAGATGACCAGTTTCCCAGAACCGTCTATGGAAATACAGTCAGCACTTTGTATCCATGGGTTCCACATCCATAGGTTCAACTAACCTCACATCAAAAACATTCAGGGGGAAAAATTCCATAGAGTTCTCAAAACCACAACTTGAACTTGCTGCGTGCTGAATACTACGTTGAGTCTACGTGAATGAAGTGATGTGTGGGTATTGTATTAGGTATAAGTAATTTAGAGACGCTCTAAAGTATTAAGGAAGATGTATGTAGGTTATATGCAAATACTGTACCATTTTATATGAGAGACAGGGGTTTTGCCGTGTTGGCCAGGATGGTCTCAATCACCTAACCTCAGGTGATCTGCCCGCCTCGGGCTCCCAAAGTGTTGGAATTATAGGCCTGAGCCACCATACCTGGCTAAGATCTCCTTCTTTCTTTAGTCTATCCTCGTGCCATATACCACTCCAATTACTACAGTTTTAGAAAATGTCTTAGAATTGGCCAGGTGTGGTAGCTCACACCTGTAATCCCAGCACTTTGGGAGGCTGAGTTGGGCCGATCACTTGAGGTCAGAGTTAGAACCCAGCCTGGCTGACACGGTGAAAACCCATCTTTACCGAAAAAATTAAAAATTAGCTGGGTGTGATGGTGGGCGCCTGTAGTCCCAGGAAATGGAGGCAGAAGTTGCAGTGAGCCAAGATTGCACCACTGCACTCCAGCCTGGGTGACAGTGAGACTGTTTCAAAAAGGAGAAGAAAAAAGAAGGAAAGAATAATGTAACCTCCCTGCTTAATTCTTCTCTAGGAATGTCTTTGTTTTTTTTTTGAGATGGAGTTTTGCTCTTGTTACCCAGGCTGCAGTGCAATGGCGCTATCTTGGCTCACCGCAACCTCTGCCTCCTGGGTTCAAGCGATTCTCCTGCCTCAGCCTCTCGAGTAGCTGGGATTACAGGCATGTGCCACAGTGCCTGGCTAATTTTGTATTTTTTAGTAGAGACTGGCTTTCTCCATGTTGGTCAGTCTGGTCTTGAACTCCCAGCCTCTGGTAATCCGCCCGCCTCAGCCTCCCAAAGTACTGGGATTGCAGGCATGAGCCACCGTGCTCGGCCATAAATGTCTTGGCTGTGTTTAAGCCCTTTGTTCCTCCATATATATTTAAAAATCAACTTGCCTGATTACATGAAAAATCAGAATAAATTTACATTGAATCTGTAGGTAACTTGAGGGAGGATTGCCATTTTTACGATGTTAAGCCATTCTATATCCATAACACAGTAGACCCTCCTTTTACTTAGGTCTTCTTCAGTGTCCTTTAATGGTACTGTATTTTGTAGTGTTCTTCATAAAAGTCTTGTACTTTATTTGATAAATTTATTCAGTACCTTCTTTTCATTGGTAATGTAAATATGTGGGTTGTTTTCATTTATTTGTTTATTTTATGTATTTATTTAGATGGAGTCACTCTGTTACCCAGGGTGGAGTGCGGTGGTGTAATCTTGGCTCACTGCAACCTCTGCCCCCTAGATTCAAGAGATTCTCCTGCCTCAGCCTCCCCAATAGCTGGCATTACAGGTGTGAGTCACCACACCCAGCTAATTTTGTATTTTTCATAGAGACTGGGTTTCACCATGTTGGCCAGGCTGGTCTCTAACTCCAGACCTCAGGTGATCCACCCACCTTAGCCTTCCAAAGTGCTGGGATTATAGGCATGAGCCACCACACGGTGTAAGCCACTGCACCAGGCTGTGTATTGGTTTTAAATATTCTTTTAGTTGCTGGTGTATACAAATGTAAATGACTTTTGTATATCTGTATCCTGCAGCTTTTCTAATGTTTTGTGGTTTTGCCTAGGCTAGGTCTTCTAATAGTAATAAGCAACCTTGGTTTAAAACAGTGGTTCTTAAGGGGGGCAGTTTGCTCCTCAGGGGACATTTGGCAGTGTCTGGAGACCTTTTGGTTGTCCTAGTTGGGGAAGTGGAAGTGACACTACTGGTCTGTAATAGAAAGAGGCCCTGGTACTGCTACACATCCTGCAGTCGTAGGACAGCCACCACAGCAAAGGATTTGTCCAGCCCCAAGTGTCAGTTGTGCCCAAGGTTGAGAAGTCAGATTTTAAGGGGAATGCCTTAAACAATATCTTATTATTATGCAGAATTTCAAAAAATAAAATGGTAAGCAGAATCCGCAGTACCAACAGTTAACCATTGTAGGCCAGTAGTATTAACTCCCCTTCTTCTCCCAACTTCTGCTGAATTATTATATTAAAACAAATACAAGCTATCACATCACTTCATGTGTAAATCTTTCTCTGTGTGTCACTAAAATAGAGGTTCCCAAATTATAGTTTCAGCATACCTGAAAAATCTTTCAGCCCTTCCCAGGAGATGTCCAAGGTTAAAACTGTTTTCACAGTAATACTAATATGTTATTTGAATTTTCATTCTGTTGACGTTTATGCTGATAGTGCAAAAGAGCTGGTATATGAAACTGTGGATGCCTCAGCACAAATCAAGGGAGTGGCACGAAACTGTATTTAGTAGTCATTGTACTTGTAGTGCTGTCTTATTCTCTTCTGCTTAAAAACAAACCAACTAGATTTAACTAAAAATGTCATTCATGGCCAGGTATGGTGACTCATGCCTATAATCCCAGCACTTGGGGAGGCTGAGGCTGGTGGATCACCTGAGGTCGGGAGTTCGAGACCAGCCTGACCAACATGGAGAAACCCCTTCTCTACTAAAAATATAAAATTAGCCAGGGGTGGTGGTTCACGCCTGTAATCCCAGCACTTTGGGAGGCCAGAGGTGGGTGGATCACATGAGGTCAGGAGTTTGAAACCACCCTGACCAACAAGGTGAAACCCTGTCTCTTAAAAAAAAAAAAAGGAAGTTAACATCTTTTGCAACCTTATCTCTGAAGTGACATCCTATCACTTTGCCATATTCATTAGAATCAAATTCGTAGGCCCAGCTAAAATCAAGTAGAGGGGATTACATAAACGTAGGAATATCAGGAGTTGGAAACCCTCAGGTGCTATTTTAGAAGCAGTCTTCCAGCCTGCCCTCTGGTCCCCAATGACTCATGTCTCTTGCATCTGCCCTCTTAATTTGTTCCTTCCCCCAGGTCCCCAAAAGTCTTATTCCATTACAGTATCAGTTCAAAGCCTAGAATTTTGTCATCTAAATCAGGTCCAGTTGTGAATGAAGTTTATGGGTGAAGTTTCTTCCTTTCTTTTTTTCTTGAGACAGGGTCTCACTCTGTTGGCCAGGCTAGAGTGCAGTGGTGCAATCATGCCTCACTGAAGCCTCAACCTCCTGGGTTTAAGTGATTCTCCTGCCTCAGCCTCCTGAGTAGCTGGGATTACAGTTGCATATCACCACATCTGGCTAATTCTTTTGATTTTCAGTGGAGATAGGGATGTTGCCCAGGCTGGTTTCATACTCCTGGGCTCAGCCTCCCGCAGTGCTAGGATTATAGGTGTGAGCCACTGCACCTGGCTGAAGTTTCTTAAATATAGTTCCTTGAGTACAGTTCCACTCAATATGAAGAAATGTGATATTAAAGATACAAGTTGCCAGCTGGGTGCAGTGGGTCACACTTGTAATCCCACCACTTTGGGAAGCAGAGGCAGGTGGATCACTTGAGGCTAGGAGTTTGAGACCAGCTTGACCAACAAGGTGAAATCCCGGAAAATGTTAGCAGTTCCTTGATTGGTCCCAAGGTGTAGGAATAATTGCTTATGGTTCTTAGGTCTGCTCTCCTGGCTCTTGATTCCACCTCTGAGTTACTCTTCCTTTTCATGAAGGATTGCATGTGTTAGCAGCTGTGCAGTGTTAGCAGGCTGCTTCCTGCCAGTGGAATTTTGAGAGTCTAGTGGCCTCTTTTCATTTTGTACTATTGCTGGGGTTTTTTGGTCCAACCTGGCAGTGTTGCTGCTGATACAATTTTCTCAAAAACTTTGTAAGTCTTTTGTGAAATTCACCGGCGTTCATTCCATTGGGTAATAGTCACACCCACAAATCTAAGATACAGTCTTCTTTACTTTGTGCTCTTTCTCACGTGGCTGAGGGACAATGTTCTTAAGCTCCCTAGAGGCCTTGTTAAATTGAGAGGACCTGTGAGGCACACTCTTAATTTCATTAAAGAGCGCTTTGTATGACAGAATTACTGGGAACCATTTTACAAGAACTCCACCACAGAGGTTGTATTTTGGCAAATTGAAGTAGTCATCTGACTTTGTTTAATCATAAGCTACAAATATAGTAAGCTACATTAATAGATTTTCTAATGTTTATTTAACTTTGAATTTGTGGAAAAAACCCAACTTGGTCATGATTTATCATCTGATCATTGTTTCTGGATTTGGTATGCTAATTTTTGGTTTAGAGTTTTTATATCTGTTTCATGAGTGACACTGACCTATAATTTTCCTTTTTCTTACACTCTGTGTCTGTTTTTTTTTTTTATATAGTTGTGCTTCCCTTACAAATTACTTTTGATTGTCTTTTCCCCCAAGTTTGGATCACATTTTTCTGATGCTCTAGGTTTGAGTGATTTTGGAGTTACATTTTGTGTCTCCAAGTCTTGTTAAAATCCTTGGGAGAATGCTGATCTTGCTTTTGTTCTGGTAGACCGTCAAGCTGGTTAGGTTCTAAACCACAAGTTTTCTCACCTTCTGTGAATAGTATTTCCAGTACTATTAGTTCAAAGATTGTGCTATGCTGCTTTGGGTCTTTCCTATCCACAGACCATTTATGAGTTTGTTTGGTGCTGTAGTGACGGTTTGTATTTGAATTTATTCTCAGAGCCTTTGCTGTACTTCCCTGAATCTCTCTCATGTGTGAGCTAGCTGGTTCATGTGTAAAATTACGGGAAACCCTTTCTCTGGCTCTTACTTTTCCCGGATTTCCCACATACTCTCGGGCACCCAGAAGCTCCTTTCATTGTTAATTCTAGCCAGAGTTTGGATTTCTTTCAGAGTTTTAGCTGCCTGCAATCTGTTTCTGTATGGCTAGTACTACTCTTAGGGCGAAGAGCTCAGAGAAAGTGTTAAAAATAATGAGAATGATTCTTACACTCCTGATACCACTTTGGTCTTTCCCAATTATTTTTGCCTGAAGTGATGGGTTTTGTCCAGAGTTTTTGCTGCTCACATTTGTGCATAGTATGGACTTAGGATTCTAATTTTATTCTAAGGATCTTTATATTTCTCAAGAGTTTTTTTTTTTTTTTTCTTTAAGTCTTAGGTTCTTAGAGGGTTACTTTTGGTCTACTTAATTCTGGTTTGGCAATAATTTTCTCTTTAGTGTTTTGAAGATATTATTCCACCATCCACTAGTTGCAGATTGCTGTTGAAAAATCTGCTGCCAGTAACTGTCAGGCCTTTGTTATATGTCATTTCTCTGACCATCTTAAGTTCTTTATCTGTTGTGTTTTTTGTTTTTACTACTTTATTTGGTGAATAGATGTGGATTTCTTCTTTTGTTTAGCTTGGTAAATGCTCTTCTTGCAAATATGGAAGGTTTTTAAATTATAGGTTTAGTTTCTTTAGATAGTATAGGTCTATTTATTTCTTCTTAAATGAGCTTTGGTAGTTTGTGTCTTTCAAGTAATTTGTCCGTTTCCTCTAAGTTGTTGAATTTACAGGCATAAAGTTGTTCATAATCCTTACTGTCATTTTCAGTCCATATAATCTGCAGTAATCTGTGGAACCCTGCATGTCTGAAATCAGTAATTTTTACTTGGAATATGTTGAGTTCCTTGGATCAGTGAGTCTTATAGTTTATATAAAATTTGGAAAAAAAAATACTTTTTTTTCCAAAAATTTTTTTCTCCTTTCTCCTTTCCTTCAGGACTCCAATTACACACATATAAGACTGTTTGAAATGTTTCCACAGTTCACTGATTTTTTTCAATTTTATTTTCAAAAATAGACTTTGTTTTTTATAGCAGTTCTAGATTCATGGCAAAATTGAACAGAAAGTGTAGAGAGTTCCCATGTATGATTCACCCACACACATGCACAGCCTACCCCAATATCAGTATCCTACTGGTATATTTGTTAAAATCGATGAATTTATATTGACACATTGTAACCGAAATTCCATAGTTTACATTAGGGTTCACTCTGGCATTGTACATTCTATGGGTTTTGACAAATATACAGAGGCCATATAGCTACCATTTCATTACCATACAGAATATTTTCACTGTCCTAAAAATCCTCTGTATTCCCCCTATTTATCCTTCCCTTTTCCAACCCCTGGCAACAACTGATCTTTCACTCTAGCCATAGTTTAGCCTTTTCCAGAATGTCATAGAGTTGGAATCATACAGTGTGTAACCTTTTTAGACTGGGCTTTTTTGCTTAGTAATATGCACTTTGCTCCACGTCTTGATAGTTTATTTCTTTTTAGTGTTGATGTCAATACAGGATAAGTATCTTATCCAAAATGCTTGGGCCAGAGGTGTTTCAAATTTTGGATTTTGAAATATTTGCATATACATGATTAGATAGCTTGGGAATGGGACTCAAGTTTAAACATGAAATTCACTTATGCTTCATATTACACCTTATGCACACAGGCTCAAGGTGATTTTGTAGATATTTTGAATAATTTTGTTAATGAAACAGTGTATTAAGTACTTATGTGTGGAATTTTCCACTTGTAGAATCATGTGAAATAAAATTTTTTATTTTGGAGCATTTCAGATTTTTGGATTAGGGATACTCAACATGTACTTGAATGACTGTACTCCATAAACTGTGGAATAACTGTTTTAATGCATTTGAGAATTCTAACATCTGTATCATTTGAAGTTGATTAATGTTCTCATTACGAGTTATATTTCCCTGTTTATACGCATGCCTGGTAATATTTGATTGGATGTCAGGTGTTATAAATTGTACTTTTCTGGTTGCTGGACACTTTTTGTTTGGTTTTTGTTTTTGTTTTTGTTTGTTGGATATTTTTGCAGTTCTACAAATACTCTTGAGCTTTGTTCTGGGATGCAGTTAATTTACTTGACCAGTTTGATCTTTGGGAATTTTGCCTTTATGATTTGTTAGGTGAGTCTGAAGAAATACTTAGTCTATGCCTGATTATTCCCCATTACTGAGTCAAGACCTGGCTGAGTACTCTACCAATATCCAATAAATTATGAGTTTATTCACTCTGGGTGGGAAGAGCAAGCACTATTCCTTGTTCTATGTGCATTCTGGGCACAGTTCCCTGTGCATTCATTCTTTCTGCTTAGCACATCTCTAGAATTCTCTCTGTATATAGCTCTCTCCTCTTTGATTCTCTGTCCTGAAAACTCCAGCTAGGACTTTCAGCTCCATTTCTCGACTTGGAATCTGCTGTACCTGGCCTGTGTCTCTCTTCCTGTAGCACAGCCTGGAGATTTTCTCAAGGCAGTAAACCGGGGCAGTCATGGGGATCACTTTGTTTCTCATTTCTCAGGGAAACACTGTTCTTCATTGCCCCTAATATCCAGTGTCTTGAAAATTGTTATGCATGTATGTGTATTGTCCTGTTTTTTTTTTTTTGGTTCTTTCAGCCTGGAATATCCCACTGGATTACTTTGAAGCCTTTCATTTATAGATATTTCAATATGGTCTTTTGAAAGATAAGCACTCTTTACTTTTTTCTGAAACCTTTTATATTGTCTGAACTCGTCACCCGTGGGCAGCACTGTGGGGCTGTGTTTATGAAACATTTAAAGCTTATATACTAGTTTGCTTTATTTCCCAGTATATCAGTTTTGATCAGTAACAGTCATTTGATAGATTAGTGTCCACCTTTAAATTTTTTTTTTGTTGTTATTTAGTCTTTATTTAATAATCATAAACTTAACTCTGCAATCCAGCTAGGCATGGAAGGGAACAAGGAAAACATGGAACCCAAAGGGAACTGCAGCGAGAGCACAGATTTTAGGATACTGCGAGCAAATGGGGTGGAGGGTGCTCTCCTGAGCTACAGAAGGAATGGTCTGGTGGTTAAGATAAAACACAAGTCAAACTTATTAAAGTTGTCCACAGTCTGCAATGGTGATCTTCTTGCTGGTCTTGCCGTTCCTGGACCCAGAGCGCTCCATGGCCTCCACAGTATTCATGCCTTCTTTCACCTTGCCAAAGACCACATGCTTGCCATCCAACCACTCAGTCTTGACAGTGCAGATGAAAAGCTGGGAACCATTTGTGTTGGGTCCAGCATTTGCCATGGACAAGATGCCGGGACCTGTATGCTTTAGGATGAAGTTCTCATCATCAAATCTCTCCCCGTAGATGGACTTGCCACCAGTGCCATTATGGCATGTGAAGTCACCACCCTGACACATAAACCCTGGAATAATTCTATGAAAGCAGGAACCCTTATAACCAAATCATTTCTCTCCAGTGCTCAGAGCACGAAAGTTTTCTGCTGTCTTTGGAAACTTGTCTGCAAACAGCTCGAAGGAGATGCAGCCCAAGGGTTCGCTGTTGACAGCAATGTCAAAGAACACGGTGGGGTTGACCATGGCTGATACTCAAGGCTCCAGGCGTCGTCGTCTGCAAAGCCTTAAATTTTAAAAAAAATTTTGGGCAGCTAATGCTGCCCCAAATTTAAAAATATCTCCTATTTCTTTATGTTATCCTGGATTCAGAGCCATAGAAAACTACCTAGATTCTTTAGGAAAGTCTTTGTGTGCTTGACATTCTGTTTACCATTTTCGTATATTTAAAAAATATATTTAATACATCTATTTTTCCATAAAATATATGTTGTCACATTGGGTTCAGATCTTGGCTTTAACACTTACTGACTGTGGGGCCTTGAATCAGATACTTAGCCTTCGTATGTTTCATTTTCTTCATGTGTAAAATGGTGCTAATAATGGCATTTACTTCATAGGGTTGTTAATAAGGTTTAAATGCATTAATAATATGTAAAAAGCTTAGGACTGCTATAAATATGTGTTAACTATTATTATTTTTGCTATTACTACCACAACTTCATATATTACTGCTAGTGTCCATGCCAGGAGAACCTTATCTGTTCCCTAGATGGCAGATGGATGTGTGTATACAAAGATGAGGTGACTGTGTGGTCTTGTGCTACTCTCTCTGAGTCCTCCTTGGTCTCTGGGGTGATGGTATTCCTGTCCACCGGGTCACTGTGTCCTGCTGGTAAGTGCTGCCGCATGTATTTCTGAGTCCTCCTTGGCCTCTGGGGTGATGGTATTCCTCTCCACCTGGTTTCTGAGTCCTCCTTGGCCTCTGGGGTGATGGTATTCCTCTCCACCTGGTTTCTGAGTCCTCCTTGGCCTCTGGGGTGATGGTATTCCTGTCCACCTGGTCACTGTGTCCTGCTGGTAAGTGCTGCCGCATGTATTTCTGAGTCCTCCTTGGCCTCTGGGGTGATGGTATTCCTGTCCACCTGGTCACTGTGTCCTGCTGGTAAGTGCTGCCGCATGTACTTTCTGAGTCCTCCTTGGCCTCTGGGGTGATGGTATTCCTCTCCACCTGGTTTCTGAGTCCTCCTTGGCCTCTGGGGTGATGGTATTCCTGTCCACCTGGTCAGTGTGTCCTGCTGGTAAGTGCTGCTGCAATAGTGGTCAGTGGATTGCCCAGTGGTGCTCCCTGCTTCACTGGCCCCACGTTGATTCATCCTGACTCTGAGGTTTGGCTGTCATATTCTTGGACCTGGACAGTAAGACCTATAGCCCTCAGTTACTGAAGCTCTTTGCCTCCCCTGGGGCAAAACCCTGTACCTCAGTAATTTTGTTAGCTGAATCCCCAACTCCCTTCCTCTTGTTCCATTGGACATAAAGAAAATTGGGGATGCCTTTTATGCCTTGTGGGAGTCAGAGAGCTCTGGATAACTAAATCCATGTCCTTCTATGTTGATGATTCAGCCTCCACCTTTTCATTAAAGGGCACCCTGTATAGCAGTGTCCTCCCAGAACCGCAAATGGGAAATTTAAAGATGCCTGGTTTTTAGCTTTTTCTTCAATCTGCATGTCTCTTCCCTTTTGGAGCTCTATCCTGAAGGGAGGAGATGAGGACAGACTTCTGTCGCTGCTGGTTCCTTCCCACTGTTCTCTGCTCATGTCATGAGTACATCAGAAGCCTGGGCTGGGTAGATTTTTCTTTTCCTCTGCCACTTTTCTTTGGGCATAATGGTAGGTGTGATACTGGGAACATACGAAAACGTGTTGGGAGATACTTTTTAAAATATCCTTGGTTGGGTGTGGTGTGGTGGCTCATGCCTGTAATCCCAGCACTTTGGGAGGCTGAGGCGGGTGATCACCTGAGGTCAGGAGTTTGATACTAGCCTGGCCAATGTGGTGAAACCCTGCCTCTACTAAAAATGCCAAAAAATTAGTCAGGTATGGTGGTGCGCACCTGTAGTCACAGCTACTGGGGAAGCTGAGGCATGAGGATCACTTAAACCTGGGCGGCGGAGGTTGTTGTGAGCCCGAATTACTCCATGACACTCCAGCCTGGGTGACAGAGTGAGTCTCTGTCTCAATTAAAAATAAATAAATAAAATAAAATAAAATAAAATCCATGTTAAATAGGTAAAAGGAAAAAGAATATTTTAGGATAAAGGTGGGGGTGCCAGTTTGGATAGGAACTAGGGAAGATTTCTCTGAGGACATAGCATCTGAACAATTTCAAGGCCGTTTTGTAGTATTGACAAAATTTAATACTAGGATCAAGATTGCTTGTGTGCAGAGATAAAAGATGGCTGTCTTATGCTGTTTTCTCCCCATACTGCAGTTAATACATTCTGTCTTTCCGGTCTTAATTGCTCAGTTTCTCGTACTAGTCTCTGTAACAACACGTTTATATGCTGCTTGTCGGTATAGAGTCCTAGTATGTACAGGCTGACAAAAACCCGAGACAATATTTCTTCAAGCAGGCTACCAGTTTCAGAACCATCTGGAACACTTTTTAAATTGCACCTCTGGAACCCACTCCAGCGTCATAATCACTCACAGTTTCATTTGGAATCTGATACTGTTGAATTTATCATGTTATTTGAGGACAAGCACCTTGTCATTGATGTCTTTTTAGCCACACAGCATTGTAAATTCTAAGTAAATGTTTGATAAATTGATTTATTAGGAAGCTAGGAGAGAGGGATTTCAAGTGGTTTAAAAAGTTTTGCTATTTGGGGGAGACATCAGCAAAACTGCCATAGTAAAGAAGTGTAAAATTTTACCATAAGAGCAGCAGAAGAACTGGCAAAACCTGTCAGAATCAACTTTTTCAGAACTCTAGAAATTAGCTGAAGACTTGGAAAAAATGTGAGGAGTGCTTATTCACAAAAAATGGCTGAAACTCATAAGAACAGTGAGCGTACCCAAGCCCCATTCCCTGTTCCTCGTGTCAGCTGGGGCTGAAATAACAGCCTGTGTTCCCGTACTGGAGGGAGCAGCAGAACAGATCTCAGGGCAATTATTTGCTTTGCCTTGTATGGCGGATCCCTGAAGAATGACTAAAAACCTTGTCTGTATTTCTCCTGACTCAGAGCTTGCCTAGTTCTGAGAGCAGGGAGGACAGTAATTATCAAAAACATTTATAGACAAATAATTTAGTAATTGCCTCCTGAGTCAATAGATAACATTTGGGGCAAACATTGACAGAACAGAGACTCCAGTGACTGCACATAACAGAGAATACAGATTTTACAGAATTAGTTTGGATAAGTCTTGAAACACCTACAACAATAAGCGGCAACAACAAATTCTGGAGAGGGGAGAGAATCTGATTCCCAGAGTTGCCACATTATGAGATTTTAAAATGTCTAGTGTTAAATAAAAAAGTGTAAGATATGGAACAGAGCAAGAAAAAAGCCAGGAATAGATACTGTCCCTCAGGAAGCTCAGACGTTGGAGTTTCTGGACAAACACTTTATATCAGTTATTTAACGTAATTCTTCAAGAGCTAAAGGAAACCATATCTTGAAAACAAAAAACAAAAACTAACAGAAAGCTTGAGAACAATGTCTCACCAGTAGAGAACATCAACAAAAAGAGAAGTTATGAACCAAACCAGATAGTCAGGCATGGTAGCGAGGTGAGATCCTTTCACCAGTCTAATTCTACTACTAAAAAAAAAGTAGGCCTGGTATTATTAGTCCATAGGGAATGAAGTTTAAAACCACAGTGTGATACTGTTCCATATTCACCAGAATGCTTAGTATTAAATGAATGGACATTACAGAGTAATGGCAAGGATAATGTTGGTAGGAGTTAATTGGTATAACCATTTGGGGAACTATGTTATTATGGCTAGTTAGCAAAACATGCCTAGCTTATACCCCTGTAAATCCACTTCTACATATATTCTCAACAGAAATAAGTTATATACTTTAAAAATTACACTAAAAAACTTATACAAGAATATTTATAGCAGCAGTATTCATAGTAATAGCTAAAAACTAGAAATGGATCCAACTACCTATTACAGGGGGATGTGTAAATAAAATGTTATATTCATAAATGAGATATTACTTACCAATAAAGAGAAACCAGTGATATATGCAACATGATTGAATATCAGAAATATTATACTAAGCATATACAGCCAGATGCAAACAAGTATATTCTGTAAGTTCAAAAGGAGCTAAAACCAGTCTTTTGTGATAGCAGTTATTCTGCGGGGACTGACTGGGAAGCAACACCAAAGAGAGTCTTGAAGGCTAGAAATGGTCACTCCTCTATCTGGGTGGTACCTACATACCTGTATACATAAATGTGAGTTACACGCTTCAGACAGTATTGCTGTTCTTTAAGATATGTGTCTACTCCATATTATGAAGGATAATTTTTAGGATTCTAAAAAATATCTTGATTGCTTGTCAATGTTACTCAAATCAAGGATATATAATATTGTAAAGTTCAATTGTCCTAGAAGGAAATTCAATTATAGTTTCATTATTTGTAACTGTTAAAAGCATTAATTAAGATATAAGCATATTAAACAATTTATCTTTTAAGACATAAACATAAAAATAGGTCTACTGATGAGTCTGTTGATTACCCAATTGCATTTTAGCCAGTATTTAAATATTTGGTCACGCATGTTATTTTTGAAGTCCAGAATGTGCTCGGGGTAATCATCAGCAACAGTTAACCAAATTGGTTCTGTTACTTCATGCTGGAGGACCAGAGCAGGATGAGTCAGTAAGGGGACTTTTGAGAAATGAAATGCCAGTGTTTTTGCAACTATTTGTAGGCCATAAAAAAAATCAGATTTGTTCTTGTAAAGAATGCAGGACTGGCCAAACACTGAGATGTTGCTGCACAGAGAAAATAAAACAGCTAGAGACAAAACTACAACAGAGCTGCTTTCATTCCCAACTGCGGAATAAACACTGAGATATGACCGAGACATGGGGGAGCGAAAGGGTAAACAATGGAGGAGAGAGAGATTTTTCTTTTTTACCTTATGCTAACTATTAATCTGAAGCTAGAAATGCTGATTTTATCTGAGGAATTAGAAACAGCTTTCCGCGGTTATTCAGCCAGATGCAAACAAGTATATTCTGTAAGTTCAAAAGGAGCTAAAACCAGTCTTTTGTGATAGCAGTTAGAATAGTGGTTATTCTGCTGGGACTGACTGGGAGGCAACACAAAAGAGACTGTTGAGGGCTAGAAATGATCACTCCCTTATCAGTGTTTGTTGATGTTCAACAAATGTTTGTTGAGCTCCCGTTATGTATCTAGAACCATCCTGGGCACTTAAGATACGGCAGCAGACAAAACAAAAATTCCTGCCCTTATGGAACATATATTGGAGGGGGTGTGGCAGGAATGCATACACATATTATACATGTAGCAGTGAGGTTACATTAGGAAGCCTCTTTTTCTTTTTTTTTTCTTGTGAGACAGAGTTTCCCTCTGTTACCCAGGCTAGAGTGCAATGGTGCAATCTTGGCTCACAGCAACCTCCTATCAGGCTCAAGCAATTCTCCTGCCTCAGCCTTCCAAGTAGTTGAGGTTACAGGCATGTGCTACCATGCCTGGCTAATTTTTTTTTTTTTTTTTTTTTTTTGAGACAGAGTCTCTCGCTGTCACCCAGGCTGTAGTGCAGTGGGATGATTGGCTCACTGCAATCTCCACCTCCTGGGTTCAAACAATTCTCCTGCTTCAGCCTCCTGAGTAACTAAGACTATAGGCGTGCGCCACCACGCCTAGCTAATTTTTTTGTATTTTTAGTAGAGATGGGGTTTCACCACGTTGGCTAGGATGGTGTTGATCTCCTGACCTTGTGATCTGTCACCTTGGCCTCCCAAAGTGCTGTGATTATAGGCATTAGCCATTGTGCCCAGCCAAGGTGGCTACTTTTTAAACTATGCCATAGATTAGCCTTCAACTATACATGCCTTATGAAACCTCCAGTTTAGTGCTGCTGTTGATAACCCTTTTACATTTTCTAATCAGACCTTCCTCAGCACTTTAGTAATGAAATCTGCTTGTATGAATCAAGGTTGATGTGTCTTACTCAGAGGCAAAGAATAGAATAAGAAATAGATCCAAACAACACAAGAACAGAAAATGAAATACCGCATATTCTCACTCATAGGTGGGTGATGAACAATGAGAACACATGGACACAGGGAAGGGAGTACTACACACTGGGGTCTATTGGGGGGAATAGGGGAGGGACAGCCGGGGGGAGGGTAGCAGGGGAGGGATAGCATGGGGAGAAATGCCAAATGTGGGTGAAGGGGTGGAAGGCAGCAAAACACACTGCCATGTGTGTACCTATGCAGCTATCTTGCATGTTCTGCACATGTACCCCAAAACCTAAAACGCAATAAAAAAAATAAATTAAAAAAAGAATTAAACATAACACTTTTTAAAGGAAAAAAAAAAAAAGAAATAGATCCAAACATAGGGGAATGTAGGATGGGGAATGATGTCTTACAGAAAGGAGTCAGGGTATTGAGCCCTGAAGTCAATACAGATCAAAGCTGAAATTAATTAAATAAAGAATAGGGTAAATAAAAACCAAAATCAGTTCTTTGGGAGGGTCAGTAAAAATGTAAACCGTTTGCAATACTGATAAAAATAAAAGCGAATATATATCGTAAGGGATGAGGAAGGAGAAATAATCATAGCTATAAACAAATTTCTTTCTTTTTTGAGACAGTCTCACTCTGTTGCCCAGGCTGGAGTTGGGTGGCATGATCTCAGTTCACTGCAACTTTTGCCTCCTAGGTCTAAGCGATTCTTCTGCCTTAGCCTACTGAGCAGCTCGGATTATAGGCGCGCACCACCACACCGGGCTAATTTTTGTATTTTTAGTAGAGATGGCGTTTCACCATGTTGGCCAGGCTGGTCTCGAACTCCGGACCTCATATGATCCACCCACCTTGGCCTCCCAAGTGCTGTGATTACAGGCATGAGCCACCGCACCCAGCCAGAAGGCATTTTTAAAAAATGATATGAGATTACATGAAAGTACATTTGGAATACGTTTGAAAGTCTAGAAACAATATCTGATTTTTCAAGATAGTTGGAGAACTTAAGTAGGTTGATTAGCATCAAAATGACCAAAACGTGATTAAGAGATACTTAAACAGGAAGAGATGACACACAACTGAATTATTTCTAATCAGTAAAGAACAGATGAGTCCAGTGCTACGTAAGCTCTTTTGACTCATAGGAAAAGATGGAAAATTCCCTGTTCATTTAATGAAGCTATGATTTAATGATAAAACCTAATAGAAATTATATAAAAGAAAACTTTAAATTAGGTTTCTTACACATAGCTAAAACCATAAATAAAATACCAGTAAATAGAATTCAGGAGCGTAGCAAAGATTGATAAGTTTTTATGACCAAATGGTTTTATTTCAGCAATAAAAGAATAGTTCAGTAATAGAAAAATCTATCAGCCGAATTTACTGCATCAGTAAATTAAGGGAGAAAACCATATGATCATATCATTCAATGCTGAAAAGGCTCTGGGTAAAATTCCGTTGTCGTTTATACTAAAAGGTCTTAAGAAGGAACGGGAAAAAACTACCTAGATATAATAAAGACTGTGCACTCAGCATGTTTTCACTGAGCACCATTGTATGCCCAGTAATGTTCCAGCAGTTAACAAAACAGACAAACATTTCGAGCCATCTCATTTAAGACAAAAGGACGAGTTAAATGTCTAGTTTGTGAGATGGTGATAAGTGCTATGAAATAAATAAAGCAGGAAAGTTAGTAAAGCACGACCTCGTTCCCCCTCATCTTCCCAGTTGTCATATAACTTGCTTCTGAGAAACTATATCTATTTCTGAAATATCTGGTTTATTTCACTGTTCAATATTTTCTTTTTTTTTTTTTTTGAGACGGAGTTTCGCTCTTGTTACCCAGGCTGGAGTGCAATGGCGCGATCTCTGCTCACCGCAACCTCCGCCTCCTGGGTTCAGGCAATTCTCCTGCCTCAGCCTCCTGAGTAACTGGGATTACAGGCACACGCCACCGTGCCCAGCTAATTTTTTGTATTTTTAGTAGAGACGGGGTTTCACCATGCATGTTGACCAGGATGGTCTCGAACTCTTGACCTCGTGATCCACCCGCCTCGGCCTCCCAAAGTGCTGGGATTACAGGCTTGAGCCACCGCGCCCGGCCTTAATGAGTTTTTATAAGGTTATTACTCTAATAGCTATCACCCATGTCAAAAAATAGAGCTGTATCAGTCAGTCCACAAGCTTTTTCATATCCCCTGTCCCAAACCAAGTCCCCTCCTCTCCTCTGAAACTGTCCACTCTCCTGGTACCTTTAGAAATCACTTATTCTGCTTCTTTTTACTTGTATTACCAGGGTGCATCCGTAGACCTTGTAGCTTAATCTTACTCATTAAAAATAATTTGACAAGTCGTCTTATTCTTTTAATCAACAGATTTCCAAACACTCTGTTCCTTTCTTTACCATACAGTGATTTTTGAAGAACCCAGGTTATTTAGCCTGTAAGGTATTCACAATCTGAATTTTGCTGATTGGAAAATTGTGCGATTTTGCAATTGAATTTTTGATTTTCCAGTGTGTTCTTCCGAATTCTGTACTTCATGTAAATCAGACCTTGAGTGTGATTAAGCGGAATCCAGGTCTTACTTGGTAAAGCTGTTTGTTGTGTGGTTGTCATTTTTCTTGTGATTTCAGCAGCCGTTGATCTCAGTGCCTAGATCCATCAGTTTGTTGGATCCTGTAAAATGTCGGTATTCTAATGGATTGCTTTTCTGTATCTTAGTTGGAACAGTTTTATGAAGAGGCGCATCCTTGCCTCTATACTTTTTGGTTGTCCAGGGTTACGGCTTTTCATATATGAAAAGCATGATAAAAAGCGTTGATCCTTTTGCTTTATTTTTTTGGCCACTTTTCAAGATAATGGTTTGGTTTCTTATCTTTCCAAGAGACCCGTTTTAAATGTTTCTAGGTATTGCAGTTAGCATTTTTATTGAGTTCAAATTGTTTCTTCTCTGGCCACTAGATGCTTCTACACATTGGCTCCTGAGTACTTTTGCTGTGACCTCAGTTGTGTCTGAAAGCTGCCTTGCTATCTGTTACGACAGGATCTGGTGTGACAAGATAGTACAGGCTCGGCTCAGTGATCAGTCATTTCTTCAAGATGCCCTTTCATTTAGTGGAAAACATTTCTTCAAGACTACTATCTGACCAGAAGGGATGTTCATTGCTGGGGTAGTCAATATTCATAAGCTTTTTTCAGTGGTTATCACACACACAGTAAAATACTTCATGAATTCATACTTTCTATTCAAAAGCAGGACTAGCTGGCGCAGCTGCAAACGCCTGTAGTCCCAACTACTTGGGTGACTGAGGCAGGAGAATTGCTTGAGCCCAGGCATTTGAGGCCGGCCCCGGCAATGTAGCGAGACCCCATCTCAAAAAGACGAAAACAGGCAACAACAAAAGTGGAACTATAGGGTTCTATATTAAATCCTGTCACCTTTCTTTACACTGAGAATCATTGTTCTGAAGGGCACGGGGTGATAGGAGTAGCCTATCATATTATTGTTCCTTTGCTTTCTCAAACATTATTCTGTCACCACCATTAAGATTAATGAGAACAGCTAAAGAAACTAATTCTTTGCATATCCTCTCTCTCATCTTCTCCTGTATTTAAAAAAAAATGGTATCTATATAATCAGAGTACACGTACACCATGTCACTTTTAACTAATTTTATTTCCATGGATTTACTTAATATTTTATTTACATAATATCATTCCAGTTCTTTGTCAGTGCCCCTCTAATCATTTTGCTTCTCTGAAGCTCATGTTCTAGTACAGGAGTTGGCAAATTATGATCTTCTACCTGTTTTTGTAAGACCCGTGGGCTAAGAATGTTTTTTAGAAATTTTATGTTAAAAATTTTTGTTTGTCTATGTTTAAGGTACACAAATGACGTCTTGCTAGATATATCCATAGTGAAATGACTACTAGTGTCCGGAAATTAACATGTTTGTCACTAGACATAGTCACCTCTTTTTTTTGTGTTAGAGGACCTAACAGCTTAGCAAATTTTTACTGTACTGTGTTCTATTATTTACTATAGTCTCTATGCTATACATTAGATCTCTAGATTTATTTGTTTATTTATTTATTTATTTTTGAGACAGAGTCACCCCAGGCTGGAGTACAGTGGCACAACCTCGGCTTACTGCAGCCTTTGCCTCCTGGGTTCACGTGATTCTCCTGCCTTAGCCTCCCAAGTAGCTGGGATTACAGGTGTGCACCACCGTGCCTGGCTAATTTTTTTAGTAGAGACAGGGTTTCACCATGTTGGCCAGGCTGGTCTCAAACTCCTGACCTCAGGTGATCCACTTGCCTCAGCTTCCCAGAGTGTTGGGATTACAGGCGTGAGCCACTGTGCCTGGCCTGCTTATTTTATAAAAGGGCAAGTTAGTACCCTTTGACCTGCATCTGCCTATTTCCTCCCTTTCCTGCCCCGGCAACCATCGATCTCCTCTGTTTTGATGTGTTTGCCTTTTTTAGATTCTGCATATAAGTGAGATCACACAGTGTTTGTCTTTCTGTGTCTGACTTAACTTCACTTAGCATGATGTCCTCCAGGTTTATCCATGTTGTTGGCAAATGGCAGTGTCTCCTTTTTGTAGGCTGCATTATATTTCATTGTGTGAGTGTATATATTAATCCATATACACGAATA
This sequence comes from Saguinus oedipus, assembly GCA_031835075.1. Taxonomy (NCBI): domain Eukaryota; kingdom Metazoa; phylum Chordata; class Mammalia; order Primates; family Cebidae; genus Saguinus; species Saguinus oedipus. Next base: position 66,546,722 of record CM063170.1, read on the forward strand.
TATCCATATCCACATTGTGTATGTATCACCATTTCTTTAGCCATTCATTTCTACATTTTAGGAATTTGTTTTTTCATTTTGGGAAAATTTTAAAGGGTTGTAAATATTGTAGAAAGAGAATATGCAACAGACTCTTTTTTGGATTATAGAGTCCAAACTATGTGTTATTTAGTCCTTTACAGAAGAAGTTTGCCAACATACCCTCTAGTAGATTCTTTAGAAAGTATCTGTGGGAACAATATTCTCTGAGTTTGTCATTTTGATAACAGCTGCTCTGTGCCTTTTATACTTTTACAAGTCATTTTTCCTGGATATGAGATTCTTGGCTCATTTTTCTTCCATATGTATATTAAATAGATTGTTCAATTTCTTCTGGGGAAAAAAGTATAGATATTCTACAAGAAAAGAAAATTATAAGCTAGCATTCCTGGTGAACGTAGATGCAAAAATCCTCAACAAGATATTAGGAAACAAAATTCTTCAGCACATTTATAAGGATTATTCACCATAATCAAGTGGGACTTATATTTGGGATACAAAGGTGGTTCAGAATAATCCAAATTAGGCCGGATGCAGTGGCTCATGCCTGTAATCCCAGCACTTTAGGAGGCTGAGGCGGGTGAGTCACCTGAGGTCGAGAGCTTGAGACCAGCCTGACCAACATGGTGAAACTCCCTCTCTACTAAAAGTAAAAAAAATTAGCCGGACGTGGTGGCACATGCCTGCAATCCCAGCTACTTGGGAGGCTAAGGCAGGAGAATCACTTCAACCCAGGAGAAGGAGGTTTCGGTGAGCTAAGATAGTGCCATTATACTCCTGCCTGGGCAATAAGAGCAAAACTCTGTTCCCCTCCCCCCAAAAATGCAAATTAATAAATGTGATATACCACATTTACAGAATGAAGGACAAAAATTATATGATCATCTCAATAGATGCAGAAAAGGCATTTGGCAGTATTCAGCATCTTTTCATGATAAAAAGCCTCAACCAAATTAGGTACAGAAGGAAGGTATGTCAACACAATCAAGGCTGTGTATCATAAGCCCACAGCTAACATCATCCTCGGCGGTGAAAAGTTGAAAGCTTTTCCTATAAGATCAGGAACAAGACAGAATGCCCACTCTCATCCCATTTTTTTTTTTTTTTTTTTTTTTTGAGACAGGGTTTCACTCTGTTGCCCAGGTTGAAAGGCAGTAGTGCAATCACAGCTCACTGCCATCTCCTCCTCCTGGGCTCAAGCAGTCCTCCCACCTCAGCCTCCTAAGTAGCTGGGACTGTAGACACATGCCCACCATGCCTGGCTAATTTTTGTTTTTTGTGGAGATGGGGTTTTGCCATGTTGCCCAGGCCAGTCTCAAACTCCTAGGCTCAAGCAATCCCCCCACCTCGCCCTCCCAATGCGCTGGGATTACGGGTGTGAACCACTGTGCCTAGCCTTACTCTCATCACTTCTGTTTAATGCAATACTGGAGTCATAGCCAGAGCAATTAATCAAGAGATAGAAATAAAAGAGGCGCCCACATCAGAAAGGAAGAAACTAAATTGTCTCTGTTTGCTGATGACATTATCTTATATATAGAAAGTCCTAAAGACTCCACCAGAAATTGTTAAAACTAGTAAATGAATTCAGTAACATTTCAAGATACAAAGTCAACATGCAAAATTAGTAGTGTTTTTAGACACGAACAATGAACAGTCCAATAAAGAAATTATGAAAACGTTCTCATTCACAATAGTTACCAAAAAAAGAAAAAATTTATGGATAAATTTAATCAAGGAGGCAAAAGACTTGTACACAAAGAACTATAGAACACTGATGAAAGAAATTGAAGAACACACAAATAAATGGAAAAATATCCTGTATTCATGGATTGGAAGAGTTAATATTGTTACAATGGCCACACTACCTAAAAAGATCTATAGATTTTAGTATCGTCCCTGTCAAAAATTCAATGACATTTTCATAGGAATGGAAAAAAACACTTCCAAAATTTATATGGAACCACAAAGGGCCCCAAATAGTTAAAGCAGTTTTGATAGAAAAGAACAAAGCCGGATACATCACAGTATTTGACTTCAAAATATATTACAAAGCTGACCGGGTACGATGGCTCACACCTGTAATCCCAGTACTTTGGGAGGCCAAGGCGGGTGCATCCCGAGGTCAGGAGTTCAAGACCAGCCTGGCCAAGATGGTAAAGCCCCCCCCATCTCTAGTAAAAATACAAAAAAGTTAGTTGGGCATGGTGGTGGGTGCCTGTAATCCCAGCTACTTGTGAGGCTGAGGCATGAGAATTGCTTGAACCTGGAACGCAGAGGTTGTAGTGAGCCAAGATGGCACCATTGCATTCCAGCCTGGGAGACAGAGTGAGACTCCATCTCAAAAAAAAAAAAAAAAAAAAAAACAAAACTACAAAGCTATAGTAATCAGAATAGCATGGTATTGGCATAAAAACAGACATATAAACCAATGGAACTGAATAGAGAGCCCCAGAAATAAACCCACACATTTATGGTCAGTTGATCTTCATCAAGGGTGCCAAGAATACACAATAGGGAAAGGAGTGTCTCTTAAATAATGTTGGGAAAACTGGATATCTACATGAGAAGAATGAAATTAGACTCTTACCTCACATCATATACAACAATTAGCTCAAAATGGATCAAACATTTATCTTGAAAAAAAAATTTTTTTTTTTTTTTGAGACAGGGTTTCACTCTGTCACCCAGGCTGGAGTGCAGGGGTGTGTTCTCAGCTGACCACAACCTCTGCTTCCTGGGTTCAAGTGATTCTCCCACCTTAGCCTCCCAAGTAGCTGGGACTACTGGCATGCGCCACTACACCCAGCTAATTTTTTTTTTTTTTTTTTTTTTTTTTTAAGAGACGGGGTTTCACCATGTTGGCCAGGCTGGTCTTGAACTTCTGACCTTAAGTGATCCACCTGCCTTGGCCTCCCAAAGTGCTGGGATTACAGGCGTGAGCCACCTGCATCTGGCCTCAAAATGGATAAAAGGTTTAAATGTAAAACCTGAAAACTACCAGAAGAAGACATAAGGGAAAAGCTCTATGACATTGGTCTGGGAAATGAATTTTTGGATTTGATCTCAAAAGCACTGGCAAGAAAACCAAAAATGGTCAAGTGGGATCATATCAAACTAAAAAGCTCTGCACAGTAAAGAAAACTATCCACAGAGTGAAGAGACAACCTATAGAATGGGGATGATATATTTGCAAACCATTTATCTGACATGGAATTAATATCTAAAATATATAAGGAACTCAATTCATCAAGAAGACAAATAATTTAAGTAAAAAATGGGCAAAGATCCTTAAAAGACATTTATCGAAAGAAGACATACAAATGGCTGACAGTTATATGAAAACGTGTTCAGCATCGCTATTCATTGGGAAAATGCAAATTAAAACTACATTGTACCTCATACCTGTTAGAATGGCTATGATAAAAAAGACAACAAGTGTTGCCAGAGATGTGGAGAGAAGGGAAACCTGTACGCTGCTGATCAGAAGGGAAACCTGTACACTGCTGGTCAGAAGGGAAACCTGTACACCCCTGGTCAGAAGGGAAACCTGTGCACTGCTGGTCAGAAGGGAAACCTGTACACTGTTGGTCAGAAGGGAAACCTGTACACTGTTGATGAGAAGGGAAACCTGTACACTGTTGATGAGAAGGGAAACCTGTACCCTGTTGATGAGAAGGGAAACGTGTGCGCTGCTGGTCAGAAGGGAAACGTGTACGCTGCTGGTCAGAAGGGAAACGTGTACACTGCTGGTCAGAAGGGAAACGTGTACACTGCTGGTCAGAAGGGAAACGTGTACACTGCTGGTCAGAAGGGAAACGTGTACACTGCTGGTCAGAAGGGAAACCTGTGCGCTGCTGGTCAGAAGGGAAACCTGTGCGCTGCTGGTCAGAAGGGAAACGTGTGCGCTGCTGGTCAGAAGGGAAACCTGTACGCTGCTGGTCAGAAGGGAAACGTGTACACTGCTGGTCAGAAGGGAAACCTGTGCGCTGCTGGTCAGAAGGGAAACCTGTGCGCTGCTGGTCAGAAGGGAAACGTGTACGCTGCTGGTCAGAAGGGAAACGTGTACGCTGCTGGTCAGAAGGGAAACGTGTACGCTGCTGGTCAGAAGGGAAACCTGTGCGCTGCTGGTCAGAAGGGAAACGTGTACGCTGCTGGTCAGAAGGGAAACGTGTACGCTGCTGGTCAGAAGGGAAACGTGTACGCTGCTGGTCAGAAGGGAAACGTGTGCGCTGCTGGTCAGAAGGGAAACGTGTGCGCTGCTGGTCAGAAGGGAAACGTGTACGCTGCTGGTCAGAAGGGAAACGTGTACGCTGCTGGTCAGAAGGGAAACGTGTACGCTGCTGGTCAGAAGGGAAACCTGTGCGCTGCTGGTCAGAAGGGAAACCTGTGCACTGCTGGTCAGAAGGGAAGCGTGTACACTGCTGGTGAAAAGGGAAACCTGTACACTGTTGGTGAGAAGGGAAACCTGTACACTGTTGGTGAGACTATAACTTGGTACAGCCATTGTGGAAAACAATATGGAGATTCCTCAAAAAATTGAAAATAGAATTACCGTGTGATCCAGCAGTCCCACTTCCAGGTATCTGTCCAAAGGAGTTGAAGTCAGTATGTGGAATAGATACCTGCACTCCCATGTTCATTGCAGCACCATCACAGTAGCCAAGATGTCAACGTAAATGTCCATTCACAGATGACTGGATAAAGAAAATATAGCACATACGCACAATGGAATATTATTTAGCCTTTAAAAGGAGCAAATCTTGTTATTTACAACATTAATAAACCTGCAGACCATTACTGTAAATGAAATAAGCCAGGCATGGAAAGACAAATAGTTAGGATCTCATTTCTTTGTAGAACCTAAAAAAGTCAAATTCATAGAAGCAAGAGTAGAATGGTGGTTACCAGGGCTTGGAGGTTAGAGGAGTGGGGATTAGAGATGTTGGGTTAAAGGACAAAAATTTCGTCTCGACATGAAGAATAAGTTCAAGAGATGTATACTGTGGTGACTATAGTTAATAACAGTGTATTCTATACTTGAAAATTGCTTAGAGACTAGATTTTAAATGTTCTCCTGACAGAAAAGTGATTATGTGAGGCAACGCCCATGTTAATTAGCTTTATTGAGCCATTTCACCTTGTGTACGTATTTTAAAATATTATGTTGTATGTTCATCAGTTTAAAAAACTATTGATGTTGAAAAGTCTGATTATCTAATTTTCTTCTCCTGTAAGTCATTTGCACACTTTGCCTAGATACTCAAATATTTTTTCTTTAAAGTACAATAACTTTACTAGAATATGTTATGCTGGTCATTATAAAGCAGATGTTCTCAGGTGTACCGTGTATTCTGTCAATATATAGGTTAAAAAACCTTTTTTAAAGAATATTTTTAAAAATTTTGTTTTTTAGTATATGCTGTGTTCCCTAACTTTCTCTTCTTCAAAGACTCCTATTTTTCATGTTAGATTTTTTGCCTGTTAATATTTTTCACCTTTTTTTTTTTTTTTTTTTGGAGACAGGGTCTTGCTCTGTTGCACAGGCTGCAGTGTAGTGGTGCAGTCACAGCTCACTGCAGTCTCAGTCTCCTGAGCTAAAGCAATCCTAAGTAGTTGGGACTACAGGTGTGTACCGCCACACCTGGGTAATTTTTTTTTTTGTATTTTTCGTAGAGATGGGTTTTTCCTGTGTTGCCTGGGTTGGTATTGAACTCCTGAGCTCAGCTGATCCACTTGGCTCAGCCTCACAGAGTGTTGGATTGCAGATGTGAACCACCATGCCTGGCCTAATTTTAAATTTTAATTTAATTAATTATTATTATTTTTTTTTGAGACAGAGTTTTGCTCTTGTTGTCCAGGCTGGAGTACAATGGCACAGTTTCAGCTCACTCCAACCTCCACCTCCTGGGTTCAAGTAATTCTGCTGCCTCAGCCTTCTGAGTACCTGGGACTACAGGCCTGTGCCACCATGGCAGCTAATTTTATATTTTTAGTAGAGATGGGGTTTCACCATGTTGGTAAGGCTGGTCTCGAACTCCTGACCTCAGATGATCCAACCACCTCAGCCTCCCAAAGTGCTGGGGTTACTACAGGCATGAACCCCTGTGCCCGGTCATTTTTTTTTTTTTTTTTAATTAAGATGGAGTCTCCTTTTGTCCATCAGGCTGGAATTCAGTGACATGATCTTGGCTCACTGCAACCTCTGCCTCTTGGATTCAAGTGACACTTCTGCCTTAGCTTCCCAAGTAGCTGGGACTACAGGCATGTGCCACCACATCTGGCTAATTTTTTTTGTATTTTTGGTAGAGATGGGGTTTTGCCATCTTGGCCAGGCAGGTCTTGAACTCCTGACCTCAGGTGATCTACCTGCCTTGGCCTCCCAAAGTGCTGGGATTACAGGAATGAGCCGCTATGCCCAACCAATATTTTTCACTTTCTTTTGAATTGTTTTATCTTTTTTTTTATTTTTAAAATATGTCTCATACATATGTGTGTGTGTGTGTGTGTGTGTGTGTGTGTGTGTGTGTGTGTGTGTATGTATATATGTATTTTTTCGAGACAGAGTCTCACTCTGTTCCCCAGGCTGGAGTGCAGTGGTTGATCTTGGCTCCCTGCAGCCTCTGCCTCCCGGGTTCAAATGGTTCTCCTGTCTCAGCCTCTCGAGTAGCTGGGACTAAGGCACATGCCATCATACCCAACTAATATTTCTTCTATTTTCAATTATTTTAAATTAGAAAGCTTTTAAATCTTTGAAGGCACTCTATTTCACTTTTAATTTCTTTTAAGATTCTCTTGTATTTATTAATCTCTTATCTTCCTTCTAGTTTAGTTTATTTCTGTAATGATTTTTTTTTCATTTCTAATTTTCTGATCTCTATGACTTTATTTTTAAATTTTTAAAATTATGATTTATGTATCATTTTCTCAATGTCTTTTAGCTTGTTTTAAAATTATGTTACAATTTTGGTGTTTTGTGAGCATATCTTTTTTTGTCCATAGGAATGTTATTCTTCTTATTCTCTGTTTTCTTTTAACAACTCTTTTTTTTTTTTGAGACAGTCTCATTCTTGTTGCCCAGGCTGGAGTGTGGTGGTGCGATCTTGGCTCACCACAGCCTCCACCTCCTAGGTTCAAGCGATTCTTCTGCCCCAGCCTCCCAAGTAGCTGGGATTATGGGCATGCATCACCACGCCCAGCTAATTTTTTGTATTTTCAGTAGAGATAGGGTTTCTGCATGTAGGTCAGGCTGGTCTCAAACTCCTGACTTCAGATGATCCACCAGCCTCGGCCACCCAAAGTGCTAGGATTACAGGCGTGAGCCACCGCACCTGGCCTATAACAACTCTTTATGGTATTTGACCAAATACTTTTTTGTCACTTATTTTTAGTGAAAATAGCTTTCTCAAGCTTTTAGAAGGAAGAATCATTCAAGGTGTCTTTATTAATTTCATATCTCTCCCTCTCCTGTTTTTTGGTTTTGTTCTGGTAAAGGGTTAATGTGGTGGCTTGCTTTCTGAGACTTCCTGACTGTAGCCTTCCCTCACTTGTATCTGGGCCTTCTCTTTCCTTCGTCTCTGTCACCATTGTCATAGCCCAATTCTGATTCTCCTCCCAGAAGCTTCTCCTCGTGTGACGTCCTTTCCTGGAAAGGACCTCGTTTGGTTAAAGTTCACGTTTCCCATCCTTCTCTGGCTCCTTTCAGAGCCTGCCAGTGGCCCTTGTAGTCACTTTGTGGTTTGATGAAACCCTTCCTACGTTCAACTGGTGTTCTCACATAGGTCTGCTGTGATTTTCAGTTTGGTTTATGGCTGCTTTGGCGTCTCCTGTTCTCAGTTTTCAGATGTCTTGCTGCTGCTTTCTTCTTCCACCTCATTAACAACATTCATTCCAGGCGGGTATTGTAGTTACTGTTGTTTGTCTCCACGAACTTGTATTTTGGAGTTTGTGAGCTGGGTCGTCAACTAGTGTTGTTGTCCATAGTGTTTTGGCTTTTCTATCAGATTGCTTTGTATTTTTTAGGGAATGATTTGGTGAGATCAGAAACTATTCAGAAGAGTTTTTTTTTTTTCTGTTTGGATAATCTCACCAAATCATCCCCTAAATTTATCCAAATAAGAAAATCTATCCAAATAGTAAAAAAAACTATTGTGTGATTACTCAGATTCCCTCTCATTTTCAGTGCTTATACTCTGAGTGACTAGGGAGTCATTGTAGGATTTTGAGCAGTGGAGTGACATGATCTGACTGCTGTTTTTTTTTTGAGACGCAGTTTCGCTCTTGTTACTCAGGCTGGAGTGCAGTTCAGGCAATTCTCCTGCCTCAGCCTCCTGAGTAGCTGGGATTACAGGCACACGCCACCATGCCCAGCTAATTTTTTTAGTATTTTTAGTAGAGATGGGGTTTCACCATGTTGACCAGGATGGTCTCGATCTCTTGACCTCGTGATCCACCCGCCTCGGCCTCCCAAAGTGCTGGCATTACAGGTGTGAGCCACTGCGCCTGGCCCCTGACTGGTGTTTTAAAGACTCTCTCTTGTGATATACTGAGAATAGACCACAGAGATGTACAGGAAGAAGCAGGGGGACCTATTAGAAGAATATTGCAGAAATAGGCAGGGTGTGGTGGCTCATGCTTGTAATCCGAGAACTTTGGGAGGCCGAGGTGGGTGGATAATTTGAGATCAGGAGTTCAAGACCAGCCTGGCCAACATGGTGAAACCCTGTCTCTACTAAAAATGTAGAATTTAACAGGGTGTGGTGGCACATGCCTGTAATCCCTGGTATTCAGGAGGCCGTGGCAGGAGAATTGCTTGAGCCCATGAGGCGGAGGTTGTAGTGAGCCAAGATCTGCCACTGCACTCCAGCCTGGACAACAAGAGTGAAACTCAGTCTCAAAAATAAATAAATGAATAAATAAACGATTGCAGAAATCCAGGGAAGAGTTATTGGCTTGGTCTAGGGGAGTAGCAGTGGAGTTAATAAGAAGTAGCCAGGTTTGCATGCATTTCAAGGTATCGTTGATAAGATTTCCTCACGGACTTGATGGGAAGTATGAGAGAAGGTAGTCGAAAAATAACTCTGGTTTGGAGTTACTTTTAACTGAGATTAGGAGGCTGAGGCTGCGGAGCAGGTAAGACAGACTTTGGGGGTGAGATTAAAAGTTCAGTTTGGACTGTGTTGAACTTGAGATAGTTATTAGACTTCTGAGTGAAGATACTCTTTGTGATTCTGTGAGTTCCATGAAAGCATGAGGTAAAAAAAAAAAAGACATTATCATAGAACATTGAAAAATATGGAAAGGTTAGATAAGAAAATAAAATAAAAATCATGCTTAATCTGACTGCTCTCATTGTAAACATTCTGATATGATTCTAAACATGCATATAATATGCATTTAGAACACATTGTTTTTTTTTCTTTCCAACTTTTAGGTTTAGGGAATACATGTGCAGGTTTGCTACAGGCAAATTGTCTGTCATGGGGGTTTGGTGTACAGACGGTTTTGTCGCCCAGGTAATAAGCATGGTACTGTATGGGTAGTATTTCGATCCTCACCTTCCTCCCACCTTCCACCCTTAAGTAGGCCCCAGCATCTGTTGTTCCCTCCTTTGTATGTATACTCAGTGTGTAGCTAGCACTTCATACGTGAGAACATGCAGTATTTGGTTTTCTCTTCCTGCATTGATTCACTTAGGATAATGGCCTGCAACTCCATCCATGTTGCTGCAAAGGACATGGTTTTATTCTTTTTTTTTTTTATAGCTATGTGGCATTCCATGGTGTATTTGTACCACATTTTCATCATTCAGTCCACTGTTGTGGGCATTTAGGTTGATTCCATGTCTTAGCTATTGTGATCAGTTCTGCAATGAACATATAGGTACACATGTCTTTACAGTAGAACGATTTATATTCCTTTGGGTATACACCCAGTAAGAGCATTGCTGGGTCTAATGGTAGTTCTAAAATGGAGTTCTTTGAGAAATCTCCAAACTGCTCTCCACACAGTGGCTAAACTAACTTATATTCCCACCAGCAGTGTATAAGCGTACTCTTTTCTTTTTCCGTTTTATTTTGTTTTGTTTTAAAACCAAAGTTTATTCCAGCCAGTTTACTGCACTGTTTTCTAATAACAGCTCAAAGATCAGAAATGGTCTTTGTTTTAAACCTTTCTATCCATGCCAAACACAGTGATGTTGGGATAAGAGAGGTCCTTTCTCTAAATGAAAATACAATACTTATTCTATTTAATTCTGGAGGGCCCAGAGATGTGGAAATAATGTATTTATAAGAATTATATTGAACAGTCTTTATTTGATAAATAGTATTTTACAACCCTAATGCTACCTATCAAACTTCAGTAACAGCAGTTTTAGCATCTATGAATGAGTAGTAGCTAAACCAACAAGAGATCAGTCGAAAAGTCTTTAAAGGGAACAGCACCAGCTGATGTGCTGCCCAGGCTCTGGACATTGAGGACTCTGCTGCAGGGAAAACAGTCAAAGCGGCAGGTGCTCTGGACCCAAGCCGTCACATCGTGGCCTGCCTCCCTCCTGTCCCCTTGGCACTTCTGGGCCCCTGTGGGCTGCAGAGAGAAATCCAGGCACCGAAGGACAGCTTGGGAAACGCTGGAACTTGACCTTGCAGTCAACCAGCGTCTGCCTGTTGTGGTCATTTTCTTTCCAGAGCACCTAGAGCACTTGCTCAGTGGATGCGGCAGCCGTTCAGCCTTCTTGGGCCGTTTTCTCATAGAAGAGGATCTTCCCCTAAAAAGTGGAAATGTCTTTCTCCAATTCCTGGGCCAGATCTTAGGCTGTCTTCTTGTAGGTCATGGGTCTGACACACACGGTTCAAGTTTTTGTGGTCTTGTCAGTGGGATTCTGTTCTTGATTTGGCTCTCAGCTTGGATATTGTTGGTGTATAGAAATGCTATTGATTTTTGTACATTGATTTTGTATCCTGAAACTTTGCTGAAGTTATTTATCAGATCTAGGAGCTTTTGGGCAGAGACTATGGGCTTTTCTAGGTATAAAGTCATATTGTCTGCAAATAAGGAAGAGAGTTTGACTTTCACTTGTCCTAGATGTCTTTATTTATTTTTCTTACTACTCTATCTAGGACTTCCAGTAGTGTGTTGAGTAGGAGTGGTGAGAGAGGGCATCCTGGTCTTATTCTGGTTCTCAGTGGGAATACTTCCAGTATAATATGCTTCCAGCAGCACATCAACTGGTGCTGCTCCCTTTAAAGCACTTTTGATTCCTCTCTTGTTAGTTTAGCTACTGTTCATTACTTGATGCTGAAATTGCTCTTATGGAAATTTGATAGAAAGCATTAAGATTGCAAGGTATAATTTATCAAATAAAGATTGTTTAATGTAATTCTTACAAATACATTATTTCCACATCAGCATTAGGATTGCAAGGTATACTTTATCAAATAAAGATTGTTTAATGTAATTCTTACAAATACATTATTTCCACATCTCTGGGCAATCCAGAACATTCAGTATGACGTTGGCTGTGGGTTTGTCATAGATACCACTTATTATTTTGAGGTGTGTTCCTTTGTTGCCTAGTTTTTTTTTTTTTTGTTTGTTTGTTTGTTATCAGCGGAGATGGGAAGAAAATAACAAACAAACAACAAATATTTCATTTAAGTCTGTGAAATGCTATCCAAATACTGAAGAGTGATTTACTTCCAATTATATGGTCACTTTCAAAATAGCTGTAATGCGATACTGAGAAAAATGTATGTTCTGTGGACCTGGGGTGAAGAATTCTATAAATATTCGCTGAGTTTACTTGTTCCAGGTCTCAGTTCAAATCATAATGTCCCTGTTAATTTTCTGTTTCATTGATCCGTCGAATATTAATAATGTGGTGTCAAAGTCTCCTGCTATTACTGTGTGGGAGTCCAAGTCTCTTTATAAGTTATTGAGAACTTGTCATATGTATCTGGGTGTTCCTGTATTGGGTACATGTATATTTGTGATCATTGACTCCTATTGTTGCATTGATCCTTTTACCATTATGTAATGTCCTTTTTTGTTTCTTTTAGTCTTTGTTACTATTAAAGTCTATTTTGTCAGAGACAAAAGTTACAACTCCTGTTTTTTTTTTTTCTTTTTTTGCTCTCCATTTGGTTGGTGAGTCTTCCACCAAAGCTTTGTTTTCAGTCTTTATGTGTCCTTGCTTATGAGATGGATCTGGATACAGCGTAGCGATGGGTTTTGACTTGTTATTCAATTTGCCTGTGTCTTTGATTGGGGCATTTAATCCATTAAAATTTAGGATTAATATTGATATTTGTGAGTTTAATATTGTCGTTTAATGCTAGGTGGCTATTTTGTCCATTAGTTGATATAGAGTCTTCATTATGGAGATACTCTTTACCTTTTGGTAGGTTTTTGGAATGACTGATACTGGTTGTTCCGTTCTGTGTATAGTGCTTCTTCAGAAGCTCTTGTAAAGCAGGCCTGGTGGTGGTGAAATCTCTGAGTGCTTGCTTGTTTGTGAAAAATTTTATTTTTCCTTCATTTATAAAACTCAGTTTGGCTGGATATGAGATTCTGGGTTGAAAATTCTTTTTTTTGAGGATATTAAATATTGACCCCCCACTCTCTTCTAGTTTGTGGGGTTTCTGCTGAGAGATCTGCTGTGAGTCTGATAGGTTTCCTTTTATGGGTAACCTGACCTTTCTCTCTGGCTGCCCTTAGAATTTTCTCTTTTATTTCAACCCTGGTGAATCTAACAACTATGTGTCTTGGAGTTGCTCTACTTGAGGAATATCTCTGTGGTGTTCTCTGTATTACCTGGAGTTGAATATTGTCCTGCCTTACTAGGTTAGGAAAGTTTTCCTTGATAATATCCTGAAGAATATATTCCAGCTTGGATTCATTCTCTTCATAACATTCAGGTACACCTATCAAACGTAAATTAGGTCTTTTCACATAGTCCCATATTTCTTGGAGACTTAGCGCATTCCTTTTTACTCTTTCTTCTCTAATCTTGTCTTCTCATTTCATTTCATTAAGTTGGTCTTCGACCTCTGATATACTTTCTTCTGCTTAATCAAGTTGACTGTTTTTTTTTTTTTTTTTTTTTTTTTGAGACGGAGTTTCGCTCTTGTTACCCAGGCTGGAGGGCAATGGCGTGATCTCGGCTCACCTCAACCTCTGCCCCCTGGGTTCAGGCAATTCTCCTTCCTCAGCCTCCTGAGTAGCTGGGATTACAGGCACACGCCACCATGCCCAGCTAATTTTTTGTATTTTTAGTAGAGACGGGGTTTCACCATGTTGACCAGGATAGTCTCGATCTCTTGACCTCGTGATCCACCCGCCTCGGTCTCCCAAAGTGCTGGGATTACAGGCATGAGTTACCGTACCCGGCCCAAGTTGACTGTTAAAACCTGTGCATACCAGCGTCATGGAAACTGAACAACTGGCTCTTGAATGTTGACTGGATAAACAATGAAATGAAGGCAGAAATAAAGAAGTTCTTTGAAACTAACGAGAACGAAGACACAATATACCAGAATCTCTGGGACACATTTAAAGCAGTCTCTAGAGGAAAATATATAGCTATAAGTGCCCACATGAGAAGAGTGGAGAGATCCAAAATTGACACCCTAATGTCAAAATTGAAAGAGCTGGAGGAGCAAGTTCAAAAAAACTCAAACCTAGCAGAAGACAAGAAATAACTAAGATCAGAGCAGAACTGAAGGAGATAGAGACATGAAAAACCCTTCAAAAAATCAATAAATCCAAGAGCTGGTTTTTGGAAAAGATCAACAAAATAAACCACTAGCCAGATTGATAAAAAAGAAAAGAGAGAATAAGCAAATAGATGCAATAAAAAACGATAAAGGGGAAATCACCACAGATTCCACAGAAATTCAAACCATCATCAGAGAATATTACAAACAACTCTATGCATATAAACTAGTAAACCTGGAAGAAATGGATAAATTCCTGCACACTTGTGTCCTCCCAAGCCTAAACCAGGAGGAAGCTGAAACTATGAATAGACCAATAACAAGGTCTGAAGTTGAGGCAGCAATTAAGAGCCTACCACACAAAAAAGCCCAGGTCCAGATGGGTTCACAGCCGAATTCTACCAGACACACAAAGAGGATCTAGTACCATTCCTTCTGAAACTATTCCAAATAATCCAAAAAGAGGGAATCCTTCCCAAATCATTTTATGAGACCAACATCATCCTGATACCAAAACCCGGCAGAGACTCAACAAGAAATGAAAACTTCAGGCCAAAATTCATGATGAACATAGATGCAAAAATCTTCAATAAAATACTGGCAAGCCGATTGCAACAGCACATCAAAAAGCTTATCCACCACATCTGAAAGTGTGGCATCCTCTCGTTCTCTGTGCTTTCACTGGGAGCTACAATCCCAAGCTGCTAGTGATCAGCCATCTTGGATCTCTCTCCTGGTGCCTAGTTTGTTGAGGATTTTTAACCTGAAGGGATGTTGAATTTTACTGAAAACATTTTCTGTGTCTATTGAGATGATCATACAGTTTTTGTCTTTAGTTATGTTTATGTGATGAATCACCTTTATTGGCTTGCGTATGTTGAGGCAACCTTGCATCCAAGGGATAAAGTCTGCTTGATTGTGGTGGGTTAGCTTTTCAGTGTGCTTCTAGCTTCTGTTTCCTGGTATTTTGTGGATAATTTTTGCATCTACATTCATCAGGAATATTGGCCTGAAATTTTCTTTTTTTTGTTGTGTCTCTGCTGGGTTTTGGTATCAGATTAATGCTGACCTCATAGAATAAGTTGCGGAGGAGTCCCTCCTCCTGAATTTTTGGCAATAGTTTCAGTAGGTTTGGTATGAGCTCTTCTTCATACGTCTGATAGAATTTGGCTGTGAATCCCTCTGGTCTAGAGCTTTTTCTGGTTGGTAGGTTTTTTAGTACTAATTCAATTTAGGAACTCATTTTTGGTCTGTGGGACACATTTTTACAAAATGGAATTTCTATTAATACACATTTAAAAATTTTCTTTCACAAGACACGACCTGACCATTTTCTAATAGTGAAAGTCTTTGAAAACATGGTTTTTAATGGTGTTTCATTACATGTTTTTAAATTGTAATAAACCAAGCACTTGGATTAAGAACTGTTTCACTCACTCCATGTCTTTTTACGTGTCTGTTCCAGCCCCTGTGCTTTAATCCGGAGAATTTGGTTTCTTGTAGTAGTTGCTGCGTATCATAATTCAGACCTGTGGTTTGGCAGTCAGCCTGGCTGTAGTATTTAACTGAGTCTTGTGGAAGATCCATGCTTAAAATGAATATCATGGAGGATTATATTCACCTTAGTCATTCAAGACTTTGGCATAGACCCCATTCCTTGAGGAGGAGTTGCTGTCACTGTGACTGCCACAGAGGGAAGGAAGCCTGGGCACTTGGGACTGGAGAGAACTTTCTGAGTCACAGATATCTCATCTCACTGTGCATGGGCTGTGTGTGTTGAGATGTACCAGTTTATCAGTTGCTGTGTTTTGAGGTCCCAGTAAGCTAAAGGAGCGTAGAATGGTATCTTCATACCCTAGTATGCTTTAGGTCTAAGTGTTGGTTAATTCTGGAAGGACTGAAGGAATAGGGGAGATTTAATGAGCTCCATGCAGTCTGCAGGTTATTATCGAGAAAGGAAAACGAGGCTCTCAGTCCCAGGTCCATTTCCCTCTAATCCTTTTGAACAGAAGTTGGCAAACTGTTTCTGTAAAGGGCCAGATAGTTTTAGCTTTGAAGGCCCTATGATTTCTGTTGTCAGCATTGAGCTCTTTTGTTATAAAGCAAAAGCAGCCATTGGCAGCATAGGAACAAATGGCCGTGGTTATTTTCTAGTAGAACTTTATTTACATAAAAGGCAGCAGGCCAGATTTGAGGAGTAGACAATACCTGCTTTGAAAATGTTTTGGAAATAGTGTCTCTGCCTGTTAGGCGTCATTATCCCCAATCTCTTAGGATCAGAGTTTTTCTTAGATTACAAAGCTGGATCATACAAACACGACTTCTAGGTCTGCATTTTCCCCACTGCACTCTGCTGCCTCTTAGAAAAAGATAAACTAAATAACTAGAACCCATGGAAAGAGGGAAAAGTGGAGCCCCGAGAGCTGATGCAGGACTAAGAGTAAATTCTGTAAGTTTAAATGTGGAATGTTCGAGTGACCTCCTTGAAGATTGGGACCACATCGTATCTTGTTCTCATTTTCTATTTTATTTTAACGACCTGTGCTTTTGCTTGAATGAATGTGTTTCTTGAACTCGATACATGCAACACTGAGTAAACTCTTGTGAGTTTCTCTGCCCCTTTCATCCTCCCCACTTAGTGGCTTCAGTATATCCTTAGCTCTCCTCACTTGGTATTCTCTAAACATAGCAGGTATCCGGGCACCATGGCTCACGCCTGTAATCCCAGCACTTTTCGAAGTCGAGGCGGGCAGATCACCTGAGGTCGGGAGTTTGAGAACAGCTTGGCCAACATGGTGAAACCCTGTCTCTGCTAAAATACAAAAATTAACTGGGTGTGGTTGGGTGCGCTTGTAATCCCAGCTACTTGGGAGGCTGAGGCAGGAGAATCACTTGAGCCCGGGAGGCAGAGATTGCAGTGAGCCAAGATCGCGCCACTGCACTCCAGCCTGGGTGACAGAGTGAGACTCCGTGTCAAAAAAAACCCAGCCATACTAGGTTCTCTCATGAATGTGAATATTGATGTGGTCCTTCTGTCAGGAAAAAATCTCACCCGAGTCCACACACACAGAAAGTCCATGTTTCCTTAGGATACAGTTCTACATCAGGGAGACAAAGCTTTTTTTGTAAGGGTTAGATAGTAAATATTGTAGGTTTTATAAGCCATATAGTCTCTTCCTCGGCTAACTCAACTCATTCAACTCTGCCATTGTAGTACAAGAGCAGCCATAGGCAATATGTACATGAATGAGTGTGGTTGTGTTTCAGTAAACCTTATTTATGGATATTGACATTGGAATTTCATGATTTTTATGTGTAATAAAATGCAATTCTTTTTATTTAAAACAAAACATTAAAAATGTAAACGCCGTTTTTTTGCTTGAAGGCCAGACAAAAACAGGCATTGTGAGTCAATTTAATTTAATCTGTGACTCATGGATGCTAACCGTTGCCTTAGCTGCTTAGTAACTTACCCTAGTCATGTGTTATTACCCCATGAAAAGAATGGCCTACTTCTGTCGTATTGTCCCTGACTTCTGTCGTTTCATTTATGATGCTGTATATTAGTCACGTGTACCTTTGTCTCTCGCTGGATTCTGAGCATCTTGAGAGGCAGGTTGTGGCCTAGTCAGTCATCTTCGTATCCTTAATGTCAAATATTAGACTTGACTTGGCACATAGTGGGTATTTAAGAGGTGATTGTTGAATTTGAATTTTATGCTTGACATGTATAAAATGTCATTTCTGCTGATCTTAAAGGGAAACACCTGACTGGTATGTGTAGGTTTCCCATGTTCTTCCCTGGAGAGGCTGTGATTATCTGCATTTGCTGCTAGTGGATCTCGTAAACTCAGTTATATGGCAGAGGCTTTCCAAAGTTTTTATATTTTCCAACTGTTTTTCAGACAAGAAATGATTATACTTTATCTTTAAATCATTTACTCAATCATAATGATGAATATGGCTTTTAGTATATTCATGAACCAGAGCTATCACCAGTGTGAAATCATTATAGCTGTTGTTTAGTGAGCACCTACTGCATTCTAGTCAACTCGTATTTTTTCTCTAGATTTTTGGTAACCTTCTGATTACTATTAATTTACATCTTTTTTATTGTTCTCTACATGTCAAACGAAACGAAGCAGCAACATAAAAATTTCATGTGCTTTTTCTCCTTACTTCTTCTACATAATTGAATGACAGCCAATCATCATCTGTCCTTGAAGTCAAATATGAATTAATTACAGACTCCTTTCTCTTCTTCTTTACCTCCCATATCTAATTGGCCACTGTTTTGCCTTTTTTTTTTTTTAAGATGGAGTCTTACTCCGTTGTTCAGGCTGGAGTGCTGTGGTGTGATCTTGGCTCACTGCAACTTCCATCTCCTGGGTTCAAGTGATTCTCCTGCCTTAGCCTCCCAAGTAGCTGAGATTACAGGCATGTGCCACCATACCTGGCTAATTTTTGTATTTTTATTAGGGATTTTGCCATGTTGGCCAGGCTGATCCTGACCTCAAATGATATGCCTACTTTTGTCTCCCAGTGTCTTAGCAGTTTTAAAAATTATCTTTGGAATTTGTCTCATCTTGATTTCTAATTTATTTAATTTAATTGAAGCCTTAATCATTTATGTTCTTCCAACATGTTGTTGAGCATGTATACTGATTTTCCTGACCACCTCTTTTTGCCTCATGCTCCAATTACGCTTCTCATAGTTATCAGCATTGAATGCTAATAATAATACTTTGTTCATATCAGTTGTTATTAAAACCCTTCATTTACTCTTTGTCTTCAAGGTAAGACCAGCTTCCCAGTCATGACATACAGGACTCTTATCTGTGACCCCATCACTTAACACAGATGTGTTTCAGAATTCAGAATTTTGTAATATGGCATATGCAATACATATGTAACATTATCTGCTCATTCCTGAATACTTACAGGAGTGAATGGCAGGTGCTTTTAATAATCACACTGGGGCAGTAGGTTTAAACTGGACCTTTCTTGGGCAAACCAGGATATTATTTACACAGGTTAAGGATGTCAAGCAAAGAACATTAAGGATGAAGCAATACAGGGAGAACAGATAGAGTGAAGGAAGCAGTGGAGTCCTGGAGAAATATTTGAAAAGGGAAAAAGGAATGTGGCTCTTGAGGCAGGAGGGAAACCTGGAGCAGGTAGCCTCCCAGAATCCCAGGGAAGAGTCATTGTTTTTCTATTATTTTAGAAGCAGAACCCTTTTAGGAGATCCCTCATTAGATAATGATTATTTGCAGTGAGAGGTCATATTCTTAATTAAAAGAGCTTTTATCTTTTCTTAGAATACTATGTTTGAATGACTCTTTATGTATTAGGATATAAAAGTCTCTTTTAAGCATTTCTGTTTTATAGTCATTTGGCCAAAATCTAATTCATATCCAGCTTAAATCCAAAGGTCATTTCTTTTTTTTTTAATTTAATTTAATTTTTTTTAAGTGTTTTTCTTTTTTTTTGAGATGGAGTTTCACTGTTGTTACCCAGGCTGGAGTGCAATGGCGCAATCTCGGCTCACTGCAACCTCTGCCTCCTGGGTTCAGGTAATTCTCCTGCCTCAGCCTCCCGAGTAGCTGGGATTACAGGCATGCGCCACCATTCCCAGCTAATTTTTTGTATTTTTAGCAGAGACGGGGTTTCGCCATGTTGACCAGGATGGTCTTGATCTCTTGACCTCGTGATCCACCCACCTTGGCCTTCCAAAGTGTTGGGATTACCGGCTTGAGCCACTGCGCCCGGCCTGCAAATGTCATTTCATGCTATGTTTTATCCTGAGGTTGCTAGCTGTTTGGTCAAATACAGTGAGTATAATCACTACAGGCTTAAATTTTTATGTCAAAAGGTAGAACACATTTATTCTGTAATACTGAATCCTGTAATATTGAAAATCAAAAACAGCCCTTTTTTTTCTTCTGTATAAAGTAAGATTTTTAAGGAAGTCGACAGGAAAATAGAACAAGCGAATATTTTACATTCTTAGTGGTTTAGGGTTGGCAGTTTCTCCCCAGCATTTTGTTACGAACTTTAAATGCACAGAAGAACTGAAAGACTTGTGCCCACCAGCTAGATTCTGTTACTAACGTTTTGCTATATTTGGTTTGTCACTGCACTGTCCATCTATTTGTCCCTCTTTCCAACCATCAGTCTGTCTTTTTTGTGTAAACATTTCAAGTAAGTTGACTGGTAATTGTCCTAAGCAGCCGTATTTTTATTTTGTTACTGATTTTTTCCTGGATGTTGTAATTACAATATCAATACATTTTATGCAGATGTTTCAGCTAGTGCTTTTTCCTATTTGTAGAAATCTGAGATTGCCAATAATCTCTGTCAATCTTAAATTATTTTTTAAAAAAGTTCTGGTAAATGGTGTCAGACCTGATTAGTGCCTTCTTTCTCCATTGTTTTGTAATCCAGAAAATTAACACTGGTAATCATGAAAATATAATTTATAGTGGTTTTAAAAGATGATTTTCTAAATTTTAAATAAATATTTACTCATATTATGTTGTTTTCAGAGTGGAGAGATCTACAGACCAAGTCATCAAGCCAGTCAATATAGGAGCTCTATCAAAATGGGTTGGGAAGATACCACCAGATGTTTTGCAAGACATGGCAGTGATTGCTCCTATGCTTGCGAAACTTGGATATGACCCATATGCCAACCCACCTAACTACGGAAAACCTGATCCCAAAATTCTTGAAAACACTCGAAGGGTAAGTGAGATTTTTTAAAGCAACTGAGAAAACTAGATTTGGAATTTGGGACCTGAATACTTTTTTTTAATTTTATTTCTTACTATTTAATGATCAGAAAATTATTTTAAATTAGAAAAATTTGGGTTGAGCATAGGGCTGACACCTGTAGTTTCAGTACTTTGGAAGGCCGAGGCGGCAGTGAACCCAGGATTTCAATACTAGCCTGGAAAACATAGTGAGACATCTCTACACAAAAAGTAAAAAAATTAACCAGGTATGATGGTGCATGACTCTAGTCCCAGCTACCTGGGAAGCTGAGGTGGGAGGATTGCTTGAGCCTGAGAGGTCAAGGCTACAGTGAGCTGAGACCATGCCACTGCGCTATAGCCTGGGTGACAGAGCCAGACCCTGTCTGGCCGGGCGCGGTGGCTCAAGCCTGTAATCCCAGCACTTTGGGAGGCCGAGACGGGTGGATCACGAGGTCAAGAGATGGAGACCATCCTGGTCAAAATGGTGAAACCCCGTCTCTACTAAAAAATACAAAAACTTAGCTGGGCATGGTGGCGTGTGCCTGTAATCCCAGCTACTCGGGAGGCTGAGGCAGGAGAATTGCCTGAACCCAGAAGGCGGAGGATGCGGTGAGCCGAGATCGTGCCATTGCACTCCAGCCTGGGTAACGAGCGAAACTCCGTCTCAAAAAAAAAAAAAGAAGAAAGAGCAACAACAAAATTCTATTTGTAGAATGCTTTCTTATCAGAAGTCTTCCAGTGCATTTTAAGGATAACTGGCTCTTTGGGCATAGTTCTTAGGGTATTTTGCTCAGTTTTAGGAATGATACTCACTGTTGGGAGATTTATTCTCAGCCAATTGCCGCAGATCTGTATAAATATCAGAATTATTAGTGATCTGACTTCTGATTTCTTTTTTTCTGTAAATCTAATAGCCACTTTACTTTTAAACCTTTGTTTAGCTGACGCATAATTTTGGATACCTAAAAGCTAAACAATGGCTGAGCTGGAAAAATTATTAAACACTAGTCTTCTGGTTAAAAGAAAGTTGCTGTTAAAGTGACATTATAGTTTTTCTATTAGTAAGTTATGCTCACGTCTTTACAAAATATTGTTTCAGAAAGTGCTGAAAACTCAGAGCTAATTCAATTATTTAGCCTACCAGTGGAGTCTATTTCAAATCAGACCTTATAAATTTTTTTAATGCAGTAAGATATGTTTAACATAAAATTTACTACTCTAGCACTTTTAAAGTGTACAATGCAGTTGCATTAAATACATTCACATTGTTGTGCAGCTGTCACCACCATCCATCTCCAGAACTTTTCTTGTCTTTTCAAACTGAAATTCTGTGCCCATACTCTTCATTCCCTAGCCCCTGTCAGCCGCAGTGTTTTGAGTCACTTACATGTATTAGTTTTTTGAAACTACATTTCAAATAAGACAGCCATGTTAGCATAAGTTCACTGCTAGGCTGTTTGATTCCAAGGTGAAAATTCCTTGGCTTTATGTGCTATTCTGTTGTTTATATTAATGTCCTTTCCTTCCTGCAGCCATATACCATATCATCTCTTTATTCTGTCTTTTGATACCTTTAATTGACAAATTTATGACACAGTTATTTAATGAGATTAATTTCTGTGTGAATTCCTTTTTCTTAGGTATTACTATTATTTCCCCTTTTCAATTCATCATTAGCAGCTATATGGGAAGAGCTACCTTCTTGTAAACCATCACATATGAAGTCAAATAAAAAAAAATCACTATCCTTTTTATACTTTTCATATATGTAAAAATGTTTCCATTATAAAAATATAAGAGAATAAAAATCACCTGTCATGTTCCCACCTAGACACATACACATAGTATTCTTAATATTTTCATGTATTTTCCCTCCTCTGCATTATGTTAAGCAATGGTAAGATTGCATATTTTATCATCTTACATTTATATAGACACAATTTTGTATTCAGCCCTTTCCTTTTAATATTCATGAGCATTTTCCCATTGTATGCATGCTTTTTAAACGTAATTTTTTTTACTTACATATCTTCATAGAAGCCACCTTAAATTCTTTCTGAAACACAGTAGTAAATGAATGAATAAATCAACAAACAAAATACATTTCCCTAGTAGATGTTCTATAATTGATTTTACCTTTTTTCTTTTGTTGTTTAATTTTGTTTGACAAATTGTGCTATAGTGAACATCTTTGCACATACTCAATTTTAGAATTTTTTTTTAAGGTAGGACCAATAAAAGTAGAATTAAACTAGGGCAAAGTATCTGAGATTTTTTTTAAAGCTGTTTGATACCTATTGATAATTAAAAAAAAAAAACCTTTGGGCTGGCCACAGTGGCTTATGGCTGTAATCTCAGCATTTTGGGAGGCCAAGGTGGGTGGATTGCATGGGCTCAGGAGTTTAAGACCAACCTGGACAACATGGCGAAACCCCATCTCTACAAAAAATACAAAAGTTATCCAGGTGTGGTGGCACATGTCTGTGGTTTCAGCTACTTGGGAGGCTGAGGTGAGAGGATTGCTTAAGCCCAGCAAGTTGAGGTTACAGTGAGCTGAGATTGCGCCACTGCACTCCAGCCTCGGTAATGGAGCAAGATCCTGTCTCAGGAAAACAAAAAAAAAAAAAAAAAAAAAAAAACCTTTGAACTACCAGCATAATGGAAGTAATTTATTTTAGATTTCTATTGGTTTTAATAGATTTCATTGATTAATGTAATTGAACACTTTCAAGTTATTAGGTATATGAATATATTCTTTTATGAACTGTGTTTTAAGTTTTTTTTTATTTATTTGAGACAGAGTCTTGCTCTGTTCGCACAATGTTGGCTCACTGTAACCTCAGCCTCATGCGTTCAAGCGATAATTCTCTTGCCTCAGGTGGAATTATAGGCACGCTCTATCACACCTGACTATTTTTTATTTTTATTTTTAGTAAAGGTAGGGTTTCATCCTTTGTTGGGCTGGCTGATCTCAAACTCCTGACCTCAAGTGATCCACCTGCCTTGGCCTCCCAAAGTTCTGGGATTACAGGCCTGAGCCACTCTTTTAAGTGTTATATGTATTAAAGTTTTGTGAGCTACAGTCTGCTAAAAATGAAGCATATGTCAGGACTACTTTCATAGTCCTCGATAATCTCTTTGTGGTTGGTAATTCATAGCTTTCTCCTTTGCATAATACTGAAAGGGTTTTTTATAACCAAGGTACATGTACAATGATATTTTGAGGTTTCTCAGGCAGTAGACATTATAGTTTTCCTACATGCAAATTGGCTTGGCTAGATTATCCTTTGCTTTCTTGAGTGATGGGTTTGGAAAAATGCTATGGTTTGTATCCATGTGACTAAAGAATCTATTTCATACATAGTTGCGGTTTTTGGAGGGATTTAAAAATGTACACTTGACAAAAAACACCTTCCCCCACCCCGTCTCTGCCTATCTTTAAAGTGACAGATAATTTTGAGGAAGAAAAGATGAAGTGTGAACTGTAATTTCATTTTTGGGTCTTTTGTGGTAATGTATACAAGCTGAAATTCTTATTTTGTGAGGGTAGGTTTCATAAGGCCTTCTTATAAACTAAATCCTGTGTCTCTTCAAAGCTTTTTTGCTTGTAATAAGTCAGATGCTAATATATCTGGCACTGATGATCATGACTTTTTTTATAGAGCAGTGCTTGAAAAGAGATCATTGATTTTTAGCTATGATATGAGATGGACCTCAGAGAAAGAGGTGGCTGGGGAAAGTGTTCTCCTGAGTTATGGGGTGAGAGTGGGAGAAAAATCAGGTTTTGACTGTGAATATGAATTTTTATCTCTAGGCCTAAAAATGCTGTTTTTTTGGTACAATTCTGGGTAGTCTGCAAGTACTAATGAGTCAGCACATTTTAGGGACATACTTTGTCCAATATTGAATAAATAATCATGTGCTTCATGCTTACTAACTCACATAGTAAATTTGTAATGAAATGTTAACATATTTTGTACCCTCTCTCACCATAGTCTCTAATCCTAAAATTATAGCACATTTCATTAAATAGTGCTGTCTAAGTTACATCCTCAGCCTTCTTCTTGCATCGATTCTTAACCTTTTAGACTTAGAAACTTATTTGAGAATTTGATGAAACCTGTGGATCCCCACCTCAGAAGTACAGACAATTGAATACACAGATTTTACCCACAATTTCAGTGGGTGCATAGATGCCCCAGATTAAGGATTCCTATCACCGACAATTTCAGTGGGTGCATAGATGCCCCAGAAGCCCGTCAGATTAAGGATTCCTATCACTGACAATTTCAGTGGGTGCATAGATGCCCCAGAAGCCTGTCAGATTAAGGATTCCTATTACCCACAATTTCAGTGGGTGCATAGATGCCCCAGAAGCCTGTCCAATTAAGGATTCCTCTCACCCACAATTTCAGTGGGTGCATAGATGCCCCAGAAGCCCGTCAGATTAAGGATTCCTATCACTGACAATTTCAGTGGGTGCATAGATGCCCCAGAAGCCCGTCAGATTAAGGATTCCTATCACTGACAATTTCAGTGGGTGCATAGATGCCCCAGAAGCCTGTCAGATTAAGGATTCCTATCACCGACAATTTCAGTGGGTGCATAGATGCCCCAGAAGCCCGTCAGATTAAGGATTCCTATCACTGACAATTTCAGTGGGTGCATAGATGCCCCAGAAGCCCGTCAGATTAAGGATTCCTATCACTGACAATTTCAGTGGGTGCATAGATGCCCCAGAAGCCTGTCAGATTAAGGATTCCTATTACCCACAATTTCATTGGGTGCATAGATGCCCCAGAAGCCTGTCCAATTAAGGATTCCTCTCACCCACAATTTCAGTGGGTGCATAGATGCCCCAGAAGCCTGTCAGATTAAGGATTCCTATTCTAGTCTCGTTGCTCAAGCCCATCCACTCTTGGGGCTTTCATTACAACCTATTTGCTAATGATCATACGTCTGTATAGTGGATCTCTTTCCTGAGCCCCAGGTTTATTATTTCCAACTGCCTTCTGTGTGTGTCCGCCAGAGGCTCTCACAGACCTCAAGTTCAGAGTGCAAAATTGAATTTATTGTTTAACCTTGTTCCCTGAGAGGCAGAAGCTAGGTGGAATTGTTCATTAAACTGAACAGGAATCTGCTGTGAGAGTGGGGTTGATGCTGTGCTCATCTATACTTGCAGTACCTTCGTATGAGCCAAAGAGCAGATTTAAGGAACAGAGGCCTCAGGGCACGTGGCTCAAGCCCCAAAACAATTCAGAGACCTGGTTGCTAAACTTAAAGAGAGAGCTGAAAAGCAGATCCAATTTATGAATGGAATATTTAGTTGGAAACCTGAGTAGACAGTACTGAGGAAGAGCAAGTGATCAAATGGGAAAAGCATGTACCAAGGTGCAGAGCCCACAGTAACAGACAAGAAGAAACGTGAAAATGAAGTCAGCTGGGACAGGGGTTAGATTAAATCCTTAAACCAAACAGGAAAAAGCTGCAGCAGTTGGAATTGGTATTCTTACATTGAAGGTAAAGCCTGGAATGAATACATATTAGTGTTTTCTGGTCCCTATACCCAGCAGAAACTGCTTGTTCCTGTTTTTTCTATCTCCGTACATAGTACGCTTACTCACCCAGTTACCCAAATGAGGATTATCTAGCTTTGTAGATCACATGTCCTCTTGATTCTACGTTTGTAAATATCTTGATTCTGTCCTATTTACCTTCAGTTGCCTTAGTTAAGTTTCTGCTCATTTCTCACATGAAGTATGGCAATAATCTGTTATTTTGTTGTTGTTTTTGTTTTGTATTTAGTCATTCTATTACATTTTTTTCTTTTCTTTTTTGAGACGGAGTCTCGCACTGTCGCCAGGCTGGAGTGCAGTGGCGCAATCTCAGCTCACTGCAGCCTCCGCCTCTTAGTTTCTCTGATTCTCCTGCCTCAGACTGAGTAGCTGGGACTACAGCCTTGCGCCACCACGCCCAGCTAAGTTTTGTATTTGTAGTGGAGACAGGGTTTCACTGTGTTGGCCAGGATGGTCTGGATCGCTTGACCTTGTGATCCACCCGCCTCAGCCTCCCAAAGTGCTGGGATTACAGGCATAAGCCACTGCATAGCCTCTACTATTTCTATATTCCTTGAAAGGTATTTTTTCAGAGCTCTGAATGTATCATCTCCTTACTTGAAATTCTTGAATGAGTCCACTCTTACTCTAGGATAGAGTCTAGACTTCTTAGAATGACATTTACTTTTCTAGTATTTGGATATTTTCTCATTATCTTTTTGTTGTTGATTACTAATGTCACCATGGTTTGTTTTAGACCCTTGAAATATATTGAATATTGCTTTATGGTCAGTATATGGTCTTACATGTTCACTTGAAAAAATATGTATTCTGTGATTATTGCAGAGTTCCGTAAATATCCACAAGGTAAATTTTATAGTGTTGTTACATTCTAGCTTATTTGATTTTTTGGTCTGCTTTATTAATTTTGGGTAAAATTATATGTATTTTTCAGTTTTTCCTCATATTTCTAGCAATTTTGTTTCATATAATTAGGATCTACATTATTGGGAGCACCATGTAGATCTTAAATAATTAACTTTTTTGTAATTATGAAGTATTTCTCTTTATCTCTGATGTTACTTTCTGAAAGTCTGCTTTCCTGATAAGAATACAGCCACAACAGTGTTTTTATGTGTACTATATACATGGTATATTTTCCCCATTCTTTTACTTTTAATCTGTGTCTTTTTGTAGCTGGCTTTGTTTGTTAATCCAGTTTTATAATCTCTGCCTTTTAAATGGAGTGTTAATCTACTTACATTTAATGGAATTATTCATCTTACGGGATTTAAACCTACCATCTTGCTATTTGTTTTTTATTTGGATCATCTATTTTTGTTTATTTGTTTCTCTTTTCCTGCCTTCTTTTGGATTAATTTGTTAGTATTTTATTTTGTATATTATCTCCTCTTTTTAGCTCTGCCTCTTTGTTGTTGTTATTTTTTGCTTATAGTGGTTACTCTAAGACGTGGGCTGCACAGTTTTTATTTCATAGAAATACAGATAGTAAATATATCATACTTTGTGAGCCACAGATGGGCTCTTATCTGGCATTATTTCTCTGTAGCCTGATGAACTTCCTTTAGCATTTCTTGTAGTAAGGGTATGTCGAGTACTAATGCTGTTAGGTGTTTCTTTTCTAAATTTGAAAATGTGTTTTTTTTTTTTTTTGTTTGTTTTTTTTAATTTTGACAATATTTTGCTGGACATAGAATTCTAGGTTATTGGTTGTATTTTTTTTAAACTTTAAACATTAAAAAGATATTTTATTGGCTTCCTATATTTTTGATGGAAGTCAGCTGACATTCTTATGAATGTAATCTTTTCTTTTTCTTTGACTGCTATAAGATTTTTCCCTGTTTTTGGTTTTCAGCAGTTTGATTATAATTTACCAAATTCACTGATTCATTCTACTGCCATCTCCAGCGTGAGCCTCAGTTTTTATTAGCCTATTTTTTAATTCATTGATCCTTTCTTTTTCTGTGTCCAGTCTACTGTTAAGCCCATCTTGTCACTTCTTTATTTTAGATCATTTATTCTTGAGTTGTAGAATTTCTCTTTCTTTGCTGGAATTCTTGACTCTTTACTCATTCTGTTGATCTTTTCCTCTGAATTATTTAGCATATTCATAATAACTTTTAAAGTCTTCATCCATGGGTCTCTCTCTGTGGACTTTTTTTCTTTATTATGGGTTATAGGTATACCTTGGAAGGATTGTGGGTTCGGTTTCAGACCACCAAAATAAAGTGAATATCCCAATGAAAGAAGTCACACATACTTTGGTTTCCTAGTACATATAAAAGTTATACACTATGTTATTGCTAAAAAAAAAATGCTACCAAACAATCAAGCCTTCAGTAAGTCATAAACATTTTGCTGGTGGAGAGTTACCTCCATGTTGATGACAGCTGGGCCATTCAGGGTGGTGGTTGCTAAAGATTGGAGTGGCTATAGCAATTTGTTCTGTTACGTAATATTCTAAACGCTTTGCTGTCTTTTCAACAATGTTCACAGCATCTTCACCTGGAGTAGATTCCATCTCAAGAAACCACTTTATCTGCTCATTCATAAGAAGCCACTCCTCATTTATTCAAGTTCAATCATAAGATTACAGCAATTCAGCCACATCTTCAGGCTCACTTCTAGTTCTAGTTCTTTTGTTATTTCTACCACATCTGCAGTTCCTTCCTCCACTGAAGTCTTGAACCCTTCAATATTATTCATCTGATTCTTCTAAATTCCTGTTAACGTTGAAATGTTGACCTCCTCCCATGAATTACAGATGGTCTTAATGGCATCTAAAATGGTGAATCCTTTCCAGAAGGTTTGCAGTTGACTTTGTGCAAATCCATCAGAGGAATTAGTATGTATGGCAACTATAGTCTTATGAAATGTATTTCTTAAATAATGAAATTGACAGGGTCAGGTGCACATAGCAGCTCAAACCTGTAATCCCAGCACTTTGAGAGGCCGAGGTGGGTGGATCACCTGAGGTCAGGAGTTCAAGCCAGCCTGGCCACAATGGCGAAACCCCATCTCTACTAAAAATACAAAAATTAGCTGGGTGCAGTGGCTTCTGCCTGTAATCCCAGCTACTGAAGAGGCTGAGGCAGGAGAATTGCTTGAACTCAGGAGGTGGAGGTTGCAGTGAGCCAAGATTACACCACTACACTCTATTCTGGGTGACCGAGTAAGACTCCATCTCAAAAAAACAAAACAAAACTTGACAGTAGAAATTACTCTTTGATCCATAGGCTACAGAATGGATTCTGTGTTAGCAAGCATGAAACCAACATTAATCTCCTTGTATATTCCTATCAGAACTCCTGGGTGACAAGGTGCGTTGTCAACGAGCAATAGTATTTTCTAAGAAATCTTTTTTCCTAAGCAGTAGGTCTCAACAGTGGGCTGAAAATTGCACTTTTATGTTAGGGAGATAGCTTCTTTCCTTAAGATTCATGAACCAACAACCTCTGCTAGCCTCCAACTTTTCTTCTGTAGCTTCCTCACCTCTCTCAGCCTTTATAAAATGGAAGAGAAATAGGGCCTTGCTCGGAATTAGGCTGTGGCATAAGAGAATGTGGTGACTGGTTTTATCTGTCTAGTCCATTAAAATTTTTGCCATATCTTTATTGAGACTCTCACTTTCTTACCACTTGTGTGATTGGAGTAGCCCTTGAATTTACTTCAAGAACTTTTCCTTTTATTCACAGCTTGACTATTTGATGCAAGGGTCCTGGCTTTCAGCATGCCTTCCTTACTAAGCCAATCATTTCTAGCTTCTGAGTTAAAGTGAGAGATTTGCAACTATTCCTTTCATTTGAACACTTAGAGCCCATTGTAGGATTATTAATCAGCCCTTTTTCAATATCAGTGTGTCTCAGGAATAGGGAGGCCTGTTGGAAATAGATGCTTGGTGCCACAAAGAAAAATTAGCACTGAGACAAAGGATCTTTCAGCAGTGCACTTGGGAGGGAGAGAGATGGGGGAACAAACAGCTAGTCAGTGTAGCCGTCAGAACATACACAACAGTGATTGATTAAGTTAGCTGTTTTATATGGGCTTGGATTGTGGCACCCCAAACGATTACATGGTAACATCAAAGATCAGCGGTCGCACATCACCATAACAGATACAATAATGAAGAAGTTGGAAATACTGCAAGAATTACCACAGTGTCACGCGGAGACATGCAGGGAGCACATGCTGTTGGAAGAATGGCTTACTCACCACAGGATTGCCACAAATAGACTTACTTACCAATAGACCTACTCACCACAGGATTGCCAAAACCTTCAATTTGTAAAAAAAAAAAAAAAGAAAGAAAAACCTGCAAAGCACAACGAAATGAGCTGTGCCTGTACTCGTTTGCTTCTTCACGTGTCTTAGACATTTTACCTGCATACTGGGCCTTTTGTATAAGAGAAGGGTAGAGAATGAACTGGGTAATACTTTTAGTTTTATTTTTCTTAAAGAGGGCAGTTCTTTCCTCCATCAGGTAGCTAAGATGATCATTCAGATTTCCCAGTGAATCAGGCTGAGCTGGGGCTGAGCAGCAGCTTTAATGAATTTCAGCTTACCTCTGGATTCAAATGAGATTATGGAAATTTGACTTTTGGTCCAACCCTTAGCTTCCTGTATCCTTTTAGATGAGGGGTTGATTTCCTTGATTTTAGCAAGATTTCAGCTGGGAGATAGTTGGGTTGAAGATGAAATTAATTTACTTTACCTCTGGATTGCAACTGCAGAAGGGCCCTCGAACCCAAGCACCAAACAACATTGGGAGGTCTCTCTCTGCCTCTCACTGTGCGCCTGCCAGCACTTCGTAAGATTCTCTTGTAGTATTAAATATAGTTGTCAGGCCAAGAGATTTGTTTTTAATTAATCACACCAGACCACAGTGTCACTACAAGTTTGGCTTGTTTTAGCAAAATATTTCCAGGTATCGGAGACCTCCTTTTCTGCCCACTTGTGCCCAGACAGGCAACAGATTCAAGGTAGCTAGAGACAGGCTTTTGTTTCTCTGAAGAACTCCTCCTCCGGAAGCTTGGTTCACTTAGACTTCTTGGCATTCATTTACTGCTCTTTCATGGCTTTACAGGAGAGTATGAAGTTTAGTTTTTGTGGTGTTTTCTTGTTTTGATGGGAACGGTGGTCTTTTGGGATCAGCTGCATTCAAACCAGATTGGAACTCTTTAGAATGATGGTATTAAGACTGTTTGCCTTATGCTTTCGACTTCCTTTTCAACCTCATCTCTTTTTATTCTTTTAACCACACCGCAGTACCTCCTTTTCATTACTGCAGCACATTGTATACCTCCATACCTTTGTCCCTTCTGCCTTGATTGACCTTTTTCTTCTCGTCTCACAACTGTGTCTTTTATTTATTTATTTATTTAATCTTTCGAGACAGAGTCTCGCTCTGTGGCCCAGGCTGGAGTGCAGTGGCGCACTCTTGGTTCACTGCAACCTCTGCCTCCCAGGTTCAAGCAATTCTCCTACCTCAGCCTCCCAAGTAGCTGGGATAACAGGTGCGTGCCACCATGCATGGCTAATTTTTGTATTTTTAAGTAGAGACAGGGTTTCACCATGTTGGTCAGGCTGGTCTTGAACCCCTGACCCCGTGATCTGCCCACCTCAGCCTCCCAAAGTTCTGGGATTACTGGAGTGAGCCACCGCTCCTGGCTTGTCTTTTAAAACTCAACTCACATGACTCCTCTTCTGTGCCAGAGATCTTCCTACTACACTGTACCTACCTTGACTCATGTACTTTTCACATTATATTGTGATGATTTATATTACATGCTGTTTCTTTTCTTTTTTTTTTGTTTTTTGAGACGGAGTTTCTCTCGTTACCCAGGCTGGAGTGCAATGGCGCCATCTCGGCTCACCGCAACCTCCACCTCCTGGGTTCAGGCAATTCTCCCGCCTCAGCCTCCTGAGTAGCTGGGATTACAGGCACGTGCCACCGTGCCCAGCTAATTTTTTGTATTTTTAGTAGAGACAGGGTTTCACCATGTTGACCAGGATGGTCTCGATCTCTCGACCTCGTGATCCACCCGTCTGGGCCTCCCAAAGTGCTGGGATTACAGGCTTGAGCCACTGTGCCCGGCCGCTGTTTCTTTTAAACTAAGGACTTACGTAGTTTGTCAGACATGCCTTCACCTGAAGATGTTAATATAGTTCGAAGTGGTGCTATAGTCTTTATTTAATCAAAGTAGCAACTTTCTGATCTGAAAAAAAAGACTGTGCATCCCTTCAACAGAGTAAGATAGTTTAAAAAGTAATGATGTGGGATCTCTAAGATATGGTCGATGTTATATTTTACCATTTGTAGTTAGAAAAACAGCTGTATATGTATTTTATTATATATTTGCTGTATATGTATTTTATTATTTATTTATGTTGAAACAGAGTCTCATTCTGTTGCCCAGGCTGGAGTTCAGTGGTGCTATCTCTGCTCACTGCAACCCCCGCCTCCCAGGTTCCAGTGATTCTCCCGCCTCAGCCTCCAGAGTAGCTAGGATTACAGGTGCACACCACCATGCCCGGCTATTTTTTTTTTTTTTCAGAGACTGAGTCTTGCACTGTTGCCTAGGCTGGAATGCCGTGACACAGTCTCAGCTCTCTACAACCTCCTGGGTTCAAGCGATTCTCCTGCCTCAGCCTCCTGAATAGCTGGGATTACAGGCACCCACCACCATGCTGGCTACTTTTTTATATTTTTAGTAGAAGTGGGTTTTCACTGTGTTGGCCAAGCGGTTCTCAAACTCCTGACCTCTTGATCTGCCCACCTCGGCCTCCCAAAGTGCTGGGATTACAGGCATGAGTCACTACAGCTGGCCTGTATATGTTTTTTTTCTTTAAATAAATAATTAAAGACTTTTCAAGGACAAAGACTGTATCGTTTTCATTTTGTAGCCAGCGCCAAGCTTAATACTTGACAATTACTTGATGCTCAATAAAATGATTATTATTAGCAAAATGAACCTTACATTGTTAAAAAATAATATGCTAAGAAAAGGTATATTCAGATATGAGGCTCGTGGAGTAATGGCTCAATTCACAAGGCATCTGCCATAGGTGAGAAATGCTCCATTACCCAGAGGTGAACCCCCAGAGGTTGTGGCAGTATTCATGACTGTGTATCAGTCTGGACTCAGATGGGGAAAGACTGAGCCACTGTAAGTTTTATGGGAGTGAGGGATTTAATATATTAACGAAGGCTTACACAGATGTGGGAGGATCTAGAGAAGTGAAGGTCTGCACCTGTTTTATTTTATACTGAACATGTTTAAACAGGAGTAGCGAATGAGCTAGATACAGCTACGGTTGGAAGACCAGGGGAGTAGGCATTGATGACTGAAACCTAAGCTCTAGGTTTCAGAGCTAGAAACCTAGCTCTGGGGTGGGCAGAGAAGTGCTAGAAAACTGCCTCTCACTACCAAAGTAGGACTCAGTGTGGGAGCTGAAGGAAAGGTCTGTGAAGCCTGCCATGGGATAAAGTAGTGCTGTGGGAGAGGCAGTGGAGCAACTGCATCTGACTGCCTTGACCTCTTGAAAGTAATGGTGTTGCCGGGCGCGGTTGCTCACGCCTGTAATCCCAGCACTTTGGGAAACCGAGGCGGGTGGATCACGAGGTCAAGAGATCGAGACCATCCTGGCCAACATGGTAAAACCCCGTCTCTACTAAAAATACAAAAAAAAAATTAGCCGGGCATGGTGGTGCGTGCCTGTAATCCCAGCTACTCAGGTGGCTGAGGCAGGAGAATTGCCTGAACCCAGTGAGCCGAGATCGAGCCATTGCACTCCAGCCTGGGTAACAAGAGCAGAACTCCGTCTCAAAAAAAAAAAAAAAGAAAGAAAAGAATGGCGTCTTCATTGCCACCTGCTCATTGGCAGCCTCTGACCCAGAACCACAAAGAGAAAGGAATTTTGGGAGACTTAATTTTCTGTCCTAGGCAGCCATGGTGGTGGTGCCCGTTGGCCATTCCTTTGCCAGCCTGGCTTACATATACACCCATGTAAACCGTATTTAACTGCTAAGATAAAGCTAATGCTCTGCTTAACATGACGTAGCTATCGCTTAGCAAACTGAAAGCATGCTACCCATTCCCTTTAATACGAGATGCTGTGTTTCATATTGTGCTTTGCCCATTTCTGGCTGAGATGAATGTATTCTGCTAGCTGAGTCACATCCCCTCTTTGATATCCCGAAATTTAGATATACTGAGATAAAGAGTTAGCCTTGCCTTTCCTTCCTTCCCCTCCCCCTCCCCTCCCCTCCCCTTCCCCTCCCCCTCCCCCTCCCCTCCCCTCCTCTTCCCCTCCCCCTCCCCTCCCCTCCCCTTCCCTTCCCCCTCCCCTCCCCTCCGCTTCCCCTCCCCTCCCCCTCCCCTCTCCCCCCTCCCCTCCCCTCCCCTCCCCTCCGCTTCCCCTCCCCTTCCCCTCTCCCCTCCCCTCCCCTCCCCTCCCCTCCGCTTCCCCTCCCGTTCCCCCTCCCCCTCTCCTCCCCTCCCCCTCCCCCTTCCCCTTCCCCTTCCCTTTCCTTTTTGCAGAGCCTTGCTCTCTCACCCAGGGTACAGTATAGTGGGAGCATCATAGCTCACTGTATCCACCTACTCCTGGGCTCAAGCGATCCTTCCGCCTTAGCTTCTCAACTATAGGTGTGCACCACCACACCTGGCTAAATTTTTTTTTATTTTTAACTTTTTGTAGAGACAAGGTGTCACTGTGTTGCTCAAGCTGCTCTTGAACTCCTGGCCTCAAGCAATCCTGCCACCTCGGCCTCTCAAAGTGCTAGGATTATAGGTATGAACCATTGTGCCCAGCCAGTCGATATACCTTATATTAGAGAATATTATTAGACAAGGAAAAGTGGAAAAAATAATTAGTTAATGTATTCAGTGTATATTCATATCAAAGCAAACAAGAATATCTGCTAAACTGTTGTAGTTCTCATCTTCTGTACCTTTCATGTGATCATGGCAGGCATCTGTGATTTCTTTCTTCCTCTAGCCATTGGTCCGCAGTGTTACCTGATGGTCTTTGTTCTTTGCCCGGTGGGATGGCCTAAACCTTCATTCTGGGGTGTATGTACCAATACATGGCTGTATTGTTTGGTATAATACCGTTAATTTTCCATAATAAACAGGTGTAAGAGAAAATCCTAGGTTCTAGGCAATTTCTTTCCTCCTTCCATTGAGTATATTTTTCCCATTGTATATTTTACACTTGGTTCTTCTTTGATAATCAGGATTAGTCAGCCTAGCTATTATAGTACCTACCTTCCTTGTCTTTTCACTCAGGGGCATGAGGAGCAAGAAGTGTTAATAGTCTCAGCTGTCTGTTCAGTGGAAATAATGTTGTTTCTCCCCAGAAGAAGCACTTCTCCCTTCCAGATTAAGACCTGTAAACAGGGAGAGCCCATGGCTGCTGGGAGTTCTTTTGGGGGAAGGATTTTGATAATGAAGTATATCTTTTTAGTGAATATAGGGCTATTCCGATTTTCTTCTTCTTGTGTCAATTTTGATAAATTGTATTTTTTAAAGTAATTTGGCCATTTCACGAAAGTTGTCAAATTTGTTGGCAGGCAGCTGTAGTATTTTCTTAGAATCCTTTTAATATGTGTTTAATTGATAGTGATAACTTCTTTTCATTGTGATGACCCCTTGATTTCTCCTCCTGTGTCCACACTGTTTAGTGATTCCCTCTACCTGAATGTGG
This sequence comes from Saguinus oedipus, assembly GCA_031835075.1. Classification (NCBI taxonomy): domain Eukaryota; kingdom Metazoa; phylum Chordata; class Mammalia; order Primates; family Cebidae; genus Saguinus; species Saguinus oedipus. The sequence goes on from CM063170.1 coordinate 66,582,518, forward strand.
ACAGAACCTGTGACTTCCTTGGCACTAATAGAATACAGCAAAGGTGATGGGAGATGTGCAGTTGCATCATTATATTATATAACATTACAGCACTGGACTGGCTGGGTTGCGCGCGCTCTCTCTCTCTCTCTCTCTCTCTCTCTCTCTCTCTCTCTCTCCCCCCCCCCTTTCTCCCATCTCTCTCCTCTCTCCTCCTGTCCTCTCCATAGTGACTGCTATCTTGATCTCAATTCAGTTGTGAAAGCAAAGCCTTTTGCTAAGCTGGTTTGGGTTTATCCTGTGCATGTATGATTCAGAGGTTAAGCTGAAACCCATGTAGGTGCATACATAAAAGTGGAGATTCACCTGCTGTTTCTGCTCCAGGAGTTTGCTCTGACTCCCTGACTTTGGCTCCTTTCCCTATTCCTCTACCAAAAAGCAAACAGTTCCTATCAGAGTTTTAGTCACTTATGTGTGCTGCTTAGGGACCGAAGCTGTTGTTCCGCCCTCATGGAAAAACCTTATGAGAAAAAAATAAATAAACAGAAAACTCATCCTCTGAGGTCATTTCTCCCACTTGTTACTTCCCTCCACAATCTGTCTGCTTTTGTTTACTTTTCAGACCCTCAGGTAGTGTTTTGTTTTGTTTTGTGATGGAGTTTCATTCTTGTTGCCCCGGCTGGATTGCAGTGGTTCCAGCTTGTCTCACTGCAGCCTCCCTCTCCTGGCTTCAAGTGATTCTCCTGCCTCAGCCTTCAAGTAGCTGGGATTACAGGCAGCCACCATCACACTCAGCAAATTTTTTGTATTTTTAGTAGAGACAAGGTTTCACAGGCTTGGCCAGGCTGGTCTTGAGTGAATGGGTCAGTCATACATATTACACTCCAGTATTCCTTATTTTCTAACCTTTTGAATAACCTTTTTTTTCCCCCTGAGACAGAGTTTCACTCTTGTTGTCCATGCTGGAGTGCAGTGGCATGATGTCAGCTCATTGCACCCTCTGCCTCTGAAGTTCAAGCAATTCTCCTGCCTCAGCTTCCTGGGTAGCTGGGATTACAGGGACCTGCCACCAAACCCAGCTAGTTTTTGTTATTTTCACTAGACGGGGTTTCACCATGGTTCAAGTTCGCCAGGCTAGTCTCGAACTCCTGACCTCAGATGATCCACCCTCAGCCTCCCAAAGTGCTGGGATTACATGCTTTAGCCACTGCTTCTGGGTTGAATAACTTTTATTTACAGTATACTGAGGAGGTTCTGGCATCTAAGCTTCATTTAATGTAAGCCACTGTTGGGTCCAGGTGTTCGCCAGCCAATTGAGGAAATTGTTAGGTATTCCAGATTACTCAAGCCAATATATGGCATCCAAAAGATCTGGTTAGTATATATCATATGTCGATACATTGGGCCAAGTCCAGTTTTCTTCTTGTCTGGTCTAACATTTTTAGGATTCATTACTACGCACTTCTAGATTTCTGGAAGTACAAATGGCAAAAATCTAGCACAATGACCCTACCCCTCTGAGGATCATAGCAGGTTGGTTGAGGAGTAGGAACCTGCAACCCAGGCAAATGGAAGTCTTTCCCTGGAGCTGTGAAGTGGTATCAAGGAAAAAGGTGGTTTTTGTCTGGTGGGGAGGGCCACTCGATATAAGGCACAGGCACTGTTGCTGGAAGTGTTGGACACTGCTGACTGCTTTTTTCTTTTTTTTCTCTGTTAGTAAAGAGACTATTCCTTTTTTTTTATTTTTAATCTGTAAGTGAGAAAGTACCTGTGGAAGGACTGTTCCTTTCAAAAAAAAAAAAAAAAAAAAAAAAGGCTGGATGTGGTGGCTGGCTCACGCCTGTAATCCCAACACATTGGGAAGCTGAGGTGGGCAGATCACAAGGTCAAGAGATTGAGACTATCCGGGCCAACATAGTGAAACTCTGTCTCTACTAAAAATACAAAAATTAGCTGGATGTGGTGGCGCATGCCTGTAATCCCCGCTACTTGGGAGGCTGAGGCAGGAGAATCTCTTGAATCTGGGAGGTGGAGGTTACAGTGAGCCCAGATCACACCACTTCACTCCAGCCTGGCAACAGAGCGAGACTCCGTCTCAAAACAAAAACAAAAATGAAATAAAAACAAAAGTAGCTAAAAATACCAGATATTCATTTTCCCATATACTCTTATGGGTAGAATGACCACTTGACCAATTTTTATAGCCAGTGGTACATAAGGATTTTTTTTTTAACTGGGGAAAAAGCTTGCAAATTGTGTGTGCATGGTAGTCATGCAAAAGTTTTTAAAGACTCAAATGGCCAGATGATTGACAGTTTTATACCACCTTGCGATTACAGAACGAGTAGGGGCTCGGATCTTGGCTAAACAAGTTATGGGAGGAAGAGTAACCAACCACCTTTGCCTGACTCGTCTTGAACTCTCACAGCTCGCGGCCCTCAGAAAGAACAGATAGTAGCCAGTGATAAATGTTTCTGGCAGATCTTTAGAGGTGTTAGACTCTCAGTTTATCATTCCTAGCTTTGTTAGAAGAGATGTTTGCTAGGGATTTTCTGGGGGAGATTTAGCTTTTTGAGAAAGTAAAGATTTGTGTGAAAAGAGCTTGCTTCTTCCTTCCTGCTTTTGAACATTGCTGTGGAAGAACAGTATGATTGGCCCTGCTGCAGCCACCTTGTGATCCTGGGAGAAGTGACCGTCAACACACTGAAGGTGTTTGAGATACTTGTACTCAGTTATTCTACTACTGTATCTTCACTGCAAATGGGGTCATGTCCTTCAGTGTGTAAGGCAATAAAGCCAACCCATGGAGAGAAGCAAAGCCAAAGAGGTCAAGGGAGTGTCCGGCAGGGATTGAGGTCCTGGTTCCGGTTGTCCATGAGAATCATCTCCAGCTCTGCCCTTGCCACAGTTAGTGAGACGTCCTAGTCCACTTTCAGGAAACATTTCCCTTTTTGACTCTTACTCAAATTGGGTTTCTGGGCTATAGTAGGAATATTCCAACTAATACCGTACTGGTTGGATTTAAAGTATGATACATTTTTAGCACTCCTTACTTTATTTCTTGTGCCTGGATTTGAAGAGCTTTTATTTATTTATTTTTGGACAGGGTCTCGCTCTGTTGCCTAAGCTGGAGTGCAGTGACACAATCATAGCTTATTGCAGCCCTGACTTTTGAGCTCAAGTGGTCCTCCCACTTTGGCCTCCCAAAGTGCTGGGATTACAGGTGTATAGGCATGAGCCACTGTGCCCGGCCTAAATTTTAGTTAAATAAATACTTACCTAATTCTTTAAAAATTTTCATAGACCTTCAAAGCAACAATTGTAGAATTAAATTTATTTTCTCAACTTGGCAGGATTTTTTTTTTCTGTTGAAGTATCTTGTCTTTGTTTGTTTGATGTTTTGAGACAGGGTCTCACTCTTTGCTCTGTTGCCCAGGCTGGAGTGCAGTGGCATGATCATAGCTCACTAGCTTCAAACTTCCCTGGGCTTAAGCCATCCTCCCACCTCAGCTTCCTGAGTAGCTGGGACCGCAGGCATGCACCACCATGCCCAACTGATTATTGTATTTTTTATAGAGACATGGTGATATTGCCCAGGCTGGTCTCACTTTTGAACTCAAGTAATTTACCTGGCTTAGTCTCCCAAAGTGCTGGGCGCGAGCCCCCACGCCCAGCCAATTTGTTTTATTTTGAAAGAAGGCTGAATTGATTTCTGCATGCATAAAGTAAAGAATATATAAGGTTAAATGAAAGTTGCCAGGAAAAAAAAGAAAAGAAAATAATAATAAAAGAAGAATATATAAGGAAGTTCAAAGTAGCACACTTTATCATCTCAGAATACTTCAGTCTGTGTTCTGATATGTCATTTTAAGGCTTCCGTTATTAAACAAGCAGTTACTAAACAGTTGCTTTTTGGAATACTACCTTCTACTGCTTTAGGAAATGCAAAGATCTGACTTGTATTCAGGAGGAAAATATAGGTCACCGGATTGGTGAGAGAAGACATGACATGGAAAAAAGTGAAATAATAATAGGGTGGGAGAAACATTTCCACTGTGTATTTAAGGAGTAAAAACCATTACAAACCTAAGAATTTGTCCACAGGACCAGCCTGAAAGTCTGAGACTACCCCACAGGAATAACCTTGTCAAGGCCTGATTGTGCCCTTTGACCCATCCTTCTAAGTCAAATCTTTCTCATCTCTCCCAGTTTTGGCACTGTCATTCCATAAATATATCCCAATAATTGTGTTTTCTGCCAGAAATCCTTTTGGGTGTAATGAGTTTCATGCACTGGTATTTTGGTGTGTAACGTAGGTCTTCCTGTACTTTTATTTACCCAGATAAAATGTCGAAGGATCAAGCCCTTTGCTGGTTTTGTATACAAGCACATATTCCACTTGCTCATGCCATTCATAATTTCAGACATTTTAGTTGTCTTTTACAACTGTGATCCCATCTGAAGGTCTATGGGAAGTTCAGTTCCTTAAACAACAGAATTAGGTTTTCCTCATCCTTCTCTTTCTGCCTTCATTAGTGAGAGTACTTTTTGAGAGCAGGAAAACATTTCCAGTGAAGAGGTTTAGCTGGATAGCTATTTATACAGTTTTCCTTGGAATTTTACAGAATGAAGTAACTTTATGTCAGCAAATGTGTATTCTGAACATTTAGAATGACTGTTTTAAATAGTAATGTCCAACTCTTAAAAAATATAGTGTCTATAAATAAGAATATAATAAATCAGTATTGGAAGTCATTTCTTGCCCCATGCTCTTATACAGGAGACAATATGGGAGGAGATATTTATAGGTTAACTTGGTGCCTGATTACCAGTGCCTGAAATAATTTCTCCAATTACCTTTTAACAAATCTATTAAAATATCCTAATTTTAAAAAAATCCCTATAAAATGAAGACATGAAAAGCTGTGTGCTAAAGAATAGGGAAATTTTCCACTCAGTTGATCATTAATTGTATCATGGACTTTCCTTAAACCCAAAGGCTCCTTGAGTTTAAGAACAGGGCTTTGACTTACCTTTACTACGCATCCCTAACTCCAGATTGGAGGGGCTACCCTGACTGAAAAGTCAGCTAGAGTTGTTAGCTCATCTGCTAAACATTCCTAACCCTTTCATCTCTCTACTTTCTGTATCTAATCTGAAATCCTAGCTCAAGTGTACAGTATTTCTGGAGGGAAGGAGCATGTGATAAACGAAGTGACACTACAAAAAAATCAAATTAATGATAGGGGGAGCATATTATAGATGCTCTTCCAGAATGTACAGCAAAGAACAGCGATAACAATGATTGACAGATGAGATAAAGTTACACCTATGAGAGGAAAAAAAATAGAGATTTAACTGGTGACTAATAGATGTCTGCAAAGGACAAAACAGAAGAAACGGAACAAAAGCATGAATCAAATGTGTCATCTTGGAAGACTTTCCAGGGCTGAAAATAACCTGAAGAAAAGGTAGCTCACTATATTCTAAAGAATGTTATGAGAAACTGTCTGTACCTAGACATAGTTTGGTGATTTTCTTTTGATTTTAAGGATCCTGAAAAAAGAATTCATATGTCAAGGCACAAAAAGATGAGCTAACAAAGAAACAAAAGTTATGCTGGCTGCAAAGTTCTCTTTTGCAAGTACTAGCTGTTAGAAAATGACGGAGTAGTGGTCCTTAGCCTGCATGGTCTTTGAACTCCCTGCAGCAATATGTGGACTTCCGTGTGTTGATGTAAGTTGATTTTCCTGGAAATAGAATCTACACCTTTCATCGTATTTTTCAGGATTTCCTGAAACAAAAAGGGTAAAGAACCACAGTAGTGGAGCAATGTCCATGGTGCTTTTACTTTTTCTTTTGAAATAATTAAAAACTTACAGAAAGGCTGTAAGAATAATACAGAGAACTCCTATGTATTGTTTCCCAAATTTGTGTGTTTTTCCTCCCTCTCTCTCTCTCTCTCTCTCTCTCTCTCTCTCTCTCTCTCTCTCCCCCCTCCCTTCCTCTCTTTCACGTTATAAAATATTTCAGTGCTGTTAGTTATCTCAAGATGGACTTTGTGGTTCTTTTTCTCCCCTACCAGTACAGGTTTCAGTCTAAGATCGCATCACAGAGTTTCATCTTGTTTTAGTTTTCTTTAATCTGTAACAGTTTCTCAGATACTCGCCATCTTCCATGACATTGACATTTTTCAGGAATGCAGGCAGGTTACTATATAGTGTTCCTCATTTTGGGTTTTTCTGATGTTTCCTCTTGATTGTTATTCAGGTTATGCATGCGAGGCCAGAATACTAGGTAGAATGTGTGATTTCATTCTCAAGGTATCCACCTCTGAAGGCATATGATACTCATCTGTCACATTGATGATGTTAATTTTGATCTCTTGGGAAATGTGTTTTTCCATTGTCTCCACTCTATGGTTACTTTTCTCTCCCTTTCAATAAAAAAATCAATCAGTGGCTGCACACTGTCGCTCACGCCTATGATCCCAACACTTGGGAGGCAGAGGCAGGAGGATTACTTAAGCCCAGAAACTCAAGACCAGCCTGGGCAGCATAGGGAGACTCCATCTCTGCAGGAGTGGTGACGTGCCTGCTGTCCCAGCTACAGGAGGCTGAGGTGTGAGAATTGCTTGAGCCCTGGATGTCAAGGCTGCAGTGAGCTGAGATCACACCACTGCACTCCAGCCTGAGTGACAAAGTGAGACCTGTCCCCAAAATAAATTATTTATGTAAAAATAAAAGCAATCTGTGGAAAAACCTTAAGACTGTGCAAATAGTCATATGTTGCTTAATGATGGGAATACATTGTTAAAAATGTGTTATTAGGTGATTCCGTCATTGTGCAAACATCATAGGGTGTACGTTACATAAACTTAGATGGTGTAGCCTGCTGCATAGCTAGGCTGTGTGGTTTAGCCCATTACTCCCAGGCTACAAAACTGCACAGCTTGTTACTGTACTGAATACTGTAGTTTCACAGTATGATAAGTATCATCTAAACACAGAAAGATATGGCAAAAATCAGAATTGCAATCTTATGGGACCACTGTCATTACTGACCAAAATGTCATTATGTGGCACATGACTGTATCTTCCTTTTCATTAGGTTTTACACTCTAGATTTAGCAATAACCATTGATAATCAATAACTATTGATTATTCTTACCCATACCAATATGTGGTCATGGTAGTTTTAAAATGCCATGTGTGTACCTATGCAGCTATCTTGCATGTTCTTCACATGTACCCCAAAGCCTAAAATGCTGCTTTTTTCCAACTTCACTACTTCCTCCATTTCATGGTGTTCTAATGAATGATTGTCACAGAATTCAACACCTAATTGTATCTGTTGTGATAATGAAAGGAGACAAATGACCCATTCAAAAAAGTTTAGTTGAAAAGAGTTTATCAAAGGAATGACTTAGCAAGGTGTGGCATGGTAGGGGAATCAACAAGGAATGGTGAAGCACCCAGTAACTAGCAACAATGGGAAGCCATTGCCACCCTTAGACCCGAGGGGGCAAAGGGAGGGCACATAGTTATCAGGCTTGTGAAACTGGAATTCATAGGGGAGGAACCATCTACAGGTCCTGTGGCTCCAGAGAAAAGTAGCCACTGGCAGCACAGGGGCAAGGTTGAGAGGGAGCTGGGGAATCAGCTGAGTTCTTCCTGCTGCTGCTCTGACCTGTTAGTGCTCACTGTTGCCCAGCTGCAAGCCAAAGGGTAAGAAAGCCTGGGTGGTACCCTCTGGAGAGTTTGGCCTCCGGGAGCACAGAGGGTGTTTGGGGGATGGGGAAGTGGTAGTATAACCAGCACACAAGCCAAGATTTTATTCGTGTGGCAAGGAAAAGATCTCTGATGCACAGCAGCTACATGGAGAGTTCACATCATGTTCTTAGATGGGAAGACTGAGTACTATAAATATCTGGGTTCTTGCTATATGAATCTGTCTACTCAATTCCAGTAGTCTAATGGAATTAGGGAGGGAGTGGGGGTTGGGGGTAACATTGTTAAAATGATTCTAAGTTCAACCAGGTAAGAATAACTAAAAAAAAAAAAAAAAAAAAAACAAAAAACTGGCCAGGAGCTGGCTAACACCGGTAATCCCAGCACTTTGGGAGGCTGAGGCGGGTGGATCACGAGGTCAAGAGATCGAGAATATCCTGGCCAACATGGTGAAACCCCGTCTCTACTAAAAATACAAAAATTAGCTGGGCATTTGCCACGTCTTTGTTGTCCCAGCTACTCGGGAGGCTGAGGCGGAAGAATTGCTTGAACCTGGGAGGTCGAGGTTGCAGTGAGACGAGACTGTGCCACTGCACTCCAGCCTGGCGACAGAGCAAGACTTTATCTCAAAAAAAAAAAAAAAAAAAAAAAAAAAATCTGATTTCACTGCGCAGTTTAAAAAATAATAATTGTTGTTTCGAGCTAAATATTTTAAAATATGTACTTGGATTTATTTGTGTCCATAAATTATTTTGAATGTGTTATTATGGGTTTTCTAAGTTATACTTTTATTATTCATTTCTAACTTTAATATAATATGGTTAGAGAATATCATCTAAATGATACTAATTCTGTAAAATGTTGTTGAAGCTTAATGGTCTATGGTGGGGTCAATTTTTATGAATGTTACCGTGTATGTGTTCTTGAGAAGGATGTGTATTCACTAATTAACGGGCGTTGGGTTTTACTGGTAGCCCAGAAATCAAACTTGACAATTATGAGGTCCTTAATCCATGCTAATGTTTTGTATATAGCTACCCCCAATTTTTTTTTGGTTATAATTTCCCTAGTATATCTATTTTGGTTTGTTTTGGTTTTGTTTTGTTTTGAGGCAGAGTCTCACTCTGTTGCCCATGCTGGAGTGCAGTGGCAAAGTCTCGGCTCACTGCAGCCTCCATCTCTCCTGTTCCAGTGATTCTCCTGCTTCAGCCTCCTGAGCAGCTGGGACTACAGGTGCACGCCACCATGCCTGGCTAATTTTTGTATTTTTAAGTAAAGATGGAGTTTTGCCGTGTTCGCCAGGATGGTCTGGATCTCCTGACCTCATGATCCGCCCACCTTGGCCTCCCAAAGTGCTGGGATTACAGGCGTGAGACACAGGGCCAGACCCTAGTATATCTTTTTCTATTTTATAAACTTCATTTTTTCTAAGTCTTTGTGTTTTAGTTTTTTTAATAGATAGCCTATAGTTAGAGTTATAGTTAGTCTAATCTTACCTGTGTTGTTTTTCTGACAGTCGTAGGGCTTTTACATTTATTGTGATTGCAGACCTATTGTGTTCTTTTTTAAAACTTATATTTTCAAATGCTTTTTATTTTTCCCATTTCTTTTGTACTGTTTCTGCCTCTTGTTTTCTTTTTGCGTGATTTAAAACATTGCATCTTCCCTTATTACTATTTTAGATATTACACATATTTATTCTTTTGTTAACCTTTAAGTATTACTGTCAGGCCAGGTGTGGTGGCCCATGCCTGTAATCCTGACATTTTGGGAGCCCAAAGTGGGTGGATCACCTGAGGTCAAGGGTTCCAGACCAGCCTGGCCAACCTGGTGACATCCATCTCTACTAAAAATACTAAAATTAGCCGGGGAGCAGGGGGTGGCAGGTGTCTGTAGTCCCAGCTGTACTGGAGGCTGAGGCAGGAGAATCAGTTGAACCTGGAGGCAGAGGTTGCAGTGAGCCAAGATCGCCCCATTGCACTCCAGCCTTGGCAACAGAGCGAGACTGTGTTTCATAAATAAATAAATAAAAATTACTGTTGAAACTCTATTTGATAAAGTTATTCGGTATTTTTAAATCCACACACAGACATTCTAACTCTGGTAACCATCCTTTTAATGCTCTGCTATTACTGTTGAGTACTAGCATACTTGTCTAAAGTTTTTTTCTTTTTAACACTATATGTTAGACATGATCATTACTGTTAATTTATATGGACGGTATTATGTTTGTGCATATGTTTACCATTTTTCTTGTTCCCAGTTACTTCTTGCATCTAAGATCATCTTTCTCAGATTAGTTTTCTTTTTTCCCCGCCAGGTACGAAGTTTTTTTTTTCTGTTTTGAGATGGGGTCTTGCTCTGTCACCCAGACTAGAGTGCAGTGGTACGATCTCAGCTCACGCAGCCTCTGCTGCCCAAGTTCAAGTGATTCTCCTACCTCAGCTTCCCCAATAGCTGGGACTGCAGATGCCTGCCACCACGCCAGGCCAATTTTTGTATTTTTAGTACAGATGGGATTTTTACCATGTTGGCCAGGCTGGTCTCCAACTCCTGACCATGTGATCCGCCCGCCTCAGCCTCCCAAAGTGCTGGGATGACAGGCATGAGCCATTGTGCCCAGCCTAGAAGTTTTTTTTAGTAAAGGTAAATTGATGGTAGACTCAGACTTTGCATATTTGGGAATATTTTTACTTGACTCTAATTCTTGAAATGTTTTTTTGAATAGACTAGGTTTGTAGCAATCATCCATCAGCACTTTGAAGATATTTTAACATCTTCTGGGCCCCCGTTTTACAATTGTGAAGTTACTGTCAGTGTACTTGTTATTTCCTTGTGGGTGATTTTCACTCTCTGGTTTTTAAGGTCTTCTTTTTATAATTGCATTCTCCAGTTTTACTACAATACAGCTAACTGTGCCTTTTCTTATGTATTTTGATTTGTATATTTAGATGATTTTCTGTATTTTATTAGTTCTGTAAAATTATTGGCCATTTTTTTTTTAATATTTCTACTCCATTCTCTGTTTTGTCCTTTGAACTCCAGTTAGTTCAATGTTAAAATATCGCATTCTGTCCTCCAGATATTTTAACAACTTATATTTTTTGTTATTTTTAGCCTGCCTGCTACTTTTAAAAAATACTTTTGTTCCTTTTAAAACATCGAACATTGACCTGAAGTGTTTCAGCAGTTGAACAACTTTTAGATCTTTATTATCAGCCAGTTGTACTTGTTTTCTTTCTTTTTTTTTTTAATTTCAAATTTTGATTTATTCTTTTTTGGAAGATGATTTACAAATACAAGCATTATGGTTATGTTTAAATATATGATGCCTTATGTTTGTCTTGAAACACAAACATATATGGTGCTTAAAAAATAAACTTCTGGAGCCCAAAATTACATAAATAATAAGATGTTACCTCTCATCTACCTCCTCTTCTTAAACCTATCATGCTGCTTGTAACTGTGGGGAACTTTATATTTTTAGCAGATATGTGTCAACGCTGCTATGAAAATCGTGCTAGTAAGATACAACAGTACCTACTAGTCACACAGTACACTATATGTAAAAGTTTTTAACTTTTTTTTTTTAAGCTGGGGTTTTACCATGTTGGCCAGGCTGGTCTTGAACTCCTGACCTCAGGTGATCCACCCACCTTAGCCTCCCAAAGTGCTAGGATCACAGGCTTGAGCCACCGCGCCCGGCTAAGTTTTTAACTTTTTGTAATTTACAGAGTCCTGTTCACAAATATCTTATTTCATTAATCCAATCAAGTATTATGATTTTATAGAGAAGGAAAGAGGTTCAAAGAAGGTAACTGAATTAAGGTCACATAACCAGTAAGTACACTATGTCACAAACCTATGCTTTTGAATCCGAAACCCAGTCTTTTGAATATGTTATGCTGAAATTGAAGGCAAAATGGCCTATGCATACGAGCACTTGCTATGTGCCTGACACATAATAGGTGTAGAGGATACAGAGACAAATAGACTTAGTCCCTAAGATTGTGTGAATGAGCATGTGTGTGTGTTACAGAGCATTGGCAAGATGTCAGAAATGTGCTTAGAAAAGTGCAGATGCACTGTTATTCTTGGCCAATGCAGCTCAGCCAGGTGTAGGCGGATGATTACCCCAGGATGTTGGACTGAGAACCAAGCTCTCAGCCCGACCCCACTGTAGCTAAGTAGACGTTTGAATTATGTGATCTCCAGCTTTTGGAAAAGATATGAATGTAAGAGGAACTTAGAGAATTCACATGATAATTTAAAGAGAATAAGTGCATTACATTCTAACAGCAGACTTGAGTCAGAAAACAAGTAAAGAATCGATGTATTGGTTTGCCAATGAAGAACTTCAGTGAGATCTCAGACCCTGACCCTGCAGTGAGCCTTAATAATGGTTGACATGGAAGTTTGTAGATAATTCAGCAGTGGATCAGTGTGCCACTGCTCCAGGCTGAAAATCAGAAATGAAAGCTAAAATATATTTGTACTTGTTTTCTTAGGGAAGATAGATATCATCCCTAAATGTTCTGATATCCTTCTTTGTCACTGAATCAAAGTAGCTGAATTTGATAGAAGTTCAGTGTTGCATTGTCCAGATACAGTTTTGAGATTTGAAAGCTTGAATAAGTGCCAGTGGACTTCATGCAAATGCTTTATATATTTTTCACCTAATATATTTTGAATTTCAACAAGTTACACATTCTCTTAAATATTGACTTGATAGGCAAATGAGTATAGCAAGCTTCATTTTGTAGTGAAATTCCATTGATCATGTTTCATCATTGGGTGGAGCATCCAAACTACTGCTAATAGCTTTCTGCTTTCCCATCACTTGTCATCCCAGAAATACTTACTTTTCTTTCTAGGAGTCATAGCAGTACTCTGGATGCTCCCCTACTAACCCTCCAAATTTTTCCCTCCTCTGCTGTACTTTTATCCAAAGATAATCTTTGTCCTGAATCAAAAATCATTCCTGCTTTCTGGTAGTACCCAACCCAGAACAAACCCAGAATCACCTAACCAAAACCTGAATCGTATAATAGTCTTTTCGAATACCCTTTTACTGAGACATTCCACAGTTCCCAATTTTATGTGTTATCCCTTGCTGAAATGAATAATGAACCCAGAATGTTCAACTACAGCTATGTTCCTGGTAGCCTTGGCTGGGAGCATTGACAGTGTTGATTTGTGTCTGATGTCTTTCTTTTAACATTTGTAAGATTCATGTTGTTGCATGTAGCAGTAGTTTGTTCATTTTTGTTATTTAATATTATGCTATAATTACATAGCTATTTGGAGGTTTTTTTTTCTAGTTTCGCCTTGTTTTAATGTTGATACACAGTATCTTTTTACATATCATTTTGTGAACATGAATAATGATTTTTTGTTGGGAATATGCCTGGGAGTTATATTGGGAGTCCCCAAGACCACTCATAGTAATCAGAAGCTGTTATGATTATGATTATAGTTGATTACAGCAAAAGGATATGAAGTAAAAATCAACAAAGGAAAAAGGCACATGGGGAAAGACTGGAAGAAACCCCTCCCCCTTTCCAATGTGCCCTCCTAGTGGAGTCAGACAGGACATGTTTCCTTTCCCTAGCAACATGTGTGACAACACACACACAGAGTTTCCAATCAGGGAAGCTCACCTGAGCTTTTGTGTCCAGGGTTTTCAGTAGGGTCGGTCATGACATAGGCATTTGGTAGTACCTGCACAACTGATTTCAGGGTCAGCTCCAGACCCCCGGAGAAAAAGCAAATGTCCACCATAAATCACGTTGTTAGCATACACTGTCTGGTTAAACTGGTACAGCATGACCCAAGGCCTCAGACACACAAAACATTTCTTATCAGACATAACGTTCCACGATAAGAGACAGCCAAGAGCCAGTCCTGAAAACAGGCCTGTCTTGGGAATGTGCAACCAAGTCAGTTAATAAACTTTTCCATCAGAGATTGAAAATAACAGGTCAAATGGTATCTGTAGGTGCAAACTGGAGAGAGAGTGCCAAAGAATTTTCCAAAGTGATGATCCTTGTTTACTCTCTAACCAGCAGATGTGTAAGAACTTTAGTTCTACATTGCCAACACGTCGTACAGTTTCATCTTCTCGAATTGTAGTTTTCTTCCTGTTGTGTATTGATGTCTCGTTCAGAGACAAAATGTGTGTTTCCTAAATAACTGAGACTGAGCACCTTTTCGTATGTCATTGGTCGGTAGGCTATGTTGTGAAGCGCCAGTTCAGGTTATTTGGCTGGTTTTCTTTTGAATCATTTGCTTTTTTCTTATTGATTTGTAGGAATTATTTACATGTTTTGATATATACAGTTTATATGTCTTTCAAATAGTTTCTCCCATTTGTCTTGCCTTTTTTCTCTCTTAAGGCTGTCATTTGAAGAATAGAAATTAATTTTAATGTCTAATTTAGTAATCTTTTCCTTCATGTCTAGTGCTTTTGGTATAACATTTAATAAATCTTTTTCCTAATGAAGTTTCTTCAATATATTCTGCTGTGTTATCTAATAAAAACTGGGTTGTTTTTCCTTTCTCTTTTAGGTCTGTAACCTGTCTGGAATTGATTTTTTTTTCATTGCGATAGGACATCTTTCCTTTTTAAGTCTGCGTAGTATTTCATTGTATGTTTGTACCACATTTGCTTTATCCATCCATCTGTTGATCAGTTTGGGTTGCTTTCACTTCTTGGCTATTGTAAATAGTGCTGCCGTGAACACGATGTGCAGATATCTCTTTGAGTTACTGCTTTCAGTTCTTTTGTGTATGCTCAGAAGTGGAATTGCTGAATTGTATACAGGAGTTCTATTTTTAATTTTTCAGGAACCCACCATACTGTTATTCCATAGCAGCTGTACCATTTTACATTCCTACCAGTACTGCACAAAGGTTCTACTTTTCCACAGCTCACCAACACTTGTTATTTTCTGGGTTTCTTTTTAGTAGTAGCCATTCTATTGAATATGAAATGGTAACTCATTATGGTTTTGATTTGCATTTCTCTGATGATTGGTGATATTGAGCATCTTTTCATATGCTTGTTGTCCATTTATGTATCATCTTTGGGGAAATGTCTATTCAAATATTTTATCCATTTTTTAATTGGGTTATTTGATTTTTTGTTGTTAAATAGTAGGAGTTCTTTCTATTTATTTATTTATTTATTTATTTTTTAGGGATGAAAGGAGGAAGGAAGGGAGGGAGGAAGGGAGGGAGGGAGGGAGAGAGAGAAAAGAAGGAAGGAAATCAGGCAATGAGAGAGACATTGCCGACCTGGATCTAGAGGTCTACAAGTTGATTTCTTTTTTCTTTTTTCTTTTTTTGAGAGAAGGAAAGAAAAAAAAAAGGAGTGAAGGAGAGGAAGAAAGGAAAAAACAGAGGGAGAGAGAACGGAAATGTTGCTTTATTCTTAAAGAAATGGGTATTAATAATGGCCAATCAGTATTTCATTTAAACCTATGAGTAGGTGTGATGTGGTATTGACAAGAATGTATATTTTGTGTGTTTAAAGTGGAGAGCTCTATAAATATTTATTAAGTTTACTTGTTCCGGATCTAAGTTCAAGTCCTTGATATCCTTATTAATTTTCTGTCTCATTGAGTCTAAGTCTCTATGTATCTGGGTGTTAGGATCGTTAGCTCTTATTGCTGCATTGATCCTTTTACCACTATATCTTTGTTGCTTTAAAATCCATTTTATCAGATTGGAGAATTGCAACTCCTGTTATTTATTTATTTATATATTTATTTTTGCTTTCCATTTGGTTGGTAAATCTTTCTCCATCCCTTTGTGTTGAGTCTTGCATATCCTTGCGTGTGAAATGGATCTGGATGTAGCATACAGTTGGGTTTTGGCTGTATCTTTTAATTGGGGGATTTAGTCGATTTAAATTTAGGATTACTGCCATTTGTTGTTAACTGGCTGTTTTATCCATTCGTTGATGTAAATTCTTCTTTATGTTGATGCTCTTTACTTTTTGGTATATTTTTATAAAGGCTAATACTGGTTGTTTCTTTCTATGTGTAATGCTTCTTTCAGAAGCTCTTGTAAAGCAGGCCTGGTGGTAATAAAATCTCTGAGTACTTGTTTGTTCATAAAAGATTTTATTTTTCCTTCAGTTATGAAGCTTAGTTTGGCAGGATATGAAATTCTGGGCTGAAAGTTCTGTTCTTTAAGGATGTTGAATATCGGCCCCCACTCTCTTCTGGCTTGTAGGGTTTCTGCTGAGAGATCTGCTGTAAGTCTGATAGGCTTCCCTTTGTGGGTAACCTGACCTTTCTCTCTGGCTGCCCTTAGTATTTTCTCCTTTATTTCAACCCTGGTGAATCTAACGATTATGTGCCTTGGGGTTGCTCTTCTTGAGGAATATCTTTGTGGTGTTCTCTGTATTACCTGGGGTTGAATGTTGTCCTGCTTTGCTAGTTTAGGAAAATTTTCCTGAATAATATCCTGAAGAATATTTTCCAGCTTGGATTCATTCTCTCCGTCGCATTCAGGTACACCTATCAAAGGTAAATTTGGTCTTTTCACATAGTCCCACATTTCTTGGAGACTTTGCTCATTCCTTTTTATCCTTTTTTCTCTATTCTTGTCTTCTCATTTTATTTCATTAAGTTGGACTTCGACCTCTGATATCCTTTCTTCTGCTTGAACAATTTGAGTGTTTAAACCTGTGCATACTTCTCGGAGTTCCCGTATTGCATTCTTCAGTTCCATTAATTCACTTATAATCCTCTCTAAATTGTCTATTCTTGTTAGGATTTCGTCAAACCTTTTTTCAAAGTTCTTAGTTTCTTTACGTTGGGCTACAACATGTTCTTTTAACTCACCAAAGTTTCTTATTATCCATACTCTGAAGCCTTATTCTGTTATTGGGATGCACTCATTCTCCATCAAGCCTTGTTCCCTTGTTGATGAGAGACTGTGATCCTCTTCAGAGGGAGAGGCATTCTGATTTTGAGTATTCTCAGCCTTTTTACGCTGGTTTCTTCCCATCATTGTAAGTTTATCCACCTGTCGTCTTTGTAATTACCACCCTTCAAATTAGGTCTCTGAGTGGACATCCAAGTTGTTAGTTCCCAGGGCCGAACTATGAGCAACCCACTGCGCCGGCCAAAACAGCGGCGTTATGACTGATGGTGCTTTTCTACCCGGGAATCTCCAGTCCGACTTCCTTCTTGAGTTCGTATAGGCGACTCTGCCTTCCCGGAGCTCCAAACCTCGGTCAGAAGGGGAACCAGTCCCGTTTACTCTGCACCAAATAGCTGCCACGCCAAGGTGCCGGCAAAACTGCTGCGCCGGCCATGAGAGTAGCGCTGGTGACCCGTGCAGCTCCTCCACTAGGAATCTTCTGCTCTGTGAGCGACCAAAATTTGTCTGAAAGTGTGGCGTCCTTTCGTTCTCTGCGTTTTCACTGGGAGCTACAATCTTGAGATGTTAGCAGTCAGCCATTTTGGATCGTTCCCAGGAGTTCTTTACATATTCTGAATATTAACCCTGTAGCAGATACATGGTTTGCAAATATGTGTTTCTTTAGAGTTGATTTCTCTCATTTTATTTTGATTCTTTGATCAGGCCACATTTCCCCATTTCTTTGTGTGCCTTGTGATGTTCTGTTGAGATTTGGGCATTTGAAACAACAACTCTTTGTCCCATTATTTACCGACTGGCTTCATTCAGGGAAGACCTTTACTGTCAGCCTCCCTAGAGGCTCTAAGACCTCTCAAACCATTTCTCAATTGCCCAGTCACACTGCAGGTGTCCTAGAGAAGGGACTGGGAAACCATGCTACTTTTTCCATCGGTAACAGGGATGATTTCAAATTATGGGTTGTATTTCAGTAAGAGGCAAATAATACACTTGTCCCTTGGTACCATAAGGTATTGGTTCCAGGACCCCTAGAGGGTATCAGAATCCACAAATGCTCAAGTTTTTACGTAAAAAGGCATAGTAGTTGCTTATTACCTACGCATATCCTCATATACTTTAATTCATCTCTAGGTTACTCATGATACCTAATGCAATGCTGTGGTAAATAGTTGTTAATACTACATTAAAAATATGTATTATTTTATATTGTTGTATTATTTTTATTTTTTCAAAATATCTTTGATCCGTTGTTCATTGAATCTGTAGATATGGAACTTGCAGATACAGAGAGCTGACTGTGTAACTGTTCTGATGTCAGTTTGGTAAGTTGTGTTTTCCAAGAGTGTTTCCATTTCTTCTGATTCTTCAAATTTATTGGCAAAAAATGTATAGTTTCCTCTTCATTGCCTTTTTAAAAATTGAGCTGATGTTTACATAACATACGGTTAGCCTTTTACAGAGTGGATTCAGTGGAATTGAGTTCATTCACAGTGTTGTACAATCACTGCCTCTTCGTTTCCAATACTTTTACATCCTTTAAGTTACCATTCCCCATTCCACCCTCCCCTCACTCCCTAGAAACCTCTGATCTGCTCTCTGTCTCTATGGACTTGTCTATTTTGGATATTTCAGGAACTGTACAGGATGTGTCCTTTTCTGTCTGGCTTCTTTAACTTAGAATAACGTTTTTGAGATTCACATGCTCTTTTGAAGCTGAATAATAGGCCATCATATGTATACCACATCTTGTTTCTCTGTTCGTCTATTGATAGACATTTGGGTTGTTTTAGCCTTTTGGCTGTTATAAATAATGCTGCTATGAGTATTTATATACAAGTTTTTGTGCGGACACATGGTTTCATTTCTGTTATGTATACCTAAGAGTGGGATTGCTGATTCATGTGGTCATTTTATGCTTAGCTTCTTGAGGAACTGCCAAACTATTTTCCACAACAGTAGTACCATTTTATCGTTTTGTCCCTCCCTCCTCTCCCCTCCCTTCCCCTTTTCACCCTTCACCTCCCCTCTCTTTTCTGGAGGGAGGGGATGAAGTTTTGCTCTGTCGCCCAGGCTGAAGTGCAATGGCGCAGTCTCGGCTCACTGCAACCTCCGCCTTCTGGTTTCAAGCTATTCTCCTGTCTCAGCCTTCTCAGTAGCTGGGATTACGGGTGTCTGCAAGCACACATGGCTAATTTTTGTATTTTCAGTAGAGATGGGGTTTCACCATATTGGCCAGGCTGGTCTAAAACTCCTGACCTCGTGATATGCCCGCCTCGTCCTCCCAGAGTGCTGAAATTATATGTGTGAGCCACTGCGCCCAGCCCTCTTTTCTTTATTTTTATTTTTTGAGACAGTTTCACTCTGTTACTTAGGCTAAAGTACAGTGGCATGATCACAGCTCACTGCATCCTAAACCTTTCAGGCTCTAGCAATCCTCCCACTTGAACCTACCAAGTAGCTGGGACTACAGGCACACACCACCACATGTAATTTTTGATTTTTTGGTAGAGATGGGGTCTTACTGTGTTGCCCAGGCTGGTCTTGAACTCCTGGGCTCAAGCCATTCTCCCACCTCTGCTTCCTGAAGTGCTCGGATTATAGGTGTGAGCCACTGTGCCCAGCCCCATTTTATATGCCCTGTAGCAATGCACAAGAGTTTATTTCTTCACATCCTCATCACCACTTGTTATTTTCCATTAATAAGAAAAAATTCTAGCCATCCTGTTAGATGTGAAGTGATATGTCAAATTTTGGTTTCAGTGTGCATTTTCTCAATGACCAGTGAATCTGAACATCTTTTCAAATGTTTGTTGGCCATTCGCATCTCTTCTTGTAGAAACGTCTGTTCAAATTGATTGTCCATTGTAAAAATTGGCTTGTCTTTTTGTTGTTGAGTTATATGAGTTATTTATATATTCTTGATACCAAACCAATATCAGATACGTGACTGCAATTTTTTTCACACTCTGTAGATTGTCTTTTCACTCTCTTGATATTATCTTTTGATGAACAAAGGTTTTCATTCTTACGAAGTCCAATTTTTTTTTTTTTTTGAGACAGAGTTTCACTCTTGTTGCCCATGCTGGAGTGCAATGGGGCAATCTTGGCTCACCGCAACCTCTGCCTCCCAGGTTCAAGCGATTCTCCTGCCTTAGCCTCCCAAGTAGCTGATATTACAGGCATGTGCCACTATACCTGGCTAATTTTGTATTTTTAGTAGAGATGGGGTCTCTCCATGTTGGTCAGCTTTGTCTCGAACTCTCGACCTCAGGTGATCTGCCCACTTTGGCCTCCCAAAGTTCTGGGATTATAGGTGTGAGCCACCATGCCCAGCCGTGAAGTCCAATTTAAATATTTTGTTGTTGTTGTTGCTCACGCTTTTGGTGTCAAATCTAAGAATCCATTGCCATGTGAAAGTCGTTAGGATTTATTCCTGTGTTTAGTTTTATAGTTCTAGGTGTTAAGAGTTAGGACTTAGGTGCATTTGGAGTTAATTTTTCTATATAGAGAAGCAGGGGTCGAACTTTATTCACTTATATATATATCATTATCCCAGCACCATTGTTAAAGAGACTGTTCTTTACTACCTAATGTGGTTTTGACACTCATGTCAGAAATCCATTGGCTGTAGATGTTCGGGTTTATTTCTGCAACTGCATTTCACTTTCTGGAACCTTTCCAATTTGTACACCTTTTATCATCTCCTCCTCCTCTTCCTCCTCTTCCTCTTCTTCCTTTTCCTTTTCCTCTTTCTCCCTTTTCCCTTTTCCCACCTTCTTCCTCCTCTCTCCTCCTTCTTCGTTCTTTTTTTTCTTAATTGCTTTGGCTAGGACTTTCAGTACAAGGTTGAACAGCAATGCAAAGTGAGTATTCTTGCCTCATTCATGACTTTAGTAGGAAGCTTCCAGTCTGACTTTTGTATTGAGGTTAGATGTCGATTTTTTTTTTTGGGGGGGGGGGTAGAGTCTCACTCTGTAGCCCAAGCTGATGTGCAGTGGCTGTCTCGGCTAACTGCAGCCTTCATCTCAGGGGCTCAAGCAGTTCTCATGCCTCAACCTCCTGAGTAGCTGGGACTCCAGGCACACGCCACCACACCTGGCTAATTCGTTTTTTTTACTTTAGTAGAGACAAGGTTTCACCATGTTGGCCAGGCTGGTCTCGAACTACTGAGCTCAGGCATCAGCCCACCTTGGCCTCCCAAAGTGCTGGGATTATAGCCATGAGCCACTGTGCCTGGCCTGCTGTGGATTTTTAAATAAATGCCCTTTATCATGTTAAGTTTTTTTCTGTTCTTAGTTTGCTAAGTGTTTTATTGTGAAATGATGTTGAGTTTTGCCCAGTGTTTTATCTGTGTGTATTTAGATGGTGTGTTTTTATTTTATTATTATGTATTACACTGGATGCTTATTTTACATTGCACCACCCTAGTATTCCTGAGATAAACCCAAATTGGGCTCCATTGAAACTAAAAACTTTTGCATTATAAATGTTTTTTTTTTTTTTTTTTTTTTTTTTTTTTTTTGAGACGGAGTTTCACTCTTGTTACCCAGGCTGGAGTGCAATGGCGCGATCTCGGCTCACCGCAACCTCCGCCTCCTGGGTTCAAGCAATTCTCTTGCCTCAGCCTCCCGAGTAGCTGGGATTACAGGGATGCGCCACCATGCCCAGCTAATTTTTTGTATCTTTAGTAGAGATGGGGTTTCACTATGTTGACCAGGATGGTCTCGATCTCTTGACCTCGTGATCCACCCGCCTCGGCCTCCCAAAGTGCTGGGATTACAGGCCTGAGCCACTGCGCCCGGCCTATAAATGTTATGAAAAAAGTGAAAAGACAGTTGGATGCAGTGGCTCACGCCTGTAATCCCAGCACTTTGGAAGGCCGAAGCGGGTGGATTATTTGAGGTTGGGAGTTTGAGACCAGCCTGGCCAACATGGTGAAACCCCGTCTCTACTAAACATACAAAAATTAGCCAGGTGTGGTGGTGCATGCCTCTTGTCCCAGCTACTTGGGAGGCTGAGGCAGGAGAATCGCCTGAGCCTGGGAGGTGGAGGTTGCAGTGAGCTAAGATAGGGCCACTGTACTCCTCTCTGGGAGATAGTGTGAGACCCTGTCTCAAAAAACAAAACAAAACAAAAAAACCAGACAGTGGAAAGACAACCCACAGATGGTACCTAGAGATTAGTATCCAGAAAATATAAATAATTCTTTTTTTTTTTTGAGACAGAGTCTTACTCTGTCACCAGGCACCAGGCTGTGGTGCAGTGGTGCAAGCTTGGCTCACTGTAACCTCCGCCTCCCAGGTTTAAGCAATGCTTCTGCCTCAGCCTCCCAAGTAGCTGGGACTGCAGGCACGTGCCACCATGCCCAGCTAATTTTTGTATTTTTTTTAGTAGAGACAGGGTTTCACCATGTTGGCCAGGATGGTCTCGATCTCTTGACCTTGTGATCCACCTGCCTCGGCCTCCCAAAGTGCTGGGATTATAGGTTTGAGCCACCACACCCAGCCTCATATAAAGAATTCTTCAACTCAAATAAGAATTTACATTTACCAATTAGTAGTTTCAGTCAGCCAGAGTTGGTTTCTCTTCAGTCATTCAATTTGTGGTGAATTAAAACTATCATCAGATACTACCTCACACCCATGAGGATGCTTATAATGAAATTTTAAAAATATGGGAAATAGTATGGTAGTTTCTCGAAAAATTATAGAATTACCATTTGATCTAGCAGTTCCACTTCTGTGTGTATATACAAAAGAGTTCAAAGCAGGGACACAGATATTTGTACACCAGTGTTCATAGCAGCAAATATTCACAACATTCAAAAGGTTGAAAAAAACTAAATGTCCATTACAGATGAATGGATAAACAATGTGCTGTAAATAGATGGCTAGATAGGTCACAAAGGAATATTATTCAGCCCTAAAAAGGAATGAAATTCTGTGATACATGCTACAACATGGGTGAACCTTGAAGACACTGTGGTAAGTGAAATAAGCCAGACAAAAACCGAGAAATATTGTATAATTTGACTTGTGGGGTACACAGAATAGGCAAGTTCATAGAGACGAAGTAGAATGGAGTTATTAGGGATGAGGTGTGGTTCCATTTCTGTAAAGTTCAGAGTTACTCTTACAGGAGGAAAGGATCCATTATGACTAGGAGGAGGCACAAGGGAGGCCACTGGGTCATCTTCTGTTTCTCAGTCTGTGTTTACTCCATAGAATTTCATTGAGCTGTTCTGCCATGATTTGCACATTTTCCTTTATATGTTAAACTTTTATTAAAATCCACTTAAAATTGAAATAAAAGATACCTGGATTTCAGCTTTTAAATGCTGATGCAAAGATAGCCATTTTTGGGTGGGTGGGGTTGTTCACACTTGTAATCCCAACCCTTTGGGAGGCTGAGGCAGGTGGATCACCTGAGGTCAGGAGTCCGAGACCAGCCTGGCCCACATGGTGAAACTCTGTCTCTACTAAGAAATACAAAAATTAGCTGGTCATGGTGGCGGGTTCCTGTAATGCCAGCAACTCAGGAGGCTGAGGAAGGAGAATCGCTTAAACCTAGGAAGTGGAGTTTTTACAGTGAGCCAAGATTGTGCCACTGGTGACAGAGCAAGATTCCATCTCAAAAACAAACAAACAAACAAACAAACAAACAAACAAACAAGAAAAGCACTCATGTCTGAAATCTG
The DNA here is from genome assembly GCA_031835075.1 of Saguinus oedipus. Lineage (NCBI taxonomy): Eukaryota > Metazoa > Chordata > Mammalia > Primates > Cebidae > Saguinus > Saguinus oedipus. The sequence continues at coordinate 66,605,816 of CM063170.1, forward strand.
GTTTATATAGGATTTTCTTCCAGGCAAAAAAACAAGATTAAGATTATTGGTTTTTGAAAATGTACTCTGTTTTTTCTTATATCATAGTCTTGATGTTGGCTGCTGGAGAGAACTTCTTGGGTTTTCTACCTGTATTTGTCCATTTTCATACTGCTATAAAGAACTGCCCAAGATAGGGTAATTTATAAAGGAAAGAGGTTTAATGGACTCACAGTTCAGCATGGCTGGGAGGCCTCAGGAAACTTAGAGTCATGATAGAAGGTCAAGAGGAAGGAAGGCACTTTCTTCACATGTCAGGAAGAAGTGCCAAGTGAAAGACAAAGAGCCCCATATAAAACCATCAGATCTCGTGAGAACTCATCATCATGAGCATGGGGGAACCTCTGCCATGACTCAGTGACCTCAGGAAGCAAGGCACTTTCTTCACATGTCAGGAAGAAGTGCCAAGTGAAGGACAAAGAGCCCCATATAAAACCATCAGATCTCGTGAGCATGGGGGAACCTCTGCCATGACTCAGTGACCTCCACCTGGTCTTTCCCTTGACACATGGGGATTATGGGGATTATGGTTCAAGATGAGATTTGGGTAGGGACACAAAGCCCAACCATACCATTTCTTTCTTTCTTTTTTTTTTTTTGTACCTGGATTTTTGTTGTTGTTGTTTCCTCATGAACATTTTAAAGTATAATTAAGCAAAAGGGAATTCTGTACAATGGTTTTTAATAATTGCTTAAGATTTTTTCCCTCCCGCAAGTCGGGGTTTCCCAGTGTTGCCTAGGCTGGTCTCGAACTTCTGGCCTCAAGTGATTCTCCTACTTCACCTTCTAAGTAGCTGGGACTGCAGACAGGTGCCACTCACCCAGCTGCCTATACAGTATTTTTATTTATTTTTTAAAGTAAAACTTCTTTAATTTTTTTCTTGCAATGATTGAATAAAATAAGAGAATGAATGTATTGTATAGTGTTGTATCAGCAGGTTCCAATCAGGGAGGCTCCAACAGAGCCACTTTTTCTGTTTCTCAACTGTGAATATGGAGATGACTGAAAGGATCTCACTCATTTTTCTTTGATCAACATATCAGTTTGTTCCTCCATCCAGGATATAAAGATAATTAATACTCTACCTCTTGGCCAGGCACAGTGGCTCATGCCTGCAGTCTTAGCACTTGGGGAGGCCAAGGTGGGTGGACCACAAGGTCAGGAAATTGAGACCATCCTAGCTAATATGGCGAAACCCCATTTCTACTAAAAATACAAAAAATTAGACGTGGTGGCACACACCTATAATTCCAGCTACTCAAGAGGCTGAGGCAGGAGAATTGCTTGAACCCAGGAGGTGGGGGTTGCAGTGAGCTGAGATCACACCACTGCACTGCAGCCTGGGCAACAGAACGAGACTCCATCTCAAAAAAAAAAAAAAAAAAAAAAAAAAAAAAAAAAAAATTGTAGCTCTCTCCTTAAGTTCAGTGAAGAAGAAAAGATAGATTTACCATTAATGGTAATTTTGTCTGTAACTGCCATAAGAGTAAGACATTCAGAATGCCCTGTGAGAACAGAGATGGCACTACTGTATTCTCATGTTTAAAGAATAAGTAAAAGTTCCCTCGTTTGAGAAAAGAGGGGAAAAGCACTCCAGTGAGAGGAAATTGATGAAATTACTGTTAACTTTACTTGTATATATTGACTGACTCTCAGTGTCTATGAAAACTTGATTTGGGACTATTTTCTGTGAACAAAAATAATAGTATTCCTTCCTGATAAATGTCCTGTGGTCAAATAATATGATTTTTGAATCATTCTGCACACTAAAATTTTCCCCCCAGGATGCTTTAATGCTAAATTTCCTCTATACTGCTTTCTGTTAGAGGAAGAGATTTCTCTTTCACAGTCACAGCACATTTTCCATTCAATTCATATTCTAATCCATCTAGTCCAACTTCATCGAAAACTTGATACACTTAACCATTTCTTTTTCTTACAAGAAATAGAATTCTTCTTAAATTCTTTCTACTGTTTGAATAGAGCGAATATCATGCTTCTGGACTGATTATAACTTTTTTTCTTCTTGATTTAAGAAGTTTTGACATTTATTCATTTGTTTCTAGGCAGCACAGGATTGTGAGATTTGCAAAGCTGCCAAAATATTTTGAAACAAATGAAAATATATAAACATGAATGTTATCAGCTGTTTAAAGTATTTGTGTTTTAGAGATAATGAGTGTCTAGTGGACCACAAGAGCCTGGGGGGATTAAAGATGGAAATTTCAAACTCTAGATTCCTTTTTGTGTCACCATATCTGGCTGAAGTTACATGTATTCTCTGCATGTGAAACTCTCAAGTCATAATTCTTTAAAGGGGAATGTTTACTGCATTATTTAAAAATAATAAATTATATTACCAAATAACAGCAGGCCAACATAGACCAGTGATGAAAGTTTGTCAGAAACCAAGGCTTCTGATTAATTCTGTGCTGTGGAATATAATTGGAAGGAAGGATTATATTAGAGTTTACAATGAGTTTACAGAAAGAAAGGAGAAGGGTAAATTAGATATAGTTCACAGCAAATCTGAATTCAGAACCCCTGGTTGTAAGACTAGTCTTTTATCCTTTGGAGTTAAAAAACGTAAATGTATAGCCGGGTGCAGTGGTTCATGCCTGTAGTTCTAGCACTTCGGTGGCCAGTGTGGGTGGATCGCTTAAGCCCAGGAGTTTGAGATCAGGTTAGGCAAAGTGGCAAAACCCTGACTCTACAAAAAAATACAAAAATTAGCTAGGTGTGGTGGCAGGGACTTGTACTTCTAGCCACTCAGGAGGCTGAGGTGGGAGGATCACCTGAGCCCGGGAGATCAAAGCTACAGTGAACTGTTATTGTGTCACTGCACTCCAGCCTGGATGAAAGAGTAAGAGCCTGTCTCAAAAAAAAAAAAAAAAAAGTGTGTGTGTGTGTGTGTGTGTGTGTGTGTGTGTGTGTGTGTGTGTATGTGTATGTTGAAGCAAACTATGAGAATAAGCAAAAATGTAGAGTCTATAGTGCATAATGTAGTGCTAAGCACATAGTTTAGTTATTGGTACATATTTCTGGAGATTGTCTAAAGATCTATTTTTTTTAATTGATTTTAGTTAAATCAGTGGTTAGCAAATGACAGCCTGCAGACCAAATCTGACCTATCATCCGTTTTCCTTCCTGCTTTCCTTCCTCTCTCCTTCCTTCCTTCCTTCCTTCCCTCTTTCTTTTTTTCTTTCCCTCCCTGCCTCCCTCCCTCCCTCCCTCCTTCCTTCCTTCCTTCCTTCCTTTTTTCTTTTCTCTCTCTCTCTCTCTCTCTCTCTCTCTGTCTTTCTCTCTCTCTCTCTCTCATTGTTTTGGGGTTTCTTTGAGACAGAGTTCTTGCTCTGTTACTCAGGCTGGAGTGCAGTGGTGCGATCTCAGCTCACAGCAACCTCTGTCTTTTAGGGTTCAAGCAATTCTCCTACCTCAGCCTCCTGAGTAGCTGGGATTATAAGTGCATGCCACTATGCCTGGCTAGGTTTTATATTTTTATTAGAGATGGGGTTTTACCATGTTGCCCAGGCTGGTCTTGAACTCCTGAGCTTGGCCTCCCAAAGTGCTAGGGATTACAGGCTTGAGCCACTGCACCCTAGCCCTATTATACATTTTGGTAATTAAAGTTTTATTAGAACATACTATGCTTAATCATTGAAATGTTTTGTGTGTCTGTTTTGCCCTGCAGCAGTAGAGTTGAGAAGTTGGGACAGAGACTGTGATTCATACAACCTAAAATATTTACCCCGGTCTTTGTTACAGAGTAGCTTGCTAACCTCTCAGTTTGTCGGTTTTAACCCATTCACAAATTATATAGTTTTTGTTTGTTTGCTTGTTTTGAGACAGTCTTACTCTGTTGCCCAGGCTGGAGTGCAGTGGCATGATCTCGGCTCACTGCATCTTCTGCCTCCTGGGTTCAAACGTTTCTCTTGCCTCAACCTCCTAAGTAGCTGGGACTACAGACATGCACTACAACACGTGGCTAATTTTTGTATTTTTTGTAGACTGGGTTTCACTATATTGGCCAGTCTGGTCTTGAACTCCTGGCCTTAAGTGATCCACCCGTCTCAGCGTCCCTTAGTGTTGGGATCCCCAGCCAATATTTTTGTTTTGTTTTGTTTTGTTTTGAGATGGGATCTCACTCTATCTTCCAGGCTGGAGTACAGTGGCATGATAACAGCTCACTGCAGCCTTGACCCGTGCTGGGTTCAAGCAATTGTCGTGCCTCAGCCTTCTAAGTAGCTGGGATTACAACATGCGCCACCATGCCTAGGTGATACTTGTAATTTTTGTAGAGACGAGGCTTCTCCATGTTGCCTAGGCTGGTCTCAAACTCCTGGAACTAAACAGTCCACCTCAGGCAGGAATCCTGAAATGCTGGGATTACAGGTGTGAGCCACTTTTCCCAGCCTGCAAATGACGTATTTCTTATAATCTACTACAGTGAGCTTTGCATGGGTAATAGATTTGTTGTGTTCAAACTTTATTTTTCTTTAATTTTGCATACAGAAAAATGGGAAGAATAGTACCATAAATACCTGTATACCCTGAACAGAGAATCGTTGTTGAAATTCTGCCATATTTGCTTTATCTTCTCTCTGTGTGTACGTATATTCATGTGGTTTTTTTAAATTGGTATTAGTTGATAGCTGCAGATACTGTGCTTCTTCAGTACATATCTCTAGGAGAAAGAGCATTTTCCTCCATAACCGATTGCGTTAAAATTGAAAGACATGTATGAGGTTTTGTTGGTGAGGGCTGTATGATGGGGATTTCTATTGTTCATCCCTGTGTTCCCCGTTATAAACTGCAAAAACTCTAACTATAATGCATTAGTTATCTATTGCTTGCAAGTAGTAGACTCAATAATGGCCCCATAAAGATGTCTACTTCCATTAGGTAAAGAAAATGTGTACATACACGTCATGGAATATTCCACAGCCATAACAAAGAACGAAATCATGCCCTTTGCAACAGTATGGATAGAGCCGGAGGCCATTATCCTGAGTAAATTAATGCAGAAACAGAAAACCAAGTACCTCATGTTCTCACTTGTAAGTGGGTGGTAAACATTGGGTACAAATGGACATAAAGATGGGGACAGTAGACACTGGGAACCACAAGAGGGTGGAAGGAGGAAGGAGGAGCAAGGGTTGAAAAACTGCCTATTGAGTACTATGCTCACTACCTGGGTGACAGGTTCAATCATATCCCAGAATTAAGCATCATGCAGTATACCCCTGTTACAAATCTGCACATGTACCCCCGAATCTAAAGAAAAGTTGAAAAAAACCCCAAATGTCCATATCCTGATTCCTGGAATCTGTGGATATGTCGTGTTACCTGGCAAAAGGAACTTTACATATGTAATCAAGGAATTTTAGATGATGAGATTATCCATTATCTGGTGGGCCTGAAGTAATGACCAGGGTCCTTATGAAGGAGAGGCAAGGGAGTTGGAGGTAGAGAAGGTGCTCTGATGCTGGAAGCAAAATGAGTGAAGGAGATGTGAGCTTGCCACATGGCTAGTGTTGGAGATGGTGAGGCTGAGCATTTTCACCTCCAGTTTCAAAACCATTGTGTCCAGGCTCCTTTTTCTTTTAAACAGTCTTTCCCTAAATTTCTCTCTTCTTACATCTTATTGTAAACACCAAGGAGAAACCAGGCATTAACTTTGCTCTGAATCTTTTTGGCTAGAGTATCTAATTTATTCAGCACATTACCTTCTACATCACTGTAAAACTGCGTTGATAAACTTTCTGCAGCTACATAGCAGAGATCCCCCTGCCTCCAGCTTCTAGTCAGATGTTCCTCATGTTCCTTAAAACTTTCACATCCACCTCCTAACAATCCAAAATCTACCAACTGTCAATTCCTGGCAATTTAGGCTTTTACTGCTGCTCTCCTTAAAGCCTTAAAGTATTAGAACTGGGCCCTATTATCAGAACCTGTTTCCCAGTTCTAATACTCTTCCCACATGTTTGGTATGTGTTACGACAGAACTTTACTCCTGACACTAAAATCTGTAAGATTTATATATGAAGCATAACAAATTATTCTAAAACTTTGTAATGGCTTAAATCAGCAAACATGTATTATCTCATCGGTTCTGTTGTTCAGGAATCCAGGCAAAGCTACCTAGATGCTTCTAGCTCAGGATCTTTCATGAAGTTGCAGTTGGGCTGTCAGCCAGGCTGCAGTCATCCCAGGGCTCGGCTGGGAGAGGATCTGCCTTCAAGCTCTCTTGTGTGACTGTTGGCAGGCCTCAGGTTTTTGCTGGCTGTTGGCTGGAGATGGATGTCAGTTACTTGCCACATGAGCCTCTCTCTACACCATTTGACAGCATGCAGCTGGCCTTCCTCAGAGCGAGGAAGCAAGCAGTAGAGTAAGATAGAGTGCCCAAGACAGGAGATGCAGACTTCTTATAACTTACTCTCAGAAGTAACATCCCATCACTTTTGCCAAATTCTGGTTGTTAGAAGCCAGTCACTAGATCTATCCCACACTTGAAGAGGGTTAAACAAGGTCATGTTCTTCCTAAGATTAAGCCAAGTACAGAATTGGCTTAATAACATTTCTGATGATTTTTTCTATAATTTATAAAATCTTGGCTGTCTGAAACCCTTGGGAAATTAGTCATTCTGGAAAGTTAAGTTTCTGGATAGATTTTCACCATGAAGGAACTGAATCTTGATGATTTAAGGTAGAAACGCTTCTGCATTTGGTCACATATTTTCTGCCTTTTACTGATCATTATTTGAAATTTTATTTCATCAAAAGAAAACTGGCAATTGTGTGTTATAAAGAGAAAGTGCCTGTCTTCTCCTTATACAGGGTATAGAACTGTTCATCTCTTTACTAAAGCCTTCAGGCTTCTTTCTGCCTTTAGAATTTCTATTTCTTTCTTTGTTTCATTCGTTACCGCTTCGTTATCATGACTTGCCCATTGCCTTCCTGTTTGCTGTATCTGTTAGGTTGGTGCAAAAGCAATTGTGATTTTTGCATTAAAAGTAATGCATTAGATTCTCATAGAAGCAAAACGAACCCTTTTGTGAGCTGTGCATGCACGGGATCTAGGTTGGCGCTCCTTGTGAGAACCTAATGCCTGATGATCTGTCACTCTCCCATCACCCCCAGATGGGACCATCTAGTTGCAGGAAAACAAGCTCAGGGCTCCCTTACAGCGACTTGTATAATTATTTCATTATATGTTATGATGTAATAATAATAGAAATAAAGTACACAGTAAACGTAATGCGTTTGAATCATCCTGAAACTACCTCCTCTGGTCCCTGAAAAGATTGTTTTCCGCAAAACCTGCCCCAAGGTTGGGGACTGCTGCTATAGAGGATGGATTTGCAGTCTAGAAGTAATGTTAATGGCATTTATTTTAAGATGCACTGAGACTTTACATTTTTTTTTTTTAAATGGAGTCTCTTGTTGCTCAGGCTGGAGTACAGTGGTGTGATCTTGGCTCACTGCAACCTCTGCCTCCTAGGTTAGAGTGATTCTCCTGCCCTAGCCACCTGAATAGCTGGGATTACAGGTGCCCGCCGCCATACCCAGCTAATTGTTGTAGTTTTCGGTAGAGACAGGTTTCACTGTGTTGGCCAGGCTGGTCTTGAACTCCTGACCTCAGGTGATCTGCCTGCTTCCAGCTCCCAAAGTGCTGGAATTATAGGCATGAGCCCCCCGCCCAGCCTGTTTACGTCTGATTTATAAATTGTTGCTATAGTCAGCCCTTTGTATCTCTGGTTTCCACATCCATAGATTCAGCCAACCCTGTACTGAAAATATCTGGGGGCAAAATGATGCTTACATCTGTGTTGAACATGACAGACTCTGTCACTGTTTCCTAAACAATGCAGAATAACGACTATTTACATAGCATTTACATTGTGTATTATAAGTAGCCTGGAGGTAATTTAAATTATTCAGGAGGATATGTGTATGTCACCATTTTTTATAAGGCACTTGAGCATCTGTGGATTTTGTTATTCACAGGGGATCCTGGACCTAATCCGCTGTGGATACCAGGAGATGACTATATAGATGAGTCTGTGGCAACAGGTGAAGTGGCATTGGGCTTAGCAACTGTAAGAAAGCTTGGAGTGGCCTGAGGACAGATGACAATATGACACGTTGCTCACTTTAGCCAATGCTCAGAATCTCTTAGTTCTTGAAAATTTACAAGCAATTTAGACAAACTCTTTTTCCTTCTCTATCTCTGTATTCTATGTAATCCCACAGTTGAAAGCTGTTCTTATAGTGGAATTACTTATACCCCTTGCCAAAAACTTGAACCTGATTTCCATCTACAAACCCAAAGCAGCAAATACAATTTACTTTTATATTTGAATTATTTCCTTTGTAATGGTGTCTGTTGACAGCCAAAGCCTCTCGTATGGAAACATACCACCACTGCCATAAGTAAAAGCTGTAAAGCAGTGTTAAATACTGTATATAGAGACCACATTTTTATATGCATTTCTTCTAGGACTTATGTAGTGTATGTACTATGGAAGTTTGGGAAAGTGCAGTAACCTCTATAATTCATTAGGTCATTAGGCAGAATACCCAAAAGGCCTGCTAGAGAGGTCAGGTGTGGAAACAAGACAGCAATCTCTGTGTTACTCATTCTTTGAGAAACTTCCTTCAGAATCATAGAACATTAGAACTGGGGAGGAGAGGGGCTTAAAAAACTTTAGTCTCTTTTTCCCAGCTTCAGTCTCTTGTAAATAATTAATAGTAAACCTAAAGTATATGAGAATTACCTGCTTCCTCTTTTCCCTTGCACAACATGGAATTTATTTTCTAATTGGAGTGTACTTATTAACTTTGCATTCCCACAGAGGTGGTTTCCAGCCTCACAAACCCTTGCGGCCTCCAGCCACAAGTCCTCTGGACCTCAGAGAGTATATGCACTATGTGTGCACCCTAGTAACATGTTTCCTTAAAACTAGCACTACTGGACCCTCTAACTTTAGTACATCTCTTTTATGTCTCACTTTCCAGAGACCACCAAACTAGCAACCCGAAACTCATTTGTCACTCTTGAAACATAATATATGAAGATGGAAGGCTAATGTAAAAATGGTAAGGGACTGAGTCATTTGAAAGATAACCTAATGTACGTGCCTGAAAAACAGGGATAAAGCAAAGGGACTATTGTTTGGGAATTAGAAACATGAAGTATTACAAATTGGGGAAAGGGATGAAGTCTGACACTAAACATAGGGAGGTCAGCACTGTAGGAACAGTCAGACTTCCAGATCCCTATCTCCATACCCCACTCCACCTCTGCAGAAGAGATAGCTTCCCTTATGGAAGAAGAACATGAGAGAAAATAAAGACACTAGGGAGAGTGTGAGATCAGCAAGGGAGTGGAATAAAAGATCCCTGGCATCACTCTCCCCACAAAAATACAAGTAGAAATTACTGAGAATCACAGATTACCTCCAAGAAGCTCACCAGATTCTCAGGACAAAGGGAAAAAACTCCTCAAGGTTCAGGTAGGGAGAAGGGGAAATAATCATTGTGAAATAAGTCGGAGCACTCCTTAGCAATGGTTTGCTCTCAAAGTAAACTATTTTATCAAGCCTCATTTTGTGCTTTGCCAGTGCATAACTGACCTGGAGAAAGATGTGTTAGTCCATTTTGCATCGCTATAAAAGAATACCTGAGACTGGGTAATTTATGAAGAAGAGGGGTTTATTTGGCTCACATTTCTGCAGGCTGTGCAGGAAGCATGGTGGCAGCATCTATCTGCTCAGCTTCTAGTGAGGCCTGAGGAAGCTGTCACTCAAGGTGGAACACAAAGGGGAGCAGGCACATCACATGGAGAGAGAGAGAGGGGAGGGAAGTGCCGGACTCTTTAACAACCAGCTCTCACGCCAGCTCTTGTGAGAACTGTAGTAATAGAGTAAGAACTCACGCATTAGCGCAGAGAAAACAAGCCTTTATGAGGCATCCGGCCCCACGACCCAAACACTTCCTACCAGGCTCCGCCTCCAACACTGGGAATCACATTTTAGCATAAGTTGGAGGGGACACATCCCCAAACTGTATCAGAAGGGAAACACCCAACCGCAGCCCTCTCTAGCTCTCCAGTCCCACCTCAGGCGGGAAAAGGGAACGTGAGAAACCCTTGTGAAAGACACAGCCCAGGCACACAGGCTCACTAAAAGACTGAGAACTAACTCTGATTTTAGGATATTCCCCCCACCACACAGACGCCTTACCACCACACCGACCAGTCTCCTGTATGATGGTGGTGGATTACTGCTAAACGAACTGCAATTTTCCGACTCTATTTTAATAAGGAGTTTTTAGGGAAACCAAGAAACAATAAGAGATACAACAGCAAGAGTGCAATTTCAGCAACATGGATGCAGCTGGAGGCCATTATCCTAAGTCAATTAATGCTGAAACAGAAAACCCAAAACTGCATGTTCCCAGTTCATAAGTGGGAGCTAAACATTGGGTATTCGTGGACATAAAGATGGAAACAGTAGGCACTGGGGACTGCAAGAGAGGGGAGAGAGGGAGGGAGGGAGAGAGGGACAGATAGAGGGAGGGGAGAGAGGAAGAGGAAGGGAGAGGGGGAGGGGAGAAGGGAGAGGGATGGACAGAGGAGGGAAGAGGAAGGGTAGAGAGGGAGAGAGGAAGGGGACAAGGAGGGAAAGGATGGGGGGCGGGGAGAGGGAGGGGAGAAGGGAGAGAGGGAGGAGAGAGAGGGAGGGGAGAAAGAGTTGAAAAGCTGCCTGTTGTGTACTTTGCTAACTTCCTGGGTATTGGGATCAGTTGTACCCAGACTCCAGCATCACACAGAATACCGTTGTAACAAACCTGCACATGTACCACTGAAGCTAAAATAAAAATTCATTTAAAAAAAGGACACTAAAGGAAATTTAACCTACAGTCACAGAAAACAGACAACACAACCCAACTCTTAGCCAGATAAACGTAAAGCCTCAAACAAAAGGCCTGTTTACTGCAGTTTCTTTTACCCACTATTTCATGTCTGATTTCAACAAAAACTTAGAAAACATGCTAAAAGGTCAAAATCAAAGTTGCATGAGGCCTAGTAAGAATCAGAACCATTGCCAGACTCACATATGGCAGCGATTTTGGAATTACGACTGGAAATTTAAAATAATTATTATCAGTATGCTAAAGGCTCAAGTGGAAAAAGTGAACAACATGCAGGAAAGGTGGGTAATGTAAGTAGACAATAGAAACTCTAAGAAAGAACCCAAACAAAATACTAGGGATAAACAGTACTGTAACAGAAATGAAGAATGCCTTGGGACTTACTGGGAGACTGGAAGACAATAGATAACCCAGGAAAGAATCAGTGAGCTTGCAGATACTTCAATAGAAAGTTCTAAAACTGAAACGCAAAGAACAAAAAGAATGACAATGACAGAACATGGCAGGGCTTGGTGGCTCACACTCTATCTCAGCACTTCACAGGGCCCAGGCGGGAGGATCACTTGAGACCAAGAGTTGAGGACCAGCCTGGGCAACGTAGACATCTGTTGACTCCACAAAAAAGGAAAAGAAAAAGAGAATAGGATATCCAAACAGTGGGACAGTTACAAAATTATTTATAGTTAAGTACTTGCTTTGGCTGCCCATGCGCCAAAACTGGAACCGTGCAGAGAAGATTGCACAACATGGCTTCTGTGCAAAGATGATACATAAGTTCATGAAGCATGAAAACATCTTTTTAGACAAAACATGTAATGTACATATATTTATATGTAATTGTATACACACAATGGGAATAACAGAAGAAAAAAGAGAAATAAATAGAATAAACATTTGAAGTAATAATGGCTCAGAATTTTCAAAACTAAAGACAGCAAACCACAAATCCAGAAAGTTAAGAAAACAAGCAAGATAAATATCAAAGGCCAGGTTTGGTGGCCCACATCTGTTAATCCCAGCACTTTGGGAGACCGAAGTAGGTGAATCACTTGAGGTGAGGAGTTCAAGGCCAGCCTGGCCAACAGGGTGAAACCCCATCTCTACTAAAAATACGAAAATTAGCCAGGCCTGGTGGCAGGTACCTGTAACCCCAGCTACTCAGGAGCCTGAGGTAGGAGAATCACTTGAAAGTGGGAGGTGGAGCTTGCAGTGAGCTGAGATCATGCCACTGCACTCCAGTCTGGGTGACAGAGTAAGACTCTATCTCACATACATACATACCCAAAAATTTGTACCTAGGCATATCATACTCAAATTGTAGAAAATCGAAGACAACATTCTGAAAAAACCTAGAGGACAAAACACACCTTATCTATGGAGGAACAAGGATAAGAGTAATATTGAATTTCTCCACAGAAAACATTCAAGCAAGAAGAGAGTCGAGTGAAATATTTATGTATTTATTATGTTTTTAAGTTTTATTTTGTGGTTACATGGTAGGTGTATGTGTTTATAGGGTATGTGAGATATTTTGATACAGGTGTACAGTGTGTAATAATTACATCAGGATGAATGAGGTATCCATCACCTCAAGCATTTATCATTTATTCATATTACAAACCATCTAGTTATACTCTTTACTTTTAAATATATAATCAATTATTGTTGACTGTAGTCACCTGTTGTGCTATCAAATGCTAGATCTTATTTTTTTTACCTAATTATATTTTTGTATCTATTAACTATCTGCTCCCTGCCCCCCACCTACCCACTACCCTTCCCAGCCTCTGGTAACCATTGTTCTACTCTCTCTTTCCATTAGTTTAACTATCTTAATTTTTAGCTCCCACAAAGAAGTCAGAACATGCAGTTTGTCTTTCTGTGCCTGGCTTATTTAACTTAACATAATGATCTCCAGCTCCATCCACGTTATCGTAAATGACAGGATCGTTGTTATTATTATTATTATTATTATTATTTTTGAGACAGTCTTGCTCTGTTGCCAGGCGCCAGACAGGAGTGCAGTGGCACAGTCTGGTCTCACTACATCCTCCGCCTCCCGGTATCAAGCAATTCTCCTGCCTCAGCCTCCCAAGTAGCTGGGACTACAGGCATGCACCACTATGCCCAGCTAATTTTTGTATTTTCATAGAGATGGGGTTTCACCATGTTGGCCAGGATGGTCTTGATCTCTTGATCTTGTGATCTGTCCGCCTTGGCCTCCCAAAGTGCTGGGATTACAGGCATGAGCCACCGTGCCCGGCCAGGATCATTATTTTTTATAGCTCAATAAGTACTCTATTATATATATGTACCATATTTCCTTTATCCATTTATCCGTTGATGGACATGTAGATTGATTCCAAATCTTGGCTATTGTGAACAGTGCTGCAGCAAACATGAGTGCAGCTATCTCCTTGATTTACTGATTTCCCTTCTTTTGGGTATATTCCTAGCAATGGATTGCTAGACCATATAGTAGTTGCATTTTTAGTTTTTTGAGGAACCTCTATACTGTTCTCCATGGTGGTTGTATTAATTTACATTCCCACCAGCAGTGTATCAGGGTTCTCTTTTCTCCACATCCTCACCAGCATTTGTTATTTCCTGTCTTGGATAAAAGTCATTTTAACTGGCCTGAGATGATATCTCATTTTTGATTTGCATCTCTCTAATGATGAGGGATGTTGAGTGCCTTTTCATACGCCTGCTTGCCATTTGTATGCCTTCTTTGGAGTAATGTCTATTCTGATCTTTTGCCCATTTTTTAATTGTATTACTAGATTTTTTTCTTATTGAGTTGTTTGAACTCTCTATATATTCTGTTTATCGCTTGTCAAATGGATAGTTTAAAAATATTTTATTCCATTCAGTGGATTGTTGCTGTACTTTGTTGTTGATTGTATCCTTTGCTGTGTAGGCCAGTCGTGGTGGCTCACGCCTGTAATCCCAGCACTTTGGGAGGCCGAGGTGGGTGGATCACGAGGTCAAGAGAGCGAGACCATCCTGGTCAACATGGTGAAACACCGTCTCTACTAAAAACACAAAATATTAGCTGGGCATGGTGGTGCGTGCCTGTAATCTCAGCTACTCGGGAGGCTGAGGCAGGAGAATTGCCTGAACCCAGGAGGCGGAGGTTGCGGTGAGCCGAGATTGCACCATTGCACTCCAGCCTGGGTAACAAGAGCGAAACTCTGTCTCAAAAAAAAGAAGTTTTTAAACTTGGTGTGATCTCATTTGTCTACTTTTGCTTTGGATGCCTGTCTTTGTCGGGTATTACTCAAGAAATCTTTGCTTAGTACAATGTCCTGGAGAGTTTTTCTAGTGTTTTCTTTTAGTAGCTTCATAGTTTGACATTTTACATTTAAGTCTTTAATTCATTTTGATTTGATTTTTGTATATGGAAAAAAATAGAGGTCCAGTTTTTTTTTTTTTTTTTTTTTTGAGACAGGGTCTCACTCCATCACCCAGGCTGCAGTGCAGTGGTGTGATCACAATTTATTGCAACCTCCACCTCCCAGGTTTAAGCAGTTCTCATGCCTCAGCCTCCTGAGTAGCTGGGATTACAATGGTATGCCACCATGCCTGGCTAATTTTTGTATTTTGAGTCAAGATTGGGTTTCACTATGTTGCCCAGGCTGGTCTCAAACATCTGGCCTCAAGTGATCCACTAACCTTGGCCTCCTAAAATGCTGGGATTATAGGTGTGAGCCACCATGCCCAGCAAGTATCTAGTTACATTCTACTACATATGGATATTCAGTTTTTCCAGCACCATTTATTGAAGAGACTGTTCTTTCCCCAGCGTATGTTCTTGGCACATTTGTTGGAAATGAGTTCACTGTAGATGTCTGGATATGTTTCTGGATTATTCTATTTTATTGGTATGTGTGTCCATTTTTATGCCAGTACCATGCTGTTTTGGTTACTATAACTCTGTAATATAATTTGAAGCCAGGTAATGTTATTCTTCCACTTTTGTTCTTTTTGCTGAGGATAGCTTTGATTATTTTGGGTCTTTCATGATTTCAGATAAATTTTAGAATTTTTTTTTTAAATTTCAGGGAATTGTTTTATTTGTAGCTGTTATAAATGGGATTACTTTCTTGAATTCTTTTTCAGATTGTTCAGTGATGGCATATAGAAATGCTACTAATTTTTGTATGTTGATTTTGTTTCCTTCAGCTTTATTTATCAGTTCTAGTAAATTTTGGTGGAGTCCTAGTTTTTCCAAATACAAGGTTATATCATGTATAGACAAGGGTAATTTGACTTCTTCCTTTGTATCTTGGTTGCCTTTTCTTTCTATTGTCTCATTGCTCTAAGATTTACAGAGTGAGGCCGGGCGCGGTGGCTCAAACCTGTAATCCCAGCACTTTGGGAGGCCGAGGCGGGTGGATCACGAGGTCAAGAGATCGAGACCATCCTGGTCAACATGGTGAAACCCCGTCTCTACTAAAGATACAAAAAATTAGCTGGGCATGGTGGCGCGTGCCTGTAATCCCAGCTACTCGGGAGGCTGAGGCAGGAGAATTGCCTGAACACAGGAGGCGGAGGTTGCGGTGAGCAGAGATCGCGCCATTGCACTCCAGCCTGGGTAACAAGAGCGAAACTCCGTCTCAAAAAAAAAAAAAAAGATTTACAGAGTGAAATATTTAAAGTGTTGAAAGAAAAACCCCACCAGCTTCCGGTAACTCCGTGTCTCTAGTTGGTAGTCGCTTTGGCAAAACACCGTGGAGCCATTCTTGATTTTTCTTGTCCCTCACACCCCACATCCTATCTGTTAGGATATCTGTATGTAATTAGGAAAGAAAATAGTAATCCTCTGCTTCTCCCCATCTCTGCCTCTATCTCCTTGGTCCAAGCCGTCATTATCTCTTGCCTGGATTATAGCTATTGACTCTAGACTACAGCCTAAACAGAGCAACTAGAGTGATCCTTTTAAAATGAAGTTCAATCTATACCACAGAAGTGTCCCATTTCACTACCAGTCTGTGAATTACTTCATTTCTCTGTGCCTCAGTTGCTTCATCTGTAGAAAAATAGTAATACCTCCTCAAGAGATTGTGTGATTTGACGAGGAGGCACCTAATGCCAGCCTGGTGCACAGAAGAAAGTAAAGTTTAGCTGTTACTATTTTTGTTTCCAATTTGCCCTTCAAATCAGAAGCTTACTTTTGTCTTCTCATGCTTCAGTGCTTGAGGTGGGAGGGTTTGTAGAAACGTTTGGATTCCGAATTGCTGTCAAGTAGAATCCTCCATCTTTTAGTGCCTCAAAATATTATGTCCAGAAACTTTGTTAACCAAAGAAAATTTCCTTTCTAGTTCTGCCATTTTAGGCAGTGTAGTGGGTCAGTTTCCTGCACTGCATAGAAATTCCTTTGTCATTGGAAAGTGTTAATTTTGTCGGTATTACAGTTCGTAACTTCCGAGGCATTTGTTTCCTAGAGGATACTCTGAGGAGGAAATCTCCACACGGCCGCCCACTTATTTTTTGCTTGAGCCTTTATCTGATATTTTACCCTAGACCCTTTTGGTTTTTTATTACATTTGTAACGTCGCATACCTAGATTTTGTTTCTCTTTATATAAGCCTTACCTATCTGGAACTGTCAGTACTTGGAAGGTACTTAAAATGTTGAATGTTTCCACTCCTATTTCCTGTTACGCTTTACTGATATTTTTAACAAGCCAAAAAGAGGAAGAAAAAGTTCACCATAGATTTGCTAATTGCAATGTAAGATGCAAAGAACGTGGTTTAATGGAAGGGCACTGGGCAGAGGCCTCTGAGCCTTGCTCTGCCACTGAACCTGTATGACTGCCTGGGCTTGAGTTAAACCTTCTGCCTAAATTCTAGCAGAGGAGACTAGCTAAAAGAGGAGATTCGGTGTCTGAGAGAATGTGAAAAGAAAAGTCACCTGAGACCCCAACCCACTGACAACAGAAGAGGAACTGGGGCAGACCGACCTGCACTGGTTCCATCCAGCAGCCAGTGCACAGAGCGGAGTGGCCTGTAGGACTGAGCATCCCCCAGGCCTGGAAAGCAAGGGGGTGGCTGGGGGCCGGGACTTGTTTCTTGAATAGAGGGAGAAGGGAGGACACTTGAGGACCTGGTAAAGAAACAAAACATTCTAGTAGTTTCAGCCTCTCCACTGGGTGCACTGTCTCCTTGCCCCAGACAGTAGGTGGCTGAAGTGGATGGAAGTGAGTGCTCACATGACACAGTGCTCCTGGGGTTCAGACACTTCCCACTCCAGCAAGCTGGAACTATCTAAGCTGTGGGGTCAGGGTAAAACGATTCTTTTTTTTTTTTTTTTAATTGAGATGGAGTTTGCTCTTGTTGCGCATGCTGGAGTACAATGGTGTGATCTCGGCTCATGGCAGCCTCCACCTCCCAGGTTCAAGTGATTCTCCTACCTCAACCTCCTAAGTACCTGGGATTACAGATGCCCACCACCACGCCTGGCTAATTTTTTCTATTTTTAGTAGAGATGGGGTTTTGTTACGTTGGCCAGGCTTGTCTGGAACTCCTGACCTCAGGTGATCTGCCCACCTTGGCCTCCCAAAGTGCTGGTTTTACAGGCATGAGCCACCGTGCCCAGCCAAACAAATGATTCTTATATGCAGATTCTTTAGGGAGCAGGTAGGCCAGCTCCCAGTGACTGGGGACCCTGTGAGGGCGTGAGGGAAATGATGGTAGCTTGGAGATACTCCTAGGGGCTGCAGTTCTGTTATCCTGCAAAAGGAACTAGAAGGAGCTTGTTTGTAAACTGTGTGAGTTCTGTGTTGGTTGCTTGAGAGCGATTGCCTAGGGCTTGCTTCCTCTCAGCCGAAGTGACTGGGATTTGACAGTCAGGGTGATTTTCTTGTTTTTCAGGTACCCTGAGCCCTCTCCTAGCCAGCCCACGTTTGTGAGCACTTGGTAAACACAGAGCAGGAGGGAATGGCAGTGAATGGGGGTTTCCCTCAGTCCTGCCCACTGGCTGCTCTCGAACTCACAGGCTTCTCCCTCATTCTAAACTCACCAGCAGCGCCAGGCACGGTGGCTCACACCTGTAATCTTAACAGTTTGGGAGGCCGAGGAGGCGGATCACCTGAGATCAGGTGTTCAAGACCAGCCTGGCCAACGTGGTGAAACCTTGTCTCTACTAAAAATACAAACTAATTAGCTGGCCGTGGTGGCAGGTGCCTGTAATTCCAGCTACTTGGGAGGCTGAGGCAGGAGAATCGCTCGAACCTGGGAGGCAGAGGTTGCAGTGAGCCGAGATCACGCCATTTCACTTTAGCCTGGGCAACAAGAGTGAAACTCTGTCAATAAATAAATCCCCTCTCAGTGGAGCAGTAAACCATCTTCGGTCAGGCATAGCATATCCTGAAATGGTGGGGACCAGACCTGTTTCCTTAAACTCACACCTGCTTTGTTTTTCCAGGTCTATAAGGGAGAATTCCAGCTACCTGACTTTCTTAAAGAAAAACCACAGGTACTGTGTCTGCTTCTTTCTTCTGATAATAGATTGGCTCTTGCATTGAAGTAATCTTTTTAAAGAGGTAACAAAATTAAAAAGACAGAAACAAGAAAACAAAAATAAATAAATAAAAAGAAAAGAGATAATCATATGTGCTAGTGGAAGAAAGATTAGTTTCTGCGACTTGTTGATTTTAAAAATAATTTAACAGTCTTAATTTCAGAGAGCTCAGTGTCTCCCAAAACTAGGGAAATACTTTATTGATAACCAAATTCTGATTGCTTGAGGTCATGCACAAGTCACCCAGTTGGTAAAGCTGCTCCAGCCGTCCAGTGCCTCATTCAAAATAAAAAGATACAGTGACCCTCTCTGTTTTTACTGTATGTGCTATACATCCGTGGCCCTTTGACTTTTCTCATTTGGAGCCTAGAAGACTTATAAATATGTTTCACACACAGCCACTGGCCCTTGGGAAGGATGGCGAGAGTTTAAAGGATTAAAGCTATAACAGTGGCTCATGCCTGTAATCCCAGCACTTTGAAAGGTCGAAGTGGATGGATCACTTGAAGTCAGGAGTTCAAGACCAGCATGGCACCATGGGGAAACCCCATCTCTACTAAAAATACAAAAATTAGCCAAGCATTGTGGCAGGAACCTGTAATCCCAGCTACTTAGGAGGCTGTGGCAGAAGAATTGCGTGAACCAGGAGGCAGAGGTTGCTGAGCCAAGATAATGCCATTGCACTTCAGTCTTGGTGACAGAACAAGACTTTGCCTCAAAAAAAGAAAATATTAGCTAGGCATGGTGGTGCAGGCTGATGGTCCCAGCTACCTGGGAGGCTGAGGCAGGAGGATTGCTTGAGGCTGGGAGGTGGAGGTTGCCAAGTCTAGATTGTGCCATTGCACTCCAGCCTGGGTGACAGTGTGAGACTATATCTTAAAAAAAAAAAAAAAAAAAAAACAAAAAAAAACTCATCTGTAGATTATAGATCATTTATAGATCATTCCTACAAATCATAAGAAAAAGATTTTTTTTTAATTGGGTAAAAAGCCTGGGCAACATAGCAGGACCTCATCTCTATCAAAAAATTAGCTGGGTGGGGCCAGGTGTGGTGGCTCACACATATAATCTCAGCACTTTGGGAGGCTAAGGCAGGTGGATCACTTGAGGTCAGGAGTTCAAAACCAGCCTGGCAAATATGGCAGAACCTCATTTCTAAAAACAAATACCAAAAAAATTAGCCAGGCATGGCAGCACATGCCTGTAATCCCAGTTGCTCCTGAGGCTGATGCAGGAGAATTGCACTGCTTAAATTCAGGAGGCAGAGGTTTCTGTGAAGTGAGATCACGCCACTGCACTGCAGCCTTGGCTACAAAACAAGATTCCATCTCAAAAGAAAAAAAATTAGCTGAGCGTGGTGACATGCTTGGGAAGCTGAGGCAGGATGATCCGTTGAGCCCAGGCCGTGAACTGTGATTGTGCCACTGTACTCCAGCCTAGGTTACAGAGGGAAACCTTGTCTACTAAGAAAGCAAAAAATCATGCAGAAGCGCGCATACACACACATAGAAATGGGCCTATAAGATCTTCAGTTTAACCTCTGGTGTGAGTGAGTTGACACCTATAGAACTTTCAGTTTCAATCATTAGCTAGAATGGTTCATAAACCTTGGGAAAGTGCAGTACTTAAGAATTACGGCTTTATAAAAGGTACAGATCAGGAGCAGCCATAGATAGGAGTAGGTCAGGGAGGGTTCTGAGTGCAGAGCTTTTGCTCCTGCTTTCTATGGAATTGGCGTCATCCTCCCGGCACACCCATGTGTTCACCAACCGGGAAGTGCCACTGAACTTCCACGCCCAGCATTTTTACTGGGGCTTATTCATGCAGGCAAGATTGATCAAGTCAGTGGTCATGTGTTAGAACTCAATCTCCAGCCAACCTCCCCTCCCCAGAGTTGAGGCGGGCTCCAAACCCCAGCCCCCTGATCCCATGGTTGGTCTTTGTGGTGACCAGCCCCATCCTGAGTCATCTCGTAACATAAACTCGGATGTGATCCAAGGGGCTAAGAAATAACAAAGACACTCTTGTTACCCAGGAAATTCCAAGGATTCAGTGTTTCCCTCCTAGGAACCAGGGGGAGAGGCCAGTCAGATTCTTGCGCATGCAGCTGTGGTGCACTGAATTCATCTGAAAGTGAACAACAGAACCCGCGGGCCACCCCTGGTGTTTCAGTGGGGCAGTCCCTTCTCATGCTGACCAACTTCAAGAGCATTCAAACTTATCTTCTTTTCTTCAACAGACTGAGCAAGTGGAGTAGCAGAACCAGGAGCCTGTTCTGTACATGAGGTGAGGGTTGGGGGACATTGCTGGGTCCTTCTGTGGCCCACTCGAGCTCTTGCAGGGCGCTGGGTGGCTGAGGTGGAGAGCACAGCTCTGGAGTCCATCTGCTTGGGTTGGAATCCTGGCTCTTCACTTTCTGTGTGGCAACGAGTGCATTACTTCATCTCTCTGTGTCTTCATTTCTTCATCTATAAAATGAGGATATTAACAAGAGCATGGTGGTGAGACTGAATCATCATCCAAGAGCCTGGCTCATCATCAGCACCCAATAGTGTTGGTATTTTCTTTAGGAACCATGAAATATTGCAGCTGAAAGGGACCTGGAGGCCATCAAGCCCAACTCCCTGTTTGCTGAAAAGGCAGCTGGTCCTGGAGGAAACAGGTCATTTGTCAAGATCATAGTCCAGAGGCAAGGAGACTCAGAACTCAGGAACGGCTGCTTGCTTCTGTTGAGCCAGGGCCCCAGCCGCCCACCCCACCTCCAGGGGCTTCTCTCTGTGCTGGACTTGCAGGTGTTTTTGCACTATTGCAGTTTTTTTTGTCGTTTCTTGGTTGGTTTTTCAAGTTTACCCTTGATTGTTTTAACGTTTTATGAATAGCTTAGATGAGTAACCCACGTTGTTGCGTTGGATTAGGCGCTACATTGTGGACAAGGCCAGCCCTGCCTTCTACACCCTCTGAGTACATGGCCCTTATCAGGCACATGACCGGGGACACCAGCTCAAAAGCTGGATTCTGAGCCCAGGTCTCCAGATGCAGCTGCTCAAAGCTCATGCCCTTTCCCAGACTTGCAGTCTCTGCTTATCCACCCAGACTCTCTGAAGATCAGTTGTTTTTCAAATGATATGGTAAAGCCTTTGATCAGTTGGAACTTGAACAGCCTTTTAAAAAATCTGATGTTGGCTGGGCAGCATGGCTGAAGACTGTAATCCACATACTTTGGGAGGCCAAGGCAGGCAAATCACAAGGTCAGGAGTTCGAGACCAGTCTGACCAACATGGTGAAACCCCATCTCTACTAAAAATACAAAACGTAGCTGGGCGTGGTGGGCACAGCTACTCGGGAAGCTGAGGCAGGAGAATCACTTGAACCCAGGAGGCAGAGGTTGCGGTGAGCCGAGATAGCATTATTTCATTCCAGCCTGGGTGACAAGAGTGAGACTTCATCTCAAAAAAAAAAAAAAAAAAAATACAGAACTTAGCTGGGCTTGGTGTTGGGCACCTGTAGTGCCAACTACTTGGGAGGCTGAGGCAGGAAAATCAGTTGAACCCAGAAGGCAGAGAGGTTGCAGTGAGCCAAGATCACGCCACTGCACACTCCAGCCTAGGTGACAGAGCGAGACTCTGTCTCAAAATCTGATATTGATAGTGATTTTTTTCTCATAGTTTACTTGTTGACTTTTGTTTTTATTTTTACTTTATATAATAATTGTGCATACACCATACCAGGCATAAATACCAAGCACTGTATTTGTGTGTATATATATATCTAACAGATATGCTAAATTATAGATACAGCTATATGTAAAATTGTAGTCAGTTCTCAAACCACTGTGACAAGCAGGCAGTATTCTTGTTTTACTAGTAAGAAAACTGGTCAAAGCCGGGCGCGGTGGCTCAAGCCTGTTATCCCAGCACTTTGGGAGGCCGAGGCGGGTGGATCACGAGGTCAAGAGATCGAGACCATCCTGGTCAGCATGGTGAAACCCCGTCTCTTCTAAAAATACAAAAAATGAGCTGGGCATGGTGGCGCGTGCCTGTAATCCCAGCTACTCAGGAGGCTGAGGCAGGAGAATTGCCTAAACCCAGAAGGCGGAGGTTGCGGTGAGCCGAGATCGTGCCATTGCACTCCAGCCTGGGTAACAGGAGCAAAACTCCGTCTCAAAAAAAAAAAAAAAAGAAAACTGGTCGAATATGACTTGCTGTGCATTGATGGATTATAGATATAAGAAGCACATGGACACTGCTCCGTCCCGTCAAAATCCCAGATGGCAGAGCTACTAATATTGATAGGTTCTAGGATTCAGGTTTCATTTCTGCTAAGGAGCAGATGCAGAATGTTAGACTTATGCTCTGCGGATCTGCATATTTAGCAGCAGCTATCAGCCCTTGAATAATTTTGTTTATACGAAATGCTTTCAGAGTTCACAGGTAACCTCCCTGCCTTCCCCACCAGACACACACACAAAGCCTGATTTATTACTAGCCATGTTGTAAGATCGGCAAATGCCTCGGCAGCATTTCACCCTTGCTGTGTGTAGAGGCTCGGACGTGCCCACTTGTGGTGAGGAGGACTCTGAAGAAATGGGAACACAGCAAAGCCATTAGGATGGATACTGTATTATCTTTCGGGTTGCTTCTGCATTTCAATAACAGTCACTGTGTTCTCTGGAGCTTCCTTTAAAGAACCTTAGGATCATTTCTTCACATGAGGAATCAGGGTGCTGAGCCTGGACACTTAAACTTAGGATCATTTCTTCACATGAGGAATCAGGGTGCTGACCCCTGGACACTTAGGATCATTTCTTCACATGACTAGGAATCAGAGTGCTGAGCCTGGACACTTAAAGAACCTTAGGATAATTTCTTCAGATGAGGAGGAATCAGAGCCCTGGACACTTAAGAACCTTAGGATCATTTCTTCACATGAGGAATCAGGTTGCTGAGCCCTGGACGCTGAAAGAAACTTAGGATCATTTATTCACATGTGGAGGAACCAGGGTGCTGAACCCTGGACACTGAAAGAACCTTAGGATCATTTCTTCACATGAGGAATCAGGGTGCTGAGCCCTGGAAACTTAATCTTAGGATCATTTCTTCACATGAGGAGGAATCAGGGTGCTGAGCCCCAGAAACTTAATCTTAGGATCATTTCTTCACATGAGGAGGAATCAGGGTGCTCAGCCCTGGAAACTTAATCTTAGGATCATTTCTTCACATGAGGAGGAATCAGGGTGCTGAGCCCTGGAAACTTAATCTTAGGATCATTTCTTCACATGAGGAGGAATCAGGGTGCTGAGCCCTGGAAACTTAATCTTAGGATCATTTCTTCACATGAGGAGGAATCAGGGTGCTCAGCCCTGGAAACTTAACCTTAGGATCATTTCTTCACATGAGGAGGAATCAGGGTGCTGACATCTGGATACTTACTTAAGAACCTTAGGATCATTTCTCCACATGAGGAGATATTAGGATGCTGGAGCCCTGGACACTAAATGAACCTTAGGATCATTTCTTCACATGAGGAATCAGAGTCCTGAGCCCCAGTCACTTGATGCCCCTGACAGTGCCCCCACAGTGGTGTCAGTAGCAGACAACAGTGGCAGTCATTTAGAAATGGGCAGAGCAGCCCTGGTTTCAGCCACCATCTGCTAATTTTGCACCCAGCAGCTGCTTGCATGTCTCTGAAAGCACCAAAGTGAAGGCTTGTGTGCCTCCCAAGCAGCCCTCCTCAGGCAGCTGTTCTCAGTGTGGATCCTCCTGCCCCTGACCTGCAGGAGCCTTGTGGACCACTTGGCTTGTGCAGGCCCAGAGCTGGGAGGGGGAAGGAGGAGGTGAAGGCACAGGGAGAACACACCGGGACTCCACACCTGTAACCACAGTCTGTTTGTTTGCCCTAGGAAAGAAGGCTGCCTTTTCAGCAAAGGGAAATTTCTAGGACTGGCTGCCCCCTCCGAGCATCTGCACCTTGGCTGCGTCTCCTCTTTGTTTGCCAGTTTCCTCCCACTGAGAGGATGGAGGTGTCCACACACCTTTGGGCCTCGTGAGGGATCTGCCTCCTGCATAAAGAGCTCTTGATCCTGATTCCATGCACAACCCTGTGATAAGGAGCCCAGAAGGGACATGTGTTTCCTGTTAAAACTGCTCTTGTCCTATTTTCTTACCAGATTATGAAGTTTGTTTTCAAGGGGAATGTTTAAAAATGGGATCCTGTAAGCAGACTTGCACAGTTTCCTTTTGAAATAGGTTGTCTGTACATGTTCTAATGTTTTGTAGAACACGTGTGCCTGTTTAAATGTATTGATGTGGGTAATAATAAATAATTATTTAAATGATTCATTTTATTTCTGAGAAGTTGGGAAATTACCATTATACATTTACAACCTAATGACTTTTGTATTTTATTTTTCAAAATAAAAGCTTTCAATGTGAGGCATTCTAGTAGTTACATGTCTTCATTAATATGATTTCAGAGAAGCACAAGACCTTATCAGTTGCTGCTGGATGAACCACATTTTCTCGGTTGGTTGTGTTGTACAGATTCCTCTGGAGCATCACCTTATTTTTGGCTGGGAGGAGGGGGCGTGGGTAGAGACAGGATCTCATTACATTTTCTAGCCTGGACTCAAAAGATTCTTCTGCCTCAGCCTCCCAAAGTACTAGGATTACAGGTGTCAGCCACAGTGCCTGGCCTGCATCATTATTTTTTAGTGAAGTATTCTATAATTATTTCAGAGAGAACCTATCGCCATCCACTCTCAGAATCCTGTTCTATTTCACGCTTGAATATTGTACTTAAGGACACAGAAGTTACGCTGACATGTTAAATACCCTTTTCATGCTTGGCACGTAGAACATAACTTGTACCTATCCATATAGGCCATATCCATATTAGAAATTGCAATATTTTTTACTCTGTCACTCAAGCCAGACACTAAGCTAACAGTCGCACTTGCTTCCACCCTTTTCCTCCCTCTTTTCATCCACATCCAAGATCTTTGATCCTACCTTCAGTGTTATTTCTTGGATCACACAGCAGAATTGGAGATTTTAGAATGCACATCTGTAAGGACCCTTTCCACCTGAAGCATTTCGGTATCTTCCATTTCACTTAGAAGAAAGCCCAGACTCCTGCCAGGGCCAGCAAGGTCCTCCTCTCCATCTCTTTGCAGGCCTTTCTTCCCACCTCACTGCTTGTGCTCTAGAAGTATTTCCAGAACATAGCAAGCTCTTCCTGTCCCTGCATATCTCATTCCTCTCTCCGGAATGTTCTTTCTTTGGTTATTTACTTATTTATAGATGTATTCTCACTCTGTCACCCATATGGCATGCAGTAGCACGATCTCTGCTCACAGCAACCTCCACCTCCCAGGTTCAAGCAATGTTCTTCTCTTTGGCTATTTATTTATTCATTTATTTACTTATTTATAGATGGAGTCTTGCTCTGTCACCCAGCTGGCCTACAGTAGCACAATTTTGGCTCACTACAAGCTCCACCCCCTGGGTTCAAGCAATTTTCCCGCCCGGGCCTCCTGAGTAGCTAGGATTACAGGCATGCACCACCACACCCGGCTAATTTTTGTATTTTTAGTAGAGATGGGGTTTCACCATGTTGGCGGGGCTGGTCTCAAACTCCCAACCTCAAATGATCTGCCCTCCTCAAACTCCCAAATTGCTGGGATTATAGGCATGAGCCACTGCCCCCGGCCCCCTTTGCTCTTTGACTGATAGGCTCCTTCTTGATTCTCCGGTCTCAGTAAGCCTCACTTCCTCAAAGAGATTTTCCCTGGCCTCTTAAACTGAATGGTAACTCTCCTGCTGCCTGCCTTCTTCATGGTACTTGCCACACTTTGCAGTGTTTCATCTGTTTGTTGCCTTTTTTAAATTATCTGACTCCTACCCCAGCCAGTAAGGTCCTGGAGTACCAAGACTATATTTTTTCTTCAGTGCTGTACTTTTGACACCTAGCAAATTGTCTGGCATTTTCTAGAAACCAAGTAAAACATTTGATGGATGACTAACTAATCCTCTGGAGAGCCTTCTGACCTCCATATCATTTCACAGATCAGGAAACAGCCTCAGCGAGGTCAGGCCGAGGCACAAGCCTGACTCTAACGTCCTTTCCACTCCACTTCCCTAGCCCTGCCCCTTCCGTTTAAAATCAGTATGTCCAGCCTGGGCAACATAGAGACCCTGTCTCTACCAAAAAAAGTTATTCTAATTAGCCAGGCATGGTGGTATGCACCTGTAATCCCAATTATTCGGGAGGCTGAGGCAAGAGAATCGTTTGAATCTTGAGTAGTGAAGGTCACAGTGAGCCATGGTTGCACCACTGCACTCCAGCCTGGGCGACAGAGGTGGACTCTGTCTTAAAAAATACTGCTGTCAGAACAATGTTGTGTTTAACAGTTTTAAGTCACCCATTTTCTCCAAAGCATTGGATTCTCTAATGCTTAACATTACAGCTAAATGTCTAAGCGGGGCCAGGCACGGTGTGTCACACCTGTAATCCCAGCACTTTGGAAGGCCAAGGTGAGGAGATCACTTAACATCAGGTGTTTGAGACCAGCCTGGCCATCATGGTGAAACTTCATCTGTACTGAAAATACAAAAATTAGCCAGGTGTGGAGACGCACGCCTGTAATCCCAGCTACTCGGGAGGTTGAAGCGGGAGAATCACTTGAACCGCCTTTCTCCTGCCTCCTTTCATTCTTGCTTTCTTCCAAATGCTCACACACCCATTCTCCCTACCTGAGAAATCACAGCCTTATTAACAGCTCAGCTGTCCTAAGTCCTGTTTCCTCATGAAGTCGAACTCAACTGCTGCAACCTCAAAATAGCAATTTAAATCACTTCAGCATAACCTTTTTTCCCCCTTGTTTCCTCTGTTAGTATTATATCACCAACTTTGCAAGGATGACGTCATGTACTCTTCTAGAGCATATCATAATGACCGAACATCTTTAGCTATAACCACCTAGATCCCAATACTTACCCCCGAGGGAATATATGACTTTTATTCCCCGTTATGAAAAACAAACCCCTCCAAACCCAAAGAATGGACTCAGAGACCCAGAGAACAGCGAAAGTGAGACTTTTAATGATGGTCTTACAATATTGGGTGTCTGGCAACAGACACATCCAGCACAGTTTCAACAAGCAGTTTATCCCCTAGTGTGCAGGTCCCTTCCCCGGTTCCTCACAGGCTGAGGACTATGGGGTCACACTCTTCCTGGACATCGCCTGTTGGTTGTTGGGTAGAGGCTTTAGGTGTTTCCTTTAGGGTTGTCCTGCTGCATTTTGTTGCAACCCACAATGCATTGCAATCCTAGTCAGCTCAGGGGCTCTTCAAGTATTTGACTTACGACCTGAGTAGCTGGGCAGGCTAATAAGAACAGACAAAGTGAGCTCTTCTTATTTACAAAGCTCGTAAACTTTCATCTTAAACTAAGCTTCTTTGGTTCAGGTGAGGGCAACTAAGGGGGTGGGGGTGACACCCAGGCATTGGCTATCCAAGCAAGGGCTTAGCATAGCTTGTTTCTTTTTAGTTTGCTGACCTAAGCTGATTTAAGGCACTTTGTCTTGGAAGGAGACCACTGTATACATTATTTCTTTCACCCAGCTAATTTTTAATTTTTTTTTGTAGAGATGGGAGTCCAACTCTGTTGCCCAGGCTAGTCTTGAACTCTTGGCCTCAAGTGATCCTACTGCCTCAGCCTCCCAAACGTAGTGAGAACCTGTCTCTATATATTTAAAAATAAACATGACCAGGTACAGTGGCTCACACCTGTAATCCCAGCACTTTGGGAGGCTGAGGCAGGAGGATCTCTTGAGGCCAGGAGTTCGAGACCAGCCTGGGAAACATAGTGAGAACCTGTCTCTATATATTTAAAAATAAACATGACTGGGTACAGTGACTCACACTGTACTCCCAGCACTTTGGGAGGCCAAGGTGGGCAGATCACGAGGTCAGCAGTTGAATGACCAGCCTGGCCAACATGGTGAAACCCTGTCTCTACTAAAAATACAAAAATTATCTGGGCATGGTGGCACTTGCCTGTAATCTCTGCTACTCAGGAGGTTGAGGCAGGAGAATTACTTGAACTGGGACCTGGGAGACAGATGTTGCACTGTGCTGAGATTGTGCCACTGCACTCCAGCCTGGGCTATAGAGCGAGACTGTCTCAAAAACAAACAAAACAAAAAAAAACAAAAACAAAGGTGTTTGGGAACTCCCACTTCCACAGTGTAGATGTCCACTGCTGGAGGACTATTTTGCATCATAAGCAAGACACATGGCCTGAGAGCCTGTGATGATTATTTGTGTTTGTACAAACTCCAGAGCAGACAAGCTCCTGGACTAAAAGGCACTCTGAAACTGTCTTGAACAGACATATGAGGAGAGACAGGTCATTGTCTCCAGCATCAAAGGAATGAACGAAGATGTTGATTTTGAAGAGCAAACACTTTCCCAAGAAACCTCCACAGTGTGACCTGACAGGGCCTCTACCAGCCCTGAGGGTCAGCATTGAGGCATCTGAGGCTGGGCCACATTCTTGCAGAGGCCCCACTTACAACATGGCCTGCAGTGATCAAAGGATGTTGATGTGGCAGCTCCTCACCAGATGTCCTCCTCCCACTCTTGCCCCTCCATTTCCAGTCTCTTGACAAGCGGCTGAATCTTTTTGATTTTTTTGTCTTTTTGTTTTGTTTTTTTCTTTGAGAGAGAGTCTCACTCTGTTGTCCAGGCTGGATTGCAGTGGTGTGATCTCAGCTCGCTGCAGCCTCTGCCTCCCGGGTTCAAGCAATTCTCATGCCTCAGCCTCCTGAGTAGCTGGGATTATAGGCACCTGCCATCATGCCTGGGTAATTTTTGTAGTTTTTAGTAGTGATGGCTTTCACCATGTTGGCCAGGCTGGTCTTGAACTCCTGACCTCAGGTGACTTACCTGCCTTGACCTCCCAAAGTGCTGGGATTACATGTGCGAGCCACCGCTACCTGGCTTTGTTTTTGTTTTTAGAGATGAGGTGTCACTCTCTCACTCAGGCTGGAGTGCAATAGTGGAATCATGGCTCACTGCAGCCTCTGTCTCCTGGGCTCGAGTGATCCTCCCACCTTACTTCCTGAGGAGCTGGGACTAGAGGCACATGCTACCACATCTGGTTAATATTTTTTTTCAAGACAGAGTTTCGCTTTTGTTGTCCAGGCTGGAGTGCCCAGTCTCAGCTCACTGTAAACTCTGCTTCCCGGGTTCAAATTATTCTACTGGTAGCTAAGCTTACAGGCATCTGCCAGCCATACCTGGCTAAGTTTTGTATTTTTAATAGAGACGAGGTTTTGCCACATTGGCCAGGTTGGTCTCAAACTCCTGACCTCAGGTGATCCACCTGTCTCGGCCTCCCATAGTGTTGGGATTACAGGCGTGAGCCACTGCACCTGGCACACCTGTTTAATTTTTTAAAAGTTATTTTTGCAAAGACAGGGGTCTCTGTATGTTGCCCAGGCTGGTCTCAAACTCCTACCCTCAAGTGATCCTTTTTTTTCAGCCTCCCAAAGTGCTGGGATTACGGGCATGAATCACTGTGCCCAGCCTCATTTTCTTTTTAATTAATTCAGTTTAATCTTATATTGTAGAAATGCCACCAAATAGAAAATATCAATGTTAAGTAGGATTTCCATGTAAAGGTGACAAATCACAAAATCTCCCTTCCTTGATACTTACTATTTTTTTTTTTTTAATTGCATTTTAGGTTTTGGGGTATATGTAAAGAACATGCAAGATTGTTGCATAGGTACACACATGGCAGTGTGATTTGCTGCCTTCCTCCCCTTCACCTATATCTGGCATTTCTCTCCATGCTATCTCTCCCCAAGTTGCCACCCCCCACTGTCCCTCCTCTGTTTCCCCCTGACAGACCCCAGTGTGTGATGCTCCCCTCCCTGTGTCCATGTGTTCTCATTGTTCAACACCCACCTATGAGTGAGAACATGTGGTATTTGATTTTCTGTTCTTGTGTCAGTTTGCTGAGAATGATGGTTTTCGGGTTCATCCATGTCCCTACAAAGGACATGAACTCATTATTTTTTATGGCAGCATAGTATTCCATGGTGTATATATGCCACATTTTCCCTGTCCAGTCTATCATCAATGGGCATTTGGGTTGGTTCCAGGTCTTTGCTATTGTAAACAGTGCTGCAATGAACATTCGTGTGCATGTGTCCTTATAGTAGAATGATGTATAGTCCTTTGGATATATACCCAGTAATGGGATTGCTGGGTCAAATGGAATTTCTATTTCTAGGTCTTTGAGGAATCGACACACTGTCTTCCACAATGGTTGAACTAATTTACACTCCCACCAGCAGTGTAAAAGTGTTCCTCTTCCTCCACATTTTCTCCAGCATCTGTTGTCTCCAGATTTTTTAATGATCACCATTCTAACTGGCGTGAGATGGTATCTCAATGTGGTTTTGATTTGCATTTCTCTAATGACCAGTGATGATGAGCATTTTTTCATATGTTTGTTGGCCTCATGTATGTCTTCTTTTATAAAGTGTCTGTTCATATCCTTCGCCCACTTTTGAATGGGCTTGTATTTTTCTTGTAAATCTGTTTTGTAGATCCTGGATATTAGCCCTTTTCAGATGGGTAGATTGCAAAATTTTTTTCCCATTTTGTTGGTTGCCGTTTAACTCTAATAACTGTTTCTTTCTTTCTTTCTTTTTTTTTTTTTGAGATGGAGTTTCGCTCTTGTTACCCAGGCTGGAGTGCAATGGCGTAATCTCGGCTCACTGCAACCTTCGCCTCCTGGGTTCAGGCAATTCTCCTGCCTCAGCCTCCCGAGTAGCTGGGATTACAGGCACATGCCACCATGCCCAGCTAATTTTTTGTATTTTTAGTAGAGATGGGGTTTCACCATGTTGACCAGGATGGTCTCGATCTCTTGACCTCTTGATCCACCTGCCTCGGCCTCCCAAAGTGCTGGGATTACAGGCTTGAGCCACCGCACCGGCCCGACTGTTTCTTTTGCTGTGTAGAAGCTGTGGAGTTTGATTAGGTCCCATTTGTCTATTTTGGCTTTTGTTGCCAATGCTTTTGGTGTTTTGGTCATGAAATTTTTGCCTACGCCTATGTCCTGAATGCTTTTGCCTAGGTTTTTATCTAGGGTTTTTATGGTGTTAGGTCTTATGTTTAAGTCTTTAATCCATCTGGAGTTAATTTTAGTGTAAGGTGTCAGGAAGGGGTCTGGTTTCTCCTTTCTGCACACTGCTAGCCAGTTTTCTCAACACCATTTATTAAACAGGGAATCCTTTCCCCATTGCTTGTTTTTGTGAGGTTTGTCAAAGATCAGATGGTTGTAACTGTGTGGTGTTGCCTCTGAGGCCTCTGTTCTGTTCCATTGGTCTATATCTCTGTTTTGGTACCACTACCATGCTGTTTTGGTTACTGGAGCCTTGTAGTATAGTTTTAATTTCGGTAGTGTGATGCTTCCTGCTTTGTTCTTTTTGCTTAGAATTGGCTTGGCTATGCGGGCTCTCTTTTGGTTTCATATGAAGTTTATGGTGTTTTTTTCTTTTTAGTTCTGTGAAGAAGGTTATTGGTAGCTTGATGGGGATAGTGTTGATTCTGTAAATTACTTTGGGCAGTATGACCATTTTCACGATACTGATTCTTCCTAACCATGAACATGGAATGTTTCTCCATCTGTTTGTGTCCTCTCTTATTTCATTGAGCAGTGATTTGTAGTTCTCATTGAAGAGGTCCTTTACATTCCTTGTTAGTTGTATTCCTAGGTATTTTATTCTCTTTGTAGCAATTATGAATGGCAGTTCGTTCTTGATTTGGCTCTCTTTAAGTCTGTTATTGGTGTATAGGAATGCTTGTGATTTTTGCACATTGATTCTGTATCCTGATGCTTTGCTGAAGTTGCTTATTAGTTTCAGGAGATTTTGGGCTGAGACGATGGGGTCTTCTAGATATACAATCATGTCATCTGCAAATAGAGACAATTTGACTTCCTCCTTTCCTATTTGAATACCCTTTATTTTTTTTTTTTCTTGCCTGATTGCTTTGGCTAGAACTTCCAGTGCTATATTGAATAGGAGTGGTGAGAGAGGGCATCCTTGTCTAGTGCCAGATTTCAAAGGGAATGCTTCCAGTTTTTGCCCATTCAGTATGATATTGGCTGTTGGTTTGTTGTAAATAGCTTTTATTATTTTGAGATACGTTCCATCAATACCTAGTTTATTGAGGGTTTTTAACATAAAAGGCTGTTGAATTTTGTCAAAGGCCTTCTCTGCCATCAATTGAGATAATCATGTGGTTTTTGTCTTTGGTTCTGTTTATGTGGTGAATTACTTTTATAGACTTGCATATGTTGAACCAGCCTTGCATCCCCGGGATGAATCCTACTTGATCATGGTGGATAAGTTTTTTAATGGGCTGTTGCAGTTAGTTTGCCAGTATTTTGTTGAAGATTTTTGCATCTACGTTCATCATGGATATTGGCCTGAAGTCTTCTTTTCTTGCTGAGTCTCTGCCAGGTTTTAGTATTAGGGTGATGCTGGTCTCATAAAATGATTTGGGAAGGATTCCCTCTTATTGGATTATTTGGAATAGTTTCAGAAGGAATGGTACCAGCTCCTCTTTGTGTCTTTGGTAGAATTCGGCTGTGAATCCATCTGGACCTGGGCTTTTTTTGGGTGGTAGGCTCTTAATTGCTGCCTCAACAGCCCTAGTTATTGGTCTATTCAGGGTTTTGATTTGCTTTCTGGTTTAGGCTTGGGAGGATGTAGGTGTCCAGGAATTTATCCATTTCTTCCATGTT
The DNA here is from genome assembly GCA_031835075.1 of Saguinus oedipus. Lineage (NCBI taxonomy): Eukaryota > Metazoa > Chordata > Mammalia > Primates > Cebidae > Saguinus > Saguinus oedipus. The sequence continues at coordinate 66,639,142 of CM063170.1, forward strand.
TACTAGTTTATATGCAGAGAGTTGTTTGTAATAATCTCTGATGATGGTTTGTATTTCTGTAGAATCTGTGGTGATATCCCCTTTATTGTTTTTTATTGCATCTATTTGATTATTCTTTCTTTTCTTTTTTGTTAATCTGGCTAGTGGTCTATTTTGTTGATCTGTTTGAAAAACCAGCTCCTGGATTTATTGATTTTTTTGAAGTGTTTTTTTTCTGTCTCTGTCTCCTTCAGTTCTGCTCTGATCTTTGTTATTTTTTGTCTTTTGCTAGCTGTTAAGTTTTTTTGATCTTGCTCCTCTAGCTCTTTCTACTTTGATGATAGGGTGTTGATTTTAGATCTTTCCTTGTTTCTCATGTGGGCATTTATTGCTATATATTTTCCTCTAGACACTGCTTTAAATGTGTCCCAGAGATTCTGGTATGTTGTGTCTTTGTTCTCGTTGGTTTCGAAGAACATCTTTATTTCTGCCTTCATTTCATTGTTTATCCAATCAACATTCAAGAGCCAGTTGTTCAGTTTCTGTGAAGCTGTGTGGTTCTGAGTTAGTTTCTGAATTCTGAGTTCTAACTTGATTGCACTGTGGTCTGAGAGACTGTTTGTTACGATTTCTGTTCTTTTGCATTTGCTGAGGAGTGATTTACTTCCAATTATATGGTTAGTTTTAGAGTAGTGTGATGTGGTGCTGAGAAGAATGTATATTCTGTGGATTTGGGGTTGAGAGTTCTGTAAATGTCTGTTAGGTTTTTTTTTGGTCTAGGTCTGAGTTCAAGTCCTGGATATGCTTGTTAATTTTCTGTCTCATTGATCTATCTAATATTGACAATGGGGTGTTAAAGTCTCCCACTATTATTGTGTGGGAGTCTAAGTCTCTTTGTAAGTCATTAAGAACTTGCTTACTGAATCTGGGTGCTCCTGTATTGGGTGCCTCTGAGGACGATCCACAGGTGACCATGAATGTATTGAGTTCCCCAGTAGAGCAGATGATGAGCCCACATGGGCGACACTATCAGGAGAGTCCGTGCCCCCTACTCAGTACATTTTACCTCTCCTCACTTTGGATTTTGTCCTGCAGCTCCAGGGAGCCCAGAGATGGTTCACTCCAGCTGTGCATGCTGCTCATTAAGCCTTCTAGTTAACACTGGCTAGTGCTGCTGAAAATCGACACCTGGCACCCGTGTTTGCTCCTTCCTGGAAATGCCCCAGACTCCTTTTGCAGACAGCATCACTGTGTCTGCAGGTAACATAGTGATGGCTACGACGGGGGATGAGCTTGGGAATTCCATTCCTATCCTTGGCCACAGATGCCTCCTGCACTTTCTGATGCTGATGCATTTGACCATGGCCACAGCAGCTGAGGTGAGCCTGGTAGCATCCCCTGGGTGCAGATTCAGGGGCCGGGATGGTTCGTAAAAACTTGTGTCCTTCAGCAGAGCTCGTCAATGCTCAGAGTTGGGTGAACCAGGACTTTGTCCCTGCAGCCTCAGACTGTACCCAGCCCTGTCTGAGACAGATTTCAGTGGCCTGTTATGGGTGACATGGAATGAGGGAGCCTGTGATGGGTACAATGTGCAGGTGGGAGGGGATGGCAGGGGCTCGGACATCCTAGCAGCTGTGAGAATGGGTTGGTACTAGGGCAGTCTGTGTGTCTCTGGCTGGCTGGCCCCAAAGGCTCCATGGGAAAGGCTGTCATGCTGAATTCAAGCCCATCTCTGAGTCTCTTTGCATTTGCATCTTTTTGGAATGGAAAAGTGGTTCTTTATCTCATTGCCCTTTGCCCCAACTTGGTCTCAGCAACAAGGATCCTTTTGCTCTTTAGAACTCAGAATAAGCTGAGCACAGTAGCTTGTACCTGTAATCCCAGTTACCAGGGAGGCTGAGGCAGGAGGATCGCTTGAGGCCAGGGGTTTGAAGCTGCAGTGAGCTATGACTGCACCACAACACTCCAAACAGGGTGACACGGAGAGAATCCATTTCTTCAAAAAATCATTTGAAATAGATAATACAGCTCCTAAATCATGACGTATTGCATGCAGTCACATACAGTATCATGGACCTGAGATAATGTTCTCTACACAAATGTTCTCTTCTGGGTTTGGATTGGATTCGAGTAAATGACTGAGTACTTGTGTTGGGGTGTGTGTATGGTTTGAATTGTCTTTCTGGTGTAAGAAAAGTGACAAGTTCCTAACTTTCTGCATAATTAGGCCACAAAGAGTAGGAAAAGAAACTAGAGCCAGACAAACAGACTGATACCAGTTCAACACCAGCAATAACATTATGGACTTTGCGACTGTGTTAATTACTCAGCTTCCCTGCTCTACTCCTGTGCCTCTCACATAAAAATGAGAATTGCAGTTTGCACTAAAGTTGTAGGTAAAATGTTGACTATAAACATTCTGTTTAGGTATTCAATCGTTAGCAACCAAGAAACTGGAAGCCTACTAAGGAAACACCTACTAGAGGTAAACACCTACTAAGAAGCCCACTAGAGGAAACACCTCTACTACGTGTGTGTATATCCATGTTTCTATACTGAGTGACTCATGATTTTTGTCCTCCCTCTCTTCAGTCTGGGTCCTCTACAGCTCGTTCATGTAATCATGTATTTACCTGCATCTTTAATGAGTGTGTTGAGTGTCTTGAAGGTATAATTTTTCAGAAAGCTGAGTCTATGGGGAACGTCCTCACTCACATGCTCCTGTCTCATCACGGTCCTGCTGCCTCCCTTGGGTGGTCATGGACATAGGAACAGGAGCAAAGCCCGGCACTTCCCTTTGATTAGGCACCACAGGAGCCCTCTGTGCTCTCTGCCGTCAGGCTGTGGAGGTGCTATTTGTTCTGTCCTGAGGGTGCCCCCAAGGCCTCAGCTTCACAGTTTGTATGTAGAAACTCAAGCCACCCCACGCTGTCCTGCAGGATGATATAAAGTTCTGTAGCTCTGTGAAGTCTTCCAACACCGTGGAAAATAGTTTCTCCTCTGCAATCTCCTAACACCAGGGACTTCCCTCTTCCCCCAAAGTTTGTACCATCTACTCCTGAAGTCCGTGAACAGTGGGGAATGTTACCCCTGCTCACCTACCTTACGATTTTGGATATGAAACCATATGGGTCTAGAATCATTGTCAGATTCCATCATTACTCTACTTAATTCAAAGCAAGGCAAATGTGTTATAACACTCAAATAGTGGTTACGATGTTAATGAAAATACCTACCATAAATTGAAGTTTAAAGTGCCAGAAAACCTTGCACTTTCCAGTTTAATCCTTTAAGAAAGAAGGTGTGTGGAATTCTATTATTACAGCTGTCTTTATATTACAGACCAGGTCCCCAAGTATTAAACCATCTGTCTGATGGAATCCACCTCAGCCGCACATGGCTCGTGTTCTTTGCTAATGAGCAGAGCTTCCCCGTGTCCTGACTCATTGCTCTGTGGTGCTTTTGGTCAAAGTGCTTGTGCCTGTTTTCCTCCTGCCAGTCTCCTTTTTATTCTCCAACTAATGCAAATGTTACAGTCTCTGGACAACTTTGACATATTCCTTGGTGTTAGTTACTTCCTCCACAAGTTTGCACATTTATTTTCTTTCTTTGTCTTTTCTTTTCTTCTCTTTTCTCTCTTCTCTTCTCTTCTCTTTTTTTCTTTCTTTTCTGAGACAGAATCTCACTCTGTCACCCAGGCTGGAGTGCAGTGGCAAGATCTTAGCTCACTGCAACCTCCACCTTCTCGGTTCAAGCAATTCTCCTACCTCAGCCTCCCAAAGTAGCTGGGGGTACAGGTGCCTGCCACCACGCCCAACTAGTTTTTTTTAAATGTATTTTTAGTAGAGATGGGGTTTAACCATGTTGGACAGGCTGGTTTTGAACTCCTGACCTCAAGTAATTTGCCTGCTTTGGCCTCCCAAAGTGCTGGGATTATAGGCATGAGCCACCACACCTGGCCAAGTTTGTATATTTCTTATTCAAAGAATTTAAAGTAAATTATAATTTGGGTTTCTCCTTGTGAAATCTGAACAGCAATCACTGAGTTGAGAACTAAGTAGGAGTTCAGTAAAGATGAAGAAAGAAGAACCCTGAGCTTTGGTGAATAGGTACTGTCCACATGACTGCCCAGGGTTAAAGAAAATGTTTTCGTGTGTGTGACAGGACCTTGCTCTGTCTCCCAGACTGGAGTGGAGTGGCATGAACACAGCTCACTGCAGCCATGACCTTCTGGACTCGAGGGCTCCTCCCACTTTAGCCTCTGGAGAAGCTGGGACCACAGGTGCATGCTACAACACCTAGCTAAATTAATTTTTTAAAAAATAGAGATGGGGTCTCCCTGTGTTGCCTAGGCTAGTCTTGAATGCCTTGCCTCAAGCATATCTCCTGACTTGGTCTCCCAGAGTGGTGAAATTACAGGCATGAGCCACTGTGCCTGGCCAAAAATATTTTTGAAATTTATTTTATTATTTTTTTGAGACAGAGTTTTGCTCTGTTGCCCAAGTTGGAGTGCAGTGGTGTGATCTTGGCTCACAGCAACCTCTGCCTCCTGGGTTCAAGCAATTCTTCTGTTTCAACTTCTCGAGTAGCTGGATTATGGGCTTGTGCCACCATGCCTGGCTAATTTTTTTTTCTTTTTGTGTGTGTGTATATTTTTAGTAGAGATGGGGTTTCACTATCTTGGCCAGGCTGGTCTAGAACTCCTGACCTCATGTTCTACCCTCCTTGGTCTCCCAAAGTACTGGGATTACAAGCTTGAACCACTGCTTCCAGCCTATTTTACTATTTTTTTGAGACAGGATCTCACTCTGTCATCCATGCTGGGGTGGAGTGGTACAATCTCAGTGCACTGCAGCCTTCACCTCCTGGGCTCAAGGAATCCTCCTGCCTCAGCCTTTTGAGTAGCTGGAACTACAGGCGTGCACCACCATGCTAATTTTTGTAATTCTTTTAGAGACGGGCTTTCACCATGGTGTCCTGGTTGGTCTTGAACTCCTGTGCTGAAGCCATCTGTCCACCTTGGCCTCCCAAAGTGTTGGAATTACAGGTGTTAGCCACTGTGCTGGTCAAAAAATATTAACTGAGTGTTCTGATGGGCTTGTGGGTTCCTCTGCTACACAATTATTTTCCCAGGTCTTCCTTCCCCTGTCAGTGCAGATTCCTTTAATTCCTGGGCTCACTGGGGCAGCTGTAACACACTGTAGCCATATTACTTTTATTATTTCCCAGGAGGCTACCGGGGTCCCTAGACCACATGCCTCGTGGTGCAGATGCCTGTGGTGATGTGGCCCTGAAGGTTGTGTTCCTGCTCCAGCTGGGAGACGGCATCCTGGGAAATGCCTTCCTTCTTTGCATTCACAGCTCCTTCTTTCTCACTGAGCACAGACTGAAGTCCACAGACTTCATTCTGTCCAGCTTGGCTGTGGCCAGTTCCTTTGTTCTTCTCTCCAAGTGGATGATGGAAGATTTGGGACTGTCACATGCCCTGGAAAATTTTGGGTGTCAAGTCATTCACTACTTCCACGTAGCATCCCTTGATCTTTCAGTCTGCACTACCTGTCTGCTGAGCTGCCTTCAGGCAGTCACTGGCAGCCCCAGAAGTAGGGTGTGCTAGGTCTCAGAGGCAAGATAACCAAGAATGTTGGCTCCTCCTGCCTCCTCTGCTTGACCCCGAGTCTGGAAATCAGCAACCATCTCTCTCATCCAAATCAGTGTGTCAGTGTGAGGTCTCTGTGTCTGGAATGTCTGCGATCCCACTATCCTTTCCGAGTGGGATCACTCAGACCATGTTAATGGTCCTCATGGTCTCAGCCAGTGTCTACATGGTATGTCTCCTGCACAGACACCACCAGAGGGTCCAGCATGTTCACAGCCCTAGCCTCACCCACTGGGCCTCCCCCAAGGTGAGGGCCACCCACACCATCCTACTCTTGGTGACCAACTTCACCCCCTTTTACTTTCTCAGTTCCATGTATATATTTTGTGACAGTAAGTCTCAGTTCCTACTCGTGGCGGCAGCACACCGTTACGTTTCCTGCTACATGTTTTCCCTCCCTCTGCCCCTTAGTGCTAGTCCTCCAGAACTCCAGAGCCCTGGGGTCTAGCTTTGAGGCTATGGAAACCTCCAGCCTGCTCACTGATCCACAGCTGCTGGGTCTTCCATCTCCCATGTGTATGCGGCCTTCACTCCTTCCCTTTCTTCCTTCCACAGACTTCAGAGGAAAACCTCCTTTGAGTCTCTCTTGCCTTGCCTTGGAGGACATCACAGACCTGTGAAGGAGAGAGACTCAAAATAATACATGCAGCACAATGCAAAGGGTTTTCAACTTGCCGTGTTTGAGGAGATGGTCATTAATTTATCATTATTATATTGCTCCAGGAGGATATATTATTGACATATATATAATTATATGTATATGTAACTATTATATTACTGATTTTTTTCTTTTTCTTCTACATGTAACAGAGAAAAAGGTAGATATTGTCTGGAAGAATGCTTTTGAGGCTTTAATAAATTTCATCGTAGTGATAGGAAATTGAGTAAAATAAAAGAAGAGTATAGCACGTACAATTATCAGGCTTTTTCCTTTTTCTGAGACAGAGTCTCACTGTTGTTGCCCAGGCTGGAGTGCAACGGTACGATCTCAGCTCATGGCAGCCTCTACCTTATGGTTTCGAGTGATTCTCCTGCCTCAGCCACCTGAGTATCTGGGATTACAGGCATGCACCGTCACCCCCAGCTAATTTTTTTTTGTATTTTTAGTGGAGAGGAGGTTTCTCCATGTTGGTCAGTCTGGTCTTCAACTCCCCACCTCAGGTGATCTGCCTGCCTCAGCCTCCCAAAGTGTTGGGATCACAGGCCTGAGCCACCAAGCCTGGCTTCTTAGACATATTTTTACCACTTTAAGGCTGTTCGATTTTAGAGTAACTAACCATTCTAAGTTTCAGTATTCTTTTCTGTCATAGGATTATAGTAAAAATAATATAATAATGTATTAAAAACGATGCCTAGGTCTTAGTGTATGATGTTATATATATTTTAATTAATTAGTTACTTTAATTAGAAAAATATTGATAGTAAGAAGTATCAGTAGGGTGACACTTCTGGAAAATTCAAGAATATTGTAATCACGTTTTTATCTTAAGGTAACATTATTACTTGTAACAAACTACTTGTTACATTTTATTGACCTCATATTCTAAGTCAAAGAGTCTATAGATAGTGTTTATCATTAGCATACCTCTTTGGCTCACATGGCATAATTATTGACATTTTCCATGTTAATGATTTAAGTCCGGTATTATTCCCTGATTATTTCAATGTCACATAGCAGGTAAGTAAAGGGAAAGATTTTTCAGCCAAGGCTATTTGGCCAAAGCTTGGGTTCCCATATAATTTAATGTTGCATGAAAAGAGATTTAATGAAGAGCATTAAGCTGTGAGGCTGAATGAGGAAAAAACCCACGGGTTCACTTAAAAAGGGGGCAATACATATCACTTGGAGGAGGATTAAAAGCTGTGGTGTTTGTGATTTCCTAGCAGCAGCCTAATGTATGTTCGATGTGCAGAAACTGCCCCATCCCTTCCTCAAATGCCAGGAGGCCATGAAGTCTTCCTGCACACATGGAGGGAAAGTGCAGGTGCTCATAACTGCGCATAAACAGATAAAACTCAATCCATGTCAGAAGCTATAATGCAGAGCTGTTGTAGGGATAGGGTTAATGCTGGGGTTAGGGTTCAGGGCTTAGAAGTTAGGATTTGTGTTTGGGTTCTGGTTTGGTTTGGGTTGGTGTCTGGATTGGGTTAGGATTGCAGGTGGGCAGCCCCGTGGGAGCTGGACCAGGGCGGTCCCTCTGCCTGCTTCCCTGCCACGCCTTGAGCATTGGGATTCCTTTGCCAATCACTCCTGCACCTTCCTCACAGGCTTAGTGCTCCACGGTCCCGTTTTTATCTTGCCCACTCAGCAGGGCTCTCCTCATTGCTCACTCCACTCAGGGACACTTTTGTCCTGTCTCTTTGACTTAAGAATGCCCTCGGCAGCTGGACATCGGGTGAAGTGGTTGCTCTGGTGGGCATGAAGGAGAACAGCATGAGTCTTACCCTCCAGACCTGTTGTCCTGTGTCTGAGATCAGGGCATTTCCATGCTTGTTTTCTAGCGTCATAGACTCAGGGGGAAATAACTTGCCTTCTCAGGCTATGGCTCTCCTACATGTCCTAAATGTACTAGTCCATCTCTGCTCTCCCGCCTGCTCCCTCTGATTTGGTCATAATGGCCTCTTGTCTCTGTTAGAGCCCAGGCTGATGACTTCTTAGCAAACGGCACTTCATTCCCTTAGTGGTCTCCAGCTCCTCCTCCATGCGCCTGCTCTGACCCTCTGTGACCCACCGAGTGACTCTGCTCTGTGTGTAACACATTCACCTCCTAACACTATTCACTTCAGGGTCCTGTTGGAAGGGAGTCTGGTCATGCTCACTGCCAAGCACTTACAATGGCACCTGATGGGTAGAAAGAGGACTGGGTGGGTCCTGGCACTCAATGTCACACCCTGGACAGAGCCTTTCCTGATGGGTAGAAAGAGGACTGGGTGGGTCGGTTTACCCAATGTCTCCCTGAGACAGAGCCTTTCCTGATGGGTAGAAAGAGGACTGGGTGGGTCTTGTCACTCAGTGTCACACCCTGGACGGAGCCTTTCCTGATGGGTAGAAAGAGGACTGGGTGGGTCTTGTCACTCAGTGTCACACCCTGGACAGAGCCTTTCCTGATGGGTAGAAAGAGGACTGGGTGGGTCTTGTCACTCAGTGTCACACCCTGGACAGAGCCTTTCCTGATGGGTAGAAAGAGGACTGGGTGGGTCTTGTCACTCAGTGTCACACCCTAGTCAGAGCCTTTCCTGATGAGAAGGTGACTGGTTGGGTTTTGTCACTCAGTGCCCCCCAAGACAGCACCAGTCCTAATGGGCAGAAAGAGGACTGGGTGGGTCGACTCAAGCAGTGTCCCTTTGAGCCTGTCCTGATGGGCAGAAAGAGGATTGGGTGTGTCTGGTCACCGAGTGTCCCCTGACACAGCCTGTCCTTGAATTACCTTTCCCAGCCCCTCGGGGCTGGTCCTGGATCTCCCAGTTCCATCTGAATTCCCTGTTATTTTTTGCTTGCTGTTGAGCGGAGCCAGCCCCTGCGTCCTCGCCAGGCGAGGTCTCTGCTGAGCACTGTGTTTCTCTTTCCACTTCTGGATCCACCGCTCGTGGTGGTGAGGAGGGCTCGGCTAGTGCTGCTGGAGTGAATGACGTGGGAAAAGACAGACAAGGAGCAGGAGTGACTTATGGCTGGGTGTTACTCAACCTGGAGCTGGGTGGGTGGGGGGTGCTGTGGGGCAACATTCTCTCCTGAGTCCAGAGGGGGAGGGTCTTTACAGGATCAGGAGGTACCCAGACGGGAGAGCAGGCCTTGAGCCTGGCAGAGGGAGCCTCTGTTTGTAACACTGTGTTCCTTCCAGGTGCAGTGTCCAAAAGGACAGGTCTCCTGTGTTGCATTCTGGGAAGCCAGGGTGCTCCTTGAGTTTTCAGAAGGCAGCCTAGGCTTAGGCATCCCTTGTGAGCTGGGCCAGCACCCCAGGAAAAGCAGGTGTGGATGGTATGGGTGTTTAACACGGTGAGTTACAGAGCTTTATCACTAATAAAAAACAGAAGTATCCAGAATTCCCTCAGGGGTTCTGTTGAGAAGCATTGAGAGATTCTTTGTGATGTTTGAATAGTGTGGTTAGCGACTCCCCATAGTGGAGAGTTGTAGTGGAGAAAGCAGTTTTTTTGTTGTCATTGTTGTTGTTTTTTGGTTTTGTTTCTTTTTTTTTTAAATTGAGACAGAGTCCCACTCTGTTGCCCAGGCTGGAGTGCAGTAGCATGATCTCAGTTCACTGCAACCTCCGCCTTCCTGGTTCAAGTGGTCATCCTGCCTCAGCCTCCTGAGTAGCTGGGATTACAGGTGCGCACCACCACACACCACTAATTTTGTATTTTTTAGTAGAGAGGAGGTTTCGCCAAGTTGGCCAGACTGGTCTCGAACTCCTGACCTCAGGTGATCCACCCATCTTGGCCTTCCTTTGCCCCATTGGAAAAAATCAGTTGACTTGAGGTCAAATGAATGATGGGGTTCTCTATTCTGTTCCACTCATCTATGTATCTACTCCTTCACCAGCATCACATTTTCTTTATTACTGTGGCTTTACTTGTTTAGATCTGGTTGTGTAACATTTTAAACTTGTTCTTTTTCAGCCTTATGTCATCCACTCTGGGTTTAGGCAGTTGTTTGATTGTGATTTGGCTGAATCTATAGATCAAGTTTGAAATTTCTCTGAAACAAGGAATATCTCTGCATTTACATATACATATATATTTTTAAAAATCTTTTTGAGATGGAGTTCAGCTCTTGTTGCCTACACTGGATTGCAATGGCTTGATCTTGGCTCACTGCAGCCTCCACCTCAGATGGAGGTTCAAGTGATTCTCCTGCCTCAGCCTCCCGAGTAGCTGGGATTACATGTATGTGCCATCACACCTGGCTAATTTCTTTACTTTTAGTAAAGACTGGGTTTCTCCATGTCGGTCAGGCTGATCTCAAATTCCCGACCTCAGGTGATCCACTCACCTCGGCCTCCCAAAGTTCTGGGATTTCAGGTGTGAACCATCACTCCCAGCCTTATATATGTTTATTTTTATTCATCTCAACTGTGATTCGTGGTTTTCTAAATGGTTTTTATATGTTTTGTGAGATTTATACTTAATGGATTTGTTTTTGGGAGTGCTGTTGTAAATGGTATTTTAGTATTTTAAGTTCCAATTGTTCCTACACATTACTGTTGATACAAAAAAAAATCAGTTGAGTTTTGTCTATTGCCCATCTACTTTGTTCTTCTTATCTCCATCTGTTCTGATGAAGGCCTGGGATGGTGGGCTCGACTTCAGTTGGAATCCAGCGAATTTTTATATTTTTTGTGGAGATGGAGTTTCACCATGATGGTCAGGCTGGTCTCGAACTTCTGAAGTCATCATCTGCCAGCCTCATCCTCCCAAAGTACTGAGATTACAGTCATGAGCCACAGTGCCTGGCAACAATGTTTTATAAACATTGAAATTTTACATTTGATGAAATATATGAACTATATCAAACTTCAAGATTATACCATGAAATTAATTAAAGTTAGTCCTCTCTGTTTTCTGGGCCTTGACCATTTTAAATAAAATTAGAATCTGTTAATTTTATTAACTACACTGTTAGCCGGAGGGCCGTGAAGCATCACTGGCTGCCAACAGGGGGCACACAGGGACGATACCTTGAGCAAAAGGACTCTGCAGCGCTCTGGTTGCCAGCATGAGGCTTACCGCCATGGCACTGTCAGCAAGAGGGCCTTGAAGTGCCTCCAGCGGGGGGGCGTGCTGCCACTATACCGCGAGCAAGACGACCTGGCAGCACGGGCACCACACCGTGAGCAAGAGGACGCTGTCTTGTCCTGATTGCCAGCAGGGGACGTGCTGTCACTACACTGTGAGCAAGAGGGCCGTGCGGGGCCCCCGCCCCAGCAGGGGATGCTGATCACAGCACTGTAAGAGGGCCCTGCAGTGGTTCTAGCCGCCAGCAGGGGGCGCGTGCACAGCGCTGTGAGCAAGAGGGCCCCTGCAGTGACTGTCCGCCAGCAGGTGGTGCCCGACCACGCCTAAGGCGTTCCTCGCGGTGTCACGGCGGCGTCACGGCGTCACGGCGGCGTCACGACGGCATGGCGTCCCGGCGGCGTCAGGGCGCTGGCGTGCATGACAGTTGCATTCTCCTCAGTACAGACGTCGGGGTCACTGCGAGGACGGAGCTGCATTCTCCGGCACAGACCCAGCGCGGGCAGCGAGAAGACAGAGCGGCGTTCTCAGCACAGACCTTCGGGGCACCGCCTCGCTTTGGGACAACTCCGGGCGCGTCCACGGTGAGTAAAATCCTTCCTGTTTGCAGCCCGACTGCTGAGGGTCGGAGTCTAGTAAGACGGTGTCGGTGTGGAAACCTGGACGGCAAAAGCCCCTCTGAATCCCGTGCTCCGAGGCTCCCCCGACCCAAGGCCAGGCGGCCGCAGTGTGAGGTCCGCGCCGCAGCGTCAGAGCGTGAACAGAGCGTTCCGAAGGCAGATGACATCCGAAATGCGAATGCAGCCCCCGCAGTGCTCTGTAGAAAACACCTGCGATGCTCATGCCCGGCTCAGTCCACAGTGTGACTGTCAGATCAGTGCGCGCTGCCCGCGCGGCCGGGCCGATCCGGCTCTTAGTCTTCAGCCCCGAAATGTCAGTGCAGACGGAGAAAGTCATGTATGGTTGGGGCTAGGGTTCAGGGCCTCGGGGTCAGGCGGATTTTAGGCAAAGTAAATTTAAAGTTTATTTGAGCAAAGGAATGGTTCGTGAATCATGCCTGAAGCAGCGGAATGGAGAACAGGGTTCGGAGCTGCGAGCTCTTAGCAGTGGCAGCTGGGGGAGGTTTCTCCTGGGCCCCCGCTGGGCACCGCCTGCTGGGATGGTTCCCTCGGCCCTAGCCACGCAGCCACTCGCGGCTGGGCTTTTTGTCATTGACCAGCGTTGGTTTGTTACTTTTCTTAAGTCCGTTAAATGCCTCCAACTTCGGTTTCTGTTTGCTTAGGGGAGGCCTCAGGCTAACGGCCTCCTCTTTTGCTTTAACACAGCAAAACCATAATTCACTTTAATTTTACCTTCCGGGCGTGAATAGAAGTACATTCACATTTTCGTTATTCAGAAAGTCGGTTTAATGGGCAGCCTATACGTGGTGGTGCATAAAATAATGTCTGTTAATCATTGGCTCTTAGATTAGATGAAATGTGTAACTCTATTAATCTTTGTTACTAAACCATAACAGGAGTTGAGTTTCTTTTTTTCCTTCTAGGCTTTAACCATTTAAAATACACTCAAGCATCTCCTAACGACGTGGAGACTTTCTGAGAAATTTGTCCTTAGTGATTTCATCCTTGTCCGAACGCCATAGAGCATCCGTATGAAACCTAGTTGGTGTAGCCCACTCCACACATAAGTTATATGGTACAGCCTATTGCTCCCAGGCTACAAACCTGTATAGCACGTCTCTACTGAATGCTGCAGTCAACTGTCGCACCATGGTGACCGTGGATTGTGATCCCAAAATAGGAGTTAGGCCTCAGTCAATTAGAAATTATTTTGCCAAGGTGAAGGACATGCCCATGATACAGCCTCAGGAGGTCCTGACAACATGGGCCCAAGGTGGGGTGGTCAGGGCAGAGCTTGCTTTTATACATTTTAGAGAGACAGGAGAAACCAATCAATACGTTTAAGATGGATAGTAATTTGGTCCAATAAGGCGGAACAACTAGAAACAGGAAGTGGGGCTGCTTCCATGTCAGAAGTAGATAGGAGACAAAGGGTTGCATTCTTTTGAACCCTTGATCAGCCTTCCAGTGAGTACACAATTTAGTCTGGCTCAGTGAATTTGCATTTTTACATATACAATAGGGCAGAGGAATGGCAGGATCTCGGCCCACCACAACTTCTGCCTCCTGGGTTTAAGCGATTCTTTTGCTTCAGCCTCCCGAGTAGCTGGGATTACAGGCATGCACACCACACCTGGCTAAATTCTGTATTTTTAGTAGAAATGGGGTTTCTCCATGTTTGTCAGGCTGGTCTTGAACTCCCGACCTCAGGTGATCCACCTGCTTTGGCCTCCCAAATTGCTGGGATTACAGGTGTGAGTCATCATGCCTGGCCGGGAAGCATATTTTGATTCTGATATTGTCAACTGTATTTCAGGCATAACTATTTCCCTTGGAACATTAAATACTGCTTTGGTATTTTATTATACAAAGCCCAGATCCCTTTTTATGATATTCATTACTAGCTATATTGACATCTAAATTTAGAAACATTCCAGAGTCTGGGCTTCCAGGAATTCTTTTTGATCTTCTAAAAGGTAAATTATTTTTTCCCATAAGATGCAGTGACATCTGAAGTCACATTGAATGTCCTGCCACTTTTGTTTATATTCATTACTAGCTATATTGACATCTAAATTTGGAAACATTCCAGAGCCTGGGCTTCCAGGAATTCTTTTTGATCTTCTAAAAGGTAAATTATTTTTTCCCATAAGACGCAGTGACATCTAAAGTCACATTGAATGTCCTGCCACTTTTGTTTCTCTAATTTCATCAGAAAGCATCTTCGGGGGAATAACTTTGACTATCCTTTAAATTCTTCTGTATTAGAAAGCATTGTGATGAAACATTGAATGATTGTGGTCACAAATTCTGTTTATATTCTTCGTGCCTATGAATATTTTTTCCAGTGGCAAATACTTGCTTCTGTTCTATTGTAGCAAAAAGGAATGCTGGGAAACAAAATAAAGACAAGCATTTATTAGAATAAGTGATCGAGTTACAATTTGCTATTTGAACTTTTTTTTTCCCAACAAAGTCATACTTTTGAAAACATTCAGCAGTAAATCGAAATAGTCTCCAAAATGTGAATTTTTTTTCCTGGTTCTAAGGTGACCAGCTTTTCTAGAGAGTGAACCACACCACAAGAAAAGAAGATATGATGAATATGTTTACATGTATGTGTTAACATAAAACATGTAAAAGAGGCATTTCCTTGAAGTTATATATTAGTTTGCGTAATTTATTTTGCAGCATCATGAATGCTCTTATTTTAAAAAGTAGCAGTAGTGGCCAGGCGTGGTGGCTCACGCCTGTAATCCCAGCACTTTGGGGGGCTGAGGCAGGTGGATCAGGTCAGGAGATTGAGACCATCCTGGCCAACATGGTGAAACCCCAACTCTACTAAAAGACAAAAAAAATTAGGTGTGGTGGTGTGTGCCTATAGTCCCAGCTGCTTGGGAGACTGAGGCAGAGGAATCACTTAAACCTGTGAGGTGGAGGTTGCAGTGAGCCAAGATGGTCCCACTGCACTCCAGCCTATTGACAGCCCGAGGTTCTGCCCCTGTCCCTGCAAAAAAGTAGGAGTAGGTAGTGTCTTGTTAGTACAAAGAATTAAGTAGATATTTGGAAAAAATTACAATTTTTAAATAAAGGTTTTATTTTAAATTAATCTTAGATTCACACAGAAATTGGGAAGCAAATGCAGATTTCCCATGTAGACCCAACTGAATTTCCCCTCTCATTAATATATCAGCATGTATCAGATATGTTATTAACATTTTTTTCTTTTGAGATGGAGTCTCTCTTACCCAGGCTGGAGTGCAGTGGTGTGATCTCAGTTCACTGCAACCTCTGCCTCTCGGGTTCAAGCAGCTATCCTGCCTCAGCCTCCTGAGTAGCTGGGATTACTGGCACCTGCCATCACACCCAGCTGATTTTTGTATTTTTAGTAGAGATGGGGTTTCACCATGTTGACCAGGTTGGTCTGGAACCCCTGACCTTAGGTGATTCTCCTGCCTCTGCCTCCCAGAATTCTGGGATTACAGGCAGGACCCACCATGCGTGGCCAACATCTTACATCATTTGTCACAGTTAATGACCGGATATGACTGTATTATTAAATAAGCTCACACTGTATTTGGTTTCCCTTAGTTCTGCCTTTTTCTGTCTAGGATCCCACAGGACATTTAGTCATCATGTCAGGTTCTTGGCTGTCACAGTCTCTCATACTTTCCTTCTGAGGACTTGGAACACTGTGAGGAGGATTGGCCAGGTATTGTGTAGAATGTCCTCCATTGTGGTTTACTTGGTGTTTTTCTCATCATTAGACTGGGGTTTTGGGTTTAGGGGAAGCAGATCAGATATGTAGTGTGTTCACAAAAAGAGTCAAAGTCTATAAAATATTTGAAGAGATGTATTCTGAGCCCACCCAGTGGGTTAGGCTGGGGTGGAGCTTCCAGGTTATAGGTAGATTTAAACATTTTCTTATCGGCAGTTGGTTGAAAGGGTTATTATCAATAGAAAATAATGTCTGGGTTATGATAGGGATTATGGAGATCAAAGTTGTATCATGCAGATGAAGCTTCCAGGTAGCAGGCTTTAGAGAGAATAGATTGTAAATGTTTCTTCTCAGATTTAAGGTCTGTTAAGAAACTAAATGCTGATTGGCTTTTCCTGAATTCCAAAAGGTAGGAGGGCCTAATGAGGCCTGTCTGACCACCTCTTTCCCATCATGGCCTGAACCAGTCATCCAGGTTAACTGTGGTGTCCCCTGATGGAGAGGAGGGAGTCTGTACAGATGGCTGGGGGAAGGGCCTTTGAATTTTATTTTTGGTTTGCAGGTACTATTCTAGTCACTTCATGCTCTCAAGATGTGTTATCACCATTAGTGTTAACTTTGACCACCTGGCTGAGGTGGTGTTTTCCGGTTTATCACTGTGAAGTTACTTTTTTCCCATGTCTATATTGTATGTATGGTTTTGGAGGAAGTCACCATGCAGAGTCCACAATTAAGGAGTGGGGAGTTAGCCCCACCTCCTTGATGGCTGACTGCCTATATGAGGTATTTGGAATTCTTCTGTGTAAGAGATTTCTATACAGCTCATTTGTGTATCTGTTTAATCATGAATTTAGACCATACAATAGATACACAATCAGAAAGTTACTTTAATCTTTTGGTTATTATCCAATTCTACAGTATTTTGTTGCTCTCTGTTCATCCTCTGTGGCCATTGGGAGCTCTCTCTTTGCACTGGGTCCTTTTGACATAATTTCATGTATTTACTTATTTATTTACAATTTATTTCTGTTACTTCAGAAGTAACCTGGCTCATGTATTTTCTGTCCCTGTCCTAGTTTCAGCCATTTTTTTTTCAAAGAGCCCTGTTAGAGAATGGTTTTAAAAACTTACATCTGGCCCCTAAATGTGGTCATTGCATCATGACCCTCACTGCTGTTAGTGCAAAGAAACGTATGTGTGTATTCTAACTTATATGTACCCACTTAATTATAAAGGTTTCTGCGTGGAACCTTCTGTGTATACATGAAGCTAAATGTGAGTTTATGCTTACATTATATATATTCTGATCCGTTATCACAGAGCTCATTCTAGGCTTCCCCCATTTCTTATCTGTATCTTCTCACTCTCACAGTGAGGAAACTGGCTCCCACTATCTGCACTTTATTTCATCTCTTGTTCCATTGGGAACAAGGAATTCGTTTTTGATCTAGATTCCAGGTTGGGATTTAGTGAGAAATATATTTGGTCTCTGTCTCCAGTTCCTGGTACAGGGCTCCTAAAAGTTTTATAATTTCCTGAATCCTGTGTTCTAATATTTGGTCTTTGGCCCTGGTCCCTGATGTAGAGTTCCTAAATTCCTTGGAATCTCCTGAGTGGTAGGAATGGCTTCTGTAAGGGCCCTCTGTGGGTTCCTGGATGGTTTCAGGATGGGGGATGGTCACCAGAAAGACCAAGCCATGGTAAGAAGCTTGTAACTGTTAGCTTCACGTGCAGTCCTTTGGGGGTGTGAAGGGACTGCAGATTTGAGTTAATAATCGATCATGTCTACATAATGAAGCTTCCATAAAAGTTCCTACAGTATGGAATCTGAAAAGTCCCAGATCAAGTCTGACAGATCTGATGTCTAGTGAGGGTTCATCCCTCATAGATCGTGCCTTGTAGCTGTGTCCTGACATGGCAGAATGGGGAAAAAGGCTTCTAGATTCTGGTTCTGGTTTCATTCATGAGGGCAATACCCTCATGATCCAGTCACCTGTCAATTACCTTTGAATGCCATCCCTTTGGGGATTATGTTTCAACATAGGCATTTGGAGGATATACACACACTGAGACCGTGGTAACTAGTAAACATAAGTAAGTGTTTTCCTGAGTTCCATAACCCATTATAGCAAATTATCAAACATGAGGAGAGGGTGTTGGAGTGCCTAGTTTCTAGCCAAGTCATATAGAAGTTTGGGTAAACCGGGGATTCGCTCCTTTTCATTGGCATTTGAGGTTGGGGATAGTCTGGTGTTACTAAGCCCTTAACCTGTAGGGTCTGTATGAGCTCCAGGTAATGAATGTCACCCAAGTGTTGTCCAAAGAGTTGGAAAATTGGTTGGTGTGGTAAATACCCAGCCCCGCAATTTGCTGTCAGAAGTGAAGTGTCGAGAGTATAGAGGAAAATCAGGGTTATTTTTCTTTTTACAGATATAGTGGTTTCAAAATTAACTATTACCCCTATGGGAAATAACTTTATAAAATAGTCTACTGTTTTTGTATAGTACATTTTATTTTTAGTCTCTAGATTCTACTTATTTCCAAAATGACTTATGTCAGTACCTTTGGCCCACCATTTGCCACATACATTGGTAATACAATTAGATTCTTGGTTGCACTGTGTATTTTGTCCTTAGATACTTCCACAACCTAAATAATTTAATTTTTGTAGATTGTAATTTGTTCTTTGTGCTTGAAAATTCTATGGGTTTTATCAAATCCCATAGTGTCAGGTATTCACCACTAAAGTATCATACAGAATACTTCAAATCCCCACCCCAGAGAGTCACTCATCTGATTATCATCTCTGTAGTTGTGCCTTTTCTGGAATGTCATGTGAATGGAGTCATATAACGTATAGCATTTTGATACTTCCACCCTTCACTTAGCAACATACATGCAAATTCATTCATTTATTTTCATGGGTTGAAAGTTCATTCCTTTCTGTTGCAGAATGGGTATTCCATTGCTTGGTTGTACTTCAAGTTGATTATGCTAGTTTTTGTTAGGAAGTCATTTTTCAAAGCAGCTGTCTAATATAATACAATTTAGGGGTACATTTGTTGGATTGTAGGTAAGACTTATCTTTGGGAAAAACTGCCAGACTGTCTCCCAAAGTGGCTGTATCCTTAATGCCTTCTACCGGTAATGAATGATAGCACCTGTTTTTCTTCAACCTCCAGTTGTTATTGCTGAGCTCTTCTAAGAGTCCTACAGTTCTTCTAGGTGTGCAGTGATATCTCGGCATTATTTTAATTTGCAGTCTGCTAATGAGACATGATGTTGAACATCCTTTTGTGTGATTATTTGTTATCTCTATGTTTTTGGGCTTTTTTTTTTCTTTTTTGAGACAGCATCTCACTCTGTCATTCAGGCTGTAGTGCAGTGGTGCGATCTCAGCTCACTGCAACCTCTGCCTCCCATGTTCAAGCAATTCCTTCGCCTCAGCCTCCCAAGTAGCTGGGATTGCAGGTGGCCACCACCACACCTGGCTAATGTTTTGTATTTTTAGTAGAGATGGGGTTTTACCATGTTGGCCAGGCAGATCTCAAACTCCTGACCTTAGGTGATCCACCTGCGTCAGCCTCCCAAAGTTCTGGGATTACAGGCATGGGCCACCATGCCCATCATTACAGGCATGAGCCACCATGCTCTCTGTATATTTTCTTTGGCTAGGTGTCTGCTCAGATATTTATCCAGTTTTAATTGGGTTTTTAGTTTTTCATTAGTATTGCTTTCAAGAGTTCTTCGTGTGTTCTCAATACAATTTTAAAAATCACATTAAGTATTTTGTAAATATCTTCTCACAGTCTGTCTTGCCTTTTTGTCCTCTGAATAGGATTTTTCACAGTAGAAAACTGAGTTTTATAAAGTCCATCTTATGAATATTTTCATGAGTCGGCACTTGATGTTGTGTGTTAGAAGTCAACATCAAACCCAATGTTACATAGATTTTCTTTTAGATTTTTATAGTTTTGCATTTCCAATTACAGTCTCTAGACTATTTTGAGTAGGTGTTTGTGTTTTAATTTGTGTGTACATTCATTTCATTCTCTATGGCTTCCAAATAATTCTTCCATCCCCACTTTTGGGAAGAATATGGATATAGTGGGCTTCATTTTGGTTTGAATTTCCAAAAGTATGATGCTGAATAAACTGAGTATTGAATTTTGTAGGTATTTCAGGACAACCAGGAGGGGGCGGGTGTCCACCAAGAAACTGTGAGCAAGAGCGTCTGTGCTGAGCCCTGATGCCACCAGAGGGCGTGTGAAACCACCCCGACCAAGTTCCCTTTGAGGGGCCAGAAGCAGCAAGGAGCTTTATCTTCCTCCCGGCAGCACAAGGGTCATGTCATCTTGGTGTCGTTCATTGGTGAGTAAAAAGATTCCTTTTTACAGCCCTGAGTGCAGAGGACAGAGTCTTTCGAATACTCAGCAGAGAAGGAAATTCATCTAGAAAAATGAAACCCTCAAATCCCACTGTTTACGCCCTGATATTGTCAGTGTCCAAGACACAGTGGCTGCTAATATATATTCTCACAATGGCCTCTAATATAATAATCACACCGTGCCCTAACACCTATAACATCCACACCATGCCCTGACACCTATGAGTTTCACACCATGCCGTAACACCAATGTAACATCCACACCGTGCCCTAACACCAATATAACATCCACACCATGCCGTAACACCAATCTAACATCCACACCGTGCCCTAACACCAATGTAACATCCACACCGTGCCCTAACACCAATGTAACATCCACACCATGCCGTAACACCAATGTAACATCCACACCGTGCCCTAACACCAATGTAACATCCACACCGTGCCCTAACACCAATGTAACATCCACACCGTGCCCTAACACCAATGTAACATCCACACCGTGCCCTAACACCAATGTAACATCCACACCGTGCCCTAACACCAATGTAACAACTACACCGTGCCCTAACACTAATGTAACATCCACACCGTGCCCTAACACCAATGTATCCACACAGTAGCCTCTAATACTAGTCAATAGAGTATCTGCTGAGTGGACTCTGTTGACATCGAGACTTTTATGAGGGTTTCACAGCCTTGGCTGAAGTCGAGCCTCTCAAATGGATTTTGATGAGGTCTCTGCTTTCCTGGTACGGTATTGATATGGCTGTTTTAAAAAGCAATTTACTTTCCAATAAGTTCCTAGGAAACTTCCAGTAGTAGTACAAAGCACAACCTGTTTCTTCTCTTAGATTCCCCATCAGTTACTGCTGTACCACATTTACAGTGTAAATACAGAATATTTTACCCAAAGTACAGACACTCTCCCAGGTAACCACCACATAACCCCTAGGTCAGGAAAGCAGCACGGTTCCTACATGAAAATGCAGTTCACAAACTCATTTCACTTTTACCTCCTGCCCCACCTGGGAGTATAGTGTGTTTTCTCATTCTGATCCAGGTTTCTTTTCCTAGAACTGCTCCCAAGACTTGCCTGCATGTTGATGATCTTGACACATTTAAAGAGCGTACAAGTTTTTGTTTGAACACCTGTTTTCAGGTCTTTGGGGTATGTACCTAGGAAGGAACTCAGTGAGACATGTGGTAAATCTATCTGTAAGTGTTTGAAGAAACACAGAATGATTTTACCATTTTACCATAGGCTGCACCGTCTCATGTCGTCACAGCCGTGTTTAATAATTCAGGTTTCTGCACATCTTTGTCAACACTTGTTTGTTTTTCGTATAACTATTCTAGTGTGAGTTAAGGGGTATCTCGTTATGGTTTTAATTATGACTAATGATGTTAAGCATATTTTCATGTGCTTGTTGGTGAAGTGTGTGTTAAAGTCCTTTGTCAGTTTTTAGATCGGGTTGTCTTTGTTGTGGGGTTGTAAAAGTTATTTATACATTCTGGATAACGGCAGTTATGAAGTATCTACTGTGCAGATTTTTTCTTCGATTCTGCGGGTTACTGGAGCATAATAAGAGTTAGTGTGTGGTCATCTCTGACACAGGGTCCTGAGACAGAGCACTAAGCCTTTGGAATATATGAAGTGATGTGTCTTTCGTATGCTAATGAGATGACTGATGGCTGGGGGCACCTGGACAGCCTCAGTGGGGCTGGCTGCCAAAGGAACCAACCTTGTCTTTAGAGGATTTGAAATTTTATCCCCATCTCTGTGGAGGGGAGAGGTGCTGCTGGTTGAGTGGATCACCTGTGGCCGCTGATGTAACCAATCCGCCTGTGTAATGAAGGACAGGGTTGGGAGAGTGTCTGTGTTGCTGATCATGGGGAGATGCTGGGAGGGTCATATCTGGAGAGGGCATGGGAGGCTGCACCCCTTCCACACACCTCACCTTGTGCGTCTCATCTGGCTGTTCATTTGCAACTTTTAAAATACCCTTGGTAATAAGTCAGCAAGAGTAGTTACACTGTTTTCCTGTGTTCTGTAATGTGCTGTAGCAAATTGCGGAACCCATTAAGGGTGTTGTGGGAGCCTCCAATTTGTAGCCAAGTCAGACGGAAGATGGCCTGGGAACCTACTGTTTGTGATTATCATCTTATAACTGAGTACCTGTGTATTCTTAAAAATGAAATGAATTCATTTTACCATTTTTCTTTTCCTGCACTTCCTACTTAGCTCTTGAGGAATGCAATGATAAGCTTTACTGTCTCTACCAGACACTGCCTACACTGCAAACTTCTAACTGTGTGTTTCCTTACAAGTTCCAGGGACCAAACCTTGAAACAATCCAGGCACCCCTGGACTCTTCCCCCACCAGGAGATTGGCAGGAGACAACAGTCATTTTACAACCTAGCTCTGCCCATGGTGGTGCTAGCAAGACCACCTAATGGATAAAACATCAGAGCAAGTCCCACAGACCCTGCACCTCCTCACCCCATTCCTGCATGCCATCCTGCCAAGTCCCCTTTTAAAGCTCCCGTTTTCTGTCCTGAAAGTGGAAGCAGTTTCCTTAAGGCAAGTGCCTGTATGTTCCCTTCAGCTGAGCTCTGGCGTAAGGTCACTTTCTTTTTACCATCCTTGTGTTTGTCAATTGAATTTGCAAGCAACAAGAGGCATGCCCTGTGTCCTTAGGACTGAGCCTTAGCCTGTGGGGTCTGATGCTTTATCTAGTTAGTGTTAGAATTGGGGTGCACTGCGGGACATCTGGCTGGTACCCAAGATTTGGTCTGTGTGGGGAAAAGAAACCGTGCGTCTGTGAACGGAAGTGTTCTGTGTTGAGCGTTGAGAGTGCTCTAGGAGACAGTTGTTTTTCCTGTTATTACACTTTTATCTTTCAACTTCTTTTCTTCATGTCTTCTGAGCTGAAACAATTTTCGATTTTGAGGAAATCAGTTGATTTATTTATTCTCTTGTGGTTTGTGGTTTTGGTGTCAGATCTGAGAAATTACTGCTACATGTAAGGTCGTGAAGGTTTAACTGTCCATTTTCTTCTAGAGTTTTTAGTTTTTGCCATATGTAGGTCTTTGATTCATTTTCAGTTAATTTTTATGTGGTATGAGGTAAGGATACAATTTTGTGTCCCTTTATGTGGATAGCAAGTTGCCTTGTATCACTTGTTGAGGACAGCATTTTCCCCAATTTAATGGTTATGGATCTTGTCTAAAATCAGTTGAGCGTGGAGGTATTGTTTTATGTCTGGACTGCCAGTTCAATTCAGTTGATCTCTTTTGTTTATTGTTGTGCCAGTGTGATGCTGTTTTGATCCCTATTGCTTTGTAATAAGATTTGAAATTGGGATGTGTGAACCTCCAGATGTGGAGTTCTTTTCAGGATCGGTTTGGCTCTTCGGGGTTCCTTGAAAATCCATATGAACAGTAGGATCAGCGTTCCCATTTCTGTCCCAAGGCCTTTGGAATTTTCATAGGAATAAGATTGAATCTGTAGATTGCTTTGTGTAGTTTGGCAAACTTAAGAAATATAGTCTTGAAATCCATGAACATGACATGTTTTTACATTTATCTGGGCTTTGTTTAATTTCCTTAAGCATCGTCTTATAATTTTCCCCTTTTAAGTCTTACCCGTTGATTACATTTATTCCTAAGCATATTATTGCTATTGGTATTATTTAAAGTAGAATTTTTATAATTTTGTTTGCAGATTATTCATTGCTAGTGTATATGTATAGAATGGATTTTTCAGCCAGGTACGGTGGCTCACGTGTGTAATCCCAGCACTTTGGGAGACCGAGGCAGGCAGATCACCTGAAGTCAGGAGCTTGAGACCAGCCTGGCCAGCGTGGTGAAAACCTGACCCTACTAAAAATACAAAATTAGCTGGGCGAGGTCGCATGTGCCTGTAATCCCAGGTTTGTTGAAAGCCCTTTCTTCAACAGCTGAGAAAATTATGGGGTGTTTTCTATTCATCCTAACAATATTGTGTGTTACGTGAATGGCACTGGTGTGTGGAACCACCATTGAGTTACTGGGATAAAAAATCATGTTCATGGTGTTTGATTCTCTCAAAATGCCGTTGGTTTAAATTTGCTATTATCTTGTTGAAGATATTAAGTTGACATTTTTGAGGTTATGGATCAGTCCTTGAAGTAGCATGGCACTAAATAGGATAGATGAGGGTGAGGTTGTGTGTAGATGGCAGTTAGTATTTACAGAGCTAGTGTGTCAGGGTATTACAAAATCAGGAGGTAGGGGTTGAGGGGTTCAGGGTTTACCAGTTAAAGGGTATGGCATAAGGGCTTCAAGATAGGAGGTTCAGGTTGATGGTTGGGAGCTGCTTAGTAGAGGTTAGAGGGAGAGATCAGGGTTAGGTTGAGAGGTCAGGGTTACAGTGAAGGGTTAGGGTGAAAGGCTTAGTGAGGGTTACGATTAGGGTTAGGGTAAAGGTTAGAGTAGGTGTAGATTAAGGTTAGAATTAGAGTGGGTTAAAGTAAAGTTAGAAATTATGGTTGAGGGTTACCATCAGGTTAGCTTTGGAGCTAAGAGTAATCAGAGTAGGGTTAGGGTTAGGCTGCAGTTGGGTCAGGAGTTAGGTATTAGAGGTTAGGGGTTAAGGAACATCTGCATTTATTTATATTTCTTTTGGTTTCTCTCCACTGTGATTCGTGGTTTTCTGAATGCAGATTTGCATACCTTTTGTTACACTGATACTTAATCGATTCAGCTTTAGAGGTGATGTTGTAAATGGCATTTTAATAGTTTTTGCCCCAATCCTTTCCATCCATTTTGCTGATATGAAGAAACTCAACTGACTTTGGTCTATTGGACATATCTTTTAGATTTTAAAGTCTCCTTTCTGGCCGGGGTGGTGGCTCACACCTGTAATCCCAGCACTTTGGGAGGCCGAGGTGGATAGATCACGAGGTCAGGAGTTTCCTACACCTGCCAGGTTGTTCACTGTTACATGCCTGTCCAGGACGTTGTTACGTCGGCATACAGTTTCCAACTTAAAAATTCCCCAAGCTAGACTGTCTCCCTCATTCTCTCCTTTCAAAAAAGGCAATACAGCTGTCTCCCATTGGTTTGACAGTATATTTAACATGAACATACTTTATGATATGATATATTTGTTCATGATGGGCAACTTCTGTTATACGATTAAATATTTTTCATTCAGATCCTCTCAAAGTCCAGTGTATTTCCTAGGAGCATTAATCATTCATTGCATATTTTATTACATAAGGCACAGATCCTTTATCATTAATTTCATGACTAGCTACATTGACATTATAATTACTTACAACTTCAACTAAATTTGGAAACATTTCAGAGTCTGGGCTTCCAATAATTATCTGTGATTTTTTTTTTTGAGATGGAGTTTTGCTGTTGCTGCCCAGGCTGGAGTGCAATAGCATGACGTCAGCTCACCACAACCTCTGCCTCCCGGGTTCAAGCGATTCTCCTGTCTCAGCCTCCTGAGTAGCAGGGATTACAGGCATGCGCCACCACACCTGGCTAATTTATTTTATTTTCTCTTTTTCTAATTTTTTTTATTAATCTCTTTGCCAGCTTCTAGCTAGTGAATTTAGCTCAAAAGTTATGCAAACAAGATTCTCTATTCCCGGACTGTTTACAGGTGGTTTTCTTCCCTCTCTTCCCTCTCTTTTAATAAAGCTTGTCTATGGCTTTGCTCTTTGGCTCAGCCTACTGCTGACTTCCTCACATGTAAGAAAACAACCTGAATGCAAATTACTGAGCGGTATGCAGAATAGCTAACCAAATGACCCTGAGTTACTCATTGATAAAATCAATTAATTTAATTCTGAAAGAATCTCATGTGGTTGGCACTACAATATCCCCACTGTACAGATGAAGAAACTGAGGCACAAAGAGTTTTTCTGAGTCACATTTCTAGTAAGTGGCATGCCCTGGACATGAGCCTATGCTGTCTTTAGCCACCAGGACACATTGTGTCAAGAACTCTGTGAGTACCTGGTTGGGTTTATCAAGTCCTCCCTCCATCTCCTCTCTCCCCATAGAACCTCACAGCCAAGGAATGAGATTCTTGCTGGCTCCTCTCTCAAAAGAAGAGCGTATTTGTGAGACCTACAGTGGTCAAGACTTGGAATCATCACCTGTGTGACAATGGCAGTAAAACTTGCCTTATTTTAGATCTGCTGCACTCACGAGTGATTGTCTCAATTATTGAAGGTGCTAAACAGAGCCAGTACATCTAAGCCTGTTTGCTTCCTCTGGGAATACGCTGGGGCAGCCAAGGTGGCCAGTCTGTTTACTACCCAGGCACTATTTTTACTCAGTAATCCACAGTAGGTGCCACTGAACATGAATATCTAGATTGTAATTTGATCACTACATAATTCTGTGTCACTTCCCATTAGATGTGTCTGTTTTCTCAACATAGGAAAAAAGTGCCATGGTGGGCATGGTGGCTCATACCTGTAATTCCAGCACTTTGGGAGGCCAAGGTGGAGGATTGCCAGAGCCCAGGAGATCGAGACCAGCCTGGGCAACAGAGTAAAATTCTGACTCTTTTTTTTCTTAAAAAAAAAATATTTTTTTTTTCCTAAAATATATATATATATGTGTGTGTGTGTGTGTGTGTGTGTGTACATGTGTGTATGTACATACACACATGTACACACACACACACACACACACACACACACACACATATAAATTCAAGAAAAGTACCAGATATTCAGGATCCTTCCAACTCCAAATTTTTATGATCGTAGATTCTGAGTCACCTCCTGAGAAATAATACCTATCATATAGCGCAAAAAGTAAGGATGCCTCAATGGGTCTTCTGAAGACAACCCATTCTCCTTCTCAGCTTTGCCCTCCTACTAGTCTCTTCCCCAAACCTGTTATTTCAAGCTGGTCAGCTCAGGGTGCTTCTGGATTCCTCATTTTTGTTCACACCGTTCTTTCTGCACTCCCTAGTTCTCCACCCCAACCCAGTATCTGAGTCTTCCTTCATTTCCTCTGCTGTCTCAAATCCTATGAAGCCTTCAAGTCCCAATGCAAGCCCATCTCCTTCAGGAAGCCTCCTTAGATCATTATACCCCCCTCTCTGTGCTTTCTGATGCTCACTGACAGTTCACCTGGTTTGTCACATTATTCTCCACACATTGACGTATCTTTCCACAGATGGTCTTGCCTCATCAATTAAGATGGAAACTTTTTGAACTCTCTGACATCCTTTTCCCTGCCTAGTGCCTGGCACATGGTAGAAACTCAACATGTAGTTGTTGATTGTGTAATTTTCCTAAAATGAGGGAGAAAATACAGCATTCCACCTACCTTGATATAATTTCTAAAAAGCTTAGATCTCACCGAACATTTGAGTGGCATTTAACATTTGAGCTCAAAACATTTGAGTGATATGACTAAAGCTTAACATCTAGGGAAAGACAGAAAACAGGCAAACCTCTGGCACCAGGTTGTGGCATTTCAAAAGTACTGCAAATAATACTGAGATAGGCGATAGGCGAGGAACTGAATACTAGCTAGCATGTAATGGGAACAGGCTCTCTCCTGAGCCCTTTACACACGTGATTTAATCCCAAAACTGGCCCTACCAGGTAGACACCATTATTTCCTGATGTTACAAATGCAGAAACTGAGGTTTGAAGTGGTTGAGTCAGTTGCCCCCACATTCACATGGAGAGTGAGTTTCTCTTTTATCATGCATAGTAGAGAGTTTCATTTATTTTCCAGTTTAACATAAAACAGATATTCGAGTTGTGCCTGGTGTAGGCCCAATTTGGCTGGTGTTTCCATGGTTAATGAGAGAGACTCTCTAATTCCTGTCCCTGTAACACCAGAGAATGGCTGTGACCATCCAAACAAATCATCTCTGTAGAAAACAAAAATGGGCTTCAGACCCAAAGAATGTGTTATGATGGAGTGCAATTTAAAACAATAGGAAAGCTTTCCTTTTCCTTTATTTTTATTTTTATTTTTTGATTTTTTTAGAGATGGGGTTTCACCATGTTGGCCAGGCTGGTCTTGAACTCCTGACCTCGTGATCCACCCATCTCAGCCTCCCAAAGTGCTGGGATTACAGGCGTGAGCCACCGCGCCCAGCCTTGGCTTTTCTTTATGTCTACCCTGTGTTTGTAATCTTGTATTTTTTATTTTATTTTATTGCTCCACAGGAAAAAGTCCTAAATTAAGTCATATCTCTACCCCATGGAACATTGAGGTATAAGCCGATTGATTTTTTTTTTACAGAAAAAGATATCTTTCACAGTATTCCAGCTCAACCCTTGCATTTGCCTCATGAAGACCCTGAGTCCCAAAGAGGTGAGGGGACTTGCCTAAGATTGTCTCTGCCAGGGAGCAGAGCCAGTGTCTTCAGAAGCCCAGGGCAGAGGTCTTTCTAATCAAGCTCCTATTTTTGGCTAGGAAAACCAGGTGTGCAAGTTGCTCAGAAGTGAATGAAGCCTGTCTCTTTTCTCTGGTTTTCAGTGGAATTTTACTCCAAGAGTCGTACCTTCTTATTTTTTGTTTAGTTACATTGGAAGTACAAGAGAGGAAGGTATGCAAAGGATGAAGGTAAGTATTTTCAGTGTGGAAGTCTAAAAAGGAAGGTTAGGCAATCATTTTGTTTGTTCTCTCTCCTGAGAGACAGTTTGAAGATACAATAACCTATCTGGTACTTATGGACACCCAGAGAAGGAACATATTCTGTCTCCAAGGAGCTGCCACTTCATAGCCCTTACAGTCAGAAAACTGTTCCTTACTTCTAGCCTGAACCTCTAGGTTTTTGCAACTCAATTCTGCTCTCTTTTATTTGTTGCACAAAATCAATAAAACTGAGAGCCAACACTTGGTGAGAGGCTACCACGTGCTAAATGCTAAATGATTTACATAATTCATGTTTTTGTTTTTGTTTATGGTTTTTGTTTTTGTTTTTGTTTTGAGACGGAGTCTCACTCTGTCACCCAGGCTGGAATGCAATGGCACACTCAAGGCTCACTACGACCTCTGCCTCTTGGGTTAAAGCGATTCTCCTGCCTCAGCCTCCCGAGTAGCTGGGATTACAGATGCACAGCACCACGCCTGGCTAATTTTTATATTTTTAGTAGAGACGGGGTTTCACCACGTTGGTCAGACCGGTCTCAAACCTTGTAATCCACCAGCCTCAGCCTCCCAAAGTGCTGGATTATAGCTGTGAGCCACCGCCCTGCTGATAATTCATGTATTATAATAGGAACATAGTGGTTAGAGCTAGGGCTCAGGACTCTGAAGTTCATGGACAAATCTCAATTCTGTCACTTACCAGCTGCAGGATATTGAACAAGTTCCTTCATTAGTCCATGCCTTAGTTTTGTGCATCTGTATAATGGGTCAAAAAGTGGTTCCTTCCTCATAGGGTGGTTGTACTGATTAAAATAGTTAACACATATAAGGTGCTTAGAACAAGCAGTGTTAGCTACCATGATGATCTCATTTAATTGTCACCATAGTTCATAAAACAGTCATTATCAACATTCATATTTAGTGTATAAGAAAACCAGAGCATGAAGATGTTGAGTTACACAAGGATATAACACTTATAAAGGAGAAGTCTGGATTATGAACTCAGAAAATGAGGACTCAGGTCCACTGTCTTCCACATCTCTTCCTTGGGTAGGCTAGACTCGGGGCAGGGGCCACCCTGTGGGCAAGAGCTGTTGCCATCTTGAAGAGTCAGCACCCAGAGCTCTCTTTTCTTCAGGCTTAGTGATCCAGGAAGAGTGATCTGTTCCTCATAAGGAGCAACTCTAAGTCCCTTCCTGGCATCTAGGGTCCTCCTCTGGACTCTGTTTCACCCCATAGTCGCCTTCATAGTGACTGGGAGGTGTGCAGGTAGATTTGGAGACACACAGTCCTGGCCTAACTCCCAGCTCTGCCACTGGCTTGCAGTCCAGTTTAAGCACACTGTGTGATCTCTCAAAGTCTTAGTTTCCTCATCTCTGTAACTGAGATAATTATCCTCTGTCTTGACTTTGTGAAGATTCAATGTAGCTAGCACAAATAGACCCTCAACTAATAATCTTTTTATTTTCCCTACAAGAGAAACCCAGGGTGTCCTAAACTCTAAGCCAAACCTCTTTCCAGCCAAGCACAGATGACAAGTGATGGTTGTTACAATTATTCTTTATCATGTTGCTCACCATTTGAGCCGAAATCATCCACCAAGATTATTTCCTTCAACAATCGAGATGGTGTCCGGATGATAATACCAGTGATGGCCCGTTGTATAACAGACAGAGCTACTCTTTGGGGATTTTCATATTTCTTTGATTTAATTGATAAATAATAATTTTGTATATTTGTGGGGTACAATGTGATGTTTTGATATATGTGTTCATTGAGGAAAGGCGAAATCAAGTTAACCAACATATCTGTCATCTCACCAACTTCTTTTTTTTTGCAATAAGAATGTTAAAAATCTATTACTTAGTAATTTCAAAATATGTAACTGTGGTCACCATGCAGTTTTAGATCATTAGCACTTATTCCTCTGGTCTAACTAAGTTCACAGCCTTTGCTCAGCATGTCTCCTTCCTTCATTCCTTCCCTTCCACTTCCCAGCCTCCGGAAACCACCTTTTTCCTATTTCTACGAGAATGACTTTTTTAGATTATTTCCAGGACATTTTCTTCCAGGCTTCTTCCTTGTGCTTGTTTTTGTTGTTGTTTGTTTGTTTTTGTATTCTAACACGCAGTTTTGAATTCTGTTTCTTTAACAATTAACAGTGGGTCTTTGCCAATTCACATTTTTTTGTGTTGCCACATAATTGTCAGTAAGTGAA
Organism: Saguinus oedipus; assembly: GCA_031835075.1. Lineage (NCBI taxonomy): Eukaryota > Metazoa > Chordata > Mammalia > Primates > Cebidae > Saguinus > Saguinus oedipus. Next base: position 66,670,082 of record CM063170.1, read on the forward strand.
CATTTCACATTCTCTCAGCCCTCCTTTTTCTAACAGGCCAAACAGGGTATATTCTTGTTTAATTCACATGCACAGCGCTTGACTTTCGGTGCATTTAACATTTCTCCCACTCCCAACACCTGAGCCAATAAGTGGCCATCTTGAACCAGCATCCGCTTGGTTAGTGAGGAGCTGCTTTGTTTCATTGACAGACTCTTATGTTTCTTTTGCAGGTACTGAGTTTTGGCAATTGGGGATGAAAAGGATCAAACCAGGAAAGAGGATGAACTTAACAGGCAAGTGCTGGTATACAGAGTCGCTTTTCCTCAGCTACTTAACTTGGTGGCTGACAACCTGTTGCACTGGGCCTGTTACTCTAGGGCCAAATCTACCCCACTACAAAACTCAGTCAGTCCAATCCAATGGGCAGACTGAGTTTTACTGGCACACAGTCATGCCCATTCTATACGTTGTCTACGCTGCTTTTATGTGAGAACATCAGAGGTGAGTACAGTTGACCTTTGAACAACTTGGGGTTAGAGGATGCCGACCCCCTGTACAGTCAAAAATCCACATTGAACTTTGTTTTCCTTCTTAGACAGAGTCTGTTTCTGTCACCCAGACTGGAGTAAAGTGGGGCCAGGCTGGTCTTGAACTCCTAGCCTCAAGTGATCTACCCACCTCGGCCTTTCAATGTGCTGGAATTACAGGTGTAAGCCACCATTCCTGGCCCTGTGTATAACTTTTGACTTTCTAAAACCTAACCACTGATAGCCTACTGCTGACCAAAGCCTAGCAATAACAAACAGTTGATTAATATAAGGTGTGAAGCCACCATGCCTGGCCCCACATAGAACTTGTGACTCTAGAACCTAACCACTGATAGCCTGCTGTTGACCAAAACCCTTATCAGTAACAAATGGTTGATTAATACATATTTTGTATATGTACTATATACTGTGCTCTCTATATACTTTATAATAAAATAAGCTAGAGAAAAAAAACTTGAAAAAATAAGGGGCCAGGCGAGGTAGCTCACACCTGTAATCCCAACACTTTAGGAGGCTATAGTGGGTGGATCATCTGAGGTCTGGAGTTTGAGACCAGCCTGGCCAACATGGTGAAACCCCTGCCTACAAATATTAGCCCAGTGTAGCGGGAAACTGTAATCTAGCTGGTCGGGAAGCTGAGGCAGGAGAATCGCTTGATCCTGGGAGGTGGCGGTTGCCGTGAGCTAAGATCACGCCATTGTACTCCAGCCTGGATGACTTGAATGAAACTCTCACTCAAAAAAAAAAAAAGGAAGAGAAAATCTAATTACTCTTCACTAAGTGGAAGTAGATAATCTTAAAGGTCTTCCTTGTTGTTTTTATTTTGAGTAGGCTGAAGGGACAGGAAGAGAAGGGGTTGGTCTTGCTGCTTTCAGACTGGCAGAGGTGAAAGAAAGTCCATATATAAGCGGAATCCGCACAGTTGAGACCGCATTGCAGAAGGGTCAGCTCTAGTTGCAACAGATTCTACAGAGCCCACCTCGACTAAAACATGTATTATCAGACCCTTTAGAGGAAACCTTCCTGACCCCCTGGCCTGAAATATCACTGGCCAAGCCTTACGGTAGGTTGAGGAAAGGACTTAAACTCCCAACCCATGAGCCTTCCAAGCAAAACTCGGTTCCGAAAGCTCAAATTTTGTTTTTCCGTCTTGGATAATCAACAGTCACTTTGATTTTAGCTCTGTATTTCAGTGAGAAACTGTTTTTCTTGGAGAAAAACTTGTTTAGAATTAGAGGGAAAGAAACGAGAAGTACTAACCGTGTTTGTTAGTTCTCATGTAAACCTGTTCCGGGTAGGTCACCCCTTATCCACTAAATAGAAACTTCTCTCCTGCAAAAATGTGATCTGTTAGTAAAGCCTAGAAACCATCATTTATCGTGTTTTCTTTTGTGAATAGTTTTGGTGTTTGTGTCCCTTTTGTGAGATTCAATTTTCTTCCCTGAGAATTGCATCCGTCCGACATGAGCAATGCTTGTGGCCTCATGGTGCCCTGCCTTCTTTTCTCTTTCAGTGTGGGTGACATCCACTTTCTGGTGCTCCAGAACCTGATCCAGAGCACACTGGCCCTCTCGGACAGTCAGATGAAGTCTTACCAGTCGTTCCAGGTGGGTACCGGCTGCTCAGCAGCACAGTGGGGACATGGGCCCTTCCCAGGCCGGGCTCATGAGGTGCTGGCCCCTGCTGGTCTCCACCATGGGCTAGGAGGGGCCGATTCCCCCAACATGCCAGCCCACACATCTTTCAACTTTATTTTTTATCATTGTTTTTATTTTTATGTATTTGTATTTATTGTGTATGTTTATGGCATATCAAACGAGGATTTGATATTTGTATACACTGCAGAATAATCACCACAATCAAGCTGATTAGCACATCCATCACCCAACATAGCACCTTGTGATCTCTCCTCCTGGCACATCTCAGGTGTACAGCGTCGAACTGTCACCTGTCATTACCAAGCTGTGAGCCTCCAGGGCTCAGCATCTTATAGAACTGAAGCTTTGCAACCCGTGGCCAGCTTCTCCTCATCTTTCTCTTTAGTCTTTAAAGCATGGGAACGGGATCCAGTGACCTCCACAATCCCTCCCAGAGCTGAAGTTGTTAAGTCTAATGTTTGAGACAGAAAATGAAGCAGGAGAGGAAATGAGGTGTGGCAAAAGAAATGAGAAAGTAATTGAGATTTTCAGATCATCACCTGCGAACACCAAATATTCTGGTGATGGTAGGTCACTGGGTGGGAAAGCTGCCTTTCGAAGTCAGTGCTCTTACTACTCTTTTACAAATGTGGACACTTGAGGTTCAGAGAAGTTAAATCATACGCCTGAGACCGCACAGCTCAGTCATCACCCAGGACCCCAACACAGAGGTGCTGAGGGGCCCCAGCCAGTGCTACCCAGGGCCTCATGCTCCCCCAAGTCATCGCAAAAGTGACTTCTAAGAAGGACCCGTTCATTTTGCATTTCATCTCTAAGCCTAAAAATCTGCTCCTGGCTTACATTAACAAGTCTACCTGATTGGGAATATGAGGGGGAAAAAAATAAGAAAACAAAGGGACTTTTCTGTTCCCACTGATGAGTTTGGATGGTTGAGGACCCGATGGTTAGGGCACCTGGGAGTCCACAGAGAGATCTTGTAGCATGTGGAGCCCAAGCCCCACCATCAGAGACTCCAGTTAGGAGCAGCAAAGTAGGGCCCTGACAAGAGCGTGCCACCGCCCCCAGTCCTGAAGGGGCCGATGGGCCAGCCTTGCAGAAACAGCAGTGTCCACCCTGTGGGGGACCGCCCGTGCTTGTTGCATTCCCAGGCATGTTCTTGTTACTTTGGCCACAGTGGGGCAGGGAGGACAGGGGGAAATGGAGCTGGTTCAGGAAAATGCCCTGCTTTAGAGCAGCACCCTGGCCCTAGCCTTAGCTGTGGCCAGGCCTCGGCACACCCAAGACTGAGTGTGCCTGTGATCTCTCCTGTTTCAGTCATCACCTGGAGGGTCTCTGTGCCTCCTGCAGGGACACGTGGGACCATCAATCAGAGAAACCCAAGAAATGTCCTCCATATGCTTGCCATGCCTCGTGTTTTATTTCCTCGTGCCTGTTTTTCACATCTGGCCAAGGATACACATTTTGAAGTGGAAGGCCAGTATCAGTGCCATGCACCCCTCTGTCACCCCAGCATTTTGTAGATGAAGAAAGTAAAGTTCTATCTGAGCCTGAACTTGCAGAGAAAATCATACATGGTATTGGGTGGAAGTTCCAAATAAACAGTCCACAGACCGCATTCTGTTGGTCTCACACTTGTTTAATAGGAAAACCACAATTGTGTTTTCAAATTAACTTCCAACATTGCACATAGGAGTCCAAATTTCAGACTTCTGGCTTTGGGGTGGGCCTTCCAGCTCTTCTGCTCATTAGGGACTCACAGCTGGAGGGGACTTTGGGGATTTTTTAAATTTCATTTTAGGTTTGGGAGTACATGAGAAAGGCTGGTGCAAGGGAGGACCTGGGCCCAGACTCAAGGCCAGCACCAGGCAAAACCTGGCTCCAGAGATGTCTTTCAGAGGCATGAATTGGGCCTCAACTGGCCAGTGTAATGGCGGCGCTGGGCCTGTGGATGCAGCCGGGATGCAGGCAGGCAGGCAAGATCTTGGCCTGCAGAAGCAGCCAGCAGGCTGCAGCTGGGGCTTGGGAAGCTGCGGGGAGTCCAGAGCTCGGCCCTGAGGCCCAGTCCTGCTTTGTCCTCCCGCTGGCCTCGGGAGGCCCAAGCATTGGGTCATGAAGTCTGCGTCTGCAGGTCCAGCTCCTGCCCTCCCGGTGGCACCCCCCAACCTGGGCACAATACATCATCACGTGGTCCTCTTCAGGGCCAGCTCCTGCATCCCAGTGGCCCCCTCGGACCCAGGTCCTTATTCCCATCAAGCGGCCTCTCCAGGAGACCCGCCTCTGCCTCCCTACTGGCAGCCTCACCAGGCCTTGAACCTCCTCCTGGCCACATCTATGGGCCCAAGTTTTGCCCCTGGCAGCCTCTTTTGGCTCGACTCCTGTCCAGCTCCTGGCGGCCTTTCGTCTCAGCCCAAAGCTTCCCTCAGGTGGGGCCTTCTGGGTGTCCCTTCTGTTGAGGCCACCGGGAGGCAGAAGGGATGCCTGGAAGGCCCCACCTGAGGAAGCTTCGGGCCGACAGATGAAAGGCCGCCAGGACGTGACCAGGAGCCAAGCCAAAAGATGCTGCTGGGGACCAGCCACAGTGATTCACGCCTGTAATCCCAGCACTTTGGGAGGCCGAGACGGGTGGATCACGAGGTCAGGAGATCAAGACCATCCTGGTCAACATGATGAAACCCTGTCTCTACTAAAATACAAAAATTAGCTGGGCATGGTGGCGCATGCCTGTAATCCCAGCTGCTCAGGAGGCTGAGACAGGAGAATTGCCTGAACCCAGGAGGCCAAAGTTGCGGTGAGCCGAGCTCGTGCCATTGCACTCCAGCCTGGGTAACAAGAGCGAAACCCCGTCTCAAAAACAAGAAAAAAAATTAGCTGGGCATGGTGGTGCGTGCCTGTTATTTCAGCTATTCAGGAGGCTGTGGGTGGAGAATTGCCTAAACCCAGGAGGCGGAGGTTGTGGTGAGCCGAGATCGCACCATTGTACTCCTGCCTGGGCAACAAGAGCGAAAGTCTGTCTCAAGAAAAGAAATAAACAAAAAATTAGCTGAGCATGGTGGTGCATACCTGTATTCCCAGCTACTCAGGAGGCTGAGGCAGGAGAATTGCCTGAATCCAGGAGGTGGAGGTTGCGGTGAGCTGAGATCGTCCCATTGCACTCCAGCCTGGGCAACAAGAGCAAAACTCCATCTCAAAAACAAGAAAAAGATTAGCTGAGCACGTTGGTGCATGCCTGTAATCCCAGCTACTCAGGAGGCTGAGGCAAGAGAATTGCGTGAACCCAGGAGGCTGAGGTTGTGGTGAGCCGAGATCGCACTATTCTACTCCAGCCTGGGCAACAAGAGCAAAACTCTGTCTCAAAAAAAAAAAAATACAAAAAATTAGCTGGGCATGGTGGTGCATAACTGTAATCTCAGCTACTCAGGAGGCTGAGGCAGGAGAATTGCCTGAACCCAGGAGGTGGAGGTTGAGGTGAGCTGAGATCACACCATTGCACTCACGCCTGGGTAACCAGAGCAAAACTTTGACTCAAAAAAAAAAAAAAAAAAGGCTGCCGGGGGCAAAACTTGGGCCCGTAGACATGGCCAAGAGGCGGATCCAGGCCTGGAGAGGTCACTGGTACAAAGGCAGAGGCTGGGCCTCCAGGATAGGCTGATGGGAGGCAGGAGCTAAGCCCAGGGGGCCTTTGGGAGGCACGAGCTGGCCCTAGAAGGGCCCACGTGATGACGTATTGCACCCATGGGGAGGAGACACCAGGAGAACTGGAGCTGGGCCCGGAGAGGCCAAATTGAGAACCCAATGCTTGGGCCTGCAGAGGCCAATAGGAGGAGTCCAGAGCCGGGCCTGGAGAAGCCGACTCTGGGACATCTGGGGCCTATAGGCACCCTGGGTGGGCAGAAGCTGAGCCTGGACAGGCCAGCATGAGGCATGAGCCAGGTAGTCCTGGAGAGCCTGAATCGAGGGCCTGAGCTTTCAGACCTACAAAGGCCTCGGGGAGATGGAGAGGAGCCAAGTCCACAGAGGTTGCTGCGAGGTGAGAATGGAAGGTTGGCCCTTAGAAGCCGCCGAAAGGAGGGGCTGGGTCCCAAGAGGCTGACTAGAAGACATTCTGGACAAGGAGAGGATGCCAGGAGGCCAACGCTGGGCAGAGGAGGGCCACCTGGGGGGCACCGGTGTGTCCCGAAGGGGCCACCGGGAGGCCAGGCACTGGGCCTATGGAGACAGGCTGCCAAGGAGGCAGGAGCTGGGCTGAGTGGAGGCCACAATGAGGCCATGAGCTGGGTCTGGAGGGTCCACTGAGAGGCAGAGGCTGGGCCCGGAGGGGCCTAGCGCAGGAAGGAGCCAGGCCTGGAGAGGCCAGGCCCAGAGAGGAAGCTTCGGGCCTGGACAGGCCGCTGGGTGGCAGGAGCTGGCCAGAGAGTTTATGAGAGGCGAGCTGGGCCGAGAAAGGCTGGTGCGAGGGAAGACCTGGGCCCAGACTCAAGGCCAGCACCAGGTGAGAGCTGGCTCCAGAGATGTCTTTCAGAGGCATGAATTGGGCCTCAACTGGCCAGTGTTACGGCGGCGCTGGGCCTGTGGATGCAGCCGGGATGCAGGCAGGCAGGCAAGATCTTGGCCTGCAGAAGCAGCCAGCAGGCAGCAGCTGGGGCTGGGGAAGCTGCGGGGAGTCCAGAGCTCAGCCCTGAGGCCCAGTCCTGCTTTGTCCTCCCGCTGGCCTCGGGAGGCCCAAGGATTGGGTCATGAAGTCTGCGTCTGCAGGTCCAGCTCCTGCCCTCCCGGTGGCACCCCCCAACCTGGGTGCAATACATCATCACGTGGTCCCCTTTAGGGCAAGCTCCTGCGTCCCAGTGGCCCTCTGGGGCCCAGGTCCTTATTCCCATCAGGCGGCCTCTCCAGGAGACCCGCCTCTGCTTGCCTACTGGCAGCCTTACCAGGCCTGGAACGTCCTCCTGGCCACATCTACGGGCCCAAGTTTTGCCCCTGGCAGCCACTTTTGGCTCAACTCCTGTCCAGCTCCCGGCGGCCTTTCGTCTGTCAGCCAAAAGCTTCCTCAGGTGGGACCTTGTGGGTGTCCCTTCTACCTCCCAGTGGCCTCAACAGAAGGGAAACTGAGGAAGCTTTGAGCCGACAGATGAAAGGCCTCCAGGAGCTGGCTAGGAGCCAAGCCAAAAGATGCTGCTGGGGACCAGACGCAGTGGCTCACGCCTGTAATCCCAGCACTTTGGGAGGCCGAGGCGGGTGGATCACGAGGTCAGGAGATCGAGACCATCCTGGTCAACATGGTGAAACCCCGTCCCTACTAAAAATACAAAAAATTAGCTGGGCATGGTGGCGCGTGCCTGTAATCCCAGCTACTCAGCAGGCTGAGACAGGAGAATTGCCTGAACCCAGGAGGCAGAGGTTGCAGTGAGCCGAGATAGCGCCATTGCATTCCAGCCTTGGCAACAAGAGCAAAACTCCATCTCAAAAAAAAAAAAAAAAAATTAGCTGGGCACGGCGGCGTGTGCCTGTAATTCCAGCTACTCAGGAGGCTGAGGCAGGAGAATTGCCTGAACCCACGAAGCGGAGGTTGCCATGAGCCGAGATCGCGCCATTGCACTCCAGCCTGGGAAACGAGCGAAACTCCGTCTCAAAAAAAAAAAAAATTAGCTGGGCACCGTCGCACGTGCCTTTAATCCCAGCTACTCTGGAGGCTGAGGCAGGAGAATTGCCTGAACCCACGAGGCGGAGGTTCCCGTGAGCCGAGATCATGCCGTCGCACTCCAGCCTGGGCAACAAGAGCGAAACTTTGTCTCAAAAAAAAAAAAATTAGCTGGGCACGGTGGCGTGTATCTGTAATCCCAGCTACTCAGGAGGCTGAGGCAGGAGAATTGCCTGAACCCAGGAGGTGGAGGTTGTGGTGAGCCGAGATCATGCCATTGCACTCACACCTGGGTAACAAAAGCAAGACTCCGACTCAAAAAAAAAAAAAAAAAAAAAGGCTGCCGGGGCCAAACTTGGGCCAATAGACGAGGTCAGTAGGAGGATCCAGGCCTGGAGAGGCCGCCAGTATGGCGGTAGAGGCTAAGCCTCCAGGAGAGGCTGATGGGAGGCAGGAGCTAAGCCCAGGGGGCCTTTGGGAGGCACGAGCTGGCCCTAGAAGGGCCCTCGTGATGACATATTGCACCCATGGGGAGGAGACACCAGGAGAACTGGAGCTGGGCCTGGAGAGGCCAAATTGAGAACCCAGTGCTTGGGCCTGCAGAGGCCAATAGGAGGAGTCCGCAGCCCGGCCTGGGGAAGCCGACTCTGGGACATCTGGGGCCTATAGGCACCCTGGGTGGGCAGAAGCTGAGCCTGGAGGGCCTGAGTCAAGGACCTGAGCTTTCGGACCTACAAAGGCCTCTGGGAGCTGGTGAGTAGCCGAGTCCACAGAGGTTGCTGCGAGGCGAGAACAGAAGTTTGGCCCTTAGAAGCCGCCAAAAAGAGGGGCTGTGCCCCAAGAAGCTGACTAGAAGACATTCTGGACAAGGAGGGGATGCCAGTAGGCCAACGCTGGGCACAGGAGGGCCACCTGGGGGCACCTGGCCACCATGAGGCCAGGAGCTGGGCCTGTGGAGACAGACTGCCACAGAAGCAGGAGCTGGGCTGAGCAGAGGCCACAATGAGGCCACAAGCTGGGTCTGGAGGGTCCACTGAGAGGCGGAGGCTGGGCCCAGAGGGGCCTAGTGGAGGCAGGAGCCAGGCCTGGAGAGGCCAGGCCCGGAGAGGAAGCTTTATAACTGAACAAGCCGCTGGGAGGCAGGAGCTGGCCAGAGAATTTATGAGAGGCGAGGTGGGCCGAGAAAGGCCAGTGCGAGTGAGGACCTGGGCCCAGACTCAAGGCAAGCACCAGGCGAGCTGGGTCCAGAGACATCTGCTAGAGGCCAAGCTGGGTCTCAACTGGCCAGTGTGAGGGAGGTGCTGGGTTTGTGGATAAAGTCAGGAGGTAGGCAGGATCTTGGCCTGGGGGAGCGGCTGGCAGACAGTTCATGGTGCTGGGGGTGCTGTAGGGAGGCCAGAACTGGGCATGGAGAGGCCAATGTCAGGATGTAGCTGGGCCTGTCAAGGCCACTGGGAGGCAGAAGAGACACCCCAAAAGCCCCAAGGAAGCTTCGGGCCGACAGATGAAAGGCCGTCGGGAGCTGGCCAGGAGCTGAGCCAAAAGAGGCTGCCAGGGTCAAAACGTCAGCCGGTAGACACAGCCAGGAGGACGATCCGGGTGTGCGGAGGCCGCCAGTAGGGAGGCAGAGGCTGGGCCTACGAAGAGGCCAAAGGAAGGCAGGAGCTGTGTCCCAGGGGGCCGTTGGGAGGCAGGAGCTTGCCCTGGAGGGACCCACGTGATGACATATTGCGCCCATGTTGGGGGGCCGCCGGGAAGGCAGAAGCTGGGCCTGCAGAGATGGAATTCAGGACCCAATGCTTGGGCCTCCCGAGGCCAGCATGGTGAGGCAGCAGAAGCTGGGCAAGCAGAAGCCGACTTGGGAACATCTGGGGCCTGGAGATGCCCTGGGAGGGCAGGAGCCAAGCCTGGAGAGGCCAGTGTGAGACATAAGCTGGGTGGGCCTGGAGAGCCTGAGTCCAGGGCCTGAGCTTTCAGACCTACAAAGGACGCCAGGAGCTGGGGAGGAACCGAGTCCCCAGAGGTTACTGCGAGGCAAATTCAAAAGTTGAGCCCATATTCACGGCCGAGAGGAAGAGCTGGGCCCCAAAAGGCCTACCTGAAGACGTTCTGGGCCCAGAGAGGATGCCAGCAGGCCAATGTTGGGCCCGGGAGTGCCACCGGGAGGCACCGGCTTGGCCCGATGGGGCCACGGGGATGGGGGCAGGGCCTGTGGATACAGGCTGCCACAGAGGCAGGAGCTGGGCCTGAGCAGAGGCCACGGTGATGCCACGAGCTGGGCCTGGAGGGTCCACTGAAAGGTGGAGGCTGGGCCCAGTATGGGCCTGGTGCAGGCAGGAGCTGGGCTGGGGAGGCCAGGCCCGGAGAGGAAGCTTTGGGCCTGGACAGGCCGCCGGGAGGCAGGAGCTGTCCCGGGAGAGTCCATGATAGGCGAGCTAGGCTGAGGAAGACCCCTGCGAGGGAGCGCCTGGGCCTAGACTCAAGGCAAGAGTGAGGTGAGAGCTGGGTCCGGAGAGGTTTGCCACAGGCACAAGCTGGGCCCCAATGGGCCACTGTGAGAAGAGCGCTGGGCCTGTGGACGCAGTCAGAATGCAGGCAGGCAGGCAGGATCTTGGTCTGGGGAAGCCACCAGCAGGCTGCAGCTGGTGCTGGGGAGTCTGCGGAGAGTCCAGAGCTGGGCCCAGAGGGGCCAATGTCAGGTGGTATCAGGGCCTGTCAAGGCCACCAGGAGGCAGAACAAAGGCCCGGAAAACCCCACTTGAGAAAGCTTTGGGCTTATAGAAGAAAGGCCGCTGAAAGCTGGTCAGGAGCCTAGCGAAAAGCAGCTGCCGGGAGGCAGGACGTGATCTAGTAGACGAGGCCCAGAGGAGGATCCGGGCCTGGGGAGGCCACTAGAAGAAAGGCATATGCTGGACCTACCGGAGAGGCTGAGGGGAGGCAGAAGCTGGGCCTGAGGAAGCTGTTGGGAGGCAGCAGCTGACCCTGGAGGCATCCATGTGAGGATGTTTTGCACCCATGGGGAGGAGATGCCAGGAGAGCAGGAGCTGGGCCTGGAGATGCTGACTTCAGGACCCAATGCTTGGGCCTCCCGAGGCCAGGAGGAGGAGGCAGCAGGAGCCGGGCCGGCAGAAGTGGACTCGGGAACTTCTGTGGCCTGGAGATGCCCTCGGAGGGCAGGAGCCGAGCCTGGAGAGGCCACTCGTGAGGCATGAGCCAGGTGGGCCTGGAGAGCCTGAGTTGACGGTCTGAGCTTTCGGGCCTACAAAGGCTGTCGGGAGCTGGACAGGAGTCGAGTCCACAGAGGTTGTTGTGAGGCAAATTCAGAAGTTGGACCCGTAGACGCCGCCGAGAGGTGGAGCTGGGCCCCGAGAGGCCTACCTGAAGACATTCTTGGCCCAGAGAGGATGTCAGCAGGCTAATGCTGGGCCCAGGAGGACCACTGGGATGCACCGGCTTGACCTGATGGGGCCATGGGGAGGCCAGGGGTGGGGCCTGCAGATACAGGCTGTCACAGAGGCAGGAGCTGAGCCTAAGCAGAGGCCACGGTGATGCCACGAGCTTGGCCTGGAGGGTCCACTGAAAGGTGGAATCTGGGCCCGGAGGGGCCTGGTGCAGGCAGAAGCCGGGCCTGGGGAGGCTGGGCCAGGAGAGGAACCTTCGGGCCTGGACAGGCCACCGAGAGTCAGTAGCTGGCCTGGGAGAGACCATGATAGGCAAGCTGGGCTGAGGAAGGCCGCTGCGAGGGAGGGCCTAGACCGAGGCCAGCGTGAGGTGAGAGCTGGGTCCGGAGAGGTTTGCCACAGGCACGGGCTGGGCCCCAATGGCCACTGTGAGGGAGGTAGTGGGCCTGTGGAGGCAGGATGCAGGCAGGAAGGAGTCAGGATCTTGGCCTGGGGAAGCCATTGGCAGGTAGAAGCTCATCCTGGGGAGGCTGTGGGGATGCCAGATCTGGCCCCGGAGAGGATATTGTCACAGGTGGTAGCTCGGCCTGCCAGGCCTCAAAAGAGGCTATCAGGAGGCAGGACGTGGGCCTGTAGACATGGCCAGGAGTAGGAGCCAAGCCTGAGGACGCCGCCAGGAGTGATCAGAGGCTGGGTCTCCTGGAGAGGCCGAAGGCAGGAGCTGGCTCAGAAGGGGCCCACATGAGGAAGTTTTGAGCCTGGAGAGGCCACCTAGTGGGTAGGAGCTTGGCCTAATGAAGTCAGTGTTAGGCAGCAGCTGGGCCTCTCAAGGCTGCTGGGAGTCTGGCAAGAGCTTTGCCAGGGAAAACCTTCATGAGGTAAGAGTTGGTCCTGGAGTCTGTTGTCATCCAGCAGCTATGCCTGTTTAAGCCATTGATCCTCAGAAGTTTCTGCTGGGGAACTTGAGAAAGCTTTTGGCTTACAAAGGCCACCAGGAGCTGTGTAGGAGCTGATCCAAAGGAGGGTGTCAGGCAGGAGTTGGCCCTGGAGATGCAACTGGGAGGAAGAGCTGGACATGGAAAGGCCCACTTCAGGAAGTTCTGGGCCTGGAGACACTGCCAAAAAGTAAAAGCTTGATCAGAATGGCCGCTGTGATGCATGAGCTTCACCTAGACAGGCCCCTGGGAGGCAGTAGCTGGGCCTACAGATGCTGCTGAAAGGCAGGAGCTTGGCCTGGGTGCACTGTGGTGAGGCACCTGCTTGGCCTGGGGTGTCTGCTGTGAGGCAGAGTTTGGGCCTATTGGGGCCAACTGGAGGCAGGAGTTGGACCTGGAATGGCAGATTTGAGAAGTCTTTCAGTCCAGAGAGGCCACAGAGATGCAGGAACTGGGCCTCAAGAGGCCGCCGAGAGGCATGAGCTGTACCTAAAGAGTCCAGTGTGAGACAGGAGCTGTGCCTGAAGAGGGTGACTAGAAGAAGTGTTGTCCTGGACAGAAGTCCAAAGTAATCTTTGGACTCCCAAAGTAATCTTTGTTTTTTAGTAGAGATAAGGTTTTGCCATGTTGGGACAGATGCTGGGTCTGGAGAGGCCACTGTGAGCTGGTCCTAATGAGGTTAGAGTGAGGCAAGACCTGGGCTTGTCAAGGCTACCGGGAGGCAAGTAGAAACCTGTTCAAGGAATACGTGTGAGGCAAAAGCTAGGCCTGCAGAGGCCACTGGGAGGCAAGAGCTCAGCCTGTCCAGGTCATCGGAAGGCTGAAGGTGGGCCTGAAGAGCTTGACTTGAGGCAGTTGGATCACGAGGTCAGGAGATCGAGACCATCCTGGTCAACGTGGTGAAACTCCATCTCTACTAAAAATACAAAAAAGAACTGATGTCAGAAGTGAGAATATTAGTGTGTGTTGAAGTACCTGTAAAAAACACTGTTTATTTGCCTTTGTAAAAAATGTTTCTACTAAAAGTTCTTGCTGTCAAAAGAATATGTGGGAATAAATCATTAGAATGTATTCTTCTGTTTTTTACTTTTATCTTCCTGCCACAGGCTTATTTTAGAAATTTTTTTTTTTTTAGAAAATTGAACAAGTGCTCGTTCTGGTGGATCATGCCTCTAGGATGGGAGGCAGGGGTGGAAAAGTCACTAGAAGGCCAGGAGTTTGACAGCAGCCTGACCAACAAAGTGAGATCCAATGTGTATGAAAACATTTAAAAATTAACCAGGTGTCATCATGTATAGCTACAGTCCCAGCTACTCAAGAGGCTGAGGCAGGAGCATCCTTAGCTCAGGAGTGCAAGCCTGCAGTGTCCTGTGATTGCACCACTGCACTCCAGCCTAGGTGACAGAGTGAGACCCCATATCCTAAAACAAACAAGAAAAAAATCGATCAGGTAGCAAGTTGTATGTGGCTTACTCTGAATATTTCTAAACTAGAAGTTCTCAGAGTACTGCTTCTAAATCTTTTGGGGTCTAGCATCCTGTTACATTTATGTAATTACATAAATAATTACATTAAAGTTAAAAAATAGAACAAAATTTTAGGCCGGGCACCGTGGCTCAAGCCTGTAATCCCAGCACTTTGGGAGGCCGAGGCGGATGGATCACGAGGTCAAGAGATTGAGACCATCCTGGTCAAAGTGGTGAAACCCCATCTCTACTAAAAATACAGAAAATTAGCGGGGCATGGTGGCATGTGTCTGTAATCCCAGCTACTCAGGAGGCTGAGGTAGGAGAATTGCCTGAACCCAGGAGGCAGAGGTTGCGGTGAGCCGAGATCGCGCCATTGCACTTCAGCCTGGGTAACAAAAGCGAAACTTTGTCTCAAAATAAATAAATAAATAAATAAAACAAAAACTTAAAAATGTTTTAATTCATTACTTATTAATGAAAACATTACATGTTAATATAACTAATACAAAATAAAAATTTTAAAATATTTATTATTTGTTACCTATTAATAAAACTGGTTGGGCAAGATGGCTCATGCCTGTAACCCCAGCACTTTGAGAGGCCGAAGTGGGTGGATCACCTGAGGTCAAGAGTTTGAGACTAGCCCTCCAACATGCTGAAAGCCTGTGTCTACTAAAAAATACAAAATTAGCCAGGTGTGGTGGCAGGCACCTATAATCCCAGCTACTTGGGAGACTGAGGCAGGAGAACTGCTTACACCCGGGAGGCAGAGTTTGCAGTGAGTCAAGACCATGCCATTGTACTCTAGCCTAGGTAACGAGAGCAAAACTTTATCTTCAACAATAATAATAATAAAATTATTAAGTAGTAATATAAGTAATCCTTTTGTTTCTTTGAGACAGAGTCTCGCTCTTTCCCCAAGGCTATAATGAAGCATGTAATCTCGGTTCTCTGCAACCTCTGCCCCACCTCCTGGTTCAAAGGATTCTCCTGTCTCAGCCTCTGAAGTAGCCTGGATTACATGGTTACCTGCCACCATGCCTGGCTAATCTTTGTTTTGTTTTGTTTTGTTTTGTTTTTTTGAGACGGAGTTTTGCTCTTGTTACCCAGACTGGAGTGCAATGGCGTGTTCTCGGCTCACCGCAATCTCTGCCTCCTGGGTTCAGGCAATTCTCCTGCCTCAGCCTCCCGAGTAGCTGGGATTACAGGTACACGCCACCATGCCCAGCTAATTTTTTGTATTTTTAGTAGAGACGGAGTTTCACCTTGTTGACCAGAATGATCTCGATCTCTTGACCTTGTGATCCACCCACCTTGGCCTCCCAAAGTAATCTTTGTTTTTTAGTAGAGATGAGGTTTTGCCATGTTGGCAAAGCTGGTCTTGAACTCCTGACCTCATGTAATCCACCCACCTCATTCTCCCAAAGTGTTGGGAATGCAGGCGTAAGTCACTGCACCCGGCCCGATTAACATATTTTTTAAAACACTGATTAGTCAGGCAACAACACTGGGCAGGGGTCTCCTCATTCCCAGAGATAAAAACCCCACTGCATGGCTTCAGGGTTGCAAGGGCTGCAGAGCCAAAAGGCTCTGACTTGAGATTTCATTACTTTATTTGTATTGTGAGACAAGGTCCTGCTCTGCCACCCAGGCTGGAGTGCAGTTGTGCACTTATAGCTCACTGCAGCCTCAATGTCCTGGGCTCAAGCCATCTTCCTGCCTCAGCTCCCCAGGGCTGGTACTACAGTTGAGTGCCACCATACCTGGCTAATTTTTAATTTTTTTTTAGAGTGCGGAGTCTTGCTGTGTTGCCCAAGCTGGCCTCAAACTCCTGACCTCAAGAGATCTACCCACCTCAGCCTCCTGAGTAGCTGAGACTACAAGTACACACCACCGTGCCTAGCTACATTTATTTTATTAAATTTTGAAAAATATTTTTGTAGAGCGGAGGTCTTGCTATGTTGTCCAAGCTGGTCTTGAATTTCTGCCCTTAAAGGATACTCCCATCTCTGCTTCCCAAACATCTGGGACCACAGACATGAGCCACTGCACTGTGCCTAAAGAGAGTTTTTTAATCTAGCATCCCATATTTGGTAACACTGGGAAAGGCAGTAGAGTTTTTAAAAATTAATAATTCAGTAAGAATCAAACTCAACCTTGACCCCTGCCTTCTCTTACACCCCACATCCAGTCTGTCAGGAAATCCTGTTCACTGTCTTTACCATGTACTGAAGATCCCCACCCAGCAACTCCCTGGCCTCCTCCCCTACTTCTCTCCTCTGACCATCTCTCACCACCACCATGACCCTGGTCAGAACCATTATCATCATCCACCTGGATGTTATCACAGCTTGACCCCATGCTTCTACCCAAATCTTCCCACAGTTTCTCAACTCGGCAGCCAGAGAATGCTTTTACATCAGGAGATAGATCATGTCGCCTCTCTGCTCAGAACCCTCCCACAGTTCCCATCTCATAGTAAAAGCCAAAGCCCCAGCAGTAACCTCCCAGGGCTTGCACGATCTATACTGATCCCCACCCAGCAACTCTATGGCCTCCTCCCCTAATTCTCCCCACTTCTGCTCCACTGGCCTCCTTCCAGAGCCTCAGACACTTTCTTCTGTTGTTTCTGCCCACAATGCTCCTCCTTCAGCACCTCGGCCAGCTCTTTCCCCTCCAAGCCTTTGTTCAATTTTCACTTGGGAGGCCACCCCTGACCTTTCTATTTAACATTGGCATCTGTCCCCATTCCCACCTTGTTCATTTTTTTAAAAAAAATAAGATCTCACTTATTGCACAAGGCTGGAGCAGAGTTGGGCAATCACAGCTCGCTGCAACCTCGAATTCCTAGGCTCAACTGATCCTCCCACCTCAAGACTCCCTAGTAGCTGGAACGATAGGTGCATGCCACCACGCCTGGCTAATTTGTTTTATTTTGAAATGGAGTTTCACTCTTCTTGCCCAAGGTGGAGTGCAATGCTGCAATCCCAGCTCACTGCAACCTCCACCTCCCAGGTTCAAGTGATTCTTCGGCCTCAGCCTCCCAAGTAGCTGGGATCACAGGTGTGTGCCACCATGCCTGGCTAATTTTTGTCTTTTTAGTAGAGATGGGGGTTTGCCATGTTGGCCAGGCTGGTCTCAAACTCCTGACCTCAGGTGATCCTTGGCCTCCCAAAGTGTTAGGATTACAGAGGTGAGCCACCACACCCAGTCAATTTAATTTTTTGATTTCTTCAGGAGGAGGGCTGATTGCCAGAGAAAGCAACCACATGATTAGAGGTTTAGAACTTTTAGCCTCAGCTGCTAAACTCCAGGAGGTGAGAGTGGCTGAAGATTGACTTAATTACCAATGGCCAAAGATTTTATCAATTACGCTTGCATAATAGAGCCTCTGTAAACACCCTGAACAACAGGATTTGCAGAGCTTCTGGTTGCTGAATACGGGAGGGGCTGGGAGGGCGGCATGTTGGACAGAGGGCATGGAAGCTCTGTGCACCTTTCACTTACCTTCCCCTGGGCATCCATCTTTCATTTCTTTCTCCCTTTCCTTCCTTTCTTTCTCCTCTTTCTTTTTTTTAAAGACAGGGTCTGGCTCTTTTGTCCAGGCTAGAGTGCAGTGGCACAATTTCAGCTCACAACAACCTAAGTTTCCCCAGTCCCCAGCTCAATGCATCCTGACCTCAGCTTTCCTAGTAGCTGGAACTACGGGTGCACACCACCACACCTAGTTATTTAGTTATTTTCCTTTATTTTTTGAGAAAAAAATCTTGCTAAGTAGCCCAGGCTGGAGTGCAGTAGCGTGCTCTCAGCTCACTGCAACCTCTGCATCCTGGGTTCAAGTGATTCTCCTGCCTCAGCCTCCTGAGTCGCTGGGATTACAGGTGCATATCAACACGCCCAGCTAATTTTTGTATTTTTCATGGACAGAGGGTTTCACCATGTTTCCCAGGCTGAACTCAAACTCCTGTGTTTAAGCGATCCTCCCAACTCAACCTCCCGAAGTGCTGGGATCACAGGCATGAGCCACTGCATCCAGCATGCACATCTCTTTCACTGGTTGTTTCTGAGACATATCCTTTACAGTGAACCAGGAATAGGAAATGAACCGACCAGATGTGGTGGCTTGCATCTGTAATCCCAGTACCTTAAGTGACGGAGTGGGAAGATCACTTGGGCCCAGGAATTTGTGGCCAGCCTGGGCAACAAAACAAGATCCCATCGCTAAAAAGAAAAAAAAGAAATTAGCCAGATGTGGTGGTGCAGGCATGTAGTCTCAGCTACTAGGGAATGGGGAAGACCACTTGGGCCCAGGCAGTTGAGGCTGCAGTGACCTATGACTGCAATGCTACACACCAGCCTGGGCAATAAAATGAGACCCTGTCTCAGAAAAAAAGAAAATAAACTGTTTTTCTGAGTTCTGTAAGCTGTTCCAGCAAATGATTAAATCAAAGAAGGGGGTCATGAGAACCCCTGATTTGTAATAGGTTGGTCAAAAATACCGGTGAAAACCTAATACTTGCCATTGGCATCCGAAGTGAGGGTAGTCTCATGGGACTAAACGCCTAACCTGCAGGGTCTGCACCAGCTCCAGGTAGTGTCAGAATAACATTGTGGGATACCCAATTAATATCCAGAACACTGGAGAATTTGGTGTATAAGCTCCACACACACAGTCAGTCAGTCAAAGTGTGTGACTAGAGAGAAACATGGGCTTTTCTTTCACCTACCTGCCTAACTGCATGGGAGAAGCAATACATGGTGCTCATGAAAAGAGCAAGCATTAAAGTCAAACCAGTCCCTACATCTGACTCAGCTTAATATCCATGTGAGCTTGGGCAAATCACTCATTATCCCTAAGTCTTTATCACCTCATTCAGGAAATGGGGATAACTGGTACCTGCCTGTGATTTCGTGAGAATTCATGAAATATTATGCTCGAGGTTACTGTGATCATCACACCTATTCCAAACTATCTGACAGGGACAGTGATGGATGATAACATCACCAGATTAGAAACTGTAGTGAGGTCTCTCAGGCAAAATTCCATACAAGCAAATTACTGTCTCTCCAAAGCATCCCTGCCACACTTAATTCCCCATTCCCTGAACCAAATGTGCCATCTGAATTGTCCAGGTCTTTACAGTGCTGGTTTCCCTGACCATTCCCCATCCCTCCACATCCCCCTTCGCTCCCTACTCTCACACAACTCTTCCTCATCTTTCAAAAACCACTTTCACTGTCACCTTATATGGAAGCTTCTCCCACTCTGCAGAAGAGCTTCCCATTGCACCTGATGCATGCACTATTATTTGATCATTTTTGAGTTATTGTCCAAGTCTCTTTGTACCTGAATAACATGATGCCCAGTCTCCTCCTGAACTCTGATGTCTTTCTCGGTAGATCCAGCTGGAAGTGACAAAAAGACATTCTTTAAAAATAAAAGAAGGAATGAGGCGGACATCCATCCAATCCCATAAAAGTTTTAAAAGATATGGGAAAAGCAAACAAAATTCAAGAACTTCTAGGAAAAACATAAGTGGGAAGGCGTTACTGGGAAATATGCTAAAAGGCATAATTTTTATTGTATTTTACTTTTTTGAGAAAGAATCTTGCTCTATGCCCTAGGCTGGACCGCAGTGGTACAATCACAGCTCATTGCAGCCTCAACCTCCAGGACTTCAGCAATCTTCCAACCTAATTTTTATTTTATTAAAAAAATGCATTGTTACTGTTACCAAAGCTGGAGTGCAGTGGTGTGATCATAGCTTACTGCAGCCTCGACCTCCTAGGCTCAAGTGATCCTCCAGTCTCAGACTCCCCAGTAGCTGGGATAACAGGTGTGGACTGCAAAGTCCAGCTCACATTATCTTTAGTTTTTATTAGAGACAATGTGCTGCTATGTCGACAAGGCTGGTGGTGATCCTTTTCTCTCAAGCAGTTCTCCCACCTCAGCCTTCCAAAGTGCTGGGATTACAGGTGTGAGCTGCCACACCTGCTGAGGAGGTTAATTTTTAATGACATAAAGGGCTCAAAGCAAATATTAGAAGGAGCCTAAATGGCTATAGAGGTTGACTGGTCAATTGTGATATATCCATATAATAAAACATTAGGCAACCATGAAAAGGATTCAGATAGATCAATAGAAATTGACAGAGATGTCCACAAAATATGAAAATGAGAAGTGATATTCAATTAGCTTATATGTATTTGAAGAATATGGCCAATTATTTCCTGAGATAAGATTATGGGTCTAAAGAGTAAAGGAAATTTTTCACTTCTTCATTTAAAAGTATTTACTATTTTTATAATTTAATAAAAGATTAAGTATATAGATCACCTAATTAGTAAAGACACCTTAACTCTATAAATAGACAGAAAAGACATGGACAGCCCAGCCTTGGTGACTGATGCTTATAAATAGCAGCACTTTGGGAGGGGGCAGTGGGAGAATTGCTTGAGGCCCGGAATCCCAGACCAGACTGGGAAACATAGCAAGACCTCGTCTCTACTAAAAATCAAAACAATTAGCCAGACATGGTGGCATGTGCTTAGTCCCAGTTGCTGAGCTGGAAGGATCACCTGAGCCCAGGAGGTCAAGGCTGCAGTGAGTCGAGAGTGTACCACCATACTCAAGCCTGGGCTACAGAGTGAGACTTGGTCTCCCAAAAAAGGAGGGGGAGCAAAAAAAGAAAGCTAGCTGGGTGGCACGGTAGCTCACACCTGTAATCCCAGCATTTTGGGAGGCTGAGTCAGTTGGATCACTTGAGGTATGGAGTTCAAGACCAGCCTGACAAACATGGAGAAACCCTGTCTCTATTGAAAATACTTAGCCAGGTATGGTGGCACATGCCTGTAATTCCAGCTATTCTGCAGACCGAGGTGAGAGAACGGCTTGAATCCAAGAGAAGGAGGTTGCAGTCAGCAGAGATTGTGCAGTTGCACTCCAGCCTAGGCAACAAGAGTGAGACTTCATCTGAAAAAGAAAGAAAGAAAAAGAAAGCTAATAAGCTAACATAAGAAAATATATATTAAAATGTAACAAAAATAAAGTATTATGAGGTCTTTTATTTATTAAAAATAATCGAAGACTGGTCTGCAGCTCCTACTACTCAGGCCACTGAATGGGTAGGAGCAACCACTGAATGGTCTTAAGCTGTTCTTATGTGGCCTCTTAAACAACATGTAAGATTCATGGAACATAAGCATCAAGTTTCTAAAAATAATAATAATAATAATAATAATAATAATAATAATAATCAAACAAAAAATAACTTGTTATTGTACCCTGTGCCAGCAAAGGTGCAGTGAAATGGGCATTTTCTTTTACTATTAATGATGTTTAAATTGTATACAAGCCTTCCACCAGGGTAAAGCTTGGAACATTTTAAAAAAGAATACAGTGACTCACTGTACTGCCTCCTCCAACTCCTGGCCTCAAGCAATCCTCCCACCTCAGCCTCCCAAAGTGTTGGAATTATAGGCCGACAGCTACCATGCCTGAAAGCTCAGCAGTTTACATCAAGTATAATAAGAATGCTAACATCCTGTGACTCACAGTAATCTCATTTCTGGAAATATCATCTTCATATACAATTCAACCTAAACAAAAGGTCATATGCACAAACAGTGAAAATCTAGGAGTAATATTTTTCTGTTTTAAAAACATATGGAACACTTCACAAATTTGCATGTCATTCTTGCACAGAGGCCATGCCGATCTTTCTATCCTTCCAACTTTAGTATATGTGCTACTGAAGCAAGCATGAGTAATTTAAGATAGAGCGGTTAAGGAAAATAAGGAAGAGCTAATGGGGAATTTAAAAATCTATGGTATTTATAGGCACCTAGTAACAGCTCAGTAAATAGTAGCTGCTACTTTTATTATTTTTATGGTAATTCCACTCAATTAAAAACTGTCATTAAAAATTTCCCACTGTCATGGAACATCATGTATTTAAGAGCATAATTGTAAAAACAGATAGAGGCTGGGTGCGGTGGCTCGCTCTTGTAATCCCAGCACTTTGGGAGGCCAAGACAGGTGGATCACCTGAGGTCAGGGGTTCAAGACCAGTCTGACCAACATGGAGAAACCCCATCTCTACTAAAAACTACAAAATTAGTCAGGGGTGGTGGTGCCTGTAATCCTAGCTACTCAGGAAGCTGAGGCAGGAGAATCACTTGAACCTTGGAGGTGGAGGTTGTGGTGAGCTGAGAGTGCACCATTGCTCTCCAGCCTGGGAGAAAAAGAGCAAAACTCCATCTGGAAAAGAAAAACAAAAGTCCCAGCACAGTGACTCACAGCTGTAATCCCAGCACTTTGGGAGGTTGAGGCCAGGCAGATCACGTGAAGTCAGGAGTTCAAGACCAGTCTGGCCAACATGGTGAAACCCTGTCTCTACAAAAATACAAAAATTAGCTGGGCATGATGGCAGGTACCTGTAATCTTAGCCACTCTTAACCCTGAGAGGTGGAGGTTACAGTGATCTGAGATTGTACCACTGCACTCCAGCCTAGGCAACGGAGCAAGACTGTCTCAAAAACAAAACAAAACAGATACAATTTGTCCCTTGGTATATGGGGGGATTGGTTCCAGCTCCCCAATATCTGTGTATACCAAAATCCATGCAAGCATCTGTAGTCCCAGCTACGTGTGAGGCTGAGGAAGGATGGCTTTAGCCCAGGAGGTTGAGGCTGCAGTGAGCCATAGTTGCACCACTGCACTCCAGTCTGGGCAACCGTGAGAAAGCAGGTTGGCTTTTAAATATAATTTTTCGGTTCACTTGAGAATTTGGTCAGAACTGTGGCATATGAAAATTCTCCATAGAATAATTACCTAATCAAATTAATGCTAGAATTGGGAACAGAAAATGTTTGTTGACTCTTTATTCCTTCACTTGCTGTTACATAAACTATTGCCAGTGGGCACTTACCAAGCAGAAGTGTTATCTCAGAGCTACTCATATGAAAGGTGATGTCTAGGGCCCAGGTGTGTTGAGGTCTCCATGCCTTGGCTATGGGTGAGTGGGACTTACATGTCCATCCATTTTCTGTATTCCAGCTCTGGAAAACTTGGGCTTATCCATCTTGATAAGATGTACTTTAAATTTAACTTGGCAAGAACCGCAAATGGAAGAAAGGTTGTGAAACCACAGGGTAGTACTTGTTCTCAAGGGACTCTTCAGCTTAGGTGCTTCTGTAGAAAAGGAATGATGTTGTCGAAACTCATCACAGATCAGGTGAGGGGCCTCATATCTATAATCCCAGCCCACTGGGAGACTAAGACAGGAGGATCCCGTGAGGCCAAGAGTTTAAGACCAGCCTTGGCAACACAGTGAAACCTCATCTCTACAAAAAAAAAAAAAAATTAGAAAATGAGCTGGGTATGGCAGCACATTCCTATAGTCCTAGCTACCCTGGAGGCTTAAGTGGGAGGATAGTTGAACCCAGGAAGTGGAAGCTGCTGTGTACAATGATCTCACCACTACACTCCAGCCTGGGTGACAGAGTGAGACCGTGTCTACACACACACACCCCTCAGTCTGCTTAGCCTTGACTAATGAAAAGGGTCTTCCAGTTACAGAAGAGGTGTGCTCTTTTCTAGGACAGGAAGGGACCCGCAAGCATGTTCACAGCCTTTCCTCATCCTCTGCTTAGTTTTCCAAGAATCTTCAAGGGAGTCCCGAGGGAAAGGACATAAATCTTCTGGTTACCAGAGGAGAAATATGCCTCCTTTGTCAATTAATAAATGGAACACCTGCCGTGAAAACCAGGAAGTTCTGCTAAGATGAACCACTCCCTACGACACTGACCTATGCAGGAAACATGAGAAACTGGAGTTTGTGGACCAATAATATTGAAGGTCACATTCCAGATTGTGGAGATCTCACCAAAGTGCAGCCTTTCCACAAGGCACTGCCAAATAACAGCTGGCTGTCTCCACGGGGCACTGCCGTATCTCTGGCTCTCACTTCCCCAGGAGATGCTCTATTCCAGCTTTCTCTTGCATTTTGTATTCTGTAGTTCCTGGGGTAAGACCTCACAACGTAGCAGACTGCTGAGTCAATGCTCATCTACAGATCTGACTTCAGATTCTAGCAGGACTCTTTCAGTTTGAGAAATTAAAGAGGAGAAAAAATGGACCCAGCCTGGCACTGGCCAGCTTAGCAGTCCGAAGATAGAAGCTGCTCAAAATGAGTACAGTGCTTCTGACTTTCTGAGTCTGCCCTTGCTCCTAGGGCTCTTGGGTTGAGATTTATTTCTCCTTGTTGAAGAAATGGTTTGCTAGAATATAAAAAATTTAAGGAAGAAAAAAATATAAAAATATCATTTTCTCCTAAAGAGCACTCAAAAGTATACTCCCACCAGTGCTGGATCTATTTATCTCTTTTTTTTTTTTTTTTCTGAGATCGGGTCTCACTCTGTTACCAAGACTGGAGCACAGTGGTGAGATCACAGCTCACAGCAGCTTTCAACTCCTGGGCTCAAGCAATCCTCCCACTCCAGCCTCCCAAGTAGCTGGGATTACAGGTGCAGGCCACCGTGCCTAATTTTTTAAATTTTTTGTAGAGAAGGCCACTATGTGGCCTAGGCTGGTCTTGAACTACTAGATCAAACTAATCCTCCTGCCTTGACCCCCAAAGTGCTGGAATTATAGGCTTTAGCCACCACACCCAGTCTCTCTCTCTATATATATATATATATGCATACACACACACACACACACACACACACACACACACACACACACACATATATATATACATATACACATATATAAAATCTTGTATATTAAATGTTTCTTCTTAAATTGCCTCCTACCCACCCATCCGCAGGGAGAGCAAACACAGGTCTCAGCAGATCAGGCAACCTACATGAAGAAAGGAGGCTGGAGTAATGCCAGAGACCAGGAGGAACTGGAGCAAATGGCAAGGTATTCACTTCAAAGGTTTTTCAACATTGTGATGGTCAAACGAAACACAGAAACGGGAAGCCCAGTTCAGTCACCAGCAGCCAACATGGGATATCTGGTCTACATGCTACAGGGCAAACTGTTTAGGATGAATGACCTTGTCTCCACCACCCCGTTCTTCAAGTCCCTCGTGCCCGGTAGTCCCTACACTCTGCTGACATGACCCACATTCACAGGACTCTCCTAACACCTTTGCTTGTTTAGTCTTTTTTCCCCAATGACTATTTCCTTTTTTGGATAGAGTTCACCTCTGTCACACAGGCTTGAAGTAAAGTGAGGTGATTATGACTCACTGCAGATTCCATCTCCTGGGCTCAAGTGATCTTGCCTCCCAAGTAGTTGGGATTACAAGCATGTACCACCATACCTAGCTAAGTTTGTTATGATGATGATGATTATTTTGAGATGGAGTCTCACTCTATCATCCAGACTGGAGTGCAGTGGCATGATGTAGGCTTGCTGCCAACCTCCGCCTCCTGGATTCAAGTAATTCTCCTGCCTCAGCCTCCTGAGTAGCTGGGATTACAGGCATGCACCAGCAAGCCCAGCTAATTTTTGTGTTTTAGTAGAGATGGGGTTTCACCATGTTGGCCGGGATGGTCTCAATCCCTTGACCTTGTGTTTTGCCCGCCTCGGCTTCCCAACGTGCTGGGATTACAGGCATGAGCTGCCGTGCCTGGGTAACTTTTTTTATTATAAACTACTGAGCCTCACATGTATGCTTATGTCAATGCAAAATAGACTAATACAGCAATCGTATGCCAACACTTACCAGTCTGTGACAGTGACAGTAGTACAGAGTGGGACTGAAATGCTCCCAAGGGGCTTCTTGTTGCATCATAGAGAATGGGGTGAGACACCTCGGCTGAGGCTAAAGATGAGCAAAGATGAGAGTCAAAGAGTGATGATGAGGGTAGGGGAAGGTTTCCTGAAGAAGGACACCAGTAAAGTCCCCTAAGAAAACTGACACTCCATGTGGCTGGAGGGTAGGGATATGGGGAGGGTGGTGCAGGATAAAACTGGAAAGGTAAGCCGAGGCCAGCTCTTACCAGGCCCTGTAGCCAAATTAGCTTGGATTTTATCTTAAAGGCAATGGGCAGTCACCAGCAGGTTTTAATCAAGAACCATTTTGACCCAAATTTGCCTTTTAGAAAAATTCCTCTGGCTTCAGTGAACAGGCTGAAGTGAGCAAACCTAGAAGTCAGGAAGACAATTGGAGGCCTTCACAATAAACCAGTACCAAAGAAAACAGGGCCAGGCATGGTGGCTGCTGCCTATAATCTCAAAACTTTAGAAGTCTAAGGTGGGTGAATGTCTTGAGCCCAGGAGTTTAAGACCAGCCTGAGCAATGTGGTGAAACCACATCTCTACAAAACACAAAATATTAGTTGAGTGTGGTGGCTCATACCTGTGGTCATACCTCAGCTACCCCAGAGGCCGAGGCAGGAGGATAGCTTAAGCCCAGGAGGTTGAGACTGTAGTGAGCCAAGATCACACCGCTGTGCTCCAGCCTGGGCAACAGAGGGAGGCTGTCTCAAAAAGAAAAAGAATCCCATTCTTCACCTATTAGTGCCCCAATGTTCTCCTGAGAACCTTGGTGATGCAGTGAATTCAACTGTCATTGTAATTCAGCAGTTCACACATTTAAGTTTGTGTTTGATTTTCAATAATATCAACCCTGTGGAAATAGGAAATAAGGAACTGTGTCTGGGCTCTCATGGAAGCTCCCTGGATCTTAGACCATGACTTACGCTAAGACTTGAGCTTTGTGTTTTTCTCTCTGTGAGTGCTCAAGTGCAGCAGTCCCCAGTTTTTTTGACACCAGGGACCAATATTATGGAAGACAATTTTTCCACAGACTGGGGGCAGGGGGTCAGTTTTGGAATATTTCAAGCACATTACATTTATTGTGCACTTTGTAATTATTACATTGTAGTATATAATAATTATATAACTCACCATAATGTTCAATCAGTGGGAGTCCTGAGCTTGTTAGTTTTCCTGCAACTAGATGGTCCCATCTGGGGGTGATGAAAGGTAGTGATAGATTATCAAGCATTCGATTCTCATAAGGACAGAGCAAGGCAGAACCCATGCATGCACGGTTACACAACAGGGTTCCTGCTCCTATGAGAATCTAATGCTGCCACCGACCTGACAGGAGGTGGAGATCAGGCGGCAAAGAGGGGAGTGGCCGTAAATACAGATGAAGCTTTGCTCGCCCACCTGCTCCTCACCTCCTGCTGTGTGGCCAAGTACAGGCCTGTGATTCAGGGATTAGGTGCCCCTGCTCCACCGCATCCAAAAGGACCCTCCCCACACCAGTCTTCATAGTGGTCAAGTACAGAAGCCACTTAGCTCCTAAGGCCTGTGTCTCAGCTGGCATTTCATCACAATCAACAGTAAGTGGTAGCTTGAAACATTATGAGGTCACTTCCTAAAAATCACCAGCATTCCATTTCCCATTGACAAGGAGCTCAACGCTGCCCCTTGGATAACCAAACCTATGCCCAGATCCCATTTGTATGGGTCTTTCTCCCAGAACCTTTCCTAGCATCAGTTCTGTATTTGTCAGAGTCCAATCAAAAGACATAAATCACCAAAGGTTTAAAGTGGTAAAATTTAAAATAAAAAAATTAATTATATAACAAGGGAAGACCATATGAGAGATTGGCTACAAAAGTAAAGAGAACTCTAGAGAACATAGGGCTAGCAGAGGCCAGACATGGTGGCTCATGCTTACAATTCCAGCAATTCGGGAAACCAAGGCAGGAGGACTGCTTGAGGCCAGCAGTTTGAGACCAGCCTTGGAAACACAGTGAGACCCTGGCTCTACAAAAAAAAAAAAAAGCCAGGTGTGGTGGCACACACTTGTAGTCTTAGTCACTTGGGAGGCTGAGGTGAAAATATTGCTTCAGCCCAGAAGGTTAAGGCTGCGGTGAGCCATGATTTCACCACTGCACTTTAGACTGGGCAAAAGAGAGAGACCCTGCCTCAAAAAAAAACAAAGTATAGGGCCAGCTGTTAGAATGAGCAGTAACTTCCTACTGTCCCTACCCTGAGATAGAGTGACCAAGGAAGGGATTCCCCACTAAGGCTGAGATCCAGGCCTCCTTGGAGAGGGCACAGTCATGGGTAATTCGATGGCAGAATTGCTGCATTACCACATGGTGGAACATGCTAGCAATATGCCCTCTGGAATTTGCTGAAAATCCACCATCTAGGGTGCTAGCTTAACCTATTAGTAAACAGTTGTCTCACTACAAAACCACCCAGGCAAATGCAGAGAAACTGCTGGTCACTGCGTGCTGCTAAGCACCATGCAGGGCAGGGGCCTGGTGCTGGAAAAGTTCAGTGCCTGTGAAGATGTGCACACAACTAGAAAGAAAAGCCTCTTATAATGCCCCTCTAGCACCATGTACTGACAACACTTAAGAATGCACCAGTTGACAGAGGAAGCATTTAAGGAACCCACCTCTATGTTTGCAGAGCAGGCAGTGAAGGGTGAATTTGGAACTGAGGAGCAGTCATTGGATGAATAGCTGGTATGTGACACATTTCCATCTACCAAAGAAGGAAGGGAAGAGAGAAAAATGAGAAAAAAAACAGGCATGGTGGTTCACACCTGTAATTGCAGCAGTTTGAAAGGCCAAGGCAGGTGAATCACTTAGGTCCAGGAGTTTGAAATCAGCCTGGGTGACAGAGAAACCTTGTCTCCACTAAAAATAAAAAAAAAATTAGCTGAATATGGTGGCGTGTGCTGTAGTCCGAACTTCTCAAGAGACTCCTGGGTTCAAGCAGTTCACCTGCCTCAGCCTCCCAAGTGGTGGGGATTATAAGTATGCACCACCATGCTCAGCTAACTTTTTTATTTTTAGTAAAGACAAGAATTCACCATGTTGGCCACATCAGTCTCAAACTCCTGACCTTGTGATCTACCCACCTCAGCCTCCCAAAAGCTTCTGCTCTGTCTTTGCCCAGTTAATCTAAGAAAACTAAGCTAAAATACCAAAATGAAGTGAAGTGGTGTGGCTACTATACTCAAAAGACTTGAAATTCCCTTCACCCAAAAATAACTATCTGGAAGCCAAGAATGACTATCTGGAAATCAGCATCCTCAGAGTACATTTCGGAGGCAAACTAGAATATGTCAGTGTCAACTATGAAAGTCCAGAGCCTTTGATTGAGTAAAACTACGTGCAGCAAAACCATGGGCTCCATGCATGATTGGTATTGTAAAAGAAGCCACAGGGAGTGGAATTAAATATGACACCCTCGGCCGGGCACAGTGGCTCACACCTGTAATCCCAACACTTTGTGAAGCCCAGGTGGGCAGATTGTTTGAGGTCAGGAGTTTGAGAGCAGCCTGGCCAATATAGTAAAACCTCGTCTCTACTAAAACTATAAAAATTAGCCAGGCATGGTGGCAGGTGCCTGTGATCCCAGCTACTTGGGAGGCTGAGGCAGGAGAATCACTTGAATCCAGGAGGCAAAGGTTGCAGTGAGCTGAGATCACACCACTACACTCCAGAACAAAATTCCATCCGCAAAGTTTCTTCTAAACTCAATTTAAGGCACCATGTATCACAAACCAGATAGCAGGAGATTAAATAAATTTTAGCCTTTTTCACACCATCCAATTACATCTTGGTCAGTTCATAAACATGTTTCGGCAAATGCTGGAGGAGTTTTTCTCTTTAGGAGTCCTCTCTCACTTTACCCTGCTTAACAAAAGACTTCACACACAAAGAGAATGGAGACAGTCCCGCTTCAGGACCTGCTACACGGAGAGAACCGACTGTCCCAAAAAGAGAGGGCTCCACACCCCTCTGACAACTCCACAATAGACCAGCTACAAGACAAATGCCTGAAGTAAGGAAGTCCATTAAGAAAATGAACAGTTGGTGAGATCAAGACTTCTGACCCAAAGGGCCTGCAGCTGGTCTGATGATTCATCAAAAAGTCTGAATTTAAATGGAGACATATTGGACTGTGACATATAATAAAAGAACTGAAGCAGCAAAGTGTCTTGATTTGGGTTTCCTTTCCACTGTATACAGCTCCAATGAACAGAGAAGTGAGCATGACTGTGGTACTCCTGACACATCTGGGATAGTTCCCATCCACAGTGGTCACCCTTTGGGATTATCCACACATTGCAGGGTCATTGTCCATCTATGCTAACCTAGAAATGTCCAGACAGAAGCTTCTGTTTAGAGACTGGAGAGAAAAACGTCAAACCCGAAAGCCCATGAACTGTCTCAGCCAGGGGGACACATGAACTAAACACTACAGAATCTGACATCCGAAGCCTAATTTCAGGTGGACCTCTAAAGCTTTATGATTATGAGTAATCAGCTTACTTTCTCTAGGCTCTGTGATTCTCACATCAATAAACAGAAAAGCAGACTGAATAGTCTCCCATATCAGTTCCAATCTTAACGTCCTCTGGCTTTATGATTAAAGAGTGATACTAATTAACAAGGTTGAAACTGTGGCTTAACCCCAATAGGAGCCTGCTGGGATTATGCTAAGCAAAACCAGTCCACATAGACAGAGCCATTCTGACCACATCCCTCCCTGTGCCAGCTATCATACAGATATGCACCGCTGGTATGAGAAGTCCCTTCCACGGAAGACTGACTGATTCAATAATAGGCTGATTTATTTATTCAAACAACAAATATTTTCTGAGCACCTTCTAGAGATTTAGGGTTACAACAGAACAAAACAGACAAAATCCCTTCCCTTACTTACATTATAGTGAAGGAGGAGGGGCAGTCAGACATCAATTAGGAAATATAATTAAGGATATATTTTATGTCAGGGTGGCTGGAAAAATATTAAGGGAAATATTAGGGAAGTATAGAATATCGTCTCAAACCTTTGGGAAGCTGAAAAGTTTTGATGAGCCAGGCTGAAGACAGCCAGTTCTTACATTCGAGCTTTAAGTCATAGGTGAAGATTCAGATAATAAAAGCTTCCCTGGTTAAGTCTCTTACCCCACATTCCTTTTTCTCTGCTCTGTTTCCTCATGTAAACTTCATGCTAGCTGCTCCTCTATGGGGGAGGTTGAAAAGAATGACTTCTTAATGGTGTTTATTCTGGACCTCAGAACCAAAAGTTTTTATCATTCTTAAAACCACTCTGTTAACCATGTTAATTATCCACAAGCATGTTAACTTAAAACCTGTTACTACTTCTATACTGACTAAATGCGAGAATGAACAAGGAGTCAGTCAGTTAGCTGCAATCACTCTCTAAAAGCTGATGACACCCTTGCCCAACTTACACTGTATTCTGTATGTAAGGACATATTTTATTCATCTGATACTTACACTAAATAAATGTTTGTTTAATAACTTAAACTAAATGTGAATTGTAAGTATAAAGAAGTCACGATGAGAGGGAAACAAAAGGCCCAAATTAATCAAATTAATCTCTTCTTAGGGAAGACACCGAATTTGTGTCTGCAGATTATCATCTTTCCTTTTAATAACAAATTTAATTTGATTGCCCACTTGAATGATGCTTTCCAGCCTTGGGATTCCCTATCAGGAGGGACTTCTGAAAGGAATGCCTTCCCGTAGCTCTTCCACACACAGATCATTCGCATGTCCTTCAAAGTTTTGGTCTTCAAAACCATCTTCAAAGATCTTCAAAGATTAAACTTTGTTTTTCAATATCCTTAAACAGAAGAGAAAGAAAGAAAATCATTATAGACAATAAAGAACATAACCTAAGCTGGTGTGCAGTGGCATGATCTCGATTCCTTGCAGTCTCTGCCTCTCGGGTTCAAGCAACTCTCCTGCCTCAGTAGCTGCGATTACAGGTGCCTGCCAGCATGCCTGTCTAATTTTTGTATATATTTAGTAGAGACAGGGCTTAACTATGTTGGCCAGGCTGGTCTCCAACTCCTGACCTCAGCTGACCCACCCACCTTGGCCTCC
Source organism: Saguinus oedipus (assembly GCA_031835075.1). NCBI lineage: Eukaryota > Metazoa > Chordata > Mammalia > Primates > Cebidae > Saguinus > Saguinus oedipus. The sequence goes on from CM063170.1 coordinate 66,701,629, forward strand.
CAAAGTGCTAAAATTACAGGCATGAGCCAATGTGCCCCATCATAAACACTATTTGGAAGCAGCTATCTGCTGTGACTGTAATAACCCTCCTCCATTGGCTGCCTTACAGTAGTGCATTTCAGACTACACTTTCATCTGCACTGCAGCCATGAGATCAGTGTTCCTTACCCCTTCAACCTCATGAGCATGCTATTTAATAGGAATTAACTTTCCACACAGAATTCATGGAATGGGAATGAAAAATAGTAAGCAGAGACTGCTTTAGATTAAAAGAGGCATAACAACGAAAGTTAACACATGAAGACTGTTTAAAGCCAGATTTAAAACAACTTTTTTTCAGATAATGAGGAAATGTGATACTATTCAGATAAGAGTAAGGAAACTCGACAAAGGGCTACATATGAGCTGACACCAAGAAATCATTGCTAAATTTGTCAGATATGATAAGAGAGTGGCTTTCGGGGATGCACACTGAACAGAGAAAATGATGTGATGACTGCGATTTACTTTATAATATTCCTGCAAAGGGAGGTAAAGGAATAGCAGAACAAAATGTGGACAATCTTAATGATCACAGAAATTGAGGAATGGGTATTTTAGTGTTCATTGTACTATTTTCTCTACTTTTGAATAGGTATAAAAACTCTAATTTTAAAATGTAAAACAAAAAATGGTCAGGAGCAGTGGCTCACTCCTATAATTCCAGCACTTTGGGAGGCCGAGGCAGTTGGATCACTTGGGTCAGGAGTTAAGAGACCAACCTGGCCAACATGGTGAAACCCTGTCTCTACCAAAAATACACACACACACAAAAATTAGCTAAATGTGGTGACAGGTACCTGTAATCCCAGCTATTCAGGAGGCTGAGGCAAGAGAATCACTTGCACCCAGCAGGAAGAGGCTACAGTGAGCCAAGATCATGCCACTAGACTCCAGCCTGGGCAACAGAGTGAGAATCTGCTTCAAAAAAAAAAAAAATACCCAAAACAAAAACAAAAATAAAGTAAAACTTAATTTACTATTCCCTGCTCTGAAGCCACATCCAAACAGAATTCTAAAAAGAAAGATTCTAGCAATTCACATGGTGCTATTTATATAGAGAACTCCCTTGCACCTTTGTATGTAAATTTAAATATTTTGCAACCCGATGGCTGGGAGTGGTTCAAAGCTGGGCATGGTAACACATGCCTGTAGCCCCACCCACTTAGGACACTGAGGCAGGAGAATAACATGAGCCCAAAAGTTCTAGTCACACCCAGACAACATAACAAGACCTGGTTTCTTTACAAAGAAATGGGGAGCTGTGAGTGAGCTCATTGATGAATTATTTTGGTGATATCAACAAGTGCTATCAAAACACTACTATAAAATCCAAACTTACATCTACTGCCAGATTTTTCTCCCTACTTCTGGACTCATTTATCCAGTTGCCTCCTCTACCTCCACACCTCAACTTGAAAGAAATTAATTTCTTTGATCTTAGATTGGCTTTCCTCTTTAACATCTAAGATTTGTATTAAATTCTTACTTCGTGTTATTAGCACCAAATCTGAAAGGATCTAGTATAGAAACTCTTTGGAATAAGAAACACACGAAATAGTTATGATATCTGTAAAAAGAAATATGCCCATAAACAAACAACAGTAAAAAAATTAGAGGCTTTCAGTCACACTAAAGAATGATGTTAAATAAAATTATTCTGCCAATTCAACAAGAAACTATATAAACCTAATTCTAATAAGCTTTCTATAAAATAAAAAAGAACCAATTGTCAGATCTGAGAGTAGAAAGTGGAAGTTTTAGAAAGAGGTGAAGTCAACTGCAGAATGTGCCCATCACATATCATAAAGGCTGCCCCAATCACACCCATCCCTTTTATTCCACCTAGTATCACCTGAGGTCAGGAGTTCAAGACCAGCCTGGCCAACATAGAAAAATTCCTTCTCTACTAATAATACAAAAATTAGTCTTGTATGGTGGTGGGCGACTGTGAGGCAGGAGAACTGCCTGAACCCAAGAGCCAGTGAGCCAAAATCACACCATAGCACTCCAACCTGGGTGACAAGAGTGAAAACTGTCTCAAGAAAAAGAAAAACAAACTCCTTTGGGAAGGCTTTCTTCATAGACATCGTCAACATGAGACTGGAAAAAAGGGTATGGAATCATCACCGGACCTTTGGCTTTTACAGCTTGAGATATAAGGATGAAAAGAAAAAGGGATATCATTTAAACACAATTTACAGGAAAGAATAATTATCGAATCTGTATTGCTCTTTGACTCTTTGCTTGAAACAGAGTTTCACTCTTGTCACCCAGGCTGGAGTGCAGTGGCATGATCTCGGCTCACTGCAAGCTCCATTTCTCAGGTTCAAATGATTCTCCTGCCTCAGCCTGCTGAGTAGCTGGGATACAGGAGCCTGCCACCACCCCCAGCTAAGTTTTGTACTTTTTGTAGAGACAGAGTTTCACCATTTTGGCCAGGCTTGTCTCCATCCCCTGACCTCCGATGATCCTCTCATCTCAGCCTCCCAAAGTACTGGGATTAGAGGGATGAGACACTGAGCTGCCTGAGCACTTTCTTATGTTATTAAATAGCCTAACCCAGGTGGGGGCAGTGGCTCACCCCTGTAATCCCAACAACTTTGAAAGACAAGGTCAGAAGGTTGCTTCAACCTACGAGTTCAAGAGCGGCCTGGGCAACATAGCTAGACCACCCCTCATCTCTACAAAAATTAGACCAGGTGTGCACCGCACCTAGCTAATTTTTATATCTTTTGTAGAGACAGCGTTTCATCATGTTGCCCAGGCTGGTCTCAAACTCCTAAGCCCAAGGCATCCTCCCACCTCGGCCCTCAAAGTGCTGGGATTACAGGGCCCGGGGAGCCTCATGTTTTCTTTAAGCAGTCTCCTACTCTTGCACACTTGGATAGTTTTCTTTTTGTTCTTTCAGGCAGGGTTTACCTCAGTCTCACAGGTTGGATTTCTGTGGTGGGATCATAGCTCATTGCAGCCTTGAACGCTGGGGTTCAAGTAGCTGGGAGGCTGAGGTGGGACTACAGATACAGGGTCACACCATGTTGCCCAGGCTGCTCTTGAACTCCTGGACTGAAGGGATCCCCCTACCTCAGCCACACCTGGACAGTTTTCTATTTTTGACCTACATAAACACTGTACCGGGTCAGAGTTTGTCAACTGCCCTTTTCCAGCCAGCAACACACAGGATCTAGCTGAGACATTGCAGTTACCAGGCTTCACTCTGAGGAGAAGACAACACATCTCCAGGCCCTGCACTGTCCCTGTGACTTCCCTGAAAACCCACCCTTGTGACATCACAGAGCCCCCCTCAGATGGAGCCAATCGGAACTCTAAAAGAAAATGTCAGCTGCATGCCAGTCAGATGTGGGCATTGTTCATGTTTCAAAAGCTAACACTGGCATGACTGACTTAGTGTTGGACCCAGAAAAATTAAAAAGTGAAAGATAAAAATATGTAAAATAGGCTGAGTACAATGGCTCACGCCTGTAATTCCAACACTTTCAGAGACCGAGGCAGGTAAATCACAAACTCGGGATTTTGAGACCAGCCTGGCCAATAAGGAGGCTGAGGAAGGAGAACTGCTTGAACCCAGGAGGCAGAGAGTGCAGCCAGCCAACATCACGCCACTGCACTCCAGGCTGGGTGACAAGAGTGAAAACTTTGTCTCAGAAAACAAAAATCCTTTGGGAAGTCCTTCTATATAAAGATCTTCAACATGAGACTGGAATAAAAGTACAAGATCATCCTGGACCTTTGGCTGTTACAGCTTGAGCTGTAACTGAAAAAAAAAGGGATATCATTTAAGTACAATTTGTAGAAAAGAATAATTATTCAATCTGTATTGCTCTTTATTTATTTACTTTTTTTGACGAAGTCTTGCTGTGTTGCCAGGTGGGAGTACAATGGCACAATCTCAGCTCACTGCAACCTCCATCTCCCATGTTCAAACAATTCTCCCGCCTCAGCCTCCTGAGTATTTGGGACTACAGGTGCCTGCCACCATGCCCAGCTAATTTTTGTACAGTCAGTAGAGACGGGATTTCACCATGTTGGCTAAAATGCTCTTGATCTCCTGTCCTCATGATCCATCCACCTTGGCCTCCCAAAGTGCTAGAATTACAGGCATGAGCCACCATGCCCTGCATTGCTCTTTAACTTTTATACTTTGTTCTTTACTTCTGTTATTGTAATGGAGTCCAAAAAATAGTATGGAAAAAAAAAAGAACCTCCAAAGTGCTAATATTCTGATGATCAAAGTCTACAGTAAAATATCCCATTACAGCTGTGCACGGTGACTCACACCTGTAATCCAGCACTTTGGGAGGCTGAGGTCAGTGAATCACGTGAGATCAGTAGTTCGAGACCATCCTTGCCAACATGGGAAAACCCATCTCTACTAAAAATACAAAAACTACCTATGTGTGGAGGCAGGTGCCTGCAATCCCAGCTTCTCGGGAAGCTGAGGCAGGAGAATCACCTGAACCGAAGAGGCAGAGGTTGCAGTGAGCCAAGATCATGCCATTGCACTCCAGCATGGGGGATGGGAGGGAAACTCCAGCTCAAAAAAAATTTAAATAAAATAGAGAAAGAAAAATAAAGAAATAATCCCATTATTTAAACCAATGTAGATACAGCCAGACTTTCTACAACAGTCTGACCCAAATTTATAAGGCCAGAAAAACATAACATCTAATGTTATTTAATATATACAGTACTAATTGGAAAATGTGATATTTTCCAAACATAAACATTAGTGTAACCTTATTGAACTTATAAAAATAATTTGTTTAACTAATAGAAACAGAAGATTCTTCTGAACTGCAACATTTCCACTAGCATTTATTTACTCAAGATTGAAATAATACAACATCTATACAAAGTCAAGAGCTGGGATGGGCACTGTGGCTGATACTTGTAATCCCAGCACTTTCGGAGGCCGAGGTGGTCAGATCACCTGAGGTCTGGAGTTCGAGACCAGCCTAACCAACATGGAAAAATCCCGTCTTTACTTAAAAAAAAAAAAAAAAATTAGCTAGACATGGTGGTGTACACCTGTAATCCCAGCTACTTGGGAGACTGAGGCAGGAGAATTGCTTGATCCCAGGAGGAGGAGGTTGTGGTGAAGTGAGATCAAGCCATTGCACTCCAGCCTCGGCAAGAAAAGTGAAATTACGTCTCAAAAAAAAAAGAAAAAATTCAAGAGCTAGTCATTGAACAGGCTCACACCTATAACCCCAGCACTTTGCAAGACCTAGGTGGGTGGATCACCTGAGGTCAGGAGTTTGAGACCAGCCTGGACAACATGGTGAAATCCCATGTCTACTAAAAATACAAAAATTAGCCCGGCATGGTGGCACTTACCTGTAGTCCCAACTACTACGGACACTGAGGCAGGAGGATTGCTTGAACCTGAGAAATGGACATTGCAGTGAGCTGAGATCATGCCACTGCCCTCTACCCTGGGTGACAGAGCAAGACTCTCTCAAAGAAACAAAAAATGTCAAGAGCATGGGAAGTAGTAAAATTAAACATAATCAACAATCTCCCATAAGAATAGCTCCATTTTTTGCTATCATTATGTGTTAAAGTCTATTTGCTAAACATTGACATTTGTATTAATGTTTCAAGTGCACCATATAACACATTAGTGCTGAGTGAAGTTTAATATCCTTTGCTGTACACTAAACTTGAGTATCATACTTACAGATCAAAACAAAAGTACCTTTCCCTAAGGTAATTACCACTAATGCTGCTTTAAAATGATAAAATGTGAAGATTTTTTATAATGTCACAACAGCTGCAAATTATTTTCTTTAAACAAAATAATCTAATAAATCACCATCACAAAAAGCCCCACAACATAATCTATTTCATCTTATAAAAAGCACTCACATTAATAAAACTGTTGGAGTCAATTTATAAAACTTTAATAGCAAATTATTTTTACTTAGAATAGTACTAAATTAACAATACAATAAAAACATAGGCCAGGTGTGGTGGCTCATACCTGTATCCCAGCACTTTGGTAGGCTCAAGGCAAATGGATCACTTGAGGTCACAAGTTCCAGATCAGCCTTGCCGACATGGGGAAGCCCCACGTCTACTAAAAATACAAAAATCAGGCAGGCATGGTGGTGGACACCTGTAATCCCACCTATTCGAGAAGCTGAGGTAGAAGAATCACTTGAACCTGGGAGGCGAAGGTTGCAGCGAGCCGAGATCGTGCCGTTGCATTCCAGAATGGGTGACAAGTGCAAAACTCCAGCTCAAAAAACAAAATCCCTTTACTTTGAGCCAATGTAGATACAGCCAGACTTTCTACAACAATCTGAACCACATCATAAAGCCAGAAAAACACATCAGCTAATATTATGTAATACATATAGTACTAGATGGAAAAGGTAATATTTTCAAAACATAAACATCAGTGTAACCTTAGTGGACTTGTAAAAACACTTATGGAAAAGGTAATATTTTCAAAACATAAACATCAGTGTAACCTTACTGGACTTGTAAACACACTGGAGTTATAAACATAATTTTTTAAAGTAACAGAAACAGAAGATTCTCCTGAACTACAATATTTGAGCTAGCATTTATTTACTCAACATTAAAATAATACAACAGGTATAAAAAGTCAAGAACTGGGTGGGGTGTGGTGGTTCACAACTGTAGTCTCAGCACTTTGGGAGGTCGAGGCAGGAAGATCACCTGAGGTCAGGAGTTCAAGACCAGCCTGACCAACATTAAAAACCCTTGTCTCTACTATAAAGGCAAACTTAGCTGGGCATGATGGCACATACCTGTTATCCCAGCTACTCGGGAGGCTGAGAGAGGAGAATTGTTGGAACCTAGGAGGCGGAGGTTGCCATGAGCCAAGATCGCACCATTGCACTCCAGCCTGGGCAACGAGAGTGAAACTTAATCTCAAAAAATAAATAAATAAATAAATAAAATGAAAGTCAATCACTGGCCAAATGTGGGTGGCTCACACCTGTAAGCCCAGAATTTTGGGAGGCCAGGGCAGGTGGATCATTCGAGGACAGGAGTCTCAGAGCCAACGTGGTGAAACCTCATCTCTATTACCTACACAGAAATTAACTGGGCATGATAGCAGGTGTCTGTAATCCCAGATTCTTGGGAGGCTGAGGCAGGTGGATCACTTAAGGTTAAGAGCTCAAGACCAGCCTGGCCAACAGGGTGAAACCCCACCTCTACTATACAAAAATTAGATGGGCACGGTTGTTTGTGCCTGTAATCAAAGCTACATGGGAGGCGGAGGCAGGAGAACTGCTTGAACCCAGGAAGTGGAGGTTGCAGTGAGCTGAGATCACACCACTGCACTCCAGGATGGGTAACAGAGCAAAACTCCATCTCAAAAAAAAAAAAAAAAGAATAAGAAAGAAAACATTTGCTATGGGGAGACCAGAAATACGATCCGCTGGCAATCCTTCCATTTTTGGAAATCTAAACAGTGTGAGTCCATTCTGATTTGTCCTTCTCCACTCCAGAAACAAAACCAGCAACCAAATCCATTCTATTTCTTTCAAAACACATCTAACAATTAAGAGATGATATGCATGGCTCCATACTCTAAAAGGAAACCTTACATCCTGGGTATCACAGACAGTTGATGAATGCTTGTTCATTTGACTGATGTAGACTTCAATAATAAACTGTTCAATGCACTATGCCAGATAAATATTGCATCTCAGAAGTAGAACAAATACTGTTATTTTAGTTATCTCTACACATAAATGCAATATTGACACATATTTATAATGGGTTAATACAAACAAACTCAGTTAATTGTTCTAGAGAGTAATAGAATTTGGACAACATGAATTCTCCTGTCCTGGCACATAATTAGTAGTTAGAGGCATTTTATTTCACGTGAAAAGTACCATTAAAAAATCAATGGTAAGCATTAAATAATTATTGCACACGATCTCATCTGAGGTAATACTGTAAACGTACATCCTGAAGCTGGTTTATCAAGTTGTAAATCTTCACGTGTAGAATTAATAAGTTCATGTCTGAAAGGTGAGAATAAACATTTAATATTCACTATGCAATATTCAGCAAAGTAATATCCACTAGTACATATTTAACATTTAATCATCAAGGGTGGCTTTGAAAAGAAAAGACAGGCTGGGGGCAGTGGCTCACACGTGTCATCCCAACACTTTGAAAGACCGAGGCAGGCAGATCACGGGTTGAATGTGAGACCAGCCTGGCCAACATGGTGAAACCCCGTCTCTATTAAAAACACAAAATTTAGCCTGGAGTGGTGGCAGGTGCCTGTAATCGCAGCTACTCAGGAGGCTGAGGCAGGAGAATTGCATGAACCCTGAAGCAGAGGTTGCAGTGAGCCAAGATCATACCACTGCACTCCAGCCGGGGTGACAGAGCAAGACTCTGTCTCAGGGGGAAAAAAAAAATTAAGGAAAGGTCATCTGAATGCTTGAGCACAACTAAATCTACAGAATAACAAAACAAAATAACAATTGCAAATTGTCTCATCAGGGGTTTCATGGAGCATGTGTCCTCACAAGTAAAGTGGTAACTTGGCAACATACAGCTCTTTTGAAGCATACTACAAATATCTTTAATGGGATCCTTTAATATCACATTGTATTCAAGGCTATCTCCCGCTAAACATCTATAAATACAATCATATATTCCCTCATATGCTTTAAAAGTCTCAGGCCTAAAAACAAGACATGGATACTATTTTCTTTCACCTACCAAAGAAGGAAGGGAAGAGACAAAAGAGAGAGATAACCAGGTATGGTGGTTCATACCTGTAATCCCAGCAGTTTGGGAGGCCAAGGCAGGTGGATCACTTGGGTCCAGGAGTTTGAAACCAGACTGGGAAACATAGTGAAACACTGCCTCTACTAAAAATACAAAAATTAGCTGAGTGTGGTGGCATGTGAAGGTAGTCCCAACTTCACAAGAGGCGGACGTAAAAGGATCATGAGGGTCTGGGAGTTCGAGGCTGCAGTGAGCCATGATGACACCACTGCATTCCTGCCAGGGTGACACACTGAGATCTTGCCTCAAAAGAAGAAATGATGTTGAAAAGGTAGAAACTGGAACCCACATACATTACTGGTGGGAACATAAAATAGTTTAACCACTTTGTCTGGGTGTTTTTCTTGTCATTTTAATTTTATTTTTTTAAATAAAGACAGGGTCTTGCTATCTTGCCCAGACTTTTTTTTTTTAACTCATAGGTTCATGTGATCCTCACACCTCAGCCTCTCATGTAGCTGGGATTACAGATGTGAGTCACCACACCTGACTGGTATAACCATTTTGGAAAACAGTTTCTCAAAAGCCTAAATGTACAGTATCACAGAATGCAACCATTTCTCTCCTAGGCATATATCCCAGAGAAATAAAAATATATGTCCACACAAAAACTTGTACATGAATCTTCAGAGCAGTATGATTCATAATGGCCAATACATGAAAACAACCCAAATGTTCATCAAGTGATGAACAGATAAATACAATGTAGTGTGACTCTACCATAGAGTATATTGTTCAGCCATAGAAGGAAAGAAATACTGACATGTGCCATGACATGAAGAAACTCTGTAAACGTTGTGCTAGGAGCAAAAAAAAAAAAAAAGCCAGCCACCAAAGAACCCCACATATTGCAGAATCCTATTTATATAAACGGTCCAGATTACGCAACCCTATAGTGACAGAAAATAGATCAGCGGTTGCCTATGGGAGCACAGGGGTATATAGGGGAGTAGGAACTAACGGCAAAGAAATGTAGATTTCTCTATATGGTAATGAAAGCTTCTAAAATGGATTGTGGTGACAGATGCACAGCTCCACGAATACTCCAGAGACCACTGAATTGCATACTTTGATGAATCAATTGTAAGGTATGTTAACTACATTTCAATAAAGCTGTTATTTAAAATAAATAGGGGGCTGAGCACAGGTGGCTTGTACCTGCATATAATCCCAGAACTTTGGAAGGCTGAGGCAGGAGGACCACCTGAGGCCAGGAGTTAAAGACCATCCCGGGTGACACAGCATGATCCCATCTCTACAATAAGAAATAAAAAAGTTAGCTTTGCGTGGTGGTCTACATGTGCAGTCCCAGCTACTTGGGAGGCTGAGGTGGGAGTATTACTTGAGTTTGAAACTATAGCAGGCCGTGACTACACCTCTGCACTGCAGCCTGAGTGACGGAGCAAGAAAACAGGAAAGAAAAGAAATGCAAGGGCTTTGTGAGAGTAACCAAGTTTGAGGAGAAACAGAACAAAAGAGCACTGGATGTTGAGGGTGGCTGGCTGCTGAGGTGCAGCTGCTAACTGGCTTCTGAAAATTTGTTAGTAAAATTACAGCTCTGGGGATCAGTCACGCAGTCAAATGATGAACGTTAAATCCGTTACAAATGCTCGTCTTTCTTTACATGCCTTCTAGTGAAAAATTCCTAAGGGCCTACATAGCAAGTGGTGTGAAATGACAGCAGCTGTTTATTAAAGAAATAACATCAAAAACAAAAACTTAAATAGCTTTCTTTGATGGAACTTATAATACTTTGCTTTTACTTTCTCATCTTGTCCTGATTGCCAGCAGGGGACGTGCTGTCACTACACTGTGAGCAAGAGGGCCGTGCGGTGTCCCCGCCCCAGCAGCGGATGCTGATCACCGCACTGTAAGAGGGCCCTGCAGTGGTCCTAGCCGCCAGCAGGGGGCGCGTGCACAGCGCTGTGAGCAAGAGGGCCCCTGCAGTGACTGTCCGCCAGCAGGTGGTGCCCGAGCACGCCTAAGGCGTTCCTCGCGGCGTCACGGCGGCGTCACGGCGGCGTCACGGCGGCGTCACGGCGGCGTCACGGCGGCGTCACGGCGGCGTCACGGCGGCGTCACGGCGGCGTCACGGCGGCGTCACGGCGGCGTCACGGCGGCGTCACGGCGGCGTCACGGCGGCGTCACGGCGGCACGGCGTCCCGGCGGCGTCACGGCGCTGGCTTGCATGGCAGTTGCATTCTCCTCAGTACAGACGTCGGGGTCACTGCGAGGACGGAGCTGCATTCTCCGGCACAGACCCAGCGCGGGCAGCGAGAAGACAGAGCGGCGTTCTCAGCACAGACCTTCGGGGCACCGCCTCGCTTTGGGACAACTCCGGGCGCGTCCACGGTGAGTAAAATCCTTCCTGTTTGCAGCCCGACTGCTGAGGGTCGGAGTCTAGTAAGACGGTGTCGGTGTGGAAACCTGGACGGCAAAAGCCCCTCTGAATCCCGTGCTCCGAGGCTCCCCCGACCCAAGGCCAGGCGGCCGCAGCGTCAGAGCGTGAACAGAGCGTTCCGAAGGCAGATGACATCCGAAATGCGAATGCAGCCCCCGCAGTGCTCTGTAGAAAACACCTGCGATGCTCATGCCCGGCTCAGTCCACAGTGTGACTGTCAGATCAGTGCGCGCTGCCCGCGCGGCCGGGCCGATCCGGCTCTTAGTCTTCAGCCCCGAAATGTCAGTGCAGACGGAGAAAGTCATGTATGGTTGGGGCTAGGGTTCAGGGCCTCGGGGTCGGGCGGATTTTAGGCAAAGTAAATTTAAAGTTTATTTGAGCAAAGGAATGGTTCGTGAATCATGCCTGAAGCAGCGGAATGGAGAACAGGGTTCGGAGCTGCGAGCTCTTAGCAGTGGCAGCTGGGGGAGGTTTCTCCTGGGCCCCCGCTGGGCACCGCCTGCTGGGATGGTTCCCTCGGCCCTAGCCACGCAGCCACTCGCGGCTGGGCTTTTTGTCATTGACCAGCGTTGGTTTGTTACTTTTCTTAAGTCCGTTAAATGCCTCCAACTTCGGTTTCTGTTTGCTTAGGGGAGGCCTCAGGCTAACGGCCTCCTCTTTTGCTTTAACACAGCAAAACCATAATTCACTTTAATTTTACCTTCCGGGCGTGAATAGAAGTACATTCACATTTTCGTTATTCAGAAAGTCGGTTTAATGGGCAGCCTATACGTGGTGGTGCATAAAATAATGTCTGTTAATCATTGGCTCTTAGATTAGATGAAATGTGTAACTCCATTAATCTTCGTACTAAATCATAACAGAAGTTGAGTTTCTTTTTTTCCTTCTAGGCTTTAACCATTTAAAATACACTCAAGCATCTCCTAACGACGTGGAGACTTTCTGAGAAATTTGTCCTTAGTGATTTCATCCTTGTCCGAACGCCATAGAGCATCCGTATGAAACCTAGTTGGTGTAGCCCACTCCACACATAAGTTATATGGTACAGCCTATTGCTCCCAGGCTACAAACCTGTATAGCACGTCTCTACTGAATGCTGCAGTCAACTGTCGCACCATGGTGACCGTGGATTGTGATCCCAAAATAGGAGTTAGGCCTCAGTCAATTAGAAATTATTTTGCCAAGGTGAAGGACATGCCCATGATACAGCCTCAGGAGGTCCTGACAACATGGGCCCAAGGTGGGGTGGTCAGGGCAGAGCTTGCTTTTATACATTTTAGAGAGACAGGAGAAACCAATCAATACGTTTAAGATGGATAGTAATTTGGTCCAATAAGGCGGAACAACTAGAAGCAGGAAGTGGGGCTGCTTCCATGTCAGAAGTAGATAGGAGACAAAGGGTTGCATTCTTTTGAACCCTTGATCAGCCTTCCAGTGAGTACACAATTTAGTCTGGCTCAGTGAATTTGCATTTTTACATATACAATAGGGCAGAGGAATGGCACGATCTCGGCCCACCACAACTTCTGCCTCCTGGGTTTAAGCGATTCTTTTGCTTCAGCCTCCCGAGTAGCTGGGATTACAGGCATGCACACCACACCTGGCTAAATTCTGTATTTTTAGTAGAAATGGGGTTTCTCCATGTTTGTCAGGCTGGTCTTGAACTCCCGACCTCAGGTGATCCGCCTGCTTTGGCCTCCCAAATTGCTGGGATTACAGGTGTGAGTCATCATGCCTGGCCGGGAAGCATATTTTGATTCTGATATTGTCAACTGTATTTCAGGCATAACTATTTCCCTTGGAACATTAAATACTGCTTTGGTATTTTATTACACAAAGCCCAGATCCCTTTTTATGATATTCATTACTAGCTATATTGACATCTAAATTTAGAAACATTCCAGAGTCTGGGCTTCCAGGAATTCTTTTTGATCTTCTAAAAGGTAAATTATTTTTTCCCATAAGATGCAGTGACATCTGAAGTCACATTGAATGTCCTGCCACTTTTGTTTATATTCATTACTAGCTATATTGACATCTAAATTTGGAAACATTCCAGAGCCTGGGCTTCCAGGAATTCTTTTTGATCTTCTAAAAGGTAAATTATTTTTTCCCATAAGACGCAGTGACATCTAAAGTCACATTGAATGTCCTGCCACTTTTGTTTCTCTAATTTCATCAGAAAGCATCTTCGGGGGAATAACTTTGACTATCCTTTAAATTCTTCTGTATTAGAAAGCATTGTGATGAAACATTGAATGATTGTGGTCACAAATTCTGTTTATATTCTTCGTGCCTATGAATATTTTTTCCAGTGGCAAATACTTGCTTCTGTTCTATTGTAGCAAAAAGGAATGCTGGGAAACAAAATAAAGACAAGCATTTATTAGAATAAGTGATCGAGTTACAATTTGCTATTTGAACTTTTTTTTTCCCAACAAAGTCATACTTTTGAAAACATTCAGCAGTAAATCGAAATAGTCTCCAAAATGTGAATTTTTTTTCCTGGTTCTAAGGTGACCAGCTTTTCTAGAGAGTGAACCACACCACAAGAAAAGAAGATATGATGAATATGTTTACATGTATGTGTTAACATAAAACATGTAAAAGAGGCATTTCCTTGAAGTTATATATTAGTTTGCGTAATTTATTTTGCAGCATCATGAATGCTCTTATTTTAAAAAGTAGCAGTAGTGGCCAGGCGTGGTGGCTCACGCCTGTAATCCCAGCACTTTGGGGGGCTGAGGCAGGTGGATCAGGTCAGGAGATTGAGACCATCCTGGCCAACATGGTGAAACCCCAACTCTACTAAAAGACAAAAAAAAATTAGGTGTGGTGGTGTGTGCCTATAGTCCCAGCTGCTTGGGAGACTGAGGCAGAGGAATCACTTAAACCTGTGAGGTGGAGGTTGCAGTGAGCCAAGATGGTCCCACTGCACTCCAGCCTATTGACAGCCCGAGGTTCTGCCCCTGTCCCTGCAAAAAAGTAGGAGTAGGTAGTGTCTTGTTAGTACAAAGAATTAAGTAGATATTTGGAAAAAATTACAATTTTTAAATAAAGGTTTTATTTTAAATTAATCTTAGATTCACACAGAAATTGGGAAGCAAATGCAGATTTCCCATGTAGACCCAACTGAATTTCCCCTCTCATTAATATATCAGCATGTATCAGATATGTTATTAACATTTTTTTCTTTTGAGATGGAGTCTCTCTTACCCAGGCTGGAGTGCAGTGGTGTGATCTCAGTTCACTGCAACCTCTGCCTCTCGGGTTCAAGCAGCTATCCTGCCTCAGCCTCCTGAGTAGCTGGGATTACTGGCACCTGCCATCACACCCAGCTGATTTTTGTATTTTTAGTAGAGATGGGGTTTCACCATGTTGACCAGGTTGGTCTGGAACCCCTGACCTTAGGTGATTCTCCTGCCTCTGCCTCCCAGAATTCTGGGATTACAGGCAGGACCCACCATGCGTGGCCAACATCTTACATCATTTGTCACAGTTAATGACCGGATATGACTGTATTATTAAATAAGCTCACACTGTATTTGGTTTCCCTTAGTTCTGCCTTTTTCTGTCTAGGATCCCACAGGACATTTAGTCATCATGTCAGGTTCTTGGCTGTCACAGTCTCTCATACTTTCCTTCTGAGGACTTGGAACACTGTGAGGAGGATTGGCCAGGTATTGTGTAGAATGTCCTCCATTGTGGTTTACTTGGTGTTTTTCTCATCATTAGACTGGGGTTTTGGGTTTAGGGGAAGCAGATCAGATATGTAGTGTGTTCACAAAAAGAGTCAAAGTCTATAAAATATTTGAAGAGATGTATTCTGAGCCCACCCAGTGGGTTAGGCTGGGGTGGAGCTTCCAGGTTATAGGTAGATTTAAACATTTTCTTATCGGCAGTTGGTTGAAAGGGTTATTATCAATAGAAAATAATGTCTGGGTTATGATAGGGATTATGGAGATCAAAGTTGTATCATGCAGATGAAGCTTCCAGGTAGCAGGCTTTAGAGAGAATAGATTGTAAATGTTTCTTCTCAGATTTAAGGTCTGTTAAGAAACTAAATGCTGATTGGCTTTTCCTGAATTCCAAAAGGTAGGAGGGCCTAATGAGGCCTGTCTGACCACCTCTTTCCCATCATGGCCTGAACCAGTCATCCAGGTTAACTGTGGTGTCCCCTGATGGAGAGGAGGGAGTCTGTACAGATGGCTGGGGGAAGGGCCTTTGAATTTTATTTTTGGTTTGCAGGTACTATTCTAGTCACTTCATGCTCTCAAGATGTGTTATCACCATTAGTGTTAACTTTGACCACCTGGCTGAGGTGGTGTTTTCCGGTTTATCACTGTGAAGTTACTTTTTTCCCATGTCTATATTGTATGTATGGTTTTGGAGGAAGTCACCATGCAGAGTCCACAATTAAGGAGTGGGGAGTTAGCCCCACCTCCTTGATGGCTGACTGCCTATATGAGGTATTTGGAATTCTTCTGTGTAAGAGATTTCTATACAGCTCATTTGTGTATCTGTTTAATCATGAATTTAGACCATACAATAGATACACAATCAGAAAGTTACTTTAATCTTTTGGTTATTATCCAATTCTACAGTATTTTGTTGCTCTCTGTTCATCCTCTGTGGCCATTGGGAGCTCTCTCTTTGCACTGGGTCCTTTTGACATAATTTCATGTATTTACTTATTTATTTACAATTTATTTCTGTTACTTCAGAAGTAACCTGGCTCATGTATTTTCTGTCCCTGTCCTAGTTTCAGCCATTTTTTTTTCAAAGAGCCCTGTTAGAGAATGGTTTTAAAAACTTACATCTGGCCCCTAAATGTGGTCATTGCATCATGACCCTCACTGCTGTTAGTGCAAAGAAACGTATGTGTGTATTCTAACTTATATGTACCCACTTAATTATAAAGGTTTCTGCGTGGAACCTTCTGTGTATACATGAAGCTAAATGTGAGTTTATGCTTACATTATATATATTCTGATCCGTTATCACAGAGCTCATTCTAGGCTTCCCCCATTTCTTATCTGTATCTTCTCACTCTCACAGTGAGGAAACTGGCTCCCACTATCTGCACTTTATTTCATCTCTTGTTCCATTGGGAACAAGGAATTCGTTTTTGATCTAGATTCCAGGTTGGGATTTAGTGAGAAATATATTTGGTCTCTGTCTCCAGTTCCTGGTACAGGGCTCCTAAAAGTTTTATAATTTCCTGAATCCTGTGTTCTAATATTTGGTCTTTGGCCCTGGTCCCTGATGTAGAGTTCCTAAATTCCTTGGAATCTCCTGAGTGGTAGGAATGGCTTCTGTAAGGGCCCTCTGTGGGTTCCTGGATGGTTTCAGGATGGGGGATGGTCACCAGAAAGACCAAGCCATGGTAAGAAGCTTGTAACTGTTAGCTTCACGTGCAGTCCTTTGGGGGTGTGAAGGGACTGCAGATTTGAGTTAATAATCGATCATGTCTACATAATGAAGCTTCCATAAAAGTTCCTACAGTATGGAATCTGAAAAGTCCCAGATCAAGTCTGACAGATCTGATGTCTAGTGAGGGTTCATCCCTCATAGATCGTGCCTTGTAGCTGTGTCCTGACATGGCAGAATGGGGAAAAAGGCTTCTAGATTCTGGTTCTGGTTTCATTCATGAGGGCAATACCCTCATGATCCAGTCACCTGTCAATTACCTTTGAATGCCATCCCTTTGGGGATTATGTTTCAACATAGGCATTTGGAGGATATACACACACTGAGACCGTGGTAACTAGTAAACATAAGTAAGTGTTTTCCTGAGTTCCATAACCCATTATAGCAAATTATCAAACATGAGGAGAGGGTGTTGGAGTGCCTAGTTTCTAGCCAAGTCATATAGAAGTTTGGGTAAACCGGGGATTCGCTCCTTTTCATTGGCATTTGAGGTTGGGGATAGTCTGGTGTTACTAAGCCCTTAACCTGTAGGGTCTGTATGAGCTCCAGGTAATGAATGTCACCCAAGTGTTGTCCAAAGAGTTGGAAAATTGGTTGGTGTGGTAAATACCCAGCCCCGCAATTTGCTGTCAGAAGTGAAGTGTCGAGAGTATAGAGGAAAATCAGGGTTATTTTTCTTTTTACAGATATAGTGGTTTCAAAATTAACTATTACCCCTATGGGAAATAACTTTATAAAATAGTCTACTGTTTTTGTATAGTACATTTTATTTTTAGTCTCTAGATTCTACTTATTTCCAAAATGACTTATGTCAGTACCTTTGGCCCACCATTTGCCACATACATTGGTAATACAATTAGATTCTTGGTTGCACTGTGTATTTTGTCCTTAGATACTTCCACAACCTAAATAATTTAATTTTTGTAGATTGTAATTTGTTCTTTGTGCTTGAAAATTCTATGGGTTTTATCAAATCCCATAGTGTCAGGTATTCACCACTAAAGTATCATACAGAATACTTCAAATCCCCACCCCAGAGAGTCACTCATCTGATTATCATCTCTGTAGTTGTGCCTTTTCTGGAATGTCATGTGAATGGAGTCATATAACGTATAGCATTTTGATACTTCCACCCTTCACTTAGCAACATACATGCAAATTCATTCATTTATTTTCATGGGTTGAAAGTTCATTCCTTTCTGTTGCAGAATGGGTATTCCATTGCTTGGTTGTACTTCAAGTTGATTATGCTAGTTTTTGTTAGGAAGTCATTTTTCAAAGCAGCTGTCTAATATAATACAATTTAGGGGTACATTTGTTGGATTGTAGGTAAGACTTATCTTTGGGAAAAACTGCCAGACTGTCTCCCAAAGTGGCTGTATCCTTAATGCCTTCTACCGGTAATGAATGATAGCACCTGTTTTTCTTCAACCTCCAGTTGTTATTGCTGAGCTCTTCTAAGAGTCCTACAGTTCTTCTAGGTGTGCAGTGATATCTCGGCATTATTTTAATTTGCAGTCTGCTAATGAGACATGATGTTGAACATCCTTTTGTGTGATTATTTGTTATCTCTATGTTTTTGGGCTTTTTTTTTTCTTTTTTGAGACAGCATCTCACTCTGTCATTCAGGCTGTAGTGCAGTGGTGCGATCTCAGCTCACTGCAACCTCTGCCTCCCATGTTCAAGCAATTCCTTCGCCTCAGCCTCCCAAGTAGCTGGGATTGCAGGTGGCCACCACCACACCTGGCTAATGTTTTGTATTTTTAGTAGAGATGGGGTTTTACCATGTTGGCCAGGCAGATCTCAAACTCCTGACCTTAGGTGATCCACCTGCGTCAGCCTCCCAAAGTTCTGGGATTACAGGCATGGGCCACCATGCCCATCATTACAGGCATGAGCCACCATGCTCTCTGTATATTTTCTTTGGCTAGGTGTCTGCTCAGATATTTATCCAGTTTTAATTGGGTTTTTAGTTTTTCATTAGTATTGCTTTCAAGAGTTCTTCGTGTGTTCTCAATACAATTTTAAAAATCACATTAAGTATTTTGTAAATATCTTCTCACAGTCTGTCTTGCCTTTTTGTCCTCTGAATAGGATTTTTCACAGTAGAAAACTGAGTTTTATAAAGTCCATCTTATGAATATTTTCATGAGTCGGCACTTGATGTTGTGTGTTAGAAGTCAACATCAAACCCAATGTTACATAGATTTTCTTTTAGATTTTTATAGTTTTGCATTTCCAATTACAGTCTCTAGACTATTTTGAGTAGGTGTTTGTGTTTTAATTTGTGTGTACATTCATTTCATTCTCTATGGCTTCCAAATAATTCTTCCATCCCCACTTTTGGGAAGAATATGGATATAGTGGGCTTCATTTTGGTTTGAATTTCCAAAAGTATGATGCTGAATAAACTGAGTATTGAATTTTGTAGGTATTTCAGGACAACCAGGAGGGGGCGGGTGTCCACCAAGAAACTGTGAGCAAGAGCGTCTGTGCTGAGCCCTGATGCCACCAGAGGGCGTGTGAAACCACCCCGACCAAGTTCCCTTTGAGGGGCCAGAAGCAGCAAGGAGCTTTATCTTCCTCCCGGCAGCACAAGGGTCATGTCATCTTGGTGTCGTTCATTGGTGAGTAAAAAGATTCCTTTTTACAGCCCTGAGTGCAGAGGACAGAGTCTTTCGAATACTCAGCAGAGAAGGAAATTCATCTAGAAAAATGAAACCCTCAAATCCCACTGTTTACGCCCTGATATTGTCAGTGTCCAAGACACAGTGGCTGCTAATATATATTCTCACAATGGCCTCTAATATAATAATCACACCGTGCCCTAACACCTATAACATCCACACCATGCCCTGACACCTATGAGTTTCACACCATGCCGTAACACCAATGTAACATCCACACCGTGCCCTAACACCAATATAACATCCACACCATGCCGTAACACCAATCTAACATCCACACCGTGCCCTAACACCAATGTAACATCCACACCGTGCCCTAACACCAATGTAACATCCACACCATGCCGTAACACCAATGTAACATCCACACCGTGCCCTAACACCAATGTAACATCCACACCGTGCCCTAACACCAATGTAACATCCACACCGTGCCCTAACACCAATGTAACATCCACACCGTGCCCTAACACCAATGTAACATCCACACCGTGCCCTAACACCAATGTAACAACTACACCGTGCCCTAACACTAATGTAACATCCACACCGTGCCCTAACACCAATGTATCCACACAGTAGCCTCTAATACTAGTCAATAGAGTATCTGCTGAGTGGACTCTGTTGACATCGAGACTTTTATGAGGGTTTCACAGCCTTGGCTGAAGTCGAGCCTCTCAAATGGATTTTGATGAGGTCTCTGCTTTCCTGGTACGGTATTGATATGGCTGTTTTAAAAAGCAATTTACTTTCCAATAAGTTCCTAGGAAACTTCCAGTAGTAGTACAAAGCACAACCTGTTTCTTCTCTTAGATTCCCCATCAGTTACTGCTGTACCACATTTACAGTGTAAATACAGAATATTTTACCCAAAGTACAGACACTCTCCCAGGTAACCACCACATAACCCCTAGGTCAGGAAAGCAGCACGGTTCCTACATGAAAATGCAGTTCACAAACTCATTTCACTTTTACCTCCTGCCCCACCTGGGAGTATAGTGTGTTTTCTCATTCTGATCCAGGTTTCTTTTCCTAGAACTGCTCCCAAGACTTGCCTGCATGTTGATGATCTTGACACATTTAAAGAGCGTACAAGTTTTTGTTTGAACACCTGTTTTCAGGTCTTTGGGGTATGTACCTAGGAAGGAACTCAGTGAGACATGTGGTAAATCTATCTGTAAGTGTTTGAAGAAACACAGAATGATTTTACCATTTTACCATAGGCTGCACCGTCTCATGTCGTCACAGCCGTGTTTAATAATTCAGGTTTCTGCACATCTTTGTCAACACTTGTTTGTTTTTCGTATAACTATTCTAGTGTGAGTTAAGGGGTATCTCGTTATGGTTTTAATTATGACTAATGATGTTAAGCATATTTTCATGTGCTTGTTGGTGAAGTGTGTGTTAAAGTCCTTTGTCAGTTTTTAGATCGGGTTGTCTTTGTTGTGGGGTTGTAAAAGTTATTTATACATTCTGGATAACGGCAGTTATGAAGTATCTACTGTGCAGATTTTTTCTTCGATTCTGCGGGTTACTGGAGCATAATAAGAGTTAGTGTGTGGTCATCTCTGACACAGGGTCCTGAGACAGAGCACTAAGCCTTTGGAATATATGAAGTGATGTGTCTTTCGTATGCTAACGAGATGACTGATGGCTGGGGGCACCTGGACAGCCTCAGTGGGGCTGGCTGCCAAAGGAACCAACCTTGTCTTTAGAGGATTTGAAATTTTATCCCCATCTCTGTGGAGGGGAGAGGTGCTGCTGGTTGAGTGGATCACCTGTGGCCGCTGATGTAACCAATCCGCCTGTGTAATGAAGGACAGGGTTGGGAGAGTGTCTGTGTTGCTGATCATGGGGAGATGCTGGGAGGGTCATATCTGGAGAGGGCATGGGAGGCTGCACCCCTTCCACACACCTCACCTTGTGCGTCTCATCTGGCTGTTCATTTGCAACTTTTAAAATACCCTTGGTAATAAGTCAGCAAGAGTAGTTACACTGTTTTCCTGTGTTCTGTAATGTGCTGTAGCAAATTGCGGAACCCATTAAGGGTGTTGTGGGAGCCTCCAATTTGTAGCCAAGTCAGACGGAAGATGGCCTGGGAACCTACTGTTTGTGATTATCATCTTATAACTGAGTACCTGTGTATTCTTAAAAATGAAATGAATTCATTTTACCATTTTTCTTTTCCTGCACTTCCTACTTAGCTCTTGAGGAATGCAATGATAAGCTTTACTGTCTCTACCAGACACTGCCTACACTGCAAACTTCTAACTGTGTGTTTCCTTACAAGTTCCAGGGACCAAACCTTGAAACAATCCAGGCACCCCTGGACTCTTCCCCCACCAGGAGATTGGCAGGAGACAACAGTCATTTTACAACCTAGCTCTGCCCATGGTGGTGCTAGCAAGACCACCTAATGGATAAAACATCAGAGCAAGTCCCACAGACCCTGCACCTCCTCACCCCATTCCTGCATGCCATCCTGCCAAGTCCCCTTTTAAAGCTCCCGTTTTCTGTCCTGAAAGTGGAAGCAGTTTCCTTAAGGCAAGTGCCTGTATGTTCCCTTCAGCTGAGCTCTGGCGTAAGGTCACTTTCTTTTTACCATCCTTGTGTTTGTCAATTGAATTTGCAAGCAACAAGAGGCATGCCCTGTGTCCTTAGGACTGAGCCTTAGCCTGTGGGGTCTGATGCTTTATCTAGTTAGTGTTAGAATTGGGGTGCACTGCGGGACATCTGGCTGGTACCCAAGATTTGGTCTGTGTGGGGAAAAGAAACCATGCGTCTGTGAACGGAAGTGTTCTGTGTTGAGCGTTGAGAGTGCTCTAGGAGACAGTTGTTTTTCCTGTTATTACACTTTTATCTTTCAACTTCTTTTCTTCATGTCTTCTGAGCTGAAACAATTTTCGATTTTGAGGAAATCAGTTGATTTATTTATTCTCTTGTGGTTTGTGGTTTTGGTGTCAGATCTGAGAAATTACTGCTACATGTAAGGTCGTGAAGGTTTAACTGTCCATTTTCTTCTAGAGTTTTTAGTTTTTGCCATATGTAGGTCTTTGATTCATTTTCAGTTAATTTTTATGTGGTATGAGGTAAGGATACAATTTTGTGTCCCTTTATGTGGATAGCAAGTTGCCTTGTATCACTTGTTGAGGACAGCATTTTCCCCAATTTAATGGTTATGGATCTTGTCTAAAATCAGTTGAGCGTGGAGGTATTGTTTTATGTCTGGACTGCCAGTTCAATTCAGTTGATCTCTTTTGTTTATTGTTGTGCCAGTGTGATGCTGTTTTGATCCCTATTGCTTTGTAATAAGATTTGAAATTGGGATGTGTGAACCTCCAGATGTGGAGTTCTTTTCAGGATCGGTTTGGCTCTTCGGGGTTCCTTGAAAATCCATATGAACAGTAGGATCAGCGTTCCCATTTCTGTCCCAAGGCCTTTGGAATTTTCATAGGAATAAGATTGAATCTGTAGATTGCTTTGTGTAGTTTGGCAAACTTAAGAAATATAGTCTTGAAATCCATGAACATGACATGTTTTTACATTTATCTGGGCTTTGTTTAATTTCCTTAAGCATCGTCTTATAATTTTCCCCTTTTAAGTCTTACCCGTTGATTACATTTATTCCTAAGCATATTATTGCTATTGGTATTATTTAAAGTAGAATTTTTATAATTTTGTTTGCAGATTATTCATTGCTAGTGTATATGTATAGAATGGATTTTTCAGCCAGGTACGGTGGCTCACGTGTGTAATCCCAGCACTTTGGGAGACCGAGGCAGGCAGATCACCTGAAGTCAGGAGCTTGAGACCAGCCTGGCCAGCGTGGTGAAAACCTGACCCTACTAAAAATACAAAATTAGCTGGGCGAGGTCGCATGTGCCTGTAATCCCAGCTTTGTTGAAAGCCCTTTCTTCAACAGCTGAGAAAATTATGGGGTGTTTTCTATTCATCCTAACAATATTGTGTGTTACGTGAATGGCACTGGTGTGTGGAACCACCATTGAGTTACTGGGATAAAAAATCATGTTCATGGTGTTTGATTCTCTCAAAATGCCGTTGGTTTAAATTTGCTATTATCTTGTTGAAGATATTAAGTTGACATTTTTGAGGTTATGGATCAGTCCTTGAAGTAGCATGGCACTAAATAGGATAGATGAGGGTGAGGTTGTGAGTAGATGGCAGTTAGTATTTACAGAGCTAGTGTGTCAGGGTATTACAAAATCAGGAGGTAGGGGTTGAGGGGTTCAGGGTTTACCAGTTAAAGGGTATGGCATAAGGGCTTCAAGATAGGAGGTTCAGGTTGATGGTTGGGAGCTGCTTAGTAGAGGTTAGAGGGAGAGATCAGGGTTAGGTTGAGAGGTCAGGGTTACAGTGAAGGGTTAGGGTGAAAGGCTTAGTGAGGGTTACGATTAGGGTTAGGGTAAAGGTTAGAGTAGGTGTAGATTAAGGTTAGAATTAGAGTGGGTTAAAGTAAAGTTAGAAATTATGGTTGAGGGTTACCATCAGGTTAGCTTTGGAGCTAAGAGTAATCAGAGTAGGGTTAGGGTTAGGCTGCAGTTGGGTCAGGAGTTAGGTATTAGAGGTTAGGGGTTAAGGAACATCTGCATTTATTTATATTTCTTTTGGTTTCTCTCCACTGTGATTCGTGGTTTTCTGAATGCAGATTTGCATACCTTTTGTTACACTGATACTTAATCGATTCAGCTTTAGAGGTGATGTTGTAAATGGCATTTTAATAGTTTTTGCCCCAATCCTTTCCATCCATTTTGCTGATATGAAGAAACTCAACTGACTTTGGTCTATTGGACATATCTTTTAGATTTTAAAGTCTCCTTTCTGGCCGGGGTGGTGGCTCACACCTGTAATCCCAGCACTTTGGGAGGCCGAGGTGGATAGATCACGAGGTCAGGAGTTTCCTACACCTGCCAGGTTGTTCACTGTTACATGCCTGTCCAGGACGTTGTTACGTCGGCATACAGTTTCCAACTTAAAAATTCCCCAAGCTAGACTGTCTCCCTCATTCTCTCCTTTCAAAAAAGGCAATACAGCTGTCTCCCATTGGTTTGACAGTATATTTAACATGAACATACTTTATGATATGATATATTTGTTCATGATGGGCAACTTCTGTTATACGATTAAATATTTTTCATTCAGATCCTCTCAAAGTCCAGTGTATTTCCTAGGAGCATTAATCATTCATTGCGTATTTTATTACATAAGGCACAGATCCTTTATCATTAATTTCATGACTAGCTACATTGACATTATAATTACTTACAACTTCAACTAAATTTGGAAACATTTCAGAGTCTGGGCTTCCAATAATTATCTGTGATTTTTTTTTTTGAGATGGAGTTTTGCTGTTGCTGCCCAGGCTGGAGTGCAATAGCATGACGTCAGCTCACCACAACCTCTGCCTCCCGGGTTCAAGCGATTCTCCTGTCTCAGCCTCCTGAGTAGCAGGGATTACAGGCATGCGCCACCACACCTGGCTAATTTATTTTATTTTCTCTTTTTCTAATTTTTTTTATTAATCTCTTTGCCAGCTTCTAGCTAGTGAATTTAGCTCAAAAGTTATGCAAACAAGATTCTCTATTCCCGGACTGTTTACAGGTGGTTTTCTTCCCTCTCTTCCCTCTCTTTTAATAAAGCTTGTCTATGGCTTTGCTCTTTGGCTCAGCCTACTGCTGACTTCCTCACATGTAAGAAAACAACCTGAATGCAAATTACTGAGCGGTATGCAGAATAGCTAACCAAATGACCCTGAGTTACTCATTGATAAAATCAATTAATTTAATTCTGAAAGAATCTCATGTGGTTGGCACTACAATATCCCCACTGTACAGATGAAGAAACTGAGGCACAAAGAGTTTTTCTGAGTCACATTTCTAGTAAGTGGCATGCCCTGGACATGAGCCTATGCTGTCTTTAGCCACCAGGACACATTGTGTCAAGAACTCTGTGAGTACCTGGTTGGGTTTATCAAGTCCTCCCTCCATCTCCTCTCTCCCCATAGAACCTCACAGCCAAGGAATGAGATTCTTGCTGGCTCCTCTCTCAAAAGAAGAGCGTATTTGTGAGACCTACAGTGGTCAAGACTTGGAATCATCACCTGTGTGACAATGGCAGTAAAACTTGCCTTATTTTAGATCTGCTGCACTCACGAGTGATTGTCTCAATTATTGAAGGTGCTAAACAGAGCCAGTACATCTAAGCCTGTTTGCTTCCTCTGGGAATACGCTGGGGCAGCCAAGGTGGCCAGTCTGTTTACTACCCAGGCACTATTTTTACTCAGTAATCCACAGTAGGTGCCACTGAACATGAATATCTAGATTGTAATTTGATCACTACATAATTCTGTGTCACTTCCCATTAGATGTGTCTGTTTTCTCAACATAGGAAAAAAGTGCCATGGTGGGCATGGTGGCTCATACCTGTAATTCCAGCACTTTGGGAGGCCAAGGTGGAGGATTGCCAGAGCCCAGGAGATCGAGACCAGCCTGGGCAACAGAGTAAAATTCTGACTCTTTTTTTTCTTAAAAAAAAAATATTTTTTTTTTCCTAAAATATATATATATGTGTGTGTGTGTGTGTGTGTGTGTGTGTGTGTGTGTGTGTGTGTGTACATGTGTGTACACACATGTACACACACACACACACACACACACACACACACACACACACACATATAAATTCAAGAAAAGTACCAGATATTCAGGATCCTTCCAACTCCAAATTTTTATGATCGTAGATTCTGAGTCACCTCCTGAGAAATAATACCTATCATATAGCGCAAAAAGTAAGGATGCCTCAATGGGTCTTCTGAAGACAACCCATTCTCCTTCTCAGCTTTGCCCTCCTACTAGTCTCTTCCCCAAACCTGTTATTTCAAGCTGGTCAGCTCAGGGTGCTTCTGGATTCCTCATTTTTGTTCACACCGTTCTTTCTGCACTCCCTAGTTCTCCACCCCAACCCAGTATCTGAGTCTTCCTTCATTTCCTCTGCTGTCTCAAATCCTATGAAGCCTTCAAGTCCCAATGCAAGCCCATCTCCTTCAGGAAGCCTCCTTAGATCATTATACCCCCCTCTCTGTGCTTTCTGATGCTCACTGACAGTTCACCTGGTTTGTCACATTATTCTCCACACATTGACGTATCTTTCCACAGATGGTCTTGCCTCATCAATTAAGATGGAAACTTTTTGAACTCTCTGACATCCTTTTCCCTGCCTAGTGCCTGGCACATGGTAGAAACTCAACATGTAGTTGTTGATTGTGTAATTTTCCTAAAATGAGGGAGAAAATACAGCATTCCACCTACCTTGATATAATTTCTAAAAAGCTTAGATCTCACCGAACATTTGAGTGGCATTTAACATTTGAGCTCAAAACATTTGAGTGATATGACTAAAGCTTAACATCTAGGGAAAGACAGAAAACAGGCAAACCTCTGGCACCAGGTTGTGGCATTTCAAAAGTACTGCAAATAATACTGAGATAGGCGATAGGCGAGGAACTGAATACTAGCTAGCATGTAATGGGAACAGGCTCTCTCCTGAGCCCTTTACACACGTGATTTAATCCCAAAACTGGCCCTACCAGGTAGACACCATTATTTCCTGATGTTACAAATGCAGAAACTGAGGTTTGAAGTGGTTGAGTCAGTTGCCCCCACATTCACATGGAGAGTGAGTTTCTCTTTTATCATGCATAGTAGAGAGTTTCATTTATTTTCCAGTTTAACATAAAACAGATATTCGAGTTGTGCCTGGTGTAGGCCCAATTTGGCTGGTGTTTCCGTGGTTAATGAGAGAGACTCTCTAATTCCTGTCCCTGTAACACCAGAGAATGGCTGTGACCATCCAAACAAATCATCTCTGTAGAAAACAAAAATGGGCTTCAGACCCAAAGAATGTGTTATGATGGAGTGCAATTTAAAACAATAGGAAAGCTTTCCTTTTCCTTTATTTTTATTTTTATTTTTTGATTTTTTTAGAGATGGGGTTTCACCATGTTGGCCAGGCTGGTCTTGAACTCCTGACCTCGTGATCCACCCATCTCAGCCTCCCAAAGTGCTGGGATTACAGGCGTGAGCCACCGCGCCCAGCCTTGGCTTTTCTTTATGTCTACCCTGTGTTTGTAATCTTGTATTTTTTATTTTATTTTATTGCTCCACAGGAAAAAGTCCTAAATTAAGTCATATCTCTACCCCATGGAACATTGAGGTATAAGCCGATTGATTTTTTTTTTACAGAAAAAGATATCTTTCACAGTATTCCAGCTCAACCCTTGCATTTGCCTCATGAAGACCCTGAGTCCCAAAGAGGTGAGGGGACTTGCCTAAGATTGTCTCTGCCAGGGAGCAGAGCCAGTGTCTTCAGAAGCCCAGGGCAGAGGTCTTTCTAATCAAGCTCCTATTTTTGGCTAGGAAAACCAGGTGTGCAAGTTGCTCAGAAGTGAATGAAGCCTGTCTCTTTTCTCTGGTTTTCAGTGGAATTTTACTCCAAGAGTCGTACCTTCTTATTTTTTGTTTAGTTACATTGGAAGTACAAGAGAGGAAGGTATGCAAAGGATGAAGGTAAGTATTTTCAGTGTGGAAGTCTAAAAAGGAAGGTTAGGCAATCATTTTGTTTGTTCTCTCTCCTGAGAGACAGTTTGAAGATACAATAACCTATCTGGTACTTATGGACACCCAGAGAAGGAACATATTCTGTCTCCAAGGAGCTGCCACTTCATAGCCCTTACAGTCAGAAAACTGTTCCTTACTTCTAGCCTGAACCTCTAGGTTTTTGCAACTCAATTCTGCTCTCTTTTATTTGTTGCACAAAATCAATAAAACTGAGAGCCAACACTTGGTGAGAGGCTACCACGTGCTAAATGCTAAATGATTTACATAATTCATGTTTTTGTTTTTGTTTATGGTTTTTGTTTTTGTTTTTGTTTTGAGACGGAGTCTCACTCTGTCACCCAGGCTGGAATGCAATGGCACACTCAAGGCTCACTACGACCTCTGCCTCTTGGGTTAAAGCGATTCTCCTGCCTCAGCCTCCCGAGTAGCTGGGATTACAGATGCACAGCACCACGCCTGGCTAATTTTTATATTTTTAGTAGAGACGGGGTTTCACCACGTTGGTCAGACCGGTCTCAAACCTTGTAATCCACCAGCCTCAGCCTCCCAAAGTGCTGGATTATAGCTGTGAGCCACCGCCCTGCTGATAATTCATGTATTATAATAGGAACATAGTGGTTAGAGCTAGGGCTCAGGACTCTGAAGTTCATGGACAAATCTCAATTCTGTCACTTACCAGCTGCAGGATATTGAACAAGTTCCTTCATTAGTCCATGCCTTAGTTTTGTGCATCTGTATAATGGGTCAAAAAGTGGTTCCTTCCTCATAGGGTGGTTGTACTGATTAAAATAGTTAACACATATAAGGTGCTTAGAACAAGCAGTGTTAGCTACCATGATGATCTCATTTAATTGTCACCATAGTTCATAAAACAGTCATTATCAACATTCATATTTAGTGTATAAGAAAACCAGAGCATGAAGATGTTGAGTTACACAAGGACATAACACTTATAAAGGAGAAGTCTGGATTATGAACTCAGAAAATGAGGACTCAGGTCCACTGTCTTCCACATCTCTTCCTTGGGTAGGCTAGACTCGGGGCAGGGGCCACCCTGTGGGCAAGAGCTGTTGCCATCTTGAAGAGTCAGCACCCAGAGCTCTCTTTTCTTCAGGCTTAGTGATCCAGGAAGAGTGATCTGTTCCTCATAAGGAGCAACTCTAAGTCCCTTCCTGGCATCTAGGGTCCTCCTCTGGACTCTGTTTCACCCCATAGTCGCCTTCATAGTGACTGGGAGGTGTGCAGGTAGATTTGGAGACACACAGTCCTGGCCTAACTCCCAGCTCTGCCACTGGCTTGCAGTCCAGTTTAAGCACACTGTGTGATCTCTCAAAGTCTTAGTTTCCTCATCTCTGTAACTGAGATAATTATCCTCTGTCTTGACTTTGTGAAGATTCAATGTAGCTAGCACAAATAGACCCTCAACTAATAATCTTTTTATTTTCCCTACAAGAGAAACCCAGGGTGTCCTAAACTCTAAGCCAAACCTCTTTCCAGCCAAGCACAGATGACAAGTGATGGTTGTTACAATTATTCTTTATCATGTTGCTCACCATTTGAGCCGAAATCATCCACCAAGATTATTTCCTTCAACAATCGAGATGGTGTCCGGATGATAATACCAGTGATGGCCCGTTGTATAACAGACAGAGCTACTCTTTGGGGATTTTCATATTTCTTTGATTTAATTGATAAATAATAATTTTGTATATTTGTGGGGTACAATGTGATGTTTTGATATATGAGTTCATTGAGGAAAGGCGAAATCAAGTTAACCAACATATCTGTCATCTCACCAACTTCTTTTTTTTTGCAATAAGAATGTTAAAAATCTATTACTTAGTAATTTCAAAATATGTAACTGTGGTCACCATGCAGTTTTAGATCATTAGCACTTATTCCTCTGGTCTAACTAAGTTCACAGCCTTTGCTCAGCATGTCTCCTTCCTTCATTCCTTCCCTTCCACTTCCCAGCCTCCGGAAACCACCTTTTTCCTATTTCTACGAGAATGACTTTTTTAGATTATTTCCAGGACATTTTCTTCCAGGCTTCTTCCTTGTGCTTGTTTTTGTTGTTGTTTGTTTGTTTTTGTATTCTAACACGCAGTTTTGAATTCTGTTTCTTTAACAATTAACAGTGGGTCTTTGCCAATTCACATTTTTTTGTGTTGCCACATAATTGTCAGTAAGTGAACATTTCACATTCTCTCAGCCCTCCTTTTTCTAACAGGCCAAACAGGGTATATTCTTGTTTAATTCACATGCACAGCGCTTGACTTTCGGTGCATTTAACATTTCTCCCACTCCCAACACCTGAGCCAATAAGTGGCCATCTTGAACCAGCATCCGCTTGGTTAGTGAGGAGCTGCTTTGTTTCATTGACAGACTCTTATGTTTCTTTTGCAGGTACTGAGTTTTGGCAATTGGGGATGAAAAGGATCAAACCAGGAAAGAGGATGAACTTAACAGGCAAGTGCTGGTATACAGAGTCGCTTTTCCTCAGCTACTTAACTTGGTGGCTGACAACCTGTTGCACTGGGCCTGTTACTCTAGGGCCAAATCTACCCCACTACAAAACTCAGTCAGTCCAATCCAATGGGCAGACTGAGTTTTACTGGCACACAGTCATGCCCATTCTATACGTTGTCTACGCTGCTTTTATGTGAGAACATCAGAGGTGAGTACAGTTGACCTTTGAACAACTTGGGGTTAGAGGATGCCGACCCCCTGTACAGTCAAAAATCCACATTGAACTTTGTTTTCCTTCTTAGACAGAGTCTGTTTCTGTCACCCAGACTGGAGTGCAGTGGGGCCAGGCTGGTCTTGAACTCCTAGCCTCAAGTGATCTACCCACCTCGGCCTTTCAATGTGCTGGAATTACAGGTGTAAGCCACCATTCCTGGCCCTGTGTATAACTTTTGACTTTCTAAAACCTAACCACTGATAGCCTACTGCTGACCAAAGCCTAGCAATAACAAACAGTTGATTAATATAAGGTGTGAAGCCACCATGCCTGGCCCCACATAGAACTTGTGACTCTAGAACCTAACCACTGATAGCCTGCTGTTGACCAAAACCCTTATCAGTAACAAATGGTTGATTAATACATATTTTGTATATGTACTATATACTGTGCTCTCTATATACTTTATAATAAAATAAGCTAGAGAAAAAAAACTTGAAAAAATAAGGGGCCAGGCGAGGTAGCTCACACCTGTAATCCCAACACTTTAGGAGGCTATAGTGGGTGGATCATCTGAGGTCTGGAGTTTGAGACCAGCCTGGCCAACATGGTGAAACCCCTGCCTACAAATATTAGCCCAGTGTAGCGGGAAACTGTAATCTAGCTGGTCGGGAAGCTGAGGCAGGAGAATCGCTTGATCCTGGGAGGTGGCGGTTGCCGTGAGCTAAGATCACGCCATTGTACTCCAGCCTGGATGACTTGAATGAAACTCTCACTCAAAAAAAAAAAAAAGGAAGAGAAAATCTAATTACTCTTCACTAAGTGGAAGTAGATAATCTTAAAGGTCTTCCTTGTTGTTTTTATTTTGAGTAGGCTGAAGGGACAGGAAGAGAAGGGGTTGGTCTTGCTGCTTTCAGACTGGCAGAGGTGAAAGAAAGTCCATATATAAGCGGAATCCGCACAGTTGAGACCGCATTGCAGAAGGGTCAGCTCTAGTTGCAACAGATTCTACAGAGCCCACCTCGACTAAAACATGTATTATCAGACCCTTTAGAGGAAACCTTCCTGACCCCCTGGCCTGAAATATCACTGGCCAAGCCTTACGGTAGGTTGAGGAAAGGACTTAAACTCCCAACCCATGAGCCTTCCAAGCAAAACTCGGTTCCGAAAGCTCAAATTTTGTTTTTCCGTCTTGGATAATCAACAGTCACTTTGATTTTAGCTCTGTATTTCAGTGAGAAACTGTTTTTCTTGGAGAAAAACTTGTTTAGAATTAGAGGGAAAGAAACGAGAAGTACTAACCGTGTTTGTTAGTTCTCATGTAAACCTGTTCCGGGTAGGTCACCCCTTATCCACTAAATAGAAACTTCTCTCCTGCAAAAATGTGATCTGTTAGTAAAGCCTAGAAACCATCATTTATCGTGTTTTCTTTTGTGAATAGTTTTGGTGTTTGTGTCCCTTTTGTGAGATTCAATTTTCTTCCCTGAGAATTGCATCCGTCCGACATGAGCAATGCTTGTGGCCTCATGGTGCCCTGCCTTCTTTTCTCTTTCAGTGTGGGTGACATCCACTTTCTGGTGCTCCAGAACCTGATCCAGAGCACACTGGCCCTCTCGGACAGTCAGATGAAGTCTTACCAGTCGTTCCAGGTGGGTACCGGCTGCTCAGCAGCACAGTGGGGACATGGGCCCTTCCCAGGCCGGGCTCATGAGGTGCTGGCCCCTGCTGGTCTCCACCATGGGCTAGGAGGGGCCGATTCCCCCAACATGCCAGCCCACACATCTTTCAACTTTATTTTTTATCATTGTTTTTATTTTTATGTATTTGTATTTATTGTGTATGTTTATGGCATATCAAACGAGGATTTGATATTTGTATACACTGCAGAATAATCACCACAATCAAGCTGATTAGCACATCCATCACCCAACATAGCACCTTGTGATCTCTCCTCCTGGCACATCTCAGGTGTACAGCGTCGAACTGTCACCTGTCATTACCAAGCTGTGAGCCTCCAGGGCTCAGCATCTTATAGAACTGAAGCTTTGCAACCCGTGGCCAGCTTCTCCTCATCTTTCTCTTTAGTCTTTAAAGCATGGGAACGGGATCCAGTGACCTCCACAATCCCTCCCAGAGCTGAAGTTGTTAAGTCTAATGTTTGAGACAGAAAATGAAGCAGGAGAGGAAATGAGGTGTGGCAAAAGAAATGAGAAAGTAATTGAGATTTTCAGATCATCACCTGCGAACACCAAATATTCTGGTGATGGTAGGTCACTGGGTGGGAAAGCTGCCTTTCGAAGTCAGTGCTCTTACTACTCTTTTACAAATGTGGACACTTGAGGTTCAGAGAAGTTAAATCATACGCCTGAGACCGCACAGCTCAGTCATCACCCAGGACCCCAACACAGAGGTGCTGAGGGGCCCCAGCCAGTGCTACCCAGGGCCTCATGCTCCCCCAAGTCATCGCAAAAGTGACTTCTAAGAAGGACCCGTTCATTTTGCATTTCATCTCTAAGCCTAAAAATCTGCTCCTGGCTTACATTAACAAGTCTACCTGATTGGGAATATGAGGGGGAAAAAAATAAGAAAACAAAGGGACTTTTCTGTTCCCACTGATGAGTTTGGATGGTTGAGGACCCGATGGTTAGGGCACCTGGGAGTCCACAGAGAGATCTTGTAGCATGTGGAGCCCAAGCCCCACCATCAGAGACTCCAGTTAGGAGCAGCAAAGTAGGGCCCTGACAAGAGCGTGCCACCGCCCCCAGTCCTGAAGGGGCCGATGGGCCAGCCTTGCAGAAACAGCAGTGTCCACCCTGTGGGGGACCGCCCGTGCTTGTTGCATTCCCAGGCATGTTCTTGTTACTTTGGCCACAGTGGGGCAGGGAGGACAGGGGGAAATGGAGCTGGTTCAGGAAAATGCCCTGCTTTAGAGCAGCACCCTGGCCCTAGCCTTAGCTGTGGCCAGGCCTCGGCACACCCAAGACTGAGTGTGCCTGTGATCTCTCCTGTTTCAGTCATCACCTGGAGGGTCTCTGTGCCTCCTGCAGGGACACGTGGGACCATCAATCAGAGAAACCCAAGAAATGTCCTCCATATGCTTGCCATGCCTCGTGTTTTATTTCCTCGTGCCTGTTTTTCACATCTGGCCAAGGATACACATTTTGAAGTGGAAGGCCAG
The DNA here is from genome assembly GCA_031835075.1 of Saguinus oedipus. Taxonomy (NCBI): domain Eukaryota; kingdom Metazoa; phylum Chordata; class Mammalia; order Primates; family Cebidae; genus Saguinus; species Saguinus oedipus. The sequence continues at coordinate 66,735,494 of CM063170.1, forward strand.
TATCAGTGCCATGCACCCCTCTGTCACCCCAGCATTTTGTAGATGAAGAAAGTAAAGTTCTATCTGAGCCTGAACTTGCAGAGAAAATCATACATGGTATTGGGTGGAAGTTCCAAATAAACAGTCCACAGACCGCATTCTGTTGGTCTCACACTTGTTTAATAGGAAAACCACAATTGTGTTTTCAAATTAACTTCCAACATTGCACATAGGAGTCCAAATTTCAGACTTCTGGCTTTGGGGTGGGCCTTCCAGCTCTTCTGCTCATTAGGGACTCACAGCTGGAGGGGACTTTGGGGATTTTTTAAATTTCATTTTAGGTTTGGGAGTACATGAGAAAGGCTGGTGCAAGGGAGGACCTGGGCCCAGACTCAAGGCCAGCACCAGGCAAAACCTGGCTCCAGAGATGTCTTTCAGAGGCATGAATTGGGCCTCAACTGGCCAGTGTAATGGCGGCGCTGGGCCTGTGGATGCAGCCGGGATGCAGGCAGGCAGGCAAGATCTTGGCCTGCAGAAGCAGCCAGCAGGCTGCAGCTGGGGCTTGGGAAGCTGCGGGGAGTCCAGAGCTCGGCCCTGAGGCCCAGTCCTGCTTTGTCCTCCCGCTGGCCTCGGGAGGCCCAAGCATTGGGTCATGAAGTCTGCGTCTGCAGGTCCAGCTCCTGCCCTCCCGGTGGCACCCCCCAACCTGGGCACAATACATCATCACGTGGTCCTCTTCAGGGCCAGCTCCTGCATCCCAGTGGCCCCCTCGGACCCAGGTCCTTATTCCCATCAAGCGGCCTCTCCAGGAGACCCGCCTCTGCCTCCCTACTGGCAGCCTCACCAGGCCTTGAACCTCCTCCTGGCCACATCTATGGGCCCAAGTTTTGCCCCTGGCAGCCTCTTTTGGCTCGACTCCTGTCCAGCTCCTGGCGGCCTTTCGTCTCAGCCCAAAGCTTCCCTCAGGTGGGGCCTTCTGGGTGTCCCTTCTGTTGAGGCCACCGGGAGGCAGAAGGGATGCCTGGAAGGCCCCACCTGAGGAAGCTTCGGGCCGACAGATGAAAGGCCGCCAGGACGTGACCAGGAGCCAAGCCAAAAGATGCTGCTGGGGACCAGCCACAGTGATTCACGCCTGTAATCCCAGCACTTTGGGAGGCCGAGACGGGTGGATCACGAGGTCAGGAGATCAAGACCATCCTGGTCAACATGATGAAACCCTGTCTCTACTAAAATACAAAAATTAGCTGGGCATGGTGGCGCATGCCTGTAATCCCAGCTGCTCAGGAGGCTGAGACAGGAGAATTGCCTGAACCCAGGAGGCCAAAGTTGCGGTGAGCCGAGCTCGTGCCATTGCACTCCAGCCTGGGTAACAAGAGCGAAACCCCGTCTCAAAAACAAGAAAAAAAATTAGCTGGGCATGGTGGTGCGTGCCTGTTATTTCAGCTATTCAGGAGGCTGTGGGTGGAGAATTGCCTAAACCCAGGAGGCGGAGGTTGTGGTGAGCCGAGATCGCACCATTGTACTCCTGCCTGGGCAACAAGAGCGAAAGTCTGTCTCAAGAAAAGAAATAAACAAAAAATTAGCTGGGCATGGTGGTGCATACCTGTATTCCCAGCTACTCAGGAGGCTGAGGCAGGAGAATTGCCTGAATCCAGGAGGTGGAGGTTGCGGTGAGCTGAGATCGTCCCATTGCACTCCAGCCTGGGCAACAAGAGCAAAACTCCATCTCAAAAACAAGAAAAAGATTAGCTGAGCACGTTGGTGCATGCCTGTAATCCCAGCTACTCAGGAGGCTGAGGCAAGAGAATTGCGTGAACCCAGGAGGCTGAGGTTGTGGTGAGCCGAGATCGCACTATTCTACTCCAGCCTGGGCAACAAGAGCAAAACTCTGTCTCAAAAAAAAAAAAAATACAAAAAATTAGCTGGGCATGGTGGTGCATAACTGTAATCTCAGCTACTCAGGAGGCTGAGGCAGGAGAATTGCCTGAACCCAGGAGGTGGAGGTTGAGGTGAGCTGAGATCACACCATTGCACTCACGCCTGGGTAACCAGAGCAAAACTTTGACTCAAAAAAAAAAAAAAAAAAAGGCTGCCGGGGGCAAAACTTGGGCCCGTAGACATGGCCAAGAGGCGGATCCAGGCCTGGAGAGGTCACTGGTACAAAGGCAGAGGCTGGGCCTCCAGGATAGGCTGATGGGAGGCAGGAGCTAAGCCCAGGGGGCCTTTGGGAGGCACGAGCTGGCCCTAGAAGGGCCCATGTGATGACGTATTGCACCCATGGGGAGGAGACACCAGGAGAACTGGAGCTGGGCCCGGAGAGGCCAAATTGAGAACCCAATGCTTGGGCCTGCAGAGGCCAATAGGAGGAGTCCAGAGCCGGGCCTGGAGAAGCCGACTCTGGGACATCTGGGGCCTATAGGCACCCTGGGTGGGCAGAAGCTGAGCCTGGACAGGCCAGCATGAGGCATGAGCCAGGTAGTCCTGGAGAGCCTGAATCGAGGGCCTGAGCTTTCAGACCTACAAAGGCCTCGGGGAGATGGAGAGGAGCCAAGTCCACAGAGGTTGCTGCGAGGTGAGAATGGAAGGTTGGCCCTTAGAAGCCGCCGAAAGGAGGGGCTGGGTCCCAAGAGGCTGACTAGAAGACATTCTGGACAAGGAGAGGATGCCAGGAGGCCAACGCTGGGCAGAGGAGGGCCACCTGGGGGGCACCGGTGTGTCCCGAAGGGGCCACCGGGAGGCCAGGCACTGGGCCTATGGAGACAGGCTGCCAAGGAGGCAGGAGCTGGGCTGAGTGGAGGCCACAATGAGGCCATGAGCTGGGTCTGGAGGGTCCACTGAGAGGCAGAGGCTGGGCCCGGAGGGGCCTAGCGCAGGAAGGAGCCAGGCCTGGAGAGGCCAGGCCCAGAGAGGAAGCTTCGGGCCTGGACAGGCCGCTGGGTGGCAGGAGCTGGCCAGAGAGTTTATGAGAGGCGAGCTGGGCCGAGAAAGGCTGGTGCGAGGGAAGACCTGGGCCCAGACTCAAGGCCAGCACCAGGTGAGAGCTGGCTCCAGAGATGTCTTTCAGAGGCATGAATTGGGCCTCAACTGGCCAGTGTTACGGCGGCGCTGGGCCTGTGGATGCAGCCGGGATGCAGGCAGGCAGGCAAGATCTTGGCCTGCAGAAGCAGCCAGCAGGCAGCAGCTGGGGCTGGGGAAGCTGCGGGGAGTCCAGAGCTCAGCCCTGAGGCCCAGTCCTGCTTTGTCCTCCCGCTGGCCTCGGGAGGCCCAAGGATTGGGTCATGAAGTCTGCGTCTGCAGGTCCAGCTCCTGCCCTCCCGGTGGCACCCCCCAACCTGGGTGCAATACATCATCACGTGGTCCCCTTTAGGGCAAGCTCCTGCGTCCCAGTGGCCCTCTGGGGCCCAGGTCCTTATTCCCATCAGGCGGCCTCTCCAGGAGACCCGCCTCTGCTTGCCTACTGGCAGCCTTACCAGGCCTGGAACGTCCTCCTGGCCACATCTACGGGCCCAAGTTTTGCCCCTGGCAGCCACTTTTGGCTCAACTCCTGTCCAGCTCCCGGCGGCCTTTCGTCTGTCAGCCAAAAGCTTCCTCAGGTGGGACCTTGTGGGTGTCCCTTCTACCTCCCAGTGGCCTCAACAGAAGGGAAACTGAGGAAGCTTTGAGCCGACAGATGAAAGGCCTCCAGGAGCTGGCTAGGAGCCAAGCCAAAAGATGCTGCTGGGGACCAGACGCAGTGGCTCACGCCTGTAATCCCAGCACTTTGGGAGGCCGAGGCGGGTGGATCACGAGGTCAGGAGATCGAGACCATCCTGGTCAACATGGTGAAACCCCGTCCCTACTAAAAATACAAAAAATTAGCTGGGCATGGTGGCGCGTGCCTGTAATCCCAGCTACTCAGCAGGCTGAGACAGGAGAATTGCCTGAACCCAGGAGGCAGAGGTTGCAGTGAGCCGAGATAGCGCCATTGCATTCCAGCCTTGGCAACAAGAGCAAAACTCCATCTCAAAAAAAAAAAAAAAAAAAATTAGCTGGGCACGGCGGCGTGTGCCTGTAATTCCAGCTACTCAGGAGGCTGAGGCAGGAGAATTGCCTGAACCCACGAAGCGGAGGTTGCCATGAGCCGAGATCGCGCCATTGCACTCCAGCCTGGGAAACGAGCGAAACTCCGTCTCAAAAAAAAAAAAAATTAGCTGGGCACCGTCGCACGTGCCTTTAATCCCAGCTACTCTGGAGGCTGAGGCAGGAGAATTGCCTGAACCCACGAGGCGGAGGTTCCCGTGAGCCGAGATCATGCCGTCGCACTCCAGCCTGGGCAACAAGAGCGAAACTTTGTCTCAAAAAAAAAAAAATTAGCTGGGCACGGTGGCGTGTATCTGTAATCCCAGCTACTCAGGAGGCTGAGGCAGGAGAATTGCCTGAACCCAGGAGGTGGAGGTTGTGGTGAGCCGAGATCATGCCATTGCACTCACACCTGGGTAACAAAAGCAAGACTCCGACTCAAAAAAAAAAAAAAAAAAAAAGGCTGCCGGGGCCAAACTTGGGCCAATAGACGAGGTCAGTAGGAGGATCCAGGCCTGGAGAGGCCGCCAGTATGGCGGTAGAGGCTAAGCCTCCAGGAGAGGCTGATGGGAGGCAGGAGCTAAGCCCAGGGGGCCTTTGGGAGGCACGAGCTGGCCCTAGAAGGGCCCTCGTGATGACATATTGCACCCATGGGGAGGAGACACCAGGAGAACTGGAGCTGGGCCTGGAGAGGCCAAATTGAGAACCCAGTGCTTGGGCCTGCAGAGGCCAATAGGAGGAGTCCGCAGCCCGGCCTGGGGAAGCCGACTCTGGGACATCTGGGGCCTATAGGCACCCTGGGTGGGCAGAAGCTGAGCCTGGAGGGCCTGAGTCAAGGACCTGAGCTTTCGGACCTACAAAGGCCTCTGGGAGCTGGTGAGTAGCCGAGTCCACAGAGGTTGCTGCGAGGCGAGAACAGAAGTTTGGCCCTTAGAAGCCGCCAAAAAGAGGGGCTGTGCCCCAAGAAGCTGACTAGAAGACATTCTGGACAAGGAGGGGATGCCAGTAGGCCAACGCTGGGCACAGGAGGGCCACCTGGGGGCACCTGGCCACCGTGAGGCCAGGAGCTGGGCCTGTGGAGACAGACTGCCACAGAAGCAGGAGCTGGGCTGAGCAGAGGCCACAATGAGGCCACAAGCTGGGTCTGGAGGGTCCACTGAGAGGCGGAGGCTGGGCCCAGAGGGGCCTAGTGGAGGCAGGAGCCAGGCCTGGAGAGGCCAGGCCCGGAGAGGAAGCTTTATAACTGAACAAGCCGCTGGGAGGCAGGAGCTGGCCAGAGAATTTATGAGAGGCGAGGTGGGCCGAGAAAGGCCAGTGCGAGTGAGGACCTGGGCCCAGACTCAAGGCAAGCACCAGGCGAGCTGGGTCCAGAGACATCTGCTAGAGGCCAAGCTGGGTCTCAACTGGCCAGTGTGAGGGAGGTGCTGGGTTTGTGGATAAAGTCAGGAGGTAGGCAGGATCTTGGCCTGGGGGAGCGGCTGGCAGACAGTTCATGGTGCTGGGGGTGCTGTAGGGAGGCCAGAACTGGGCATGGAGAGGCCAATGTCAGGATGTAGCTGGGCCTGTCAAGGCCACTGGGAGGCAGAAGAGACACCCCAAAAGCCCCAAGGAAGCTTCGGGCCGACAGATGAAAGGCCGTCGGGAGCTGGCCAGGAGCTGAGCCAAAAGAGGCTGCCAGGGTCAAAACGTCAGCCGGTAGACACAGCCAGGAGGACGATCCGGGTGTGCGGAGGCCGCCAGTAGGGAGGCAGAGGCTGGGCCTACGAAGAGGCCAAAGGAAGGCAGGAGCTGTGTCCCAGGGGGCCGTTGGGAGGCAGGAGCTTGCCCTGGAGGGACCCACGTGATGACATATTGCGCCCATGTTGGGGGGCCGCCGGGAAGGCAGAAGCTGGGCCTGCAGAGATGGAATTCAGGACCCAATGCTTGGGCCTCCCGAGGCCAGCATGGTGAGGCAGCAGAAGCTGGGCAAGCAGAAGCCGACTTGGGAACATCTGGGGCCTGGAGATGCCCTGGGAGGGCAGGAGCCAAGCCTGGAGAGGCCAGTGTGAGACATAAGCTGGGTGGGCCTGGAGAGCCTGAGTCCAGGGCCTGAGCTTTCAGACCTACAAAGGACGCCAGGAGCTGGGGAGGAACCGAGTCCCCAGAGGTTACTGCGAGGCAAATTCAAAAGTTGAGCCCATATTCACGGCCGAGAGGAAGAGCTGGGCCCCAAAAGGCCTACCTGAAGACGTTCTGGGCCCAGAGAGGATGCCAGCAGGCCAATGTTGGGCCCGGGAGTGCCACCGGGAGGCACCGGCTTGGCCCGATGGGGCCACGGGGATGGGGGCAGGGCCTGTGGATACAGGCTGCCACAGAGGCAGGAGCTGGGCCTGAGCAGAGGCCACGGTGATGCCACGAGCTGGGCCTGGAGGGTCCACTGAAAGGTGGAGGCTGGGCCCAGTATGGGCCTGGTGCAGGCAGGAGCTGGGCTGGGGAGGCCAGGCCCGGAGAGGAAGCTTTGGGCCTGGACAGGCCGCCGGGAGGCAGGAGCTGTCCCGGGAGAGTCCATGATAGGCGAGCTAGGCTGAGGAAGACCCCTGCGAGGGAGCGCCTGGGCCTAGACTCAAGGCAAGAGTGAGGTGAGAGCTGGGTCCGGAGAGGTTTGCCACAGGCACAAGCTGGGCCCCAATGGGCCACTGTGAGAAGAGCGCTGGGCCTGTGGACGCAGTCAGAATGCAGGCAGGCAGGCAGGATCTTGGTCTGGGGAAGCCACCAGCAGGCTGCAGCTGGTGCTGGGGAGTCTGCGGAGAGTCCAGAGCTGGGCCCAGAGGGGCCAATGTCAGGTGGTATCAGGGCCTGTCAAGGCCACCAGGAGGCAGAACAAAGGCCCGGAAAACCCCACTTGAGAAAGCTTTGGGCTTATAGAAGAAAGGCCGCTGAAAGCTGGTCAGGAGCCTAGCGAAAAGCAGCTGCCGGGAGGCAGGACGTGATCTAGTAGACGAGGCCCAGAGGAGGATCCGGGCCTGGGGAGGCCACTAGAAGAAAGGCATATGCTGGACCTACCGGAGAGGCTGAGGGGAGGCAGAAGCTGGGCCTGAGGAAGCTGTTGGGAGGCAGCAGCTGACCCTGGAGGCATCCATGTGAGGATGTTTTGCACCCATGGGGAGGAGATGCCAGGAGAGCAGGAGCTGGGCCTGGAGATGCTGACTTCAGGACCCAATGCTTGGGCCTCCCGAGGCCAGGAGGAGGAGGCAGCAGGAGCCGGGCCGGCAGAAGTGGACTCGGGAACTTCTGTGGCCTGGAGATGCCCTCGGAGGGCAGGAGCCGAGCCTGGAGAGGCCACTCGTGAGGCATGAGCCAGGTGGGCCTGGAGAGCCTGAGTTGACGGTCTGAGCTTTCGGGCCTACAAAGGCTGTCGGGAGCTGGACAGGAGTCGAGTCCACAGAGGTTGTTGTGAGGCAAATTCAGAAGTTGGACCCGTAGACGCCGCCGAGAGGTGGAGCTGGGCCCCGAGAGGCCTACCTGAAGACATTCTTGGCCCAGAGAGGATGTCAGCAGGCTAATGCTGGGCCCAGGAGGACCACTGGGATGCACCGGCTTGACCTGATGGGGCCATGGGGAGGCCAGGGGTGGGGCCTGCAGATACAGGCTGTCACAGAGGCAGGAGCTGAGCCTAAGCAGAGGCCACGGTGATGCCACGAGCTTGGCCTGGAGGGTCCACTGAAAGGTGGAATCTGGGCCCGGAGGGGCCTGGTGCAGGCAGAAGCCGGGCCTGGGGAGGCTGGGCCAGGAGAGGAACCTTCGGGCCTGGACAGGCCACCGAGAGTCAGTAGCTGGCCTGGGAGAGACCATGATAGGCAAGCTGGGCTGAGGAAGGCCGCTGCGAGGGAGGGCCTAGACCGAGGCCAGCGTGAGGTGAGAGCTGGGTCCGGAGAGGTTTGCCACAGGCACGGGCTGGGCCCCAATGGCCACTGTGAGGGAGGTAGTGGGCCTGTGGAGGCAGGATGCAGGCAGGAAGGAGTCAGGATCTTGGCCTGGGGAAGCCATTGGCAGGTAGAAGCTCATCCTGGGGAGGCTGTGGGGATGCCAGATCTGGCCCCGGAGAGGATATTGTCACAGGTGGTAGCTCGGCCTGCCAGGCCTCAAAAGAGGCTATCAGGAGGCAGGACGTGGGCCTGTAGACATGGCCAGGAGTAGGAGCCAAGCCTGAGGACGCCGCCAGGAGTGATCAGAGGCTGGGTCTCCTGGAGAGGCCGAAGGCAGGAGCTGGCTCAGAAGGGGCCCACATGAGGAAGTTTTGAGCCTGGAGAGGCCACCTAGTGGGTAGGAGCTTGGCCTAATGAAGTCAGTGTTAGGCAGCAGCTGGGCCTCTCAAGGCTGCTGGGAGTCTGGCAAGAGCTTTGCCAGGGAAAACCTTCATGAGGTAAGAGTTGGTCCTGGAGTCTGTTGTCATCCAGCAGCTATGCCTGTTTAAGCCATTGATCCTCAGAAGTTTCTGCTGGGGAACTTGAGAAAGCTTTTGGCTTACAAAGGCCACCAGGAGCTGTGTAGGAGCTGATCCAAAGGAGGGTGTCAGGCAGGAGTTGGCCCTGGAGATGCAACTGGGAGGAAGAGCTGGACATGGAAAGGCCCACTTCAGGAAGTTCTGGGCCTGGAGACACTGCCAAAAAGTAAAAGCTTGATCAGAATGGCCGCTGTGATGCATGAGCTTCACCTAGACAGGCCCCTGGGAGGCAGTAGCTGGGCCTACAGATGCTGCTGAAAGGCAGGAGCTTGGCCTGGGTGCACTGTGGTGAGGCACCTGCTTGGCCTGGGGTGTCTGCTGTGAGGCAGAGTTTGGGCCTATTGGGGCCAACTGGAGGCAGGAGTTGGACCTGGAATGGCAGATTTGAGAAGTCTTTCAGTCCAGAGAGGCCACAGAGATGCAGGAACTGGGCCTCAAGAGGCCGCCGAGAGGCATGAGCTGTACCTAAAGAGTCCAGTGTGAGACAGGAGCTGTGCCTGAAGAGGGTGACTAGAAGAAGTGTTGTCCTGGACAGAAGTCCAAAGTAATCTTTGGACTCCCAAAGTAATCTTTGTTTTTTAGTAGAGATAAGGTTTTGCCATGTTGGGACAGATGCTGGGTCTGGAGAGGCCACTGTGAGCTGGTCCTAATGAGGTTAGAGTGAGGCAAGACCTGGGCTTGTCAAGGCTACCGGGAGGCAAGTAGAAACCTGTTCAAGGAATACGTGTGAGGCAAAAGCTAGGCCTGCAGAGGCCACTGGGAGGCAAGAGCTCAGCCTGTCCAGGTCATCGGAAGGCTGAAGGTGGGCCTGAAGAGCTTGACTTGAGGCAGTTGGATCACGAGGTCAGGAGATCGAGACCATCCTGGTCAACGTGGTGAAACTCCATCTCTACTAAAAATACAAAAAAGAACTGATGTCAGAAGTGAGAATATTAGTGTGTGTTGAAGTACCTGTAAAAAACACTGTTTATTTGCCTTTGTAAAAAATGTTTCTACTAAAAGTTCTTGCTGTCAAAAGAATATGTGGGAATAAATCATTAGAATGTATTCTTCTGTTTTTTACTTTTATCTTCCTGCCACAGGCTTATTTTAGAAATTTTTTTTTTTTTAGAAAATTGAACAAGTGCTCGTTCTGGTGGATCATGCCTCTAGGATGGGAGGCAGGGGTGGAAAAGTCACTAGAAGGCCAGGAGTTTGACAGCAGCCTGACCAACAAAGTGAGATCCAATGTGTATGAAAACATTTAAAAATTAACCAGGTGTCATCATGTATAGCTACAGTCCCAGCTACTCAAGAGGCTGAGGCAGGAGCATCCTTAGCTCAGGAGTGCAAGCCTGCAGTGTCCTGTGATTGCACCACTGCACTCCAGCCTAGGTGACAGAGTGAGACCCCATATCCTAAAACAAACAAGAAAAAAATCGATCAGGTAGCAAGTTGTATGTGGCTTACTCTGAATATTTCTAAACTAGAAGTTCTCAGAGTACTGCTTCTAAATCTTTTGGGGTCTAGCATCCTGTTACATTTATGTAATTACATAAATAATTACATTAAAGTTAAAAAATAGAACAAAATTTTAGGCCGGGCACCGTGGCTCAAGCCTGTAATCCCAGCACTTTGGGAGGCCGAGGCGGATGGATCACGAGGTCAAGAGATTGAGACCATCCTGGTCAAAGTGGTGAAACCCCATCTCTACTAAAAATACAGAAAATTAGCGGGGCATGGTGGCATGTGTCTGTAATCCCAGCTACTCAGGAGGCTGAGGTAGGAGAATTGCCTGAACCCAGGAGGCAGAGGTTGCGGTGAGCCGAGATCGCGCCATTGCACTTCAGCCTGGGTAACAAAAGCGAAACTTTGTCTCAAAATAAATAAATAAATAAATAAAACAAAAACTTAAAAATGTTTTAATTCATTACTTATTAATGAAAACATTACATGTTAATATAACTAATACAAAATAAAAATTTTAAAATATTTATTATTTGTTACCTATTAATAAAACTGGTTGGGCAAGATGGCTCATGCCTGTAACCCCAGCACTTTGAGAGGCCGAAGTGGGTGGATCACCTGAGGTCAAGAGTTTGAGACTAGCCCTCCAACATGCTGAAAGCCTGTGTCTACTAAAAAATACAAAATTAGCCAGGTGTGGTGGCAGGCACCTATAATCCCAGCTACTTGGGAGACTGAGGCAGGAGAACTGCTTACACCCGGGAGGCAGAGTTTGCAGTGAGTCAAGACCATGCCATTGTACTCTAGCCTAGGTAACGAGAGCAAAACTTTATCTTCAACAATAATAATAATAAAATTATTAAGTAGTAATATAAGTAATCCTTTTGTTTCTTTGAGACAGAGTCTCGCTCTTTCCCCAAGGCTATAATGAAGCATGTAATCTCGGTTCTCTGCAACCTCTGCCCCACCTCCTGGTTCAAAGGATTCTCCTGTCTCAGCCTCTGAAGTAGCCTGGATTACATGGTTACCTGCCACCATGCCTGGCTAATCTTTGTTTTGTTTTGTTTTGTTTTGTTTTTTTGAGACGGAGTTTTGCTCTTGTTACCCAGACTGGAGTGCAATGGCGTGTTCTCGGCTCACCGCAATCTCTGCCTCCTGGGTTCAGGCAATTCTCCTGCCTCAGCCTCCCGAGTAGCTGGGATTACAGGTACACGCCACCATGCCCAGCTAATTTTTTGTATTTTTAGTAGAGACGGAGTTTCACCTTGTTGACCAGAATGATCTCGATCTCTTGACCTTGTGATCCACCCACCTTGGCCTCCCAAAGTAATCTTTGTTTTTTAGTAGAGATGAGGTTTTGCCATGTTGGCAAAGCTGGTCTTGAACTCCTGACCTCATGTAATCCACCCACCTCATTCTCCCAAAGTGTTGGGAATGCAGGCGTAAGTCACTGCACCCGGCCCGATTAACATATTTTTTAAAACACTGATTAGTCAGGCAACAACACTGGGCAGGGGTCTCCTCATTCCCAGAGATAAAAACCCCACTGCATGGCTTCAGGGTTGCAAGGGCTGCAGAGCCAAAAGGCTCTGACTTGAGATTTCATTACTTTATTTGTATTGTGAGACAAGGTCCTGCTCTGCCACCCAGGCTGGAGTGCAGTTGTGCACTTATAGCTCACTGCAGCCTCAATGTCCTGGGCTCAAGCCATCTTCCTGCCTCAGCTCCCCAGGGCTGGTACTACAGTTGAGTGCCACCATACCTGGCTAATTTTTAATTTTTTTTTAGAGTGCGGAGTCTTGCTGTGTTGCCCAAGCTGGCCTCAAACTCCTGACCTCAAGAGATCTACCCACCTCAGCCTCCTGAGTAGCTGAGACTACAAGTACACACCACCGTGCCTAGCTACATTTATTTTATTAAATTTTGAAAAATATTTTTGTAGAGCGGAGGTCTTGCTATGTTGTCCAAGCTGGTCTTGAATTTCTGCCCTTAAAGGATACTCCCATCTCTGCTTCCCAAACATCTGGGACCACAGACATGAGCCACTGCACTGTGCCTAAAGAGAGTTTTTTAATCTAGCATCCCATATTTGGTAACACTGGGAAAGGCAGTAGAGTTTTTAAAAATTAATAATTCAGTAAGAATCAAACTCAACCTTGACCCCTGCCTTCTCTTACACCCCACATCCAGTCTGTCAGGAAATCCTGTTCACTGTCTTTACCATGTACTGAAGATCCCCACCCAGCAACTCCCTGGCCTCCTCCCCTACTTCTCTCCTCTGACCATCTCTCACCACCACCATGACCCTGGTCAGAACCATTATCATCATCCACCTGGATGTTATCACAGCTTGACCCCATGCTTCTACCCAAATCTTCCCACAGTTTCTCAACTCGGCAGCCAGAGAATGCTTTTACATCAGGAGATAGATCATGTCGCCTCTCTGCTCAGAACCCTCCCACAGTTCCCATCTCATAGTAAAAGCCAAAGCCCCAGCAGTAACCTCCCAGGGCTTGCACGATCTATACTGATCCCCACCCAGCAACTCTATGGCCTCCTCCCCTAATTCTCCCCACTTCTGCTCCACTGGCCTCCTTCCAGAGCCTCAGACACTTTCTTCTGTTGTTTCTGCCCACAATGCTCCTCCTTCAGCACCTCGGCCAGCTCTTTCCCCTCCAAGCCTTTGTTCAATTTTCACTTGGGAGGCCACCCCTGACCTTTCTATTTAACATTGGCATCTGTCCCCATTCCCACCTTGTTCATTTTTTAAAAAAAAATAAGATCTCACTTATTGCACAAGGCTGGAGCAGAGTTGTGCAATCACAGCTCGCTGCAACCTCGAATTCCTAGGCTCAACTGATCCTCCCACCTCAAGACTCCCTAGTAGCTGGAACGATAGGTGCATGCCACCACGCCTGGCTAATTTGTTTTATTTTGAAATGGAGTTTCACTCTTCTTGCCCAAGGTGGAGTGCAATGCTGCAATCCCAGCTCACTGCAACCTCCACCTCCCAGGTTCAAGTGATTCTTCGGCCTCAGCCTCCCAAGTAGCTGGGATCACAGGTGTGTGCCACCATGCCTGGCTAATTTTTGTCTTTTTAGTAGAGATGGGGGTTTGCCATGTTGGCCAGGCTGGTCTCAAACTCCTGACCTCAGGTGATCCTTGGCCTCCCAAAGTGTTAGGATTACAGAGGTGAGCCACCACACCCAGTCAATTTAATTTTTTGATTTCTTCAGGAGGAGGGCTGATTGCCAGAGAAAGCAACCACATGATTAGAGGTTTAGAACTTTTAGCCTCAGCTGCTAAACTCCAGGAGGTGAGAGTGGCTGAAGATTGACTTAATTACCAATGGCCAAAGATTTTATCAATTACGCTTGCATAATAGAGCCTCTGTAAACACCCTGAACAACAGGATTTGCAGAGCTTCTGGTTGCTGAATACGGGAGGGGCTGGGAGGGCGGCATGTTGGACAGAGGGCATGGAAGCTCTGTGCACCTTTCACTTACCTTCCCCTGGGCATCCATCTTTCATTTCTTTCTCCCTTTCCTTCCTTTCTTTCTCCTCTTTCTTTTTTTTAAAGACAGGGTCTGGCTCTTTTGTCCAGGCTAGAGTGCAGTGGCACAATTTCAGCTCACAACAACCTAAGTTTCCCCAGTCCCCAGCTCAATGCATCCTGACCTCAGCTTTCCTAGTAGCTGGAACTACGGGTGCACACCACCACACCTAGTTATTTAGTTATTTTCCTTTATTTTTTGAGAAAAAAATCTTGCTAAGTAGCCCAGGCTGGAGTGCAGTAGCGTGCTCTCAGCTCACTGCAACCTCTGCATCCTGGGTTCAAGTGATTCTCCTGCCTCAGCCTCCTGAGTCGCTGGGATTACAGGTGCATATCAACACGCCCAGCTAATTTTTGTATTTTTCATGGACAGAGGGTTTCACCATGTTTCCCAGGCTGAACTCAAACTCCTGTGTTTAAGCGATCCTCCCAACTCAACCTCCCGAAGTGCTGGGATCACAGGCATGAGCCACTGCATCCAGCATGCACATCTCTTTCACTGGTTGTTTCTGAGACATATCCTTTACAGTGAACCAGGAATAGGAAATGAACCGACCAGATGTGGTGGCTTGCATCTGTAATCCCAGTACCTTAAGTGACGGAGTGGGAAGATCACTTGGGCCCAGGAATTTGTGGCCAGCCTGGGCAACAAAACAAGATCCCATCGCTAAAAAGAAAAAAAAGAAATTAGCCAGATGTGGTGGTGCAGGCATGTAGTCTCAGCTACTAGGGAATGGGGAAGACCACTTGGGCCCAGGCAGTTGAGGCTGCAGTGACCTATGACTGCAATGCTACACACCAGCCTGGGCAATAAAATGAGACCCTGTCTCAGAAAAAAAGAAAATAAACTGTTTTTCTGAGTTCTGTAAGCTGTTCCAGCAAATGATTAAATCAAAGAAGGGGGTCATGAGAACCCCTGATTTGTAATAGGTTGGTCAAAAATACCGGTGAAAACCTAATACTTGCCATTGGCATCCGAAGTGAGGGTAGTCTCATGGGACTAAACGCCTAACCTGCAGGGTCTGCACCAGCTCCAGGTAGTGTCAGAATAACATTGTGGGATACCCAATTAATATCCAGAACACTGGAGAATTTGGTGTATAAGCTCCACACACACAGTCAGTCAGTCAAAGTGTGTGACTAGAGAGAAACATGGGCTTTTCTTTCACCTACCTGCCTAACTGCATGGGAGAAGCAATACATGGTGCTCATGAAAAGAGCAAGCATTAAAGTCAAACCAGTCCCTACATCTGACTCAGCTTAATATCCATGTGAGCTTGGGCAAATCACTCATTATCCCTAAGTCTTTATCACCTCATTCAGGAAATGGGGATAACTGGTACCTGCCTGTGATTTCGTGAGAATTCATGAAATATTATGCTCGAGGTTACTGTGATCATCACACCTATTCCAAACTATCTGACAGGGACAGTGATGGATGATAACATCACCAGATTAGAAACTGTAGTGAGGTCTCTCAGGCAAAATTGCATACAAGCAAATTACTGTCTCTCCAAAGCATCCCTGCCACACTTAATTCCCCATTCCCTGAACCAAATGTGCCATCTGAATTGTCCAGGTCTTTACAGTGCTGGTTTCCCTGACCATTCCCCATCCCTCCACATCCCCCTTCGCTCCCTACTCTCACACAACTCTTCCTCATCTTTCAAAAACCACTTTCACTGTCACCTTATATGGAAGCTTCTCCCACTCTCCAGAAGAGCTTCCCATTGCACCTGATGCATGCACTATTATTTGATCATTTTTGAGTTATTGTCCAAGTCTTTTTGTACCTGAATAACATGATGCCCAGTCTCCTCCTGAACTCTGATGTCTTTCTCGGTAGATCCAGCTGGAAGTGACAAAAAGACATTCTTTAAAAATAAAAGAAGGAATGAGGCGGACATCCATCCAATCCCATAAAAGTTTTAGAAGATATGGGAAAAGCAAACAAAATTCAAGAGCTTCTAGGAAAAACGTAAGTGGGAAGGCGTTACTGGGAAATATGCTAAAAGGCATAATTTTTATTGTATTTTACTTTTTTGAGAAAGAATCTTGCTCTATCCCCTAGGCTGGACCGCAGTGGTACAATCACAGCTCATTGCAGCCTCAACCTCCAGGACTTCAGCAATCTTCCAACCTAATTTTTATTTTATTAAAAAAACGCATTGTTACTGTTACCAAAGCTGGAGTGCAGTGGTGTGATCATAGCTTACTGCAGCCTCGACCTCCTAGGCTCAAGTGATCCTCCAGTCTCAGACTCCCCAGTAGCTGGGATTACAGGTGTGGACTGCAATGTCCAGCTCACATTATCTTTAGTTTTTATTAGAGACAATGTGCTGCTATGTCGACGAGGCTGGCGGTGATCCTTTTCTCTCAAGCAGTTCTCCCACCTCAGCCTTCCAAAGTGCTGGGATTACAGGTGTGAGCTGCCACACCTGCTGAGGAGGTTAATTTTTAATGACATAAAGGGCTCAAAGCAAATATTAGAAGGAGCCTAAATGGCTATAGAGGTTGACTGGTCAATTGTGATATATCCATATAATAAAACATTAGGCAACCATGAAAAGGATTCAGATAGATCAATAGAAATTGACAGAGATGTCCACAAAATATGAAAATGAGAAGTGATATTCAATTAGCTTATATGTATTTGAAGAATATGGCCAATTATTTCCTGAGATAAGATTATGGGTCTAAAGAGTAAAGGAAATTTTTCACTTCTTCATTTAAAAGTATTTACTATTTTTATAATTTAATAAAAGATTAAGTATATAGATCATCTAATTAGTAAAGACACCTTAACTCTATAAATAGACAGAAAAGACATGGACAGCCCAGCCTTGGTGACTGATGCTTATAATAGCAGCACTTTGGGAGGGGGCAGTGGGAGAATTGCTTGAGGCCCGGAATTCCAGACCAGACTCGGAAACATAGCAAGACCTCGTCTCTACTAAAAATCAAAACGATTAGCCAGACATGGTGGCATGTGCCTAGTCCCAGTTGCTGAGCTGGAAGGATCACCTGAGCCCAGGAGGTCAAGGCTGCAGTGAGTCAAGAGTGTACCACCATACTCAAGCCTGGGCTACAGAGTGAGACTTGGTCTCCCAAAAAAGGAGGGGGAGCAAAAAAGAAAGCTAGCTGGGTGGCACGGTAGCTCACACCTGTAATCCCAGCATTTTGGGAGGCTGAGTCAGTTGGATCACTTGAGGTATGGAGTTCAAGACCAGCCTGACAAACATGGAGAAACCCTGTCTCTATTGAAAATACTTAGCCAGGTATGGTGGCACATGCCTGTAATTCCAGCTATTCTGCAGACCGAGGTGAGAGAACGGCTTGAATCCAAGAGAAGGAGGTTGCAGTCAGCAGAGATTGTGCAGTTGCACTCCAGCCTAGGCAACAAGAGTGAGACTTCATCTGAGAAAGAAAGAAAGAAAAAGAAAGCTAATAAGCTAACATAAGAAAATATATATTAAAATGTAACAAAAATAAAGTATTATGAGGTCTTTTATTTATTAAAAATAATCGAAGACTGGTCTGCAGCTCCTACTACTCAGGCCACTGAATGGGTAGGAGCAACCACTGAATGGTCTTAAGCTGTTCTTATGTGGCCTCTTAAACAACATGTAAGATTCATGGAACATAAGCATCAAGTTTCTAAAAATAATAATAATAATAATAATAATAATAATAATAATCAAACAAAAAATAACTTGTTATTGTACCCTGTGCCAGCAAAGGTGCAGTGAAATGGGCATTTTCTTTTACTATTAATGATGTTTAAATTGTATACAAGCCTTCCACCAGGGTAAAGCTTGGAACATTTTAAAAAAGAATACAGTGACTCACTGTACTGCCTCCTCCAACTCCTGGCCTCAAGCAATCCTCCCACCTCAGCCTCCCAAAGTGTTGGAATTATAGGCCGACAGCTACCATGCCTGAAAGCTCAGCAGTTTACATCAAGTATAATAAGAATGCTAACATCCTGTGACTCACAGTAATCTCATTTCTGGAAATATCATCTTCATATACAATTCAACCTAAACAAAAGGTCATATGCACAAACAGTGAAAATCTAGGAGTAATATTTTTCTGTTTTAAAAACATATGGAACACTTCACAAATTTGCATGTCATTCTTGCACAGAGGCCATGCCGATCTTTCTATCCTTCCAACTTTAGTATATGTGCTACTGAAGCAAGCATGAGTAATTTAAGATAGAGCGGTTAAGGAAAATAAGGAAGAGCTAATGGGGAATTTAAAAATCTATGGTATTTATAGGCACCTAGTAACAGCTCAGTAAATAGTAGCTGCTACTTTTATTATTTTTATGGTAATTCCACTCAATTAAAAACTGTCATTAAAAATTTCCCACTGTCATGGAACATCATGTATTTAAGAGCATAATTGTAAAAACAGATAGAGGCTGGGTGCGGTGGCTCGCTCTTGTAATCCCAGCACTTTGGGAGGCCAAGACAGGTGGATCACCTGAGGTCAGGGGTTCAAGACCAGTCTGACCAACATGGAGAAACCCCATCTCTACTAAAAACTACAAAATTAGTCAGGGGTGGTGGTGCCTGTAATCCTAGCTACTCAGGAAGCTGAGGCAGGAGAATCACTTGAACCTTGGAGGTGGAGGTTGTGGTGAGCTGAGAGTGCACCATTGCTCTCCAGCCTGGGAGAAAAAGAGCAAAACTCCATCTGGAAAAGAAAAACAAAAGTCCCAGCACAGTGACTCACAGCTGTAATCCCAGCACTTTGGGAGGTTGAGGCCAGGCAGATCACGTGAAGTCAGGAGTTCAAGACCAGTCTGGCCAACATGGTGAAACCCTGTCTCTACAAAAATACAAAAATTAGCTGGGCATGATGGCAGGTACCTGTAATCTTAGCCACTCTTAACCCTGAGAGGTGGAGGTTACAGTGATCTGAGATTGTACCACTGCACTCCAGCCTAGGCAACGGAGCAAGACTGTCTCAAAAACAAAACAAAACAGATACAATTTGTCCCTTGGCATATGGGGGGATTGGTTCCAGCTCCCCAATATCTGTGTATACCAAAATCCATGCAAGCATCTGTAGTCCCAGCTACGTGTGAGGCTGAGGAAGGATGGCTTTAGCCCAGGAGGTTGAGGCTGCAGTGAGCCATAATTGCACCACTGCACTCCAGTCTGGGCAACCGTGAGAAAGCAGGTTGGCTTTTAAATATAATTTTTCGGTTCACTTGAGAATTTGGTCAGAACTGTGGCATATGAAAATTCTCCATAGAATAATTACCTAATCAAATTAATGCTAGAATTGGGAACAGAAAATGTTTGTTGACTCTTTATTCCTTCACTTGCTGTTACATAAACTATTGCCAGTGGGCACTTACCAAGCAGAAGTGTTATCTCAGAGCTACTCATATGAAAGGTGATGTCTAGGGCCCAGGTGTGTTGAGGTCTCCATGCCTTGGCTATGGGTGAGTGGGACTTACATGTCCATCCATTTTCTGTATTCCAGCTCTGGAAAACTTGGGCTTATCCATCTTGATAAGATGTACTTTAAATTTAACTTGGCAAGAACCGCAAATGGAAGAAAGGTTGTGAAACCACAGGGTAGTACTTGTTCTCAAGGGACTCTTCAGCTTAGGTGCTTCTGTAGAAAAGGAATGATGTTGTCGAAACTCATCACAGATCAGGTGAGGGGCCTCATATCTATAATCCCAGCCCACTGGGAGACTAAGACAGGAGGATCCCGTGAGGCCAAGAGTTTAAGACCAGCCTTGGCAACACAGTGAAACCTCATCTCTACAAAAAAAAAAAAAATTAGAAAATGAGCTGGGTATGGCAGCACATTCCTATAGTCCTAGCTACCCTGGAGGCTTAAGTGGGAGGATAGTTGAACCCAGGAAGTGGAAGCTGCTGTGTACAGTGATCTCACCACTACACTCCAGCCTGGGTGACAGAGTGAGACCGTGTCTACACACACACACCCCTCAGTCTGCTTAGCCTTGACTAATGAAAAGGGTCTTCCAGTTACAGAAGAGGTGTGCTCTTTTCTAGGACAGGAAGGGACCCGCAAGCATGTTCACAGCCTTTCCTCATCCTCTGCTTAGTTTTCCAAGAATCTTCAAGGGAGTCCCGAGGGAAAGGACGTAAATCTTCTGGTTACCAGAGGAGAAATATGCCTCCTTTGTCAATTAATAAATGGAACACCTGCCGTGAAAACCAGGAAGTTCTGCTAAGATGAACCACTCCCTACGACACTGACCTATGCAGGAAACATGAGAAACTGGAGTTTGTGGACCAATAATATTGAAGGTCACATTCCAGATTGTGGAGATCTCACCAAAGTGCAGCCTTTCCACAAGGCACTGCCAAATAACAGCTGGCTGTCTCCACGGGGCACTGCCGTATCTCTGGCTCTCACTTCCCCAGGAGATGCTCTATTCCAGCTTTCTCTTGCATTTTGTATTCTGTAGTTCCTGGGGTAAGACCTCACAACGTAGCAGACTGCTGAGTCAATGCTCATCTACAGATCTGACTTCAGATTCTAGCAGGACTCTTTCAGTTTGAGAAATTAAAGAGGAGAAAAAATGGACCCAGCCTGGCACTGGCCAGCTTAGCAGTCCGAAGATAGAAGCTGCTCAAAATGAGTACAGTGCTTCTGACTTTCTGAGTCTGCCCTTGCTCCTAGGGCTCTTGGGTTGAGATTTATTTCTCCTTGTTGAAGAAATGGTTTGCTAGAATATAAAAAATTTAAGGAAGAAAAAAATATAAAAATATCATTTTCTCCTAAAGAGCACTCAAAAGTATACTCCCACCAGTGCTGGATCTATTTATCTCTTTTTTTTTTTTTTTCTGAGATCGGGTCTCACTCTGTTACCAAGACTGGAGCACAGTGGTGAGATCACAGCTCACAGCAGCTTTCAACTCCTGGGCTCAAGCAATCCTCCCACTCCAGCCTCCCAAGTAGCTGGGATTACAGGTGCAGGCCACCGTGCCTAATTTTTTAAATTTTTTGTAGAGAAGGCCACTATGTGGCCTAGGCTGGTCTTGAACTACTAGATCAAACTAATCCTCCTGCCTTGACCCCCAAAGTGCTGGAATTATAGGCTTTAGCCACCAC
The DNA here is from genome assembly GCA_031835075.1 of Saguinus oedipus. NCBI lineage: Eukaryota > Metazoa > Chordata > Mammalia > Primates > Cebidae > Saguinus > Saguinus oedipus. The sequence goes on from CM063170.1 coordinate 66,756,121, forward strand.
ACCCAGTCTCTCTCTCTCTATATATATATATATGCATACACACACACACACACACACACACACACACACACACATATATATATACATATACACATATATAAAATCTTGTATATTAAATGTTTCTTCTTAAATTGCCTCCTACCCACCCATCCGCAGGGAGAGCAAACACAGGTCTCAGCAGATCAGGCAACCTACATGAAGAAAGGAGGCTGGAGTAATGCCAGAGACCAGGAGGAACTGGAGCAAATGGCAAGGTATTCACTTCAAAGGTTTTTCAACATTGTGATGGTCAAACGAAACACAGAAACGGGAAGCCCAGTTCAGTCACCAGCAGCCAACATGGGATATCTGGTCTACATGCTACAGGGCAAACTGTTTAGGATGAATGACCTTGTCTCCACCACCCCGTTCTTCAAGTCCCTCGTGCCCGGTAGTCCCTACACTCTGCTGACATGACCCACATTCACAGGACTCTCCTAACACCTTTGCTTGTTTAGTCTTTTTTCCCCAATGACTATTTCCTTTTTTGGATAGAGTTCACCTCTGTCACACAGGCTTGAAGTAAAGTGAGGTGATTATGACTCACTGCAGATTCCATCTCCTGGGCTCAAGTGATCTTGCCTCCCAAGTAGTTGGGATTACAAGCATGTACCACCATACCTAGCTAAGTTTGTTATGATGATGATGATTATTTTGAGATGGAGTCTCACTCTATCATCCAGACTGGAGTGCAGTGGCATGATGTAGGCTTGCTGCCAACCTCCGCCTCCTGGATTCAAGTAATTCTCCTGCCTCAGCCTCCTGAGTAGCTGGGATTACAGGCATGCACCAGCAAGCCCAGCTAATTTTTGTGTTTTAGTAGAGATGGGGTTTCACCATGTTGGCCGGGATGGTCTCAATCCCTTGACCTTGTGTTTTGCCCGCCTCGGCTTCCCAACGTGCTGGGATTACAGGCATGAGCTGCCGTGCCTGGGTAACTTTTTTTATTATAAACTACTGAGCCTCACATGTATGCTTATGTCAATGCAAAATAGACTAATACAGCAATCGTATGCCAACACTTACCAGTCTGTGACAGTGACAGTAGTACAGAGTGGGACTGAAATGCTCCCAAGGGGCTTCTTGTTGCATCATAGAGAATGGGGTGAGACACCTCGGCTGAGGCTAAAGATGAGCAAAGATGAGAGTCAAAGAGTGATGATGAGGGTAGGGGAAGGTTTCCTGAAGAAGGACACCAGTAAAGTCCCCTAAGAAAACTGACACTCCATGTGGCTGGAGGGTAGGGATATGGGGAGGGTGGTGCAGGATAAAACTGGAAAGGTAAGCCGAGGCCAGCTCTTACCAGGCCCTGTAGCCAAATTAGCTTGGATTTTATCTTAAAGGCAATGGGCAGTCACCAGCAGGTTTTAATCAAGAACCATTTTGACCCAAATTTGCCTTTTAGAAAAATTCCTCTGGCTTCAGTGAACAGGCTGAAGTGAGCAAACCTAGAAGTCAGGAAGACAATTGGAGGCCTTCACAATAAACCAGTACCAAAGAAAACAGGGCCAGGCATGGTGGCTGCTGCCTATAATCTCAAAACTTTAGAAGTCTAAGGTGGGTGAATGTCTTGAGCCCAGGAGTTTAAGACCAGCCTGAGCAATGTGGTGAAACCACATCTCTACAAAACACAAAATATTAGTTGAGTGTGGTGGCTCATACCTGTGGTCATACCTCAGCTACCCCAGAGGCCGAGGCAGGAGGATAGCTTAAGCCCAGGAGGTTGAGACTGTAGTGAGCCAAGATCACACCGCTGTGCTCCAGCCTGGGCAACAGAGGGAGGCTGTCTCAAAAAGAAAAAGAATCCCATTCTTCACCTATTAGTGCCCCAATGTTCTCCTGAGAACCTTGGTGATGCAGTGAATTCAACTGTCATTGTAATTCAGCAGTTCACACATTTAAGTTTGTGTTTGATTTTCAATAATATCAACCCTGTGGAAATAGGAAATAAGGAACTGTGTCTGGGCTCTCATGGAAGCTCCCTGGATCTTAGACCATGACTTACGCTAAGACTTGAGCTTTGTGTTTTTCTCTCTGTGAGTGCTCAAGTGCAGCAGTCCCCAGTTTTTTTGACACCAGGGACCAATATTATGGAAGACAATTTTTCCACAGACTGGGGGCAGGGGGTCAGTTTTGGAATATTTCAAGCACATTACATTTATTGTGCACTTTGTAATTATTACATTGTAGTATATAATAATTATATAACTCACCATAATGTTCAATCAGTGGGAGTCCTGAGCTTGTTAGTTTTCCTGCAACTAGATGGTCCCATCTGGGGGTGATGAAAGGTAGTGATAGATTATCAAGCATTCGATTCTCATAAGGACAGAGCAAGGCAGAACCCATGCATGCACGGTTACACAACAGGGTTCCTGCTCCTATGAGAATCTAATGCTGCCACCGACCTGACAGGAGGTGGAGATCAGGCGGCAAAGAGGGGAGTGGCCGTAAATACAGATGAAGCTTTGCTCGCCCACCTGCTCCTCACCTCCTGCTGTGTGGCCAAGTACAGGCCTGTGATTCAGGGATTAGGTGCCCCTGCTCCACCGCATCCAAAAGGACCCTCCCCACACCAGTCTTCATAGTGGTGAAGTACAGAAGCCACTTAGCTCCTAAGGCCTATGTCTCAGCTGGCATTTCATCACAATCAACAGTAAGTGGTAGCTTGAAACATTATGAGGTCACTTCCTAAAAATCACCAGCATTCCATTTCCCATTGACAAGGAGCTCAACGCTGCCCCTTGGATAACCAAACCTATGCCCAGATCCCATTTGTATGGGTCTTTCTCCCAGAACCTTTCCTAGCATCAGTTCTGTATTTGTCAGAGTCCAATCAAAAGACATAAATCACCAAAGGTTTAAAGTGGTAAAATTTAAAATAAAAAAAATTAATTATATAACAAGGGAAGACCATATGAGAGATTGGCTACAAAAGTAAAGAGAACTCTAGAGAACATAGGGCTAGCAGAGGCCAGACATGGTGGCTCATGCTTACAATTCCAGCAATTTGGGAAACCAAGGCAGGAGGACTGCTTGAGGCCAGCAGTTTGAGACCAGCCTCGGAAACACAGTGAGACCCTGGCTCTACAAAAAAAAAAAAAAAAGCCAGGTGTGGTGGCACACACTTGTAGTCTTAGTCACTTGGGAGGCTGAGGTGAAACTATTGCTTCAGCCCAGAAGGTTAAGGCTGCGGTGAGCCATGATTTCACCACTGCACTTTAGACTGGGCAAAAGAGAGAGACCCTGCCTCAAAAAAAAACAAAGTATAGGGCCAGCTGTTAGAATGAGCAGTAACTTCCTACTGTCCCTACCCTGAGATAGAGTGACCAAGGAAGGGATTCCCCACTAAGGCTGAGATCCAGGCCTCCTTGGAGAGGGCACAGTCATGGGTAATTCGATGGCAGAATTGCTGCATTACCACATGGTGGAACATGCTAGCAATATGGCCTCTGGAATTTGCTGAAAATCCACCATCTAGGGTGCTAGCTTAACCTATTAGTAAACAGTTGTCTCACTACAAAACCACCCAGGCAAATGCAGAGAAACTGCTGGTCACTGCGTGCTGCTAAGCACCATGCAGGGCAGGGGCCTGGTGCTGAAAAAGCTCAGTGCCTGTGAAGATGTGCACACAACTAGAAAGAAAAGCCTCTTATAATGCCCCTCTAGCACCATGTACTGACAACACTTAATAATGCACCAGTTGACAGAGGAAGCATTTAAGGAACCCACCTCTATGTTTGCAGAGCAGGCAGTGAAGGGTGAATTTGGAACTGAGGAGCAGTCATTGGATGAATAGCTGGTATGTGACACATTTCCATCTACCAAAGAAGGAAGGGAAGAGAGAAAAATGAGAAAAAAACAGGCATGGTGGTTCACACCTGTAATTGCAGCAGTTTGAAAGGCCAAGGCAGGTGAATCACTTAGGTCCAGGAGTTTGAAATCAGCCTGGGTGACAGAGAAACCTTGTCTCCACTAAAAATAAAAAAAATTAGCTGAATATGGTGGCGTGTGCTGTAGTCCGAACTTCTCAAGAGACTCCTGGGTTCAAGCAGTTCACCTGCCTCAGCCTCCCAAGTGGTGGGGATTATAAGTATGCACCACCATGCTCAGCTAACTTTTTTATTTTTAGTAAAGACAAGAATTCACCATGTTGGCCACATCAGTCTCAAACTCCTGACCTTGTGATCTACCCACCTCAGCCTCCCAAAAGCTTCTGCTCTGTCTTTGCCCAGTTAATCTAAGAAAACTAAGCTAAAATACCAAAATGAAGTGAAGTGGTGTGGCTACTATACTCAAAAGACTTGAAATTCCCTTCACCCAAAAATAACTATCTGGAAGCCAAGAATGACTATCTGGAAATCAGCATCCTCAGAGTACATTTCGGAGGCAAACTAGAATATGTCAGTGTCAACTATGAAAGTCCAGAGCCTTTGATTGAGTAAAACTACGTGCAGCAAAACCATGGGCTCCATGCATGATTGGTATTGTAAAAGAAGCCACAGGGAGTGGAATTAAATATGACACCCTCGGCCGGGCACAGTGGCTCACACCTGTAATCCCAACACTTTGTGAAGCCCAGGTGGGCAGATTGTTTGAGGTCAGGAGTTTGAGAGCAGCCTGGCCAATATAGTAAAACCTCGTCTCTACTAAAACTATAAAAATTAGCCAGGCATGGTGGCAGGTGCCTGTGATCCCAGCTACTTGGGAGGCTGAGGCAGGAGAATCACTTGAATCCAGGAGGCAAAGGTTGCAGTGAGCTGAGATCACACCACTACACTCCAGAACAAAATTCCATCCGCAAAGTTTCTTCTAAACTCAATTTAAGGCACCATGTATCACAAACCAGATAGCAGGAGATTAAATAAATTTTAGCCTTTTTCACGCCATCCAATTACATCTTGGTCAGTTCGTAAACATGTTTCGGCAAATGCTGGAGGAGTTTTTCTCTTTAGGAGTCCTCTCTCACTTTACCCTGCTTAACAAAAGACTTCACACACAAAGAGAATGGAGACAGTCCCGCTTCAGGACCTGCTACACGGAGAGAACCGACTGTCCCAAAAAGAGAGGGCTCCACACCCCTCTGACAACTCCACAATAGACCAGCTACAAGACAAATGCCTGAAGTAAGGAAGTCCATTAAGAAAATGAACAGTTGGTGAGATCAAGACTTCTGACCCAAAGGGCCTGCAGCTGGTCTGATGATTCATCAAAAAGTCTGAATTTAAATGGAGACATATTGGACTGTGACATATAATAAAAGAACTGAAGCAGCAAAGTGTCTTGATTTGGGTTTCCTTTCCACTGTATACAGCTCCAATGAACAGAGAAGTGAGCATGACTGTGGTACTCCTGACACATCTGGGATAGTTCCCATCCACAGTGGTCACCCTTTGGGATTATCCACACATTGCAGGGTCATTGTCCATCTATGCTAACCTAGAAATGTCCAGACAGAAGCTTCTGTTTAGAGACTGGAGAGAAAAACGTCAAACCCGAAAGCCCATGAACTGTCTCAGCCAGGGGGACACATGAACTAAACACTACAGAATCTGACATCCGAAGCCTAATTTCAGGTGGACCTCTAAAGCTTTATGATTATGAGTAATCAGCTTACTTTCTCTAGGCTCTGTGATTCTCACATCAATAAACAGAAAAGCAGACTGAATAGTCTCCCATATCAGTTCCAATCTTAACGTCCTCTGGCTTTATGATTAAAGAGTGATACTAATTAACAAGGTTGAAACTGTGGCTTAACCCCAATAGGAGCCTGCTGGGATTATGCTAAGCAAAACCAGTCCACATAGACAGAGCCATTCTGACCACATCCCTCCCTGTGCCAGCTATCATACAGATATGCACCGCTGGTATGAGAAGTCCCTTCCACGGAAGACTGACTGATTCAATAATAGGCTGATTTATTTATTCAAACAACAAATATTTTCTGAGCACCTTCTAGAGATTTAGGGTTACAACAGAACAAAACAGACAAAATCCCTTCCCTTACTTACATTATAGTGAAGGAGGAGGGGCAGTCAGACATCAATTAGGAAATATAATTAAGGATATATTTTATGTCAGGGTGGCTGGAAAAATATTAAGGGAAATATTAGGGAAGTATAGAATATCGTCTCAAACCTTTGGGAAGCTGAAAAGTTTTGATGAGCCAGGCTGAAGACAGCCAGTTCTTACATTCGAGCTTTAAGTCATAGGTGAAGATTCAGATAATAAAAGCTTCCCTGGTTAAGTCTCTTACCCCACATTCCTTTTTCTCTGCTCTGTTTCCTCATGTAAACTTCATGCTAGCTGCTCCTCTATGGGGGAGGTTGAAAAGAATGACTTCTTAATGGTGTTTATTCTGGACCTCAGAACCAAAAGTTTTTATCATTCTTAAAACCACTCTGTTAACCATGTTAATTATCCACAAGCATGTTAACTTAAAACCTGTTACTACTTCTATACTGACTAAATGCGAGAATGAACAAGGAGTCAGTCAGTTAGCTGCAATCACTCTCTAAAAGCTGATGACACCCTTGCCCAACTTACACTGTATTCTGTATGTAAGGACATATTTTATTCATCTGATACTTACACTAAATAAATGTTTGTTTAATAACTTACACTAAATGTGAATTGTAAGTATAAAGAAGTCACGATGAGAGGGAAACAAAAGGCCCAAATTAATCAAATTAATCTCTTCTTAGGGAAGACACCGAATTTGTGTCTGCAGATTATCATCTTTCCTTTTAATAACAAATTTAATTTGATTGCCCACTTGAATGATGCTTTCCAGCCTTGGGATTCCCTATCATGAGGGACTTCTGAAAGGAATGCCTTCCCGTAGCTCTTCCACACACAGATCATTCGCATGTCCTTCAAAGTTTTGGTCTTCAAAACCATCTTCAAAGATCTTCAAAGATTAAACTTTGTTTTTCAATATCCTTAAACAGAAGAGAAAGAAAGAAAATCATTATAGACAATAAAGAACATAACCTAAGCTGGTGTGCAGTGGCATGATCTCGATTCCTTGCAGTCTCTGCCTCTCGGGTTCAAGCAACTCTCCTGCCTCAGTAGCTGCGATTACAGGTGCCTGCCAGCATGCCTGTCTAATTTTTGTATATATTTAGTAGAGACAGGGCTTAACTATGTTGGCCAGGCTGGTCTCCAACTCCTGACCTCAGCTGACCCACCCACCTTGGCCTCCCAAAGTGCTAAAATTACAGGCATGAGCCAATGTGCCCCATCATAAACACTATTTGGAAGCAGCTATCTGCTGTGACTGTAATAACTCTCCTCCATTGGCTGCCTTACAGTAGTGCATTTCAGACTACACTTTCATCTGCACTGCAGCCATGAGATCAGTGTTCCTTACCCCTTCAACCTCATGAGCATGCTATTTAATAGGAATTAACTTTCCACACAGAATTCATGGAATGGGAATGAAAAATAGTAAGCAGAGGCTGCTTTAGATTAAAAGAGGCATAACAACGAAAGTTAACACATGAAGACTGTTTAAAGCCAGATTTAAAACAACTTTTTTTCAGATAATGAGGAAATGTGATACTCTTCAGATAAGAGTAAGGAAACTCGACAAAGGGCTACATATGAGCTGACACCAAGAAATCATTGCTAAATTTGTCAGATATGGTAAGAGAGTGGCTTTCGGGGATGCACACTGAACAGAGAAAATGATGTGATGACTGCGATTTGCTTTATAATATTTCTGCAAAGGGAGGTAAAAGAATAGCAGAACAAAATGTGGACAATCTTAATGATCACAGAAATTGAGGAATGGGTATTTTAGTGTTTATTGTACTATTTTCTCTACTTTTGAATAGGTATAAAAACTCTAATTTTAAAATGTAAAACAAAAAATGGTCAGGAGCAGTGGCTCACTCCTATAATTCCAGCACTTTGGGAGGCCGAGGCAGGTGGATCACTTGGGTCAGGAGTTAAGAGACCAACCTGGCCAACATGGTGAAACCCTGTCTCTACCAAAAATACACACACAAAAAAAAAAATTAGCTAAATGTGACAGGTACCTGTAATCCCAGCTATTCAGGAGGCTGAGGCAAGAGAATCACTTGCACCCAGCAGGAAGAGGCTACAGTGAGCCAAGATCATGCCACTAGACTCCAGCCTGGGCAACAGAGTGAGAATCTGCTTCAAAAAAAAAAATACCCAAAACAAAAACAAAAATAAAGTAAAACTTAATTTACTATTCCCTGCTCTGAAGCCACATCCAAACAGAATTCTAAAAAGAAAGATTCTAGCAATTCTCATGGTGCTATTTATATAGAGAACTCCCTTGCACCTTTGTATGTAAATTTAAATATTTTGCAACCCAATGGCTGGGAGTGGTTCAAAGCTGGGCATGGTAACACATGCCTGTAGCCCCACCCACTTAGGACACTGAGGCAGGAGAATAACATGAGCCCAAAAGTTCTAGTCACACCCAGACAACATAACAAGACCTGGTTTCTTTACAAAGAAATGGGGAGCTGTGAGTGAGCTCATTGATGAATTATTTTGGTGATATCAACAAGTGCTATCAAAACACTACTATAAAATCCAAACTTACACCTACTGCCAGATTTTTCTCCCTACTTCTGGACTCATTTATCCAGTTGCCTCCTCTACCTCCACACCTCAACTTGAAAGAAATTAATTTCTTTGATCTTAGATTGGCTTTCCTCTTTAACATCTAAGATTTGTATTAAATTCTTACTTCGTGTTATTAGCACCAAATCTGAAAGGATCTAGTATAGAAACTCTTTGGAATAAGAAACACATGAAATAGTTATGATATCTGTAAAAAGAAATATGCCCATAAACAAACAACAGTAAAAAAATTAGAGGCTTTCAGTCACACTAAAGAATGATGTTAAATAAAATTATTCTGCCAATTCAACAAGAAACTATATAAACCTAATTCTAATAAGCTTTCTATAAAATAAAAAAGAACCAATTGTCAGATCTGAGAGTAGAAAGTGGAAGTTTTAGAAAGAGGTGAAGTCAACTGCAGAATGTGCCCATCACATATCATAAAGGCTGCCCCAATCACACCCATCCCTTTTATTCCACCTAGTATCACCTGAGGTCAGGAGTTCAAGACCAGCCTGGCCAACATAGAAAAATTCCTTCTCTACTAATAATACAAAAATTAGTCTTGTATGGTGGTGGGCGACTGTGAGGCAGGAGAACTGCCTGAACCCAAGAGCCAGTGAGCCAAAATCACACCATAGCACTCCAACCTGGGTGACAAGAGTGAAAACTGTCTCAAGAAAAAGAAAAACAAACTCCTTTGGGAAGGCTTTCTTCATAGACATCGTCAACATGAGACTGGAAAAAAGGGTATGGAATCATCACCGGACCTTTGGCTTTTACAGCTTGAGATATAAGGATGAAAAGAAAAAGGGATATCATTTAAACACAATTTACAGGAAAGAATAATTATCGAATCTGTATTGCTCTTTGACTCTTTGCTTGAAACAGAGTTTCACTCTTGTCACCCAGGCTGGAGTGCAGTGGCATGATCTCGGCTCACTGCAAGCTCCATTTCTCAGGTTCAAATGATTCTCCTGCCTCAGCCTGCTGAGTAGCTGGGATACAGGAGCCTGCCACCACCCCCAGCTAAGTTTTGTACTTTTTGTAGAGACAGAGTTTCACCATTTTGGCCAGGCTTGTCTCCATCCCCTGACCTCCGATGATCCTCTCATCTCAGCCTCCCAAAGTACTGGGATTAGAGGGATGAGACACTGAGCTGCCTGAGCACTTTCTTATGTTATTAAATAGCCTAACCCAGGTGGGGGCAGTGGCTCACCCCTGTAATCCCAACAACTTTGAAAGACAAGGTCAGAAGGTTGCTTCAACCTACGAGTTCAAGAGCGGCCTGGGCAACATAGCTAGACCACCCCTCATCTCTACAAAAATTAGACCAGGTGTGCACCGCACCTAGCTAATTTTTATATCTTTTGTAGAGACAGCGTTTCATCATGTTGCCCAGGCTGGTCTCAAACTCCTAAGCCCAAGGCATCCTCCCACCTCGGCCCTCAAAGTGCTGGGATTACAGGGCCCGGGGAGCCTCATGTTTTCTTTAAGCAGTCTCCTACTCTTGCACACTTGGATAGTTTTCTTTTTGTTCTTTCAGGCAGGGTTTACCTCAGTCTCACAGGTTGGATTTCTGTGGTGGGATCATAGCTCATTGCAGCCTTGAACGCTGGGGTTCAAGTAGCTGGGAGGCTGAGGTGGGACTACAGATACAGGGTCACACCATGTTGCCCAGGCTGCTCTTGAACTCCTGGACTGAAGGGATCCCCCTACCTCAGCCACACCTGGACAGTTTTCTATTTTTGACCTACATAAACACTGTACCGGGTCAGAGTTTGTCAACTGCCCTTTTCCAGCCAGCAACACACAGGATCTAGCTGAGACATTGCAGTTACCAGGCTTCACTCTGAGGAGAAGACAACACATCTCCAGGCCCTGCACTGTCCCTGTGACTTCCCTGAAAACCCACCCTTGTGACATCACAGAGCCCCCCTCAGATGGAGCCAATCAGAACTCTAAAAGAAAATGTCAGCTGCATGCCAGTCAGATGTGGGCATTGTTCATGTTTCAAAAGCTAACACTGGCATGACTGACTTAGTGTTGGACCCAGAAAAATTAAAAAGTGAAAGATAAAAATATGTAAAATAGGCTGAGTACAATGGCTCACGCCTGTAATTCCAACACTTTCAGAGACCGAGGCAGGTAAATCACAAACTCGGGATTTTGAGACCAGCCTGGCCAATAAGGAGGCTGAGGAAGGAGAACTGCTTGAACCCAGGAGGCAGAGAGTGCAGCCAGCCAACATCACGCCACTGCACTCCAGGCTGGGTGACAAGAGTGAAAACTTTGTCTCAGAAAACAAAAATCCTTTGGGAAGTCCTTCTATATAAAGATCTTCAACATGAGACTGGAATAAAAGTACAAGATCATCCTGGACCTTTGGCTGTTACAGCTTGAGCTGTAACTGAAAAAAAAAGGGATATCATTTAAGTACAATTTGTAGAAAAGAATAATTATTCAATCTGTATTGCTCTTTATTTATTTACTTTTTTTGACGAAGTCTTGCTGTGTTGCCAGGTGGGAGTGCAATGGCACAATCTCAGCTCACTGCAACCTCCATCTCCCATGTTCAAACAATTCTCCCGCCTCAGCCTCCTGAGTATTTGGGACTACAGGTGCCTGCCACCATGCCCAGCTAATTTTTGTACAGTCAGTAGAGACGGGATTTCACCATGTTGGCTAAAATGCTCTTGATCTCCTGTCCTCATGATCCATCCAACTTGGCCTCCCAAAGTGCTAGAATTACAGGCATGAGCCACCATGCCCTGCATTGCTCTTTAACTTTTATACTTTGTTCTTTACTTCTGTTATTGTAATGGAGTCCAAAAAATAGTATGGAAAAAAAAAAGAACCTCCAAAGTGCTAATATTCTGATGATCAAAGTCTACAGTAAAATATCCCATTACAGCTGTGCGCGGTGACTCACACCTGTAATCCAGCACTTTGGGAGGCTGAGGTCAGTGAATCACATGAGATCAGTAGTTCGAGACCATCCTTGCCAACATGGGAAAACCCATGTCTACTAAAAATACAAAAACTACCTATGTGTGGAGGCAGGTGCCTGCAATCCCAGCTTCTCGGGAAGCTGAGGCAGGAGAATCACCTGAACCGAGGAGGCAGAGGTTGCAGTGAGCCAAGATCATGCCATTGCACTCCAGCATGGGGGACGGGAGGCAACCTCCAGCTCAAAAAAAAATTAAATAAAATAGAGAAAGAAAAATAAAGAAATAATCCCATTATTTAAACCAATGTAGATACAGCCAGACTTTCTACAACAGTCTGACCCAAATTTATAAGGCCAGAAAAACATAACATCTAATATTATTTAATATATACAGTACTAATTGGAAAATGTGATATTTTTCCAAACATAAACATTAGTGTAACCTTATTGAACTTATAAAAATAATTTGTTTAACTAATAGAAACAGAAGATTCTTCTGAACTGCAACATTTCCACCAGCATTTATTTACTCAAGATTGAAATAATACAACATCTATACAAAGTCAAGAGCTGGGATGGGCACTGTGGCTGATACTTGTAATCCCAGCACTTTCGGAGGCCGAGGTGGTCAGATCACCTGAGGTCAGTAGTTCGAGACCAGCCTAACCAACATGGAAAAATCCCGTCTTTACTTAAAAAAAAAAAAAAATTAGCTAGACATGGTGGTGTACACCTGTAATCCCAGCTACTTGGGAGACTGAGGCAGGAGAATTGCTTGATCCCAGGAGGAGGAGGTTGTGGTGAAGTGAGATCAAGCCATTGCACTCCAGCCTAGGCAAGAAAAGCGAAATTACGTCTCAAAAAAAAAAAAAAAATTCAAGAGCTAGTCATTGAACAGGCTCACACCTATAACCCCAGCACTTTGCAAGACCTAGGTGGGTGGATCACCTGAGGTCAGGAGTTTGAGACCAGCCTGGACAACATGGTGAAATCCCATGTCTACTAAAAATACAAAAATTAGCCCGGCATGGTGGCACTTACCTGTAGTCCCAACTACTATGGACACTGAGGCAGGAGGATTGCTTGAACCTGAGAAATGGACATTGCAGTGAGCTGAGATCATGCCACTGCCCTCCACCCTGGGTGACAGAGCAAGACTCTCTCAAAGAAACAAAAAATGTCAAGAGCATGGCAAGTAGTAAAATTAAACATAATCAACAATCTCCCATAAGAATAGCTCCATTTTTTGCTATCATTATGTGTTAAAGTCTATTTGCTAAACATTGACATTTGTATTAAAGTTTCAAGTGCACCATATAACACATTAGTGCTGAGTGAAGTTTAATATCCTTTGCTGTACACTAAACTTGAATATCATACTTACAGATCAAAACAAAAGTACCTTTCCCTAAGGTAATTACCACTAATGCTGCTTTAAAATGATAAAATGTGAAGATTTTTTATAATGCCACAACAGCTGCAAATTATTGTCTTTAAACAAAATAATCTAATAAATCACCATCACAAAAAGCCCCACAACATAATCTATTTCATCTTATAAAAAGCACTCACATTAATAAAACTGTTAGAGTCAATTTATAAAACTTTAATAGCAAATTATTTTTACTTAGAATAGTACTAAATTAACAATACAATAAAAACATAGGCCAGGTTTGGTGACTCATACCTGTATCCCAGCACTTTGGTAGGCTCAAGGCAAATGGGTCACTTGAGGTCACAAGTTCCAGATCAGCCTTGCTGACATGGGGAAACCCCACGTCTACTAAAAATACAAAAATCAGGCAGGCATGGTGGTGGACACCTGTAATCCCACCTATTCGAGAAGCTGAGGTAGAAGAATCACTTGAACCTGGGAGGCGAAGGTTGCAGCGAGCCGAGATCGTGCCGTTGCATTCCAGAATGGGTGACAAGTGCAAAACTCCAGCTCAAAAAACAAAATCCCTTTACTTTGAGCCAATGTAGATACAGCCAGACTTTCTACAACAATCTGAACCACATCATAAAGCCAGAAAAACACATCAGCTAATATTATGTAATACATATAGTACTAGATGGAAAAGGTAATATTTTCAAAACATAAACATCAGTGTAACCTTAGTGGACTTGTATAAACACTTATGGAAAAGGTAATATTTTCAAAACATAAACATCAGTGTAACCTTACTGGACTTGTAAACACACTGGAGTTATAAACATAATTTTTTAAAGTAACAGAAACAGAAGATTCTCCTGAACTACAATATTTGAGCTAGCATTTATTTACTCAACATTAAAATAATACAACAGGTATAAAAAGTCAAGAACTGGGCGGGGTGTGGTGGTTCACAACTGTAGTCTCAGCACTTTGGGAGGTCGAGGCAGGCAGATCACCTGAGGTCAGGAGTTCAAGACCAGACTGACCAACATTAAAAACCCTTGTCTCTACTAAAAAGGCAAACTTAGCTGGGCATGATGGCACATACCTGTTATCCCAGCTACTCGGGAGGCTGAGAGAGGAGAATTGTTGGAACCTAGGAGGGGGAGGTTGCCATGAGCCAAGATCCCACCATTGCACTCCAGCCTGGGCAACGAGAGTGAAACTTAATCTCAAAAAATAAATAAATAAATAAATAAAATGAAAGTCAATCACTGGCCAAATGTGGGTGGCTCACACCTGTAAGCCCAGAATTTTGGGAGGCCAGGGCAGGTGGATCATTCAAGGACAGGAGTCTCAGAGCCAACGTGGTGAAACCTCATCTCTATTACCTACACAGAAATTAACTGGGCATGGTGGCAGGTGTCTGTAATCCCAGATTCTTGGGAGGCTGAGGCAGGTGGATCACCTAAGGTTAAGAGCTCAAGACCAGCCTGGCCAACAGGGTGCAACCCCACCTCTACTATACAAAAATTAGATGGGCACGGTTGTTTGTGCCTGTAATCAAAGCTACATGGGAGGCGGAGGCAGGAGAACTGCTTGAACCCAGGAAGTGGAGGTTGCAGTGAGCTGAGATCACACCACTGCACTCCAGGATGGGTAACAGAGCAAAACTCCATCTCAAAAAAAAAAAAAAAAAAAAAAGAATAAGAAAGAAAACATTTGCTATGGGGAGACCAGAAATACGATCCGCTGGCAATCCTTCCATTTTTGGAAATCTAAACAGTGTGAGTCCATTCTGATTTGTCCTTCTCCACTCCAGAAACAAAACCAGCAACCAAATCCATTCTATTTCTTTCAAAACACATCTAACAATTAAGAGATGATATGCATGGCTCCATACTCTAAAAGGAAACCTTACGTCCTGGGTATCACAGACAGTTGATGAATGCTTGTTCATTTGACTGATGTAGACTTCAATAATAAACTGTTCAATGCACTATGCCAGATAAATATTGCATCTCAGAAGTAGAACAAATACTGTCATTTTAGTTATCTCTACACATAAATGCAATATTGACACATATTTATAATGGGTTAATACAAACAAACTCAGTTAATTGTTCTAGAGAGTAATAGAATTTGGACAACATGAATTCTCCTGTCCTGGCACATAATTAGTAGTTAGAGGCATTTTATTTCACGTGAAAGGTACCATTAAAAAATCAATGGTAAGCATTAAATAATTATTGCACACGATCTCATCTGAGGTAATACTGTAAACGTACATCCTGAAGCTGGTTTATCAAGTTGTAAATCTTCACGTGTAGAATTAATAAGTTCATGTCTGAAAGGTGAGAATAAACATTTAATATTCACTATGCAATATTCAGCAAAGTAATATCCACTAGTACATATTTAACATTTAATCATCAAGGGTGGCTTTGAAAAGAAAAGACAGGCTGGGGGCGGTGGCTCACACGTGTCATCCCAACACTTTGAAAGACCGAGGCAGGCAGATCACGGGTTGAATGTGAGACCAGCCTGGCCAACATGGTGAAACCCCGTCTCTATTAAAAACACAAAATTTAGCCTGGAGTGGTGGCAGGTGCCTGTAATCGCAGCTACTCAGGAGGCTGAGGCAGGAGAATTGCATGAACCCTGAAGCAGAGGTTGCAGTGAGCCAAGATCATACCACTGCACTCCAGCCGGGGTGACAGAGCAAGACTCTGTCTCAGGGGAAAAAAAAAAAAATTAAGAAAAGGTCATCTGAATGCTTGAGCACAACTAAATCTACAGAGTAACAAAACAAAATAACAATTGCAAATTGTCTCATCAGGGGCTTCATGGAGCATGTGTCCTCACAAGGAAAGTGGTAACTTGGCAACATACAGCTCTTTTGAAGCATACTACAAATATCTTTAATGGGATCCTTTAATATCACATTGTATTCAAGGCTATCTCCCGCTAAACATCTATAAATACAATCATATATTCCCTCATATGCTTTAAAAGTCTCAGGCCTAAAAACAAGACATGGATACTATTTTCTTTCACCTACCAAAGAAGGAAGGGAAGAGACAAAAGAGAGAGATAACCAGGTATGGTGGTTCATACCTGTAATCCCAGCAGTTTGGGAGGCCAAGGCAGGTGGATCACTTGGGTCCAGGAGTTTGAAACCAGACTGGGAAACATAGTGAAACACTGCCTCTACTAAAAATACAAAAATTAGCTGAGTGTGGTGGCATGTGAAGGTAGTCCCAACTTCACAAGAGGCGGACGTAAAAGGATCATGAGGGTCTGGGAGTTCGAGGCTGCAGTGAGCCATGATGACACCACTGCATTCCTGCCAGGGTGACACACTGAGATCTTGCCTCAAAAGAAGAAATGATGTTGAAAAGGTAGAAACTGGAACCCACATACATTACTGGTGGGAACATAAAATAGTTTAACCACTTTGTCTGGGTGTTTTTCTTGTCATTTTCATTTTATTTTTTTTAAATAAAGACAGGGTCTTGCTATCTTGCCCAGACTTTTTTTTTTTAACTCATAGGCTCATGTGATCCTCACACCTCAGCCTCTCATGTAGCTGGGATTACAGATGTGAGTCACCACACCTGACTGGTATAACCATTTTGGAAAACAGTTTCTCAAAAGCCTAAATGTACAGTATCACAGAATGCAACCATTTCTCTCCTAGGCATATATCCCAGAGAAATAAAAATATATGTCCACACAAAAACTTGTACATGAATCTTCAGAGCAGTATGATTCATAATGGCCAATACATGAAAACAACCCAAATGTTCATCAAGTGATGAACAGATAAATACAATGTAGTGTGACTCTACCATAGAGTATATTGTTCAGCCATAGAAGAAAAGAAATACTGACACGTGCCATGACATGAAGAAACTCTGTAAACGTTGTGCTAGGAGCAAAAAAAAAAAAAAAAGCCAGCCACCAAAGATCCCCACATATTGCAGAATCCTATTTATATAAACGGTCCAGATTATGCAACCCTATAGTGACAGAAAATAGATGAGCGGTTGCCTATGGGAGCACAGGGGTATATAGGGGAGTAGGAACTAACGGCAAAGAAATGTAGATTTCTCTATACGGTAATGAAAGCTTCTAAAATGGATTGTGGTGACAGATGCACAGCTCCACGAATACTCTAGAGACCACTGAATTGCATACTTTGTTGAATCAATTGTAAGGTATGTTAACTACATTTCAATAAAGCTGTTATTTAAAATAAATAGGGGGCTGGGCACAGGTGGCTTGTACCTGCATATAATCCCAGAACTTTGGAAGGCTGAGGCAGGAGGACCACCTGAGGCCAGGAGTTAAAGACCATCCCGGGTGACACAGCATGATCCCATCTCTACAATAAGAAATAAAAAAGTTAGCTTTGCGTGGTGGTCTACATGTGCAGTCCCAGCTACTTGGGAGGCTGAGGTGGGAGTATTACTTGAGTTTGAAACTATAGCAGGCCGTGACTACACCTCTGCACTGCAGCCTGAGTGACGGAGCAAGAAAACAGGAAAGAAAAGAAATGCAAGGGCTTTGTGAGAGTAACCAAGTTTGAGGAGAAACAGAACAAAAGAGCACTGGATGTTGAGGGTGGCTGGCTGCTGAGGTGCAGCTGCTAACTGGCTTCTGAAAATTTGTTAGTAAAATTACAGCTCTGGGGATCAGTCACGCAGTCAAATGATGAACGTTAAATCCGTTACAAATGCTCGTCTTTCTTTACATGCCTTCTAGTGAAAAATTCCTAAGGGCCTACATAGCAAGTGGTGTGAAATGACAGCAGCTGTTTATTAAAGAAATAACATCAAAAACAAAAACTTAAATAGCTTTCTTTGATGGAACTTATAATACTTTGCTTTTACTTTCTCATCTTGTCCTGATTGCCAGCAGGGGACGTGCTGTCACTACACTGTGAGCAAGAGGGCCGTGCGGTGTCCCCGCCCCAGCAGCGGATGCTGATCACCGCACTGTAAGAGGGCCCTGCAGTGGTCCTAGCCGCCAGCAGGGGGCGCGTGCACAGCGCTGTGAGCAAGAGGGCCCCTGCAGTGACTGTCCGCCAGCAGGTGGTGCCCGAGCACGCCTAAGGCGTTCCTCGCGGCGTCACGGCGGCGTCACGGCGGCGTCACGGCGGCGTCACGGCGGCGTCACGGCGGCGTCACGGCGGCGTCACGGCGGCGTCACGGCGGCGTCACGGCGGCGTCACGGCGGCGTCACGGCGGCGTCACGGCGGCGTCACGGCGGCGTCACGGCGGCGTCACGGCGGCGTCACGGCGGCGTCACGACGGCACGGCGTCCCGGCGGCGTCACGGCGCTGGCTTGCATGGCAGTTGCATTCTCCTCAGTACAGACGTCGGGGTCACTGCGAGGACGGAGCTGCATTCTCCGGCACAGACCCAGCGCGGGCAGCGAGAAGACAGAGCGGCGTTCTCAGCACAGACCTTCGGGGCACCGCCTCGCTTTGGGACAACTCCGGGCGCGTCCACGGTGAGTAAAATCCTTCCTGTTTGCAGCCCGACTGCTGAGGGTCGGAGTCTAGTAAGACGGTGTCGGTGTGGAAACCTGGACGGCAAAAGCCCCTCTGAATCCCGTGCTCCGAGGCTCCCCCGACCCAAGGCCAGGCGGCCGCAGTGTGAGGTCCGCGCCGCAGCGTCAGAGCGTGAACAGAGCGTTCCGAAGGCAGATGACATCCGAAATGCGAATGCAGCCCCCGCAGTGCTCTGTAGAAAACACCTGCGATGCTCATGCCCGGCTCAGTCCACAGTGTGACTGTCAGATCAGTGCGCGCTGCCCGCGCGGCCGGGCCGATCCGGCTCTTAGTCTTCAGCCCCGAAATGTCAGTGCAGACGGAGAAAGTCATGTATGGTTGGGGCTAGGGTTCAGGGCCTCGGGGTCGGGCGGATTTTAGGCAAAGTAAATTTAAAGTTTATTTGAGCAAAGGAATGGTTCGTGAATCATGCCTGAAGCAGCGGAATGGAGAACAGGGTTCGGAGCTGCGAGCTCTTAGCAGTGGCAGCTGGGGGAGGTTTCTCCTGGGCCCCCGCTGGGCACCGCCTGCTGGGATGGTTCCCTCGGCCCTAGCCACGCAGCCACTCGCGGCTGGGCTTTTTGTCATTGACCAGCGTTGGTTTGTTACTTTTCTTAAGTCCGTTAAATGCCTCCAACTTCGGTTTCTGTTTGCTTAGGGGAGGCCTCAGGCTAACGGCCTCCTCTTTTGCTTTAACACAGCAAAACCATAATTCACTTTAATTTTACCTTCCGGGCGTGAATAGAAGTACATTCACATTTTCGTTATTCAGAAAGTCGGTTTAATGGGCAGCCTATACGTGGTGGTGCATAAAATAATGTCTGTTAATCATTGGCTCTTAGATTAGATGAAATGTGTAACTCTATTAATCTTTGTTACTAAACCATAACAGGAGTTGAGTTTCTTTTTTTCCTTCTAGGCTTTAACCATTTAAAATACACTCAAGCATCTCCTAACGACGTGGAGACTTTCTGAGAAATTTGTCCTTAGTGATTTCATCCTTGTCCGAACGCCATAGAGCGTCCTTATGAAACCTAGATGGTGTAGCCCACTCCACACATAAGTTATATGGTACAGCCTATTGCTCCCAGGCTACAAACCTGTATAGCACGTCTCTACTGAATGCTGCAGTCAACTGTCGCGCCATGGTGACCGTGGATTGTGATCCCAAAATAGGAGTTAGGCCTCAGTCAATTAGAAATTATTTTGCCAAGGTGAAGGACATGCCCATGATACAGCCTCAGGAGGTCCTGACAACATGGGCCCAAGGTGGGGTGGTCAGGGTAGAGCTTGCTTTTATACATTTTAGAGAGACAGGAGAAACCAATCGATACGTTTAAGATGGATAGTAATTTGGTCCAATAAGGCGGAACAACTAGAAGCAGGAAGTGGGGCTGCTTCCATGTCAGAAGTAGATAGGAGACAAAGGGTTGCATTCTTTTGAACCCTTGATCAGCCTTCCAGTGAGTACACAATTTAGTCTGGCTCAGTGAATTTGCATTTTTACATATACAATAGGGCAGAGGAATGGCACGATCTCGGCCCACCACAACTTCTGCCTCCTGGATTCAAGCGATTCTTTTGCTTCAGCCTCCCGAGTAGCTGGGATTACAGGCATGCACACCACACCTGGCTAAATTCTGTATTTTTAGTAGAAATGGGGTTTCTCCATGTTTGTCAGGCTGGTCTTGAACTCCCGACCTCAGGTGATCCGCCTGCTTTGGCCTCCCAAATTGCTGGGATTACAGGTGTGAGTCATCATGCCTGGCCGGGAAGCATATTTTGATTCTGATATTGTCAACTGTATTTCAGGCATAACTATTTCCCTTGGAACATTAAATACTGCTTTGGTATTTTATTATACAAAGCCCAGATCCCTTTTTATGATATTCATTACTAGCTATATTGACATCTAAATTTAGAAACATTCCAGAGTCTGGGCTTCCAGGAATTCTTTTTGATCTTCTAAAAGGTAAATTATTTTTTCCCATAAGATGCAGTGACATCTGAAGTCACATTGAATGTCCTGCCACTTTTGTTTCTCTAATTTCATCAGAAAGCATCTTTGGGGGAATAACTTTGACTATCCTTTAAATTCTTCTGTATTAGAAAGCATTGTGATGAAACATTGAATGATTGTGGTCACAAATTCTGTTTATATTCTTCGTGTCTATGAATATTTTTTCCAGTGGCAAATACTTGCTTCTGTTCTATTGTAGCAAAAAGGAATGCTGGGAAACAAAATAAAGACAAGCATTTATTAGAATAAGTGATCGAGTTACAATTTGCTATTTGAACTTTTTTTTTCCCAACAAAGTCATACTTTTGAAAACATTCAGCAGTAAATCGAAATAGTCTCCAAAATGTGAATTTTTTTTCCTGGTTCTAAGGTGACCAGCTTTTCTAGAGAGTGAACCACACCACAAGAAAAGAAGATATGATGAATATGTTCACATGTATGTGTTAACATAAAACATGTAAAAGAGGCATTTCCTTGAAGTTATATATTAGTTTGCGTAATTTATTTTGCAGCATCATGAATGCTCTTATTTTAAAAAGTAGCAGTAGTGGCCAGGCGTGGTGGCTCACGCCTGTAATCCCAGCACTTTGGGGGGCTGAGGCAGGTGGATCAGGTCAGGAGATTGAGACCATCCTGGCCAACATGGTGAAACCCCAACTCTACTAAAAGACAAAAAAAATTAGGTGTGGTGGTGTGTGCCTATAGTCCCAGCTGCTTGGGAGACTGAGGCAGAGGAATCACTTAAACCTGTGAGGTGGAGGTTGCAGTGAGCCAAGATGGTCCCACTGCACTCCAGCCTATTGACAGACCGAGGTTCTGCCCCTGTCCCTGCAAAAGAGTAGGAGTAGGTAGTGTCTTGTTAGTACAAAGAATTAAGTAGATATTTGGAAAAAATTACAATTTTTAAATAAAGGTTTTATTTTAAATTAATCTTAGATTCACACAGAAATTGGGAAGCAAATGCAGATTTCCCATGTAGACCCAACTGAATTTCCCCTCTCATTAATATATCAGCATGTATCAGATATGTTATTAACATTTTTTTCTTTTGAGATGGAGTCTCTCTTACCCAGGCTGGAGTGCAGTGGTGTGATCTCAGTTCACTGCAACCTCTGCCTCTCGGGTTCAAGCAGCTATCCTGCCTCAGCCTCCTGAGTAGCTGGGATTACTGGCACCTGCCATCACACCCAGCTGATTTTTGTATTTTTAGTAGAGATGGGGTTTCACCATGTTGACCAGGTTGGTCTGGAACCCCTGACCTTAGGTGATTCTCCTGCCTCTGCCTCCCAGAATTCTGGGATTACAGGCAGGACCCACCATGCGTGGCCAACATCTTACATCATTTGTCACAGTTAATGACCGGATATGACTGTATTATTAAATAAGCTCACACTGTATTTGGTTTCCCTTAGTTCTGCCTTTTTCTGTCTAGGATCCCACAGGACATTTAGTCATCATGTCAGGTTCTTGGCTGTCACAGTCTCTCATAGTTTCCTTCTGAGGACTTGGAACACTGTGAGGAGGATTGGCCAGGTATTGTGTAGAATGTCCTCCATTGTGGTTTACTTGGTGTTTTTCTCATCATTAGACTGGGGTTTTGGGTTTAGGGGAAGCAGATCAGATATGTAGTGTGTTCACAAAAAGAGTCAAAGTCTATAAAATATTTGAAGAGATGTATTCTGAGCCCACCCAGTGGGTTAGGCTGGGGTGGAGCTTCCAGGTTATAGGTAGATTTAAACATTTTCTTATCGGCAGTTGGTTGAAAGGGTTATTATCAATAGAAAATAATGTCTGGGTTATGATAGGGATTATGGAGATCAAAGTTGTATCATGCAGATGAAGCTTCCAGGTAGCAGGCTTTAGAGAGAATAGATTGTAAATGTTTCTTCTCAGATTTAAGGTCTGTTAAGAAACTAAATGCTGATTGGCTTTTCCTGAATTCCAAAAGGTAGGAGGGCCTAATGAGGCCTGTCTTACCACCTCTCTCCCATCATGGCCTGAACCAGTCATCCAGGTTAACTGTGGTGTCCCCTGATGGAGAGGAGGGAGTCTGTACAGATGGCTGGGGGACGGGCCTTTGAATTTTATTTTTGGTTTGCAGGTACTATTCTAGTCACTTCATGCTCTCAAGATGTGTTATCACCATTAGTGTTAACTTTGACCACCTGGCTGAGGTGGTGTTTTCCGGTTTATCACTGTGAAGTTACCTTTTTCCCATGTCTATATTGTATGTATGGTTTTGGAGGAAGTCACCATGCAGAGTCCACAATTAAGGAGTGGGGAGTTAGCCCCACCTCCTTGATGGCTGACTGTCTATATGAGGTATTTGGAATTCTTCTGTATAAGAGATTTCTATACAGCTCATTTGTGTATCTGTTTAATCATGAATTTAGACCATACAATAGATACACAATCAGAAAGTTACTTTAATCTTTTGGTTATTATCCAATTCTACAGTATTTTGTTGCTCTCTGTTCATCCTCTGTGGCCATTGGGAGCTCTCTCTTTGCACTGGGTCCTTTTGACATAATTTCATGTATTTACTTATTTATTTACAATTTATTTCTGTTACTTCAGAAGTAACCTGGCTCATGTATTTTCTGTCCCTGTCCTAGTTTCAGCCATTTTTTTTTTCAAAGAGCCCTGTTAGAGAATGGTTTTAAAAACTTACATCTGGCCCCTAAATGTGGTCATTGCATCATGACCCTCACTGCTGTTAGTGCAAAGAAACGTATGTGTGTATTCTAACTTATATGTACCCACTTAATTATAAAGGTTTCTGCGTGGAACCTTCTGTGTATACATGAAGCTAAATGTGAGTTTATGCTTACATTATATATATTCTGATCCGTTATCACAGAGCTCATTCTAGGCTTCCCCCATTTCTTATCTGTATCTTCTCACTCTCACAGTGAGGAAACTGGCTCCCACTATCTGCACTTTATTTCATCTCTTGTTCCATTGGGAACAAGGAATTCGTTTTTGATCTAGATTCCAGGTTGGGATTTAGTGAGAAATATATTTGGTCTCTGTCTCCAGTTCCTGGTACAGGGCTCCTAAAAGTTTTATAATTTCCTGAATCCTGTGTTCTAATATTTGGTCTTTGGCCCTGGTCCCTGATGTAGAGTTCCTAAATTCCTTGGAATCTCCTGAGTGGTAGGAATGGCTTCTGTAAGGGCCCTCTGTGGGTTCCTGGATGGTTTCAGGATGGGGGATGGTCACCAGAAAGACCAAGCCATGGTAAGAAGCTTGTAACTGTTAGCTTCACGTGCAGTCCTTTGGGGGTGTGAAGGGACTGCAGATTTGAGTTAATAATCGATCATGTCTACATAATGAAGCTTCCATAAAAGTTCCTACAGTATGGAATCTGAAAAGTCCCAGATCAAGTCTGACAGATCTGATGTCTAGTGAGGGTTCATCCCTCATAGATCGTGCCTTGTAGCTGTGTCCTGACATGGCAGAATGGGGAAAAAGGCTTCTAGATTCTGGTTCTGGTTTCATTCATGAGGGCAATACCCTCATGATCCAGTCACCTGTCAATTACCTTTGAATGCCATCCCTTTGGGGATTACGTTTCAACATAGGCATTTGGAGGATATACACACACTGAGACCGTGGTAACTAGTAAACATAAGTAAGTGTTTTCCTGAGTTCCATAACCCATTATAGCAAATTATCAAACATGAGGAGAGGGTGTTGGAGTGCCTAGTTTCTAGCCAAGTCATATAGAAGTTTGGGTAAACCGGGGATTCGCTCCTTTTCATTGGCATTTGAGGTTGGGGATAGTCTGGTGTTACTAAGCCCTTAACCTGTAGGGTCTGTATGAGCTCCAGGTAATGAATGTCACCCAAGTGTTGTCCAAAGAGTTGGAAAATTGGTTGGTGTGGTAAATACCCAGCCCCGCAATTTGCTGTCAGAAGTGAAGTGTCGAGAGTATAGAGGAAAATCAGGGTTATTTTTCTTTTTACAGATATAGTGGTTTCAAAATTAACTATTACCCCTATGGGAAATAACTTTATAAAATAGTCTACTGTTTTTGTATAGTACATTTTATTTTTAGTCTGTAGATTCTACTTATTTCCAAAATGACTTATGTCAGTACCTTTGGCCCACCATTTGCCACATACATTGGTAATACAATTAGATTCTTGGTTGCACTGTGTATTTTGTCCTTAGATACTTCCACAACCTAAATAATTTAATTTTTGTAGATTGTAATTTGTTCTTTGTGCTTGAAAATTCTATGGGTTTTATCAAATCCCATAGTGTCAGGTATTCACCACTAAAGTATCATACAGAATACTTCAAATCCCCACCCCAGAGAGTCACTCATCTGATTATCATCTCTGTAGTTGTGCCTTTTCTGGAATGTCATGTGAATGGAGTCATATAACGTATAGCATTTTGATACTTCCACCCTTCACTTAGCAACATACATGCAAATTCATTCATTTATTTTCATGGGTTGAAAGTTCATTCCTTTCTGTTGCAGAATGGGTATTCCATTGCTTGGTTGTACTTCAAGTTGATTATGCTAGTTTTTGTTAGGAAGTCATTTTTCAAAGCAGCTGTCTAATATAATACAATTTAGGGGTACATTTGTTGGATTGTAGGTAAGACTTATCTTTGGGAAAAACTGCCAGACTGTCTCCCAAAGTGGCTGTATCCTTAATGCCTTCTACCGGTAATGAATGATAGCACCTGTTGTTCTTCAACCTCCAGTTGTTATTGCTGAGCTCTTCTAAGAGTCCTACAGTTCTTCTAGGTGTGCAGTGATATCTCGGCATTATTTTAATTTGCAGTCTGCTAATGAGACATGATGTTGAACATCGTTTTGTGTGATTATTTGTTATCTCTATGTTTTTGGGCTTTTTTTTTCTTTTTTGAGACAGCATCTCACTCTGTCATTCAGGCTGTAGTGCAGTGGTGCGATCTCAGCTCACTGCAACCTCTGCCTCCCATGTTCAAGCAATTCCTTCACCTCAGCCTCCCAAGTAGCTGGGATTGCAGGTGGCTACCACCACACCTGGCTAATGTTTTGTATTTTTAGTAGAGATGGGGTTTTACCATGTTGGCCAGGCCGATCTCAAACTCCTGACCTTAGGTGATCCACCTGCGTCAGCCTCCCAAAGTTCTGGGATTACAGGCATGGGCCACCATGCCCATCATTACAGGCATGAGCCACCATGCTCTCTGTATATTTTCTTTGGCTAGGTGTCTGCTCAGATATTTATCCAGTTTTAATTGGGTTTTTAGTTTTTCATTAGTATTGCTTTCAAGAGTTCTTCGTGTGTTCTCAATACAATTTTAAAAATCACATTAAGTATTTTGTAAATATCTTCTCACAGTCTGTCTTGCCTTTTTGTCCTCTGAATAGGATTTTTCACAGTAGAAAACTGAGTTTTATAAAGTCCATGTTATGAATATTTTCATGAGTCGGCACTTGATGTTGTGTGTTAGAAGTCAACATCAAACCCAATGTTACATAGATTTTCTTTTAGATTTTTAAAGTTTTGCATTTCCAATTACAGTCTCTAGACTATTTTGAGTAGGTGTTTGTGTTTTAATTTGTGTGTACATTCATTTCATTCTCTATGGCTTCCAAATAATTCTTCCATCCCCATTTTTGGGAAGAATATGGATATAGTGGGCTTCATTTTGGTTTGAATTTCCAAAAGTATGATGCTGAATAAACTGAGTATTGAATTTTGTAGGTATTTCAGGACAACCAGGAGGGGGCGGGTGTCCACCAAGAAACTGTGAGCAAGAGCGTCTGTGCTGAGCCCTGATGCCACCAGAGGGCGTGTGAAACCACCCCGACCAAGTTCCCTTTGAGGTGCCAGAAGCAGCAAGGAGCTTTATCTTCCTCCCGGCAGCACAAGGGTCATGTCATCTTGGTGTCGTTCATTGGTGAGTAAAAAGATTCCTTTTTACAGCCCTGAGTGCAGAGGGCAGAGTCTTTCGAATACTCAGCAGAGAAGGAAATTCATCTAGAAAAATGAAACCCTCAAATCCCACTGTTTACGCCCTGATATTGTCAGTGTCCAAGACACAGTGGCTGCTAATATATATTCTCACAATGGCCTCTAATATAATAATCACACCGTGCCCTAACACCTATAACATCCACACCATGCCCTGACACCTATAAGTTTCACACCATGCCGTAACACTAATGTAACATCCACACCGTGCCCTAACACCTATAACATCCACACCATGCCCTGACACCTATGAGTTTCACACCATGCCGTAACACCAATGTAACATCCACACCGTGCCCTAACACCAATGTAACATCCACACCGTGCCCTAACACCAATGTAACATCCACACCGTGCCCTAACACCAATGTAACATCCACACCGTGCCCTAACACCAATGTAACATCCACACCGTGCCCTAACACCAATGTAACAACTACACCGTGCCCTAACACTAATGTAACATCCACACCGTGCCCTAACACCAATGTATCCACACAGTAGCCTCTAATACTAGTCAATAGAGTATCTGCTGAGTGGACTCTGTTGACATCGAGACTTTTATGAGGGTTTCACAGCCTTGGCTGAAGTCGAGCCTCTCAAATGGATTTTGATGAGGTCTCTGCTTTCCTGGTACGGTATTGATATGGCTGTTTTAAAAAGTAATTTACTTTCCAATAAGTTCCTAGGAAACTTCCAGTAGTAGTACAAAGCGCAACCTGTTTCTTCTCTTAGATTCCCCATCAGTTACTGCTGTACCACATTTACAGTGTAAATACAGAATATTTTACCCAAAGTACAGACACTCTCCCAGGTAACCACCACATAACCCCTAGGTCAGGAAAGCAGCACGGTTCCTACATGAAAATGCAGTTCACAAACTCATTTCACTTTTACCTCCTGCCCCACCTGGGAGTATAGTGTGTTTTCTCATTCTGATCCAGGTTTCTTTTCCTAGAACTGCTCCCAAGACTTGCCTGCATGTTGATGATCTTGACACATTTAAAGAGCGTACAAGTTTTTGTTTGAACACCTGTTTTCAGGTCTTTGGGGTATGTACCTAGGAAGGAACTCAGTGAGACATGTGGTAAATCTATCTGTAAGTGTTTGAAGAAACACAGAATGATTTTACCATTTTACCATAGGCTGCACCGTCTCATGTCGTCACAGCCGTGTTTAATAATTCAGGTTTCTGCACATCTTTGTCAACACTTGTTTGTTTTTCGTATAACTATTCTAGTGTGAGTTAAGGGGTATCTCGTTATGGTTTTAATTATGACTAATGATGTTAAGCATATTTTCATGTGCTTGTTGGTGAAGTGTGTGTTAAAGTCCTTTGTCAGTTTTTAGATCGGGTTGTCTTTGTTGTGGGGTTGTAAAAGTTATTTATACATTCTGGATAACGGCAGTTATGAAGTATCTACTGTGCAGATTTTTTCTTCGATTCTGCGGGTTACTGGAGCATAATAAGAGTTAGTGTGTGGTCATCTCTGACACAGGGTCCTGAGACAGAGCACTAAGCCTTTGGAATATATGAAGTGATGTGTCTTTCGTATGCTAACGAGATGACTGATGGCTGGGGGCACCTGGACAGCCTCAGTGGGGCTGGCTGCCAAAGGAACCAACCTTGTCTTTAGAGGATTTGAAATTTTATCCCCATCTCTGTGGAGGGGAGAGGTGCTGCTGGTTGAGTGGATCACCTGTGGCCGCTGATGTAACCAATCTGCCTGTGTAATGAAGGACAGGGTTGGGAGAGTGTCTGTGTTGCTGATCATGGGGAGATGCTGGGAGGGTCATATCTGGAGAGGGCATGGGAGGCTGCACCCCTTCCACACATCTCACCTTGTGCGTCTCATCTGGCTGTTCATTTGCAACTTTTAAAATACCCTTGGTAATAAGTCAGCAAGAGTAGTTACACTGTTTTCCTGTGTTCTGTAATGTGCTGTAGCAAATTGCGGAACCCATTAAGGGTGTTGTGGGAGCCTCCAATTTGTAGCCAAGTCAGACGGAAGATGGCCTGGGAACCTACTGTTTGTGATTATCATCTTATAACTGAGTACCTGTGTATTCTTAAAAATGAAATGAATTCATTTTACCATTTTTCTTTTCCTGCACTTCCTACTTAGCTCTTGAGGAATGCAATGATAAGCTTTACTGTCTCTACCAGACACTGCCTACACTGCAAACTTGTAACTGTGTGTTTCCTTATAAGTTCCAGGGACCAAACCTTGAAACAATCCAGGCACCCCTGGACTCTTCCCCCACCAGGAGATTGACAGGAGACAACAGTCATTTTACAACCTAGCTCTGCCCATGGTGGTGCTAGCAAGACCACCTAATGGATAAAACATCAGAGCAAGTCCCACAGACCCTGCACCTCCTCACCCCATCCCCTGCATGCCATCCTGCCAAGTCCCCTTTTAAAGCTCCCGTTTTCTGTCCTGAAAGTGGAAGCAGTTTCCTTAAGGCAAGTGCCTGTATGTTCCCTTCAGCTGAGCTCTGGCGTAAGGTCACTTTCTTTTTACCATCCTTGTGTTTGTCAATTGAATTTGCAAGCAACAAGAGGCATGCCCTGTGTCCTTAGGACTGAGCCTTAGCCTGTGGGGTCTGATGCTTTATCTAGTTAGTGTTAGAATTGGGGTGCACTGCGGGACATCTGGCTGGTACCCAAGATTTGGTCTGTGTGGGGAAAAACCGTGCGTCTGTGAACGGAAGTGTTCTGTGTTGAGCGTTGAGAGTGCTCTAGGAGACAGTTGTTTTTCCTGTTATTACACTTTTATCTTTCAACTTTTTTTCTTCATGTCTTCTGAGCTGAAACAATTTCCGATTTTGAGGAAATCAGTTGATTTATTTATTCTCTTGTGGTTTGTGGTTTTGGTGTCAGATCTGAGAAATTACTGCTACATGTAAGGTCGTGAAGGTTTAACTGTCCATTTTCTTCTAGAGTTTTTAGTTTTTGCCATATGTAGGTCTTTGATTCATTTTAAGTTAATTTTTATGTGGTATGAGGTAAGGATACAATTTTGTGTCTCTTTATGTGGATAGCAAGTTGCCTTGTATCACTTGTTGAGGACAGCATTTTCCCCAATTTAATGGTTATGGATCTTGTCTAAAATCAGTTGAGCGTGGAGGTATTGTTTTATGTCTGGACTGCCAGTTCAATTCAGTTGATCTCTTTTGTTTATTGTTGTGCCACTGTGATGCTGTTTTGATCACTATTGTTTTGTAATAAGATTTGAAATTGGGATGTGTGAACCTCCAGATGTGGAGTTCTTTTCAGGATCTGTTTGGCTCTTCAGGGTTCCTTGAAAATCCATATGAACAGTAGGATCAGCGTTCCCATTTCTGTCCCAAGGCCTTTGGAATTTTCATAGGAATAAGATTGAATCTGTAGATTGCTTTGTGTAGTTTGGCAAACTTAAGAAATATAGTCTTGAAATCCATGAACATGACATGTTTTTACATTTATCTGGGCTTTGTTTAATTTCCTTAAGCATCGTCTTATAATTTTCCCCTTTTAAGTCTTACCCGTTGATTACATTTATTCCTAAGCACATTATTGCTATTGGTATTACTTAAAGTAGAATTTTTATAATTTTGTTTGCAGATTATTCATTGCTAGTGTATATGTATAGAATGGATTTTTCAGCCAGGTACGGTGGCTCACGTGTGTAATCCCAGCACTTTGGGAGACCAAGGCAGGCAGATCACCTGAATTCAGGAGCTTGAGACCAGCCTGGCCAGCGTGGTGAAAACCTGACCCTACTAAAAATACAAAGTTAGCTGGGCGAGGTCGCATGTGCCTGTAATCCCAGCTTTGTTGAAAGCCCTTTCTTCAACAGCTGAGAAAATTATGGGGTGTTTTCTATTCATCCTAACAATATTGTGTGTTACGTGAATGGCACTGGTGTGTTGAACCACCATTGAGTTACTGGGATAAAAAATCATGTTCATGGTGTTTGATTCTCTCAAAATGCCGTTGGTTTAAATTTGCTATTATCTTGTTGAAGATATTAAGTTGACATTTTTGAGGTTATGGATCAGTCCTTGAAGTAGCATGGCACTAAATAGGATAGATGAGGGTGAGGTTGTGTGTAGACTGCAGTTAGTATTTACAGAGCTAGTGTGTCAGGGTATTACAAAATCAGGAGGTGTAGGGGTTGAGGGGTTCAGGGTTTACCAGTTAAAGGGTATGGCATAAGGGCTTCAAGATAGGAGGTTCAGGTTGATGGTTGGGAGCTGCTTAGTAGAGGTTAGAGGGAGAGATCAGGGTTAGGTTGAGAGGTCAGGGTTACAGTGAAGGGTTAGGGTGAACGGCTTAGTGAGGGTTACGATTAGGGTTAGGGTAAAGGTTAGAGTAGGTGTAGATTAAGGTTAGAATTAGAGTGGGTAAAAGTAAAGTTAGAAATTATGGTTGAGGGTTACCATCAGGTTAGCTTTGGAGCTAAGAGTAATTAGAGTAGGGTTAGGGTTAGGCTGCAGTTGGGTCAGGAGTTAGGGGTTAGAGGTTAGGGGTTAAGGAACATCTGCATTTATTTATATTTCTTTTGGTTTCTCTCCACTGTGATTCGTGTTTTTCTGAATGCAGATTTGCATACCTTTTGTTACACTGATACTTAATCAATTCAGCTTTAGAGGTGATGTTGTAAATGGCGTTTTAATCATTTTTGCCCCAATCCTTTCCATCCATTTTGCTGATATGAAGAAACTCAACTGACTTTGGTCTATTGGACATATTTTTTAGATTTTAAAGTCTCCTTTCTGGCTGGGGTGGTAGCTTACACCTGTAATCCCAGCACTTTGGGAGGCCGAGGTGGATAGATCATGAGGTCAGGAGTTTCCTACACCTGCCAGGTTGTTCACTGTTACATGCCTGTCCAGGGCGTTGTTATGTCGGCATTACAGTTTCCAACTTAAAAATTCCCCAAGCTAGACTGTCTCCCTCATTCTCTCCTTTCAAAAAAGGCAATACAGCTGTCTCCCATTGGTTTGACAGTATATTTAACATGAACATACTTTATGATATGATATATTTGTTCATGATGTGCTACTTCTGTTATACGATTAAATATTTTTCATTCAGATACTCTCAAAGTCCAGTGTATTTCCTAGGAGCATTAATCATTCATTGCGTATTTTATTACATAAGGCACAGATCCTTTATCATTAATTTCATGACTAGATACACTGACATTATAATTACTTACAACTTCAATTAAATTTGGAAACATTTCAGAGTCTGGGCGTCCAATAATTATCTGTGATTTTTTTTTTGAGATGGAGTTTTGCTGTTGCTGCCCAGGCTGGAGTGCAATAGCATGATGTCAGCTCACCACAACCTCTGCCTCTTGGGTTCAAGCGATTCTCCTGTCTCAGCCTCCTGAGTAGCAGGGATTACAGGCATGTGCCACCACACCCGGCTAATTTTTTTTATTTTTGGTAGCAGTGGGGTTTCTCCATGTTGGTCAGGCTGGTCTTGAACTCCTGACCTCGTAATCTCCCTGCCTCGGCCTCCCAAAGTGCTGGGATTACAGGTGTGACCCACTGTGCCTGTCATCTGTGATCTTTTAAAAGGTAAATTATTTTTTCCCATAACACATAGCAACATCTAAAATCACTCAGAATATTCTGCCATTTTTGTTTCTCTAGTTTCATCACTTTCTGTGAAGTATCATTGAGGAAACTAACTTTGAATATTCCTAAACTCTTCTGTTTCAGAAAGCGTTATAATGAAACACTAAATTATCATGGTTACAAATTATGTTGACCATCTTTCTTTCTTTGAATATTTTCTCCCAGTGGCCAATATTGCATTCTGTTGTATTATTGCTAAAAAGCAGGCATGGAAAACAAAGACGGATATTTGGGAGTAAGTGAACCTGTCACAGGGAACTGCTTTACCACTGAAACATTTTCTTAATTCTAAAACAAAAGCAAAGACAACAAAAAATCTTGGATACTAAGGAAGTTTGTTTTACAGTCATTCTTTTGATAGGGTTCTACCATGAATTGAGCTAATCTTTAAAGTGAATTTTTTCCTGGTTTTCTAAGAAAGGACCACCTTTTTAGAGAGTGAATTCAAGATACAATCACAGTACCAGAAAAAATTATGTGAAGTAAGTTTATACATATGTTAATTTAACATAAAATATGTAAAGAGGCATTTAAAGTTATATGGTAGTCTCTGTGATTTAATTTTTATGTCATAAATGCCATTATTAAAAGAGTAGGTAAAAGGGTTAATTACTAGTAATTAATAGTACAAATAATTAAGCAGGTGTTTGAAAAAACGTAACACTTTTTAAAATTAAATTTTTAGAGTAGTTTTAGATTTACACAGAAATAGCAAACAAAACACAGATTTCCCATGTAGCTGCAATCCAGTGTCCTCTCTTAACCTCTTCTATCAGTACGTCTCACATCATTCGTCATCGTGAATGAACAAATACTGATATGCTATTACTAACTGAAGCCCATATTTTATTTGGATTTCCTTAGTTCTGTCTTTCCCTCCTTCAGGGAGGAGGGGTTCTATCATTCCCTCTCATCCAGGGTCCCACATAACTTCAGTTGTCATGACTCCTTAGGCTCTTGTTGGCTGTGAGGGTTCCTCAGACTTTCCTTCTTCCAGTGACCTTGACAGTGTTAAGGAGGATTGGTCAGGCATTCTGTAGAATGTCTCCCATTGTTATGTACCTGGTGCTTTTCTGATAAGTTCACTGGGGTTATGGGTTTAGGGGAAGCAGATCACAGAGGTGAAGTGCTGTTCTTGTCACTTCGTGCTCTCAAGGTGAATTATCACCATTGATGTGAACTCTGATCACGTGGCTGAGCTACTGTTTGTCACATTTCTCTACTGTGACGTTACTTGTTCATAGTTTTGTATTCTTCTGGAGTAAGTCACTATGCACAGTCCCCATTTAAGGAGTGGGATGTTAGCTCCACCTCCTTGATGGCTGATTGTCTGCATCTGTTATTTGGAACTCTTTTGTAAAGGAGATTTCTGTTCAACTTTATTTGCTTATGCACTTACTTGTATAAATGTGGACTTTAAGCTTTGGTTATTATTCAATATTGCGGTATTTATTGATGAGTTTATTTCTGCTTCACCCTTGGGAACTCTTTCCATTGGTTCCTGTTTTCCTTTGACATAATTTCATATTTTTTGAGTACCTTCTACTTTTCTGGTATGTCAGTTATCCTGGGTCATATATTTACTGTCTTAGTCCCAGTATCAGCCATTTCTTCAGAAAACCCTGATTTCTCTTATTAGAAAATGTTATTAAAAATTTATGTCTTCACCAGGCACAGTTGCCCATGCCTGTAATCTCAGCACTTTGGGAAGCCAAGGTGGGTGACTTGCCTGAGATCAGGAGTTCAAGACTGGCCTGGCCAACACTGTGAAACCTTTCTCGACTAAAAATTAGCCAGGAATGGTGGTGGGCACCTGTAATCCCAGCTACTCGGGAGGCTGAGGCAGTAGAATCTTTTGAACCTGGGAGGCATAGGTTGCAGCAAGCCAAGATCTCATCACTGCACTCCAGCTTGGGCAACAAGACTCAAAAAAAACATTTATGACTGGCAGTCATGGTGGCTCATACCTGTAATCCTGGCACTTTATGAGGATAAGATGGGAGGATTCCTTGAGCCCTGGAGTTTGAGACCAGCCTGGGCAGCACAGGGAGACCCCATCTCTGCAAACAATAAAAAAATTAGCCAGGCATGGTGGTGCATGCCTAATAGTCCCAACCTCGAGAGGCTGAGGTGGGAGGATTGCTTGAGCCCAGGAGGTCAAGGCTGTGGTGAGCCATGATTGTGCCACTGCACTCCAGCCTGGGTGACAGAGCAAGACCCTGTCCCCCCTACAAAAAATAGTAAAAGAAAGAAAGAAAATTCATTTCATTTGGCTCATGACTGGTGGCAGGAACACTGAAGATTGGGCAGCACATTTGGTGGGGCTTTGTGGTGCTTGAACACATGGTGGAAAGCAGAAGGGTAGCCAGTGTGCACCAGAGATGATATGGCAAGAGAGAAAGCAAGGGGGAAACCAAGGAAACCAGACTCTTTTTAACAACCTGCTCTTGGCTGGGCAACAGAGTGAGACTCTGTCTCAAAAAAAGAAAAAAAGAAAGAAAAAAGAAAAATAATAAAACTTAAAATGTTAGCCACAAATAAAGCATAAATACTATGATGGTTAATTTTAGGTGTCTCCTCGATAGGATTAAGGGATACTCACATAGCTGGTAAAGCACTATTTCTGGGAGTATTTGTGAAGGAATTTCTGGAAGTTTCTTGATAAGAACCTCTGTTGATTTAGTCATCATTCTCTTCTGGGCACTGAGAGGGAGTCTCCATTAAAATGAGGATTTTCTTGATAGATGTAAATTTCCCTTATAAAAGGTTAATTTCTATTTTGTTCAGAACTTCCCTGTGTCCTGAACTCCTGGCCTCAGGTGATCCTCCCACCTGGGATTAGGTGTGAGGCACAGTGCCTGGCTTTTTATTTTTTGAACAAGATCTTTCACAGAGTATAAACGTTTCTTGTTCATATACTAAAGGAGGGTCCGGGGTAGAATATTCACGAGTTTTCTGGGAAAGGGATAAGCAATCCCCAGATTTCATCTCAAAAATGAAAGAAAGAATGAAAGAGAGAGAGAGAGAGAGAAGGAAAGAGAAAGAAGGATATCTGTATAGTTTTGCTGCCAGAAAATCCCAGAAAAGGGGTCTTGTCCTGGGCCCCAAGAATTTGTTTTTGGATCTCACATGAGGAAGAATTTATGGCGAGTTGCCGAGTCTAGTGAAGTTAGTAGCGTTTATTCATGATGACTCAGTTACAGAGCAGGTCATCCCCAGAAAGCCAGAGGAGGAATGCACCTGTTTTAAATTAAAAAAAAAAAATTGTTTTTGACACAGAGTTTCGCTCTTGTCACAGTGGCATGATCTTGGCTCACTGCAACCTCTGCTTCCTGGGATCAGGGATTCTACTGCCTCAGTCTCCCAAGTAGCTGGGATTGCAGGTGTGTACCACCATGCCCAGCTAATTTATTGTATTTTTATTAGAGACCGGGTTTCACCATGTTGGCCAGGCTGGTCTCAAAATCCTGGTCTCAAGTGACCCACTGGCCTAGGCCTTCCAAAGTGCTGGGATTACAGATGTGAGCCACCGTGCTCGGCCTTAATGTTTGTTTATCTAGGTTCTTAAGAATAGTGTTGTCTCATCTACGGCCATACCACCGTGAACACGCCCAATCTCGTCAGATCTCGGAAACAGCAGGGTCAGGCCTGGTTAGTACTTGGATGGAAGAATAGTGTTGTGTCTTATAAAGGCTTGTGATCAGTTTGTGACAGGCTGTATTATTACTTTTCTATGTTACTGTTGATTTTAACAAGAATGAGTGCACTATTATCTTTAAAGTAAAACTTACTTTCAGACCAAAAGTACTGGTACATTTTTATGAGTTTTGGGTCTTTATTTGGTTATTAACTTGTTAATAACCATAAATATTTTATAACCAAAAATGCTCAATTCCCTAAATAATACAAGAAATAGAATGTGTGTGTGTGTGTGTGTGTGTGTGTGTGTGTGTGTGTGTGTGTGTGTGAGAGAGAGAGAGAGAGAGAGAGAGAGAGAGAGATAGGGTCTAACTCTGTCATCCAGGCTGGAGTGCAGTGGTGCGATCATGGCTGGTGCACTATGGCCTACCTCAGCCTCCTGGGTAGCCACCATGTGCCAGCTAATTTTTATATTTTCTGTAGACATGGGGGTCTCACCATTTTTCCAGGCTGGTCTTGAACTTCTGATCTCAAGTGATCCTTCTGCCTTTGCCTTCCAGAGTGCTGGGATTAGACATGAGCCACTGCACACTACCCAGACTTAACTTTTTAAAAAGCTTTTATTTAAACTAAAGTTACTGTGGTTAAGATGCCTCTGAAAGTTTTGCATTTTATGTCTGAAGACTGTTGAGTGAAATTTTGCATAAGTTGTAAAATGTGCATCCATGTTCATTTTATTTCCTATAGTCTCCAATTAATTGTCCCTTCTTCCTTTTAGAAACAGATGCGCTAGTGGGCTCTGTGTCAGTTTGCATTTCCATAACAATGGCGCTGGACACTCCTTGCTCTAGCTATGTGGTGCAGCAGGACAGCCACCAGAGGGCACGTGCTTGCTGCCAGTGCTGTGAACGTGAGGACACTGCAGTGCCCTCGGTGGCCAGCAGATGGCGGTCGAGCCTGGCTTTTCTAATCCAGAAGCCATAGAGTCCGACTCACTTGCCTCACTATGAGTGAAAACATTCAGTGTTTTTCTGTTCTTGTGTCAGTTTGCTGAGAATGATGGTCTCCAGGTTCATCCATGTCCCTACAAAGGTCACTAACTCATCGTTTTTGAGAGCTGCATAATATTCCATGGTGTATATGTGCCACATTTCCCTGTCCAGTCTATCATCGATGGGCATTTGGGTTGGTTTGAAGTCTTTGGTATCGTAAACAGGGCCACAATGAACATTTCTGTGCATGTGTCCTTATAATAGAATGATTTATAATCCTTTAGATACATACCCAGTAATGGGATTGCTGGGTCAAATGGAATTTCTATTTCTAGGTCTTTGAAGAATCTCCACTGTCCTCCACAGTGGTTGAACTAATTTACACTCCCATCAACAGTGTAAAAGTGTTCCTATTACTCCACATCCTCTCCAGTATCTGTTGTCTCCAGATTTTTTAATGATCGCCATTCTAACTGGTGTGAGATGGTATCTCAGTGTAGTTTTGATTTGCATTTCTCTAATGACCAGTGATGATGAGCATTTTTTCATATGTTTGTTGGCCTCATACATGTCTCTTTTTTATTACATTTTAGGTTTTGGGGTACATGTGAAGAACATGCCAGATTGTTGCATAGGTACACACGTGGCAGTGTGATTTGCTGCCTTCTTCCCCTTCACCTATATCTGGCATTTCTCCCCATGCTATCTCTCCCCAGCTCCCCACCCCCCACTGTCCCATCCCT
This sequence comes from Saguinus oedipus, assembly GCA_031835075.1. NCBI lineage: Eukaryota > Metazoa > Chordata > Mammalia > Primates > Cebidae > Saguinus > Saguinus oedipus. The sequence goes on from CM063170.1 coordinate 66,793,658, forward strand.
ATTTTCCCCCAACAGACCACAGTGTGTGATGCTCCCCTCCCTGTGTCCAGGTTTTCATTGTTCAACACCCACCTATGAGTGAGAACATGTGGTGTTTGATTTTCTGTTCTTGTGTCAGTCTGCTGAGAATGATGAGGTCCAGGTTCATCCACATCCCAGCAAAGGACACAAACTCATCATTTTTTATGGCTGCATAGTATTCCATGGTGTATATGTGCCACATTTTCCCTGTCCAGTCTACGATTGATGGGCATTTGGGTTGGTTCCAGGTCTTTGCTATTGTAAACAGTGCTGCAGTGAACATTCGTGTGCATATGTCCTTATAATAGAATGATTTATAATCCTTTGGATATATACCCAGTAATGGGATTGCTGGATCAAATGGAATTTGTTTCTAGGTCCTTGAGGAATCACCACACTGTCTTCCATGATGGCTGAACTAATTTACACTCCCACCAACAGTGTAAGAGTGTTCCTATTAGTCCACATCCTCTCCAGCATCTGTTGTCTCCAGATTTTTTAATGATCGCCATTCCAACTGGCGTGAGATGGTATCTCAATGAAGTTTGGATTTGCATTTCTCTAATGAACAGTGATGATGAGCATTTTTTCATATGTTTGTTGGCATCATGTATGTCTTCTTTTATAAATTGTCTGTTCATATCCTTCCCCTACTTTTGAATGGGCATTTCTTTTTTCTTGTGAATCTGTTTTAGTTTTTTTGTAGATTCTGGATATCAGCCCTTTGTCAGAAGGGTAGATTGCAAAAAATTTTTCCCATTCTGTTCATTGCCAATTCACTCTAATGACTGTTTCTTTTGCTGTATACAAGCTGTGGAGTTTGATTAGGTCCATTTGTGTATTTTGGCTTTTGGTGTTTTGCTCATGAAGTCCTTGCCTACTCCTATGTCTTGAATGGTTTTGCCTAGATTTTCTTCTAGGGTTTTTATGATGTTAGGTCTTATGTTTAAGTCTATAATCCATCTGGAGTTAATTTTAGTGTAAGGTGTCAGGAAGGGGTCCAGTTTCTGCTTTCTGCACATGGCTAGTCAGTTTTCCCAACACCATTTATTAAAGAGGGAATCCTTTCCCCTTTGCATGTTTTTGTCACGTTTGTCAAAGATCAGATGGTTGTAGATGTGTGGTGTTGCCTCCAAGGCCTCTGTTCTGTTCCATTGGTCTATATCTCTGTTTTGGTACCATGCTGTTTTGATTACTGTAGCCTTGTAGTATAGTTTGAAGTCTAGTAGCCACCAGCTTTGTTCTTTTTGCTTAGAAGTGACTTGGCTATGCAGGCTCTATTTTGGTTCCATATGAGGATTAAGGTGCTGTTTTCCAGTTCGCTGAAGGTCATTGTTAGCTTGATTGGGATACCTTTGAATCTGTAAATTACTTTGGGCAATATGGCCACTTTCAAAATACTGAAACTTCCTAACCATGAGCATGTAATGTTTCTTCATCTGTTTGTATCCTCTCTTATTTCATTGAGCTGTGGTTTGTAGTTCTTCTTTAAGAGGTCCTTCATGTCCTTTGTTAGTTGTATTCCTAGGTATTTTATTCTTTGTAGCTATTGTGAATGATACTTCATTCTTGATCTGGCTCTCTTGAAGTCTGTTATTGGTGTATTGGAATGCTTGTGATTTTTGCACATTGATTCTGTATCCTGAGACTTTGCTGAAGTTGCTTATCAGTTTCAGGAGATTTTGGGCTGAGACAATGGGATCTTCTAGATATACAATCATGTTATCTGCAAATAGAGACAATTTGACTTCCTCCTTTCGTAACTGAATGCCCTTTTTCATGCCTGATTGCTCTGGCTAGAACTTCCAATACTATATTGAATAGGAGTGGTGAGAGAGGGCATCCTTGTCTAGTGCCAGATTTCAAAGGGAATGCTTCCAGTTTTTGCCCATTCAGTATGATTACAACAGCTGTGCATTTGTTGTAAATAGCTTTTATTATTTTGAGATACATTCCATCAATACCTAGTTTATAAAGGGTTGTTAGCATGAGGGCTGTTGAATTTTGTCAAAGGCCTTCTCAGCATCAATTGAGATAATCATGTGTTTTTTGTCTTTGGTTCTGTTTATGTGGTGAATTGTTTATAGACTTGTGTATGTTGAACCAGCCTGGCATCCCCGGGATGAAACCTACTTGAACATGGTGGATAAGCTTTTTGATGTGCTGTTGCAGTCGGTTTTCCAGTATTTTATTGAAGATATTTACATCTATCTTCATCATGGGTATTAGCCTGAAGTTTTCTTTTCTTGTTGAGTCTCTGCCAGGTTTTGGTATCAGGATGATGTTGGTCTCATCAAATGATTTTGGAAGGATTTCCTCTCGGGATTGTTTGGAATAGTTTGAGAAGGAGTGATACCAGCTCCTCTTTGTATGTCTGGTGGAATTCAGAGCTGTGAACCCATCTGGACCAGGGCTTTTTTTGTGTGGTAGGCTCTTAATTGCTGCCTCAACGTCAGCCCTTGTTATTGGTCTATTCAGGGTTTCTACTTCTTCCTGGTTTAGGGTTGGGAGAACACAGGCGTCCAGGAATTTATCCATTTCTTCCAGTTTACTAGTTTATGTGCAGAGAGTTGTTTGTAATAATCTCTGGGGATGCTTTGTACTTCTGTGGAATCTGTAGTGGGGAATACCCTTTATCATTTTTTATTGCATCAATTTGATTTTTCTCTTTTTTTTAAATTAAACGGGCTAGTGGTCTATTTTGTTGATCTTTTCGAAAACCAGCTCCTGGATTTATTGATTTTTTTGAAGGGTTTTTTGTGTCTCTATCTCCTTCAATTCTGCTCTGATCTTAGTTATTTCTTGTCTTCTGCTAGGTTTTGATTTATTTTTTATCTTGCTCCTCTAGCTCTTTCAATTTTGATGATAGGGTGTCAATTTTAGATCTTTCCTTCCTTCTCATGTGGGCATTTATTGCTATATATTTTCCTCTAGACACTACTTTAAATGTGTCCCAGAGATTCCGGTATGTTGTGTCTTTGTTCTCGTGGTTTTGAAGAACATCTTTATTTCTGTCTTCATTTCACTGTTTATCCAGTCAACATTCAAGAGCCAGTTGTTCAGTTTCCATGAAGCTGTGTGGTAGTTTCTGAACTCTGAGTTCTAACTTGATGGTACTGTGGTCTGAGAGACGGTTTGTTATGATTTCCATTCTCTTGCATTTCCTGAGGAGTGATTTACTTCCAATTATGTGGTCAATTTTAGAGTAGGTGTGATGTGGTGCTGAGAAGAATGTATATTCTGCGGATTTGGGGTAGAGAGTTCTGTAAATGTCTATTAGGTTTGCTTGTTCCAGGTCTTAGTTCAAGTCCTGGATATCCTTGTTAATTTTCTGTCTGGTTGATCTGTCTAATATTGACAATGGGGTGTTAAAGTCTCCCATTACTATTGTGTGGAAGTCTAAGTCTCTTTTTAAGTCATTAAGAACTTGCTTTCTGTATCTCGCTCCTCATGTATTGGGTGCATAAGTATTTAAAATTGTTAGCTCTTCTTGTTGCATGGAACCTTTTACCGTTATGTAATGTCCTTCTTTGTCTCTTTTGATCTTTGTTGGTTTAAAGTCTATTTTGTCAGAGACGAGAATTGCAACTTTTTCTTTTTGCTCGCCATTTGCTTGGTAAATCTTCCTCTATCCCTTTATTTTGAGCCTTTGTGTATCCTTCCACGTGAGATGGGTTTCCTGGATAGAGCACACTGATAGCTTTCGGCTTTTTATCCAGTTTGCCAGTCCGTGTCTTTTGATTGGGGCTTTTAGCCCACTTACATTTAGGGTTAATATTGTTATGTGTGAATTTGATCCTGCCATTCAAATGGTAGCTAGCTGGCTGTTTTGCCTGTTAGTTGATGCAGTTTCTTCATTGTGTTGATGCTCTTTACCATCGGTATCTTTTTGGAGTGGCTGGTACTGGTTGTTCCTTTCTATGTTTAGTGCTTCCTTCAGGAGCTCTTGTAAAGCAGGCCTGATGGTGATGAAATCTCTGAGTAATTGCTTGTTCATAAAGGATCTTATTTCTCCTTCACTTATGAAGCTTAGTTTGGCTGAATATGAAATTCTGGGTTGAAAGTTCTTTTCTTTAAGGAAGTTGAATATTGTCCCCCATTTTCTTCTGGCTTGTAGGGTGTCTGCTGAGAGATCTGCTGTGGGTCTGGTGGGCTTTCCTTTGTGAGTAACCTACCTTTCTCTCTGGCTGCCCTTAGCATTTTCTCCTTCATTTAAACCCTGGTGTATCTGACAGATTATGTGCCTTCGGGTTGCTCTTCTTGAGGAATGTCTTTGTGGTGTTCTCTGTATTTCCTGGACTTGAATATTGGCCTGTCTTGCTATATTGGGGAAGTTTTCTTGGATAATATCCTGAAGAGTATTTTCTAGCTTGGATTAATTCTGTCACATTCAGGTACAGCTATCAAATGTAGATTAGGTCTTTTCACATAGTCCCATATTTGTTTGAGACTGTTCATTTCTTTTTCTTTTTTTTCCTCTAATCTTGGCTTCTCGTTTTATTTCACTAAGTTGATCTTCGACATCTGATATCCTTTCTTCTGCTTGGTCAATTCAGCTGTTGAAACTTGTGTATGCTTCATGAAGTTTTCGTGTTGTTTTTCAGCTCCATCACTTCACTTATGTTCCTCTCTAAGCTGTTTAATCTCATTAGCATTTCATCAAACCTTTTTTAAAGGTTCTTAGTTCTTTGCATTGGGTTAGAAGATTTTTTTTTTTAGCTCAGAGAAGTTTCTTAGTACCCTCCTTCTGCAGCCTGTTTCTGTCAGTTCATCATACTCATTCTCCAGCCAAGGGAACCTTGGGAGCAGTTGTGATCCCTTGGAGGAGAAGATGTGTTCTGGTTTTGGGTGATTTCATCCATTTTGTGCTGGTTTCTTCCCATCTTTGTGTATATATCTACCTGTTGTCTTTGTAGTTGTTGATTTTCAGATGGGGTCTCCGAGTGGACATCCAGATTGTTGATGATGAAGTTACTTATTTCTGTTTCTTAGTTTTCCTTCTAACAGTCAGGCCCCTCTGCTGTAGGACTGCTGAGGTCCATTCCAGGGCCTGCTTGCCTGGGAATCACCTACAGCAGCTGCAGAACAGTAAGGGTTGCTGCTAGTTTCTTCTACTGTCTTTGTCCCAGAAGCCTACCCATCAGATGTCAGTCTGAGCTCTCCTTTATGAGGTGACTCTTTGGATATACAGGTATGAGGGAGCTGCTTGAGGAGGCAGTCTATCCTTTATAGGAGCTAAAGTGCTTAGCTGTGAGCTCCATTGTTCATTCAGAGCTGATGGTCAGGTACATTTAAGTCTGCTGCAGCAGAATTCATGAATAACTTTCCACCCCCACCCCCCCCCCAGGTGCTCTGTCCCAGGGAGTTAGGGCTTTACTTAGAAGTTTCTGTCATGCTGCTGCCTTTTTTTCAGGGCTTCCCTGCCCAGGGAGGAGGCAGCCTAGTCACAGTCTGCCTGCAGAGGCTTTGCTGAGCTGCTGTGGGCTCCGCCCAGCTGCAATGTTGACTTCACTGCAGTCCTGTTAATAGGGGTATAGTTATAACTACGTAGGCAATGGCGGCCCATGTCTGTAATGGCGGACTCTCTCCATAATGGCAGACTGCCTCGGCAGTGGCAGGCCACCTCAGCAATGGTGGACTTCCTTAGTAGTGGTGGACTGCCTCGGTAATGGTGGATGCCCCTCTCCCACAGAGCTAGAACATCCCAGGTTCAGCTGTGCTTGCTGTGAAATTCTCAATCCAGAGTGTTTCAAATTGCTTTTTGGGGGGGGGGGGACCAACCGAGCCTGATAACTGGCTCCCTGCCTCAGACCCCCCTCCTTTTTTTTTTTTTTTCAGTTGAATGGGCCACTCTGTCTCCCAGGCATTCCAGTTGCCTGTTGAGTAGGCCCCAGGATCTGTCTGATTTGCTGTGCCGTGACCTGCTGCGCTGGCTGAAACAGCTATGCAGAGATTCATGGCACTTTGTTGCCTGGGAATCTCCTGGCCTGGTTCTTCATTTCACTCCCCTTTATATCAGGTGAATCACTTGAATGGGTGACTCTGTCTCCCAGGAGCTCCAATTGACAGCTACAACGGTGCTTGGGCCCATGTATTTTGTGCGGAGACCCGCCATGCTGGCCAAAACAGCCGCATTGGCAACCCATGGGGCTCCTCCACCTGGGAATCTCCTGCTCTGTGAGTAATAAAAATTTGTCTGGAGATGCGGGGTCCACTCACCCTCTGGACTTTCGCTGAGAGCTGCAATCCTGAGTTGCTCCTAATCGGCCATCATGGATTTATACATGCTTCTTAAATGAATCATGCAAGTTAACTGAATTATACTATGAAACAGTAATTTGCTTAGCACATAATTAGTTTATTATGAGCTAAAAAATGTAAGAAAATTCATTATGCGGAGGAAGATCCAAGATGGCCCTTTAGGAGCAGCTCAGGATTGCAGCTGTCAGTGAAAGCGCAGAGAGTGAGTGAATGCCGCATGTGCAGATGGATCTTTATTGCCCACAGACCAGGAGATTCCCAGGCAGAGGAGCCCCATGGGTCACCAGTGCAGCTGTTTCGGCTGGTGCAGCTATTTTGCTGGCGCCCCAGCACAGCGGTTCTCCATACAAAATATGCTGGTCTGGTTGCCCTCTTAAGCTTGCAGTTGGAGCTCCAAGAAGGCAGATTCGCCCATTCATCTGATTAAACAGGGGTCTGAAATGAAGCCAGGCCAGGAGATTCCCGGGCAGCACTGTTGTTTCAGCCAGCACAGTGGGTCGCCACATGGGAAATCAAACAGATCCCGGTGCCCTTTCAGCAGGCGACTAGAACACTTGGGAGAGAGTCAACTGTTCAACTTAAAAAAACAAAAGGCTCTGAGGTAGGGAGCCAGGTATCAGGCTTGGTGGGTCCCACCCCCACAAAAACAAAAACAGCAATTGGAAATGCTCGGGGTTGAGAGTTTCTCGGCAAGAACAGCTGAACCCGGGATGGCCCAGCTCTATGGGGGTGGGGCATCTGCCATTGCTGAGGCAGAGGCAACCCGCTATAACACAGTCCGCCATCAGAGGTGGGCCACCATTGCTGAGGCAGTTCTAAGCACACCCATATTAACAGGACTGCAGGGAAGTTCACATGGCAGCAGCTCAGCAAAGCCTCTGCAGGCAGACTGTGACTAGGCTGCCTCTTCCCGGGGCAGGGAAGCCCTAAAAAAAGAGGCAGCAGTACAACGGATACTCATAAAGCCCTAACTCCCTGGGACAGAGCACCTGGGAAAAAAAATGGGGGGTGGTTTATAAGTTCTGCAGCAGACCTAAACATACCTGCCTAGCAGCTCTGAATGAACAGAGCTCATAGCTCAGCACTTGAGCTCCTATAAAGAACAGACTGTCTCCTGAAGCAGCTCTGTGACCGCTATATATCCAAAGAGTCACCTCACAAAGGACTGATTAGACTGACATTTGGCGGGCATCATTCTGGGACAAAGATAGCAGAAGAAGAAACTGGTAGCAACCCTTACTGTTCTGCAGCTGCTGCAGGTGACCCCCAGGCAAGCAGGGCCTGGAGTGGACCTCAGCAATCCTACAGCAGAGGGGCCTGACTGTTAGAAGGAAAACTGAGAAACAGAAATAACTTCATTATCAATAATCTGGTCGTTCACTCAGTGACCCAATCTGAAAATCAGCAACTACACAAATGACAGGTGGATAAATCCACAAAGATGGGATGAAACCAGCACAAAAAGGAGGAATCAACACCCGAAACCAGAACACCTCTCCTCCTACAAGGGATCACAACTCCTCACCAGCAAGGGAACAAAGCTAGATGGAGAATGAGTGTGATGAAATGACAGAATCAGACTTCAGAAGGTGGGTAATGAGAAACTTCTGTGAGCTAAAAGAACATGTTCTAACTCAATGCAAAGAAACAAAGAACCTTGATAAAAGATTTGATGAAATAACAAGAATGGACAACTTAGAGAGGAATATGAGTGAATTCAAGGAGCTGAAAAACACAACATGAGAACTTCACGAAACATTGTTTCAACAGCCAAATTGACCAAGCAGAAGAAAGGATATCAGAGATCGAAGATCAAATCAATGAAATAAAATGAGAAGGTAAGATTAGAGACAAAAGCGCAAAAAGGAATGAACAAAGTATCCAAGGAATGTGGGACTATGTGAAGAGACCTAATCTATGTTTGAAAGATGTACCTGAATGTGAAAAGAGAATGAATCCAAGCTGGAAAATACTCTTCAGGATATTATCAAGGAAAACTTACCCAACCTAGCAAGGCAGGCCAATATTCAAGTTCAGGAAATACAGAGAAAGAACACCACAAAGATATTCCTCAAGAAGAGCAAACCCAAGGCACATAATCGTCAGATTCATCAGGGTAGAAATGAAGGAGATAATGCTAAGGACAGCCAGAGAGAAAGGTCAGGTTACCCACAAACAGAAGCCCATCAGACTCACAGCAGATCTCTCGGCAAAAACCCTACAAGCCAGAAGAGAGTGGGGGGCCAATATTCAACATCCTTAAAGAAAAGAACTTTCACGGGGCTTTTTTTTTTTGAGATGGAGTTTCACTCGTTACCCAGGCTGGAGTGCTATGGCACGATCTCAGCTCACCACAACCTCCGTCTCCTGGGTTCAGGCAATTCTCCTGCCTCAGCCTCCTGAGTAGTTAGGATTACAGGCACACTCGACCGTGCCCAGCTAATTTTTTGTATTTTCAGTAGAGATAAGGTTTCACCATGTTGACCAGGATGGTCTCGATCTCTTGACCTCATGATCCACCCGCCTGGGCCTCCCAAAATGCTGGGATTAGAGGTGTGAGCCACCGCGCCCAGCAAAGAAAAGAACTTTCAACCCAGAATTTCATATCCAGCCAAACTAAGTTTTATAAGTGAAGAAAAAATAAAATCCTTTGCAAACAAGCAACTACTCAGAGATTTTGTCACCACCAGGCCTGCTTTATAAGAGCTCCTAAAAGAGGCACTACACATAGAAAGGAACAATCAGTACCAGCCACTCCAAAAACATACCAAATGGTAAAGAGCATCAACAAAATGAAGAATCTGTCTCCACTTATGTGCAAAAGAGCCAGTTAGCATCAAAATGGCAAAATCATATTCACAAATAACAATATTAACCCTAAATGTAAATGGACTAAATGCACCAATCAAAAGACACAGACTGGCAAATTGGATAAAAAGCCAAAACCCATCAGTGTGCTGTATCCAGGAAACCCATTTCACATGGAAGGATACACAAAGGCTCAAAATAAAGGGATGGAGGAGGATTTACCAAGCAAATGGAGAGCAAGAAAAAGCAGGAGTTGCAATTCTCATCTCTGATAAAATAGACTTTAAAGCAACAAAGATCAAAAGACACAAAGAAGGACATTACATAATGGTAAAAGGATAGATACAACAAGAAGAGCTAACGATCCTAAATATATATACAGACCCAATACAGGAGCACCCGGATACATAAGGCAAGTTCTTAATGACTTACAAAGAGACTTAGACTCCCACACAATAATAGTGGGAGACTTTAACACTCCACTGTCAGTATCAGACAGATCAACCAGACAGAAAATTAACAAGGATATCCAGGACTTGAACTCAGACCTGGAACAAGCAAACCTGATAGACATTTACAGAACTCTCCACCCCAAATCCACAGAATATACATTCTTCTCAGCACCACATCACACCTACTCCAAAATTGACCACATAATTGGAAGCAAAGCACTCCTCAGCAAATGGAAAACAACTGAAATCATAACAAACTGTCTCTCAGACCATAGTACCATGAAGTTAGAACTCAGAATTCAGAAACTAACTCAGAACCACACAGCTTCATGGAAACTGAACAACTGGCTCTTGAATGTTGACTAAACAAACAGTGAAATGAAGACAGAAATAAAGATGTTCTTCAAAACCAACGAGAACAAAGACACAACATACTGGAATCTCTGGGACACATTTAAAGCACTCTCTAGAGGAAAATATATACCAATAAGTGCCCACATGAGAAGAAAGGAGAGATCCAAAATTGACACCCTATCATCAAAATTGAAAGAGCTAGAGGAGCAAGATCAAAAAACCTCAAAACCTAGCAGAAGACAAGAAATAACTAGGATCAGAGCAGAACTGAAGGAGATAGACATGAAAAACCCTTCAAAAAATCAATAAATCCAGGAGGTGGGTTTTTCGAAAAGATCAACAAAATACACAGACCACTAGCCAGAGTAATAAAAAAAGAAAAGAGAGAATAACCAAATAGATGCAATAAAAAACGATAAAGGGGAAGAAATCACCAGAGATCCCACAGAAATTCAAACCATCATCAGATAATATTACAAACAACTCTATGCACATAAACTAGTAAACTGGAAGAAATGGATAAATTCCTGGACGCCTGTGTTCTCCCAAGCCTAAACCAGGAAGAAGTCAAAACTATGAATAGACCAGTAACAAGATATGAAGTTGAGGCAGCAATTAAGAGCCTACCACACAAAAAAAGCCCAGGTCCAGATGGGTTCACAGCCAAATTCTACCAGACACACAAAGAGGAACTGTTATCATTCCTTCTGAAACTATTCCAAATCCAAAAAGAGGGAACCCTACCCAAATCATTTTATGAGACCAACATCATTCTGAAACCAAAATCTGGCAGACTCAACAAGAAAAGAAAACTTCAGGCCAATATCCATGATGAACATAGACGCAAAAATCTTCAATAAAATATAGGCAAGCCGATTGCAACAGCACATCAAAAACCTTATCCACCATGATCAAGTAGGATTCATCCCGGGGATGCAAGCCTGGTTCAACATAATACAAGTCTATAAACGTAATTCACCACATAAACAGAACCAAAGACAAAAACCACATGATTATCTCAATTGATGCAGAGAAGGCCTTTGACAAAATTCAACAGCCCTTTATGCTAAAAACCCTGTATAAACTAGGTATTGATGGAATGTATCTCAAAATAATAAAAGCTATTTACAACAAATCCACAGCTGTTGTAATCATACTGAATGGGCAAAAACTGGAAGCATTCCCTTTGAAATCTGGCACTAGACAAGGATGCCCTTTATCACCACTCCTATTCAATGTAGTACTGGAAGTTCTAGCCAGAGCCATCAGGCAAGAAAAAGAAATAAAGGGTATTCAAATAGGAAACAAGGAATCCAAATTGTCTCTATTTGCAGACGACATCATAGTATATCTAGAAGATCCTATCATCTCAGTACAAAATCTCCTGAAACTGATAAGCAACTTCAGTAAAGTCTCAGGATACAAAATCAATGTGCAAAGATCACAAGCATTCCTATATACCAATAACAGACTTAAAGAGAGCCAAATCAAGCACGAAATGACATTCACAATTGCTACAAAGAGAATAAAATACCTAGGAATACAACTAACAAAGGATATAAAGTACCTCTTCAAGGAAAACTACAAACTACTGCTCAATGAAATAAGAGAGGACACAAACAGATGGAGAAACATTCCATGTTCATGGTTAGGAAGAATCAATTTCGTGAAAATGGCCATACCGCCCAAAGCAGTTTACAGATTCAACGCTATCCCCATCAAGCTACCAATGACCTTCTTCACAGAACTGGAATAAACCACCTTAAACTTCATATGGAACCAAAAGAGAGCCCGCATAGCCAAGTCAATTCTAAGCAAAAAGAACACAGCAGGAGTCATCACAGTACTGGTCTTCAAACTGTTCTGCAAGGCTACAGTAATCAAAACAACATTGTACTGGTACCAAAACAGAGATATAGACCAATGGAACAGAACAGAGGCCTCAGAGGCAACACAACATATTTACAGCCATCCGATCTTTGACAAACCTCACAAAAACAAGCAATAGGGAAAGGATTCCCTGTTTAATAAATGGTGTTGGGAAAACTGGCTAGCCATGTGCAGAAAGCAGAAACTGGACCCCTTCCTGACAACTTACACTAAAATTAACTCCAGATGGATTAAAGACTTAAACATAAGTCTTAACAACACAAAAACCCTTGAAGGAAATGTAGGCAAAACCATAGGGGTAGGCAAGGACTTCATGACCAAAACACCAAAAGCATTGGCAACAAAAGCCAAAATAGACAAATGGGACCTAATCAAACTCCACAGCTTCTGCACAGCAAAAGAATCGGTCATTAGAGTGAATCGGCAACCAACAAAATGGGAAAAAATATTTGCAATCTACCCATCTGACAACGGGCTGATATCCAGAATTTACAAAGAACTAAAACAGATTTACAAGAAAAAAACAAGCCCATTCAAAGTGGGCAAAGGATATGAACAGACACTTTACAAAGGAAGACATACATGAGGCCAACAAACATGAAAAAATGCTCATCATCACTGGTCACTAGAGATGCAAATCGAAATACATTGGGATACCATCTTATGCCAGTTAGAATGGCGATCATTAAAAAATCTGGAGACAACAGATGCTGGAGAGGATTGTGAAGAAACAAACAGTTTTACATGGTTGGTGGGAGTGTAAATTAGTTCAACCATTGTGGAAGACAGTGTGGTGATTCCTCAAGGACCTAGATACAGAAATTCCATTTGACCCAGCAATCCCATTACTGGGTATATATCTAAAGGACTATAAATTGTTCTACTATATGGACACGTGTACATGAATGTTTATTGCAGCACTGTTTACAATAGCAAAGACCTGGAACCAACCCAAATGCCCATCGATGATAGACTGGACAGGGAAAATGTGGCACATATACACCATGGAATATTATGCAGCAATCAAAAATGATGAGCTTGTGTCCTTTGTAGGGACATGGATGAACCTGGAGACCATCATTCTCAGCAAACTGACACAAGAACAGAAAATGAAATACCACATGTTCTCACTCATAGGTGGGTGTTGAACAATGAGAACACATGGACACAGGGAGGGGAGCACTGCATACTGGGGTCTGTTAAGGGGAATAGGGGAGGGACAGTGGGGGGTGGGAAGTTGGGGAGAGAGAGCATGGGGAGAAATGCCAGATACAGGTGAAGGGGAGGAAGGCAGCAAATCACACTGCCACGTGTGTACCTATGCAACTGTCTTGCATGTTCTTCACATGTACTCCAAAACCCAAGATGCAATTAAAAAAAGAAAACATTATGGATATATTCAGGAGGTAATTATTTGCACAAATGACTTCTTGTGGGAGAAAATGAGAGTTTGGTTTATAGTAATATGTTACTTAAGTAGGCTGACATTACAAATAGCATTTGTTGATTTTATTGTTTGCCAAAATGCTAAAGATAAACGTATAAATGTATAAATTCAGTTCTTCTGAAGAAGAGGAAAAAGAAAGTAAACTTTTTAAGACAATAATTGTTGAGTGAAGACTCACACATAGCTAACTAAACCAGAAAGCTGTAACTAAGTATGCCGACAATGAAGACACAGATGGACTGAAAGACCAGTCTCTTCAGAAGTGAGATCTGTGAGAACAAACAACAGGTGGCAATAAATCAGTTTTAAAATGTGACGATGGGCTGGGCGTGGTAGCACAAGCCTGTAAGCCCAGCATGTTGGGAGGCTGAGGCAGGCAGATCACGAGGTCAAGAGATCAAGACCATCCTGGCCAACATGGTGAAACCCCGTCTCTACTAAAAATACAAAAAAATTAGCTGGGCGTGGTGGTGCGTGCCTGTAGTCCCAGCTACTCAGGAGGCTGAGGCAGGAGAATTGCTTGAACCCGAGAGGCGGAGGTTGCAGTGAGCTGAGATTGTGCCACTGTTCTTCAGCATGGCTCTTGGCGACAGAGTGAGACTTTGTCTCAAAAATAAATAAATTAAATAAAAATAAAATGTGAGGATGAAGGGAGAAACAAAAAAGCCTAACTGGTCACTTAAATGTTTGTCTCAGCCAAGAAAGAAAAGAAACATCAAATACAGTAAAGTTCATGGAGAAATAGATATAATAGAGACTTTTGTTTTTTACAGCCCTAACAATACAGGTTAATACTTATGCTATAATTAGTTTTTTAAAAATACTTCTGTGATACAGAGTTTAATTTCATTACTATAAGACATTAAATTAGCTAACCATGGTCAGAAAGAACATTATTAGTAAAGAGATGGAAAACTGGAACATTTCATCAACTTTCCACCTAGAGAAAGAATTGGTCACCAGAATCCTAAAGAGTAATGCATGGCTTATAAAGGTATACTTATTAGAAGATGAATTGGGGCTAATAAAATATTTAAGAAATTTTAATCTAAAATTATAATCTAAGATTCCAGTTGAATGATACTAGAAAATATATTGTAACCCTCTTTGCTACTGATAACCTATTTCTAATTTATTTCTTATTTATGGCATAATTTCTCAAAGTAACACATCAAAACATATACATCCTTAAACAATAAAAATAATACAAATGTAAGCAATATTTTTAAAATGCAGTTATCATCCAGTCATAAAAAACAATGAGTTTGTGTCTCTCATAGGGATATAAATGAATCTGGAAACCATCATTTTCAGCAAACTGACACAAAAACAGAAAAACCTCACATATTCTCACTCATAGGCAGGTGTTGAACAATGAGAAAACATGGAAGCAGGGAGGGGAGCATCACACAATGGGGTCTGTTGGGGGGCACTATGGGAGGGACAGTGTGGGGTGGGGAGGTTGGGGAGAGAGAACAGGGGGAGAAATGCCAGATATAGGTAATGGAGGCAGCAAACCACCATGCCATGTATGTACCTATGCGATAATTATGCATGATCTGCACGTTTCCCAGAACCTAAAGTACAATTTTGTCTATTTACATATTAAACAACTATGAAGGCTGAATTTGGTATTGTATTCCCATAACCCCAGAACTTTGAGAGGCCGAGGCAGGCATATCACTTGAGCCCAACAGTTAAAGGCTCCCCTGGGCAACAAGGCAAAACCCCATCTCTAAAAAGATACAAAACTCAGCCAAGCAAGGTGACAAAGGCTTACAGTCCCAGCTACGTGGATGGCTGAGGTGGGAGGATCACCTGAGCCCAGGAAGTGGAGATTACAGTGAGCCAAAATACAACCACTGCACTCCAGCCTGGGTGACAGAATGAAACTCCATCTCGAAAAAGCAACAATTACAATGCTTCGTACATGGAAGACTGTATTCCAGGTACTCCAGGATACACACAGATATGTCTATGACCTCCAGTGTAGCTTGTCGTATACAGGAACTTCAAATGATTAAACAACCAAATATAAAAATTTCTGAAATTTTGTTTTCTAATGTAATATAAAGATTTTGAGTGGATATTTTAAATAAATTACAATGACAAAATTATGGTGTTAAAGTCTTACCATATTGGCGTTAAGAGTCTGCTTATGTAACTGGTTATTTGCAGTAAAATACATGATATCTATTAGATGACGTGTTTTACATATGCCCTTTATCAGCAACTTATAAAACACACAAAAATCCATTTGTAATACAAATTTTGGTAACATAAATTTATACTTCTACATTTCTACTATACATCATATATATATGTGTGTATGTGTATATATATGATATATATATCATATATATGTGTATATGATATATGTATCATGTATATGTGTATATATGATATATATATCATGTATATGTGTATATGATATATATATCATGTATATGTGTATATATATGATATATATATCATATATATATGTGTATATATATACATATGGTGTATGTGTGTGTGTGTGTTATTTTTTGAGACAGAGTTTTGCTCCTGTTACCCAGGCTGGAGTGCAATGGTGTGATCTCGGCTCACCGCGACCTCCGCCTCCTGGGTTCAGGCAATTCTGCCTCAGCCTCCTGAGTAGCTGGGAGTACAGGCATGCGCCACCACAACCAGCTAATTTTTTGTATTTTTAGTAGAGACAGGGTTTCACCATGTTGACCAGGATGGTCTCGATCTCTTGACCTCGTGACCTACCCGCCTCGGTCTCCCAGAGTGCTGGGATTACAGGCTTGAGCCACCATGCCCGGTTTACAATTTATATTTTTAAAGTAGATATAATTTGTTTACATTGCCCAGGCTGTTCCCAAACTCCTAGGCTCAAGCAATCCTCTTGCCTCAAACCCCCAAGTATCTGAGACTATAGGTGTACATCACCATACTCAGCCAGTTTTCTACAAATTTTAATATTATTTTAGTCTCACTACTGAACTAATAATATAAGTAGAAAAAAAAGTCTCTCCTAAAAACTATATGATACCAAAATAAGTGTCCAAAAAAAGCTATATGCTACATGCTGTACCGTTTTGCCGATAAAAGGTACCAGAGAGATTCCATGATAACTACAAGTAATTTGATTCACTTAAGATTTATACAGGCATAAATGTTATGAGAGTAACACTAGTATGATTTAAAAGCCAACATTAATATTTATCCAAAGAAATCTTAACCAAATTTTGTATTTCCTTTACTGGTGAAAGCATTTTCTAATGTGATTCTCCTGTCACTATGTAATTTCCAGTTTATTTTCTTTCAGCCCCACCCTGTCACAGTACTTAATCTTCTTAACAAGGTTAAACAATTTTTTTAATCAACTAGCCATATCTATGCTTTTCTCTGACCAACTTTGTTTAAAAGTAAATAATAAGCAAAACTTGACTGAGAAAATTAATTTTACAAGACCACTTTACCTTGGTGGTAACAGTGAGGTTGTCATCATTTGGCTTAGGGCATGGATCAGCGCACAGGTCATGGGAAGTGCCTTAGAACAAGAATATACAGTGAAAATCAGCAAGCTCATTTCCTTACACATTTTTAAACTGCCAGTTCATATTCAGCTTCTCCCTCCAAAAAACAAAACACAATCTGGGAAAAGGTCAGCTATCTGTACATTACATAATGTTTCTTCATACAATTAAAATATGGCCTCTGTTTTAAAAATAGATTTTAGTTACCTATTTTTGCACCTCTACCTGTCTAAATATATACAATAGTCAATGAAAACTGACATTGAACTCCATAACAAATAGTGACAGCCAATGTACACCAGAGCCTGATGATAATTTACCCTGACAAATTATGTATCCTGAAGTTGTAGTTAAAATTCAACTAATAAATGATGTAACTTTTGTTACCTAAACTGGAAGAAACCTGATGACCTAAAACAAGGTAGAATGACCCATTGTTTCTTGTCCATTATCTAACTCTGGTTAAAAGACTCATCTGTGTTACTTCAAATTGGCAGTCTTGATTCGTCAACATAGATACCACTTAAGAAGGTCCCATTGCTTTCCTTTGTCCCAAAACAGTACCCGAAATCAAATGCAATATTTAAAATGTGTGAATGCTAAGTGCACAAAAGTCTAATAACAAAGGTGTATGTTCTCTTTGAGAATACTCTTCCCAGAAAGATGATTACACTCACTCTATACATCCTTTTGCAGGTCCACATTAACTAGGAAGCCCTTAAATCTTTCACAGGTTGGGCTGGGCATAGTGGCTCATGCCTAAAATCCCAGCTCATTGGGAGGCCAATGTGAGCAGATTTTGAGGTCAGGAGCTCAGGACCAGCCTGGCCAACATGGTGAATCCCCACCTCCACTGAAAATACAAATATTAGCCAGGCGTGCTGGCAAACACCTGTAATTTCAGCTACTAGGGAGGCTAAGGCAGAAAAATTACTTGAACCCTGCAGGTGGAAGTTGTGGTGAGCTGAAATCATGCCACTGCACTCCAGTCTGGGTGACAGAGTGAGACTCCCTCTCAAAAAAAAAAAAAAAAAAAAAAAAAAAAAAAACTTCATAGGCACTCAGATATCCAAGAAGAAAGACTGCCGGGAAAAGAGTCCTGGGAGTTGTACGTCTATTTCGCCTAAGTATTATCTAAATATCTCTTCTTACTGGCTTCCGGATTCCACTTGTGCAGGGCTCCATGGCAGTCTCCGAGTCTCCAGTCTTCAAATCTTCATTCTATGAAAGCACAGATTCCTGAAAGGATGGCCTCAAATGACCAGGAGTGGCTCTCTACATCCCTGCTCCTAAACAAGCTAAATGGAGTCTCCCATCAACTGCCCCCAGCATACACACACCTCCAGTTACCCAACTGAACTTAATAGTGACTGGCCAGTCAGTCATGCCCCGACCCAGCCTACATGAACATTGGCAGACCATCAGTGAATTATGAAAGAAGCAGAGGTGAGGAGGCACCTGCCCTGGGCTACAGATCTATGTAGTTCAGCAATCTCCAGCCCCTAGTACTCACGAAGCTCTAAGCCACCCCTCTGTAAGTCACAATGGAAGCACGTGATACCACACTTCTATCTGCTGTAGAGACTCTTCCCAGTGTCTCAAAATGTTTTAGCATCTTTCAGTAAAAATCTACTAGTTTGTCAGGTATTGATCAAAAAAAGGCAGCAACCTGTTTAAAGCTCCCTTGAACCCTCTATTTTAATGTGCTTTTGTAAATTCCCAACATCTTGTGTTCATCTTTGTATTTATCTTTATTAAATAACTTGTCATAAACTCAAATATTCTGATCTCTTACTGTAGAATCTGCATTCCCGTCCAATGAAGTGTTGTTTCTCTTCAAACTCAACTTTCCCGTTTATTCCATTCTTAGCCACTGCCATTGGGTTCACCAGTTAATTTCATTCTCATTCTATCCACTGGGTGCACCAGACTCCCTCCCCCTTTGTATCATCATAATCATCATCATCATCATCATCTGAGACAGAGTCTCGCTCTTGTAACCCAGGCTGGAGTGCAATGGTGCAATCTCAGCTCACTGCAACCTCCACCTCCCGTGTTCAAGCAATTCTCCTGCCTCAGTCTACCAAATAGGTGGGAGTACAGGTGCCCACCACCATGCCCAGCTAATCTGTTTTTAGTAGACTGATTTTCACCATTTTGGCCACGATGGTCTGGATCTCTTGACCCCATAAACTGCCTGCCTCAGCATCCCAAAGTGCTGGGATTACAGGTGTGAGCCACCATGGCTTCTCTGTAATCCAAGCTATTTGGGAGGCTGAGGCAGGAGAATTGCTAGAACTCAGACAGCAGAGGTTGCAGTGAGCCTAGACAGCGCCACTGCACTCAAGCCTGGGCGAGAGAGCAAGACTCTGAACAACAACAACGCCCATAAAATAAAAAAAGAAGGGTGAGCACTGGGCTTTAAAATGAGTTTAAATCTCATTTCTGCTACTTCCTGTGTCCAAAAGGAAACTATCCTAATCTATTTCAGTCTCAGTTTATCTAGAAAAACACTTGACCAGAATGTTTAACACACGTTGAAGTACTAGATTTTTTTTTTTTTTTTTTTTTTTTTTAAGACGGAGTTTCGCTCTTGTTACCCAGGCTGGAGTGCAATGGTGCGATCTCGGCTCACCGCAACCTCTGCCTTCTGGGTTCAGGCAATTCTCCTGCCTCAGCCTCCTAAGTAGCTGGGATTAAAGACATGTGCCACCATGCCCAGCTAATGTTTTGTATTTTTAGTAGAGACGGGGTTTCACCATGTTGACCAGGATGGTCTCAATCTCTTGACCTTGTGATCCACCCACCTCGGCCTCCCAAAGTGCTGGGATTACTGGCTTGAGCCACCGAGCCTGGCCATACTAGAGGTTATTTTAATTAGTCCTATGATTCCTTAAAATTCTGAAATTCTGCATGCTTTTGATTGTCTATAGGAGAATTGGGGATACATAGCCACCAGAATTTGAAAAAACAATAGAACAAAAAAACCAAAAGCAGAGAAGAGCACTTTAAAACATCGAGGTTAGGGAAATGTCACGGAAAAAGGAGAACAGACTAAAAACAAACTATTGTGGAAGTAGGCAGAAATGCTATTATAAAGGGAAAATTAAACTGGGAAGTCAAATAATTGCTCTCTAAGACTTGTCTAATCTTGGTTTTGTAAAATTCACAATCCTATGGCCAAACCTTTACACTGCCCTAAAGCCTTCGATGGTAAAGATAAGATATTTGTTACCACTGAAATTGTCAAATTTATTAGGACAAACTTAGACCAACCTCATTTCTCACAATAACCTTAAATGAGAGTTAACGTATAACTAGATTTGACTGTATTCATTAATCTGATTTTAACATCCATCTTGATTCAATTGCTGCACAGATCTTTATCCATTTATGCTGAGGAGCAAAAGAAAGATTGGAAGCCAGGCAGGCTGATGGTTTAACTGTGAATCAGCTACTTTGTTAACTATGGGGTCGTGAGCCAATTAATCCACCTCTCTAAACCACAGCTGCCTATTTAATAAACAGTAGGTTATAACAACACAGATGTCTTGATGGCTTTATGAGATAATGCATAGCACATAGTAGGGTGGTTAGTCCAGAAACAACACTCAACAGATACTAGTTTCTTCCATCTCTATTTCATTAGTTTATAAAATTTTTTAAATTTGTAAAATCCTACCTGACTGCAGATTCATCAGAACTCCCAGGATCTATTAAAGGACAAGGTAAAATGCATTGTGAATCAATAACAAATATGCAGAATATTAAAAACATCAGAAGGCACAGTCATGCATGCCTGTAATCTCAATTACTTGGGAGACTGAGGCAGGAGGATCATTTGAGAAACCCAGAAGTTTGAGACCAGTTTGGAAAACATAGCAAGACTCTACCATCATAAAAAAATTATGCAAACTTGTGTGCATGCTTTAGACCATTTTTCTTTAAAGTATAGGACTGATGCTTTGTTACAAAGCACTCCTTTGGGAGCATACCTGAGACCTTATTAGAATTAATATAAATTATACCTACTGGTATGTGCCTACTGCAGTAAATACTTTGTATTTATTAAATGCAGAGAATAAATTTATCAAGATTTGATATCTATAAGTGAGCTGCAGTATAGAAGTCATCTTAGACAAACCACGTGAGATTCACTAAAAATGGTATTGTCATCAGAACAGGTGTGATGAGTGACCAGTGTCAAAGAGCATGATTTCTGAACTAAAATATGAAGGACAGTTAAAAGAGAATACAGTAGTTACCCTTATCCACAACATGTGTCGAAAAGACACACTTGCCACATTTTTCTCTGCTCCCATACCACAGAAACCATCAACAAGGCTTCCGTGATCAAATGTGGGGAGGGTTTTTCCCCACCAACAAGCAAGCAATCATTTCTGCAGATGACACAAGCTAGGTGGCCTCTAATTCGATTCTCATACTCTATCTGCAGATAGCCTCAGATTCTACAGGTAAAGGCTCAGTCCCATGAGACTGCCTCCCTACGTCAGCCCTAAGTCTGAAACCCCAGAACTTCTGACCAACTGGCTTCAATTTGGGGTTCAACTGAGGTTCCCAGGGCTCCCTCTTTGAGTTAAACTGAATTGCTGGAATGGGTCAAAGTACTCAGGGAAACACATTCACTAGTTTGCTTTGAATGACATTACAAAAAATATAGATGAAGAGATGCATAGTGCAAAGTGTGGGGGAAGTGGGGTGAAGATTCCATGCCTTCCCAGGACATGCCATCCTCCAGGAATCTCCATGTGTTCAGCGAACTGGAAGCTCTCTAAGCCCAGTCCCTTTGGGTCTTCATGAAAGCTTTATTACATATGCGCCACTGATTAAGTAAATCACAGGCCATTGGTGACTGAAAACCTTCAGGCTTTCTCTTCGCCCTGGAGTCTGCAGAGTAAGACAGGAGATCTCAACCCTCTAATCAATGTCTTCACAATAATGACCAATTGTGATCCCGAATCTATGTGGGGGCTTCCAGCCATCAATCATTAGCATACAAAAAGGCATCAGTTTGGAATTTCTAACGACTTTAAGAATTGTACACCAAGAAATGAGTCAAAGTTCAAACAGATTTTACATTTGCAGTTTTTGTTTCTGTGGGGACAACTAATAGTCAACTGTATTCCCAAAATATCACATGGAAAACGTCAGAAATAAACAATTCATAGGTTTTAGTGTGCCATTCTGAGAAGTGCGATGAAAGCTTGAGCCCCTCCATCCAGACCGGGATGTGAATTATCCCTTCACTGCCCTGCATATGCTGTTCACCCGCTAGTCATCAGCGTGGTCTCCTGCTGTTGCCAGCAACATCAAGGCCTGAAGATCCAGGGTCACTCACAGCTCGTGATCCTTTTTCTGACTTGGATTCAGGGGGTGCATAGTCATTACATTACAATGCCTGCCTCTTTCACCTGACTGCATCTCATTACACAGGCATTGTGTCACTTCACATCATCACAGGAAAAAGGGTTAGAACCATAGCAATGTATTTCATGATAAGTTATTGTTACTAATTTCTTACTGTGCCTAATTTATAAATTAAATGCTATTATAGATATATACATGTAGAGAAAAACGGTATGTGATTCAGTACTATTCGTGGTTTCAGGCATTTACTGGGAGTCTTGAAATGTATCTCCTACATTTAAGGGGGAACTACTGCACTCATTTTGTTCAACACAACAGAGCTCCCTAGCTCTGCAGTTAAACCTGTTCAGGTTAGCATAAAACACCTTATCACTGGAAGCCAGCAAAACATAGGAGTCAGACCAGAAACAAGGATCCTTGCAAAAACCCCAGCTGCCAGTGGAGAAGAGCTCGAGAGAGATCAGTGTGTTACTCAGGCTAACACACTTCTGGGGAAGGTGCTGGGTGGTTTACTCAGTTGTAGATACACGCTCAGCTCTACGTATAACAAGGCCCAAATTCACATGCCATTTTACCTCCTGCAGACAGACCCACTGGAAACATCACTCCTTTAAGAGCTTGTCCACTCTGAGTCACACCTCACCTTCAGAGAGAAGCTTCAGAAACACGGGAGGTATGGCAGGATGCCAGGCAGTACTCTCATGTGAAAAATATACAGAAAGAAAACTGTCAATGCCCTCCTGCTACCAGAATGCGCCAATCCTTTTCCCCTCTCCCAAGCAGAAGAAAAAAATTCTTTCTAAACCTCATATAAAATTGTGTGATTTCCTTGCCATCCCTCATGTCAGAGAATGTAGTCGTAGGTGAGTCGTCATCATAATAGAGATGGTTTTCAAACTCATCCCTCAAAGGAAGAGGATCACTGAGGAGCATGAGTATCTACCTATAGCATTCACTGCCTGGTCTTATTTCCAACTGAAAGTACAAATGGAAAACTGTGATTCCAGTATTAAAAGGTACAACCTGTTCAACTTGTTCCCTTCCAAGGAACAGAGTCTATCTGAACCCACCCCATAAACCAAGGTGCTCCAGTTTGTGCCGTGTGGTAATGCATGGTGTCATTTTCCTCAACCCTTTCCACTATGTGACAAATATCTACACAAATCATGTTTTCTAAATATGTAAAGCACGTGTCATCAGATCTTATGATAAAAAAAAAGGACAAAGAATATCTTAAAAGACTACATTCAATTACCATAGAATTTTAACTTTTTAACTAGTCAAAAATATATTCACTGTATTATTTCAACTATATGACTCTTCTGAAAAAAGTAAAACTATGGAGATAGAAAAGATCAGTGGCTGGAGTTGCTGGGAAGAAAGGGAGAGACGAACAGGCATAGCATTGAGAAGTTTTAGGGCAATGAATCTGTTCTGTCTGTCATTAAAATAGTAGATACATGTCATTATACATTTGTGTGAAGTCACAGAATGTGCAGTATTAAGAATGAAGCCTGATGTCAACTATGAACTTTGAATGGTTATAATGTGTCAATGCAGGTTCATCAGTTGTAACAAATGTACCACTTTGATAGAAAATACTAATAATGGGAAGGGCCATGCATGTGTGAGAGGCATGGAAAATAATGAGAAATCTCTGTACCTTCCTCTCAATTTTGCTGTGAACCTAAAACTGCTTTAACAAATAAAGTTATTGATCTAAAAATGATACTAATTGTGTATGCATCCCAGGATTTCCAGAAAAAAAAACTAAAATGAAAAATAAAACATATTAACTGAACCTGTTATTATAACATTTAAGCAAGACATGGCGACCCCCAAAATTGGAGATCATTAAAGATGAAAGTAATAGCATGTAGGCATTATTTCTCAAATTGAAGTATATAAAATATGTAAAACAAATAAATTTAATTGCATGCTCAGGCAAGAAAATATTGATTAAATGATTATTTTATCTTATTTCACAATTCTAAACAGTGATTTAGCACAGTATGAAAACTAGAAATATAGACCAGTGGAACAGAACAGAGGCCTTGGAGGCATCACCACACATCTACAATCATCCGGTCATTGACAAACCTGACAAAAACAAGCAGTGGGGAAAGGATTCCCTGTTTAATAAATGGTGTTGGAAAACTGGCTAGCCATGTGCAGAAAGCAGAAACTGGACCCCTTCCTGACACCTTACACTAAAATTAACTCCAGATGGATTAAAGACTTAAACATAAGACCTAACACCATAAAAACCCTAGAGGAAAATCTAGGCAAAACCATTCAGGACATAGGAGTAGGCAAGGACTTCATGATGAAACACAAAAAGCATTGGCAACAAAAGCCAAAATAGGCAAATGGGACCTAATCAAACTCCACAGATTCTGCACAGCAAAAGAAACAGTCATTGGAGTGAATCAGCAATCAATAGAATGGGAAAAAATATTTTGCGGTTTACCCATCTGACAAAGGGCTGATATCCAAAACTTACAGAGAGCTAAAACAGATTTACAAGAAAAAAACAAGCCCATTTAAAAGTGGGCAAAGGATATGAACAGACACTTTACAAAAGAAGACATACATGAGGCCAACAAACACATGAAAAAATGCTCATCATCACTGGTCATTAGAGAGATGCAAATCAAAACCACACTGAGATACCATCTCACGCCAGTTAGATTAAAAAATCTGGAGACAACAGATGCTGGAGAGCATGTGGAGAAATAGGAACACTTTTACATTGTTGGTGGGAGTGTAAATTAGTTCAACCATTGTGGAAGACAGTGTGGCGATTCCTCAAGGACCAAGAAATAGAAATTCCATTTGACCCAGCAATCCCATTACTGGGTATATATCCAAAGGATTATTAATTGTTCTACTATAAGGACACATGCACATGAATGTTCATTGCAGCACTGTTTACAATAGCAAAGACCTGGAACCAACCCAAATGCCCATCGATGATAGACTGGATGGGGAAAATGTGCACATATACACCATGGAATATTATGCAGCCATCAAAAACCAAGAGTTCATTTCCTTTGTAGGGACATGGATGAACCTGGAGACCATCATTCTCAGCAAACTGACACAAGAGCAGAAAATCAAACACCGCATGTTCTCACTCATAGGCAGGTGTTGAACAATGAAAACACATGGACACAGAATGGGGAGCACTACACACTGGGATCTGTTGGGGGGAAATAAGGGAGGGACAGTGGGGGGTAGGGAGTTGGGGAGATACAGCATGGGGAGAAATGCCAGATATATGTGAAGGGGAGGAAGGAAGACCTCAAATCACACTGCCACGTGTGTACCAATGCAACAATCTGGCATGTTCTTCATATGTACCCTAAAACTTAAAATGCAATTAAAAAAAAGAAAACTAGATTATCCATGTAATGAAAATAAAAGACAATTTTTATTCTAATTTTAACTCAAATTATTAGGCTTATTTAATTTAACGATTTTACTGAAAGGCTAATGAGATAGAGACCGACTGTAATTACCTAATACTGCTATGGTAACTTAAAAGAAATACCTGTTAGGCACCAAAACTCAGAAAGGTAACCAGCATTGCAACTAAGGATGGATGATACCACAGAAACTAGTGCCAAGTTACCTTATATTATTTGCTGTTACAGTGAAATTTTAAAACACCAAAAATTAAATTGGGGCTAAAACTTTTGGGCAGAAAAGATTTCATATAGCAGGCAAAAGACTGACATCCTTAGAAAGGCACGTGTACAAGGCTGGCCCCCTGGCAGGTGTTTAGGAAATTGAAATTGAGAGGGTTCCCACCGTTCCCTGATAAGAATGGCTCACTGTGTCTAGGTGTTTTACAGAAACAATGTGGTTACTCTGAACAGATATGTTCCTTCTGGGAGTCTGGAATTTGGGTACATGTGAGGAAGAGTAACCTCCATTTAAAACACTCGGGTACTGAGTCTCTAATGAGACCCTGGTACTGGCAGACATCACTGCGCAGGTGCTGCCAAAATGTGAGAGTGGGAGAATTAAGCAGATCCTGGGAACGCCACAGGAGAGAACTCCTGGAAACTTGTGCCTGGTTTCCTCCAGACTTGACCACATGCACCTTTTCCCTCTAATTTTGCTTGTACCCTTTCATTGTAATAAATTAAAGATCTGAGGCTGGGTGGGGTGGCTCAAGCCTGTAAATCCCAGCACTTTGGGAGGCCTAGGCGGGTGGATCACGAGGTCAAGAGATCGAGACCATCCTGGTCAGCATGGTGAAACCCCGTCTCTACTAAAGATACAAAAAATTAGCTGGGCATGGTGGCGTGTGCCTGTAGTCCCAGCTACTCTGGAGGCTGAGGCAGGAGAATTGCCTGAACCCAGGAGGCGGAGGTTGTGGTGAGCCGAGATCGTGCCATTGCACTCCAGCCTGGGTAACAAGAGCGAAACTCCGTCTCAAAAAAACAAAACAAATCAATCAATCAATAATTTTGTATCCAGCTAGATGTAACCACACATGACTATGGTCTCAGCTATTCAGGGGGATGAGGTAGGAGGACTGATTAAGCCCAGAAGTTCAAGGCTACAGTGAGGTGTAATTGTACCACTGAATAGACACTGTATTCTAGCCTGGGCAACATAGAGAGACCCCATTTCTTACAATAACAACAACTAATTAAGTAAGTAAGTAACCTGTACAACTGGAGAATTCCAGCCTGGGGAACAAGAGTGAAACTCTGTCTCCAGAAAAAAAAAAAGAAAGTTGATTAATCTACATCTTGTCCATTGCTTCAACATTTGCATCATGAGGAAGCAGTTTTTCTGCCAGTAACATCAGTAACATATTCTCATTGTACCCAGCATAATGGAGCAGTGATCCATAGATATCCTTAAGATGTAGGATGGTGCCAGATGTTTCAGCAGAATGATGGCACAAGTGTCTTCCTGGCAATGTACAGCCTGTCCACATTAGATCAAGAAATAGATTGTAAATTCTAAGAATTCAAAATACACATTCCACAGGTTTCACTAACGAGTTATATTTAAATAAATGTATTTTAATTATGTGTATATACATATACACACACACACACACACACACACACATATATTTATACATATATATATCAAACCCATGTCATGCTGAAAGAGGTGGCTACTATATACCTGTATTAAAGGTGTTCTGTTTTGTCACAAATGTCAACCTGGTATTTTCTGTTCACCAGGAGAGTGACCACCTTCACACAGCCACTGGCACAGGCCAAATGTAGAGGAGCAGTACAAGAGTAAGAGGACTTACTCTTCAGGAAAGTGTAGTGCAGTATCTCGAAACATACAGTCATTCATGTAATTTTAAACATTGAATAGCATGATTTTCCTCCTCCCTATTTTTCTTGAAGAAAGTACAATACTTACTAGCTCTTACTGCTCACTACCTTAATGAAAACAGCAGCCTATGTGAATACAAGGAGCTCGGTCTTTGGATTCAGTTCAACTAGGGTTTCAGTCCTACTTCAAACTGTCATTTACCAGCTATCACTTAGCCTTTCTGTGCCTCAACTTCCTCACAACAATAATAGCGATCTCATAGGACATCATGATGCTTAAATGAGAAACTACGTAAAGTATTTAAAATAGTTCCTACAGCAACAACTCAAACTTGTTAGATTTTTGTTTTTTGAGACAAGGTCTCACTCTTTTGCCCAGGCTGGAGTGCAATGGTGTAATCATACCTCACTCTAGCATGAAACACCTGGGCTCAAGCGATCCTCCAACCCCAGCCTCCTGAGTAGCTGGGACTACAGATGTGCACCAGCATGCCCAGTTACTAATTTAAAAATTTAGGTAGAGCAAGAATCTCATTTTGTTGTTCAGGCTGGTCTCAAACTCCTGCATCAAGCGATCTTCCCACCTCAGCCTCCCTGAGTTCTGGGGTTATTTCTATTACTACCACTTAATAAAAAAATTTTAACTAATAATACAATTATACCTACTTTGTAGGATGACTTAAAGAGTAGGTCACATTTTAACACCTCTAATATTTGAATGCCACTTATAATTCACAATTTATTGCAACTAGAATTGGTAGCATTTTAAATATTATTTTATTGACATATAATAATGGGGAATCACACAACCCATGAGTCCTTACATTAAGTAGCATATGGTATTGCAGGTCTAGGGCAGGTCTAGGGCAGGTCTAGGGATATAGCTGGCACTTAAATACATTTCAGTTCTTATACTCTGGGGAAAGAACACTGAAATAACAGTAACACACTTTTTAAACAAATTAATTCTTGGATTTTTCAAACAGCAAAGCCAAAGGAAACTCACGATTCAAATGAATAGGTGTGGATCATTTAATTCAATTCTTGTATTTAGAGAATATATGCAAATCAGACTTTCCCTTGTTAATATTAGTGTTTAAGACTGATAAACTTTTGAAAGGGCAGTTAAAGGTTATCTTCTACTATGTTCTAAGTGCAGAAATTCTTTTGTTTGAAAGGTGGGAGATAAAGTTTTAATGAGATTAAGTCCTAATATCCCCATTTCAAATCTGTCAGCTTGTGCAGACAGTGCAGTAAACATGAAGTTTTTAAGGATAGAAGGGTCCTGAGAGATAGTGAAATACGTCTGCCGCATAACAGGTACTCAGGCTGAGAAATAGTAGAATACATCTGCCACGTAACAGGCACTCGGGCTGAGAGATAGTGGAATACGTCTGCCACGTAACAGGCGCTCGGGCTGAGAGGTAGTGGAATACGTCTGCCACGTAACAGGCGCTGGGGCTGAGAGGTAGTGGAATACGTCTGCCACGTAACAGTACTCGGGCTGAGAGATAGTGGAATACGTCTGCCACGTAACAGGCACTCGGACTGAGAGATAGTGGAATACGTCTGCCACGTAACAGGCACTCGGGCTGAGAGATAGTGGAATACATCTGCCACGTAACAGGCACTCGGGCTGAGAGGTAGTGGAATACGTCTGCCACGTAACAGGCACTCGGGCTGAGAGATAGTGGAATACGTCTGCCACGTAACAGTACACGGGCTGAGAGATAGTGGAATACGTCTGCCACGTAACAGGCACTCGGGCTGAGAGGTAGTGGAATACATCTGTCACGTAACAGGCACTCGGGCTGAGAGGTAGTGGAATACATCTGCCACGTAACAGGCACTCGGGCTGAGAGATAGAAGACGTCTGCCACGTAACAGGCACTCGGGCTGAGAGATAGTAGAATACGTCTGCCACGTAACAGGTACTCGGGCTGAGAGATAGTAGAATACGTCTGCCACATAACAGGTACTCAGGTTGCGTTTGATGAGTAAATGGAATGAAAGAATGGAGAAATACAGAAGGGAGTTCAATATTTTTAAATAAACTCCTATAAAGCAGTAGTTTTGCAATAGCAATTATTTATATTTGTTATTTTTATTTTCAAAGAATACAAGTAAAATGAAATGATTAATCTATCACTGGATATATGAGATAAATCTACATTTAAGAAAAATATACGTACATGATAAAATATATAATAAAATCTGGAGACAGATAAAAACATTCCCTTTTTATTTCTGAAGAGGCTGAAAGTTCAAAGATCATGACACACAATAATAATAATGATGGTGATAATTAATAGAAAGTGAGATACTTTTATTTTACACTGAAAAATCAAGTTTATTTTAAAATATTTTTAAAGGGTAAAGCCATAGCAAAACAACCCAAGAGTGGCTGAACCAAGCTCAAGGAATTAAAGGAGCATCAGCCAATGCAAGCAGGTCTATATAAAATACACACTGTTTATAAATGCACACCGCAGAAGGCACAGCAGCCCCAGAGGGCCATCTGGAGGGACAGGCACGCCCACACCACTCAAAGCCCTGGGCCCCCAGCCCACCTCCAAAGTCACCTACCCTGCAGCATGGCTCTTGCCCTGAGCCTGGGTATAGCTGGAGACCAAGTTCACCTGCATCTTGGCACATCCACCTATAACTGGCACCTCTCATGGCCTCTGCCAGCCCAGCAAAGCTCAGAGAATGGATTGGTTCTCCCTGCCTTTCAGCAAGGACCAGAGAGGAGCACTGAGGTAAGAAAGGTTATTTCCCTAAAAAAGACTGAGGTGAAAAAGGCTGGCTCCAAGTAAAAAGGATGGCTGTTCACGGAACAGTGAGTTTCCCCTGATACATACGGATTTGTTGCAAGCACACAAGAGGCCAGGTTCTAAGTTTCATCCTAAAAACTGGGAGGGGGGAGCATGAAGAGACCACTTACCAGGAGTCCCTGCAATCCTCATTTGCATTTGTCATAAACAGGACAGACAATAGTCTGCCCAACAGTAAATAGTTTCCACCTGGGTTTCATTCCCTGATTAACCTCTGTGTCTGAAGGGGGAAAAACAGTAGCTGTTTCTGATGCCACCCACCCCCATCACCAGCAACTTTCCCTGATACTTCTGGCCTCCTAAGACCCTTCCAGAACCCCCAAAGTCATAATCTTAGCAGATGGGAGTCCCAGGGATATCAGGCCAGAGTTGTGGGGCACAGAGAAGCTTTTTAGAATAGAGAAGGCCCTGAAAGAGGAGGAAGACTCCCCAAGGCAGAAGCACCACCACATCCAACCTCTTCATCCCCTACCTTTCCTGTTCCCGGAGATATGAGATAGAGCCTCTGGTCTGGCTCCTGCACTGTACCAAGCCCACAGTGGATACTTCTGCCTTCGTGAAGAATAGGCCCATGGAGTGGAGGACCCTCCTCCATGACCTGCACCCCAATGACTACGGGGGTGACACAAATGGCCTCTGCCCTGTGATGGCCCAACACCATCACACACGGCTGCCCAGCCAAGCCTCCCCAACAGGCTGCTGTTAGCCATGCCTGAGATCCGAGCAGTCAGGGAGTAGATGGCAAGACCTCAGATCCAAGCCTCCACCCACCCCATTCCCTTTTTCCAGGGCCTGGGACACCTTAGAAATGTTTGAACACACAAGGGCAAGACCCACTACCAGGTCTGTGACCACAGTGATCTGTGCCACCAGAAAGTGACAGCTGAGGACACGGAAGTCAGGTACCTCTGTTCCTCACAGCCCCTACCACCATTCCTGCCATGGACAGCATCTCCCCATCGTGCAGCCAGCCACCTCATGAGGGACCAGCACAGAGCCCCGGTCCAGAGCATGGAATTCATCTCGGGCCCTCCCCTCTTCATCCACAGCTTCTTAGTAGGCCCCTGCCCAAGCTTGACAGGTGCCTGGCTGCCCACAGAGGAGCCCCGTGGGAGCACAGAGCTGGAGGAGACCAGAGCCCACACAGGTGGTTTGTGTTCCAGCCTCTGTCCCTTGAGGTTTCCTCCAGGGTTCTGCCTGTGTGCCAGAACTGTTTGCAAGGAGCCAGCTAATTTTTTTTTCTCATTTAAGTGGTTGCTGAAGTTTCTTGTATAGAATTCCTCAGCGGGTTCCAAAATATCTGGCTTTTTGTTTGAGTCCAAAAATCACAGAAGCCAGTTACTTTGTAAACAGGTACTTCAGATCTCTCAGAGGGAGGAGAAGAGCTGGGAGGAGGAAGGGGGATCTGGAATATTTTCCATCATACACAGTCTTAGCACAGCAGCAGCATAAACCACAGGGATTGTTGGCAGAGACTTAGCACCCAGCAAATTATTCTTGGAGAATGAATGGGGTCAAAGGCCAAGCAGCTGTCCCCTGTGCCCTGTGCCATCCCAACTCAAGGAGCATAACTGCTGCTCTAGCTGTGAAATACGGAATGCCAGATGAGGACATGACCAGGACACAGAACAGCACCAACAAGACCTTCAGGAGCCAGGAATCCCAGGGCCTCAGCTCCGCAGTGCTCCCAGACTCCTCCTCCAGCTCATCCACCTCACAGACAGCACTCTCTGCAGTGGGAGAGCAGTTGGGCATCTTCTTAGGGCAGGCAGGACCCCATCCCAGCATGGGCCGTGCCCACCTCCTGCCATTTTTAGAGGCTACTTGGGCTGTTGACTTTTCAGGCCCTGGAGGCTTCCTGGAGGGGAAGGAACTGTCTGTGGAGTCTGCAGATGCTGGAGGGGTACCAGGCATGTTGTCGATGAGAGACAGGGACCTGGAGGATGGGCATAGCTTTCTCCACTTCATCTCAGGGATGAGGACTTCCAGAGACTCAGGTGCCTCTGGAAATTCTCTTATGCTTAGACTCTTCTTGCTGGAAGGCTGTAGGTGGGTGCAGTCTCTCCTCAGCAGCTCATATACACTGTCCCGGGAGAGCAGTGACACGAAGATATACTTCTGGCTGGTGTTGGTGGTGGCCAGTCTGTCGGGAAGGAGCCTTGCCAGCTTGTTTTTTGATCATTTGCAGATACCACAGGAATGACCACCTTGATATCCTTGCTAAGGAGGCTGGCGTGGAAGCAGAGCCAGTTAGGGGAGATGCAGAGCCCACCCTGAAGGAGGTCCCTCTGGAGCGCAGGAGAGCACACACTGAGAACCACTTCCTCCAAGGGAACATCCTTAAACAGCTTGCGGTATTGCTGGTTATATTTATTCAATGGTATCCCTTCTCGGCCACATTTGTTTATCTCTTCACCCTTTAAGCCTTCTGGGCAGTGCAGACTGCAAAGGAGACATTCCACTTCGGGGACAAGGAACCCCAGTCCTGCCCATGCACCCTCAGTGCTCATTCTGCACTGGCCTTGAGCCGGAAGCTTGGGGCAGAGATCGGAGACTAGGGCCCTTCTCTGCAGTCCGGGGGCTCCTGAACTCCATGTGGTCCCTCTTCGCAGGACACAGGACTGTTCAGAGAAGTGTCCGTGCATTCGTCAGTTGCTGCCTGCCTCGGCGGCCTCGCTCCGGCTCAGAGCGGTCATCACAGCGCCTGCACCCTGCACCCCTGACCGCGCACTGAAAGATTCATATTCCTCTTCCCAAGAATTATTCCATTAATAATAAACTTTTACTAGAAGTGTTGTACATGCTCACTGCAGCAATCACAGATAAGACAAACTTTACTTAAAATGCAAATGCCCAGAAATAAGAAATGTTGTCACATTTTATACACATTTTTTCTTAACACAAGACCATAGTATGTTTGTGTGTATGTATAATCAAACTGATTTTTTTTCCTTGCTAGCTACAGCAAAATACATCTTCGCACATCAACATACTTCCACACCTACTGTCACATTCAACGGTCACCTGTTATTCCACCCTTGGCCGCAACAGAAATTTATTTATAGAATTCATTCTATCTGTTCTTTTTAAAATAAGTGCTGCAAAAAAAGTGCATGCATCTCTACTTCCTACGGGTATCTTAGTATAATAGAGTTGATGGGTAAAGAGTACACACATTTCTTAAATGTAGTACTTACCACCAAACTATTTAAAAGTCATCGGCAACTTAAACTTGAAGCAGCAGTACAAAGCATCCTCACACATATTGTGGACAGAAAACAGTTTCATTCCTCTTTTAATTTAAATTCTTATACCAGAAACGCAGAGGATTTCTTCCTATGTACATAAGTAACTTGTAAATATGCAAAAAAGTTATTTGCCCACTTTTATTAGAGTTTTTATTTGATTTGAAAAAATTTCCTATAAAATGAAGATGCACTTTTGATCTCTGTATCTATAAAACTTTTCATCTAATCTGTATATATAACTGAACATTAAACACGTAATATATATGCTGTGCATACCAGTACTATACATATCGCATGATATATAATGAATTCTGGATAAAATGAAAACACACTTCTCATGTAAATACTTTTCAAGTATGTTTTCTTTCATTTCTCTTTTTTTTTCTGATACACAGGCAGTTTTAATTTTTAGTTTGCTAAATCAACCTTCAGAATGCCTACCTCTGAGGTCGTTCTTAGGAAGGCCCTTGTCAACATAAATATTCCTACAAAATAAACATTTGTATATCCTTCTGATACTTTTCTCACTTGCATATGTAAAAGTTTCAATCTGTGTTCCATCAGGCACTCATGTTTATGATATAAAATTTCATTAGTTTTCTTCAAAGAGGAGGATTTTTCATTAATAATTCCTTTCCTATTCATATCTGTGAACATTATCAATCCTTACACATATCACTTCAGTGTTTCTAGATTTCCTGTTCTGTTCCACGCATTTATCTGCATTTTCAGCTGTTAGTAAACAATTATCGAAATTAATAGCACATTGGAACATCTAGAGAAGCCAGTACTATTTCAGTGCACTATAAAATTATTTAAAACGTAATCACAATAGTAAAAGACAGCAGGTATTGTGCAAAAATGTTAAAACCTTGATATTTTCATTCGGCTTATGTAAAATTGATACACGCAGAGTTATTCAAGAACACAAAACCCACCTCCCACTTCCAAGTTTCCCTCTAAGACCCTTCAGCAAGGAACCTAGCAGTTTTATCTGAGAAATTTTCGCCTACTGAAAATGACTCCCGGAATTTTTGATAGGGGAATGAGTTCTCTCAGTAGCAACCTCCTGTAATGTATAAAACACCACGTTTTAAACGTGAACGTTAAAAATAATAACGCTGTATATGCCTAACTTGGTTAAATCGCTCACCTTCTCCACCAGGTGTTCCAGCCGGGGAATTAGGAGGGATGAAGCAGCTGGGGCTCATTTGGCTCTGCTGGCTCCGAAGCCGAGGAACTTCTTCAAGGTGGCGACTTCTCAGATCCCCAACAGTCAGCTCCTGAGCCGCGGCCCCTCCCACGCCCACCTGCGCCAACCCCCATCTGCGATCCCAAACCTGCTTTCTAGCCCAGAATCCGCGATCCAGCCGGGTCCTCTACAGCCCCCGGCCTCTCAGACCCTGCGAGCCCCGCAAAGCCGTTTCGCGCGCCTGCGCCACAGTGGCCTCCTGGCTCCCGGAAGCCGCTCCCAGGTACGCCCAGGCACGTGGGGCCGCAGCTCCGGGCAGGTATCGCTGGGCTCTGGGTTCTCCTGGGCTTGCCCGGACTGCCAGAGGACCACAGGTGCAGGATCTCAGGCGCGCATCTTATATCACAAGCTTGAGTTCCTGATGGAACATTAACAGTCCTTACACGTATCTCATCTAAGGGAGGAAGGGGACGCCTGTCTGACCCTGCGGCCGCCCCACTCCTCAAAGGGCGATCGGGTCTGCCGTGGGCACTGGAGCGACTTCGCGGATGGCCTGGCTTCAGCACTGAAACTCTGGTCCCGGGGTCTGTCTGGCAGGTGTCACAGAGCGGGAGGCACAGGGAAAGTCAGGGGTTGCTCCTTCCCCACCGGCCCCCAATGCTGCCCATGCCGGATGCGCAGTTTGAGGGTGCAGTTCTGGTACTGGTGTGGGATGGTGGAGCTTCCCTTGGGTGACATCAGGGTCGCCCAGTGCACAGCCCACCTGGCCTGAGGGTCCGCTCCTCTTGGGCACGTCTCTGGATCCTGGGCCCCTGCGCTGGACACTCTGCATCCGCACCGATGAGACTGAGTGGCTGCAGGCGGCCGGCCACCTGACTTTTCCGTCTGGGTGCCCCAACTTGGGATTCCTGCTGCTGGGGGTGTGGGCCTGGTCTGGGGTGTCTAGCCACTTGCTGCTCCCATGCCACATCTAGGCTGCAGGGGTGATCCGGGTGCCAGCGGTGGATGGGGGGGCCGGGTACCTGATGTCCTCAGGGTCAAGTGCATTGCCCACCCACCTGAGGGTCTGCTCCGCCTTGGCCTCCTCCAACAGTGCAGGGGCCACCAGGTGACAATTTAGGAATGCTTAAATGGAAGGAAATATTCTTTCTCTATCTTTTAGAAATAAGTGGTGATTTTTTTTTTGATAGCTACAGCACAAAACAAAGGTGATGCACAGGGGAAGGAGCACAGCCAGTTCCTCTATTGATGACCTCCAGACATAGATGTCAACATAACTGCTTTTCTTGTCACTTTCACCTCAGCATTTATATATGCCTGCAGATCTGTTCAATCACAACCATAAACAATTATTTCTTAATAAATACCCAAACTACTTTTAATAGTCTACCATCTCTGCAATACTGAATTATTCATTTTTTTCTTTGATTATAAAACCACTGCTATAGTAAGGTCAAAATCACAAAACTCACATTTCATTGGGTTTAAAAAAACTTAAAATGTATTATACATAAAAGATGATAAGATGTATTTGTTTAATCATAAAAATTACGGGTTTGCAAGATTTTTTATGTTTAGCCACATTCCTATGATTCTTTAACTTTGACCCTCAAATCTTATGTCCTCACATTTCAAAACCAATCATGCCTTCCCAGCAGTCCCACAAGTCTTATTTCAACATTAACTCAAAAGTCCACAGTCCATAGTCTCATCTGTGAAAAGGCAAGTCCCTTCCACCTATGAACCTGTAAAATCAAAAGCAAGCTAGTTGCTTCCTAGATATAATGGGGGTACAGGCATTGGGAAAATACAGGTGTTCCAACTGTGAGAAATAAGGGGGTTACAGGTCCCATTCAAGACAGGAATCCAATAGGGCATTCAAACTGTAAAGTTCTAAAGCAATCTCCTTTGACTCCAGGTCTCATATTCCTAACCCTAACCCTAACTCTAGCCCTAACCCATAACTCCTAACTTAAAGACTAACCACGAACCCTAAGCCTAACCCTGCCCTAAACCCTAACCCTAACACTGACCGTAACCCTGACCCTCTAACCCTAACCCCTAAACCCTAACCTTAAACATAGCCCTAGCCCTAACCCTAATGCTAAGCCTTGTGGTAGGCCTAACTCTAACCCTAACTCTAGCCCTAATCCTACCCCTAAACCTCACACTAACCCTAACCCTAAACACTAAGCCTGACCCTAACACCTACCCCTAAACCAACCAACTGTACCCCAAACCCTAATCCTAACTTTAACCCCAACCCTATTTCTAAACCTAACCCTAACCCTAAAATCCTAATACTTACCCTGACCACTGCCCTAAACCCTAACCCTAATTCCTACTGTAAACTGTAAACCTGAATGCTAACCCTTAATCCTAATCACTAACCCTAACCCTTAATCCTAATGCCTAATCCTAACCTTACTCCGATTACCCTTAACTCTAAATCTAATGTAAGCTTAACCCTCAATCATGAACCCTAATGTTACTTTTACCTACTCTAATCCTTACCTTAAGCTAAACCTACTCTAACCTGTATACAACCCCAATCCAAAATCTCACTAATTTCACCCTAACCCTTCACTGCAATTCTGACCTGTCAACCTACCCCTATTAGTCAGCCTGATCTCTCCCTTTAATCTCTACTATGGAGCCCTTAAACCATCATCTTTAACTGGTAAACTCTTAGCCTGTAAAGCCCTGTGTCCTGATTGTGTAATACCCTTACACACTAACTCTGTAAATACCAACTGCAATCTGTACCCAATCCCACCCTGATCCATCCTACACAGTGTCACGCCATTTCAAGGACTGAAATCTACAGATCTATAACCTCAGAAATGCAGACTTAGTAATCCTCAACAAAATAATAGTAAATTTAAACCAACAGCATTTGGAAAGGATCAAACACCATGAACATGATTTCTTTATCCTAGAAGAGCAACTCTGGTTCCACACACTAACTCCATCAATGTAGCACACTGTATTACTAGAATGAATGAAAACACTCCGTAATTCTCTCAACTGATGCAGAAAGGGCTTCCCACAAAGTTCAACATCATGTCACAATAAAATACACTCACAAACCTAGAAATAGGACATTTCTTAAACATGACAAAAAGCAATTTTGTAAAACCAGCAGTAAACATACTCAGTTGTCATCACTGAAAGGTTTATTCCTAACAGAATAACAAGGCACAGATACCTACTTTCACTCTTGTATTCAACAGTACTGGAAGATACAGGTAGGGCAATTATGCAAGAAAGTAAAATAACAACTACTCAAGGATCAATTCTCACCTGATCTCATACACAGACATACCTAAGGAATGTTTAAAAAATTATTAGAGACAGTAAACAAATGGGGTAAACTTACAAGCACAATACCAATACAAAAATCTATTTTATTTTATTATTATTATTATTTCTTTTTGAGATGGAGTTTTACTCTTCTCACCCAGGCTGGAGTACAGTGGCATGATCTTGGCTCATTGAAACCTCCATCTCCTAGTTTCGAGCAATTGTCCTGCTTCGGGCTCCTGAGTAGCTGGGATTACAGGCATGCACACCACACCCAGATAATTTTTGTATTTATAGTAGGGACAGGTTTTGTCATGTTGCCAGCTGGTCTCATACTCCTGACCACAGGTGATCTGCCTGCCTTGGCTTCCCAAAGGGCTGGGATTACCGGTGTGAGCCACAGTGCCTGGCAGAAAAATCCATGTTATATATATATAAACTAGCAGTGAAAAATCTGAAAAGGAAATTATAAAAATTTCACTTTAAATAAGACCCAAAATAATAAGAAATAAATGTAATAAAAGGGCAAGACTTAGATGGGAAAAATTATAAAACATTGCTTAAGGAAATTAAAGCCAAAATAAATGTAAAAACAAGTTATATTCATGGATTTGAAGACGGTATTTGTCAAGTTTGCCAAACAACACAAAGCAAACTACTAATT
Source organism: Saguinus oedipus (assembly GCA_031835075.1). Taxonomy (NCBI): domain Eukaryota; kingdom Metazoa; phylum Chordata; class Mammalia; order Primates; family Cebidae; genus Saguinus; species Saguinus oedipus. The sequence continues at coordinate 66,832,359 of CM063170.1, forward strand.
CAATGTTATTCCTACAAAAAATCCCAAAGGCCTTGGGACAGACATGGGAAGCCAATCCCAACATACATATAGAATTTTAATTCACCCTCAGTAGCCAAACCAATCCAGAAAAATAACTCCAGATTTGGAGGTTTGCACAGCCCAATTTCAAATCTTATTACAAAGCAACAGTAATCAAAACAGCACCATACTGGCACAAGAATCAACAGAAAGATCAATTGAATTGGATTGGGAGTCCAGACAGAAAACAGTACCTCTATGCTCAAATGATTTTACACAAGATCCACAACCATTAAACTGGGGAAAGAATGCTGTCCTCAGCAAGTGATGCAAGGCAAGCTGCTGTCCACAGAAAGGGACATGAAATTGTATCCTTACCTCATATCACATTAACAAATTAACTTAAGATGCATCAAACACCTAAAGATGGGAAAACTAAAACTCTAGAAGAAAACACACAGTTAAACCTTCCTGACCTGGGATGTAGCGATGGTTTCTCAGATCTGACACCAAAAGCACAAACCACAAAAGGAAAAATAGGTAAGACGATTTCCTCAAAATTCAAAACTTTTATGCCTCAGAAGACATGATGAAGAAAGTTCAAAGACAAAATTGTTAGAAAAGGAAAGACAACTATCTTCTATCACACTCTCAACACTCAACACAGAACACTTCTGTTACCAGATGGGCTTTTTCCCCACACAGACCAAATCCTGGGTACCAGCCGGGTGTCCCACAGTGCAATCCAATTCTGACACCACCAGGAGAAGGCATCAGACCCACAGGCTAAGGGCTCAGTCCTGGGAAAACAGGTCACACAGCTTGTTGCTTGCAGCACACGAGAGGATGGTAAACACGAGGATGATAATTTAAAAAGGGACTTTATAACAGAGCTTAGCTAAAGGAATGTATAGGCTCCTGACCTAAGGGAACAGAATCCACTTTCAGGGCAGAAAGCAGGAGCTTTGAAAGGGGGACTTGGCAGAATGCATGAAAGGGATGGGGTGAGGAGGTGCAGGGTCTGGGGGACTTGCTCTGATGTCTTCTCCATTAGGTGGTCTTGCTAGCACCACCATGGGCAAGGCTAGGTTGTAAATGGACTGTTGGATTCTGGCAACCTCCAGGCAGGGGAGAGTTCTGAAGGTGCCTAGTTTGTTTCAAGTTTCGGTCTCTGGAACTTATAAGTAAACACACAGTTTAAAAAGCTTGCAGTGTAGGAAGTGTCTGGTGGAGAGAAGGTAAAGCTTATAATTCCTAAAAAGCTAAGTAGGAAGTGTGGGAAAAGGAAAAAAATAAAAGTAATACATTTCTTAAGAAAGTAATGGTACTCAGTTATAAGACTGTAACCACTTCAGATGCCAATCACGAACAGTAGGTTCCCAGGCCATCTTCCGTCTGACTTGGCTACAGATCGGAGGCTCCCACAACACCCTTACTGGGTTCTGCAATTTGCTACAGCACATTACAGAACACAGGAAAACAGTGTACCTACTCTTGCTGACTTATTACCAAGGGTATTTTAAAAGTTGCAAATGAACAGCCAGATGAGACGCACAAGGTGAGGTGTGTGGAAGGGGTGCAGCCTCCCATGCCCTCTCCAGATACGACCCTCCCAGCATCTCCCCATGATCAGCAACACAGACACTCTCCCAACCCTGTCCTTCATTACACAGGCGGATTGGTTACATCAGCGGCCACAGGTGATCCACTCAACCAGCAGCACCTCTCCCCTCCACAGAGATGGGGATAAAATTTCAAATCCTCTAAAGACAAGGTTGGTTCCTTTGGCAGCCAGCCCCACTGAGGCTGTCCAGGTGCCCCCAGCCATCAGTCATCTCGTCAGCATACGAAAGACACATGACCTCACACCTTACAAAGGCTTAGTGCTCTGTCTCAGGACACTGGGGCAGAGACCGCACGTAAACTCTCATTATGTTCCAGTAACCCACAGAAAAAATCTGCACAGTAGATACTTCTTAAGTGTCTGTTATCCAGAATGTATAAATAACTTTTATAATTCAACAGCAAAGACAACCCAATCTAAAAACTGACAAAGGATTTTAACATACACTTCACCAGCAAGCACTTGAGAGATGCTCAGCACCATTAGTCATAATTAAAACCAGAAAGAGATACCCCTTAACTCACACTAGAATAGTTACACTAAAAACAAACAAGTGTTGACAAAGATGTGCAGAAACCTGAAACTATTAAACACGGCTGTGACGACATGAAATGGTGCAGCATGTGTCAAATAATTTGGAGTTTCTTCAAATGATTACAAATAGATTTACGGTATGGCTCAGTGATTCCACTCCTAGGTACATACCCCAAAGGCCTGAAAACAGGTGTTCAAACAAAAACTTGTACGCTCTCTAAATGTGTCAAGATCATAAACATGCAGGAAAGTCCTGGAAACAGTGCCAGGAAAACTGGATCACAATGAAAAACACATTATATTCGTAGTGGGGGCAGGAGGTGAAAGTGAAATGAGTTTGTGAACTCACTTATCACGTAGGAACCGTGCTGATTTCCTGATCTAGGGGTTATGTGGCAGTAACCTAGGAGAGCGTCCGTGCTTTGGGTAAAATATGCCGGAGTATTTTGTGGGACACTGCAAATCTGGTACAGCAATACCGGCTGGAACGCTAAGAAAAGAAACAGGTTATATTTTGCACTGCTACTGGAAGCTTCCTAGAAATATGACATTATTAAAAAGTAAATTACTTTTTAAAACAACCATGTCAATACTATGCCAGAAAAGCAGACATCAGCGAGATCCACTATAGAGGCTACACTTCATCCAAAGCTGTGAACCTTATAAAAGCCTCAACGTCAACAGACTCCACTTAGTAGATATTATTATACTTATTAGTATCAGAGGCTACTGTGCGGATACATTAGTGTTACGGCACAGTGTGGATATTAGTGTTAGGGCATGGTGTACATATTATATTGGTGTTGGAGAACAGTGCAGATATCACATTAGCGTTGGGGCACCATGTGGATAGTGTTACGCTGGTATTAGAAACAACGGTGTGGACATCAGACCAGCATTAGGGTATGATGTGGATATCACATTGGTGTTGGAGAACACTGCAGATATCACATTAGTGTTAGGGCACCGTGTGGATATTATTACACTGGTATTAGAAGCAACGGTGTGGACATCAGCCTAGCGTTAGGGTACGGTGTGGATATCACACTGGTGTTGGAGAACAGGGCAGATATCACATTAGTGTTAGGGCACCGTGTGGATATTATTACACTGGTATTAGAAGCAACGGTGTGGACATCAGCCTAGCGTTAGGGTACGGTGTGGATATCACACTGGTGTTGGAGAACAGTGCAGATATCACATTAGTGTTAGGGCACCGTGTGGATATTATTACACTGGTATTAGAAGCAACGGTGTGGACATCAGCCTAGCGTTAGGGTACGGTGTGGATATCACACTGGTGTTGGAGAACAGGGCAGATATCACATTAGTGTTAGGGCACCGTGTGGATATTATTACACTGGTATTAGAAGCAACGGTGTGGACATCAGCCTAGCGTTAGGGTAGGGTGTGGATATCACACTGGTGTTGGAGAACAGTGCAGATATCACATTAGTGTTAGGGCACCGTGTGGATATTATTACACTGGTATTAGAAGCAACGGTGTGGACATCAGCCTAGCGTTAGGGTACGGTGTGGATATCACACTGGTGTTGGAGAACAGTGCAGATATCACATTAGTGTTAGGGCACCGTGTGGATATTATTACACTGGTATTAGAAGCAACGGTGTGGACATCAGCCTAGCGTTAGGGTACGGTGTGGATATCACACTGGTGTTGGAGAACAGTGCAGATATCACATTAGTGTTAGGGCACCGTGTGGATATTATTACACTGGTATTAGAAGCAACGGTGTGGACATCAGCCTAGCGTTAGGGTACGGTGTGGATATCACACTGGTGTTGGAGAACAGGGCAGATATCACATTAGTGTTAGGGCACCGTGTGGATATTATTACACTGGTATTAGAAGCAACGGTGTGGACATCAGCCTAGCGTTAGGGTACGGTGTGGATATCACACTGGTGTTGGAGAACAGTGCAGATATCACATTAGTGTTAGGGCACCGTGTGGATATTATTACACTGGTATTAGAAGCAACGGTGTGGACATCAGCCTAGCATTAGGGTATGGTGTGGATATCACACTGGTGTTAGGGCACAGTATGGATATCAGAGTAACGTTAGGACACCGTGTGATTATTATATCAGAAGCCACTGTGAGAACACATCTTAGCAGCCACTGTGTCTGGGACGTTGACAATGACATCAGGGTGTAGCCATAACAATGGGATTTGGGGATTTCATTTTTCTAGATGAATTTCTTCCTTTGCTGAGTACTCTAAAGACTCTCTTCTCTGCACTCAGGGCCATGAACAGGAAGCTTTTTACTCACCAATGAACAACAACAAGCTGACACGACCCTCGTGCTGCCCTCGGGAATTCGAAGCTCCTGGCTGCTTCTGGCACCTCGGAGGGAAGTTGGTCAGGGGTGGGTTCGTGCGCCCTCTGGTGGCGCCACAGCTCAGCACAGACGCTCTTGCTCAGTTTCTTGGCTGACGTCCACCCGCGCCTTGCTGTCCTGAAATACCTATAAAATTCAATACTAAAGTTTATTCAGTGTAGTAATTTTGGAAATTCAAACCAAAATGAAGCCCACTGTAGCCATATCCTTCCCAAACATGGTGATGGAAGACTTTGGAAGCCATGCAGAATGAAATGTATACACAAAATAAGAAAAACAAAAACCTACTCAAAATAGTCCAGAGACTGTAATTTGAAATGCAAAACTATAAAAAATCTAAAAGAAAATTTATATGACGTTGGGTTTCTTGTTGAGTTTTAACACACATCAAATGTCCATTCATGAAAATATTGATAACAGACTTTATAACCTAAGTATTCTACTGTGAAAAACTGTATTCAGAGAACAAAAAGACAAGAGACATGAGAAGATATTTACAAAATATATATATGATTTTAAAACTGGGTAAGTATCTGGATAGATAACCACAGCAAATATACCGAGAGTAGGCTGGGCATGGTGGATGCCCGTCTCTACCAAAAATACAAAAATTACCCAGGCACGGTGGTGCATGCCTGTAATCCCAGCTACTCGGGAGGCTGAGGCAAGACAATCGCTTGAACCTGGGAGGCAGAGGTTGTGGTTGGCCAAGATCACAACATTCCTCTGCCCTACTGTATATGTAAAAATGCAGATTCACTGAACCAGAATAAACTGTATTCAGTGGAAGGCTGATCAAGGATTCAAAAGAATGAAACCTTTTGTTTTATCTACTTCTGACCTAGAAGCAGCCCCACTTCCTACTTCTAGTTGTTCCACTTTACTGATCCAAATTACTGTACATCTTACACATATTGATTGGTTTCTCCTGTCTCTCTAAAATGTATAAAAGCAAGCTCTGCCCTGACCACCCCACCTTGGGCCCATGTTGTCAGGACCTCCTGAGGCTGTATCATGGGCATGTCCTTCACCTTGGCAAAATAATTTCTAATTGACAGAGACCTAACTCCTATTTTGGGATCACAATCCACGGTCACCATGGTGCGACAGTTGACTGCAGCATTCAGTAGAGACGTGCTATACAGGTTTGTAGCCTGGGAGCAATACGCTGTACCATATAACTTATGTGTGGAGTGGGCTACACCAACTAGGTTTCATACGGATGCTCTATGGCGTTCGGACAAGGATGAAATCACTAAGGACAAATTTCTCAGAAAGTCTCCACGTCGTTAGGAGATGCTTGAGTGTATTTTAAATGGTTAAAGCCTAGAAGGAAAAAAAGGAACTCAACTCCTGTTATGGTTTAGTAACAAAGATTAATAGAGTTACACATTTCATCTAATCTAAGATGCCAATGATTAACAGACATTATTTTATGCACCACCACGTATAGGCTGCCCATTAAACCGACTTTCTGAATAACGAAAATGTGAATGTACTTCTATTCACGCCCGGAAGGTAAAATTAAAGTGAATTATGGTTTTGCTGTGTTAAAGCAAAAGAGGAGGCCGTTAGCCTGAGGCCTCCCCTAAGCAAACAGAAACCGAAGTTGGAGGCATTTAACGGACTTAAGAAAAGTAACAAACCAACGCTGGTCAATGACAAAAAGCCCAGCCGCGAGTGGCTGCGTGGCTAGGGCCGAGGGAACCATCCCAGCAGGCGGTGCCCAGCGGGGGCCCAGGAGAAACCTCCCCCAGCTGCCACTGCTAAGAGCTCGCAGCTCCGAACCCTGTTCTCCATTCCGCTGCTTCAGGCATGATTCACGAACCATTCCTTTGCTCAAATAAACTTTTTAAATTTACTTTGCCTAAAATCCGCCCGACCCCGAGGCCCTGAACCCTAGCCCCAACCATACATGACTTTCTCCGTCTGCACTGACATTTCGGGGCTGAAGACTAAGAGCCGGATCGGCCCGGCCGCGCGGGCAGCGCGCACTGATCTGACAGTCACACTGTGGACTGAGCCGGGCATGAGCATCGCAGGTGTTTTCTACAGAGCACTGCGGGGGCTGCATTCGCATTTCGGATGTCATCTGCCTTCGGAACGCTCTGTTCACGCTCTGACGCTGCGGCGCGGACCTCACACTGCGGCCGCCTGGCCTTGGGTCGGGGGAGCCTCGGAGCACGGGATTCAGAGGGGCTTTTGCCGTCCAGGTTTCCACACCGACACCGTCTTACTAGACTCCGACCCTCAGCAGTCGGGCTGCAAACAGGAAGGATTTTACTCACCGTGGACGCGCCCGGAGTTGTCCCAAAGCGAGGCGGTGCCCACTAGGTCGATGCTGTGGAGAACGCATCTCTGCCCTGGCAGTGCCCCCCAGGTCTGTACTGAGGATAATGCAACTTGGCCCACCGCCATAATACAATGCACGCCAGCGCTGTGACGCCATCTGAAAAGGCGGGCGCGGGTGTCCCCTGCTGGTGGCTGGACAGTGCAAGGCCCCGTTGCTCCCGATGATGTGCTCTAGGGCCACTGCAAGGCCCTCGTACAGAGACCCCCGCCCCAGGGTCTGTGCTGAGAAGGAAGCAGCTCCACCCTCGAAGAGCCCCCCAGGTCTATACTTGAGAATGCAACTCTGCAGACCGCTGTGATGCAACACAGGGCAGCTCTGACACAATGCACATTGGCAGTGGAGCCTCAGGAACCTGAAAAGGCGGGCTTGGGTGCACCCTCCTGGCGGCAGGGCACTGCAGGGCCCTCTTGCTCACAGGGTAGTGGCAACATGCCCCCTGCTGGCAACTAGGACAATGCAGGGTCCTCTTGCTCACGGTGTGGTGCCTGTGCTGCTGGGCCCTCTAACTCGCTGCGTAGTGGCAGCACGCCCCCTGCTGGCCACTGGGGGCACTGCAAGACACTCTGGCTTGTAGTTTCATGGCAGCACCCCCATGCCGGCAACCAGAGAACTGCAGGGTCCTCTTCCTCATGGTGTGGTGCCCGTGTGCCCCTTGTTGGCTTCTCAGGGCACTGTAGGGCCCTCTGGCTCACAGTGTGGTGATGGCACGCCTCCTGCTGGCAGCTGGGGACACTGCAGGGCCCTCTTGCTCAGTGTTGTGGCGGCACGCCCCCTGCTGGCAGCTGGGGACACTGCAGGGCCCTCTTGCTCAGTGTTGTGGCGGCACGCCCCCTGCTGGCAGCTGGGGACACTGCAGGGCCCTCTTGCTCAGTGTTGTGGCGGCACGCCCCCTGCTGGCAGCTGGGGACACTGCAGGGCCCTCTTGCTCAGTGTTGTGGCGGCACGCCCCCTGCTGGCAGCTGGGACACTGCAGGGCCCTCTTGCTCCCAGTGTGATGGCTGTCGCCCCTACTGGCCTCCTTCTGCACCACTTAAAGTCAAGCACCAGTTATTTAGCACCCACAGTTCTAGAAATGCGAACTAAAACGGAGCTATTACTGGAAAGAGCTGACTTCCCAGGTCTTGTCTAACTTGGAGGATTTTCACCAAGAGGCAGTACGAAGATGGCAGATAACTTCACTAAAAATAAATACAGTGTAAAGAGCTTATTGTAGAAAAAACAGGAAGGCCCCAAGGGAGGAGCAGGCTGATCATGCAGGAAAACAGCCCAAGAGTCCTGGGCAGGGAATTTTATTTTGGACTCTACATTCCTGCTCTGTCTCAAGTATCCACCTCTTTTGTCGGTTTTTCTGCTCCTACCTTAGGTCCCGACTTGCCCCTCTTTGGTTTGTGGGGCCTCCTCACTGTGGGTTAAGGCACATGTGTGGAGATCAGTCCAAGTCCACTGTGGGGCTGGCTCCTTCCCGCCTCCCAGGAAGGCCCTACATGGTCACATCTGTACCTCCTGCGCGTGTCTATCTCTTTTGAATGTCCTTCTCTGCCCTAATCTGTGCTTATGGTGCCAGGTTTCTCTTAAGAATTTCCCCTTTGTCCTTCTTATCAGCATGTAGCTAGCAATTTTCTGACATTTTAACTGTAGAGTGAATGATGACTGGGGCATTCTAAGAGGAGTTCTAGGGTGCTTCTTTCTGCATAGGTACTGTTCTTCCTCCTACCCACAACTGACAAGTGCCCATCCACTCTAGCATTAGAGATGCTACTAATATATAAATTTTTGGTGGTCCCTCCAGGTGAGCCTTCCCATCATGTTCATGTCTAGCTATCTACCTACTCTAACAGAGCCCACTATCCTGTGTCTTTCCCAAAAGTAGGGAAGGAACGATTCATTGGAAACCATAGGGAATGAAATGAATGTAGATGAAAACTTTACAATTTACACAAATAATCACTGAAAACCATCCTTACACTAAAAATGCAAAACTGTACAAGTTCTAGAAGAAAACAGAATAAAAGCTATGTGCCCTTGGGTTCGGTAACGGGTTTTAACAAACAACACAAAGTGTCAATACAGAACAAAGAATTAAGTGGATTTTTTAAATAATTAAAGTGTATACTCTGGAAAAGACCTTGTTAAGAGAATGAAAAGACAAGCCACATATTGAAAGAAACTATTTGTCAAATGAAGATCTGAGGAAGAATTTGTATTGAATATACAAAAAAAATCTTAAAACTAAGTAAAACAGTCCAATTAAAGATGCACACAAATCTGAACAGACACCTCGCCAAAGGATTTAAGAGAAACCAGACCTTTCAAAAGACTCCACCACTGATATCAACCAACTGCCTGAAGCTGCCTCTTTCTTGCATGATAAGAGACCACCCATGACAGAGGTTCTGACCAGCATAGAGGATGCACAGAGCAAGTTTTCATGTCCTCTGCTTCACCTATTAATGTGAGAGGGATGAAAACTTCACCCTGGGATCATGCTATCACTGCCATTATTTGAACATTGGGACCCATGAAGGAGTAAGAAACTCAACTGCGACTGCACGCATTTCTCCTTTCCTAAATATTCATGACTCCTCCTAGAGCTTATTAAATACATGTGTTTGGCCATGCCACTCAGCATAAATTACTATTTCCTTTACCTCTCCTTTGAAGTGTCTGCTTCTGGCTGGAATCTATGCTTCCCAGCCAGTTAGAAGGACTACCCTGCAGGCTGCAACCCTTTACAGGAAATAAATCTCTCACTGGGTGCAATGGCTCATGTCTGTAATCCCAGGTATTTGGGAAGCCAAGGTGTGTGGATCACCTGAGTTCGGGAGTTTGAGACCAGCCTGGCCGACATGGTGAAACCCCATTTCTACTAAAAATACAAAAATTAGCCAGGCATGGTGGTGGACATCAGTAATTCCAGCTAATTGGGAGGCTTAGACAGGAGAATTACTTGAACCCAGGAGGCGGAGGTTGCAGTGAGCCAAGATCACACCATTGTTCTCCAGCCTGGGCAACAAGAGTGAAACACCTTCTCAAAATAAAAATAAATAAATAAATATCTCCTTTCCAAATTTATGAACCTTGTCATTCTTCAGTTGACAGTGTTACAAAGTTCAAAAGACCTTCCATCCTCTCCCACAGAAATCCTAGAAATCGTCATTTTGTTTAATTATTTTAGATGCCTGAGAACTTGTAATCAAATGAGTAGAAATGTTGAAACTGTGCTTTACTAGCTATGTATCTCTTAATCCAATCAAGCACATGTCTAAAATTAACCACAAGAATATATATGCCTGATTTATGGCTACAATTTTAGGATGAAAGCTATAGATCTCTATTTGTGTTTTATGCCTATTAACGTACGTTATTTATATGTGATATTTTCTTAACTCCAGATAGCAATGCAAAATTCATTGATAAAATCCTCTGAAAGTGCTCTATTCTAACTTAGCTTGGGGAAAAAAAAGCATTTATAAATAAATATTCTCCAAACTCCTAGAAATGTAGGAACTGATACAAATGTTTTTCAAGTTAACACAGTTTAGAAAAAACATAAATAAGACTGATTTAACATTTTTGCTGTAATAAAACAACTATGTCTTCAGAGCTATCACTATTGAATACAAAACAGAGCTATCACTATTGAATACAAAACAAACATAAATTTCTATCCTGCTTGAGTTCTAGTCAAATAAGCTATTAGGTTTACTACATACTTAAAATCTTAAAGCTTATAGATTTGATTCTAATTATTATTTAAAACATTATCTCAATAATAATTTTTTACAGTAAATCTGCCTAATAATAGTTTATCCACAATTCTTTTGGTAATTTTTAACCTTAAAGTTAAGCTAACTAAAAGATTTGCATTAAACATCTAAATAATTTAAATAAGACAGAATACTAAAACATTAATTACTGAACATAACTAATTCAACTTTATATACTTTTGCCCCCAATTTTTATGGAGAGACTAAAGATATTTTGGCCTGTTAATAAACATTACTTTTGTCTACGACACTGAGAAATTGCACTATGAGGAAACACATCCCTCTAGATGTTGGGAGTTCGTATAGTCATAGATTGTCTAATCTACTATAGAATGTTAATATATGCCAACTTAAAATTGTCTATTTCCTAGTTTACTCTGGAAAATAAAGATTACTAAGTACTAAAAATAGAATCAATATATATATAAATAAAATTACTAGAAATAACAGAATAACTAGAAACAACTCTATGCAAACTATGCAAGAAAAGTAGGGCAAACTTTGTTAGTAAAGTAGGTTATATTTTTAATAAGAAAAAGTATAAAAAACATACACATAAAAAGAGATAACTGACCTTCCCTGGGTTACATTTATATGGGTGAAATGTTATGTTTTCAGAAATTATGTAAAATCCTGGAAATTTCTCAATGTCCTCCTTATCCATGCTATGTGCTGGTATAGTGTTATGACTCATAATTTCAATTATTACTTTAAATTTCATATGTCACAGACAAAACTGAATATCCTTGTCAGTTGCAGTATAATGAACTCTCATCAGATCTTTCCTCATAGCCATTTCATGCTCTTTGTCTTTTAGATATTATTTAGCCCTGATGCTTTCCTAAAAGCTCCTTCAATCAGCTACAGGTCAGAATGTTTGTCTCCAACACAGGACTCCCTCTGAGACTCACGGAAAACACTATGACAGGTACTCTGGTTACAGGCTTCTGATGATGTTGCTTAAATAACTTCAAGACCATACACTCACTTGACTCAGTGAAGCTGTCCAGAAGTCTAGTTGAGAAACTGGTGGGTTGATGACACTGCTAACCCAAGATTCAGCAAGACCAAAATTGATTACATGGCACTGAATGAAAATTGATTATAATTTTATAGCTTCTTTTGAGCACTGCTGGTTCTTTAATGTTACAGTTTCTGAATTTAAGAAATCTCTCTCTTAAGCTAACTAGAACTCACAACAATTTACTGGATTACACTTCTGTAAATAGAAATGAAGAATTTCTCTTTTTTCCCCAACTGATTTCTCCAGAATTTTGAAATTCTTACTGACTACTCTTATTTTCATGATAACATAGTTGTTAGCAGAAGTCCAGTAAGAATCTGTTCACCTTAGAACAGGACATAGTTGGAAACTCTGGCAACAGTATCAAGGCTTTTACTGGAATATCATATTTTGCACTAGTGTACCCAGGGTCAGTCATGACCAGCAATTTTAAGAACCGAAGGTTGACTTTTATGGACCCAATCCTTACAAAGCAGTCTGAGAAAAGCCAGCCTGATTCATAGATTACAGGATTGGGAGACAACTGCATTTGTTAATGCTCTAAGGTTTCTGCTGTGGTTGTGTCCTGGATTCCTTCTCTAAAATGCTGTTCACCTTAAACCAGGAAAGAAAGGTCACCTTGCAGACTCTGTTTCAATTCCTGGCTATTTCAAAAAGAGTGACTTTGTAAAAATATGTTTCAATGGCAAATTGACTCAGTGACTGGATCACTTATTCCAAAGACTTCCTGTCTTCATTTGGTTCCAGGGCCTACCTTTCAGCTGTAACACACCAGAATCGAATATTGGCCACTGGGGAAAAATATTCAAAGAAAGAAAGAAAGTGAACCGAACTTGCTACCATGATGATTCGATGTTTCACCACAACGCTTTCTAACACAGAAGAGTTTAAAAGGATATTCAAAGGCAATCTCCTCAATGAGGCTTTGCAGAAAATGATGAAACTAGAGGGAAAAAAAAATGGCAGGACATTCTATGGGAGATTTTAGATGTTTCCGTGTTTCATAGGGAAAAAAAAATCACTTTACCGTTTAAAGAATCACAAAGAATTATTGGAAACCCAAACTCTGGAATGTTTCCAAATTTAGTCGAACTTCTATATAATTACGTCCATAGAGCTAGTCACAAATTTGATGATTTAAAAAAAAATGTGTGCCTTGTCTACGGCCATACCACCCTGAACGCGCCCAATCTCGTCTGATCTCAGAAGCTAAGCAGGGTCAGGCCTGGTTAGTACTTGGAAGGGAGACCACCTGGGAATACCAGGTGCTGTAGGCTTTGAAAAAAAAAAAAAAAAAAAAAAGGCCGGGTGCGGTGGCTCAAGCCTGTAATCCCAGCACTCTGGGAGGCCGAGGCAGGTGGATCACGAGGTCAAGGGATGGAGACCATCCTGGTCAACATGGTGAAACCCCGTCTCTACTAAAAATACAAAAAATTAGCTGGGCATGGTGGCGCATGCCTGTAATCCCAGCTACTCAGGAGGCTGTGGCAAGAGAATTGCCTGAACCCAGGAGGCGGAGGTTGCGGTGAGCCGAGATCATGCCATTGCACTCCAGCCTGGGTAATGAGAGCGAAACTCAATCTCGAAAAAAAAAAAAAGTGTGCCTTATTTGTGTAATAAAATACACAATGAATAATTAACACTCAGAGGAAAACATGTTAGACCTTGTGAAAGGAAAATAAATCTTGGGGACCCAAAATCACTAAGCTAAAGAGAAAAGTCAAGCTGGGAACTGCTCAGGGCAAACCTGCCTCCCATTCTATCCAATGTCAGCCATCTGCTCACCGAGTAAATGCGTGTCTGATTGCCTCATTTGGAAAGGGTAATCGGCAACTCAAAAGAATGAAGCCATTCATCTTTATCTAGCTATGTATGATCTGGAGCCCCGTCTGGCCTTCTCTTCAAGTTGTGTCATCTTTCAGGACTGAACCAATGTATGTCTTATACATAATGATTAATGTCCCATGTCTCCCTGAAATGTATAAAAGCAAGCTGTGCTCCTACCACCTGGGGCACATGTTGTCGGGACCTCATGAGGATGCATCACAGGTTCGGGCATCCTCAAACTTGGCAAAATAAACTCCCTAAAAAATCTGAGACTTGGGGGCCCAAAGTGGCTCCGGCCGGATGTTGTGGCGCTTGCGAAGGCGAGGCCAAGAGTTCAAGGCCAACCAACCTCAGCAACCTTACAAGCTCTCATTGATTGTCAAAAAAAAAAAAAAAAAAAAAATCTGAGACCTGTCTCAGATTTTCGGGGTTCATACATGTAATGCAGGATGTTAATGTCTGTAAAACAGACACTATTCTATCTACTATTACAACTATACTGCCAATTAATCTGAGACTTTCTCTACATAATTAAAAATGTTGATGAGGTACAAATAATGTATTTAAACTTAAATAATGTTGCAAGTTGTAACATGCCTACTTTTCATTTTTTAACACAGTTTTGACTACTTTAATGCTGTAGGAAAAGTGAGTAATTAAAACATGAATAAAAGTGTTTACAGGGGGTGGACATGTTTCCTCCAGCCTCAGGCTTGGGGTGACTTGAAAGACACCTGCCCAACCCCAGCTTTCATCCCAGCTGTCCTGATGGTGGCTCTTAAGCTTTTCTCCTTTCTCTATATGAAGATCAAACTCTAGAAACAAACCCAAATCTTACAATATGTTATGACACACTATGACGATGAGCAGGGATGCTTTTGAAAACAAGACTTGTGTGGAAGTAAAGCCAGTGTCCGAGTTCCTTCCTCTGCACACGGGAGCAGACAGGAAGCTTCTGCCTCACCTTCCTCATACAGCCTGCAGCCACGTCTCCCCAGGTCAGACCTGAAGAGAATGAAACTCTGCTCTTCACTGTGGACATGCTACCAGGTGCTCCAAAGCCACGGCCTCTCCTCGGGTGGGTCGTGAGGAGAACAAAGCTCTGGTTCTAACCCTAACCCTGTCCCTGGACTTTGACTCTGACCCTAAACCCTGGTCCATACCCTGGTCCCTCATTCCGACCCTGACTGTGACCCTGACCATGACCGCACCTCTAACCATACTTCCAGCCCTGACCCTAACCCAGACCCTATTATTATCATTACAATCTGTCTGTCATCTTACCCTCTTGTGCTAAATAAACAGCTGTACCCAAAAGCACTTTTGGATTATTTAACTTCTTTTCCTTGAATTCTCTAAGGACATCCTGAAGGAGATGTCATTATGTATTCTGCAGACCCTCTGAGTGCTATGGCTTCAGATAAGAAGTTCTAATACTTGTAAGACAGAAATGTGAAGGGCAACAGCACCGGGTTGTCAGGAACGCATGCTGGCGTTCACAACAGTCATTGGCACTGTTCTCCACCTATTTTCAGTTCATTTTTTATGAATGATCCCACCATTTTTGCATGGCCACATGGCTTTTTTTTTTTTTTTTTTTTTTTTTTTGGCCATCGGAGGTGGGAAGAAATAACATGTGACCTTTTCAGGAGAAATCTCCCAGAAACAGAGTTCTGTCCAGCATGCATTTTGTCTTTTCTATAGCAATGGGGACCTTACTGATGGCACCTCCTTCAGCCTCTATTCCTGTTAGGACGACACAGCACAGAGCAAACTCTCACCTGACCCAGGATGAGATGCAAATAAATGAGGAAGAAGATTTTTGAGCCACTGAAATGTGGAGGTTGTCACCGTGGTTTAACCCCCACTGACTGATGCAGGGCTGAAGAATGAGTCAGGACTGGGTCTGGACATGTGAAGTGCACTCCTCCAGGCTGAGTAAAATTCAAGTCTTGTCGCAAAGGTAACAGTGAGCACGAAGTGTTATTAGCGTGAGTGTGGGATACATAAGATGTATCAGGTGAGAATAATGAGAAACTCAATGGTAAAAGACAGTGCTGATTTGGACTGTGGAGAGATTCCAATGTCCTACTTGGCATTTGAGACTGTGATGGCTGAACAAACTCATTAAGAACCCTAAATGAAGGCGTGGGATAAATATCCGAGGGTATCTAATATACCTATTTTTCATCCTAGAATGGACAGAGTCCTTCACCCCATTCTAGGGAGACTTCCAAAAGAAAAAAGACCTGCATTTCTCCAACAACCCACATCGAGAGACTTTCCTGCATTTCTGACCTGTGGCTCACACTCCTCACCTTTCATTCTGCCCTTAGTGTTTTGGGGAAACACCTTTAACTCTCCATGACTTACAGGTTAATAAGTGGCCCTTATAATTCCCTCCAGAGATAGAAAAGACTAATGATGAGGGAATCTGAGCTCAGAGCAGCCACGTGGCTCATCTGCTAGATTCCTACGTACGATGCTCTGCAACGCTGCTCTACACAACGGGACTCTCTCCTGACTCAGAGGGTTTAACTGCTCACCTACTTCTTTTTCTGCCCTCTCAGCCTCCTAAAATGAAAAGACTCTGGGGTGATACAGTGAGTCAAAGGAGTGCCAACCATATCACAGCAAAACAAAGGTCCCTAAAAACTCCCTGGCCTGAGATGATCCTTGGCTGGGTAAGTCTGAATGTGCTGACCGTGGACATGGGACAGTGAAGGTGGTCAAAATGTTCACACTAAAGAACTTCCACACAGACTACAAGAAAACAGGGAGGAATGGAGACGGCACACGAGTCCCTAAAATAAAAGCAGATGTTTTGAGATCGGTTCTATTCATTCCGACAAAAATTAGAGACAGAAACCAAAGTTTAGCCTGAGGCGACAATTAACTGGGCAATAAGACAGAGGCGCATGTGGCGTAGACAGATTGAAACATTCTCCCTTATATAATAGAAATACTAAGTTAATATCATATCAATATAAACACTTGGGTCTGCAGTAGCTTTAAAGGAGATCTCACAAACAGGTTTGGCTTTTGAAGGTTAGTACTGATGGTCTAGAGAATTCATTTCGTTCCAGAGAGAGAAAGAAATTTCTTGGGTCCCTTCTGGAATGCGTCTGGCTTTGCCTCATCTTGTATGTATGTTTGAACTATCCAGCAGAAAAAAAAACAGGATTTCACAGATTTAAGGTGTGAAAAGTCACTGGGTGCTTTAAGAAGCCTGGGATTCTTCTGCTGGAAAAATAAGTTTGTTGAGACAAAATGAGTTGTAGAAGGTTGTTATTGAAGTGAAGCAGAATTGCTTTTAGTAATCTGCTTATTACCCTCACTCTCACCCCCACCTCTACTCCCACCTTAACCACTACCCCTAACCTTAACCCTTTACATCTGCCCAGATTCTCCAGCAGAAGCAGGGACCCTTGGCTCCCAGCTGTGCACCACTGCATCTGGCACAGGACTCCGTAGCAGTCCCCAAATAGGTACCTGAATGCCCACTGTGCCAGCCACGCAGTGGAAGCCCAGGGTGTATTCTCACCTCCAGAACCAGGGCCCAGCACCTGCATCAGGCTGATCAGGGCTGAAGTGAGCTGGGGCACCCAAGGTCTTCATAAGACCAAGGCTATCACGTGCCTCTTGTTAGAGAGCAAGACGCAGACCCCGCACTGCACTCCCCTCCCTCCCTCTGCGGGAGCACCGCACTCCCCTCCTTCCCTCTCGGCACTCCCCCTCCTTCCCTCTGCGGCAGCACCGCAGTCCCCCTCCTTCCCTCTGCGGGAGCACCGCACTCCCCTCCTTCCCTCTGCGGGAGCACCGCACTCCCCCTCTTCCCTCTGCGGCAGCTCGGCACTCCCCCTTCTTCCCTCTGTGGGAGCACCGCACTCCCCTCCTTCCCTCTCGGCACTCCCCCTCCTTCCCTCTGCAGCAGCACCGCACTCCCCCTCCTTCCCTCTGCGGGAGCACCGCACTCCCCCTCCTTCCCTCTGCGGGAGCACCGCACTCCCCCTCCTTCCCTCTGCGGGAGCACCGCACTCCCCCTCCTTCCCTCTGCGGGAGCACCGCACTCCCCCTCCTTCCCTCTGCGGGAGCACCGCACTCCCCTCCTTCCCTCTGCGGCAGCACCGCACTCCCCTCCTTCCCTCTGCGGCAGCTCGGCACTCCCCCTCCTTCCCTCTCGGCACTACCCCTCCTTCCCTCTGCGGGGGCACCGCACTCCCCTCCTTCCCTCTCGGCAACCTTCCAAGTAAGGGGCCTTTCCCTGATGATACTCCAAGCACAAAGCACTGGGCTTTCACACAGTGAGGCCGCACACATTATTCTGTTTAGATGCCCACCTAGGCCACTGGGAGAAAGGGGGTAGGGGGACCCTCATGTTGCCCCGTAGTATGCATGCTCTGGTTTATATGACTGCAAGCCATTTACGAGAAACTCGAGCTGAAACGCTACTGTTCCAACGTTTTGTCGGCTGACACTTCCAAACAAGCTAGCCAGAGAGCACACTGACCACCTTCCCTCTTCGGTGGCTCTGAGGGCCTCCGCATCTGTCCTAGAATTGGAAGATTGCTGGAGAACTGGGATGTTGAGGGGGCACTTGCTGGACACCAGCCTCCCCTTACCTAAGCTTACAGACAGCCCAGATCCTGCCTGACCAAATCAGACATTCTAACGCACACAGCTCTCGACAGCAGGACTTACAGATGCAAAATTCTAAAGCAAGGACTGGCTCAAGTCCCTGGTGTCTCAAGGAACTAAAACACTGCCTAGCACAGGTGCGCCATCAGCCTGGAATTACAGGTGCGCACCACCATGTCCGGCTAACGTTTTTGTATTTCTCTTCCATTTTATTTTTATTTATTTGATTTTTAAAAATTCAGTTTCTATAGAAACTGCCAATAATTGCCAATGCCGACTATATTTCCAGTAGTATTGGGAAGCTTCCAGTTAGCAATAATCACGCCTCAGACAAACCGCATTGGCTACGATACCACCACTGTGCAAAGCTATTTTTTTGTATTTTTAGTAGAGACGGGGTTTCACCATGTTGGCCATGCTGTTGTCCAACTCCTGGCCTCAAGTGATCTGCCCTCCTTGGCCTCCCAAAGTACTGGGATAAAAGGTGTGAGCCACTGCGCCCAGCCTTAATGTTTGTTTATATAGGTTATTCAGAATAGTGTTCTCTTATAAAGGCCTGTGATCAGTTTGTGTCAGGCTATTGGTACTGTTACTTTTCTGTTACTATTGATTTTAACAATAATTTATGAGTAGTGTACTATTTAAAGTAAAACTTATTTTTAAATTAAGAATGCTTTTTCTTAACCTACTCTTATGTTTTTATAAGTTTTGGGTCTTTATTTAGTTATTAACTTGTTCCTGCAACCATAAATATTTGATAACCAAAGGTGCTCAACACCTAAATATATAATCCAACAAATTTATTGTGTGTGTGTGTGTGTGTGTGTGTGTGTGAGAGAGAGAGAGAGAGAGAGAGAGAGAGAGAGAGAGAGACACACAGGGTCTCACTCTGTCTCCCAGGCTTGAGTGCAGTGTTGCAATCATGGCTGGCTCACTGTGGCCTCAGACTCCTGGGCTCAAGCGATCCTCCTACCTCAGCCTCCTGGGTAGCTGGCAGCACAGGCAAGCACCACCAAGCCAGCTAATTTTTATATTTTTTTGTAGACATGGGGATCTCACTATTTTCCCAGGCTGGTCTTGAACTCCTGATGTCAAGTGATCCTCCCACCTTGTCCTTCCAGAGTGCTAGGATTACACTCATGAGCCCTGCACCCTGCCCAGATTTAACTGTTTCTAAAGCTTTTATTTAAAATAAAGTCACTGTGGTTAAGATGCCTCTGACAGTTTTGCATTTAAAGTGTGAAGACTATGTTGAGTGAATTTTCCCATCAGTTGTAAAATGTGCATCCATTTTATTTCCTTCCTATCGTTTCCAATTAATTGTCCTTCTTCCTTTTTAGAAAACTCTGGGCTAGTGGGCTCCGTGTCAGTTTGCATTTCCACAACCATGGTGCTGAACGCTGCGCTCTGACTTCAAATGGTGCAGCAGGACGGCCACCAGAGGGCGCGCGTCCTCGGCCAGCGCTATGAGTGAGAGGGCCCTGCAGTGCCCCCAGCCACCAGCAGAGGGCGAGCTGGAACAAGGCGGCGTAACTGCCGAACGGCCAAGCTCCTCTAACAAACAGAAGCCCCCCACCTTTATATAGGCTTACAACTCCAGGTATTACACGTGAAAGGGTCTTGGGTTTACAGTTTTAGAAATCACATGTGAGGCCAGGCGCGGTGGCTCACGCCTGTAATCCCAGCACTTTGGGAGGCCGAGGCGGGTGGATCACGAGGTCAAGAGATCGAGACCATCCTGGTCAACATGGTGAAACCCCGTCTCTACTAAAGATACAAAAAATTAGCTGGGCACGGTGGTGCGTGCCTGTAATCCCAGCTACTCAGGAGGCTGAGGCAGGAGAATGGCCTGAACCCAAGAGGCGGAGGTTGCAGTGAGCCGAGATCGCGCCATTGCACTCCAGCCTGGGTAACAAGAGCAAAACTCCGTCTCAAAAAAAAAAACAAACAAAGAAAACAAATAACAGAAGCAGAAGATTCTCCTGCACTGCATGTGGAAAGTAGCAAAGTTCCTTTTTAAAGTTTTATTTCTTGTTAAAGAATAAATTGTAAGTGTGCTAATAACACTTTGTTAAGCCCTATCCTATGTAACTATTAGATATGCCATGCTTACAGGCACATAGCATATTCTATGTCCTTGTACTTTAATCAAAATATCTGTACTAAACGTGCTCACAGGCATGTCCCAACTCTCCAATGCTTTTACCTGTTTAGAAAAGTTTTTAGCAAATCGGGTTCTAAATTGTGAGGTCTGGCTCCAGCCAATGGAGATCGGACACAGCAATAAGGACAACCCCAAATGTGTAAGGGATAAAAGTGTCTGCTTTCCTGCCGGGTGTGCATCCAAGCACTTTGGAGGCCAAGGCAGGCGGATCACCTGAGGTCGGGAGTTCAAGACCAGCCTGACCAACATGGTGAAACCCCATCTTAAAAAAAAAAAAGTGTCTGCTTTCTTTGTTCATTGTACTCTCGTGGCAAGATGGCTAGTAAGAGTACCCTTCCTGCAGTCCAGAAAGTAAAACTTGAATTGCTAAAAAATCCTTTGTCTCAGTGCCAGTTTTTCTTTGCAGCACCAGGCATCTACTTTCAACATGCAACATTTCAGCTAGCATTTATTTACTCAAGATTAAAATAACACAACAGCTACAAAAAGTTAAGAGCTAGCCAGGCATGGTGACTCATACCTGTAACCCAACACTTTGGAGTTACATCACAACGAAAGCCCCACAACATCATCTGTTTCACCTTATAAAAGTGTCACAGTCAATTCATAAAACTGTAATAGCAAATTATTTTTACTCAGAATAGTACTAAATTAACAATATAATAAAAACATAGGCCAGATGTGGTGACTCACACCTGTAATCCCAGCACTTTGGGAGGCCAAGGTGGGTCAATCACTTGAGGTCAGGAGTTCAAGATCAGCCTGGCCAACATGGTGAAACCCTGTCTCTACAAAAATCAGCTGGGTGTGGTGGCACACACCTGTAATCTCAGCTACTTAGGAGGCTGACAGAGCAGAACCGCTTGAACTCAGGAGGCAGAGGTTGCAGTGAGCCAAGGTCATGCCAGTGCACTCCAGCCTGGGAGACAGAGCAAGATTCTGTCTCAAAAAATAAATAAATAGGGCTGGATGCGGTGGCTCACACCTGTAATCCCAGCACTTTGGGAGGCTAAGGCGGCAGATCAGGAGTTTGAGACCAGCCTGGCCAGCATACTGAAACCCCATCTCTAAAAACAATGTTTCTAATATTTAGACACTACAAAGCACCTTATGAAGAGAGATGTGTAAGGATGGCAGGATTCACTGGCAGCCCTGGGCTTGTCCACAGTAACCCCATGATGGTGGCACACACCTGTAATCCCAGCTACTCAGGAGACTGAGGCAGGAGAACTGCTTGAATCCAGAAGGCACAGGTTGCGGTGAGCCATGATCACGCCACTACACTCTAGTCTGGGCAACAGAGCGAGACTCTGTCTCAAAAAAAAAAAATTAATCGAAAATAAATAAGAAAGGTGGAAGCATTTATTATGTATTTATATGCCAGGTATTATGTGAAGCACTTGACTATCTTATTAAATCTTCGGGATAGGTCTTCAGTTCTCATGACTACAAAAGAGGACACTAAGGCTCAGACAGGATAAGAGACGTGGCCAGGCTGTGTCCCCAGAGCCTATAATCTTACCACTAGGTTACAGTGCTTCCCCAGCACATGTCATGAGGTTTCTGCTTTAAAAGAGCCAATAAGAAACAAAGCCAAGAAAGCTGTAAGCTATTAAAAGGTAGGAGAAACACTAAGGGAACCTTAAGCACATCACTAAAGATACTACGGAAAAGTTACTGAATTCATCAGCAAATTATCTCTAATTCTACACTTTCATTGAGGGGTAGGTTGTATTACTCATGATGAAGAAAAAAATGTTCATTTCAAGCATATTAACATAAACATCATCGATATGATTTATGTTTAAATGTTCACTTAAAGCACCTGGTTTGAATTCTGCATATCATACCATTTTATAGCTTACTAGTAGATGACAAAGTAAATAGTCATCCAAATAAAAGCAGCAGAACACATGTGTTTCACTGGTCACTGCTCTTTTTAGGTGAGCGTTTGATACATACGGAGAGATGATAGTAACAAATTGTTAATTTCTTTCATCATTATATGAAGGTGGCTTCGGGACAGAAGAGTATGAAGGCAAAGAGGAATTTGAAATCTAACGTCAACTCAGTGATGCGTCAAGATAAAAGTAGAGCCAATAGGATATCTCGGTGAATCCCGAACTTAACAAAGGAGATTAAGAGAAACAATTAGTTTAAAATATATATATTCAATTAAATCCCTAAGATCCAGGGCTTTGCAATAAATATGTAAATAAATCCCTAATATCCAAGCTGAAATTTTAAAAGAAATGCTAACAGATAATTAAAGAAATACAACTTTTCCTTAGCTTTGCAGTAATCTAGAAACAAAGAATGTTTCTAATATTTAGAGAGACTCTGCAAAGCACCTTACAAGGAGACACATGTAAGGATGGCAGGACTCACCGGCAGCCCTGCGCTTGTCCACAGTTCCCCCATGGTGAACAGCAACTCCACTGTGTAAATGCTCATGAACAAAGTATTATAGGACTTTCCCAGTGTACACATACCATATCTCCTTTCAGACAGTTCTTCCACTTGTTTACATAGATCAGCAGGACCATTATTCCATTTCTCTGAAAATTCAGCAAAAGTTGATTCTCAGTATACACATTTCTACGTCAGAGCAACACTAACATATGATGACTTATTTCCTACATTTTACACCCTAACAGTTCGTATCATTTTACTGCTTTCATTTTTAGTGGTTCTTAGAATTAGTTTAATGGGAGACTGTAAGAGAAGTTTTAAAGTTTAGTACCTTTTTCTAGCCTTTTAATTTCTGAAAAGGAGGAGGGCAGAAAAGATTAATTAAACTAAACATGACAACAGAGAGGCCACAATGAGGGCTCCAGGGGCCTTTCAGCAAACTTCCTAACCATGTCTCAGCTGTATGGAATAAGACTTTACAGCGGCCAGGTGCCACAGTGCTGGCCTGTAATCCTAGCACCTGGGGAGGAGACGGGGGAGGATCACTTGGAGCTGAGGGCAACAAACAGGAAACCTCCCTCCCTGCCCCTGCCCCACATCTCTACCAAAAATACCAAACTTAGCCAGGCGTGGAGGCAGTCACCTGTAGTCTCAGCTACGCAGGAGGCTGAGGCCAGAGAATCGCTTGAACCCACGAGGCGGATGTTGCAGTGAGCCCAGTGCATGCCACTGCCAGCCTGGGCAACAGATCAAGAATCCATCCCAAAAATAAAAATAAAAAAATAAGGTTAACTGGAACCCCAGACCTTAAAATAAGAGACACCACAACCAGGCGCAGTGGCTTACACCTCGGACTTGGGGAGGCAGAGGCGGGCAGATCACAAGGTCAAGAAATCAAGACCATCCTCGCCAACATGGTGAACCCTTGTCTCTACTAAAAACAAAAAAAATTAGCTGGGTGTGGTGGCGCACACCTGTAGTCCCAGCTACAGAGAAGGCTGAAGCAGGGGAATCACTTGAACCCACAAGGCGGAGGTTGCAGTGAGCCAAGATAGCACCACTGCACTCCAGCCTGGGTAATAAAGTAAGACCTTGTCAAAAAAAAAAGAAAGAAAAGAAATAGGGCTACATTATTTGTGAAACAGATACTTCTGGTGACTCGGTCTCCAGACAGCCTGTGCATAAATGAGCAGTGAGATATTCAAGCACAGCGCACACACTACTCAGGACAGCTGTGGTGAGAGTTCCGTGCTCATTTCCTCGTGGACACACCAGCAACTCGCTCTGCTATGATCTTCCAAGACACCTCCTGATAGAATTAGAGACATCTGGGTCAAATCAGCTCCCAGTGTTATCCTCCGGCCCCCAAAGTGTCGGGCAACGAGCTATTGTTGCTCATTGGCCGGGCACAGTGGCTCATGCCTATAATCCCAACACTTTGGGAGGCCAAGGCAGGTGGATCATGAGGTCCAGAAATGGAGACCATCCTGGCCAACATAGTGAAACCCCATCTCTACTAAAAAATTACCAAACTTAGCCAGGAGTGGTGGTATGTGCCTTTAGTCCCAGCTTTTGGTGAGACTGAGGCAGAAGAATTGCTTGAACACAGGAGGCGGAGGTCATGGTGAGCCAAGATCTTGCACTCTAGCCTGGCAACAGAGTGAGACTTCATCTCAAAAAAAAAAAGAGAGATTGCTGTTCACACACCATCTATGAAATACTAAAAATACCATTTTAAGAACTTTCTACTTAAAAACAGGCTGGGTGCAGTGGCTGATGCCTATAATCCCAGCACTTTGGGAAGCCAAGACAGATAGATCACTTGAAGTCAGCAGTTCGAGACCAGCCACGATGAAACGCCATCTCTACTAAAAATACAAAAAAAAAAAAAAAAATTAGCTGGGTGTGGTGGTGGGTACCTGTAATCACAGCTTCTCAGGAGGCTGAGACAGGAGAAGCACTTGAACCTGGGAGGCAGAGGATGCAATGAACTGAGATCATGCCACTTCACTCCAGCCTGGGCGACAATAACAAGACTCCATCTCAAAAAAAAAAAGAGCAAGGCTCACACCTGTAATCCTAGCACTTTGGGAGGTTAAGGGAGGCAGATTACGAGGTCAGGAGTTCAAGACAGCCTGAACAATATGGTGAAACCCCTCTCTACAAAAAATACAAAAATTAGCCAGGCTTGGTGGCCCACACCTGTAGTCCCAGCTACTTGGGAGTTTGAGACAGAAGAATCGTTTGAACCCAGGAGGAAGAAGCTGCAGTGAGCTGAGATTGCGCCACTGCACTCCAACCTGGGCAACAGAGCAAGACTCCATCCCAAAAAACAAACAAACAAAACAAAAGACTCATCTCAAAAAAAAAAAAAAAGAATGTGGTATGGCAAAGAAAATAAGTACTGTGTTAAAGACAGTTTTGGTTTTGTTTGTTTTTTGAGACGGAGTCTCACTCTGTCACCAGGCTGCTCCGCCTCCCGGATTCAAGCAATTCCCCTGCCTCAGCCTCCCAAGTAGCTGGGACTACAGGCTTATGTCACCACATCCAGCTAGTTTTTTGTATTTTAGTAGAGACAGGGTTTTACCATGT
Organism: Saguinus oedipus; assembly: GCA_031835075.1. Lineage (NCBI taxonomy): Eukaryota > Metazoa > Chordata > Mammalia > Primates > Cebidae > Saguinus > Saguinus oedipus. The sequence continues at coordinate 66,857,658 of CM063170.1, forward strand.
TGGCCAGGATAGTCTTGATCTCCTGACCTCATGATCCACCCACCTTAGCCTCCTAAAGTGCTGGCATTACAGGTGTGAGCCACCTTGCCTGGCAAAGACAGTTTCATAGAAAGAAAAAAAAAGACCACTCAAATATAGTTGTCTATTTAGATGGGTATAATTGTTATTATTTTACAGCTAAAGAAACAGGCTCAGAGAATGTTATTTGATTGAACCATGTTGCATCTCTGGACGGTGCACCTGAGATCAGACTTCCTGTGTAACTCCACTTGTCTACCAGGACACCTCTCATAAAGGTAAGAAATGTAAATTTGGCCCAATATACAAAGCTGCCTGGCAGCACTGGGTCAACTCTACATCCAGTACTTCTAAAGGTTCACGAAGGGAAACCTTCAGGGAAGGTGAAAATGCTTCTAGAAGGTGAATGGACACAGCGCCCTTGCTTGTTGCCTTTGGGCTCTTCCTTGAAGGCCAACAGTGACCTGAAATTATTCACTGACAGTTCCAATCAACTGGAGAAAATGGTACCAAGGTTGCCAACATCACACAAATCCACTTAAGGACCTATCTATGAGCTTTGAAAGAAAAAACTGCTTTTGTAAAGAATACTGCATTTCAGAAAAACAATCTATTAAGAACTAGTAACACTATAAAATGCTGTTGTGTTGAATGCTACTTTAGAAAAACATATTCAAGGCCAGGCGAGGTGGCTCACATCTGTAATCCCAGCGCTTTGGAGGCCGAGGCAGGTGGATCACAAGGCCAGGAGTTCCAGACCAGCCTGACCAACATGGTGAAACCCCGTCTCTACTAAAAATACAAAAAATTAGCTGGGCATGGTGGTGTGTGCCTGTAATCCCAGCTACTCAGGAGGCTGAGGCAGGAGAATTGCCTGAACCCAGGAGGCGGAGGTTGCGGTGAGCCGAGATCGCGCCATTGCACTCCAGCCTGGGTAACGAGAGCGAAACTCCGTCTCAAAAAAAAAAAAAAAGTGATTATGTTTAATGCCTGATGTAGGCGACAGGGGATGAGGGAGACGGAGACAGCGAACCACCATGGCATGTATGTACCTATGCAACAATCCTGCAGGATGTGGACATGTGCCCCAAAGCCCAAATACAATTTTTAAAAAGATGATTGTGTTCAATAAATATTGTGGAAACAGGAGCTCAGGGCCTTCACTGCCTGAGTACAAGTGATGGCCCCGTGGTTCCACTTTCATTCTTAACCTGTCTTTTTCTCAATTCCTTTGCTGCCACCGAACTCCGTACCCACAGGTGGTGTGTGAGGGCTCTCCCTACACCCAATCTCTGCTAAAACTACAAAAATTAGCCAAGGGTGGTAGGTAGCACGCCCTGTAGTCCCCGCTACTCAGGAGGCTGAGGCAGGAGAATCGCTTGAACCTGGGCGGCGGAGGCTGCGCCACTGCACTCCAGCCTGGAAAACAGAGCAAGACGCCGTTTCAGGAAAAAAAAAAAAGGAAAACATTCAAATCTAGGGAAAAAAATTTCTGATAGGAAACTACGAATCAATTATCTAGCCAGTTAGCGAACTATCTAGAAACAAGGTCTTCTATTCTCGGGATGGAGAGCAGTGGGATGCTCACAGCTCACTGCAGCCTGGAGCTCCTGGCCTCAACTGATCCTCCTGCCTCAGCTTCCTAAGTAGCTGGGGCCACAGGTGAACACAGTTACTCAGGAGGCAGAGGCAGGAGAATCGCCTGAATCTGGAGAATCCTGCTTTTTTTTTGTTCTGTAGAGACAGGGTTTCTCTACATTGCCCAGGCTGGTCTCAAACTCTGGAGCCTCACTCTGTTGCCCAGGGTGGGGTGCAGTGGTTAGAGCTCAGCTCACTGCAACCTCCTGGGTTCAAGAGATTCTCCTCCCTCAGCTTCCCGAGTAGCTGGGACTGCAGGGGTGTGCCACCTCGCCCAGCTAAGTTTTGTATTTTACTAGTGACGGGGTTTCGCCACGTTGGTCAGGCTGGTCTCGAACTCTGACCTCAGGTGTCAGACCCGCAGGCATGAGCCGCCGCGCCTGGCCTCGGCCTCATGTTTTCTTTAAACAGTCCCTCCCTGTTGCACACGTGGATCGTTTTTTTAATTTTTTTAGACACGGTTTACCTCAGTCTCGCAGGCTGGAGTGCTGTGGTGGGACCACAGCTCATTGCAGCCTTGAACCCTGGGGTTCAAGTATCTGGGAGGCCCAGGTGGGAATACAGAGATGGGGTCGCACCACGTTGCCCAGGCTGCTCTTGAACTCCTGACCTGAGGGGATCCTTCCGCCTAGGGCTTCCAGAGCCCTGGGACAACAAGCGTGAGCCACCGCGCCCGGACACAGTTTTCTACCGACATAAACACTGTGCCGGGTCGGAGTTTGTCAACTGCCGTTCTTCAGCCAGCAACACACAGGACCCGGCGAGGAGGCGGCTGCGAGGCTCCACTCGGGCTCAACGCGCCACACCGTCCCGCGACGCCGGCCACTGAAGGCCCGCCCCTGTGACGCCGTCCAAGGAGCGTTCCTGTGACGTCAGAGCCCCACCCCGGCTGGCGCGGAGCCAATCGGAACTCGAGGCGGGGCTGGGGGGACTGGGCGTCATCGTGACGTCCTGCTCCTTCAGTGACCTTCAGGGCCCCGGGGAAGTTGGAGAACGGAAGTCCTCTGCCTGTGCGCTGATTGGTTGCGCGCTGAGGCCAGCCCCGCCTCCCGTCTTCCGGTTTTCTCAGAAGCCGCTGAGCTCTTCCGTGGTTATTGCACGTCTCAAGGTCGAGCAGCCTGGTAGCTAGGATGCCGCGTGGAAGCCGAAGCCGCACCTCCCGCATGGCCCCTCCGGCCAGGTGAGACCATCCCGTGGTTTGAGGCCAGAGCGTGAGCGTCGGGACCCCACTGGCGCCATGACGCAGAAGGAGGCCGCGCGTGGGCGGGGGCGAACCAAGGCCGGCTGCGACGGGGCCCGCCTCGGCCACGGGGAGGTGGATTGAGCGCAAAGCGTGTGTTAGGGGCGTGCGGGGAGGGAATTCACTTAAGGAAAAAGCTTCCTATCCAAGCGACGGCAAAGGCATAACGTTGTGGCCAGGTGCCACGTGATCGGAAGCCTTAACCTTTTGACCTAGCCTGATTTGGGGGAATAGAGCACCCAAGGAAATAATCCGGAAATGGCTAGAGGGAGCATGATATATGTGAAGATTTTTAAATAAGTGCAGGACATTAGTGAAATTGTATCTTTTGTGATTTGAGAAGGGGTCTTCCCCTGTCGCCCAGGCTGTAGTGCAGCGGCGTGGTCACGGCTCACGGCAGCCTGGACCTCAGCGTCCTGAGTAGCTGGGACTGCAGGCACGCGCCACCACGCCCGGCTAATTTTTGTAGACACGGGACCTCCTTATGTTGCCCAGGCTGATCGCGAACTCCTGGTCTCAAGAGATCCTCCTGCCGCGGCCTCCCAAAGTGCTGGGATTACAGGAGTAATCCTGGCCAAGTGAAATTGTTGAAAGCGTCTGAACGTTGTACATACAGATGAGGAGTAGTTGAACTTGCTTTGGTGTAATAGTTCAGACGAGTCACTCTTACCAGTCTTATTTTATAGCGTGTAAAATGAAGAAATTGGACTAGATTCTTTCCCCAGTTGACCATCTTTAGCTCTTAATTAGAATGTTACTGGTTCAGCCACACCTTCCTTGATTACCCTAAAATAGAGATATCTCACAACATATTCTTCTGATATTTCTTCAATGACACTGAAAACATGACATTTTTATTTATATTTTGAGTCAGAGTCTCACTGTAACTCAGACTTCAATGCAGTGACGTAATCATGGCTGACTGCAGCTATGATGACCTGGCCTCAAGCTATTCTGTCGCCTCAGCCTCCAGGGTAGCTGGGACTACAGGTGTGTGTCACACCTGGCAACTTTATTCTGTTTTATATTTTTGTGGTGACAGGGTCTCACTATGTGCCCCTGGCTGATCTCAAAGTCCTGGCCTCAAATGATCCTCTTGCCTCCACTTCCCAAATCACTGGAATTACAGGCAAGAGCCACAGCTCTGTAGCCTATTTTAATTATTTGATCTCTCAAAAAAAATGTAAACTCCATGAATGCAGAGATTTTTTGTCTCTTGTTTAGTTATATTACTAGCGCCCTGTAGTTACCTAATATCTGAATGAATGAATTCTCTAAGAATCTTTCTTTTAATAGTCTATATATATATATATTTTTTTTTTTTGAGACGGAATTTCGCTGTTGTTACCGAGGCTGGAGTGCAATGGCACGATCTCAGCTCACCGCAACCTCCGCCTTCTGGGTTCAAGCAATTCTGCCTCACTCTCTCGAGTAGCTGGGATTACAGGCGCGTGCCACCATGCCCAGCTGATTTTTGTATTTTTAGTAGAGACGGGGTTTCACCCCGTTGACCAGGATGGTCTCGATCTCTTGACCTCGTGATCCACCCGCCTCGGCCTCCGAAAGTGCTGGGATTACAGGCTTGAGCCACCGCGCCCGGCGAATAGTCTGTATTTCTTATGACATATTGGGTATCTCTTTAAAGATACTGTGGCTTTGTGAATACATGGAAATGGTTGCAAAGCAGCAGGAAAAATAGTTTGTCCTTGGCAATTACTAATATAAGAAAAGATAAAAGTGGCTTGGCGAGGTGGCTCACACCTATAATCCCAACGCTTTGGGAGGCGGGTGGATCACATGAGGTCAGGAGTTAAAGACCAACCTGGCCAATGAGGTGAAACCCTGTCTTTACTAAAAATACAAACTTAGCTGAGCCTGACGGCAGATGCCAGTAATCCCAGCTACCGGGGAGGCTGACACAGGAGAAACGCTTGAACGCGGGGGGCAGAGGTTCATGACACTGCACTCCAGCCTGGGCATTGGAGTGAGGCCCTGTCAAAAAAAAAAAAATTAAAGAGAGAAAACGACGTAAATAATTTGAAGTGAAAACTTGAGGTCTATTTTAATACAAGTTATTATTAAGTTGACAGTTTCCAAAACTGGTTGGAACTTTGACGCTTTGTTCTTTTCTGTCACAGCCGGGCCCCTCAGATGAGAGCTGCGCCCAGGCCAGCACCAGTGGCTCAGCCACCAGCAGCGGCACCCCCCTCTGCAGTTGGCTCTCCTGCTGCTGCGCCCCGGCAGCCAGGTCTGCTGTCCCAGATGGCAACCACTGCAGCTGGCGTGGCTGTGGGCTCTGCTGTGGGGCACACACTGGGCCACGCCATTACTGGGGGCTTCAGTGGAGGAAGTGATCCTGAGCCTGCAAGGCCTGACATCACTTACCAGGTGAGAATTTAGGCAGCATTTCCCTTCCATGGGTGGATTTTATGAGAAAGACCAGACGTTTCTAAGTTCCTTGGATTTTAGAACCCACTGTTGACAGTGGGTTCTCAAAAGCTACATCTGGCTGTTGAGTTACTGCCGTAGCACTGTACAAACTGTATTTCTTCCCAAGGAGATGTAACAGTCCAGCCTGACTCCCTGTAAAACAACCGCTTTCCCTTTGAATATTTTATCTGTGTCACTTCCTACAATCCTGTCTTGATCTCAGTTAAGGAATCAAAATCTCAAATAGCTCTGTGCTCTTCCACCTGGTATCTGCCATTACCTGGCTTTCTGTCGTGTGTCGGTTTTCTTGCGTAATGAGCATAGGTGTGTATTCTCTGGTATTTCTGGTGTGCTTGAAACTCCCGCATCCATTTTTCTGTAAAGTGCCATTTTTCGAAACCATTTAGTCTTGATACCAAGATGACAGTTCCACTTTATTTGCATCTTTATGAATCTTTCTGGTTGTCACTGGAGTTTTGTTAAAGCTGTTTGCTTTCTGCTTTTCAATATGTTCACTTTTGGCTGGGCACCGTGTCATCGCTGTAATCCCACCACCTCAGGAGGCTGAAGTGAGGGGATCATTTGAGCCCAGAAGTTTGAGACCAGGCTGGGCAACATAGTGAGACCCTGTCTCTACTAAAAATATTTAAGTTTTTCTCTTTTTGAGATGGAGTCTTGCTTTGTTGCCCAGGCTGGAGTGCAGTGGTGCGACCTCAGCTCACTGCAACCTCCGCCTCCCGGGTTCAAGGGATTCTCTGCCTCAGCCTCCGGAGTAGTTGGGATTACAGACATGCACTGCCATGCCCAGCTAATTTTTGTATTTTTAGGACAGATGGGGTTTCACCACATTGGCCAGGCTGGTCTCAAACTCCTGACCTCAAGTGATTTACCCGCCTTGGCCTCCCAAAGTGCTGAGATTACAGGTGTGAGCCACCACACTCGGCCTAAAATATTTTTTAAAGATTTAAATGTTTTCACTTTCCATGTTAATAGATGGAAGCTTTAATTTGCATCTGGTGCTAGTTGCATTTCCCTTTAACCTCAAAGAGGATATACTCTTCACTGTCTAGGCATGAATATGATTTTCTTTCTTAGCAATAATGAAGGTTTTGCCTTCACAGGAGCCTCAGGGAACCCAGCCGGCACAGCAGCAGCAGCCTTGCTTCTATGAGATCAAACAGTTCTTGGAGTGTGCCCAGAACCAGGGTGACATCAAGCTCTGTGAGGGTTTCAGTGAGGTGCTGAAACAGTGCCGACTTGCAAACGGTAGGTGATTTGTCCAATTTGCATCTGTTTAATTCACAGTGGTATTCCTGGATCCTGTAGAACTTAGGGGAATCTGTGTTTAATAAATTAAATTGGTAAGTTTGGAGAAGACTTTGTTGATATTTCTCTAAAATTAACTCCTAACAACTGGGCCAGAGTCATTTTCTGAATTTTCTTCTTCCTTCAGAAGGTATAGGCTAGGAGTGATGGCTCATGTTTGTAATCCCAGCACTTTAGGAGGTCAAGGCGGGTGGATCACCTGAGGTTGGGAGTCTGAGACCAGCCTGGCCAACACGGCAAAACCCATCTCTACTAAAAATACAAAAAATTAGCTGGGTGTGGTGGTAGGTGCCTGTAATCTCCGCTACTTGGAAGGCTGAGGCAGGAGAATCCCTTGAACCTGGCAGGTGGAGGGTGCAGTGAGCCAGGATCCCGCCACTGCACTCCAGCCTGGGTGACAGAGCGAGGCTCCGTCCCAAATTTAAAAAAAAAAGAAGAAGAAGAAGAAGAAGAAGGTGTAAATCAGTATACCAGGTCTTACTGTGATTACTGGATGAGAGAGACCTCCTCACCTTAAGGCCATGAATATAAAACTAGATTCCGTTTTTACCAAAATCCAGGAATAGACAAAAACACTGATATTATCTGTATTCTGTACCTCAAAGGAGTTTACTAAGTTCCTCAGGGGAACGCTTGAGATTCAGGGTGTCTTGTTGCAGGATGCCTTCAATCACTTAGCACTCTGGGAGGCCAAGGTGGGAGGATTGCTTGAGCCCAGGAGTTTGATACCAGCCTGGGCAACATAGCAAGACCCCATCTCTATTTTTTATTTAAAAAAAGAAAAAGGCTACAACCTTGGTTTCTTGTCACTGCTTTCATGATTTGGAAGGCTTCTGTTTTGTTGAGTGTGTGAAGCTAGCACTCTTCTAACTCATTTTTTCTTTTGCAGGATTGGCCTAATCAAGAAGTTCAAACTGGAGAAATGGAAAACCAGCTCTCATAACCAAGTTAATATAAAAATTTAATTAACAGTGAAGGTATCAAGTGTAGCCATCAGTTAAACCTCTCCCGTCATTCCTAGCTTCCTTGCTTCAGAATTGAAATGGAAGGGGGTGTTCCTACTCTGTAGAATTGGGAGCTGGTCAAATGTTTGTGTGGCCTCCTTAAACTAGCTGTTATGATTTTATTCTTTGTGAGTTAATTAGAATAAAGTGATTTTCTTCCAAGATGTGATTCATCTAGTCTGTATCCTCTGGTTATGAAATGAGCACCCACCCAGATCTGACAGCTCCCTGAGGGATTGTGTAAGGAGTGGCTCACTCACAAACATGCTGCTCGATTCCAGGGTCCAGGTCCTGTGGGCCTGGAGTTAAGCAAGCTGATCAGTAGCAGGGAACTCTGCTTAAGATACTGTTTTAAGCCAGGCGTGATGGTGCCTGCCTGTAATCCCAGCTACTTGGGAGGCTGGGGCAAGAGAATTGCTTGAACATGGAAGGTGGTGGTTGCAGTGAGCTGAGCTCATGCCACTGCACTCCAGCCTGGGTGACAGAGTAAGACTTTCTCAAAAATACATTGTTTTGATCAAGTGAAGGATAAAGGAACAGGAATAAGCCTGTTTGGGGTGGGTTCCCTATTCCCCGACTGTTTCCAGGCAAGCTTGTGCCACCCACCCCCCTTTGTTCTGTTTTGTTTTAGGCTTTTAGCAGCCTAAAGCTGCGGTTTTTAGTTTCTGCCTCTAGTAATAAACGGAAAAGAGGGATGAGGAAGGGGCTTTACTGGCCAAACCATAAACTGAAACTAAACCCATGGCCATATTCTCTCCCTTGGACACTCCTGATTGACAATAAAAACCAATCTTATTATAGGCAGTTCCCCGAAGTTGCTTTTCTTCTGCCTGAAGTGTTGTAGCCTCCTTTTCCTAAAACATGCAGGCTAGCTGCCATCACCCACTCCGTGCTGGGGAAGAACTTTAAAAGGATGGGATACAATTTGGAGTAGGCCACATCTTTCATGTCAGAGGGGTAATATGTCAATGTAACCACCTTTGAGGGAGGTGCACCTCACCTATGAGTGCGAAAACCCAGTCATCACACTTAACTACAAAAGGATCAGCAGGTCTTTTAATTTAAGTGAGCCCAGTTCCATCCTTCATAGAAAGCTCAAATTTTCATTATCTTCTAGTTGATCTTTGGCCTACATTTTGCTCTGCATTTTTTTGTTGTTTTTTTGAGACGGCATCTTGCTCTATGTCACCTACGCTGGAGTGCAGTGCTGTGATCGATGCAACCTCTACTTACCAGGTTCACGCGATTCTCCTGCCTCAGCGCCCACCCCCACCCCCACCCCCAGTAGCTGGGATTACAGGCATGCACCACCACGCAGAGCTAATTTTGTATTTTTAGTAGACAGTTTCACCATGTTGGCCAGGCTGGTGTTGAACTCCTGACCTCAGGTGATCTGCCCACGTCAGCCTCTCAAGGTGCTGGGAGTACAGGTGTGTGTCATCATGCTTGGCTTCCACTGGTTCTTTTTTCTGAGTTTCAGGGCTCTACATCACCATCAGGTGAGTGAGGTGCTGGTGATTAAGAGACTCAGCCAATTGCTGCCTTGCCTCCTATCAGCTGTGTTCTTGGAATGCCTAAGCTTTGTTTCTGAAACAGGCTCTGACAGCCTCTGAGCACAATTCACTCCTGGCCAGTCCCCCAGCGTATTATCTTCTGGGTTTATAGAAGACACCTTTGCTCATTTTCCTGGAGGCTCGGGACCTCTGTGAGTCTGTGGTGCTACATGCTTAGATGTCCCTCGTACCCAGGTGTAGTGGTGATTCAAATAAACCAAATCAAAGAAATATGAACAACTGACAAAATGCAAATGTGACTGGCCTGGCCTCTCCCTGGTAGGAGTCACTGCTACAAGAAGGATGTGTAATAATCCAGGTGCACTGGCCTATTGCCCTAAGGTCAGAAAGGACTTTGTGATGCATTCATTGATTGTGCAGTCAGCCCTTCAAATCCCCGAGTTCCATATCCATGAATTCAGCCAATTGAGGATTGAGACTATTTGGAGCCTTTGCAACAAAGTGAGATCTACAAGACCAGCTCAGCCGTAGAGATCCCCACCCAGGTGGTGCTGAAGGAACTGAGAAGCAGATGCCCAGATAGAACAGCAAAGTGGGACTGTCAAGGGGGCCAACAGCCTTCGGAGCTGAGAGCCTCGGGGGCTGACAGCATTCCAGGCTGAGGGCCTCAAGCAGATTCTGACCCACGTATTTATTCTCTGTGAATAGGTGACTATTATTAACAAACAGATGTTCGGTATATTTTCTCAACACAAAAATATACCAGGTAGGCAGCTGGTGCCTGCTTACCGCTGATCACAGACAAAAGTATTCACAGGGGAGCCAAGGGGGCAGGGTCACATATCCCACCCCTAAATAATTGTTTTAACTGGTGTGTGATAATTATATCTTGTCTTGCCACTTTAGAAAACTCCAAGTAGTTTTCTACTTGGGGGGGCTGTGGGCGGCTAAGTTTTCCTTGCCATCTTTCTTCCTAGCAAACAATATATCTCATCATACACTCAGCATTTCTCAACAGAGATACCTACAAAAGATAAATCACCCAGGTGTAGTAGCATGCACCTGTAGTCCCAGCTGCTAGGGAGGCTGAGGTGGTGGGATTGCGGAGCCCAGGAGTTCAAGGGTGCAGTGAGCTAAGATCATACCACTTAACTCCAGCCCAGAGTGAGATCCTGTGTCAAAAAAAATTTTTTCTGAAAAAATTCATGGTCACTTTTGTAGGAAACAGACTACTTTGCCTGCCATTCCCTAAACAATACAGCGTATTTACATCCTGTTTACACTGTACTAGGAATTTTAAGTAATCTAGAGATGATTTAAAGTGTACTGCAGATGTTCACAGGTTATATGCAAACACCGTGCCATTTATATAAGGGATGTGAGCATCGTGGATTTTGTTATCCACGGGAGCCTTGGAACCAAGCACCTGAAGATACCTCATGAACCAGCAAGAATCAAATCTGTAGCTTAGAAATGTGAGGGAGAAAATAGGTCTATTAATGGCAAATTAGGCAGTGCAGTGGCTCACGCCTGTAATCTAAGCACTTTGGGAGGCTGAGGAGGGCAGATCACGAGGTTACCAACCTGGCCAACATGGTGAAACCCAGTCTCTACTAAAAAATATTAGCAGGGCATGGTGGTGGGTGTCTGTAATCCCAGCTACTCAGGAGGCTGAGGCAGGAAAATTGTTTGAACCTGGGAAGCAGAGGTTGCATTGAGACGAGATTGTACCACGGCACTCCAGTCTGGGCAACAGAGCAAGACTCTGTCTCAAAAAAAAAAAATACAAAAATTAGCCAGGGCAGCCTGAGTGGCTTACTCCCGTAATCTCAGCACTTTGGGAGGCCAAGGTGGGAGGACAGGAGTTTGAGACCAGCCTGGGCAACATGACATGACACCCTCTGGTCAGCAATTGGAAAAAACATAGCTGGCCATGGTGGTGCCCACCTGTGGTCCCAGCTATTCAGGACCCTGAGGCGAGAGGATCTCTTGAGCCCAAGAGGTCAAGGCTGTAGTGAGCCATGTTTGTGCCACTGCACTCCAGTCTGGGCAACACAGCAAGACCCTGTCTAAAAGCAAAATAAAAAAAAACAACAGTAAATTAAATAAAGAGTTCCAGGTATTTTAAACCTTGCAGAATTTGTGTTTCAATATGTTGCATTTCAGTAAATTGGAGGCTTTTATGATTAGAATTCATTACCTAAAGTCTTTAACGACTCTTTTGTATAGAAACAATTCAGTAAAAACTTTCCCCAGGCCAGCTCGGGGGCTCACGCCTGTAATCCCAGCACTTTGGGAGGCCAAGGCGGGTGGATCACGAGGTCAAGAGATCAGGACCATCCTGGCCAACACAGTGAAACCCTGTCTCTACTAAAAATACAAAAAAATTATCCGGGCATGGTGGCACACCCCTGTGATCCCAGCTATTTGGGAGGCTGAGGCAGAAGAATCGCTTGAACCCAGGAGGCGAAGGTTGCAGTGAGCCGAGATTGCACCACTGCACTCCAGCTTGGTCACAGAGCAAGACTCCATCTCAAAAAAAAAAAAAAAACTTCCCCCAAAGTGAAATAAATGATGGTCAATATCATAAGGAAATGCACCCACAACATGCAGGGCTAATCTAGGCTCTCTGACTCACCTACATGGCAACCTTTAGCAAGTCACAATTTCTCTAAAATTGGCTTAATACCAGGGTTTTGTGGTCCAAGTGAAACTGTATGAAGTGTTTTTTAAAATGTGGATCAATTAGGTATCTGTGGTCGAGTGTCGTGTCTCATACCTGTAATCCCAGCACTTTTTGAGGCCCAAAACAGCAGGATTGCTTGAGCCCGGAAGTTTGAGACCAACCTGGGCAATATCATGAGACCTCCATCTCTTATTTTATTTTATTTTTATTTTTGAGACGGAGTCTCTCTTGCTCTGTCAAGCAGGCTGGAGTGCAGTGGCACGATCTCGGCTCAAGCAACTTCTGCCTCCCGGATTCAAGCGATTCTCCTGCCTCAGCCTCCCAAGTAGCTGGGACTACAAGCACGCACCACCAAGCCAAACTAATTTTTGTTTTTGTTTTTGTTTTTTCAAAGATGGGGTTTCACCATGACAGCCAGGCTGGTCTTGAACTCCTGACCTCAGGAGATCCACCCACCCGGCCTCCCAAAGTGCTAGGATTACAGGCATGAGCCACCATGCCCAGCTAATTTTTGTATTTTTAGTAGAGATGGGGTTTCACCACGTTGGCCAGGCTGGCCTTGAACTCCTGACCTCAAGTGATTCCCCCCTGCCTCAGCCTCCCAAAGTGCTGGGATTACAGGCATGAGCCTCTGCACCAGCTCCCATCTCTATTTTTTTTCAGACGGAGTCTGGAAGTCTCGCTCTGTCGCCCAGGCTAGAGTATAGTGGTGCGAACTCGGCTCATGCAACCTCTGCCTCCCAGGTTCAAGTGATTCTCTTGTCTCAGCCTCCTGAGTAGCTGGGATTACAGGCGTGAGCCACCATGCCCAGGTGGCTTTTTGTATTTTTAGTAGAGATAGAAACCAATTAGTTTTACCATATTGGTCAGGCTGTTCTCTAACTTCTGACCTCGTGTGATCCGCCTGCCTCAGCCTCCCAAAGTGCCAAGATTACAGGCATGAGCTATGGCACTCAGCCCCCATCTCTATTTAAAAAATTAAAAACTCATACAAAATTAATAACAGGTATTTGTGGGCTCAGCTCATGGGTAAAGCACTGTCTCCCCTTCCCCCACCCCTTGCCATCCATTTGGAATATTAGGAGTTTGGAAAAAGACTGTTTTAGAATGAGGGTAAGCAGTGAAAACTGGGTATCTGCCGTGTGCCCACATGCTGCCAGCTTCGTCACCTCCTGTAAGGTGGAATCACACTGAGGAGGACCCTGGCCAGAGTCGCATGCGCCTGGAGACCGTCTGTTTTTCCTGGCACTTGGAACTCCTCCCAATAGAAACTGCAAGCTGAAAACAAAATGGGCAAAGCAGCTTGTTTTTTGTTTGAGATGGAGTCTCACTCTGTTGCGCAGGCTGGAGTGCTATGGCGAGGTCCCGGCTCACTGCAACTTCTGCCTCTAGGTTCAAGTGATTCTCCTGCCTCAGCCTCCCAAATATCTGGGATTATAGGCCCCTGCCACCACATCCAGCTAGCTTTTTGTATTTTTAGTAGAGACGAGGTTTCACCATGTTGGCCAGACTGGTCTCGAACTCCTGACCTCAGGTGATTCACCCACCTTGGCCTCCCAAAGTGCTGGGATTACAGGCAGGAGCCACCGTGCCCAGCCTGAAGGTTCTTTTTTTTTTTTTCTTTTTTTTTCCTGTGGAGTATGCTAACTATTCTACAAGCAGGGAGGGCTTAATACATGTTTTTTGTTTGTTTGTTTGTTTTTAGAGACGGGGTCTCACTATGTTGCCCAGGCTGGAGTGCAGTGGCTATTCACAGGCGCGATCCCACGACTGATCAGCACGGGAATTTTGACCTGCTCCATTTCCAACCTGGGCTGGTTCACCCCTCCTTAGGCAACCTGGTGGTCCCCTGCTCCCAGGAGGTCACCGTATTGATGCCGAACTTAGTGCAGACACCCAATCGGCATAGAGCACCACAGCCCAGGACTCGAGATCCTCCCACCTCAGCCTCCCAAGTAGCTGAGACTACAGGCACGCACCACCGCGCCTGGCAATACATGTTTTTAAAATAACCTTTACTTTTAAGAAGTTAAGTACATTATAGGAAACTGAAAAACACAAGGAGCAAAGAACAAAGTCACAATCACAAGCGGTTTATAGTTTGACACATTCTTCTAGGTCCTGTGTGTCCATAGGCACAACATCCAATTTTACGGGACTGAGACTGTGTAGTATGTATCATGATTTTTCACACACCATGAATATTTACCAATTCAAAATCCCAAAGCAATCTGAGCATTCTGATAACCAAGAACACAATACACCAACTCAGTCTGTTAAAACAAATGTAATCCCGTCTTTCTTGGGACAAAACGGCAACACGCCTCTAAATAAAAGCATTGGCAGAGTTCCGATTTAAATCCTGCATTCCCCTAATGCTCTATTTAAAATGAAGCATACAGCAACAGAATACACTAAGTACAATGTTTCTAAGAGAGCTCATTAGCACATCTATACCATTACAGTATTAGCACGGTATATTTCCGTTGAATTCTTTAATATATTCCTACGGTACAGCCACGAGAGATGCATACACTAATGGCTGTCATCAAAACATAAATACAGACACATCTGCATACATCTCTCCCTTTATAGTTCCTCCTGCCCCTCTGCTGCCAACTAATGAACAAGTCCTGACACACACTGCTCAGAGGGGGTTTACAAGTCCACGTCCAAGATGCACCTTTTCTGTCAATAACAACAAAGGTATTTACAAACTGGCTGATCCACTAGCTCTACGTTGTCACCCTAGCCATTCATAAAGCTTAGATGTTGCAAAACAATGGACTTTGTCCACAATAAACACGGGCCCTTTACTACAAACACTCACACAGACCTGTGGTGATCATCTAAAACCATCTTCCAGATTCGGAGCCCTTCCCTTCACCGTCTTCTCCCTCTTCCACCATCCCCAGTGACTAAGTATAGGGTGTCTGGCTCCAAGAGGTGGACTAGTAACAAAGGTCACTCCCAGAAGACAGGCCTTCTTAAAACCTAACAAAAGGCCATTCGTAAAGGGACTGATTTACTGTATCTATTTTTAACATACTCTGAGCATTGACTTGTTTATCCTTTTATACAAAATATTAACTAAAACGCACATACAGAACAATGGTTAGACCAGCTGAACTAACCTCAGGGACAAAGAACCCTTCTCCCTGCATACCTCCTCCTCCCCCACCCATCACCACCCAGTAAATAGTCAGCATAGGCTCCTAAGCATCAAATTCTAGCAATTCCATTCCCAAATGCAACCAACCACTCCTAAGGAAGTAAAGAAAATAAATGCTTAGAGGGGTGTTATTTAGCCCTCTACTTTTCTTTTTTTTTTTTTTTGAGACGGAGTTTCGCTCCTGTTACCCAGGCTGGAGTGCAATGGCGCGATCTCGGCTCACCGAAACCTCCGCCTCCTGGGTTCAGGCAATTCTCCTGCCTCAGCCTCCTGAGTAGCTGGGATTACAGGCACGTGCCACCATGCCCAGCTAATTTTTTGTATTTTTAGTAGAGACGGGGTTTCACCTTGTTGACCAGGATGGTCTCGATCTCTTGACCTCGTGATCCACCCGCCTCGGCCTCCCAAAGTGCTGGGATTACAGGCTTGAGCCACCGCGCCCGGCCCAGCCCTCTACTTTTCACCTATGTCGTGCACTTTTAAACACCTAGAAAGACTAGATATTTCCAACTGGACTCAAGTTTTCCACTATATACAGAGTAGCATTGAATAAATGGTGTATATACATAACACAGACTAGCATTGAATAAATGGTGTATATACATAACACAGACTGTAATTTGAGTGTCTTCTAAAGAGGAACATTCTGGCCTAGAACCTACTTCCCTTTCCGACCTCCACCAACCCCACGGACAGCTTAGGGGGAATTTTAACAAAGTCACTTCTGTTTTACGATTTTTAACACAAGATATACTCAGTGTATTGAATTTACTAACTCTACTTCTGTCATACACTGGCAACCTGTTTAACATCGACTAGATGTAAATTAGGACACTCATGTCCGCTTATATACACTATATACACAGCACAGTTAATGAAAATGCAGACGTAAGGGACAATGATCAATGTGCCTCATCATAAACACACTGGTGGAAAGCCCTTTCCACTCCTCCTCCTCCCTGAGCCTGCACAGACAGCATAATGTACTGCTCAGAGGATTGATCAGTTTCCAGAAGATGATGTATCAAAAGATAGCTACAGACTCTGTTTGTTATTTACTACCTCTACTTTCAACATACTTTGTGCACTTCCAAACATGTAGAAAGACTAGATGTTTCAAATTAGGACTTCAGTTTGTCTGCTATATACACAGTACTGTTCAATAAACTACACACATGTAACAACGGTTAGATGTGAACGTGTCTTCTAAATAGGAACATTCCGGTCTAGAACTCTTCCTTCCTTCCAACCCTTCACCACCACCAACCTGGTGGATACAGGCACACGTGTCACTTAGAGCTGATGTTACTTCACTTCTGAAAGTCTTTCTCAGAAGACAGCCGTTCTATGAATTTTAACGAAGTGTACAGGATGTGTGAGTTCACTAACTCTACTTCTGTCATACACTGGCAACCTCTTTAGTATCTAGACACTACATATTATAAAACTGAGACCCATTTGTCCAGTATATACATAATATATACAGCATAGACAGCAACGTTAAAGGAAATGCATGTAACACATAGGCAATGTATTAAGCTGAAATTTTCTAATAAACGATGGCAAAACACCTTTTGCAATTTCTTCCCTCCCACCTCCCAGGTGGTTCCACAATTCCACTTCCCAACAGCATTTCCCATCACTTTTTAAAAGCTATTTACAAAAAGTGTTATTCTATTACTACTTTTAAATACACCAAGCACTTCCAAATATCTAAAAGACTAGATATTCCATATAACTTGTCCACCACGTACACAGCACTGTTAACTAAGATTGCACACACATATCAATGGTTAACATCTGAGGTATCGTCTAACTGTGACCACTGTGGCCTTGAATCATTCCCTCCTCTCTTTCTTCTCTGCCTTCAATCCAGTGGACAAGTACAGGCACGTGTAATGCTCAGAGATGACTGAACAAATTCCATTGCAAAAGTCGTCTACAGAAGACAAGTTTTCCTATGAATTTCATCACAAAGGGGACAAAATACGCTGATTTTACTACTTTGTCATACGCTGCGAACCTCTTTAACATCTGGAGACTAGCCGGGCACGGTGGCTCACGCCTGTAATCCCAGCACTTTGGGAGGCCGAGGCGGGTGGATCACGAGGTCAAGAGATCGAGACCATCCTGGTCAACATGGTGAAACCCCGTCTCTACTAAAAATACAAAAAATTAGCTGGGCATGGTGGCACATGCCTGTAATCCCAGCTACTTGGGAAGCTGAGGCAGGAGAATTGCCTGAACCCAGGAGGTAGAGGTTGCGGTGAGCCGAGATCGCGCCATTGCACTCCAGCCTGGGTAACGAGTGAAACTCCGTCTCAAAAAAAAAAAATCTGGAGACTAGATGTTGAAAAATTAGGACTCATTGTCCATTATATACACTATGTACAAAGCAAAAGAAAATGCACAAAACCTACAGAAAAATAGTGTTTGAAATGTCCAGGTGTGAACACACTAGAATATTACCTTTTGCAATTTCTTCCCTCTCACCTCCTCTAAACTATTGAACATGTATAGACAGTACTATACGGCTCACAAAGGTGGCTTCACAATTCAATTTCCAAAAGTATTTCCTATGAATTTTAGCGAAAAGATATTTACAAAGTGGTATTTTACTGCCTCTACATTTAACATACATCGGGCACTTCTAAACACCTAGATAGACTAGCTGTTTCGCGTTAGGAGTTAGTTTGTCCACTATGTACACAGCAATCTTGAATAAACTGGAGACATGTAACAACAGTTACAATTTGAAAGAGCCTTCCGAGTGTGAACACTCTGGCCTAGAACCCTTCCCATTTCCATCAGCCCAGTGGGCAAGAATGCTCAAATTTTCAGAAGACAATCTTTCCTAGACCTGTAAAACAAAATGTACAAAACATTAGGTTACTAACTCGACTTCTCCATACACTGGCGACCTCTTTAACATCTAGAAAGACTGGACGTTGTCCAAGTTAGGGCTCGTTTGTTCTTCATGTACACTATTGCGCAGGTAAGTGAAACAAAGCACAGAGATAATACATCTTGCCTTGCTGTAAGCAGGGTGGCACGGAACTGTCTGCACCTCCCCCTCCTCCCTGCTCCCCTGAACCACTGCACACACAGCGAGTACTACTCAACAGCTGATTTGGCCATTCCCCCAAAAAGCATCTCCTACAAATTGTAACAAAAAGGTATTTACAAATTGCGATTTTACTACCTCTAATTTTAACATCAGGCACTTCAGAACATCCAAAAAGAATAGACATTTCAAAAAAGTTTAGCACCGTCAACTATATATACAGGAGTGAGGAATAAAATGCACACAAAACAATGGCCAGGACATGAAAACTTCTTCTAAATATAAGAACCTTCTCCTCCTCCTCCTTGGGTCATCTAACCCACTGAACAAACGTGGACTTTCGCTTCCAGAGGCCACCTAACAACTCCATTTCCAAAAGTCATCTCCAGGAGACATGTATTTTCTATGACTTCTTTTAAACAAACGAGAACTTACAAGGTGTGTGGTTTTCTAACTCTACTTTTATCATACGGCAACCTCCTTACACCTGGAAGGGCTGGATGTGACAAATGTTTTCTATTAAAAGGTTGGGGTGGCCGGGCACGGTGGCTCACGCCTGTAATCCCAGCACTTTGGGAGGCCGAGGCGGGTGGATCACGAGGTCAAGAGATCGAGACCATCCTGGTCAACGTGGTGAAACCCCGTCTCTACTAAAAATACAAAAAATTAGCTGGGCATGGTGGCACATGCCAGTAATCCCAGCTACTCAGGAGGCTGAGGCAGGAGAATTGCCTGAACCCAGGAGGCGGAGGTTGCGGTGAGCCGAGATCGCGCCATTGCACTCCAGCCTGGGTAACAAGAGCGAAACTCCATCTCAAAAAAAAAAAAAAAAGGTTGGGGTGTATAACTCTTATCAAGACAGTCGAAGGTGAAAAAAAAAGAAAAAATAACAAAAAGAAAAAGAAAAAAGGTTGGGGTGGAGCTGGGAGCAGCGTTTTCAAATGCTCCACGCAGGCCTTCCTAAACGGCCAGCAATCCTCCCGGAGGGTGGCGGGCATTTCCCACGCGCCAGACGCGGCCTGCGGTTCTACCGTTGCCCTCTCCCGACCGCAAGGTCTGGGGCAATGAGCGCTGACCGCGCGATGGCCGCTCACCGGTCCTGGCGCCTCGTTCGGAACTTCGCTCACCTCCCGGGCCGTGAAGGCCTTTGTCCGCTGTCAGGACTGGGTAGGTCTCGGCCGGTGGGGACCGAGCGGTCACGGGGGACCCGGATCTGCACGGCTCCGTGGCCTAGAGAGGCGGCCGAGCCCGCCTGCGTCCTCAGGCCGCCTTCCCAGGCCCCCCGTGACCTAACGGCTCCGCCGCGCAGCCCTCGAGCGGCCGCCACGTTTCCTGGACCGGCCGCCATGTTTCCTGGACCGGCCGCCATGTTTCCTGGACCGGCCGCCATGTTTCCTGGACCGGCCGCCATGTTTCCTGGACCGGCCGCCATGTTTCCTGGACCGGCCGCCATGTTTCCTGGCCCGCCACTTCCGCCGCGCAAAGGCGTCGCATCCGGGCAGCCCCGCTGGGGTCCGCGAGGCCCGGCACGTTGGGGCCGGCTGAGGTGCCGGCAGAGGTCCCGGCTGGGAGACGCCGTCGCCGCCATCAGCCACCGAAGCGGGGGTGGGGCAGAGCCGTTCGCCACGGCTTCAAGGCCTGGGCCTGGCCAGAGGGCGGCCACAGCGGAGGCCTGCGGTGTCTGAAGGGCAGAGGGCACGGCCCGTCCCGGGGCCCCAGTTCACCCGCCGGGCCCGGGGAGAGCTCGCACTCTGCGTCTCCCCGCGCTCTCTGCCGGACCGGAAATCAAAGGTTCTTTTAAAAATAAGTGCCGGGCGCGGTGCCTCATGCCTGTAATCCCAGCACTTTGGGAGGCCGAGGCGGGTGGATCACGAGGTCAAGAGATCGAGGCCATCCTGGTCAACATGGTGAAACCCCGTCTCTACTAAAAATACAAAAAATTAGCTGGGCGTGGTGGCGCGTGCCTGTAATCCCAGCTACTCGGGAGGCTGAGGCAGGAGAATCACTCAAACCCCGAAGGCAGAGGTTGCAGTGAGCCGAGATCGCGCCACTGCACTCCAGCCTGGTGACAGAGCAAGACTGTGTCTCAGAATAAATACATGAAAATGAAAAGGCCAGGCGTGGTGGCTCACACCTGTAATCCCAGCACTTTCGGAGACCAAGGCGGCCGGATCATCCGAGGTCAGGAATTCAAGACCAGCCTGACCAACAAGGCAAAACCCCGTCTCTACTAAAAATTAAAAAAATCAGCCGGGTGTGGTGACAGGCGCCTGTAATCCCGGCTACTAGGGAGGCTGAGGTAGGAGAATCGCTTGAACCTGGGCATCGCACTCCAACCTGGGCAACAGAGTGAGACCCCACTACAAAAAAATAATAAATATTTTCTTTAAACCCACACATCTGATGTAAGATTGAAGGAAGGCTTTTTAGATTTAATTATGGAGGTTAGATGAGAGGTAGATTCCTCAAGGGGAAGATCTCTAATTTTATTTTATTTTATTTTTTAATTTTTTTTTTTTTTTTTTTTGAGACGGAGTTTCGCTCTTGTTACCCAGGCTGGAGTGCAATGGCGCGATCTCGGCTCACCGCAACCTCCGCCTCCTGGGTTCAGGCAATTCTCCTGCCTCAGCCTCCTGAGTAGCTGGGATTACAGGCACGCACCACCATGCCCAGCTAATTTTTTGTATCTTTAGTAGAGACGGGGTTTCACCATGTTGACCGGGATGGTCTCGATCTCTTGACCTCGTGATCCACCCGCCTCGGCCTCCCAAAGTGCTGGGATTATAGGTGTGAGCCACAGTGCCCGGCCAATTTTTTTTTTTTTTTAATTTTGATAAGGAGTCTTGTTCTGTCACCCAGGCTGAAGTGCAATGCCCAGGTACAAGTGATTCTCCTGCCTCAGCCTCCCGAGTAATCATGGGATTACAGGCGCCCACTACCATGCCTGGCTAAATTTTTAAAATATTTTTAGTAGACACAGGGTTTCACTATGTTGGTCAGGCTGGTTTTGAACTCCTGACCTGATGATTCACCAGCCTGGGCCTCCCAAAATGCTGGGATTACAGACATAAGCCACCGCGGCCAGCCTTTTATTTATTTATTTTGGGACCGTCTCTGTTGCCCAGCATGGAGTGTAGTGGAATAATCATAACTCACTGAAGCCTCAACCTCCCAGGCACAACCATATCTGGCTAATTTTTAATTTTTTTTGTAGAGCCAGGGTTTCACTTTGTTGCCCAGGCTGGTATCAAACTCATGGACGTAAACAATCCTCCTGCCTCAATCTCCCAAAGCACTGGGACTACAGGCATGAGCCACTGCGCCCGGCCTTCCTAACCCGTATGAGTCTGCATTATGTAGGGTAATCATGCACACTGACCCTAAATGTCCCTGTGGCAGCCAGAGCAGTCAGCCGCTGCAGTCGTGCGCTGAGAAATCCTCCATGGCCCTGCTCTCAGCAGACACGGAAATCAAAATCACTTCCAGAGGAGCAAGTGCATTCCCCACAAGGCTGGCTTTATGTTGTCTGGGCCTGGAAGCCAAGGGAGCGCCAGAGGGAAAACTGATCACTACGTGCTGTCGGCCTGGTCTCAGGTCACCCGAGCTTCCCTCACCCTCCACCAGAGGTCCCCCCAGTGACTCAGCCCACTCCCTGTCCCCGCAGAGCCTTGGCCTGCCTCCCGGGTTTGCAGTTGTGATTTATTTTTGGTACGTCAGCCTCTGGTCATCAAATAGCAAAACCCAAAACAAGAGCAGCACGATATCTTACAAGTGTCTGCTCAGGACACGGCTTCAGCCCTCGGTGGTCCCCTCTCCCCAGGGGCCCTGAGGCCTTTGGGATTCTTGTCAAGCTCCTTCAAGAGCCTGCAAGGACTTAACGGTGAGTAGCTAGGCTGGTGATGGACAAAGGTCAGGTGACAGGCAGGGAGCGGAGAGGCCTGGGGGTGGAGAAGATAGAAAGCCCCACATCTGTTCCATCCATTTCTCCTTTCTGAAGACAGACAGACCCAGGAGAGTGGCAGCATTGACCCCTGAAACCCCCATCTGGGGGACTTTCCTACAGAAAAGAGGTCCCTGGGGCAGAGCTCGTTTTTGGACTTTCAGAATTCAGAGGAGGGAAGTTACATATCAAAAAAGACCAAGCCAGCCGGGTGTGGGAGGGCGAGGCGGGAGGGTCACTTAAAGTCAAGAGCTCAAGACCATCCTGGCCAACAGGGTGAAACCCTGCCTCTACTAAAAATACAAAAATTAGCTGGGTATGGTGGCTCATGCCTGTAGTCCCAGCTATGCAGCAGGCTGAGGAAGGAGAATGACTTGTACCTGGGAGGTGGAGGTTACAGTGAGCTGAGATCTCACCACTGCACTCCAGCCTGGGCGACAGACTGAGATTGTTTAAAAAAAAAAAAAAAAGACCTGGGCCACCTACTCCCATGTGGGAACCGTGTCCACAGGGGTCTTGGGAAAGGTGTGAGGGGTGAGTGGGGCAGTAGACAGAGGCACAAAATTGGCCCCAGTCAGAGCTGGGGGATGGGGCAAGATAACCACTTCCTCAGCCCCTCAAGAAAGGTGAGTGTAGCCACCAGTTGGCCAAGCTGGCTGTGCTGGCCTAGGCTGGCATCTCGTAGGGGGTCCAGATGTACTTTCTGCTCACAGAGGCTTGGGGAAGAGGAGAGAGCTGGCACTACCTAGCTCTGGGAGGTAATGAGGCACAGATGCCCATTGTGAGGACTCAGAAGGACTTGCCAGCAAATGGGCTTGTTTTTATGGGAGACAGACACTGCTGGGCTCCATCGGGTTGCTGATGGGGCAGGCAGAGAAGGCCTGTGTGTGAGGCAGCGCAGATGCCTGGCACTGGGAGGAGGGGACTTGTTATTCTAAACCTTCCTCTGGTAACCAGGCACCCAGTAGTGGCACCACCAGGATTCCTGGAACAGCCCGCTAAATCCTGGAGGCAGCCAGAGCTGCTGCTTGGGTCAGCAAATTGGCTCCTTCGAGAGACCAGGCCTCCTTGGACCCAGAAGCAGTGGGGGAAAGGGGGCTGGAGGCAGCTTTGGCCCTGCGAGTGGCAGGTCGGGCCTGTTTTCTACCTGCCCTTTTCCCTGTTGGTAGATGATTTTCCACATTCCTCAAATCCTGCATCTGATTTTGTTTTGAGTCTCACTCTCTCACGCAGGCTGCAGGGGCGCAATCTCAGTTCACTGCAGCCTCCACCTCCTGGGTTCAAGCGATCCTCCTGCCTCAGCTTCCCAAGTAGCTGGGACCACAGGTCCAAGAGCCATTGTGCCTGGCTAATTTTCCTATTTTTTGTTGAAATGGGGTTTCTCTTTGTAGCCCAGGCTGGTCTCAAACTCCTGACCTCAAGTGATCTGCCCACCTCAGACTCCCAAAGTGCTGGGATGACAGGTGTGAGCCACCACGCCAGGCCCAAACCCTACATCTGAAGCAGGAGTTGAGTTCCCCGGTAGGAGCTTCCATGTTCCCGAAGCAAGGTGGGGTAGCTCAGTGCCTCTGTGTACAAGCCGGAGTGTCCTGGCCCTGTACTGGCTCCACAACGCAGCAGGTCCACTCAGGGCTCACTGGCCATTGTTAGGTAGGACATGGGGCATTCTGCTGGCAGGACCCTGAGCCAAAGGGTACCTGCCCAACCGTTGACTCACATTCAAACAATAGCACCAGCTGGACACCTGCACTGGACACGGGGAGCAGAGATGGCTAGGACAGCCTAGAGATAACCATCTAGATGACACGCACTGACACGTGACACCAGAAGCAGGGACCAGGACGGACCCACCCAGCTCTCCATCCCTTAGAGCACCCGCCATGGTGGCTGGCAAAGAGTGGGTGTTAGTGTCTGCAGAATGAAGATGGAATGAATGAGGAATTATGAAAGGCCCAGTTATGGACAGAATACATGAGAAAGGGCCGGGTGCAGTGGCTCATGCCTGCATTCCCAGCACTTTGGGAGGACAAGGTGGGTGGATCATTTGAGGTCAGGAGTTTGAGACCAGCCTGGCCAACATGGTGAAACCCCATCTCTACTAAAAATACAAAAATTAGCTGGGCATGGTTGTGCGTGCCTGTAGTCCCAGCTACTCAGGAGGCCGAGGCAGGAGAATTGCTTGAATCTGGGAGGCGGAGGCTGCAGTAAGCCGAGATCACTCCAGCCTGGAAATTGTGGCCAGGTGTAGTGGTGGCTCATGCCTGTATTCCCAGCTCTTTAGGAGGCTGAGGCGGGAAGATTACTTGAGGCCAGGAGTTTGAGACCAGGCTGGGCAACATAGGGAGACCCTGTCTCTACAAAAATCTTAAATATTAGGGCCGGGCATGGTGACTCACATCTGTAATCCCAACACTTTGGGAAACCGAGGTGGGCAGATCACCTGCGGTCAGGAGTTCAAGACCAGCCTGGTCAACAAGGTGAAACCCCGTCTCTACTAAAAATATAAAAAATTAGCCAGGTGTGGTGGCAGGTGCCTGTAATTCCGGCTACTGGGGAGGCTGAAGCAGGAGAATCACTTGAACCTGAGAGGTGGAGGTTGCAGTGAGCTGAGAGCCGAGATCATACCACTGCACTCCAGCCTGGGGGATAGAGCAAGAGTCTGTCTCTAGGAAAAAAAAAAAAACCACCTTACATATTAGCTGAGTGTATGTGCACAACTTCAGTCCCAGTTACTCAGGAGGCTAGGGTGAGGGGGTCACTTGAGCCCAGGAGGTTGGGGCTGCAGTGAGCTATGATTGTACCACTGCACTCCAGCCTGGGTAACAGAGTGAGACCCCATCCCTACAAAGAAGTTTGTTTGTTTGAGTTGGAGTCTCATTGCGTCACCCAGGCTGGAGTGCAGTGGCACGATCTCGGCTCACTGCAACCTCTGCCTCCCAGGTTCAAGCGATTCTCCTGCCTCAGCCTCCTGAGTAACTGGGACTACAACCGTGTGCCACCATGCCCAGCTAATCTTTGCATTTCTAGCAGAGACGGGGTTTCATCATGTTGGCCAGGCTGGTCTTGAACTCCTGGCCTCAAGTGATCTGTCTGCCTCAGCCTCCAAAAGTGCTGGGATTACAGGCGTGAGTCATAGCACCTGACCTCAATTCACAATATTTGGAACATTCACTATATGCCAGTCTGGTGCCAGGAGATGTAAGGATGAGTGAGAAACAGTTCCAGGCCCCAAGGAGAACTCCCCCTGGGTAAGGAGGGCTGACAGCTTCTTTCTGCTCCCCTCTCAGCGTCGCCCAGAGCCCACCCGCTGAGCATCTGAGCATGACCCGGGACGAGGCACTGCCAGACTCTCATTCTGCACAGGACTTCTATGAGAATTATGAGCCCAAAGAGATACTGGGCAGGTAAGGCCCACTTTCCCTATGAAGCGCCGTCCTAAACTCCAGCAGGCCCTGTGGGCCATAGCCACCTCTGCTCCACCATGAGGACTGACCCCACTTGCATCCCCAAAGTGCTGTCCACTTGGAGAAACCCTTGGTTTGGGGTCCTGCCCTCCTGAAGCCAGGACAGATAAGAGAAACCTCTCCCAGCAAAAAGTTCCCAGGGGCAGGTACAGTGGCTCACACCTGTAATCCCAGCATTTTGGGAGGCTGAGGTGGGAGGATTGCTTGAGGCCAGGAGGACAAGGTCTTGCCCTGTCGTCCAGGTTTGAGCACAGTGGTATGATCTTGGCTGACCACACAGTCTCTGCCTCCTAGGCTCAAGTGATCTCCCACCTCTGCCTCTCTAGTAGCTGGGACCACAGGTGTGTGCCACCACATCTGGCTAACCATCTCTATTTAAAAAAAAAAGGCCGGGTGCGGTGGCTCAAGCCTGTAATCCCAGCACTTTGGGAGGCCGAGGCGGGTGGATCAAGAGGTCAAGAGATCGAGACCATCCTGGTCAACATGGTGAAACCCCGTCTCTACTAAAGATACAAAAAATTAGCTGGGCATGGTGGCGCGTGCCTGTAATCCCAGCTACTCAGGAGGCTGAGGCAGGAGAATTGCCTGAACCCAGGAGGAGGAGGTTGCGGTGAGCCGAGATAGCGCCATTGCACTCCAGCCTGGGTAACAAGAGCGAAACTCCGTCTCAAAAAAAAAAAAAAAAAAAGCAGCCAGGCACAGTGGCTCACGCCTATAATCCCAGCACTTTGGGAGGCCAAGGCAGGAGGATTGCTTGCATCCAGGAATTCAGGATCAGCCTGGGCAACATAGTGAGATCTTGTCTGTACAAAGAATCAAAAATTAGCCAGATACGGTGATGTGAACCTGCAGCGCAGCTACTCAAGAGGCACAGGTGGGAGGATTGCTCGAGCCCTGAGGAGCTGAGGCTGCGGTGAGCTGTGATCATGTCGTTGCACTCAGCCTGTGCAACAGAGTGAGACCCCTGGAGACCCTGTCACACACGCACACAAAGTTCTTAGGTGTTGTTGACAAGCACATCTAAACCCAGCTCTGACCAGAGTCAGGAATCAGGAAGAGAGGAAAGATGACAGTTCTAAGAGTGTAGCCTTCCTTCTTTCTATATGCTGAGCAAGAGCACTGAACTAGGGCCGGGCACGGAGGCTCACACCTGTAATCCCAGCACTTTGGGAGGCCGAGGTGGGCAGATCACCTGAGGTCAGGAGTTTGAGACCAGCCTGGACAACATGGTGAAACACCATCTCTACTAAAAATACAAAATTTAGCTGTGTATGATGGCAGGCACCTGGAGTCCCAGCTACTGGGGAGGCTGAGGCAGGAGAATCACTTGAACCCAGGAGGTAGAGCTGCCGTGAGCCAGGCGCAGAGCAAGACTCTAAAAAAAAAAGAGCAGCTGGGCACGGTGGTTGATGCCTGTAATCCCAGCACTTTGGGAGGCCGAGGCGGGTGGATCACAAGGTCAGGAGATCAAGACCATCCCAGTCAACATGGTGAAACCCGGTCTCTACTAAAAATACAAAAAATTAGCTGGGCATGGTGATGCGTGCTTGTAGTCCCAGCTACTCAGGAGGCTGAGGCAGGAGAATTGCCTGAACCCAGGAGGCGGAGGTTGCGGTGAGCCGAGATCGCGCCATTGCACTCCAGCCTGGGTAACAAGAGCGAAACTCTGTCTCAAAAAAAAAAAAAAAAAAATCTATCAGCCGGGCGTAGTTGAGGTCTCCTGTAATCCCAGCTACTCGGGGGGAAACGGAGGTTACAGTGAGCCAAGATCACGCCATTGCACTCCAGCCTGGGCGACAGAGACACCATCTCATAAAAAAAAGGGGGGGGGGGCCAGGTGTGGTGGCTCATGGCTGTAATACCAGCTACTTGGAAGGCTGAGGTAGAGAATTTCTTGAACCCAGGGAAGTGGAGGTTGCAGTGAGCCGAGACTGCACCAGTTCACTCCAGCCTGGGCGACAAAGCAAGAATCTATCTCAAAAAAAAAAGCACTGAACGACTGAAATGGCCTGAGAGTAGGCTTGTTACTCATCAGCTCGGGGCAAATCACCGCCGCTGCCTGTATTTACTCACGCACCATCCCCAAAAGCTCAGAGGAAGTTGGGGGAAGTGTAAATCCGCTGACAAGGGCAGGACATCTCCCCTGGGGTGAGGGGTCCCCTGAGGCCATCTGTCCTCTGCACTCCCAGGGGCATTAGCAGTGTGGTCCGGCGCTGCATCCACAAGCCCACGAGCCAGGAGTACGCTGTGAAGGTCATCGACGTCACCGGCGGAGGCAGCTTCAGCCCCGAGGAGGCGCGGGAGCTGCGAGAAGCCACGCTGAAGGAGGTGGACATCCTGCGGAAGGTCTCAGGGCACCCCAACATCAGTGAGTGATGGCCCCAAGCCACACGGCGGGTGTGCCCCCCCTGTGATTCTGCCCTGACAGCCCAAGCCAGGGAGTGTGGCCCCACCGCACAGCCAGCTAGAACCGCCCAGGCTCAAGGCTCCCACTTCCACCCTCACTGCTCCAACAGAAGGGGTCCCAGGCAGGGATGGATGCAGGTGGGGGAAAGGGATTTTAATGTCCCTGGGCTGAATCAGCCAGGCATGGTGGTGCACGCCTGTAATCCCAGCCACTCGGGAGGCTCAGGCAGGAGCATCACTTGATCCTGGGAGTTTGAGGCTGCAGTGAGCTCTGACTGCGCCATGACACTCCAGCCTGGGTGAGGCCCTGTCTCTAAACATAACAACAATGATAATGAAGTCCCTGAGCCTGCCCACACCCCTGGGTGGCATCCTTTGAGCACCCTCCTGATTCCCCTGTCAGCTTCTGAGGTCAGCCCACAGCAGCCCTGGCCCTCCCCCCGTGCCCGGGCTGCCCTGCTACCTGAGACCAGCTGGCCATTTCCATTTCAGTACAGCTGAAGGACACTTATGAGACCAACACCTTCTTCTTCTTGGTGTTTGACCTGTAAGTACCCAGCCCCAGTGCCAACCACACCTGGGAGAACCTCCGACTGCTGTCCCCTCCCCTACTCAGGGCTGCCTGGAGGCCACAGCCAGTCCCTAAGCTGAGGATGCCAAATACATCACAGTGTTTAGACAGATCAGCCCCTGGGTGGGGCGGCCGGGTTTGAAAACTTGGGCTCATCACTTGTGGACTGGATCATTTCTTTACATCTTGGTTTTCTCATAATAATTATGGGAGTGATAATAGCACAGTGACTGGCATACTGTGAATGCTAATAATTATTAGCTACAGTCCGGGCACAGTGGCTTATGCCTGTAATCCCATCCTCCCACTGTGGGAGGCCAAGGCAGGCAGAACACCAAAGGTCAGGAGTTCGAGACCTGCCTGGCCAACATGGTGAAACGCTGTCTCTACTAAAAATACAAAAATTAGCCGGGCATGGTGGCACACGCCTGTAATCCCAGCTACTCGAGGGGCTGAAGCAGGAGACTCACCTGAATGCAGGAGGCAGAGGTTGCGGTGAGCCTATATCACACTGCTGCACTTCAGCCTGGGCAACAGAGTAAGACTCCGTCACACACACACAAAGTAATAGTTATTATTATTAGCTACAGTGACAATGATGATGGTGGGTCACTGGTATTTATTACTCTAAGCATGGGGGATTCGGCAATGAACAACACAGACAGGGTCCCTGAGGTATAGTTATGCACATGTACAGTAGTTCTGCAGTTTTACTTCCTGAAGATTTAGTCACCTGTGGTCAACTGTGGTCCGGAATAGATGCATACAGCACACTACAATATATGACAGAAAGACCACATTCACATCACTTTTATTATAGATTTCAGTAACATGTGCGTGTGTGTGTGTGTGTGTGTGTGTATATTTTCTTTTTTCTTTTAGAGATGGGGTCTTGCTATGTTGCCCAGGCTGGCTTCAAACTCTTGGTCTTGCCGGGCGCGGTGGCTCACGCCTGTAATCCCAGCACTTTGGGAGGTCAAGGCGGGCAGATCATTTGAGGTCAGGAGTTTGGTAAAATCCTGTTTCTACCAAAAAAATATATTTTTAATTTGCTAGGTGTGATGGCATGTGCCTGTAATCTCAGCTACTTGGGAGGCTGAGGCAGGGAAATCGCTCCCATGAGCCGAGATCATGCCACTGCACTCCAGCCTGGGCAACAAAGCAAGACTCCATCTCAAAAAATAAAAAATAAAGGCTGGGCACAGTGGCTCACGCCTGTAATCCCATCACTTTGGGAGGCCAAGGAGGGTGGATCACTTGAAGTTGAGAGTTCAAGACCAGCCTGACCCATATGGAAAAACTCCATCTCTACTAAAAATACAAAATTAGCTGGGCATGGTGGCGCGTGCCAGTAATCCCAGCTACTCTGGAGGCTGAGGCAGGAGAATCGCTTGAACCCAGGAGGCAGAGGTTGCGGTGAGCCAAGATCGAGCCACTGCACTCCAGCCTGGGCAACGAGAGCAAAACTCCATCTCAAGAAAACAAACAAAAAAAAAGCGATCCTCCCACCTCAGCCTCCCAAAGTGCTGGGATTACAGGCATGAGCCACCGTGCCTGGCACAGTATATTGATATAGTTGTTCTATTTTATTATTGGTTGTTAATCTCTTACTATGCCTAATTTATAAACTTTACCTTAGGTATGTACATACAGGAAATACGGTAATGTATAGGCTTCAGTGCTACCCATTGGCGGTTTGGGAACATATCCCCTGCAGATAAAGAGGGACAACTGTAGACATATATAAACTAGAACAAGGGGTTAGCGAGAGACAGGGGCTTCTGAGACTGAGTGGTCAGGAAAGGGTGTCCAGGAAGTGACTCAAGCAGAGGGTGGCATGATGGAAGGTCCGTCAGCGGCAAAGACCAGATCCTGCAGGCATTGAGTGCGAGGCTGACATGGTCTGATGAACTTTGTTTTTGAGTTTTGCTCAGTCACCCAGGCTGGAGGGCAGTGGAGCGATCTTGGCTCACTGCCACCTCCATCTCATGGGTTAAAGCAATTGTCCTGCCTCAGCCTCCCAAGTAGCTGGGATTACAGGCGCCCGCCACCAGGCCCAGCAAATTTTTTGTGTGTAATTTTTTCATAGAGATGGGATTTCACCACATTGGGCAGGCTGGTCTGGAACTACTGACCTCAAGTAATCCACCCACCTTGGCCTCCCAAAGTGTTAGGATTACAGGCGTGAGCCACTGTGCCTGGCCTGACTTACTTTTGAAAAGATCTCACTGGCTATCCAGGGATGGCTGTAATGAGGCGGGACTGGAAAAAGGGAGGCCAGCAGTATCAGGGAGAGAGGCAGGTGGCAGAGGCTGCACCTGGGGTTTGGCCCAAAGATCAGTATCGTCATCACCATCATCACCACCATCATCATGCCCCTACCTCTGCATCAACAGGATGAGTAAGAGAAGCCCCTATTGCTAAGCATCAAATTCGAACAACACCAAGTGCTCTGTGAAATGTGGATTCAAGGCTTATTATTGGTCAAGCACAGTGGCTCACACCTATAATCTCAGCACTTCGGGAGGCTGAAGTGGGAGGACTGCTTGAGGCCAGGAGTTTGAGACCAGCCTGAGCAACAAAGTGAGACCCCATTTCTACAAAAAAATTTATTTTTTTTTTTTTTAGTAGAGACGGGGTTTCACCATGTTGGCTAGGATGATCTCGATCTCCTGACCTTGTGATCCACCCACTTCAGCCTCCCAAAGTGCTGGGATGACAGGCCTGAGTCACTGCACCTGGCCTACAAAAAATTTTTAAATTAGGGCCAGGCGTGGGGTTCATGTCTGTAGTCCCAGTACTTTGGGGGGCTGCAGTGGGCCAGGAATAGGAGACCAGCCTGGGCAACATGGCATAACCCTATCTCTACAAAAAATACAAAAATTAGGCCAGTATGGTGGCAGATACCTGTAATCCTAGCTACTCAGGAGGCTGAGGCACAAGAATGGCTTGAACTTGGGAAGCAGAGGATGCAGTTGGCTGAGACCGTGCCACTGCACTCCAGCCTGGGCAAGAGGGAGACTTTGTCCAACCCCTCTAGACTCACCGGGTGCAGCTGTCTCAACTCTGCTCTGTGGCACTGTCCTGTACAGCCCTTGGGGGCAGCTCAAATGTCTCTAACCTTTGAAGAAGCTGCTGGGGGAAGCTATTTTTAAAGGTGCCCTGAGGAGCCCTCCAGCGTATAACAAGATTGTCTAGCAGAGACTTCTTTCTGCATCATCCCAGGAGGGAAGAAGATTGAACTGCAGTTTTTAATCCCGTAATTGGCAAACTCTGTTACTGCAACTCTTGCACAGCCGATTCTTCTCATTTGTTTCCTGGGAAAAATCGGGATACTCAGCTAGGCGCAGTGGCTGTCGCCTGTAATCCCAGCACTTTGGGAGGCCACCTGAGGTCAGGAGACTAGCCTGGAAACATGGAGAAACCCCGTCTCTACTAAAAATACAAAAATTAGCCCGCTGTGGTGGGGGGCGCCTGTAACCCCAGCTACTCAGAAGGCTGAGGCAGGACAATTGCTTGAATCTGGGAGGCGGAGGTTGCAGCGAGCCCAGATCATGCCATTGCACTCCAGCCTGGGCCACAAGAGCAAAAACTCCGTCTCGGGGGGGGAAAAAAAACAAATCTGGATACTCCTGTCCTTCTCATCTGGATCTGAGGTCCTGGGCCAGTGGTTCAGGGTCCCCTTTCAGCCTCCAGCCATGATTTAGGCCCCAATACGTCCCAGTCCACGGTGTCACTTCCACAGATGGGAGGGCCCTGACACTGATACAATGGCGATGGAACAGAAATGGCGCTTGAGCTTGGACTCCCCGATTGTCCTCCGACTTCAGGGCCAGGGCAGAATACTGTTCACAGGGCCGCCAGCTTGGGGCCCGTTGCTTCCCTGGTTGCTTCCAGCCATCCTGGCCTGAAACCAGGGCAATGGGAACCTGGGAGAGGACTTACCTAGGAAATGCCTAGTCCATGAAAAGGTGGGATTTTTATTCCAGGGGAAAATTAAGTTAGGGGAAGAAGCCCAGGTCATCTCTACTCCTCGGAGGCGTGATGAGAGCCTGAGGCCCGGATGTGGGCCACCTCTCCTGCCTCCTTCGCTTTTCTCCCAGTTCTTCCCAAACCACTTCTCTCCTCACTTCCCTGGCTCCTCTCCCCAGACTGCGGTTCTCCATGGGGACTGGCCCGCTTCGCTTCCGGAGGTATCAGGTGGAAGGCAGCTCTCTGGGAGCAGGGGAAGGAGGCTGGTGGTCCTGGGACCGATCCAGTTACCAACCCTGTTTCCACAGAATGAAGAGAGGGGAGCTCTTTGACTACCTCACTGAGAAGGTCACCTTGAGTGAGAAGGAAACCAGGTGAGGGTCCCTTTGCCCTTCTCTCCGCTCCCTCCCACTTGGCCTAGGGCCAGAGGCCCTGGGGTGTCAGGGGAGGCAGGGCATACGTGTCTGGGCTGCGCGTATGTGCCACTCCCTTGCAGTGTGGCTGAAATGTGAGCTGTGTCTCCCTGCCTGTCGCCTTACCCTGCACGGGGAGGAGTGACAAGTGTGTGCTCCACCCTAGAAAGATAATGCGAGCTCTGCTGGAGGTGATCTGCACCTTGCACAAACTCAACATTGTGCACCGGGACCTGAAGCCTGAGAACATCCTCTTGGATGATGACATGAACATCAAGCTCACAGACTTTGGCTTTTCTTGCCAGCTGGAGCCCGGAGAGAGGCTCCGAGGTCCGGTAACATGACCTTGGCCCACGTCTGAGCCCCAGGCTCTGGTCACCTCTCCATGGAGTAGAGATGACATGGGCTTCTCCCGTAACTTAATTGTTCCCCAGAATAAAAATCCCACCATTTCATGGGCTAGGCATTTCTTCAGGTAAGTCCTCTCGCAGGCTCCCATTGCTCTAGTTCCAGACCAGGATGGCTGGAAGCAACCAGGGAAGCAGTGGGCCCTGTGAACACTACCCCACCCTGCCCTGGGCCCTGAAGCTGTTGAACACTGGGGGAGTCCCAGCCCAAGTGTCATTTCTGTTCCATCTCCGTTGTCACTTTGGACTTGACGTGGGGCGATCTTGGCTTACTGCAACCTCTGCCTCCTGGGTTCAAGCTTCCTGAGTAGCTGCAACTACAGACATGTGCCACCATGCCCTGCTAATTTTTATGTTTTTCGCAGAGACGGGGGTATCGCCATGTTGGCCAGGCTGGTCTCAAACTCCTGGCCTCAGGTCACCCACCTGCCTCGGCCTTCAGTGCTAGGATTACAGACATGAGTCACTGCACCCAGCCTGGACTTCCTATTCTGAGCACCCTGCTGACCTGGCATGTTGGTGACTGTTCCTGCAGAGGTCTGTGGGACCCCCAGTTACCTGGCCCCTGAGATCATCGAGTGCTCCATGAATGAAGACCATCCAGGCTACGGGAAGGAGGTGGACATGTGAGTGCGCTGGGGGAGAGGAGCACCCGGCTGGGCTGGGCCGGTGCCCCTGGCGCTGGGTAAGTGGCCCTGAGCCCTCACACGTCCAGGTGGAGCACTGGGGTGATCATGTACACACTGCTGGCCGGCTCCCCGCCCTTCTGGCACCGGAAGCAGATGCTGATGCTGAGGATGATCATGAGTGGCAACTATCAGTTTGGCTCACCCGAATGGGATGATTACTCAGACACCGTGAAGGACCTGGTGAGAGGCCACAGTGCCTGGCACCCCTGTCCGAGGAGGCCCTGCAGCTCCTGACGTGCTGAGGGGGCCTGCCTTGATGTTCTCAGTTCCCCTCTCATCCCCTCCCAGGTCTCCCGCTTCCTGGTGGTGCAACCCCAGAGCCGCTGCACAGCAGAAGAGGCCCTGGCACACCCCTTCTTCCAGCAGTACGTGGTGGAGGAAGTGCGGCACTTCAGCCCCCGGGGAAAGTTCAAGGTACGAAGCATCCCAACCCAGCCCCTGTGGCAGCTGCTGTCAGCACCCCAAGCCCAAACCTCTAAGCTCTCTCCTCTCCCAGGTGTCCCTACACCCCAAGGGTCTCCAGAGCACCTGCCCCTCCCCTCCTAGCAACCCTTTGACGGCTCCAGCTGCACTGCCAGCTCCAGAGATGATAGGTGTCAGCCCACTCCATCCCTGCAGATGCCAGTGAGGAGGAAGTGGGGGACACTAGGAGGGTCCCCAAGAAGCCACTCAAGGCTTCGTGGCAAACGAGCCCAGGGCGTCCCTGTGCTGGACGGCCAGGGGCTGGCTGGCGGGGGCTAGAGCCCAGCTTCTCCGCCTGGCTGGCAGGTGATCGCTCTGACCGTGCTGGCTTCAGTACGAATCTACTACCAGTACCGCCGAGTGAAGCCCGTGACCCGGGAGATCGTCATCCGAGACCCCTACGCCCTCCGGCCTCTGCGCCGGCTCATCGACGCCTGCGCCTTCCGAATCTACGGCCACTGGGTGAAGAAGGGGCAGCAGCAGAACCGAGCTGCCCTCTTCGAGAACACACCTAAGGCAGTGCTCCTCTCCCTGGCTGAGGAGGACTACTGAGGGACTGGCCAGTCAGGGAGGGCTGGGGGCAGGTGGGAAGGGGAAGCCAGGGAAATAAAAATCAAAGGGGTGAGACGTACACAGGCCTCTGCAGAAGGAGCACTTGGCCCTCACCAGAAAGCCCTGGAGTTGAGGCCATGATCCCCTCTCACAGGCTGTGCACAAGGGAGGCAGGTGTTCCCACCACACAGCAATACCTGCAGGCTGGCCAGGCCCTGGGTGGGCAGAGATGACCTGTGGCCTGAGAACCAGGAGCCCCCTGCTCCTCCCCTTCCTAGATGAGCCACCATCTCAGTTTTTCTTTAGGGGAGGCCCGGAGTTACTGACACTCGGGCCCTCTTTCCTTAGGTTTAGGGTGAGGACCAGAGACACAGAAATGAGGTTGTATTGACCCCATGACCTCTACTGACAGTGCGGGAGCAGGCTACTCTCCAGGAACACTTTTGGAGGCATATGGAGAAGGGGAACCAGGTGCGGTGGCTCACACCTGTAATCCTAGCACTTTGGGAGGTCAAGGTGGGAGGATTGCTTGAGGCCAGGAGTTCAAGACCAGCCTGGGCAACATGGTGAGATCCATTACTATAAAAATTCAAAAAATTAGCCAGGCGTGGTGGTGCACACTTGTAGTCCCAGCTACTTGGGAAGCTGAGGTGGGAGAATTGCTTGAGCCCAGGAGTTCAAGGCTGCAGTGAGCCGTGGTCACCACCGTCCTCTGGTGTGGGCAACGAAGCAAGACCCTGTCTCAAAAAATAAAAATGAAAAACAACAAAATGGGAAGCCTCTCCTATTTGTATTCCTGGAGTATTATTTGCTTTGTGGTTCCCACAATGCACCGCTTCACCTGCTACATCATTTGATCCTCCCAGGCCCTTCTGGGACTGAACTGGGCTTTAAATAGCCACATGCCTGCCTGTTACACCCTGGAAACTAGCTTCCTTCAGACGGACACGGAACGACAGATGAGGCCACGAAAAAAGCATTCTCCTTCCACAGCAACTGGCCAGGAAAACAAACAGAACCACGGAAATCCTGTCAGCTTCCGGAATCATCTAGGGAGCACGTGGGAGAGAACGGATTTTAAAATGTGTAACAAATGGCCTTCAGAGCCTTCTGTTCAACTGTTTGCCTGTTTTCGCCCGTGTCGATAACACTTGGCTTCAGAGAAACACCGAGCTCCCAGCCACCATCAACACATTAGGCCCCTCCTCCAAGACACAGCAGGCTGAGTCCGCTCCTGCCACAGAGGGATGGGAGACAGGACAGGGGAAGTTTCTTCCCGAGGCTGAAGCTCCTGAGCGTGGACCTGGGCTGTGTTTGCAACATGGCCAGAGTGACAGTGACCCTAAAAGGCTTTCTCCTTGTCACCGCCCGGCTGCTCACAGCTCCCCCGGCGGCCGGCCTGTGTCTGCTGCACAGCGGAAGCCCAGGTTGTCTGAGGCTGAATCTGGAGTATTGCCCATCCTGCCAGCAGAGAAGGGGAGAGAGGAGGGACATGTCCTGAGAAAGAGGACTGGGGGCTTACCCATCTTGCCTGCCTCACCCACAGGGCCGGCTGTGGTCGGGGGGCCTGAGGGCTGGGGAGGGCATGGTCTGGAAATAAACCTAATTTGAGGGCAGGTCCTGAGCCCGGAACAGTCCTGGGAGAAAGGGGACAAGAAGGGGCCTTGCAGGGGTGACGGAAGGGACAGTGTCCCAGAGAGACCGCACTGGAGGGCAGAAAAGACAGTGACTAACGTCTGCTGTTAGCAGCTGAGAACAATTCGGTAGAGAAAACCCGTCCTTAAGCAATGAGAATATCGTGGCCGGGTGCCGTGGCTCATGCCTGCAATCCCAGCACTCTGGGAGGCCAAGGCGGGCTGACTGCTTGAGTCCAGGAGTTAGAGACAAACCGAGGCAGCCTGGCAAACCTATCTCTACAAAAATGAGCTGGGCATAGGGGTGCTGCCTGTAGTCCCAGATACTTGAGGACCTGCGGTGGGAGAAACGCCAGAGCCCGGCAATTTGAGGCTGCAGTGAGCCAAGACTGAACCACCGCACTCCAGCACGGGCAACAGTGAGCCTTCGTCTCGAAAACAAAAAATGATTTTTGTGTGCCCACCAGTTTGAAGAGTCAACTCCAGGACCACCAGCAACGACCTACTGATGTGGTCATTCCACTCCCCTCCCTTTGCCCACCTGGCTGTGAGGACAAGAGGAGAAACCCCGTAATTAAGACGCCACACACAGTGTCCCTGGGTACTGAGGGCTGGCAGAAAAGTCACAAGGTGTCCTGGGCCCCTTTGCTTTTCATGGCAAGTGCTGCTGACTTTCTTTTCTGTACCCACAACAGGGCGCGGGCTCGGGGAGGTGCTGGGACCGGCTCATTACACAGACGGCTGTGGTGTGAAGGTGGGGGCATTCCGGACCGGGATCCAGACCGGCTCATTACACAGACGGCCGTGGTGTGAAGGTGGGGGCATTCCGGACCGGGATCCAGACCGGCTCATTACACAGACGGCCGTGGTGTGAAGGTGGGGGCATTCCGGACCGGGATCCAGACCGGCTCATTACACAGACGGCCGTGGTGTGAAGGTGGGGGCATTCCGGACCGGGATCCAGACCGGCTCATTACACAGACGGCCGTGGTGTGAAGGTGGGGGCATTCCGGACTGGGATCCAGACTAAGCTGCCTGTTCCCTGGGACCAAGCCCCTTACCTGGTGGTGACCCGGGCCCGGTGATTGGCAGAGCCGTCAGCTGTGTCGTTCCAGGATGCCCCCCGAAGGACGCGCATGTCCTGCTCAGCAGCCTGGTATGGAGATGCTGTCCACTCCCACACATTGCCCAGGAGGTCATAGAGCCCTGCAGCCCCACCAGTGGGTCAGGCCAGGCTGGGACCCGTGGACCAGCCCATCTACCCTCTTAGGTCCTGGGGGCTAACTGGGGGAAGGGGAGGTGCTTCCCTCTGCCTCCTCTCTCGGACAGATGGTCTCAGCAGCTAGTCTGAGAGCACAGCCGCGAGCCCAGGGGAGCTCTTACCGTAGCTGTTCTGGGCAGGGAAAGCATTCACTGGGGAGACTCCATGGAAGCCGTCCTCAGCCTTGTCCCCTTTGGGGAATTTTCCCTGATGGGAGAAGGGAAGGGTAAAGGATTTACCTCCTGCCTATCTAGAGGAAGACCACAGGGCGGTGACCTAAGGTTTCCCTACGGAGCTCCCAGTCCTGTCACCTCACACCTCCATGGTCAGCTCCCTGCTGGATTAGGAAGAGTGTTTACGCTGTGCCCACAGGGCTCCAGGTCAAGCCCAGTCCACACCTGTCCTCTCCACTCTCAGCAACTTTCTGCCCTCTGCCGAGAACCCCGCGTGCCACGGAGCCTCCAGAAGACAGGATTCTCCCTGCCTCCTCCACCCCCCACCCCCTCGACCCTGCCTGGGCACTGCAGCCTACTCCTGCCAGCCTTCCCAAGACAGTGCTTCTTCACTTGCTTATTTTATTTGTACTTACTTACTTACTTACTTACTTATTTATTTATTTATTTATTTATTTATTTGAGGTAAGGTCTCATTCTGTCGCTCAGGCTGGAGTGCAGTGGAAGTGTGATCGTAGCTCACTGCAACTTCTGCCTTCTGGGTTCAAGCGATTCTCCTGCCCAAGTCCCAGGCAGCTGGGATTACAGGTGCATGCTACCACATCCAACTAGTTTTTTTATTATTTATTTATTTACTTACTTATATTTTTGAGATAGAGTTTTGCTCTTGTTGCCCAGGCTGGAGTGCAGTGGAGTGATCCTGGCTCACTACAACCTCTATCTCCTGGGTTCAAATGATTCTCCTGCCTCTGCCTCCCAAGTAACTGGGATTGCAGGCATGTGCTACCACGCCCAGCTGATTTTGTATTTTTAGTAGAGATGGGGTTTCTCCATGTTGGTCAGGCTGGTCTTAAACTTCTGACCTCAGGTAATCCACCTGCCTTGGCCTTCTAAAGTGCTGGGATTATAGGTCTGAGCCACCATGCCTGGCCACCATAAGTACTTTCTATTAAAGATTTGTAGGGCCGGATACAGTGGCTCATGCCTGTAATCCCAGCAGTTTAGGAGGCTGAGGCAGGCGGATCACCTCAGGAGTTTAAGACCAGCCTGGTCAACATGGTGAACCCCCATCTCTACTAAAAATAGAAAAAAAAATAGCTGGCTGTGGTAGGAAGCACCTGTAATCCCAACTACTCAGGAGACTGAGGCAGGAGAATCGCTTAAAGCATGGAGGGAGGTTGCAGTGAGCAGAGGTCACACCACTGCACTCCAGCCTGGGTGACAGAGAGACTCTGTCTCCAAAAGAAAGAAAGAAAAAGAAATTAAGTACTTATGCCCCGTTGTCTTTTGTTTTACCAGCTATGAGCCATCAGCTCCATCAGAACCCAAGCCCTCTGGATGCCGGGGCCTAACCACGCAGTGCCTGGCCTGCAGGTCTCAGCAGTGCTTGGTGAAGGAGGAACGTAGGTCTCACCTGCCACAGGTTGGTGCGGTTTGGCTGGAACCGGTTCCCCCATGGGTAAAGCTGACCTGCCAGGAGAGCAGGGAGGCAGCAGAGGAGGGGAAGTGAAGAACGGGAAGAAAAAAAGACAGATGAGAGAACCAAAAGGAAGTGAGAGGGTTTGAGAAAGAAGAACGGAGTGACCTGCTTTCAATTCCCCACGCCCGTCCTCTCCACCCACTGTTCTGCACCGCGGGGCCCTGGCCTCCTCCTGTGCTCCTAAGCACGGGTCTGGGACCCGAGCCGGCTTACGAGTGTGAGCCACAGCACCTGGCCCAGTTATTCATCTTTTTTTTGAGATGGAGTCTTGCTCTGTCGCCAGGTTGGAGTGCAGTGGCGTGATCTCGATTCACTGCAACCTCCACCTTCTGGGTTCAAGCGATTCTTCCGCCTCAGCCTCCTGAGCAGCTGGGATTACAGGCGCGTGCCACCACGCCCAGCTAATTTTTGTATTTTTAGTAGAGATGGGGTTTCACCATGTTGGCCAGGATGATCTCGATCTCTTGACCTCGTGATCCGCCCACCTCGGCCTCCCAAAGTACTGGGATTACAGGCATGAGTCACCTCGCCCAGCCCCTTCCCACCCTTTAAAGACCCCCATGCAAGGCGGAACAGGGAGAAGAATAAAGAAAAATCGCCTCATCATCTGGATACCCTTCAAGCCCCCTCGGGCAGCAAACTCCCACTCTTCCTCAGTGGGCAGCCGTTTTACCCGCCAAGCACAGTAGGCACGGGCGTCATTCCAGCTCACGTGTAACACTGGGTGCTCGAGTCTCTCTCGGATGCCAGAGCCAGG
Organism: Saguinus oedipus; assembly: GCA_031835075.1. Classification (NCBI taxonomy): domain Eukaryota; kingdom Metazoa; phylum Chordata; class Mammalia; order Primates; family Cebidae; genus Saguinus; species Saguinus oedipus. The sequence goes on from CM063170.1 coordinate 66,897,931, forward strand.
ACCTGCAGGCTGACAGCCAGGATGAAGTGAGACAGGCTTCTGGGAGTGCATTAAGTACCTGGCCGGTCAGGTTTAGGGTGCTTGCATTCAGCTTTTACCAGTAGACGGAGTAGGGGAGCTGAAGGGAACAGGGCAAGTGAGGAGCATCCAGAGCCAGAAGAGAGAGACTCCAGGAGACGGAAGGGAGAAATGGACAGGTAGCAGGAAACAGGACTCAGGCAGGGAAAACAGGACTGCTGAGCGATTTCCTGATATTCCCCCGTCGGCCTTTGAAACCCAGTGTTCCTAGATGTACAAGAGGTATAGGAAGCTGGCCTGGAGAAGAAGAGTCACGCAGGGGTAGGAAATGAGGTCGTGGAATCAGCCCTTACCTGCCTCCAAAATGCCTTTTCCACTGGAAGCCACCAGAGTACAGGCTGCAATAAAGGAGACCGACTGCAAGATGCTCCGCCCAGCAAGGGCACGTTCCCAGCTGAGCCACAGGACACAGAACAGACGCCAGGCTGAGACTCAGGTGGGCTAAGGCAGGTTGTGGCTGGAATTTTTTTTTTTTTTAAATGTCTTGCTCTGTCACTCAAGCTACAGTGCGGTGGCACCATCACAGCTCACTGCAGTCTTAACCTCCTGAGTAGCTGGGACTACAGGTGGCCAAGACCTGTAGTCTAATTTTCTTATTATTTTGTAGATATGGGGTCTCACTATGTTGCCCAAGCTAGTCTTGAATTCCTGGGCTTAAGTGATTGTCCCACCTCAGCCTCCTGAAGTGCTGAGATGATAGGCATGAGCCACCATGCCCAGCTGAGACTGGAATCTTTTTTTTTTTTTCTGAGACGGAGTTTCGCTCTTGTTACCCAGGCTGGAGTGCAATGGCGCGATCTCGGCTCACCGCAACCTCCGCCTCCTGGGTTCAGGCAATTCTCCTGCCTCAGCCTCCTGAATAGCTGGGATTACAGGCACCCGCCACCATGCCCAGCTAATTTTTGTATTTTTAGTAGAGACGGGGTTTCACCATGTTGACCAGGATGGTCTCGATCTCTTCACCTCGTGATCCACCCGCCTCGGCCTCCCAAAGTGCTGGGATTACAGGCTTGAGCCACCGCGCCCGGCCGAGACTGGAATCTTCACAGAGTCCCATCTTACCAACCACCCTTATTGGAGGTTGGCTTGCCAAGGTGACCTCTTTTTTTTATTTTTTGAGACAGATCTCTTTTTTGTTGTTGCGCAGGCTGGAGTGCAGCCGTGTGATCTCTGCTCACTGCAACCTCAGCCTCCCCGGTTCAAGCGATTCTCTGGCCTTAGCCTCCCGAGTGGCTGGGATTACAGATGTGCATCACCACACCTGGCTAATTTTCGTATTTTTAGTAGAGATGGCATTTTGTCATCTTGCCCAGGCTAGTCTCGAACTCCTGACCTCAGGTAATGCACCCACCTCAGCCTCCCAAAGTGCTGGGATTATAGGCATGAGCCACCGCACCTGGCCCCTCAAGGTGATCTCCTGATTCAGGAAGTATCCTGAACCCTATCCTGACTTGGACCTTTAGGCAAGAGCTAACCTGGGTTCAGGGTTAACTTCCTGTGTCCCAGGTGACCCAGGCCCCACAGGATTCTCTGTCTGGGTCCCACTCCTAGACTCCAGCTCCTCTAAGTCCAGGTTTCCTCACCTTCATTGGCTGGGTGGCTTTGTTTCTCAGCTCATCGGAGACGAAGTCCTCAAAGACAAAGCTCCATCCAAACATCTCAGCCTCTGTCCGATACTTTTTCTCCCTGATAAAATCCCTGCAAAGACACAGTTCAGCTGGTTCAGTTTGCGAGGTTCTGTGCCTGCCCTACCCTCTCCTGCTCCAGGAAACCTCAGACAACCTTGTCCCGTAGGTCACACACCACAGTGTTCATGATCGTCAAGAACTAACCTGAAGACTGAGCGATTCGCTTTCAAATTAGGATGCAACAAATTCACATACAGTAGAATTCACTCTCTGCAGTGTTTAGTTCTCTGGTTTATTTATTGTTTTTCACTTTACGTTTTTGATATGGAGTCTCGCTCTGTTGCCCAGTCTGGAGTGCCAGTGGCGCGATTTCGGCTCACTGCAACCTCTGCCTCCTAGGTTCAAGTGATTCTCCTGCCTCTGCCTCTCGAGTAGCTGGGATTTCAGGCACGTGCCACCACATCCAGCTAATTTTTGTATTTTTTGTAGAGACAGGGTTTCACAATGTTGGCCAGGCTGGTTTCGAACTCCTAAACTCAGGTAATTCACCCACCTCGGCCTCCCAAAGTGTTGGGATTACTGCTGTGAGGCTCAACACCTGGCCAAGTTTTTTTTTTGGACAGAGTTTTACTCTGTTGCTCAGGCTGGAGTGCAGTGGTGTGATTTCAGCTCACTGCAACCTCCACCTCCTAGGTTCAAGGGATTCTCCTGTCTCAGATTCCCCAGCAGCGGGGATTACAGCCAGACTACCACGCCCAGCTAATTTTTGTATTTTTAGTAGAGGTGGGGTTTCACCATGTTGGCCAGGCTGGTTTGGAACTCCTGACCTCATGATCCACCCTCGTTGATCTCCCAAAGTGCTGGGATTACAGGCGTGAGCCACTGGCCCCAAATAACTCCAAATAACTTTTTACTTATTTTAGTTATTTATTTTTTTAAGATCAGGTCTCACTCTGTCACCCAGGTTGGAATGCAGTAACTCAATCATGGCTCACTGTAGCCTCAACCTGCTGGGTTCAAGCAATTTTCATGCCTCAGCCTCCCAATTTATTTTAATTATTTGTATTTTGAGACTGGGTCTCACTCTGTCACCCAGGCTGGAGTGAAGTGGGGCAGTCACAGCACACTGCAGCCTTGACTTCCTGGGCTCAAGCGATCTTCCCTCCTCAGCCTCCCAAGTAGCTGTGACTACAGGTGCATGCCACCATGCCCAGCTAATTTTGTAGAGATGGGGGTTCATTATGTTGACCAGGCTGGTCTAAAAATCCTGAGCTCAAGTGTTCTGCCCACCTCGGGCTCCCAAAGTGTTGGGATTACAGGCGTTTGCCACTGCGCCTGGTGGCTCTATGAGTTTGACAAAGGATATAGTCACTGTCATAAAATTAGGATACAGAGATGGAGGGATCCAGGATGGCCAACTAGGAGCAGCTCTGCATTGCAGCTCCCAGTGAGAGTGTGGAGGGTGAGTGCACGCCGTATTTCCAGACGGATTTTTATTACCCACAGACCAGGAGATTCCCGGGAGGAGGAACGCCACGGGTCACCAGTGTGGCTGTTTGGCTGGCGCGGCAGGTCTCCACACAAAAAACTCACACATGCCATTTCAGCTGGTGACTGGGCGCCTGGGAGACAGAGTTTTCCCATTCAACTGATAAAAAGGGGACCGAGGCTGGTCCAAAGGTAGTGAGTTATCTCAATGATTGTTCACAGTCAGTTACAGATCGAACTCCTTGTTCTACTCTTTTCCCCCCTTCTCTCTTCTGCACTTGACTAGTCTGAAAAAAAGGGGGGGGGGACTGAAACAGGGAGCCAGGCCAGGAGATTCCCAGGTAGAAAGGGCAACAAGTCTCCAGCGCAGCTAGCACAGCGGGTCTCCACACAAAATCTCACATAAATCCGGCGCCTTTTCAACTGGCGACTGGAACGCCTGGGAGACAGAGTCGCCCGTTCAACTGAGAAAAAAGGGGAATGAAACAGGAAGCCAGGCCAGGAGATTTCCAGGTGAAAAAGCACCACGAGTCTCCAGAGGCTGTTTCAGCTGGCACAGCGGGTCTCCGTACAAGAAATCACACAAACCTGGGCACCATTTCAACTGGTGACTGGAACGCGAATGCCTGGCAGACAGAGTGGCCCGTTCAACTAAAAAGAAAAGGGGGTCTGAGGCAGGGAGCCAGGTGATCAGGCTCGGCCGATCCCACCCCCACAAAAATGAGCAAACTGAAACGCTCTGGATTGAGAATTTCACAGCAAGCACAACCCGGGACGGTCCAGCTCTGTGGGGGAGGGGTGTCTGCCATTGCCGAGGCAGTCCACCACTGCCGAGGCGGCCCGCCATTTCTGAGGCAGTCCGCCATTACAGAGAGTGTCCGCCATTACAGAGGTGGGCTGCCGTTGCCGAGGTAGTTCTAACTATACCCCTATAAACAGGACTGCAGGCAGAGCCCACGGCAGCTCAGCAAAGCCTCTGCAGGCAGACTGTGACTAGGCTGCCTCCTTGCTGGGCAGGGCAGCCCTGAAAAAAGGCAGCAGCACTACAGAAACTTATAAATAAAGCCCTAACTCCCTGGGACAGAGCACCTGGGGGGGGGGAAAGGCGTTTATGAGTTCTGCTGTAGCAGACTTAAACGTACCTGCCCAACAGCTCTAAATGAAAAACAGGGCTCACAGCTCAGCACTTGAGCTCCTAAAAAGGACAAACTGTCTCCTCAAGCACCTCCCTGACCCCCATATATCCAAAGAGTCACCTTATAAAGGAGAACTCAGACTGACATCTGGAGGATATCCTTCTGGGACAAAGATAGCAGAAGAAGAAACTGGCAGCAACCCTTACTGTTCTGCAGCTGCTGCAGGTGATCCCCAGGCAAGCAGGGCCTGGAGTGGACCTCAGCAGTCCTACAGCAGAGGGGCCTGACTGTTAGAAGGAAAACTAAGAAACAGAAAGAAATAACTTCATCATCAACAAACCGGAGGTCCACTCAGAAACCCCACCTGAAAGTCAACTACATAGACCTCAGGTAAATAAATCCACAAACATGGGAAGAAACCAGCAGAAAAAGGATGAAAACACCCAAAATCAGAACGCCTCTCCTCCTCCAAGGGATCACAACTCCTCACCAGTAAGGGAACAAGGCTGGATGGAGAATGAGTCTGACGAATTGACAGAAACAGGCTTCAGAAGGTGGGTAATAACAAACTTCACTGAGCTAAAAGAACATGTTCCAACCCAATGCAAAGAAACGAATGACCTTGAAAAAAGGCTTAAAGAAATGCTAACGAGAATAAACAGCTTAGAGAGGAATATAACTGAATTGATGGAGCTGAAAAACACAACACGAGAACTTTGCAAAGCATACACAAGTTTCAACAGCCGAACTGACCAAGCAGAAGAAAGGCTATCAGAGGTCGAAGATCAACTCAATGAAATAAAACAAGAAGGCAAGATAAGAGAAAAAAAGAGTAAAAAGAAACAAACAAAGCCTCCAAAAAATATGGGAGTATGTGAAAAGACCTATGTTTGATAGCTGTACCTGAATGTGACAAAGAGAATGAATCCAAGCGGGAAAACACTCTTCAGAATATTATACAGGAAAATTTGCACAACAGAGCAAGACAGGCCAATATTCAAGTCCAGGAAATACAGAGAACACCACAAAGATACTCCTCAAGAAGAGCAACCCATAGGCACATAATCGTCAGGTTCACCAGGGTTAAAATGAAGGAGAAAATGCTAAGGGCAGCCAGAGAGAAAGGTCGAGTCACCCACAAAGGGAAGCCCATCACAGCAGATCTCTCAGCAGAAACCCTACAAGCCAAAAGACAGTGGGAACCAATATTCAACATCCTTAAAGAAAAGGACTTTCAACCTAAAATTTCATATCCGGCCAAACTAAGCTTCATAAGTGAAGGAGAAATAAAATCCTTTATGAACAAGCAAGTACTCAGAGATTTCATCACCACCAGACCTGCTTTACAAGAGCTCCTGAAAGAAGCACCTAAACATAGAAAGGAACAACCAGTACCAGCCACTCCAAAAACATACCGATGGTAAAGAGCATCAACACAATTAAGAAACAGCATCAACTAACGGGCAAAACAGCCAGCTAGCATCAAAATGGCAGGATCAAACTCACATTAGGGTTAATAACAATATTAACCCTAAATGTAAATGGGCTAAATGCTCCAGTCATAAGACACAGACTGGCAAACTGGATAAAAAGCATAAACTCATCTGTGTGCTGTATCCAGGAAACCCATCTCACATGCAAGGATACACAAAGGCTCAAAATAAAGGGATGGAGGAAGATGTACTAAGCAAATGAAGAGCAAAAAAAAGCAGGAGTTGCAACCCTAGTCTCTGATAAAACGGACTTTAAAGCAACAAAGATCAAAAGAGACAAAGAAGGACATTACACAACAGTAAAAAGATCAATGCAACAAGAAGAGCTAACGATCCTAAATATATATGGACCCAATACAGGAGCACCCAGATACATAAAGCAAGTTCTTAATGACCTACAAAGAGACTTAGACTCCCACACAATAATAGTGGGAGCCTTTAACACTCCACTGTCAATATTAGATCGACAAGACAGAAAATTAACAAGGATATCCAGGACTTGAACTCAGACCTGGACCAAGCAAACCTAATAGACATTGACAGAATTCTTCACCCCAAATCCACAGAATATACATTTTTCCCAGCACATCACACCTACTCTAAAAATGACCACATAATCGCAAGTAAATCACTCCTCAGCAAATGCAAAAGAATGGAAATCATAACAGTCTCTCAGACCACAGTGCAATCAAGTTAGAACTCAGAATTCAGAAACTAACTCAGAACTGCACAGCTTCATGGAAACTGAACAACTGGCTCTTGAATATTGACTGGATAAACAATGAAATGAAGGCAGATACAAAGATGTTCTTCCAAACCCACGAAAACGAGGACACAACATAACAGAATTTCTGGGACACATGTAAAGCAGCATCTAGAGGAAAATATATAGCAATAAATGCCCACAAGAGAAGCAAGGAAAGATCTAAAATCGACACCCTATCGTCAAAATTGAAAGACCTAGAGAAGCAAGATCAAAAAAACTCAAAACCTAGCAGAAGACAAGAAATAACTAAGATCAGGGCTTAACTGAAGGAGATAGAGACACAAAAAAACCTTTCAAAAAAATCAATAAATCCAGGAGATGGTTTTTTTGAAAAAACTGACCAGATTAATAAAAAAGAAGAGAGAATAATCAAATAGATGCAATAAAAAACGATGAAGGGGATATCACCACAGATTCCACAGAAATTCAAACCATCATCATAGATTACTACAAACAACTCTATGCACATAAACCAGTAAACCTGGAAGAAATAGATAAATTCCTGGACACTTGCATCCTCCCAAGCCTAAACCAGGAAGCAAGTCAAAACCCTGAATAGACCAATAACTAGGGCTGTTGAGGCAGCAATTAATAGCCTACCAACAAAAAAAAGTCCAGGTCCAGATGGATTCACAGCCGAATGCTACCAGACATACAGAAGAGCTGGTACCACTCCTTCTGAAACTATCTGAAACAATCCAAAAACAAGGAACCCTTCCCAAATCATTTTATGAGACCAACATCATCCTGATACGAAAACCCGGCAGAGACTCAGCAAGAAAAGAAAAGTTCAGGCCAATATCTATGATGAACATACATATGCAAAAATCTTCAATAAAATACTGGCAAGCCGACTGCAACAGCACATCAAAAAGCTCATCCACCATGATCAAGTAGGATTCATTCCAGGGATGCAAGGCTGGTTCAATATACGCAAGTCTATAAATGTAATTCACCACATAAATAGAACCAAAGACAAAAACCACATGATTATCTCAATAGATGCAGAGAAGGCTTCTGATAAAATTCAACAGCCCTTTATGCTAAAAACTCTCAATAAACTAGGTATTGATGTAACATATCTCAAAATAATAAAAGCTATTTATGACAAACCAACAGCCAATATTATACTGAATGGGCAAAAACTGGAAGCATTCCCTTTGAAATCTGGCACTAGACAAGGATGCCCTCTCTCACCACACCTATTCAATATAGTACGGGAAGTTCTAGTCAGAGCAATTAGGCAAGAAAAGAAATAAAGGGTATTCAAATAGGAAAGGAGGAAGTCAAACTGCCTCTATTTGCAGACAACATGACAGTATATTTAGTTAAGGTTGATGACCATTGGGTGGGTTTCTTAACAGTCTGGCAGCTTTTCCATTGGGCCTTAATATAAAAAAATAAAATAAAATAAAATAAAAAGACTGCCGGGCACACTGGCTCATGCCTGTAATCCCAGCACTTTGGGAGGCCGAGGCGGGTGGATCACAAAGTCAAGAGATCGAGACCATCCTGGTCAAGATGGTGAAACCCCATCTCTACTAAAAATACAAAAAATTAGCTGGGCATGGTGGCGCGTGCCTGTAATCCCAGCTACTCGGGAGGCTGAGGCGGGAGAATTGCCTGAACCCAGGAGGCGGAGGTTGCGGTGAGCCGAGATCGCGCCATTGCACTTCAGCCTGGGTAACAAGAGCGAAACTCCATCTCAAAAAAAAAAAAAAAAAGATTGTATATTTAGAAGACCCCATCGTCTCAGCCCAAAATCTCCTGAAACTGATAAGCCACTTCACCAAAGTCTCAGGATACAAAATCAATGTGCAAAAATCACAAGCATTCCTATACACCAATAACAGACTTAAAGAGAGCCAAATCCAGAACGAACTGTCATTCACAATTGCTACAAAGAGAATAAAATACCTAGGAATACAACTAACAAGGAACGTAAAGGACCTCTTCAAGGAGACCTACAAACCACTGCTCAACGAAATAATAGAGGACACAAACAGATGGAGAAACATTCCATGCTCATGGTTAGGAAGAATCAATATTATGAAAATGGCCATACTGCCCAAAGTAATTTACAGATTCAACTGTAAATTGAATTGTAATTCTATTGTCAATTAAACTGATGGGGATTCAATCCCCATCAAGCTACCAATGACCTTCTTCACAGAACTGGAAAAAACCACTTTAAACTTCATATGGAACCAAAAGAGCACCCGCAGAGCCAAGTCAATTCTTTGCAAAAAGAACTGGAGGCATCACCCTACCTGACTTCAAACCATACTATAAGGCTACAGTAATTAAAAAAGCATGGTACTGGTACCAAAACAGAAATATAGACCAATGGAACAGAACAGAGGCCTTGGAGGCACCACCACACATCTACAACCATCTGATCTTTGACAAACCTGACAAAAACAAGCAATAGGGAAAGGACTCCCTCTTTAATAAATGGTGTTGGGAAAACTGGCTAGCCATGTGCAGAAAGCAGAAACTGGACCCCTTCCTGACACCTTACACTAAAATTGACTCCAGATGGATTAAAGACTTAAACATAAGACCTAACACCATAAAAACTCTAGAAGAAAACCTAGGCAAAACCATTCAGGTCATAGGCAGAGGCAAGGACTTCATGACCAAAACACCAAAAGCATTGGCAACAAAAGCCAAAATAGACAAATGGGACCTAATCAAACTCCACAGCTTCTGCACAGCAAAAGAAACAGTCATTAGAGTGAATCAGCAACCAACAGAATGGGAAAAATTTTTTGCAATTTACCCATCTGACAAAGGGCTGATACCCAGAGTCTACAAAGAACTAAAACAGATTTACAAGAAAAAAACAAACAAACCCATTCAAAAGTGGGCGAAAGATATGAATAGACACTTTACAAAAGAAGACATACATGAGGCCAACAAACATATGAAAAAATGGCCGGGTGCTGTGGCTCACACCTGGAATCCTAGCACTTTGGGAGGCCGAGGTGGGCAAATCACCTAAGGTGAGAAGTTCAAGACCAGCCTGGCCAACACAGTGAAACCCCATCTCTACTAAAAATACAAAAATTAGCTGGGCATGGTGGCATGTGTCTGTAATCTCAGCTACTCAGGAGGCTGAGGCAGGAGAACTGCTGGAACCCAGGAGGTAGAGGTTACAGTGAGCCAAGTTCGTGCCACTGCACTCCAGCCTGGGTGACAGAGCGAGACTCCATCTCAAAAAACAAACAAACACATGAAAAAATGCTCATCATCACTGGTCATTAGAGAGATGCAAATCAAAACCACATTGAGATACCATCTCATGCCCGTTAGAATGGCGATCATTAAAAAATCTGGAGACAACAGATGCTGGAGAGGATGTGGAGAAATAGGAACACTTTTACACTGTTGGTGGGAATATAAATTAGTTCAACTAGTGTGGAAGACAGTGTGGCAATTCCTCAAGGACCTAGAAACAGAAATTTCTTTTGACCCAGCAATCCCATTACCGGGTATATATGCTAAGGACTATAAATCGTTCTACTATAAGGACACATGCACACGAATGTTCATTGCAGCACTGTTTACAATAGCAAAGACCTGGAACCAACCCAAATGCCCATCGATGATAGACTGGACAGGGAAAATGTGGCACATACACACCATGGAATATTACGCAGCCATCAAAAACGATGTCGTGTCCTTTGTAGGGACATGGATGAATCTAGAAACCATCATTCTCAGCAAACTGACACAAGAACAGAAAATCAAACACCGCACGTTCTCACTCACAGGTGAGCGTTGAACAATGAGAACATGTGGACACAGGGAGGGGAGCATCACACACTGGGGTCTGTGGAGGGAATCTAGGGGAGGGACAGTGGGGGTGGGGAGTTGGGGAGGGATAACATAGGGAGAAATGCCAGATACAGATGATGGGGAGGAAGGCAGCAAACCACATTGCCATGTGTGTACCTATGCAACAATCTTGCATGTTCTTCACATGTACCCCAAAACCAAAAATGTAATAAAACATATATTAAAAAATAAAAATTTTAAAAAAATTTTAAAGATACAGAACAGTTCCATCAGTCACCTCTAGAAAAATTTCCCTGCAACTCAGCAACCATTGGCCAGGTTTTCTTGTCCTTATAGTTTTGTCTTTCCCAGAACACCACATAACGTGAATCATACAGTATGTAGCCTTCCGGGTCGGGGCTGGGGCTTCCTTCACTTAGCACAAAATGCTTCTGAGATTCATCCATGTTGTTGCCATTAGTGGTCTGTCCCTTTTATCGATAAGTAGTATGTTATTGTATGGACATGCCATATTTTGTTCATACACTTAGCAGCTGAAGGTCATGTCTCCTGTTTTTGGAGATCATGAATAAAGCCACTGAGCAGGAGATTTAAGGGTAGGGAATGGGTCTCTTTTCTGACAGGTCTCTAGCACATATCTTTTTTTTTTCTTTCTTTGGAAAAAGGATGTCTGTCTGTTGCCCAGGCTGGAGTGCAGTGGTGCAGGTGAGGCTCACTAAAGCCTCAACCTTTCACACTACAGGCTCAGCCTCTCTACTAGCTGGAACTACAAGTGCGTGCTACCAGGAAGGGCTAATTTATTTTTATTTTTAATAGAGATGGGATCTGTATTGCCCAGGATAGTCTCGAACTCCTGGGCTCAAGTGATCCTCCCACCTCGGCCTCCCAAATTGTTGGAATTACAGGCGTGAGTCACTGCACCCAGCCCTTCATTACATATCTAATCTCACAACAATCATCAGAGGTAGATGTAACAGGTGTTACTGTTATTAACTCCATTTAACAGATGAAAAACTCTGAACAAGGCCGGGTGCGGTGGCTCAAGCCTGTAATCCCAGCACTTTGGGAGGCCGAGGCGGGTGGATCACGAGGTCAACAGATCGAGACCATCCTGGTCAACATGGTGAAACCCCATCTCTACTAAAAATGCAAAAAATTAGCTGGGCATGGAGGCGCGTGCCTGTAATCCCAGCTACTCGGGAGGCTGAGGGAGGAGAATTGCCTGAACCCAGGAGGTGGAAGTTGCGGTGAGCCGAGATCGCGCCATTGCACTCCAGCCTGGGTAACAAGAGCGAAACTCCGTCTCAAAAACAAAAAAAAAAAAAAAAAAGAAAAACTCTGAACCAAAGAGAAGTGAAAAATTGGGCTCTTAAAATGGATTTTCAAGGCCAGGCATGGTGGCTCACACCAATAATCCCAACAGTTTGGGAGGCCAAGGCAGAAGGATCACTTGAGTCCAGGAGTTCAAGACCAGCCTGGGCAAGAGGGCAAAATCCTGTCTCTACCAAAAATACAAAACAAAATAAGCTGGGCATGGTAATGTGCACCTGTAGTCCCAGCTACTCAGGAGGCTGAGATGGGAGGATGATTTGAGCCCAGGAGGCAGAGGCTGCAGTGAGCTGAGATTGTACTACTGAACTTCAGCCTGAGTGACACAGCGAGAACCTGTCTCAAAATAATAATAATAATAATAATAATAAAATGAGTCTGGGTGCAGGGGCTCATGCCTGTAATCCCAGCACTTTGGGAGGCTGAGGCAGGTGGATCACCTGAGGTCAGGAGTTCAAGATCAGCCTGACCAACAACCCTGTCTCTACCAAAAATACAAAATTAGCTGGCATGGTGGCACATTCCTGTAATCCTAGCTACATGGGAGGCTGAGGCAGGAGAATCACTTGAATCCGGGAGGTGGAGGTTGCAGTGAGCAGAGATCACGCCATTGTACTCCAGCCTGGGTGACACAGTGAGACTCCATCTCAGAAATAAATAAAGAAATTAGTAATAAAATGAATTTTCATATAGTTTGGTATGGTTTAGTAAGTTTCAGCAGGCAGATTGTCAGGGTAAGTTGGATTGTTTTATATATATATATATATATATATTCATACATATATAAAAATATGTGTATTTAAGCTGGGTGCAGTGGCTCATGCCTGTAATCCCAGCACTTTGGGAGGCTGAGGTGGGTGGATCACCTGAGGTCAGAAGTATGAGACCAGCCTGGCCAACATGGTGAAACCCCATCTCTATTAAAAAAATGTGTCTTTATATACTTCATTTATATATTTATTTATTTTAGCAGAGGCAGGGTCTCCCTGTTGCCAGGCTGGTCTGACTCTTGAGCTCAGGCAATCCTCCCACCTCAGCCTCCCAAAGTGCTCGCATTGCAGATGTGAGCCACCATACCTGGTCTCATAAGGGGACCTCTCTATATGATGGAACTCTCTACTATGATGTCCCTTCTCCCAATCCCTTTCCCTGTGTAGAAGAGAGTTCTGTTGAGTGACTGGCATTTGCTTATATTTCTCAGTACTATGCCCAGTGTAACGAAAAATGCACCGGCTCAAGAGCCCAGGGATTTCAGTTCCAGGCCAACTCATCCACTGAGAGTCAATCAAAACTCTCTGGATTTCAGATTCTTCATCTGAATAATGTAGATAACACTTATCCAATAGTACACAGCAAAGATGATCCATGACAGTGAACAAGTCAGTTTCCCTTCAGATATTAAGAATGAGGGCCAGACACACTGGCTCATGCCTGTAATCCCAGCACTTTGAGAGGCCAAGGTGTGCAAATCACAAGGTCAGGACCAGCCTGGCCAAGAGACCAGCCTGGCCAATATGATGAAACCCCATCTCTACTAAAAATACAAAAATTAGCCAGGTGTGGTGGCAGGTGCCTGTAATCCCAGCTACTCGGGAGGCTGAGGCAGGATAATTGCTTAAAGACAGGAGGTGGGGGTTGTCTTAAAGACAGGAGACAGGGGCCAAGATTTCGCCACTGCACTCTAGCTTAAGCGACCGAGGAAGACTCCAACTCAAAAGAAAAAAAGAAAATGAGATTAGAGAGGTCCTTCGCTCCTCCTGGAAGAACACCTGATGTACCTGAACTCTTTGTTGGTGACAGGAAATATGTCAATGGCAAAGGGTTTCACTGTCACCTCCCGCACAGGCCCTTCACCATCTCTGCTGTCTGGAGAATTTGTTCCCATCAGGAATCTCCCACCTGGCAGTTGGACCATGCTAGTAGCCTGGCCATTTCCTGCAGAGAAAAGAGAGAGTTACCAGTAATACATGCACACGTACAAAACAAGTGGTAATATTTGGATCGTATGCAATACTCATGATAGTATAACCAAACCAAACAAAAAAACAAAACATGGAGGCCTAAAAATCTAGCTTTCAATTCCTTTTGTGTTTTGTTTGGCTTCACATTCTTGTCTGCCACTTAATTTGCTGGAAAACCTTAGGCAAATTACTTAATCTGAGATTCCACTTTTTTTTTTTTTTTTTTTGGTGACAGAATCTCAGTCTGTCACCCAGGCCGGAGTTCACTGGTGCAATCTTGGCTCACTGCAACCTCTGCTGAAGCAATCTTCTCACCTCAGCTTCCCGAGTAGCTGTGACCACAAGTGTACACCACCATGCCTGGCTAATTTTTGTACTTTTCGTAGAGATGGGGTTTTGTTATGTTGCCCAGGCTGGTCTCAAACTCCTGAGCTCATGTGATCCTTCCACCTCAGCCTCCCAAAGTGCTGGGATTACAGATGTGAGCCACTGCACCCAGGTGAGATTCAATTTCATCTGAAAAATGGGGATATCTATGAATGACTACTTCTTAATAAAAGAATAAAGATAGGTATGCAAAATGGGGATAATATCTCACTATCAGGTAGTAGCTCTATCAATTAAAATAACACAGAACCAGCTGCAGTGGCTCAGAGAAAGGGTACAGACGCTAAAGCAGGAAGACTGCTTGAGCCTAGGAGTTCGAGGTTGCAGTGAGCTATGATTGTGTCACTGCACTCCAGCCTGGGTGACAGAGCAAGACCCTGTCTCAAAAAATAAAAAATACTGGGAGGTCAATGTGGGCAGATCACAAGGTCAAGAGATAGAGACCATCCTGGCTAACACGGTGAAACCCCATGTCTACTAAAAATACAAAAAATCAGCCGGCCGTGGTGGCACCAACCCGTAGTCACAGCTACTTGGGAGGCTGAGGCATGAGGCAGGAGAATCGCTTGAATCTGGGAGGCAGAGGTGGCAGTAAACTGAGATTGCGCCACTGCACTCCATCCTGGGCAACAGAGAGACACTGTCTCAAAAAAAAAAATAAAAAATTAAGGGAGGCCGAGGCGGGTGGATCACGAAGTCAAGAGATCAAGACCATCCTGGCCAACATGGCGAAACCCCGTCTCTACTAAAAATACAAAAAAATTAGCTGGGCACAGTGGCGCGTGCCTGCAATCCCAGCTACTCAGGAGGCTGAAGCAGGAGAATTGCCTGAACCCAGGAGGCGGAGGTTGCGGTGAGCTGAGATCGCGCCATTGCACTCCAGCCTGGGTAACAAGAGCGAAACTCCGTCTCAAAAAAAAAAGAAAAGAAACAACATACAGTCACAACGTATGAGCTTTATTTTGACCGTAATTTTAGCCAGCAAACGTTAAAAACCGTTTATGAGATAATAGATGAATCTGAACAGACTGGGCATATCATTAAGGAGCACTGTCAATTTTTTAGGTGAGAAACGCTAATTATTTTTTCGTGACTTATTTTGAGTATTCGAGCTGAATGTTCAGAATAAAATGGGATAACGTCTGGACCCACTTCCAAATGGCTCCAAGAGTAGGGGAGAGTTCGATTCCGCAGGAGCAGGACCGGCCACAAACTGGCAGCTATTCAAGCTGGCCGACGAGCACGTGGGGGCGGGTCGTTCTTCACTATTTTCTCCTTTTTTTCCCTTTTCTAGGTCGGAAAGGTCTCAGAGAAAGAAGTCTGAAAGCACAAGGCGGTGAGGCACCGGGCGCGTCAAGAGCGACCCGTTCGGCCGGCCGCTCCCGCCAGGGCGGAGCGCCCCTCCCCTTCCCAGCGCCCCCGGTACGGACGGACGGCTCACTGACCTAGCCTGAGCCACGCGCTGACCAGGAGTGACAACAGGAACTGCAGCTGCGACGAACAACCCATGTTGGCAGAACTGGCGCTGTGCCGTACGCTGCGCATGCGCCCGGAGTAGTCGCCCCGTACGCACGTACGCTTGCACCACGTCGGTCACCGCCCCCTACGCACGCACGCACGCACGCAGCTCCACCGCCCGCCCAGCACCCGACAGTTTAGCAGGAGGACCGCGACAGCCGCGAGGCGCAGTGCCGCCCAGGAAATCAAAAAGCGTGCTGAGGGTCCCTGCCGTCCTAGAAGCCCCTTCATTACTTTTTTGAACCTTTGGACAGTTTACATTCCCTTTGAGATGGCTTTTGTGCGTCACACCATTGCAAGACCACAAAGGAGGTTTCAACTTAACGTTTATTGCACACTCACTGCAGGCCACTGCGGAGCCCTCAAAATACACAGTCTAGTAGCACTTCACCTTCAAGGACTGCCGAGGCAGACCAACTATATAAACAGTCTCCTGGAAACAGTAATTTGGGGACGCTAGAGGTTTGGGGACGAGTATTTTGCATAAGCAAAATTTCAGAAGTTTGCAAATAGCCTGCAAATCTCAGATTTCACCACCACGCCTTCCACTATTTTTTTTGCCTCTGCCTCATCTTTTTGCCCCTTTACACTTGCAGCTCTCAACTCCCTTGCCTCTAGTTTACTCCTCTTCCCATTTCCTACAACTTAACTTGGTGGGGGGAGCATTTCAGCAAAGCCATTTCTAAAGCATGAAAACTCCATCTGATCCAATGAATTTACTCAGAAATTTATACTAACAGGGAGGCTCTCAAAATTTTAAATTACTTAAGTGTTATTTATATTAGCATAAAAATCTTAAAACCAAATGCTTATACCAATAGGGTACTGTGGGGTAATTTAACATACATCCACATGAAATTATTAAACCATTAAAATTTGTTTTTCAAGGAATATTTAATAACAAGGTAGGCAACATATGCTTATCTAACATGGAATTTTATGTCACTGCTGCTAAAGCAACACCTGCCTTATGTGTGTACACTTCAGTGCAATTAAAAAAAATACTGTAATTATAATTTCGGAGCTTCTGAATTTCAACAGATGCCAGTGTTCTCTTTTTACATATGGGAAGATTGCTTTGAAAATCATTTGAAGCTTGGACAAAAAATCCACAGTTGTGTTCCTCAGGATCACTTTGCAGAGTCTTCAAGATCCAGATACAGAGGAAGCTTCAATTCAACCCTTCAGAGAAGACATTCCAGCTCGCATGATCTCATCAACCAAGAGAATGTTGGTGGCAATCACAGTGCTGAAAGGGTGACAAAAATTAGATGGCTTAGATGAATAGAAGCCCCAATTTGACTCAACTTCCCGCTTCCAACTAATCTGCACACATTACATCCAATTAAATCTCCCCCTTCCCTCTACACATCAGAGCTCTGGCTACTTTAGTTTCCATACTTCCAGCTGATTACATTATTGGTGGAGGAAAAGGAACAACGAAACAGAATACACCAAATGAAAAGCGTACGACGACTCTCTAACAGTTTAGTTTTCATTTTCCCAAACTTACCAGGAGTGAAGAAGCTGTTTCTTTACACAGTAGTTATCCCATACGCCTACTTGTGCTGCTACCATTGGCTCACCTAAAAGGCAACCAAATCTTAGATCAGTCGGTAAGAACCAACAATACTGTGTAGGGCTTTGCTTATCACTGATGACTCATTTCCTCCAGTATTAACTATGAGAATTCAAACCTTCTCTGTGAGCTCCATTTTCTACTCTAAATCATGACCCCTATTCACAATATTTGATGAGCATCTGACTTCTACTTAAAAGACCTGAACACCCCCTTCTTCTTCTGGATATATTTCTGTTTACCCATACTAAAGTAGAGCACTTCAACTACAATCTAGCTAAAATGGACGATCATTTCCCTCATTCCAGAAACCTTTTCTGTTAAATAATGTTGACAACAGGTCTTGCACATACTGCATGGATGCACCCGTTATCTATCTCCCACTGTGTACTTGTATAATATGTGTTGTTTTCTTACAGGGACTTAAGATTAGGGCTGTCACCATTTCATTAGATTTCCAGATCCCCTTTTCTGGCATTGTTTGCTATCTTTAGCTGTTTTTCACCCATGAATATAATCACCATATCTATTTTCTTATCGCAGTACTTGATTAAAGACTGAGTAAGGCAATACAGTATGAAAATCCTTCAACATTAATCTGTACCATCTACCACCACTCAACATCTCCAACAAAACTGTATCTCAAAGGTATTCATGTCTACTCTATTCCCTTAATTATAAAAACTAGTCATTCCATTTTTTATTACTATCCTAGTTTATCCTATTTTAGAGAACCCAGAGTTTCCCTAATAGTACTGGTATCAAATTGCAAAGCAAAAGATTTTTTTTTTGTCCCATTTTTAATCTTTCCTGGCCTCACTTCACATGTATTGTATCTAACTAGATTCCCTGTACAAGCAGTTGCATTCCCTTACCTGTGTTGAGGTCCACACCCACAAGCTGACCTGATTCTGAATGTTCTGCTTGAATTTTAACTAATGTTTCCTGAAGGTCAAAACCAGAGTTCTGAGCAAGAACCTAAAGTAAACAAATTTAATTCTTAAGAAAACAGGAACTTAAGAATTGATAGTAAAAAAAAAAAAAAAAAGAGAGAGAGAGAAAGAAAGAAAACTCGACCAGGCGCGGTGGCTTGGCAACTGTAATCTCAGCAGTTTGGGAGGCTGAGGCAAGTAGATCACCTGAGGTCAGGAGTTCGAGATCAGCCTGGCCAACAAGATGAAACCCCATCTCTACTAAAAATACAAAATATTGGGTATACAGCAATACACCAGCCATAAACTATTATCTCAAAAATAGTATATAATAGAAAACAATGTTGTCAGTTTAACTAAAACAAAAACAAAAAGCAAGTCTGTATTCAAGTATAATCCCTAATATTGTAAATATTAAACTACGGTTTATCTCTTAGATCTGAAATGTCAGCTATTCAGGCCTCCCAGAGAAACAAAATACATTTGGATGATGAGGAAGGAAGAAAACTGATCAAACTTGCTTATCCAAAATCCACATTATGAATAAAGCCTACATTATCAAAAAGGTCTGATCAGCTGAATATTTGAAGACTAACTGTTAGAAGTGTACACACCTTGGGAATAATGAGTAATGCATCAGCAAATGCTTGGACGCCAAGCTGTGCCCTGCCCTTTACACTGGGCTTGTATTTCATCAGGGCTTCTGCCATTGCCACTTCCACAGCACCAGCACCTGGAACCACACAGCCTATTGGATGGGGGAAAAAGAAAAATGCTGAGAAAACTGCAGAACTCATCACAAATAATAAACCACATGAAAGCCATTAGTTTCTTACAAATTCACTATGACCACATGGATTAAAGCACTGCATTTAAAAGTCACAATACAAGCAACTAATGTGTCAAAATAGAATGGTTCCACCAGAATGGCTTCACTAGCTGCTGGCAGCTCTTTCAACAGACTGGTATTAGTTCGTTTCTTTGTATTCACCTTTAATAATGATATGCTATCAAAAACCTTAGCATACCATCTGTCATTCTCAAGTGAAGACTGCTTTTGCATGGTGTCTGGCTGTGTAAACTACTGATAAAAGAACACAGTATTCAGCCATGCCTTTCAGACCAGCACAATGTAATACAATTGAAATACAGTGAGGATCTTACCATCATCAATAGCATTTTTGACAGCCCTCAAGCCATCCCTTACTGCATCTTTGATCTGAGTGAGTGTGTGCTTATTTGGTCCTTTGATCAATAATGTGACAGAACGAGGGTTGTTACATTTCTCAATAAAGGTGAATTTCTCTTCTCCCTATGTGTAGAAGAAATATGATTTTCAAAAACAGGATTTGTGTCATTACAGAGAATGACAGGCAGCATATTAATAAGGAACAAACTTGATCACATTAAAACAAATTATCTCTTTTTGAAAAATCACGTGGTTTTCCCCACCAATGACTTCCCATTACTACACATAAACCTTCAAAATGTACATAAACAAAAAACTGATCCTGAATTTCAATTAATTTTTCTGCTAAAAACTTCATGAACCAGGCATAGTGGCTCATGCCTGTAATCTCAGCCCTTTGGGAGGCTGAAGGTGAAGACCAGCCTGGGCAACACAATATGACCATGTTTCTATGAAAATTACAAAAAAAAAAAAATGAGCCACACATTGTAGCACCCGTCTGTGGTCCCATTTGCTCAGGAGCCTGAGGTGGGAGGATGGAAGACCACTTGAGCCCAGGAAGATAAGGCTGCAGTGAGCTGTGATCACTCCACTGCACTCTAGCCCAGGTAGGATGAAGACCCCACCTCAAATAAACAAACAAAATAAAAATTATTCATGAGCTAAAAACTTACATTCCCTTCAAGAAGAAACGACACTTACCAATGTATACTCATATACAAGGCCTGCGTGTCCCAAGCAGTCAGGACTCAGGTCGTCGAAAGAATTGAGGGCTACCCCACCACAAGCAAGAGTCAACCTAAAATAGCATTTTTAAAAAAATGTTACCAGTGAAATTCAAAGAGAAGACCAGTAATTTTTAGAAATAAATTTTTAAGAATTACACACAAAATTACATTTTAAAATGTACTTGAACCTAAGCCTTTCCATTTGCCATCAACCAGCTGAAAACCAGCCTTTTCTCTTAACCCTCCATTTAAATCACTTTCCCCAAGTCAGCAAATGAAACCAAAAGGTAGACAAGAGCTCTTTATTAGCTGGGCATGGTGGCTTATGCCTGTAATCCCAACACTTTGGGAGGTTGAAGTGGGTGGATCACTCGAGGCCAGGAGTTTGAGACCAGCCTAGCCAACATGGCAAAACCCCATCTCTACTGAAAAAACAAAACAAGGCCAGGCATGGGGCTCACACCTGTAATATCAGCACTTCGGGAGGCCAAGGTGGGTGGATCACGAGTTTGAGACCAGCCTGACCAACATGATGAAACCCCGTCTCTACTAAAAATACAAAAATTAGCTGGATGTGGTGGTGTGCACCTGTAATCCCAAGTACTCGAGAGGCTGAGGCAGAAGAATTGCATGAACCCAGGAGGGGGAGGCTGCAGGGAGCAGAGATCATGCCATTGCACTCCAGACTGGGCGACAGAGCGAGACTCCATCTCAAAAAAATAAATAAAAATTCAGGGGCTGGGCACGGTGACTCAAGCCTGTAAACCCAGCACTTTGGGAGGCTGAGGCGGGTGGATCACGAGGTCAAGAGATCGAGACCATCCTGGCCAACATGGTGAAACCCCATCTCCACTAAAAATACAAAAAATTAGCTGGGCATGGTGGCGTGTGCCTGTAATCCCAGCTACTCAGGAGGCTGAGGAAGGAGAATTGCCTGAACCCAGGAGGCAGAGGTTGCGGTTAGCCGAGATCGCACCATTGCACTCCAGCCTGGGTAACAAGAGCGAAACTCCATCTCAAAAAAATTTAAAAAATAAATAAATAAATATAAAAAAATAAAAATAATTCAGCAAGCATGGTGGCAGACACAAGTAATCCCAGTGATTTGGGAGGCTGAGGCATGAGAATCCTATAAATCCAAGAAGCCGAAGTTGTAATGAACCAAGATTATGCCACTGCAGAACAGAACAAGACTGTCTCAAAAAATAGTAAATTTTTTAAAAAGTTTTTTATTGGCCTGGCGCAGTGGCTCATGCCTATAATCCCAGCACTTTTGGGAGGCTGAGGCGGGTGGATCATGAGGTCAAGAGATTGAGACCATCCTGGTCAACATGGTGAAACCCCGTCTCTACTAAAAATACAAAAATTAGCTGGGCATGGTGGCACATGCCTGTAGTCCCAGCTACTCAGGAGGCTGAGGCAGGAGAACTGCCTGAACCCAGGAGGCGGAGGTTGCGGTGAGCCGAGATCGTGCCATTGCACTCCAGCCTGGGTAACAGCAGCGAAACTCCGTCTCAAAAAAAAAAAAAAAAACGTCCTACAGATGGGCAGTGCTGACGGGTGCACAATAATGTGAATATAGTTAATACCAAGTAATTGCACAGGTGAAAAACCTGAAAATAAAGTATAAGGAAAAACAAATAATCCCAAATCACATGCAAAATAAGTACAAGTCAAATTGATCAGATAAATCTGCTACCCATACCTCTCCATGTTTCTCCTTTTAGCTCTGCGCAGAGCGACTATGCCTTCTTTTGAAAGAGCATCTAAGGAAAAGGGGTCAATTCCCTATAACAAAAACAAAAATTAGTTTCAGCATCTTTCACCTTAAAAGTGAAAAGGATGATACACACTACACTTAGTTTATACACTGGATTTTCATTCTCACCTTTTGATTAATAACAACAAATCCTTTATCTGAATCACCACAGACTTTCCTTTTCAGTTCTATAATTTTTTTAATTCTATCTTCAATGAATTTTCTTTCAGCTTTTACAAGTTTTTCTCTCTCTTCTGCACTCTTGTAAAAAAAGCCAGAATTCACTTCTCTATTAAGAAAAAAAAAATTTACAGAAAACAGGGAAACATTTTTTGAGTAGTTTCTGAAACTGGATTAGTCTTAAGATTTAACAAAGAGTTCACTGAGCTCCAATCCTGTCCCTTGTTACAGCTTCAGAGGCTGTTTTCTGTAACTTTCACAAACCAATTTGAGGATTTTTATCCTTACAGTGGGAAATGAAGCTTCATAAAAAAGTTGCTTACGCCAGGCACTGTAGCTCACAGCACTTTGGGAGGCTCAGGTGTGCAGATCACCTGAAGTTGGGAGTTTGAGACCAGCCTGACCAACATAGAGAAACCACATCTCTACTAAAAATACAAAAGCAGCTAGGTGTGGTGGCCCATGCCTGTAATCCCAGCTACTTGGGAGGCTGAAGCAGGAGAATCACTTGAACCTGGGAGATGAAGTTTGCGGTGAGCCAAGATCGTGCCATCACACTCCATGCCTGGGCAAAAAGAGTGAAACTCCGCTCATAAAAATAAAAAAAGTAATTCACTTAAAATATGAAGCTCCTCCATTTCACTGTTAAGGGGCTATAAACTTACGTTTTTTCATATTCTAGTGACACGTTACATGTGAGGATGTATGCATCTTCCACCCTTTTCTTCATATCAGGATGCCGTGCTCCATGGTCCAAAACAAGCCCTCTGATTAAGCTGTTCAAACATACACAAAATTATGGTTATGGATTTCCAGACAGTGTATAACATGTTAACACTGAACTGAGAAAGTATTAATAATTTTCATGCATTCAGCTTTATTTCTTCAATTACTTGAAGATCGTATGCTGTATAGAAAAGTCTGCAAAGATAGTCTCAATATAGGCTATCAAACTGTGATGATGTCCTTTAAAAACATGTTTTCTGCCAAGTGCCTGTAATTCCAGCACTTGGGGAGGCAGAGAGGACATCCTGATTCCATGAATTCAAAAATCAGCTTGGGCCAGGCGCAGTGGCTCAGGCCTGTAATCCCAGCACTTTCGGAGGCCGAGGCGGGTGGATCACAAGGTCAAGAGATCAAGACCTTCCTGGTCAGCATGGTGAAAGCCCGTCTCTACTAAAAATACAAAAAATTAGCTGGGCATGGTGGCACGTGCCTATAATCCCAGCTACTTGGGAGGCTGAGGCAGGAGAATTGCCTGAACCCAGGAGGCGGAGGTTGCGGTGAGCCGAGATTGCGCCATTGCACTCCAGCCTGGGTGACAAGAGTGAAACTCTGTCTCAAAAAGAAAAAAATAAAAATCAGCTGGGACAACAGCTTGGAGAACAGAGAGAGACTCCATTCTCCACAAAAAGAAAGAAAAAACAAACACAAATACGTTTTTTCTAACTAGGTCTTTGAAAAAAAAATTTTTTTAATTTCTTTTTTTAATCAAACTGCTTCTCATTATGCTTTGCACCTAGTAATTCAATAAACGCCAAATGACTGATGTTCACTTTTCAGAATCATTCTAACCATAAACACAACATTCACCTTATTTCAGGAGAAAATATTGCTAAAAGTACAAACAATATTCACCTAGCAATTTATCCAACTTATATCTTCAGATAAATATATATTTCATATCCAAAGACATTAAAAAGTTTGCCAACAATATATATTGTACAAAGCACTCCTAAAATTTTTTTGTTTTTTGAGATGTAGTCTAGCTCTGCTGCCCAGGCCACAGTGCAGTGGCGCAATCTTGGCCCCACTGCAAACTCTGCCTCCCAGGTTCAAGCGATTCTCCTGCCTCAGCCTCCCAAGTACTTGGGATTACAGGCACCGACCACCACACCCAGCTAATTTTCATATTTTTAGTAGACATGGGGTTTCACTGTGTTGGCCAGGCTGGTCTCAAACTCCTGACCTTGTGATCTGCCTGCCTCGGTCCCCCAAAGTGCTGGGATTACAAGCATGAGCCACCACGCCCAGCCAGTACCCTAAATTTCTAAACACACTTTATTAGCATTTTTTTTTTTTTTTTTTTGAGATGGAGTTTCACTCTTATCACCCAGGCTGGAGTGCAATGGTGTAGTCTCAGGTCACTGCAACCTCTACCTCCCAGTTTCAAGCCATTCTCCTGACTCAGCCTCTTGAGTAGCTGGGATTACAGGCATCTGCCACCATGCCCAGCTAATTTTTGTAATTTTAGCAGAGACGGGGGTTCCCCATGTTGGCCAGACTGGTCTTTAACTCCTGGCCTCAGGTGATCTGCCCGCCTCAGCCTCCCAGAGCGCTGGGATTACAGATGTGAGCCACCACATCTGACCATCAGTATTTCAGAGTATCCTACTACCTACCTTGTATCAGTTTCAGATTTATGTTTCATCTCCATGATCTCAACCATGAAGAGATCAACAGGCTCATCTTGTTTTTTAATGGCCAAAATGGAGTCCACTACAGCCTACAAGAGGAGGAGCATAACCGTTAAGCAAACTCAATTTGCAGCAGTAGAAACATGTTGCTTTTCAGAAGGCTGAAGTAGACAGTTCCTTCATTTCATAACCTCTACATGGATTTAAGTCTTTTTCTATAAGCAGATAGAATACATTACATGTAAACAACTAAAGTCATTTACATTTCTGAAATCTCAATCTGTAATTTCCAAAGAATCATTAACATTCCTGTTTTATTAAAAATACTGGTAACTGGAAGCTTTCCAGTAACAAAATCTCCACTTTATAAACCTTTTAATAAAAGCTCCAGTTCTCCTTTTATAGTTAGATATACTATTATTTGAATTTCCTCATTTTAGTTTTTAGAGTCACAAATTAGGTATCATTGCCACAAAAATGAACCCGCATAGCACCTTATAATTGAACTGGTAAGTATACCCATGTTTCTGCTATCAGAGATTTTCTATAGGTGAACTGTAACAGACACAGACAAAACTTCATACACACCTCTGTTAAGACATCTGCAAGTTCAGCATGAACTTTAGTACGAAGAGATGTTCTGGCCACATCTATAAGTGTTTCCCTGTCCATCTCTTTGCTTACTTTGACTTCTTCCAAAAACTGAAGGGCCTTTTCCTTTGCAGCTTCAAACCCTTCAGTAATTATCCTGGGGTGAAGGCCCTGAAATGAACACACAGTAACACTTCCATCTTCAACTAGATGCAACTACAGTTCATGATGAAGTTCAGATAATTCTGAAGGCATCCTCTGGATCATCGTACCTTTGAATAGGAGGTTCTATCATGTGCTGGCTTTCTGAATACATTGAAAAGGATAAATATACCTTTCAACGCAGAGGAGAAAAACAGGCAATGCTCTAGCACAGGGTCAAAGCCAAGGGAACTATAAAGCACACTTGGGTGTTCACTGTGCAAACCACTCCGAATCATGTCAAAACTGACACTGCATCCCAACCCACAGACGGCAGCATTAGTCTACCTTTTCTGTAAGTAATCTCAAACTAATTCACATCATTTACTAATAAAAATAAAAACTTTCTGCTCTCTTTTTCCAGGAAATTCTGACAACAGATTCATACTCACTGAGGTTTGTTTTCACCTTGGAACTAGTCAGGGCTAAAAAAGGGAATTTATCCAGATGTAAGCTTTTGGTTGGCTTTTTCCTAACAAATAAACATGCATAGTCCTAAACATCCCATTTTTAGATCTACATTAAAGAAAGAAATCACATAGGCAATGCAACTTGATTACAAAATTATTTTCAGGCCAAGAAAGGTTCCATAACCTGTCCAAGGTCACATTTGTTTTAGACCAAGACAAAGGCCCATATTTAAGCCCCCTAATTCTACTGTATGGCCTCAGCTACTATTAACAGCACATCAATTTGTATACGTAAGTATCAGACACTTCCCATATACAATAAAATAATATAGAAACAAGAGTTGTGCATACTTCAGAAACGTAGAGATCCGCCTGTTTCAGCAGCTCTCCAATGATTAGGACATTGGAAGTCGTACCATCACCAGTTATATCATCCTGGGCTGTTGCTACCTTTGCTATTAAGGAAGCTGTTGGGTGCTGAATTTGCTGAAAGTAGAAAAAGAATGAATCCCTTCAAACAATATGAAGCAGTCTAAATACACCACAAACAAAATGCATGAAGGGCCTCTTTAAGTATAATCTACATGAAAAAGCTACCCAAGTGTTTGGCTACAAGTTACTTCAATGAAAAACTCACAATTAGCTATCACGCACATGCAGTTAGAATGATCCAAACATTTTCGCGTGTAATTTACTTCCCAGATCATCTCTACTGTACAGATGAGGAAGCCTGAGGCTCCATAAAAGTTTACTGAGGACGACAGAGCTAACAGTTCACAGTAACACATTTTACATCCTTGCCTCTTTATGGCAAGTGTAGGGCTCTGGTGAGAATAAGCCAAGTACCTCTATTACTCTGTAATGACCAACACATTTATTTTCCTTTTTTGTTGTTTTATTTTTGTTCTTTGTGACCAACTAATTTAAAAGGAAAGGTTACTTGTAGTAGCTCACACCTGTAATCCCAGCACTTTTAGAGAGGCCAAGACAGGCGGATCCCTTGAACTTAGTAATTCAAAACCAGTCTGGGTTACATGGCAAAACCCTGTTTCTTTAAAACAAACAAACAAAAAAAAGCCAAAAAAACAGTATTCAGAGGTAAAATGGCGTATCTGCAACTTACTTTCAAATGATTCAGGGGAAAAATAGAAAATAAATGGAGCAACATGTAAACAATTGGTGAATCTAGGTAAAGAGCACACACATTATAATTATTATTTTTGTAGGTTTGTCATTTTTTCAAAAAAAACTGAAAAAACTGATTTCTGGAGACTAGAGAGAAGTGTTGTGGGAGGGGAATTTTGAGGTGACAGCAACAATTTATTTCTCAGCTACAGTGGTGTCCATTTTATAATTATTTCTTTTTTCTTTTTTGTTTCTGAGAAGGAGTTTTGCTACCGTTGCCCAGGCTACAGTGCAATGGTGAGCTCTTGGCTCACTGCAATTTCCGCCTCCCGGGTTCCAGCGATTCTCCTGCCTTAACCTCCTGAGCAGCTGGGATTACAGGTGTGCACTACCATGCCCCCATCTAATTTTGTATTTTTAGCAGAGACAGCGTTTCTCCACATTGGCCAGGCTGGTCTTGAACTCCCGACCTCAGGTGATCCACCTGCCTCGGCCTCCCAAAGTAGTAGAATTACAGGCATGAGCCACCACGCTCAGCCTATAATTACTTGAATTGTGAATGTTCAATGTGTCTCTCTACTTATGCTGTATTTCTCACACTAAAACCCAAATTTAATATACATATATATATATATATATATATATTTTTTTTTTTTTGGAGACAGTCTCACTGTTACTCTGTCACCTAGGCTGGAGTGCAGTGGCACAATCTCGACAGGATTTTGCCATGTAGCCAGGCTGCTTCTGAATTTCTGAGTTCAAGGGATCTACCTGCCTTGGTCTCCTAAAGTGCTGGGATTACAGGCATGAGTTACCACATCTGACCTTTCCTTTTAAATTATTTAGTCACTGCAGAGTAACAGTGGAAGCTGTTGAGCTTTCATTTTAGGAGGTACCCAGTTGTAAAATCTGGGTAAAAAATGAAAAACAAACAAAAAAAACAAACAAACTACACCTCCTAGGTCAGCAAGTCCATACAAAAGTATTTCATCTGGATATCAGTGATGTGGTATACTACTAGGAAAACCTTAAATATTACTCTGAACTCAAATCAGCAGGATATAATTTCCTTTTCTTGGATTTGAATGGCTAAGTTTTGGGAATTCAGAGAGGAGTAAAACATATACTCTCCTCAATAATCCATATTCTCCATTCCTAAGACTTTTAAAATGTCAAATCAGACAGATTTCTCTCCCGTCCAGTTGGAGATGGAGATGTAACAGAGAAATCGGTGTTTTCATAAGAGAAAAACGAGCCAGGCATAGTGGCTCACACCTGGTAACCCCAGCACTCTGGGAGGCTGAGGCAGGTAGATCACCTGAAGTCAAGTGTTCAAGACCAGCCAGGCCAACATGGCGAAACCCTGTCTCTACTAAAAATACAAAAATTAGGCCGGGAGCAGTGGCTCAGGCCTGTAATTGCAGCACTTTGGGAGGCCAAGGCGGGCAGATAACGAGGTTACGAGTTTGAGACCAGCCTGGCCAACATGGTGAAACTTCGTAACTACTAAAAATACAAAAATGCAGCCGGGCGTGGTGGCATGTGCCTGTAATCCCAACTACTCTGGAGGCTGAGGCAGGAGAATCGCTTGAACCCAGGAGGTGGAGGTTGTGGTGAGGGGAGATCACACCATTGTACTCCAGCCTGGGCGATAGAGCTAGACTGTGTCTCAAAAAAAAAAAAAAAAAAAAAAAAAAAACTATAAAATAAATTAGCTGGGCATGCTGACACCAGCCTGTAATCCCAGCTACTTAGGAGGCTGAGACAAGAGAACCGCTCGAACCCTTGAGGCAAACATTGCAGTGAGCAGAGATTGCACCACCCCACTGTATCTGGGCGACAGAGTGAGACTCCATCTTAAAAAAAAAAAGGGAAAAAACCATCCTTATGCATTTTGCCCATGTGACTGTGTCAACACCACTCAATTTTTCAAATTTTCCTATAATTAACTTTAATATACAATGACAGTCCTTTAACTCAGACTGTAAATGGCAAAAAAGTAGAGATTCAAAGACAGGGCTGTCCGACTGCAGGCACCGGCAGCACGGTTACCGATCCCGTGCCACTTCTGCATGTTCTCCTGCCTTGAAAATGGACATCGCAGATCTTTCTACAAAGCAAACACCGTTCGGAAAATCAAGACCTTTCTGACCCAGCAGAGCACCTCTCACCATTTCGTGAAGCAGCACGTTGCCGTCCTTAGTAAGCTTGATGTCTCCAGCGCCAGAAACAAGCCTGTTGAAGGGGAAGAAATGAATCAGATTGACTTTTCCAACAAAAACTAAATTTTAAAGTCCCGTTAGAAAACAGGCTTTTCCCAGATGTTAGGGGGCCAGTGATCTCCCGCGGGCAGGAGGACGGTAGTGCCCACCCTGTCCCAGTCGAGACTGTGCCGAGTCTTCAGGGTGCCCGGAAGCCCCAGAGGGAGGGGAACGCCGCGCACTAGAGCCGCTTTGTTCTCCACGGAGACGACATCGTCGCAGAGAGAAATGGCCCGGACGGTGGGACTCAGCAGGGAACAGGACCGACCAGGGAGGGCGCAGGAAGGGGTGGCCGCGGAGCCCCGAGGCGGCGGGCTCTAGTCCGCGGTCCCGGGGCCGCCAGGTCAGCGGCGGCGCGCGATGCCCGCTCGGCCCTCCCGCCAGCCCCGCCTTACATCTTCATGGTGCCCTTGGGCCCCAGGTTGGTCCTCAGCACGTCCTGCAGACCCCGCGCCGCGCTGATGTTGACCGCCAGCGCCGCCTGTGCTCGGGCCACCTCGGCCTTGGGGTTCAGGGTCTTCACCGCCGCCATATCGGCTCCAGTGAAGGAAAAGGAAGCGACACGGCGAGCGGAAAGCTCAGAGCCGGCGCGGCGTGGCCGGGAGGCGCTATCCGGGTCTTCTGGAAAAGTCGGCGCGCCCGGCCCGCCCCCAGCGTGCCCGCGCGCCGCCGCCATTGGGCCGAGGGTCGTCCGGCGCCCGCTCATTGGTCCGTGGCTGTACAGCGGTTGAGGTCCCACCCCTCGCGCCGCAGTCCGGACGTCATTGGGCCGAGGGTCGTCCGGCGCCCGCTCATTGGTCCGTGGCGGTACAGCGGTTGAGGTCCCACCCCTCGCGCCGCAGTCCGGACGTCATTGGGCCGAGGGTCGTCCGGCGCCCGCTCATTGGTCCGTGGCGGTACAGCGGTTGAGGTCCCACCCCTCGCGCCGCAGTCCGGACGTCATTGCGCCCGGGAGGAGCCCGGCAGTCCACGCGGTGAAGTGGGGCCCGGTTTTTCCGACCCGGGAGCTCGGGACGCAAGCTGGGCTTGTGCTCTGCTGGGGGCGGGGCGTAGGGTGGGCCTCCTCCCGCCCTTACTCGCGCGGTCTGTCCCTCGGTCTCCTTCCCTTGCTGTTTTTTTTTTTTTTGAGATGGAGTTTCGCTCTTGTCACCCAGACTGGAGTGCAATGGCGCGATCTCGGCTCACCGCAACCTCCGCCTCCTGGGTTCAGGCAATTCTCCTGCCTCAGCCTCCTGAGTAGCTGGGATTACAGGCACGCACCACCATGCCCAGCTCATTTTTTGTATCTTTAGTAGAGACGGGGTTTCACCTTGTTGACCAGGATGGTCTCGATCTCTTGACCTCGTGATCCACCTGCCTGGGCCTCCCAAAGTGCTGGGATTACAGGCGTGAGCCACCGCGCCCGGCCGCGGTGAATTCATTTTTGCATGCACAAGATGTACTGCTTAACGAAACACTATCGGCTTGTTTTAAATGGATCATTTAAATATGATATTAATATTTTACAAAATCACTTTTCTTCATACCAGCAATGAATAAGTAGAATTTGAAACTAAAAACACAGTATCAATTACACCCCAAAACATGAAATAGTTAGAGATAAGTCTAATAAAATTTATAGAAGATCTATGCGAGGCAAACTATAAAACACTGTTGAAATGAATAAATAAATATGAACGGTAGCCTGTGTTGGCTAATTCTCTCCCCCCATTACTTTCACCTGGATTTCCCATAGATCAACAGACATAAATTCCTCATCAAATACGCTGCTCTGCACAATTCAAAAAGGGAGCTCCTGTGGACTCAAAGCAGCCATCAGTCCAGCAGTGCCCATGATTTATCTGAAACTGATTCCCAAGAGACAGGGGTGCAGATCTGAGTAGCTGTGCTGCCAGTGCAGATAGGTCTAGCACTAGATACTTAGTGATTGTGGCAAGGGAGAATCAGTGATGATCGGGGTGGTGGGTGAAGGAAGGGCCGGGGGGCCTGAAGGATCTTCCGTTGCCTTCTCCTGCTTCTTCATCCTGCTGGTCGCTCGTCCAGAGGGTGAGGTCTCGCAGCAAGTGCATGATGAGCGTGGAGTCCTTATAGGAATCCTCGTTTAGTGTGTCCAGCTCAGCTATGGCGTCATCGAAGGCTTGTTCGGCTAAGAGGCAGGCTTGCTTGGGTGCATTCTGGATCCCACAGTAGAACACAGAGAAGTTGGGGGCCAGGCCCAGCCCAATGGGGTGCGTGGGCTGCATCTGCTCTTTGCTGATTTCAAAGGCTTCCTTGCAGGCAGCTTCAGAAGCTTTGGCCACACTGTTTCTCTTCTCCCCAGAAGCGCCCTCTGCTAAGTGGCGGTAGTAATCACTTTTCATTTTCAGGTAAAACACCTTGCTCTCATACTGGAAATCGCTGCAGTTCTTGACCAGGAGCTTGTCAAGCAGAGACAGAACATCACTGCAAACTGTCTGCAGCTCCTTCTCAATCTTCTCCCTCTAGGCTTTAACCTTCTCCAATTTCTTTTCGTTTCCATCAGCCATGGTTTTCTGCTCAATGCTGCTAATGACCCTCCAGGAAGATCGCCTGGCACCAACCACATTCTTGTAAGCCACAGAGAGGAGATTCCGGTCTTCATTGGAGAGAGGTTCATTCAGCTCTGTCACCACCTTCATGGCGGAGAGGCCATGTCGTCCTAGCGCTCTGCCTGCTTGGCCAGCTGCGCCCGCTGCAGCAGCTGCGCCCGGTCCCCCATGTCGCTCGTGGCTCGGCCTGGCCTCGCGCCTCACACTCCTGGCTCGCTCACTCACCCGCCGGTCCGTCCGCTTTCCGGTCGCCACGGAGGCCACCCTATTTTTTGTATTTTTAGTAGAGACAGGGTTTTACCGTGTTGGCCAGGATGGTCTCCATCTCTTGACCTCGTGATCCGCCCACCTCGGCCTCCCGAAGTGCTGGGATTACAGGCGTGAGCCACCGCGCCCAGCCTGTATTTTATTTTTAATAGATAATGGAAATTGTTCTGAATTCAAAAGGCACCAAAGGGCATGTGGTGGAAATTAAATCTTCCTCCCGCCTCTAGTTCAACACTAGAGACAAGGAGAGTTACCCTGACACTGAATTTTCAGAATGATTTCTGAATTTATAAACTTACGCATGAATATCTTCATTTCCCCACACGAAGGGCAATTCATAATACACTGTAGGGTGTGTTATACTTTTAAGTGTCTTGGAGATTGTGGCATATCAAGACTAATGGGAAGTCCTTGTTAATAGGTGCGTGATGTTCTTTGGGGCCAGGGCGCAGTGGCTCATGTTTATAATCCCAGCACTTTGGGAGGCCGGGGCAGGCGGATCATTTGTGCCCTAGAGTTCGAGACCAGCCTGGGCAACATAACCAGACTCCGTCTATGCAAAGAATACAAAAATTAGCAAGCCGTGGTGGTACGCACCTATGGTCCCAGCTACTCGGGAGACAGGTGGGAGGATCGCTGGAATCCTGGAGGCGGAGGTTGCGGTCAGCTATGATCCTGCCACTGCACTCCAGCCTGGGTGACAGAGCCGACCCTGTCTCAAAAACAAAACAAAACAAAAAAAACAACTAACCGGTCACCTACTGACTGATGTTTAAGTTAAGTTGTCCCCAATCTGCTATTTGGGCTGCAATGAATATCTGGGTATATGATGCTTTTAGGTGGGTTTGTGTATGTGAGAATCACAAAAACATCTATATATGTGACTAGTAGCACTGCTCAATAGAAGACTAGTTATTAGTTCCATAGGCATTGAATATTATGCATGCAGGTTTATTATAACTTCTGTTTAAAATATTATGAGGAGGCCAGGCACAGTGGCACACGCTTGTAATCCCAGCACTTTGGGAGGCTGAGGTGGGTGGATCCCTTGAGGTCAGGAGTTCAAGACCATCCTGGGCAACATGGTGAAACCGTCTGTGTAAAAATACAAAAATTAGCCTGGCATGGTGGTGCACATCTGTGATCCAAGCTCCTTGAGAGGCTGAGGCATGAGAATTGCTTGAATTCTGGAGACAGAGGTTGCATTGAGCCAAGATCGTGCCACTGCACTCCAGCCTGGGCAACAGAGCCAGACTCCTGAGGAAAAAAAAAAGGCTGCACACAGGGGTTCACACTTGTAATCCCAGCACTTTGGGAGGCCAAGGAGGGTGGATCATCTGAGGTCAGGAGTTGGAGACTAGCCTAGCCAATGTGGTGAAACTAAAGGGGCATAGTGGTGGGCACCTGTAATCCCAGCTACTCAGCAGGCAGAGGTGGGAGAATCACTGGAACTCAGGAGGCGGAGGTTTCAGTGAGCCGAGATCGCACCATTGCACTCCAGCCTAGGGGGACAAGAGCGAGACTCTGTCTCAAAAAAAAAAATGGTGATGGAAGCATATTAAATACATAAATAGGTGTTCTTGATAAGGGGAAAAACATTTTAAATAGCATGTATAATAAGTTCTCACTTTTGGAACATTCCCTGTGGGTCTATACAAAAAAGGACAGAGAATATACATTATTCTCTGTCTCAAAAAATTATATTTTTGAGACAATGTCTTGTTCTGTTGCCCAGGCTGGAGTGCACTGGCACGGTCTCGGCTCAACACAACCTCTGCCTTGCCTTCTGGGCTCAAGTGATCCTCCCACCTCAGCCTCCCAAGTAGCTGGGACCACAGGTGTACACCACCATGCCGGCTAATTTTTGTATTTTTTTTTCCCCAGGCTGGTCTTGAGCTCCTGGGCTCAAGTGATCTGCCCGCCTCAGCCTCCCAAAGGCTGGGATTACAGGTGTGAACCACTATACCTAGTCTACATTAAAATATATTAACACAAACTGTATTTTAAAAGGTTAGAGTATTCTCATTTTTGCAAACTTCCCCAAATGTATATATTATAAAAGGAGAGTAAAGAAATATATATGTGAGCTGGGCACGGTGGCTGACACCTGTAATCCCAGTACTTCGGGAGGCTGAGGCAGGCAGATCACAAAGTCAGGAGTTCAGGACCAGCCTGACCAACATAGTGTACCCCCCTACTAAAAACATAAAAATTACCTGTACATGCTGGCTCGTGCCTGTAATCCCAGCTACTCAGGAGGCTGAAGCAGGAGAATTGCTTGAACCAGGAGGTGAAGGTTGAAGTGAGCGAGATCATGCTATCGTACTCCAGCCTGGGTGACAGAGTGAGACTCCATCTCAAAAAAGAAATATGTACATGAAAATATAAAAAACGATGTCTGCTGTCTCATTTTATTAAAGATTGATTAAATTTTCCCAAATACATATGTAACAATAAAGGACAGAAGGATATACATCAAAATGTTTGAATAGGGACTGTCTCTGGGTAATTTTTCATTTTCTTTCGTTTTTACATTTTTAATTTTAATAATGTGTGTATGGCTGGGTACGGTGATGGATGGCTGTAATTCTAGCACTTTGGGAGCCTGAGGCAGGCGGATGACTTGAGGTCAGGAGTTCGAGACCAGCCTGAACAACATGGTGAAAGCCCGTCTCTATTAAAAATAAAAAATTGGGGGGGGCTGGGGGGGATAGCCTGGGGATGAATACCAAGTGTGGGTGAAGGGGAGGAAAGCAGCAAAGCACACTGCCATGTGTGTACCTATGCAACTATCTTGCTCGTTCTGCACATGTACCCCCAAACCTATAATGCAATAAAAAAAAAATAAATAAATAAAATAAAAAAAATAAAAAAAAAATAAAAAAAAAATTTTTATCTCCCATAAAAAAAATCACTTAAATGTTTAAAAGTAAAGAATAAGGATGTATAAGAATATTTTTTATTTTGCAAATATATGGAGATAAATTTACACACACACACACATACACACACACACACTAATGCACTCTTCTAAGTTATTTTCTTCTCTGAAGAGGAAAGTGTTGAGGGAGATGAGAGAGGACCTTTAGTCATTGTTATTGTTGTTATTGATGTCATATTGCCTTTTCATCTTAAAAGTAAAGAGCTCACATTTCATAATGTGACAAAAATTTAAATTAAAATTAATGAAAATTAAAGAATGATTTAATGTTTTTAAAAATACTAAAATCAATAACTTAAATCCCTTGAATACTTAATCTGTGTGCTGTCTGGAAATTACAGCAGTAAGTTTAACATTTTTCATTAATTTGTGAGATATCCTCAACTCTTGATTTTTCATTAATTATCCTCAGAAAATTATTATCCCAGTTTGACATTCCTTAGATATTATCCTGCTTAAGGCCTCTTCTCTCCACTACTAGTTGGTAAGTTCCCAGGGAATGTAAATTGATTTTAATATTAACACTACCAAAAAATATAATTAGGAATTGGACCCTGGAGCACTATCATCAAACTTTTGCATAAAAATCCGTAAATTTATGGGTGTCTTCTACTCCATAATGAGGATTTTTAAAAAGATGTATTTTTACTCATTTCATCTCTACTGGCATTATATTTAATGATTTATGGGGGTTTTAATGATATTATTAATATTACATGATACTCATCTCTGAAAAAGACCCCAAATAATCTGTATGCAAATGCTTAAAAATAGTGCAGTGGAAACAAAATTAAACACAATGAACGAATACAAGTCATAAAATATAATTTAAAGTGCAATTAATTATTTACCTTTGAACACTTCTGTAAGAAAATAATATACAAAATCTTTTTTAAAGTCATGAATAAACTGGTAAATATGAAAAAAAAAAAAATAAAAATAAAAAAAAATAAAAAATAAAAAATAAAAAATTAGCTGGACATGGTGGTGGGCACCTGTAATCCCCACTACTCAGGAGGCTGAGCCAGGAGAATCACTTAAACCTGGGAAGCAAAGGTTGCAGTAAGCCGAGATCACACCACTGACCTCCAGCCTGGGAGGTTGCAGTGAGCTGAGATTGCACCACTGCACTCCAGCCTGGGCGACAGGCGAGACTCTCTCAAAACAAACAAATAAAATGAAACAATATGAAGTATAAAAATGAGAAAAGGAAACAATATAAACAAAAGGAATGAAATGAAATTAGAGAAAAAAATCAAAACAACATAAAGTATAAAAATGAGAAAGCAGGGATTCTCCTGCCTCAGCCTCTCGAGTAGCTGGGACTACAGGCACCCACCACCACGCCCGGCTAATTTTTGTATTTTTAGTAAATACGGGGTTTCACCACATTGGCCAGGCTGCTCTCAAACTCCTGACCTTGTAATCCGCCCGACTCGGCCTCCCAAAGGCCGAGCCTGGGAGGCATGAGCCACCGCACCTGGCCTGTTTTTGCTCTTTTTAGCTTGTTTCAGACAACACATTTTTGTGGCACGAGTGGCTCATCTTCAGAGTATGTTTCTGCTGGTGTTTTCTGGGGTCTGCACCTGCCTCTTCCCGTGTAACTTCCGTAGCCCTTGTGCAGGTCTTAGAGTCTCCCGTGAGTTGTGTCTCCTAGTTTGGCTGAATATGGAATTTCTGCCTCATTCCCCCCACCGTATCTCCCTATCGCTTTGCATAATTTCTAGGAGGAAGGAGAAGATTTGATCAAATATGCTGCAGGTTTTTTGTTGTTGTTGTTGTTGTTTTTTTCAGATGGAGTCTCGCTCTGTTGCCCAGGCTGGAGTGGAGTGACATGATCTCTGCTCACTGCAATGTCCGCCTCCCAGGTTCAATTGATTCTCCTGTCTTAGCCTCCTGAGTAGCTGGGACTACAGGTGCAAGTCACCATGCCCGGCTATTTTTTGTATTTTTAGTGGAGATGGGGTTTCGCCATCTGGTCAGGCTGATCTTGAACTCCTGACCTCAACTGATACACCTGCCTCGGCCTCCCAAAGTGCTGGGATTACAGGCCTGAGCCACGGAGCCCAGCCCTGCAGTTCTTATAGTGTAATCATATCGCTTTGTAATATACATTTCCCCCATCTTTTCCAGTATAAGGACAGCCATAGGCTGGGTGTCATGGCTCATGCCTGTGTCCCAGCGCTTGAACCCAGAAGGCGGAGATTGCAGTGAACTGAGATGGCACCACTGCACTCCAGCCTGCACAATGACAGAGCCAGAGCCTGTCTAAATAAATAAATGAAGTTTCCTCTTTTATATGGATACATAGACATAGATATATAGACGTATACCACACCTGTATGTAGACATACATAGAGGTTTCTTTGTTCAAAAATGGGGGCTCTAATTATATATATGTTCTGCAACTTCTTTTATTCATGTGATGTATCATGTGCATATTTCCATTACATGGCTTATTTTGAATGCCAATGTTTATATTAAATCATGTTTCAAACTGTGTTCACTGTGTTCTTTTAAGACATTTATGCTTTTTTTTTTTTTTTGAGACAGAGTCTCGCTCTGTTGCCCATGCTGGAGTGCTGTGGCATGGTCTCAGCTCACTGCAACCTCCGCCTCCCAGGTTCAAACAATTCTCCTGCCTCAGCATCTTGAGTAGCTGGGATTACAGGCACACACCACCACACCCGGCTAACTTTTTGTATTTTTAGTAGAGACGGGGTTTCACCATATTGGCCAGGCTAGTCTTGAACTTCTGACCTCATGATCCGCCCACCTCGGCCTCCCAAAGTGCTGAGATTATAGGCATGAGACACCGCACCCAGACCATTTATGCTATTTTTTTTTTTTAAATAAGAGACGGGGTCTCACTATGTTGTCCAGGCTGGAGTGCAGTGGCTAATCACAGGCGAGATCCTACTGCTGATCAGCATGGGAGTTCTGACCTGCTCCGTTTCCGACCTGGGCTGGTTCACCCCTCCTTAGGCAACCTGGTGGTCCCCTGCTCCCAGGAGGTCACCATATTGATGCCGAACTTAGTGCAGACACCTGATCGGCATAGCGCACCACAGCCCAGGACTCCTGGACTCAAGAAATCCTCCAGCCTCAGCCTCCAAAGTAGCTGATACTACAGGCACACACCCCTACGCCTGGCTATGCTATTTTAATGTATTGGTATTTAATGTATTGATATGAAATATTATATTTGTTAGCAAATATTTTATACACATAGATACAAAAAGCATCTGTATACCTACTATCCTACTTAAAGGAACATTATTATTATAATCATATTGATTATCTCTACGTATCTTTGTTCAACCTCATTTCCTTCCTTGCCCTCAGAAGTAACTACTATCCTGAGTTTTATGTTGTAAGTTATCATTTATGACACGAAATGATATTCTCTCTTTAAAGTTTCCAGTGGCTGTTGGACTGAGAATGTTTACAATATTACTCTGAAAATTCTTATGTACGTGGCTCCTCCAATCGTACAAGTTTCTTTTTTCTTTTCTTTTCTTTTTTTTTTTTTTTGAGACAGAATCTCACTCTGTCATCCAGGCTGGAGTGCAGAGGTGTGATCTCAGCATAGCCTCAACCTCCCAGGCTCAAGCTATCCTCCCACCTCAGCCTCCCAAGTAGCTGGGACTCCAGGCGTGTACCATCACATTGAGCTAATTTTATTTTTTTTAGAGATTAGGTCTCACTATGTTGCCCAGGGTGGTCTTGAACTCCTAGGCTCAAGCGATCCTCCCACCTAGGCCTCCCAAAGTGCTAGAATTAGAAGCATGAGCCACCACGTCCAGCTTACTCAGGCAAGTTTCTCCTGAGTATACAGGAGATACAGGTAGAATTGCTGTATCATAGAAATTGTGTGTGTTTGGCCAGGCGCAATGGCTCAATCCTGTAATCCCAGCACTTTGGGAGGCCGAGGCAGGCAGATCATAAGGTCAGGAGTTCAAGACCAACCTGGCCAACATGGGGAAACCCTGTCTCTACTAAAAATACAAAAAAAAAAAATCAGCTGAGCATGGTGGCACGTGCCTATAATCCCAGCTACTTGGGAGGCTGAGGTAGGAGAATTGCTTGAACTGGGACCCGGGAGGCGGAGGTTGCAGTAGGCCAAGATCATGCCACTGAACTCAGCCTGAGCTACACAGTGAGACTCTGTCTCAAAAAAAAAGAAAAGAAATTGCATGTGTTCCATGTTACTGAATAACACTATATTGTTTTCTGGAGTGCTTGTTCCAATTTACTATACTTTAGAAGGCTATTAGCACTGAAGGACTTTTAAAGAGTACATGATTCTTTTTTATTGAGACGGAGTTTCGCTCTTGTTACCCAGGCTGGAGTGCAATGGCGCGATCTTGGCTCACCGAAACCTCCGCCTCCTGGGTTCAGGCAATTCTCCTGCCTCAGCCTCCTGAGTAGCTGGGATTACAGGCACCGCCACCATGCCCAGCTAATTTTTTGTATCTTTAGTAGAGACGGGGTTTCACCACGTTGACCAGGATGGTCTGGATCTCTTGACCTCATGATCCACCTGCCTCGGCCTCCCAAAGTGCTGGGATTACAGGCTTGAGCCACCGCGCCCGGCCTAAAGAGTACATGATTCTAACACAGTTAGCCATTAGAAAATTTGTGCCCAGGCTCAGTGGCTTACGCCTGTAATCCCAGCACTTTGGGGGGCCAAAGCGAGCACATCACCTGAGACCGAAGTTCAAGACTAACCTGTCCAACATGGTGAAACCCCATCTGTACTAAAAATAGAAAAAATTAGCCAGGCATGGTGGTGCATGCTTGTAATCCCACTACTTGGGGGGTTTAGACAGAAGAATCACTCGAACCCAGGAGGCGGTGGTTGAAATGAGCCAAGATCGCACCACTGCACTGCAGCCTGTGTGACAGAGCGAGACTCCAAAAAGAAAGAAACAAAGAAGGAAGGAAGGAAAGAAAGAGAGAAAGAAAATTTGTTAGCTTATAAAAATGTGATATATACAAAACCTTTCAGAGCCGGGTAAGGTGGCTCACACTGCGGCTCGAGCCCAGGGGCTGGAGACCAGTCTGGGCAACCTGATGAGACCTAGGCTCTACTAAAAATAAAATGCCAGACTGGCGTGGTGGCACACACCTGTGGTCCCGGCTACTCAGGAGGCTGAGGCAGGAAGATTGCTTGCGCCCAGGAGTTCAAGGCTTCAGTGAGCTTTGATCGCACCACTGCACTCCAGCTTGGGTAAGAGCAAGACTCCATCTCAAAAGAAAAAAGAAAAGAGAACCTTCAGGAATAGTAGTATGACCTGTATTACTTTTGGTTAACTAATTGTGATTGAAACTTTGCAAAATAATTTGCTAATATTTTTATTATGGCTTCATTATGCTGTATTGTATTTTGTTCACATGTGCTATTATTCCAGTAAGAACAGCAGTGAAGCTTTTTTTTTTGAGATGGAGTTTCGCTCTTGTTACCCAGGCTGGAGTGCAATGGCGCGATCTCAGCTCACTGCAACCTCCGCCTCCTGGGTTCAGGCAATTCTCCTGCCTCAGCCTCCTGAGTAGCTGGGATTACAGGCACGCGCCACCATGCCCAGTTAATTTTTTGTATCTTTAGTAGAGACGGGGTTTCACCATGTTGACCAGGATGGTCTCGATCTCTTGACCTCGGGATCCACCCGCCTCGGCCTCCCAAAGTGCTGGGATTACAGGCTTGAGCCACCGTGCCTGGCCCTACTTAATTTTTTAGAGACAAGGACTTGCTCTGTTACCCAGGCGTGATCACAGATCACTGTAACCTTGAACTCCCGGGCTCAAAT
Source organism: Saguinus oedipus (assembly GCA_031835075.1). Lineage (NCBI taxonomy): Eukaryota > Metazoa > Chordata > Mammalia > Primates > Cebidae > Saguinus > Saguinus oedipus. The sequence continues at coordinate 66,938,473 of CM063170.1, forward strand.
GATCCTCCTGCCTCAGCCTCCCGAGTAGCTGGGACTACAGGTGCGCACCACCACACCCAGCCAGATTTTAGTAAATATAAATATTTTATCTGAAATCTATTTAATATTATGAAATACGAATGAGTTAACTCTTCTAGCCATCCACATTTACTTACTTGAGTTCCTTTTACCCTTGAAATACATTCTCAGTTACCACTTACACTTAGATTCAAACATTGGGTGTTTAGCATTTTGTTTCCTGTATTTCGCTTAAAAAAAAATACTGTATGGCCGGGTGCGGTGGCTCACGCCTATAATCCCAGCACTTTGGGGGGCTGAGGCGGGTGGATCATAAGGTCAAGAGATGGAGACCATCCTGGTCAACAAGGTGAAACCCCATCTCTACTAAAAATACAAAAATTAGCTGGGCATGGTGGCGTGTGCCTGTAATCCCAGCTACTCGGGAGGCTGAGGCAGGAGAACTGCCTGAACCCAGGAGGTGGAGGTTGCGGTGAGCCGAGATCGCACCATTGCACTCCAGCCTGGGTAACAAGAGCGAAACTCCGTCTCAAAAAAAAAAAAAAAATACTGCAGGCCAGGCTCAGTGGCTCACTCCTATAATCCCAGCTCTTTGGGCGGCTGAGATGGGTGGATCACTTGAAGTCAGGAATTCCGGACCACCCTGGCCAAACATGGTGAAACCCCGTCTCTACTAAAAACACAAAAATTAGCTGGGCGTGGTGGTGAGCATCCGTAATCCCAGCTACTTGGGAGGCTGAGACAGGAGACTTGCTTGAACCTGAGAGGCAGAGGTTGCAAGATTGTGCCACTATACTCTAGCCTGGGTGACAGAGAGCAAGAGAAAAATAGATACAGGTTCTTGATTAGACTGTTATTTCAGACCACTGTTAGGCACCTCCCCATGAATTCTATAATTTTTTATCTCATTATTTCAAAATGTCAGAATGAATCCCTGAATTCTTTATCAGAACCACCTCCCATGGACCTGGCGGCTGTTACACTGGATGTCCCCAGAAACCTGCAACCATTTTCTTACTAATAAAATCTGGAAATTTTATTTAGTTAGTTCTTTTTTTATTATTATTATTGCATTTTTAGGTTTTGGGGTACATGTGCAGAACATGCAAGATAGTTGCATAGGTACACACATGGCAGTGTGTTTTGCTGCCTTCCGCCCCTTCACCCACATTTGGCATTTCTCGCCAGGCTATCCCTCCCCAGCTCCCCCCCCGCCCAGTTAGTTCTATAATAAAGACAGGGTCTTGCTTTGTTGCCCAGGCTGGTCTCCAATTCCTGGACTCAGGTGATTCTCCTGCCTTGGTCTCCCAAAGTGCTGGGATTACAGGCGTGAGCACCATGCCTGGCCTCACAATCTGGAAATACTGAATTTAGGGCACATCTGGCGTGCCAGGTAATTGCAATGTTTGGGGGAAACACCCCTTATTTGCTGTAGTTAACATACAAGGAGCTGGGCAAGTGACACATTGAATAATATATATATATATTTTTAGATGGAGTCTTGCTCTGTGGCCTGGGCTGAAGTGCAGTGGCGTGATCTCAGCTCACTGCAACCTCCTTCTCGGTTCAAGTGACTCTCCTGCCTCAGGCTCCTGAAAAGCTGGGATGACAGGTGTGTACCTTCACACCTGGCCAATTTTTGTATTTTTAGTAGAGACAGAGTTTCACCACGTTGGTCAGACTGGTCTCGAACTCTTGACCTCAGGTGATTCTCCTGCCTCTGCCTCCCAAAATGCTTGAGGTTACAGGTGTGAACTACCACGCCTGGTCAGAGATTTTTTTTTTTTTTTTTTTTGAGTCAGTCTTATACTATCACCTGGGCTGGAGTGCAATGGTGCAATCTATGCTCACTGCAACCTCCACCTCCAGGGTTCAAGTGATTCCCTTGCCTCAGCCTCATGAGTATCTGTAATTACAGGCACCTGCCACTATGCCCGGCTCATATTTTGTATTTTTTAGTAGAGACAGGGCTTCACTATGTTGGCCGGGCTGGTTTTGAACTCCTGACCTAGAGATCTGCCCGCCAAGGCCTTCCAAAGTGCTGGGATTACAGGCCTGAGCCACTGCTCCCGGTATCAGAAATTGTTTTTTTGTTTTTTTTTTTTTTGAGAGGGAGTCTCACTCTGTTGCCCAGGCTGGAGAGTAGTGGTGCAATCGCGGCTCACCACAACCTCCTCCTTCCAGGTTCTAGCGATTCTCCTGCCTCAGCCTCCCAGGTAGCTGGGACTGCAGGCATGCGCCACCACGCCCCGCTAATTTTTGTATTTTTTGGTAGAGACGGAGTTTTGCCATGTTGACCAGGCTGGTCTGGAACTCCTGACCTCAGGTTCTTAACCTCCCAAAGGCCTGGGATTACAGGCTTGAGCCACCTCTCCCGGCCAGAAATTTTTAAAGAAGAAATAGGCCGGTTGCAGTGGCTCACACCTGTAATCTCAACACTTTGGGAGGCCGAGGAGGGAGGATAGGTTGAGCCCAGGAGTTCGAGCCCCCTCCCCATCTCTATTTAAAAACATAAACAAAAATTTAAAATAAAATAAAAACAAGGTGCAGAGACTCCTTTTGTTACTCACGGTTGCATTTTAATTAAGAATATAAGCGGTCTTTGACGTTCTTTGGAGACCTACACCGCCACAGGCTCATAATGCCAAACGTGGAATCCGAGAGCCCCCCCGCCCCCCGCAAGGGGATTTCATTAATTGCAAAATCGACGTCGGGGATCTTGGCTTCCCTCACCCAGCCTCATCCACGTGGCGGCGGCGGCGGCGGCGGCGCGGGGCGGCTTCCGAAGATCCGGGAGCTCTTCGGTTCCTCGGCAGCAGAGCGAGGGTGCCACAGGCCGCGGCTCTGCGGGAAGGCGCGCTCGGCCCCAGCGGCTCCGGGTCTGCAGGCACCGAGCCCCGGAGGAGGCGTGGGCGGGCCCGGGAGCCCCTCCCCTGGGGCGGGGTCAGGGCGTCCTCCCGGCCGTGCACCGCAGAGCGGAGATCTGCCGTCTCCAGTGCGCAAAAGCGCTCGCAGGACCGATTGGAAGCCGCCCCGCCTATCGGCGGGTCTCTGGACAGCGTTCGGTGGAGGCCCGGCCGGCCCGCGCAGCTCACCCCCCCGGGAACCGCTTGCCCGAGCGTTGGAGCCGGCGCTGGCGCCCTGCAGCCGCCGGAGCCCCGGAGGCCCAGGACGCAGGGTGAGTCCCGGCACGTGCCTTCCCTGCGCCCGGCTTTCTGATTTCAACGACTTTCTTTTTCCTCTTCCAGGCCCCCTCTCTGAGTCTGCATTTACTTTTCTTAACCGCGCGGGCAGATCCTCTCCTAGAACCCGCAGGCTTTCTTTTATCCGTTTATTTTTTGGGTAGCTTCACTTGCCTGATCTCACGGCAGCTGCCTGTTGCCAAACAGCATGAATAAGTGATGCAATCCTGCACAGGAGCACCCCCGGTGCGAGACTGGGGCAGTCCCCCCAAAATCCTGCACAGGAGCACCCCCGGTGCAAGACTGGGGCAGTCCCCCCAAAATCCTGCACAGGAGCACCCCCGGTGCGAGACTGGGGCAGCTCCCAAAATCCTGCACAGGAGCACCCCCGGTGCGAGACTGGGGCAGTCCCCCCAAAATCCTGCACAGGAGCACTCCCGGTGCGAGACTGGGGCAGTCCCCCCAAAATCCTGCACAGGAGCACCCCCGGTGCGAGACTGGGGCAGTCCCCCCAAAATCCTGCACAGGAGCACCCCCGGTGCGAGACTGGGGCAGCCCCCAAAATCCTGCACAGGAGCACCCCCGGTGCGAGACTGGGGCAGTCCCCCCAAAATCCTGCACAGGAGCACCCCCGGTGCGAGACTGGGGCAGCCCCCAAAATCCTGCACAGGAGCACCCCCGGTGCGAGACTGGGGCAGCCCCCAAAATCCTGCACAGGAGCACCCCCGGTGCGAGACTGGGGCAGCCCCCAAAATCTTGCACAGGAGCACCCCCGGTGCGAGACTGGGGCAGTCCCCCCAAAATCCTGCACAGGAGCACCCCCGTTGCGAGACTGGGGCAGTCCCCAAAATCCTGCACAGGAGCTCCCCCGGTGCGAGACTGGGGCAGTCCCCAAACTCAGACGGAGCTCAAGTTCCCGACTTGGTCGTCTTCTTTCCCATTCAGAATTAGAATTTTAAAATAATCCCTACCAGGTAGGTTGTTATGCCGATACAGCTTCAAGTGGAGAATTAAGTAAGTCATGCTTTCATTCATTAAATGTATTGACTGTTTTCTTTTCTTTTGTTTGTATGTTTGTTTGTTTTTGAGACAGTGTCTCGCTCTGTCGCCCACGCTGGAGTGCAGTGGCTCCATCTGGGCTCATTGCAACCTCTGGGCACTGGGTTCAAGGGATTCTCCTGCCTCAGCCTTCCAAGTAGCTGGTGCCACTACGCCAAGCCAATTTCTGTATTTTTAGTAGAGACAGGGTTTCACCATGTTAGCCAGGCTGGTCTCAAACTCCTGGCCTCAAGCGATCCACCCGCCTCAGCCTCCCAAGGTGCTGGGATTACAGGTATTACCCACTGTGCCTGGCCACACTATATTTTCTTTGCGTGTGATTTGCATATTATCTCTTTTTAAATATTTGATGACAGATATTGGAGCGAGGATCGGGGTGGAAAATAATAAAATCCAAGATTGCTGTGTTACATACAGTCCCAGGGAGGTTTTCAATATCATGACCACAGTCCTGTCACTTTCATGTCAGTGAAACAGAGTCAGGACTTTTCACATTTTTCAAATGATTTAATATATGCCTGGTACCTCCCTTTCTTCTTTTTTTTTTTTTTGAAGATGAGGTTTCACCATATTGGTCAGGGTCTCGAACTCCTGACCTCAGGTGATCCGCCCACCTCAGCCTCCCACCGTGAGCCACCGCACCCAGCTCTTCTTCTTCTTCTTTTTTTATTTTTTTTTTTGAGACAGAGTTTCGCTCTTGTTACCCAGGCTGGAGTGCAATGGCGCGATCTTGGTTCACCGCAACCTACGCCTCCTGGGTTCAGGCAATTCTCCTGCCTCAGCCTCCTGAGTAGCTGGGTTTACAGGCTCATGCTTGTAACCACACTTGGCCAATTTTTATATTTTTAGTAGAGACAGGGTTTTGCCATGTTGGCCAGGCTGGTCTTGAACTCCCAACCTCAGGTAATCCACCCATCTCAGCCTCCCAAAGTGTTGGGATTACAGGCGTGAGCTACCGTGCCTGGCCAGCAGTTTAATCCTCACCTGAATTTAAAAAATTGTTGTCCACTGTGTGGCATGCAGAAGATGTCAGCTTCCCAGAATAGCTGATTATAGTCTATATCATTTCAACTGTTACTTTAGCTTCAAGGAGGACGTGTCCAGGTTTGTTACATGGGCATATCACATGATGCTGAGGTTTGGGGTGTGACTGATCCCATCACCCAGGGTGTGAGCACCGTACCCAGTAGGTAGTTTCTCAGACCTTGCCCTCCTTCCCCAACCTTCTTGTAGCAGTCTTCAGAATCTGTGTGTGTGTGTGTGTGTGTGTGTTTTAGACGGAGTCTCATTCCGTCACCCAGGCTGGAGTGCAATGGCGCGATCTTGGCTCACGGCAACCTCCGCCTCCTGGGTTCAGGCAATTCTCCTGCCTCAGCCTCCTGAGCAGCTGGGATTACAGGCACGCACCACCATGCCCAGCTAATTTTTTGTATCTTTAGTAGAGATGGGGTTTCACCATGTTGACCAGGATGGTCTCGATCTCTTGACCTCGTGATCCACCCGCCTCGGCCTCCCAAAGTGCTGGGATTACAGGCTTGAGCCACTGCGCCCGGCCCATTTTTTTTTTTTATGGCTGTGCTGGCTTTTTTTTTTTTTTCAATCATAAAATATAGCATAAGTCCAGCTACGGTGGCTCACACTTGTAATCCCAGCACTTTGGGAGGTCAAGATGGGCAGATCACCTGAGGTCAGGAGTACAAGACCAGCCTGGTCAACATGGAGAAACCCTGTCTCTACTAAAAATACAAAAATTTGCCGGGCACGTTGGCTTATACCTGTAATCTCAGCACTTTGGGAGGCTGAGGTGTGTGGATCACGAGGTCAGTAGTTCGAAACCAGCCTGGCCAAGATGGTGAAACCGCATCTCTATTAGAATTAGCCAGGTGTGGTGATGAGCACCTGTAATCCCAGCTACTTGGGAGGCTGAGGCAGGAGAATCGCTTGAACTGGGGAGGCAGAGGTTGCAGTGACCCGAGATCATGCCACTGCACTCCAGCCTGGATGACAGAGGACGACTCCAACTCAAAAAAAAAAAAAAATTAGCCGAGCATGGTGGTGCACGCTTGTGATCTTAGCTACAGTCTCTGGCATGAGAATCACTTGAACCCGGGAGGCAGAGATTGCACTGAGCCAAGATCGTACCACTGTGCTCCAGCCTGGGTGACAGAGTAAGATTCCATCTCAAAAAATCGATAAAATAAAATATAGTGTAAGTGGATGCGGTGGGGACGCTGGCCCTTGTTACAGAGAGCTCTTTGACTGTCCTCTGATTCAGAACCTTTTCAGAATCTACTGTGGACTCTTCCGATGCCTCGGGGCCTGAACAAATTCATCCCTACTGCCAAAGCAAGGAAGCTGGCTGCTCACAACTCTGTGTGACCTTCACAACCTCTGCACTGGCTTTTATTTTTTCTCACACAGGTGAAGATAAACGGTCAGTCCTAGCCGGGCGCGGTGGCTCAAGCCTGTAATCCCAGCACTTTGGGAGGCCGAGGCAGGTCAAGAGATCACGAGGTCAAGAGATCGAGACCATCCTGGTCAACATGGTGAAACCCCATCTCTACTAAAAATACAAAAAATTAGCTGGGCGTGGTGGCGCATGCCTGTAATCCCAGCTACTCAGGAGGCTGAGGCAGGAGAATTGCCTGAACCCAGGAGGCGGAGGTTGTGGTGAGCCGAGATCGCGCCATTGCACTCCAGCCTGGGTAACAAGAGCGAAACTCCATCTCAAAAAAAAAAATCAGTCCTAAAAAAATCAGTCCTTCACCTAAAGGTGAAGGAAGTAAGGTGACCTTAGGAGCCTCTTGAGATAAGACACAGCCATTGGGAAGTTGGGAAAGCATTGGTTTGGGCAAGGAACTTATTTCCTCTCATCCAAAATCAGGCCTCCGAAGGCCGGCCCTGCAGGAAAACTTGCTTTTGTACTTTGGAACTAGGGGTGAGAAGGCCTTGTCAGCAGTGGCTTCTTTTTTTCCTTTTTTAAAAAAACAGTTGGCCCTTTGCTTGCCCCCAGATAAACTAGCTGGGGCCGGCCAGGCAGAAGTTCTGAGGCCGGGCCCGGTGGCTCACACCTGTAATCCCAGCACTTTGGGAGGCCAAGGCAGGCGGATCACGAGGTCAGGAGATCGGGACCATCCCGGCCAACATGGTGAAACCCCATTTCTACTCAAATACAAACAAAAATTAGCTGTGCGTGGTGGTGTGCGTCTGTAGTCCCAGCTACTCAGGAGACTGAGGCAGAGGAATGGCTTGAATCCAGGTGGCGGAGGCTGCGACAAGCCGAGATCGCACCACTCCACTCCAGCTTAGCAACAACGCAAGATTCCATAAAAAAAAAAAAAGAAGAAGAAGAAGAAGTTCTGTTCTGAGCTGTGTTCAGAATGGGGCTGGGGAGCTGCTGTGCTCAGAATCTGAGGACGGTCCTTCCCGCTGCGACGTCTCCTGCCCCGGTCCTGCCCTCTGCCTCTCTGTTAGAATGATTTTTCTGTGTGTGGAATTCTAATGTACACAATTTACCTGGAAGCAACTGAGCTTACTCAGCAGATTTGTTTCCTCTGTGGCTATGAGAATTTTAATTATGCACGGATTGCAAGCCACTCCTTGTAGAGACAATGAAAAGAGGAGGAAAGTGGCCGGGCGCGGTGGCTCACACCTGTCATCTCAGCATGTTGGGAGGCCGAGGCAGGGGGATCACTTAAGGTCAGGAGTTCGAGACCAGCCTGGCCAACATGGTGAAATTCTGTCTCTACTAAAAATACAAAAAAAATTAGCCAAGCGTGATGGCGGGCGCCTGTAATCCCAGCTACTCAGGAGGCAGACAGAATTGCTTGAACCCGGGAGGAGAAGGTTGCAGTGAGCTGAGATCACATCACTGCACTGTAGACTCAGTGACAGTGAGACCCCATCTCAAAACTGAAAATAAAAATAGAAAAGGAGGAGATTGGCTGGGTGCGGCGGCTCATGTCTATAATTCCAGCAGTTTGGGAGGCTGAGGTGGGCGGATCACAGGGTCAGGAGTTCAAGGCCAGCCTGGCCAACATAGCAAAGGCTTGTCTCTACTGAAAATACAAAAATTAGCCCGGCGTGGCGTCAGGCACCTGTACTCCCAGCTACTGGGGAGGCTGAGGGAGGAGAATCGCTTGAGCCTGGGAGGAGGTGGCTGCAGTGAGCTGAGATCTCGTCACTGCACTCCAACCTGGGCAGCAGAGCAAGACTCCACCTCAAAAATCCAAACAGGAGGAAATGTGAAGTGTACAAGGAGGTACAGCATTTTGCAGAGCAGTCTGGGAAGAGCTAAAAGGAGTTTGCAGCAGAGCTCTTCGGTCAAGCTGGGAGGGAGTCGACAGTCTTGTAACGCGAAGGCTGAAGGCTATCTCCCCTGGCCTGACCATTTCATGGGCAGAGTTAAGGTCCTGAAATCCAGCTCACTCTCCTAGGGAGGGTGTGTCAATATGAAGTATGTCTTGCTCTGTCACCCACACTGGAGTGCAGCAGCACAATCTTGGCTCACTACAGCCTCCACCTCCTGAATTCAAGCCATTCTCCTGCCTCAGCCTCCCGAGTAGCTGGGACTAATGGTGTGCACCACCACATCCAGCGAATTTTTTGTATTATTATTTTTAGTAGAGATTCTGTCTCTCTTATGTTGCCAAGGCCGGTCTCAAACTCCTGGCCTCAAGCAATCCTCCTGCCTTAGCCTCCCAAAGTGCTGGGATTACAGGCACGAGCCACTGCGCCCAGCCTGAAGCCCTGTTTCATAGACAAGGCTAAACATTTTTCCTGTGTGCCCGTAGAGCTCTGCACGTCTCCACTTCAACCTTGCTTTCTTGCTACAGTTATTAGGTGAAAAATAATTGAATATTGGTTCAACATCAATGTTACATATACATATATATATATCTGTGTGTGGGGGGTGTGTGTGTGTGTGTATTTTTTTGAGATGCAGTCTTGCTCTGCAGCCCAGGCTGGAGCGCAGTGGGGTGATCTTGGCTCACTGCAGCCTCTGCCTCCTGGATTCCAGCAATTCTCCTGCCTCAGCCTCTCGAGTAACTGGGATTACAGGCACCCGGCCTCAACATCAAATATATTTAAAAGTTGGTACTAGATAGCGATGTCTCACACCTCTAATCCCAACACTGTGGGAGGCTGAGGTGGGTAGATCACCTGGGGTCAGGAGTTCAAGACCAGCCTGGCCAACATGGTGAAATCCCATCTCTACTAAAAAAATTTTTTAAATGAGCTGGGCATGGTGGCAGGTGCCTATAATCCCAGCTACTCAGGAGACTGAGGCACAAGAATCACTTGAACACGGGAGGTGGCAGTTGCAGTAAACCAAGATTGTACCCTCCAGCCTGGGCAGCAGAGTAAGACTCCGTCTAAAAAAGAAAAAGAAAAAAGAAATCAGTGTAGTGTGGGAATTTTAAAAAAGGAAAGGAAAAAAAGAAAAATGAATGAATCCATGAGTACACACTTACACTGGCTTAGAACAGCAAGATGGGCTCTTTTCATCATTTCATTTAACGTCTTTAAATACATTTGCCTTTTTTTCTTGTAGGAGGACATTCATCCAAGGATGGTCTCCCACTCAGAGCTGAGGAAGCTTTTCTGCTCAGCGGATGCAGTGTGTTTTGACGTCGACAGTACGGTCATCAGAGAAGAAGGAATTGACGAGCTAGCCAAGATCTGTGGCGTGGAGGACAAGGTGTCAGAAATGTAGGCACGGCATTTATTCACCTCATAAAATGACAGAGGATTTCTAAAGAGCGATTCTTTCGGAGGAAGTGTTAGACCCTGGCTGTGGAGCGTGAGCACTAGGCTTTTTCTTTCCTCCCTTAGCAATTCTGACATAGTCATTCGTTCATATAAATATTTACGGTAAACAGATATGAATAAGACACGTTCCCACCTTGATCAGGAGACTGACAAGTCACTATGGCCTGCGGGGCGGGGCCCAAGTGTCCAGCACATTTGTGTCACGGTTGGGAGAGTGGCCTCAGCGGTTCCCTGGAAAGGTTTATAAAAATCTCTTGGTGGGTCCTGGGTCAGAGCCCCTTCCTCCCTCTGCCCTCCCACCCTGTAGCTGGCCACCTCCTTTGCAGCCCCAGTCCCCCAGTCATGCACCATGTCATTTTCTTTTTTTTTTTCTCTTGAGACAGAGTCTCGCTCTGTCACCCAGGCTGGAGTGCAAAGGCGTGATCTCAGCTCACTGCAACCGCTGCCTCCTGGATTCAAGCAATTATCCTGCCCCAGCCTCCTGAGTAGCTAGGACTACAGGCCTGCACTATTGCGCCCAGCTAATTTTTGTACTTTTAGTAGAGACAGGGTTTCACCATGTTGGCCAGGCTGGTCTTGAACTTCTGACCTCATGATCCCCCTGCTTTGGCCTCCCACAGTGCTGAGATTCCAGGCGGGAGCCACCGCACCCAACCACCATTTAACTACCTTTCATGCAAGAACGTTTAGCCTGTGCTTTCTTTCTTGATTTATGACAGCTCACAGCTTTCAAGAAAACTGCCTATGGATAGGCTGTGTGGTTTTTGTTTTGTTTTAGATGGAGTTCACTCTGTCATCCAGGCTGGGTTGCAGTGGCACAATCTTGGCTCACTGCAACCTCCACCTCCCAGGTTCAAGCAATTCTCCTACCTCAGCCTCTTGAGTAGCTGGGATTACAGGCATGCACCAACATGCCCAGCTAATATTTGCATTTTTTAAGTAGAGATGGGGTTTTGCCATGTTGGCCAGGCTGGTCTCGAACTCCTGGCTTCAGGTGATCTGCCCATCTCAGCTTCCCCAAGTGCTGGGATTATAGGCATGAGTCACTGCGCCTGGCCTATCATTGTTATTTTCAAGCAAACCTTCAAAAGTTTATTCCCAGGCCTTCCTCCCATAGCAGCAAAGGATGTCTGCTGCACAGTGGGGCTCACGGTAGCATCTTCCTTCGGGTGGATGTTGTGCAGACCTGGGCATGTCCACCCTGAGGAAGGCAGACCTGGCTGGCCTGACTGTTGGGTCTCCCTCCTAGGACACGGAGAGCCATGGGCGGGGCAGTGCCTTTCAAAGATGCTCTCACGGAGCGCTTAGCCCTAATCCAGCCCTCCAGGGAGCAGGTGCAGAGACTCGTAGCAGAGCAACCCCCACACCTGACCCCCGGCATAAGGTAAGAGGACCTTGCTCCAGGTGTATTTCAGTATCAGTGTGGCGGGACATCCTCCCGAGGGCATCTAACCATTGCCTTACAGTGCCCTCTGGGTGTGTTCTTTTCATTTTTATTTTTATTTATTTTTTATTATTTATTTATAGATTACTCAGTCTCGGGTACGTTATTTTATTTATTTCAGACAAAATCTTGCTCTGTTGCCCAGGCTGGAGTGTAGTGGTCTGACCTCAGCTCACTGCAACTTCTGCCTCCCAGGTTCACAGGATTCTCCTGCCTCAGCCTCCCAAGTAGCTGGAATTACAGGCACCCACCACCACACCCGGCTAATTTTTGTATTTTTAGTAGAGATGGGTTTCACCATGTTGGCTAGGCTGGTCGTGAACTCTTGACCTCAAGTGATCCACCTGCCGCAGCCTCCCAAAGTGTGAGCCACCACATCTGGCCTATTATTGTTTTCTTTAGAGTCAGAGTCTCATTCTTTGCCCAGGTTGGAGTACAGTGGTATAATCACGGCTCACTGCAGCCCCAAACTCCTGGGGTCAAGTGGCCCTCCTACCTTTGAGAGATGGGGTCTTGCTTTGCCACCCAGGCTGGAGTGCAGTGGCATGAACACAGCTCCCCGCAGCATCAACCTTCTAGGCTCAAGAGTCTCATTCTTTGCCCAGGTTGCCTAATTTAAAAAAAAAATGTAGGCCAGGTGCGGTGGCTCACGCCTGTAGTCCCAGCACTTTGGGAGGCAGAGGCGGGTGGATCACGAGGTCGAGACCATCCTCGTCAACATGGTGAAACCCCGTCTCTACTAAAAATACAAAAAAAAATTAGCTGGGCATGGTGGCGCGTGCCTGTAATCCCAGCTACTCAGGAGGCTGAGGCAGGAGAATTGCCTGAACCCAGGAGGCGGAGGTTGCGGTGAGCCGAGATCGCGCCATTGCACTCCAGCCTGGGTAACAAGAGCGAAACTCCGTCTCAAAAAAAAAAATGTATAGATGCAGGGTCTCACTATGTTGCCCAGGCTGTTCTTGAATTTGTGGGCTAAAGTGATCAATTTTCTCACCTCGGCCTTCCAAAATACTGACATTTTGGGGGGTGGGTGAGTGGAGTCTCACTCTGACACCCTGGTTGGAGTGCAGTGGTGAGATCTCAGCCCACTTCAACCTCCACCTCCCAGGTTCCAGCAATTCTCCTGCCTCAGCCTCCCAAGTAGTTGGGACTACAGGTACGTGCCACCACGCCTGGCTAATTTTTGTATTTTTTAGTAGAGACAGGGTTTCACCATATTGGCCAGGCTGGTCTTGAACTCCTGACCTCATGATCCGTCTGCCTCAGCCTCCCAAAGTGCTGGGATTACAGGCTTGAGCCACCGTGCCCGGCCTTGTTGTTGTTTTTTGAGATGGACTTTCACTCTTGTTGCCCAGGCTGGAGTGCAGTGGTGTGATCTCAGCTCACCATAACCTCCTCCTCCTGGGTTCAGGCGTTTCTCCTGCCTCAGCCTCCTGAGTAGCTGGGATTACAGGAGCCCACAACGACGCCTGGCTAATTTTGTATTTTTAGTAGAGACAGGGTTTCTCCACATTGCTCAGGCTGGTCTCGAACTCCCAACCTCAGGTGATCCACCCGCCTTGGCCTCCCAAAGTTCTGGGATTACAGGTGTGAGCCACTGTGCCCAGCCAAGTATTGAAATTACAGGTTTGAGTGACTATATTCAGGCTTTAAAATTTCTTTTGCAGAGATGAAGTCTTTTTTTTTTTTTTTTTGAAACAGAGTCGTGCTCTGTGGTCCAGGCTGGAGTGCAATGGCGCGATCTTGGCTCACTGCAACCTCTGCCTCCCAGGTTCAAGCATTTCTCCTGCCTCAGCTTCCTGAGTAGCTGGGACTACAGGCATGCGCCACCACACCCAACTAATTTTTTTTGTATTTTTAGTAGAGACAAGGTTTCACCGTGTTAGCCAGGATGGTCTTGAACTCCTGACATCGCGATCCGCCCACCTCAGCCTCCCAAAGTGCTGAGATTACAGGCATGAGCCACTGTGGCCGGCTGAGATGAAGTCTTGCTGTTTTGTCCAGGTTGTTCTCAAGCTCCTGGCCTCAAGTGACTCTCTACCTTGGCCTCCCAAAGTGCTGGAATTAAAGGTGTGGCCGTGCGGTCCTTCTGGCTCTTACACGTGGTCTTCTCTGTGGAGTTGTCCGGTTCTGTCTGTTTCTGCCTTTCCTCTTTCTCCTGGGAAAACCTAAGCTTTCCCTGTTGCTCTTTGTCTTGTGTTTTCTGGGTCCGTGGGCAGAGCAGGGCTCTGGAGCAGTTTCCTAAAGCAGCCAAGCCCTACCCATTGATTTCTAAGTGCATTTAGAAAAACATATTTAAAACCTTAACTCCCCAGGCAATATCCCTTGTCAGATACGCCTCAGGCCAATGCATGGGAGAAGAAAATGTATCTCAGTTTCCTCTTCATGCTTCCTTTTTTCCCCTTTGTATTACTCAGTGTTCGGTATTTCGTGTTTTATTTTTGCAGGGAGCTGGTAAGTCGCCTACAGGAGCGAAACGTTCAGGTTTTCCTGATATCTGGTGGCTTTAGGAGTATTGTAGAGCATGTCGCTTCAAAGCTCAACATCCCAGCAACCAACGTGTTTGCCAATAGGCTGAAATTCTACTTCAACGGTAAGACTTCAAAGGTGACATCTGCCCGTTCTTGCCAGTTCTATGATGCGGTGTTCTGGGCAATGCCTGTTGGATGCACTTAGTCACATCGGAGTTACATATTGGGAGGAACGGTCCTCGTAACCGATGTCTTTTGCCCTTCAGTGCCCTTTGCTCAGCAAAATAGACTTAGGCCATCATCTGTCCTAGACTCAGTATCTGTAACATCACCCGTCTGTGTATAAGTTCTGCATTTAGTAAGACATTAATTCCTACGTAGGACCCATGACTTACTTTGTTATATTTCAACTTTATGGGAGCTCCTATGCATCTGAAGCAATTTAGACTCAAGAAGGAGACTTCTGTCTGTGCATGGTGGCTCATGCCTGTAATTCCAGCACCCTGGGAGGCTGAGGCAGGCGGATCACCTGAAGTCAGGAGTTCAAGACCAGCCTGGCCAACATGGCGAAACCCTGCCTCTACTAAAAATACAAAAATTAGGCCAGGTGCGGTGGCTCATGCCTGTAATCCCAGTACTTTGGGAAGCCAAGGTGGGCGGATCATGAGGTTAGGAGTTTGAGACCACCCTGGCCAAGGAGACCAGCCTGGCCAACATGGTGAAACCTCGTCTCTACTAAAAATACAAAAATGCAGTAGCTTTGAAGGTAAAATTTAAAAAAAGGAAAAAAATACAAAATTAGCCGGATGTGTTGGTGGGCACCTGTAATCCCAGCTACTCAAGAGGCTGAGGCTGGAGAATTGCTTGAACTCAGCAGGTGGAGGTTGCAGTGAGCCGAGATCGAGTCATTGCATTCCAGCCTGGGTAACAGAGAGAAATTCTGACAAAAAAAATAGCTGGGCGTGGTGGCCTATGCCTGTAGTGTCAGCTACTTGGGAGGCTGGGGCAGAAGAATCACTTGAAGCCAGGAGGTAGGGGCTGCAGTGAGCCGAGATCACACCACTGCACTTCCAGCCTGCGTGGCAGAGGGATACCCTGTCTTTTATTTTTTAAAAAAAGGGAGACGTTAGAAGGGAGACTTGTTAACGGATTACTGAACTACAGCTGCCCTTGGGGACGCCTGTCCCCTCTCTGGTCCAAAACGCTGCCACATCTGTTACATCATCTCAGATCTCCAGTTATATCAGGAGGTGACTGATCGTGTTATTCTTTTGTTTTGTTTTGTTGGAGGCAGGGTCTCAGTCTGTTGCTCCAGCTAGACTGTGTGGCTCGAACTCGGCTCACTGCAACCTCTGCCGCCTGGGTTCAAGCGATTCTTCTGCCTCCACCTCCCGAGTAGCTGGGATTACAGGCACCTGCCACTAGGCCTGGCTAATTTTTTTATTTTTTTAGTAGAGTCTGGGTTTTACCACATTGGTCAGGCTGTTCTCAAACTTGTGACCTCGGGTGATCCACCTGCTTTGGCTCCCCAAGTGGCTGGGATTACAGGCATGTGCCACCACACCTGGCTAATTTTTTTTGTATTTTCAGTAGAGATGGAGTTTCTCCATGCTGGTCGGGCTGGTCTCCAACTCCCAACCTCAGGTGATCCGCCCGCCTCGACCTCCCAAAGTACTGGGATTACAGGTGTGAGCTACCATATTTTTTAAATGTACATATATTAACAGAGCATTCTTGAATGGTCTAGAGATAGAGATCATTGGAAAAAGAAGTCAAGAATGAGTGTGTGAGCAGGAATTTCTGATGTTACAGAAAAGTAAAAAAAAATAAAAAACAAAAAAAGAATGAATGTGGTAATTACTGTAAGAATAGAAATAATTGATCAAAAATAAGCTGGAATTTCCTCTTGGGTGACATTATACAGTAACATTTTAAATTTAATATATTAAGGTCACTCAAGGCTTAGGAGTTCAACACCAGCCTAGCCAACATGGCAAAACCCCGTCTTTTGTAAAAATACAAAACAGAGACAGCGTGGTGGCAAGTGCCTGTGATCCCAGCTACTAGGAGGCTGAGACACAGGAATGTCTTGAACCCAGGAGGCAGAGGTTGTGGTGAGCCGAGATCACACCACTGCACTCCAGCCTGGGCAACAGAGCGAGATTCTGTCTCCTAAGTAAATAAATGTGATATATTACTATTTTATGGTATTCTGCCACCTCAACAATGTTTGAGAATTACTGGAACCTTAAAGGATACAACAAATTCACCCCTAGGTATTTATGACCTAATAGAGCCACCTCTACAATTGATATTTGTAGTCTGAAAACAAAAGTTGGCCAGGTGTGGTGGGTCACACCTGTAATCCCAGCACTTTTGGAGGCCAAGGCAGGAGGATCACACGAACCTAGGAGTTCCAGATCAGCCTGGGCAACATAGCAAGACCCCATTCCTTTTTTTGAGACAGAGTCTTGCTCTGTCACCCAGGCTGGAGTGCACTGGTGAGATCTCAGCTCACTATAACTTCTGCCTCCTGGGTTCAAGCAATTCTTCTTCCTCAGCCTCCCAAGTAGCTGGGATTATAGGTGCCTGCCACCATGCCCGGCTAATTTTTGTATTTTTTTAGTAGAGATGGGGTTTCACCATGTTGGCCAGGCTGGTTTTGAACTCCTGACCTCAGGTGATCCACCTGCCTTGACCTCCCAAAGCACAGGGATTACAGGTGTGAGCCACCGCGCCCAGCTAGCAAGACCCCATTTCTATAATCATAATCATAAGAGGAAATTTTAGGCTGGGCTCAGTGATCACAAGGTCAGGAGATTGAGACCATCCTGGCCAATGTGGTGAAACCCCGTCTCTACTAAAATCAAGAAACTAGCCAGGCGTGGTGGCGCACACCTGTAGTCCCAGTTACTCAGGAGGCTGAGGCAGGAGAATCACTTGAACCCAGGAAGAGGAGGTTGCGGTGAGCTGAGATCACGCCACTGCATTCCAGCTTGGGTGACAGAGCAGGACTCTGTCTCAAAAAAAAAAAAAAAAAAGCAAAGCTTGTTTATTCCCAGGAACAGGTGTGGAGCCCCAGGCTGTGTGACTGTACCAAGGGCCATTTTTAGCCTTCTCAGTGACATTTAAGTGAAGAAATCATCTATGCAGAAAGCTGTCACTGGTAAGACACTTTTGTGAGTCTTTCACCCTGTTTCTACTGCTCTTTTAAGGTGAATATGCAGGTTTTGATGAGACGCAGCCAACAGCCGAATCTGGTGGAAAAGGAAAAGTGATTAAACTTTTAAAGGAAAAGTTTCATTTTAAGAAAATCATCATGGTTGGAGATGGAGCCACAGACATGGAAGCCTGTCCTCCTGCTGTATGTATTAAGGGTGCTGATTTTTTTCCAGGTTGTACTTTTGCTTTATCTATCTACCTATTTATTTATTTTGAGACGGAGTTTTGCTCTTGTTGCCCAGGCTGGAGTGCAATGGTGCCATCTTGGCTCATGGCAACCTCCGCTTCCTGAGATTTCAAGCAATTCTTGTGCCTCAGGCTCCCAAGTAGCTTGGATTGTAGAGACGGGGTTTCACCATGTTGGCCACGCTGCTCTCCAACTCCTGACCTCAGGTGATCCGCCCACCTTGGCCTCCCAAAGTGCTGGGATTACAGGTGTGAGCCATCGTGCCCAGCCCTGCTTTTGTTTTAGACAGCTCATTTACCCTGTAATCCCAGCACTTTGGGCGGCCAAGGCAGGAAGATCGCTTGAGCACAGAAGTTTGAGACCAACCTAGGCAACATAGTGAGACCCCATCTCTACAAAATAAATAAATAAGACAAACTAGGGGCCCAAAGTGGCTCCGGCCGGATGTTGTGGCGCTTGCGAAGGCAAGGCCAAGAGTTCAAGGCCAACCAACCTCAGCAACCTTACAAGCTCTCAATGATTGGAAAAAAAAAAAAAAAGACAAACTAAAATAGCAGATTTAGAACTACATAAGATTTAAAACAGGAGTTAAAAACGACTCTCTTTACAAGATAAGAAATGAAATAGGCCGGGCGCGGTGGCTCACGCCTGTAATCCCAACACTTTGGGAGGCTGAGGAGGGTGGATCACAAGGTCAAGAGATCGAGACCATCCTGGTCAACATGGTGAAACCCCGTCTCTACTAAAGATACAAAAATTAGCTGGGCATGGTGGTGTGTGCCTGTAATTCCAGCTACTCAGGAGGCTGAGGCAGGAGAATTGCCTGAACCCAGGAGGCGGAGGTTGCGGTGAGCCGAGATCACGCCATTGCACTCCAGCCTGGGTAACAAGAGCGAAACTCCATCTCAAAAAAAAAAAAAAAGAAAGAAATGAAATAATAAAAACAAATTCAATCTTGTCATGTCAGCTGACTTTGTGCAAATCCAAGAAAAGTTATGAATGAGGTGTATGCTCAACAGTTGGTTTCATTTCCCCAAATAATACCGTCAACAGCTTTTTTTTTTTAATTTAAGATGGAGTCTTGCTCTGTCACCCCAGCTGCAGTGTAGTGGTGTGATCTCAGCTCACTGCAGCCTCCGCCACCTGTGTTCAAGTGATTCTCCTGCCTCAGCCTCCTGAGTAGCTGGGACTACAGGCATGCGCCACCATGCCTGGCTAGTTTTTGTATTTTTAGTAGAGACGGGGTTTCACCATGTTGGCCACGACGGTCTCAAACTCCTGACCTCATGATCTGCCCACCTCGGCCTCTCAAAGTGCTGGGATTACAGGTGTGAGCCACTGCTCCCGGCCCTAACAACTCTAACCAAGATTTTAATATCGTTTTATACTTTATGCACTAGTTCCTCATACATCACCTCATTTAATCCTCAGAACAGCCCTTCGAAGTCAAATACTATGTTTTGTTTTGTTTTAGACACAGCCTCACTCTGTCACCCAGGCGGAAGTATACTGATGTACTCTCAGCTCACTGCAACCTCCACCCCAGGTTCAAGTGATTCTCCCACCTTAGCCCCCCAAATAGCTGGGACTACAGACACATGCCACCACACCCAGCTAAGACTTTGTATTTTTGGTAGAGGCAGGGTTTCACCATGTTGCCAAGGCTGATCTCGAACTCCTGAGCTCAAGCAATCTGCCCCACCTCGGCCTCCCGAAATGATGCTATCACAGGCATGAGCCACCTTGCTGCTGCTTCTGATAGGGGAACTGAGGCTTGCAGAGATTATATAATTTACTTGTAATGTATCAAAGCATTTCATTTTTATTTATTTATTTTTATTTTTTGGAGACAGGGTCTTGCCATATTACCCAGGATGGAGTGCAGTGGTATGATCATAGCTTATCACAGCCCTGAACTTCCGGGGTGAAATGATCCTCCCACCTCAGCCTCCTGGGTAGCTGGGATTACAGGTATGTGCCACTGCATCTGACAGTGTCACAGCATTTTATTCCTCTGCATCACCGTCATTTTCTGAAACTAGTGGAGATTTTATTTATTTATTTATTTGTTTTTGAGACGGAGTTTCGCTCTTGTTACCCAGGCTGGAGTGCAATGGCGCGATCTCAGCTCACCGCAACCTCCGCCTCCTGGGTTCAGGCAATTCTCCTGCCTCAGCCTCCTGAGTAGCTGGGATTGCAGATTTCCCGCCACCACACCAGCTAATTTTTCTTCTATTTTTAGTAGAGACGGGGTTTCACCATGTTGGCCAGGCTGACATCGAACTCCCGACCTCTGGTGATCCACCTGCCTTGGTCTCCCAAAGTGTTGGGATTATAGGCGTGGGCCACCTCGCCTTTGAATCTTTTTATTGTTACCTTAGATAATTTATAACCAATGTTGGGGTTTGCTAAGCAATGAACACTAGTTTAATGAGGAATACACACAAGTAAAATGAAGAGTTTTCTCAGGGAGCTCACAATCTACCTAAAATACAAAATTAGCCACACGTGGTGGCATGTGCCTGTAATCCCAGCTACTCTGGAGGCTGAGGCAGGAGAATTGCTTAAACCCTCTGGACGCGGTGGCTCACACCTGTAATCCCAGCACTTTGGGAGGCTGAGGCAGGCAGATCACCTGAGGTTAGGAGTTTGAGACCAGCCTGACCAATATTGTGAAACTCCATCTTTAATTTAAAAAAAATGTATATATATTAAAAAAAAGAATTGCTTAAACCCAGGAGGCGGAGGCTGCAGTGAGCCGAGATTGCGCCATTGCACTCCAGCCTGGGCAACAAGAGCCAAACTCCATCTCAAAAAAAGAAAAAAAAGAAAGTACAAAATTCTGTTACTTGCCTTTTCCCTTTATTTATTTATTTATTTATTTATTTTTTGAGATGGAGTCTCGCTGTCGCCAGGTGCCAGGCTGGAGTGCAGTGGCACAATCTCGGCTCACCGCAACCTCCACCTCCCGGGTTCAAGCGATTCTCATGCCTCAGCCTCCCACCATCACACCTGGCTAAAATTTGTATTTTTAGTAAACACAGCTTTTCACCATGTTGGCCAGGCTGGTCTCAAACTCCTGAACTCAGGTGATCCACCCACCGCGGCCTCCCAAAGTGCTGGGATTGCAGGCATGAACCTCCGCGGCTGGCCTGCCATCTAGTTTATTTATTTATTTATTATTTTATTTTTTTCAGACAGAATCTCATTCTGTCACCCAGGCTGCAGTGCAGTGGGACAATCTTGGTTCACTGCAACCCCCGCCTCCCGGGTTCAAGCGATTCTCCTGCCTCAGCCACCTGAGTAGTTGGGATTACAGGCAGCTGCCACCACGCCTGGCTATTTTTTGTATTTTTAGTAGAGACAGGGTTTCATCATGTTGGCCAGGCTGGTCTGGAACTCCTGACCTCAGAGGATCCTCCCACTTCAGCCTTCCAAAGTGCTGGGAATACAGGCATGAGCCACTGCACCTGGCTCCTGCTATCTAGTTTAGAACAGAAACATTTACCTTCCTATGTGATTTTTATTTTTAAATTATTATTTTTTTTTTTGAGGAAGACTTTCACTCTGTCTCCCAGACTGGAGTATAGTAGCACGATCTTAGCTCACTGCAACCTCTGCCTCCCGGGTTCAAGTGATTCTTCTCCCTCAGCCTCCCGAGTAGCTGGGACTACAGGTGTGCACCATGCCGCCTGGCTTTTTGTATTTTTAGTAGAGATGGGGTTTCACCATATTGGCCAGGCTGGTCTCCAACTCCTGACCTCGTGATTTGCCTGCCTCAGCCTCCCAAAGTGCTGGGATTACAGGCATGAGCCACCGTGCCTGGCCGATTTTTATTTTTGCAGGCATTTGTCTTGGTTCTAAGAGGGCAGGGACCACATCTTCATTCTCCCAAAGCCTCGACATTGCCCAGCTGAATGGGTCCCCTGCAGTGGTGCATGCACTGATGCAGGAGAGTGCAGTGAGGGGTAAGGCAGCCAGGAGCCAAAGACGGGAGGAGGTGAGGAGGCACCGCGGGGGAGGCCAGGCTTACCTCTCTTTGCAGGAACAGTTTATGGTTTGTTTTTTGAGACGGAGTTTCGCTCTTGTTACCCAGGCTGGAGTGCAATGGTGCGATCTCGGCTCACCGCAACCTTCGCCTCCTGGGTTCAGCCAATTCTCCTGCCTCAGCCTCCTGAGTAGCTGGGATTACAGGCACGCGCCACCAGGCCCAGCTAATTTTTTGTATTTTTAGTAGAGACGGGGTTTCACCGTGTTGACCAGGGTGGTCTCGATCTCTTGACCTCGTGATCCACCCGCCTCGGCCTCCGAAAGTGCTGGGATTACAGGCGTGAGCCACCGCGCCCGGCCTCAGTTTATGTTTGAAACACTGCTCTCGATTGCTGCTTCCAACCTTGGTTTTCTAAAAATCATTTCTCTGCCCAGAACCGTGGCTCACCCCTGTAATCCCAGCACTTTGGGAGGCCAAAGTGGCCAAATCACCTGGTCAGGAGTTCAATACCAGCCTGGCCAACATGGGGAAACCCCGTCTCTACTAAAAACACAAACATTATCCAGGCATGGTGGCGGGCACCTGTTATCTCAGCTACCTGGGAGGCTGAGGCAGGAGAATTGCTTGAACCCGGGAGGCGGTGGTTTCAGAGAGCTGAGATCATGCCACGGCGCTCCAGCCCGGTGGACGGAGCAAGACTCAAGGAAACAAATAATAAATAAATACGAAGATCGTTTCTTTTTTCTTCTTCCTCAGGATGCCTTCATTGGGTTTGGGGGAAATGTGATCAGGCAGCACGTCAAGGAGAACGCCGAATGGTACATCACTGACTTTGCAGAGCTGCTGGGAGAACTGGAGGAATGACTCCCGCTGCTGTGCGGCTCCGAACGGCTTCAGACGGATTTCCAAACGCTCTGCAGATTGATGCTGTTTGATTACAACTGCCCATTACAACTTGATACAGAAGGTTGCTACGATGATCTGTACTTTCTCTCTTTTTTTTGTTTGTTTGTTTTTTTGAGATGGACTCTTACTCTGTCACCAGGCTGGACTGCAGTGACACGATCTCAGCTCACTGCAACCTCCACCTCCCAGGTTCAAGCAATTCTCCTGCCTCAGCCTCCCGAGTAGCTGGGACCACAGGCGCCTGCCACCACGCCCGGCTAATTTTTTGTATTTTTAGTAGAGACGGGGTTTCGCCATGACCAGGATGGTCTCGATCTCTTGACCTCGTGATCCGCCCGCCTCAGCCTCCCAAAGTGCTGGGATTACAGGCGTGAGCCACCGCGCCCGGCCTGATCTGTACTTTCAAGTAAACTACAGTTAGGACCCCTAGAAGGCTGCTTTTTATTTTAACTGTAGTTCCAGTATTACATGATGATGATTACTTTCCTGGAGAGTTTTGTAATCTGAATCGTTTACGTGTGTTCCTGGCTGTACTTCATACAAAGTGTTTTAAAGGTAGAGAGTCCATTAAACATCTTTACTCTGAGAATTACGGATTCAGCAGCCTGCGGTGAATGTCAGTTTTCCCTTTGGTGTATCAATAAAAATTTATCCACGTGTCAGAATGGGTTTGTGGAATTCGCAGTTCTGCGTCTCGCGTACTGGAATGTCCAGTATTCCAGGTACTATGTTGAAGCATTAACAGTCTCCAAGCAGGAAACAGGCTTAAGACCCCACTTTGCTTGCTGCTGGGCACACTCTCCTCACCCCACGAGCCCACTCTTGTTTCCTGAAGCCCTGGGGCCTGGCGAACCCTTTATCTGTTGGGATTTGTCACATATGAAATGTTACAAAGGTTTCCTTTTTTTTTTTTTTTTTTGAGACGGAGTTTCACTCTTGTTACCCAGGCCGGAGTGCAATGGCGCGATCTCGGCTCACCGCAACCTCCGCCTCCTGGGTTCAGGCAATTCTACCGCCTCAGCCTCCTGAGTAGCTGGGATTACAGGCACGCACCACCATGCCCAGCTAATTTTTTGTATTTTTAGTAGAGACGGGGTTTCACCATGTTGACCAGGATGGTCTCGATCTCTTGACCTCGTGATCCACCCGCCTCGGCCTCCCAAAGTGCTGGGATTACAGGCGTGAGCCACCGCGCCCGGCCAAAGGTTTGCTTTTTTTCCTTCCTCCAATATAACAGTGGAGTCTTAAACAAAAGTACCGATTATGATTAAAAAATGGATATTTGGCCTCATGGCTAGGACAAGGTAAGAGGATCACTTGAGGCCAGGAGTTCAAGACCACCCTGTGCAGCCCAAGACCCTGTCTCTACAAAAAATAGAAACGTTAGCTGGTGTGGTGGCCCATCCCTGTGGCCCCAGCTGCTTGGTCGGCTGAGACGGGAGGACCCCTTGAACTCTGAAGTTTGAGGCTGCACTGCAGCCTGGAGACAGAGTGAGACCCCGTCTCTTAAAAAAAAAAAAAAAAAGGATATTTGAAAATTACATCAAGTAAAATAAAAAGTTTTACTAATCTCATCCCAAAGAAAGGCCAGCATTTTCCCCTAAATGAATTAAATATTAAAAACTCCTAATGGCCTATATAAACCTTTTCCTTTTTATAGGTAACTTGGAAATACTTGAAAGCCAGGTTTATGTTTGTGTTTGAGCAGAGCTAAGCAAGGGAAATTTCAGAACAGGCTTTGAATGTGTGAGATTTTTACCCTCTGAAAAACAGGGCAGGAGAGGGGAGCCATGGGGTTAGGAAGTAGATACTGTTGGATAATTCAGTAGAAAAAGCTGTAAGGTTTCAATATTGAAAATTAGTTGAAAAACTTATCATTTAACCAAATTTGGCCAAATAATCAAATAATTATTCGGCCACAGAAGCAAATCAGATGAATCAAATTTCCTTCCGAATCAGTTTCTGAAGGAGAGACGTGAAATAGGTTTCGCAACATTGAAATGAGCTCCCAAACAATGAGGCCTTGTTCCCCAACTGAATAGCTCCTGGCCGCTCTCCCAGAAACCGTTTCGTGGCGTTGGCTCTTTTCAGTAGTGCCAAGCTCTGGGCAGGACCAGACATGCCAGCGCCTTGCAGAGGGCGGCATGGTGCACGTGGCAGGAGCAGGCCGTGGGGCGGGCGGGTGGGAGGACCGAGCCCCCAGTGGTTTTCACTGTCTGACCGTCACTGTTGCTACTGCCCCACAGGTTCGTTCTTGCTCGGGACCCAGACAGAGCCGATTTCTCAAGACAGGAAAATTGCAATAGAGACAGAGCTTAATCTATGCAGAGCCGGCGGGCAGGAGGCCAGAGCTTAATTCTTACATCAGTCTCCCCAAAAATTCGGACGCCAGACTTTTTCAAGGACAGTTTGGCAGGCCAGGGCATTAGCTTCTGGGTGGGGCCACAGAACTGTCCATGGGGTGCTCTGGGGGAGGGGGGGGGCAGGTAGGTCATTCGGTCCAGGTGAAGCCAGTGAGTGTCAGAAATGCAAAAACCTGGGCTGGTATGATGGCTCACACCTGTGATCCCAGCACTTTGGGAGGATGAGGCAGGCAGACAGAGACCAGCCTGGCCAACATGGTGAAACCCCATCTCTACTAAAAATACAAAACTTGGCCAGGCGTGGTGGGGCACACCTGTAATCCCAGCTATTCGGGTGGCTGAATCCAGGAGGCAGAGGCTGCAGTGACTATAGATGGCACCATTACACTCCAGCCTGAGTGACGGAGTGAAACCCTATCTCCAAAAAAGAGAAGGAAAAGAAACGCAAAAACCGAAAAACACATCTCAAAAGGCCAGTCTTAGGTTCTACAAGTGTGACGGTACCTGAAGGAGTAGCTGCAGGAGCTGAAAATCGCGTGCCGGCGCTGATGGCTCCACACGGGCAGGATTCCGGCTTCTTTCGGACTCCTAGCCTGCTGGTCCCTCATTAGCTTTATGAAGGCCGTTGAGTTTTGAGGACGGTGTATCAGTTTGTTTGTTTTTTGGGTTTTTTTTTTTTGAGACGAATTCTTACTCTGTTGCCCAGGCTGGAGTGCAGTGGTGCAATCTCGGCTCATGGCAACCTCTGCCTCCCAGGTTCCAGAGTCTCCTGCCTCAGCCTCCCGACTAGCCGAGATTATAGGCATGCGACACCCTGCCTGGCTAATTTTTTTTGTGTTTTTAGTAGAGATGGGGTTTCACCACGTCGGTCAGGCTTATGTAAAACTCCTGACCTCGTGATTTGCCCGCCTCAGCCTCCCAAAGTTTTGAGATTACAGGCGTGAGCCAACGCGCCCTGGCCAGGTGGCGATCATTTAGATTATAAACTCCCAGGTTAGCTTGGCCCAAGCCAGCTATGACTAAGGGCAGTTTGAAGGCTAAAGGCAAGATGGGGGTGGTTAAATTACATCTCACTTGTTAGAAGTTTTGCAAAGGTGGTTTCATCTTGTGTGTGTGCATGTGTGTGCTTTGGAGGTTTTCTCTGGGACAGGGTCTCGCTCTGTCACTCAGGCTGAAGTGCAGTGGCACAACCTCAGCTCACTGTAACCGCTACCTCCTGGGTTCTACCTTTCTGTTCTGGTCCATCTCCCAGAAGCGTGCAAAGGTGGTTTCAGAGCCCATCCATGGGGCTGTGGCTGAACACAAGCTGGACATGAACTTGGCTTAGAGGACTCTGACCCACTGAGAAATACAGATGCCCACATGGAACCCTCTATAGGAGGGGCCGGGCCCACAGCCTGCCCAGCTCTCAGCAAACCGCCCAAAAGCTGCCCAGACAATCCCTGCTTTGTTGGGTTGGAGGAGTGAGTTTGAAATGAAGCAAGAACTGCCCCAACCCCTTCCACATTTTTTGAATTCTGGACTCTCTGGAAATAGCTACAAAGAGTTCTCCAGGAGCCACCCACGTGCCTACACTCGGATGGATACAGAAAGGCCTGGCTGATTGTCCGGGCGACGCCATTGTTCGTTCCGATTATGAACACTGCTCATGTCAACAGAAAGAGCTAAGAACTGGGGTAATGAGGTCCCTTGGTGGTTCACATCTCTAATTCCAGCATTCTGGGAGGCCGAGGGGGCGGATCACCTGAGGTCGGGAGTTTGAGACCAGCCTGACCAACATGGAGAAACCCCGTCTCTACTAAAAATACAAAATCAGCTGGGCGTGGTAGCACGCACCTGTAATCCCAGCTAATCGGGCGGCTGAGGCAGGAAACTGCTTGAACCTGGGAGGGGGAGGTTGCGGTGAGCCGAGATTGCACTCCAGCCTGGGCAACAAGAGCGAAACTCCTCCGACTCAAAAAAAAAAAAAAAAAAAAAAGAATTGGGATCATGAAGCCAAGAGCAGAAATTTGTAAGGTTATTAAGTTGAAATAATAAAACTCATTTAAAGCTTTTATATGCTTTAAAAAAAAAAAAAAGGCCTTATGCCCCCGCCCACTCCATTTTCTCCCAGTGTAACTGCTGCTTATTTTTCCTTTTTTTTTCTAGAGACAGGGTGTCGTTCTGTTGCCCAGGCAGGAGTGCAGCGCCACCATCATAGGTCACTGCAGCCTGGCACTCCTGAGCTCAGGTGGTCCTCCTGCTTTGGCCTCCTGAATAAGTGACACCACAGGTGCACACCACCGCACCTGACTAATAATTCTGTGTTTTCTGGAGATGGGGGTCTTGCTATGCTGTCCAGGCTGGTCTCAAACGATCCTCTGTTCTCAGCCTCCAAAAGTGTTGGAATTGTAAATGTGAGCCACTGCGCCCGGACTTGACTGTGGGTTTAATATTCTTTCATTTATCTCTCTTCTACCAGAGACAAGTGTGTTTCCATAGGACCTAGAGAGGGCTGCTGGGGCTGCAGCTCCCAAGGGCAAGGCCAGGAAACAGCAGCAGATTCCAGAGATTGGCCTCAGGAAGGGGTAACACTGACCCGATGGCTTTTTGCCTCTACAGCCCTCAGAATCATTATGAGCAGCTTCAGAAAAATCTAACCTAATAATAAGTCACACTGCTCATTTCCCCATTTTTCAGGGTGTTTTCACCTCTCCTCATGTGGTTCTCACGGTCCTAAGGTCAGCAGTATAGAAACTGCTGTCCTTGGCTGGGCACGGTGGCTCACCCCTGTCATCCCAGGACTTCGGGAGGACGAGGCGGACGGATCAGACGTCAGGCGGTGAAGAGCGTCCTGGCCAACATGGTGAGACCTCGTCTCTACTAAAAACACAAAAAAATTAGCTGGGCGTCGTGGCAGGCGCCTGTAGTCCCAGCTACTCAGGAGGCTGAGGCAGGAGAATTGCTTGAACCTGGGAGGTGGAGGTTGCGGTGAGCCGAGATTGTGCCACTGCACTCCAGCCTGGCAACAGAGTGAGACTCCATCTCAAAAAGAAAGAAAGAAAGAAAAAGAAACTGCTGTCCTCTCTTTAGACGTAGTCTTGCTCTGTTGCTCAGGCTGGAGTGCAATGGTGTGATCTCGGCTCACTGCAACCTCTGCCTTGCAGGTTCAAGCAATTCTGCCTCAGCCTCCTGAACAGCTGGGATTACAGGCACCTGCCCCCATGCCTGGCGAATTTTTGTATTTTTTGCAGAGACTGGGTTTCACTATGTTGGCCAGGCTGGTCTCAAACTTCTGGCCTCAAGTGATCGGTCCGCCTCGGCCTCCCAATGGGCCGGTATTAGAGGCGTGACCACCTTGCCCGGCCCTGCTGTCTTCTTTAACAACTGGAAAACAGCCCCACCAGAGCTCATCACTGCTCCGAGATCACGTTCAGAGCTGGAAGCCAAGGCAATGGTTTCCACATCATTCTTTTTTTTTTTTGAGACAGAGTTTCACTCTTGTTTCTTGTTGCCCAGGCTGGAGTGCAATGGCTTGATCTCGGCTCACTGCAACCTCCGCTTCCCAGGTTCAAGCCATTCTCCTGCCTCAGCCTCCCAAGTAGCTGGGATTACAGGCATGTGCCACCACGCCCAGCTAATTTTTTAATATTTTTAGTAGAGACGGGGTTTCTCCATGTTAGTCAGGCTGGTCTTGAATTCCCGACCTCAGGGGATCCGCCCACCTCGGCCTCCCAAAGTGCTGGGATTACAGGCGTGAGCCACTGGGCCTGGCCTCCACATCATTCTTTATCTTGTAAGTATTACTGGAGAGTTAACAATTTACCTGGGGCAGGATTATCCACCCCAAGTGAATACTCAATGCTGTGGTCACAAGTGCTGGCATGAATACAATGCAGGAAATTTTACTCCCTGAGATGTAAGGCCTGTTTTGCAGAAAGTTCAGGTGGTTTTCATCTATCTTTATAATTTGTTTTTGTAGAGATGGGAGTCTCATTATGTTGGGCTCAGGAAGTCAAGATCAGCCTTACAATGTAGCAAGACTCACCTCTACAAAAAAATCACAAAAATTAGACAGATGCTGTGGCTTATGCCTGGCATCCAAGCTGCTCAGGAGGCTGAGGCAGGAGGACGGCTTACATCCAGGAGGAAGAGGCTGCAGTGAGCTGTAATTACACCACTGCAGTCCAGCCTGGGCAACAAGCAAGACCCTGTCTCCCAAGACAAACCAACCCCAAACTGACAGTCTCTATACTTTTTCTCTCCTGCCTTGTCTTCTCTCTCCCTCCCTCCTTTCACTTCTTTTTGTTGATTCCTCCTATTACTGAACATCTATGATGTCCCAGGAAAAAACAAAGTATAAATTTCATAAGAAATACATTTGTAGGCCAGGTGTGCTGGGCCCACATCTGTAATCCCAGCACTTTGGGAGGGTGAGGCCGGCAGACCACAGGAGACCTAGAGTTCAAGACCGGCCTGGCCAACGTGGCAAAACCCCGTCTCTACTATAAACACAAACATTAGCCAGGCATGGTGGCGCGTGTCTGTAATCCCAGCTACTCAGGAGGCTGAAGCAGGAGAATTGCTTGAACCCAGGAAGCAGAAGTTACAATGAGACGAGATCACAACACTGCACTCCAGCCTGGGCAACAGAGCAAGACTATCTCAAAAAAAAAAAAAATTGTAGTGAATTCTTATAACTTTATATTGCCTCAGCATTCTTTTGACATATAAGTTGGACTTTCTCTGCCCAGAAGCAGGGCTCAGTGACACTTTTTTGATAGAGTCTTGCTCTGTTGCCCAGGCTGGAATGCAGTGGCATGATCTTGGCTCTCTGCAACCTCCACCTCCCTGGTTCAAGCAATTCCTGTGCCTCAGCCTCTGGAGTAGCTGGGATTACAAGTACGTGCCACCACGCCCAGCTAAGTTTTTTTTTTTTTTTTTTGAGACAGAGTCTTGCTCTGTTGCTCAGGCTGGAGGGCAATGGCACGATCTCGCCTCACTGCAGCCTCCACCTCCCAGGTTCAAGCAATTCTCCTGCCTCAGCCTCCCAAGTAGCTGGGACTACCGGTGTGTGCCACCACATCCAGCTGATTTTTGTATTTTTAGTAGAGACAGGGTTTCATCATGTTGGCCAGGATGGTCTCAATCTCCTGACCTTGTGATCCTCCCGCCTCAGCCTCCCAAAGTGCTGGGATTACAGGCGTGAGCCACGCGCCCGGCCTAAGTTTTTTGTATTTTTAGTAGAAATGGGGTTTCACCATGTTGGCCAGACTGGTCTCCAACTCCTGACCTCAGGCGATCAGCCTGCCTTGGCCTCCCAATGCACTGGGATTACAGGCGTGAGCCACCACACCCAGCCAACTCAGTCACTTGACATGGTTTCCAGTTCTATTCCCTGACCCCCCGGTTCCTCAGTGTGGGGGATCCAGAAGTCTGCCTTACACAACTGACCCCTGGTGGCCACCTTCCCGTGGGACAGTTTACGCAGCCTGTTCAGCTGGCCCCGCTGACCCTCACACCCCAGACTGTGCAATATGCTGCAGTGACCGCCATTCAGTTGCTGCGTGACCTCCTGGAACGCGTGACTGCTTGCTTAATTTTTTGCTTGTTTTTTGAGACAGGGTCTCACTGTCTCGCCCAGGCTGGGGTGCAGTGGTGTAGTCTCAGCATACTGCAGCCTCGATCTCCCAGGATCAAGTGATTCTCCTACATCAGCCTCCCAAGTAGCTGGGACTACAGGCGACCACCACCACACCCGGCTAATTTTTCTATTTTTAGTGGAGATGGCAGTTTCACCATGTTGGCCAGGCTGGTTTCAAACTCCTGACTTCAGGTGATCCACCTGCCTCGGCCTCCCAAAGTGCTGGGATTGCAGGTGTGAGCCACCACACCCAGCCACTTGCTTGCTTTAAACCCACCAGTTAAAATCTCCACGTGGAAACCTGCTTGGGTAATGCCCAGGGCCCCACTAAAGGCACTGGCCCCCAAGTCTCTCTAGGGTCTCTTGTGTGTGACCTCCAGGAGTGTCGTGTACCCCTAGCATCTTTAAGTGATAAACTTTCTCTTTTTTTTGAGACAGGCTCTCACTTTGTCACCCAGGCTGGAGTGCAGTGGCATGAACACAGCCCGTTGCAGCCTTGATGTCCCAGGCTCAAGTGATCCCCTTGCTTCAGCCTCTCAGGTAGCTGGGATCGCAGACACATCCCATCAAACCTGGCTAATTTTAAAATTTTTTGTAGACACGGGGTCTACAGAAATTGCCCAAGGTGGTCTTGAACTCCTGGACTCAAGCGATCCTCCCACCTCAGCCGCCCAAATGCTGGGACAGGCAGCAGCCACCATGTGCAGCCAAGTGGTACTCTTTATTTCCATCTCGGGTCTCTCCTCATCACTGGAGGGGTGCTGTCCATCTTAAAGACCCTAAATTAAAGCAATGGGTGGCCAAGTGCAGTGGCTAATGCCCATAATTTCAGCTCTTTGGGAGGCCCAGGCAGGAGGATTGCTTGAGCCCAGGAGTTTGAGACCAGCTTGGGCAACATAGTGAAACCCTATGTCCACAGAAAATTTAAAAATCAGCTGGGCATGGTGCATACACCGTAGTCCCAGCTACGCAAGAGGCTGAGGAAGGAGGGTCGCTGAGCCTAGAGGTGGAGGCTGCGTGAGCTGAGGTCATGCCATTGCACTCCAGTCTGAGTGACAAAGCAAGACCCTGTCTCAGAAACAAAACAAAACAACTACTTGGTGTCAGCGGAAGCTGTCAGGTAAATGTCCAAAGAGAGGTAAGAAAAATATAGAAACACAAGCCATTCTGAAGATTTTACTTACAGAAAACTAAAAGGAGGGAAAGTAACTGAGTATCTTGCAGTGTGGGCTGTCCCAGAGACACTGATTCTTCTTCTTTCCTCCTCCTCCTCCTTTTTTTTTTTTTTTTTTTTTGAGATGGAATCTCACTCTGTCTCCAGGCTGGAGTGCAGTGGCGTGATCTCGGCTCACTGCAACCTCAAGTGATCCACCCACCTCAGCCTCCCAAAGTGCTTGGATTACAGGGGTGAGCCACCGCGCCCGCCGACTGTTGGTCTTATTCCTACAGGCATGGGTGCTACTGGACTGGATTACAGTTGGAGGCCCAAACCCTCCAATAGACCAGTGCTTCAACCAATGATAAATCCGGAGGCCACATCTGCTCCAGTGGGTGCCCACTTGATAAGGGTACTCCAGGCTGGCCGTGGTCCCTGATGCCTATAATCCCAGCACTCTGGGAGGCCGTGGCAGGCAGATCACCTGAAGTCAGGAGTTCGAGTCCAGTCTCACCAACATGGTGAAACTTAGCTGGGCGTGGTGGTGGAGGCCTGTAATCCCAGCTTCTCAGGAGGCTGAGACAGGAGAAACGCTTGAACCTGGAGGGCGGAGGTTGCAGTGAGCCAAGATCATGTCACTGCACTCCAGCCTGGGCAACAAAGAGCAAAACTCCGTCTAAAAAAAGAAAAGAAAAGAAAAGAAGGGGGTGCTCCAGCCTCACATCCCAGATGACGCCGCCCTGGCCCCAACTTTCACCACTGGAGACGACATCGACCTCAGACAGCATCACCCCAACCTAAGACCTTGATGCTGGCGATGACTTCACCCCTCACACTAACCCTCCAGCCACGGAGGTTTCCCATGGATCCCCTCTCCTAAGACACAGACACAGAACATTACTTCGTTTCCTCCTGAACTCACTGCTTAGCCTGTGACCCTGGTTTACTTCTGCCCCCTGCTTAGATACACGCCCCACACTCCCATACCTATAGGGAACTCTGATGCAGGTTACTAAAATTCACGATTACTTTTCCCAGGAGGTACCGACTCTGTATCATTCACCCCCTGCACCCGCTGATGAGAGGACCATCCACTCCCCCATGTTCTTCCTATTACCACCCACTGGCTTTCCACCACAGTCTGTCCCCACGCAGCTCTGACGTAATCCTCACAGCCTCATTCCGTTTGCCGACAATACATCACCACTTGAACTACGGACGCTTTAGTTTTTTTTTTTTTTTTTTTGAGACAGAGTTTCGTTCTTGTTACCCAGGCTGGAGTCCAATGGCGCAATCTTGGCTCACCACAACCTCCGCCTCCTGGGTTCAGGCAATTCTCCTGCCTCAGCCTCCTGAGTAGCTGGGATTACAGGCACGCGCCACCATGCCCAGCTAATTTTTTGATTCTTTAGTAGAGACGGGGTTTCACCATGTTGACCAGGATGGTCTCGATCTCTTGACTTTGTGATCCACCCGCCTCGGCCTCCCAAAGTGCTGGGATTACAGGCTTGAGCCACGGCGCCCGGCTTTCTTATAACTTTACATTGCCTTGACATCCCTTAGAAATTGGGATTCCTTTGAAGTTGGACCTTCTCCTATCAGAAGCAGGGCTCAGTCACCTTTTTTTTTGGAGATGGAGTCTTGCTCTGTCACCCAGCCTGGAGTGTAGTGGCATCATCTCAGCTCATTGCAACCTCCACCTCCCCAGCTCAAGCGATTCTCCTGCCTCAGCCTCCTGAGTAGCTGGAATTACAGGTGCCCGCCACCATGCCCATCTAATTTCTGTATTTTTAGTAGAGATGCGGTTTCACCATGTTGGCCAGGCTGTTTTTAAACTCCTGACCTCAAGTGATCCGCCCACCTCGGCCTCCCAGAGTGCTGGGATTACAGGCATGAGCCACCGCGCCCGGCCGCCTTATGTGGACGATTTGCAAATGTGTATATCCAGGCCAGAAGGCTATCTGAATTCCAGACTCGTAACCAAGACCCACCTGATATCTCCACCTGGATCTGTGCACAGACACCTCTGACTCCACGAGCAGAACGGAATTTCTGATTTTCACTCCCTCAGATCTGTTCCACCTTCCCCAGCCTTCCACGTGCTCAGGCCAAAACTGAAGTCACTTTCTCTTTCACTGATACTCCACCATCACGCGTTCAGGGGTTCACGTTAGCTCTGCAATCAAAACATATTTAGAATCTGGCCATTCTGCCTACTTTTACTGGTACTCCTTATCCAAGATACTATTGAAAATGTAAGTCAGATCGTGCCTGTCCTCTGCTTTCAAACCTCCAGCGGATCTCATCTCTCATCTCCCCGCCTGAGTAAAAGCCAAGGTCTTCCATTATTTTTTGTTTGCAGATGGGAGTCTCGCTCTGTCGCCCAGGCTGGATTGCAGTGGCACATTCTTGGCTCACTGCAACCTCTGCCTCCAAGGTTTAGCAATTCTCCTGCTTCACCCCCTGGAGTAGCTGGGATTACAGACGTGTGCCATGCCCGGCTGATTTCTGTGTTTTTAGCAGAGACTGCATTTTGCCATGTTGGCTATGCTGGTCTGAAACTTCCGGCCTCAAGTGATCTGCCTGTCTTGGCCTCCCAAAGTGCTGGGATTACAGGTGTGAGCCACTGTGCCCGGCCTTATTATCATTATTTTTTGAGACAAAGTCTAGCTCTGTTGCCCAAACTTTCGGTGGCACGATCACACCTCATTATAGTCTCAACCTCCTGGGCTCAAACAATCCTTCTCCCTCAGCCTCCTGAGTAGCTGGGACTACAGGTGCATGCTACCATGCCCAGCTAATTTTTAAATTTTCTGTGGACACAGGGTTTCACTCATGCTGCCCAGGTTGGTCTCGAACTCCTGCACTCGAGGGACCCTTTGGCCTCAGCCTCCTAAAGTGTTGGAATTACCAGTGTGAGCCACTGGGCCCAGCCACTAGGATCTTTCTAATGGCCTCCAACACTCAACGGATCCAGCCCTGTGACCTGTGAGGTGGCGTCCCAGCACGGTCTCGCTGGTGTCTGCTTCTGCCATGGTGCCTTCTGCTCTCCTCAGCACACACCAGGCATGACCTTGCCAAGGGCCTGGTAATTTATCCTAAGGAGGGATTTTTCCCCGGAAGCCCTGACTTCCTCACTTCCTTCAATCCTTTGTTACAAGCTCGTCTGCAAGTGGCAGGATCGTTCACAGCACAAATTTAAAAGAAGAGTCCAAACGTGATATGTGAAAATTAGGAGGATTTTATTGACTTTTCTATGTTCTTGGAGAAAATCATTCACATGTAAAAGTTTGACACTGGATATGAGATTTATTCACACTTTACAAGTACATTCTTGATTGTGGAGCAGACGCAATTGTTCATTTCAGCAGGACTCTCACATGAGAAGTCACAAAATTGGCACACTATATTAAAAAACGAAATCAAACAGCTAGACAAAAAGTATGCAGCTTTATGCCAATTTTAATCTCAACATGCACCACCCCTCATCCATGATCTTGAATCTGCTGTGAGCTTATTAAAATATTAAACAGAGAGTGTCTGAGATCACAAATGACCATTTACAAAATAAAGCCTCTTTTCCTAGTGCTACTTTTTTGTTATAGAAAAATATCACAAATAAAAATTAGTGCTATTCAAGGTGTTCATTTCAAAATCACAGGTGACACACAGGTTTCAAGCCACTGTGTTTGTCTCTCACACAGAAACATCACAGTACATGACGTGGAAGTGATTTACGGATTGAATGTACCTTGCCCAGCCTGGGAAACACACTGTCTACTACGTAGACTGATTACAAATCAGTGAAGTAACACATTTCCAGTTATTGGGTACGCTTTTAAGTTGCTCCTTCTCAGAGACTCAGAAAAACTGCTCAAGAAACGTGACAAAATTTGTATTTCTTCCTGATACAAGAAATTTGTCTAAAAATCTGTAATTAGAAAGCAGATTTTCTTTTTAGTAAAGAAATGGCTAACTTTTTTCTTAGTTGGAATCTTGTTTTGGAGATGATTCAGGTTTCAATCTGGACCCGTTCTGGAGGGTGGGAAGAGTGGCTGAGTGTTACAAGGTAGACTGGACGACACGGGGATGTTTCAGAGGCCGACAGGGCACTGCCGCATCCAACTTTGTAACTGTTGCCTTTCTTGTGATTATGTAAATTTTAAAGAAAAGAGGTTTCTCACAAGCTATAGACGGCAGCTTAAACCTCAGTGTTTCTTTTTTCACTTGATAAACAATTAAAATTAATTTATGACAAATACTTGTCACGGACATGTATGTAGGCACATGTAAACTCTACAGCTTTACTGGAGGGGCGAGGTCTTCAGTGGGATCATGATTCTGGATTCCATTTCCTGAATAAGTGGGACTGAAAACAGGATGAGGGTTACTGTGCTTGTCCTTTTCTAAACGCATTACGGTAAATGACACCAACAGACAGACAGCCGAGAATGTTCACAAATGTGCTGCTTGGAAACGAGGGTATCAGAACATACAGGACTGATCTCAAGGGCAGAAATATACAAGCGAACGCGGTATCTGCTGGCATCCTACACGATGCTATTAAAATCACAGCATATCCTACCTGGAGACGTATTTTATTTGTGGGAGGTGGGGAGAGTCCACATTGTGAGGAAAGATAGTGATTTCTCAAGCGTTCTTTGGGTAAGTAGCAAAATCACATACGATTGTATAATTTTAACATGTAATTACATGTTATATAATCTCTTGAACTGAAAGACAAGATAACACCTACTTTCTAGGACAAATTACTCTTATTTTCTTTCTTGGTAGTATATGGGCTGAAATACACTTTTGTTTTTTGAGATAGCGTCTCGCTCTGTCGCCCAGGCTGGGGTGCAGTGGTACCATCTCCACCTATGAGGTTCAGGCTATTCTCCTGCTTCAGCCTCCGCAGTGGAGACACGTTTCATCATGTTGGCCAGGCTGATCTTGAACTCCAGACCTCAGATGATCTGCCCACCTCGGCCTGCCAAAGTGCTGGGATTACAGGCATGAGCCACTGCTCCAGCCTGAAATATACTCGCCATGCCTCATGGCTGGGACTGATTAGTCACTGGGTTACATTCAGCCCAACCGTTTTCTCACAAAAATCAAGCAAACAGGGTTTTATAATATGTATATATTTATGCATGTGCACATGCGTGTCTCTGTACCCATGTATACATACTGTACATACTGGAAGTTTAATTTATATAATTTCAAAATCACTCTTTAATTCATGTATGAAGTTCCGCTTTGCGGTACTAACAATTTTGGTGGAAAAGGAAAGCTTAGAAAAAAATTGTATTTGTGTAATAAGTTTTCAGAGAATACAGAAATCTACAAAAAAAAGGTACTTACGTAATATTTACAACATCCCAGGGTCTAAAAACTGTACCAGATGACATACACATTTGAAAGAATGAGCGGTGGCTCACGCCTGTAATCCCAGCACTCTGTGAGGCCGAGGGGGGTGGATCACAAGGTCAGGAGTTTGAGACCAGCCTGGCCAATATGGTGAAATTCCGGCTCTACTAAAAATACAAAAATTAGCTGGGTGTAGTGGCAGGCGCCTGTAGTCCCAGCTACTCGGGAGGCTGAGGCAGGAGAGTTGCTTGAACTCGGGAGGCGGCAGTTGCAGTGAGCACAGGTTGTGCCACTGCACTTCAGCCTGGGCAACAGAGTAAGGCTCTATCTCCCCCACCCCGTCAAAAAAAGGAAAAGAAAAAATGAGTTCTGTCTCAACAAAAGAAAAAAGAAAAAGAAAAAGAATATTCTGCTGTGTTGAAGAAAAGTCTTGTAATTATTAGAGAAAAATTTACTACCTCCCATCCCCACAACCTGATGATTCCCTATCCTAGCAGCATACTATTAAAAAAAACACCCAGGCCGGGCGTGGAGGCTCACACCTGTAATCCCGGCACTTTGGGAGGCTTAGGCGGGCAGATCACAAAGTCAGGAAGTTGAGACCAGCCTGACCAACATGGTGAAATGCCATCTCTACTAAAAATACAAAAATCAGCCGGGTGTGGTGGCGCGTGCCTGTAATTCTAGCTACTCAGGAGGCTGAGGCAGGAGAATCGCTTGAACCCAGGAGGTGGAGGTTGCGGTGAGCTGAGGTCACGCCATTGCACTCCAGCCTGGGTGGCAGAGTGAGACTCTATCCCCACCCCCCGGGAAAAGCCACCTATCAGTGTCAGGGTGAAAGAACATGACTGAAACAGTAAGACAAAGGTAACAGCCGGTGGCCATTGGCAGATTACCTGTGTAATACACCAACTCCTCCCAGCCATGTTTGTGCCACGCTGCGTTCCGTATGTCTTCCCTGGTCTGAAGATCCCTGTAAGCTAAAAATCACCACACAGAGAATAAGACTTAAAACACACACCCCGCATTCCACCTGTACATCTGTTAAGGTCTTGCTTTACCTGGGAATCTAGTTTCTCAGGGACTATTTCAGGTGTGTACTGCTCAGTTGGGAAAATTGTGAGTTGGTTATTCTGAGCAAAATTACATTAGGCCATTTTGGAAAAGCAAAATTTGTCTTTTTTTTTTGAGACAGGGTCACTCTGTCACCTAGGCTGGAGTGCAGTGGCATGATGCTGGCTCCCTGCGACCTTGACCTTCCAGGCTCAAGTGATGCTCCCACCTCGACCTCCCAAACAGCTGGGACTGCAGGCATGTGCTACCACATTGGTTAATTTTTGTCTTTTTTTGTGCCCAGGCAGGTGTCCAACTCCTAGGCTCAAGTCATCACACTGCCTTGGCCTCCCAAAGTTCTCGAATTACAGGTATGGGCCACCACACCTGACCCATTCTTTTTTTAAGTTAAAAAAAATATTTGTTTGTTCGAGATGGGAGATGGGGTCTCACTATGTTGCCCAGGCTGGTCTCAAACTCCTGGACCCAAGTGATCCTCCTGACTCAGCCACCCAAACTGCTGGGATTTGAGGTGTGAGCCACCACATCTGGCCACGATTCCCTCTAAAGCTTTACAATCTAGTGAATCCAAGATATGCCTTTATAAACCAAGTGAACTTCTCTAACAACACGTTAAATTCATGACCAGAAACTCAGACCGCAGATAAGCAATGTCAGATTCAATTCTATTCAACATTTATCTTGCACAAAACTGATCTGGGCAGGGGCTGTGTTCCATGCGGTGAAGCCCCAGGACATGGGGCAGGCAAGGTCGGCTGTGGAGAGTGCCGGGGCCCATGTAAGGACTTGGCGCACAGGGGAGCATGGCGGGGAATGAGAGAGCTTCTGGAAACGTGTGAGCTGACCAGGTGGGTGTTGAAGATGAAAAGGAATCACTGATGTAGGAATGAGAAGAAAGGTGCCTCAGGTGAAGGGGGATCACCTGGGTCATGGTACAGTTCACAGGTATCTCATCCAGATGTCGTGGTTCTTTTTTTTTTTTTTTGAGATGGAGTCTCCCTCTGTTGCCCAGGCTGCAGTACAGTGGCATGATCTTGGCTGACTGCAACCTCCTGGGTTCAAGCGATTCTCCTGTATCAGCGTCCTGTGTAGCTGGGATGACAGGCATGCGCCACGACATGTGGCTAATTTTTTTAAGGGGGGACAGAGTCTCACTCTGTCACCCAGGCTGGAGTGCAGTGGTGCAATCTCGGCTCACTGCAACCTCTGCCTCCTGGGTTCAAGTGATTCTCCTGCCTCAGCCTCCTGAATAGTTGGGACTACAGGTGCATGCCACCACACCGGGCTAATTGTTTTGTATATTTTTTTAGTGGAGACAGCGTTTCACCGTATTAGCTAGGATGATCTCAATCTCCTGACCTCGAGATCCGCCGCCTGGGCCTCCCCAAGTGCTGGGATTACAGGTGTGAGCCACCACACCTGACCTAAATTTTTCTATTTTTAGTAGGGATGAGGTTTCACTACGTTGGCCAGGCTGGTCTCTAATTCCTGACCTCAGGTGATCCACTCACCTCAGCCTCCCAAAGTGGTGGGATTACATGTGTGAGCCACTGTGCCCAGCCAATATCTTAATTGTGTGTGTGTGTGTGTGTGTGTATATATATGTGTATATATATATATATATATATATATATATATATATAGAGAGAGAGAGAGAGAGAGAGAGAGAGAGAGAGAGAGAGAGAGAGACAGAATCATGCTCTGTTGCCCAGGCTGGAGTGGCACAGTCATAGCTCACTGCAGCCTCGAACTCCTGGCCTCAGGCAATCCTCCTCCTCATCTTGCTGTTGCTCTGTGAAGCCTGAGTCTTCCCCACAGGGCAAAGACAAGGGGTCTGCCTTGTGTTCCCACAGCCTCTGTGAGAGCTCCGCCATTCACATTCTGGTGCCTGCCTGTTTGCAATCCCAGGCTCCTGCATCTGGGAGGCCCTCTCTGGGTAGCTACAGGTGCTGATGTGAATGGAGCATGCACCTGGCTTGACCTCTGCCTGACAGCCAAAGGGATGGACCTTCCTCTATCCAATTCGGCCCATGTAGCACCTGCCCTTATTAAGAGACAGGGATGCCTGGGAGGGCTGCATACTACACGAGCTACAACAGTAATGACAGTTCCACTCAGGGCTCTGGGGCTCAGGAAGAGTGACAAGGTTCACTAGCAGGGAGAGGGTGACATCTGGGGCAGGCTTGGAAATACACCAAAGGCCGTACCAAACAAAAGTGGGTGGGGATGGAAAAGGTGGGGGTCTGTGTCCTAGGACAGTGGAACCATGTTACAAAAGCAGGCAGAGAGTGTGCAGGGAGCTGCCGTTCTGGGTAAAATGCAGGCTTATCTCTGCCGAGGCAGTAGCAAGTCAGTCTGCAGAGAAAGGCTGGGCCCGCTCCGCCGAAGGCACTCGGACTTCCCTGGCCTCCTTCTCCCATGGCTGCCTGCTTCACCCGATTCCTTTCACCATCATCCCCAATCATTTTCAGCTCACTAGCGGCATGGATCTGTGGACTTCCACTTTGGCCTTGCTAGTTCCAGGCAGCCTCACACATACTGTCCCTCTGTGACGTCTGCATTTGCCGCAGGGGTTAAGGTTACTGACTCAGGACGCGCTCCACTGTCCAGTACAACTTAGTAATGAACTCTTAAATCCGAGCAACTTGAAAAGAAAGAAGAAACAGATACCCCAAAGATGGTGGACCATGTACAGCTGCCCAATCTGAGAGAAGAATCCTCCCACAGCTTCGTTACCATCCTGTCTGAAGCGGATTGCGCGAGCCCTGTAAGAGGGAGGCCATGTTTAAGACACTGAATTAGATACGCTAGCGAGAAAACGAGGACTAATTGTTTATCAAATTGTTATCAAGTTATCTAATGCAAATAAGAAGTTACTTTATTATTTTTGAGATGGAGTCTCATTCTGTCACCCAGGCTGGAGTGGAGTGGCACAATCTTAGCTCACTGCAACCTCCACCTCCTGGGTTCAAACAATTCTCTTGCCTCAGCCTCCTGAGAAGCTGGGATTACAGGTGCCCGCCACTGGGCCTGGCTTTTTTTTGTGGGGGGGGGGGGGGGGCAGAAATTCACTCTTGTTGCCCAGGCTGGAGTGCAGTATCACAATTTCAGCTCACTGCAAGCTCCATCTCCTGGGTTCAAGCTATTCTCGTGCCTCAGGCAAGGCTGATCTCAATCTGCCCCACTGCAGCCTCCCAAAGTGCCAGGATTATAGGCATGAGCCACCAGACCAGCCTACAGCCCTTTATTTTTTTTTTTGAGATGGGGTCTTCCTCTGTTGCCCAGGCTGTAGTGCAGTGGCACGATCTTGGCTCACTGCAACCTCTGCCTCCCAGGTTCAAGTGATTCTCCTACCTCAGCCTCCTGTGTAGCTGAGATTACAGGTGTGCACCACCATACCTGGCTAATTTTTGTATTCCTTTTTTTTTTTTTTGAGAGGGAGTTTCGCTTGTTACCCAGGCTGGAGTGCAATGGGGCGATCTCGGCTCACTGCAACCTCCGCCTCCTGGGTTCAGGCAATTCTCCCGCCTCAGCCTCCTGAGTAGCTGGGATTACAGGCACGCGCCACCATGCCCAGCTAATTTTTTGTATCTTTAGTAGAGACGGGGTTTCACCATGTTGACCAGGATGGTCTCGATCTCTTGACCTTGTGATCCACCCACCTCAGCCTCCCAAAGTGCTGGGATTACAGGCGTGAGCCACCGCGCCCGGCCAATTTTTATATTTTTAGTAGAGACGGCGTTTCACCACATTTGGCCAGGCTGGTCTTGTACTCCTGACCTCAACTGATCTGTCCACCTTGGCCTGCCTAAGTTCTGGGATAACAAGCATTAGCTGCTGTGCCCAGTTCAGAGCCCTTTAATGTAAACACCTTTCACACTTGCATCAGATACTTAAAAATATATATATTTAGCCGGGCACGGTGGCTCATGCCTGTAATCCCAGCACTTTCGGAGGCCGAGGCGGGTGGATCACTTGAGGTCAGGGGTTCGAAGCCAGCCTGTCCAGCACGGCGAAACCCTGTCTCTACTAAAAATACAAAATTAGCTGGGCATGGTGGCGCGTGCCTGTAATCCCAGCAACTCGGGAGGCTTAGGCAGGAGAATCGCTTGAACCTGGGAGGCAGAGGTTGTGGTGAGCCAAGATCATGCCACTGCACTCCAGCCTGGGCAAGAAGAGCAAAACTCCATCTCAAAAAAAAAAAAAAAAAATATATATATATATATATATATATATATACATACATACATACATATATATGGGCTGGGCATGGTGGCTCACGCCTGTAATCCCAGCACTTTGGGAGGCCGAGGCAGGTGGATCACAAAGTCAAGAGATCGAGACCATTCTGGTCAACATGGTGAAACCCCATCTCTACTAAAAATACAAAAAATTAGCTGGGCATGGTGGCTCGTGCCTGTAATCCCAGCTACTCAGGAGGCCAAGGCAGGAGAACTGCCTGAACCCAGGAGGCAGAGGTTGTGGTGAGCCGAGATCGCACCATTGCACTCCAGCCTGGGTAACAAGAGCGAAACTCGGACTCAAAAAAAAAAAAAAAAAAAGTATGTGTATATATAATATATACATGTATATATATATATTTAGTGATGCATCTAAATTCCTAAAAATGTATTAAAAATGTACCTATTTTCTCAAAAGCAGATTTTTAGATCAAAGGTGAAAAGGAGGGGGCTGAAATGACGTAGGGAGGTCGCCGGAAGGTGCACAGTTAAGTCCTAGCAGGAGATCACAGCCCACGTGGTACCCAGTCGGTCCATACCACTCTGCCCAGGCTCAGTCTGAAGTCTGTCACATCAGGGGCCCACAGCTGACAAGACTTGGGAAGACAGATTCACTCTAATTAATTCAAAAGAGCCGGCAGCATGTAAACAAGGATAGCGACCCACTAACATTGACGGTGAAAGACGTTGCTCTCAAGGCAGGAGGTGCTTGAGTTGGCTTGGCCGAGCATTCTCTTCCTGGAGGCAAACCTCATATGTTCTGAATGATGACATCTCAAAAGGGGGAACACTGATTTCCTGTGAGTGATGAAGTCACTCATCTTTTCTACAGGCAGGGTCTCACAGTGTCACCCAGCCTGGAGTACAGTGATGATCTCAGCTGACTGCAGCCTGGAATGCTTGGGCTCGAGGGAGCCTGCTGCCTCGGCGTCCTGAGTAGCTGGAACTATAGCCCTGCGCCACTAAGCACAGCCAATTCTTTTTTTTTTTCCTTTTTTAAGAGACAGGTCCTTGCTATGTTGCCCGGGCTGGTCTTGAACTCCTGGGCTCAAGTGATCCAGTCTCCTTAAAATCACTCCACACCTCTGCTCTAATCCACCATGGGCTGA
This sequence comes from Saguinus oedipus, assembly GCA_031835075.1. Classification (NCBI taxonomy): domain Eukaryota; kingdom Metazoa; phylum Chordata; class Mammalia; order Primates; family Cebidae; genus Saguinus; species Saguinus oedipus. The sequence continues at coordinate 66,981,661 of CM063170.1, forward strand.
ATGCCACAATGGGGACCTCGCCCAAGCACTCCAGTTCCTTTTGGGTAAAAAAGGGACTTCTTGCTACTGTCCCCATAGATTTTTATCCACAAATAAGATGACATCTTTAATCTTAACATTGGGAATTAGGTGATCAGTATCTTCACAGAAATTACAAATCTGATTATTGAAATTAAACAAATCACTTCAATGTGCATTCTAACTCTATTCAGAACAAAACCTGGCTTTCATTAATAGTGATAAATATTCCAGATTATTCATTTCATTCTGAATTTTTGTAATTTAGTTGTGGTAGGCAAAGAAAACATACTTGCCTCAGCCTGGTAACAATCAGAAGCCTGTATAGACGAGGTGGTCACCATCTTAAATAGTTACCTATGTGCCAAAATATAAATTCAATGCTGAACTGGCTTTGTAAATAACTTCTTCTTTCTTTTTTGAGACAGACTTTAGCTCCTGTAGCTGGGACTGGAGTGCAGTGGTACAATCTCCACTCACCACAACCTCCGCCTCCTGGGTTCCAGCAATTCTCCTGCCTCAGCCTCCTGAGTAGCTGGGATTACAGGCACACGCCACCATGCCCAGCTAATTCTCTATTTTTAGTAGAGACGGATTTCTCCATGTTGGTCAGGCTGGTCTCGAACTCCCGACTTCAGGTGATCTGCGTGCCTTGGCCACCCAAAGTGCTGGTATTACAGGTGTGAGCCACTGCACCCGGACAAATAATTTTAAAAGTAACTGAATAACCTAAGTATATGCCCCTGTGGATTCCACGAGGATCAAGTCTTGATCAGCAATGTGCAAAAACAACCAGTGAGTGATCCTATTCTGTCAACAGCTCAATGAGTAACACCAGTAGTCCAAAAACAAAAGCACAACAACTGTATATAATAGTTGCATATAATCAAATATGTTTTTCTCAGTTTTCAAATAAGAAATTTAACTTGTAGGGGCCGGGCGTGGTGGCTCAAGCCTGTAATCCCAGCACTTTGGAAGGCCGAGGCGGGTGGATCACGAGGTCAAGAGATCGAGACCATCCTGGTCAACATGGTGAAACCCCATCTCTACTAAAAATACAAAAAATTAGCTGGGCATGGTGGTGCGTGCCTGTAATCCCAGCTACTCAGGAGGCTGAGGCAGGAGAATTGCCTGAACCCAGGAGGCGGAGGTTGCGGTGAACCAAGATCGCGCCATTGCACTCCAGCCTGGGTAACAAGAGCAAAACTCCGTCTCAAAAAAAAAAAAAAAAATTTAACTTGTATTATTTAGCCTTTGATGACCTAAGGAGGAAAGATTCATTAGAAATAAAGATGACAGGACTATTTGTTGGAGGTAGAAGGGATCTCAGGAATTATTTCATGCACAGCAGGAAATTTCATAACCAAAACAAGAGAAAAACAGGGGCCAGGCACAGTGGCTCATGCCTGTAATCCCAGCACTTTGGGAGGCTAGGGTAGGCAGGTCACTTGAAGTAGGAGTTCAAGAACAGCCCGGCCAGCATGGCAAAATCCCATCTCTACTAAAAATACAAAAAATTAGCCGGGTATGGTGGTGCATGCCTGTAATCCCAATTACTTGGGAAGCTGAGGCAGATGAATCGCCTGAACCCAGGAGGGAGACGCTGCAGTGAGCCAAGATCACGGCACTGCACTCCAGCCTGGGTGACAGAGCGAAACTCCGTCTCAAAAACAAAAACAAAAACAAAACATATAAGTTGAAAATGAGAAAAATGAGAAACAGGATACAATTTCTCATTTAAAGGTAAAGAAGCCAAGAGTAGCCACGCACAGTGGTTCACGCCTATAATCCCAGCACTTTGGGAGGCCAAGGTGGGGGGATCACAATGTCAGGAGTTCGAGACCAGCCTGATCAACGTGGTGAAACCCGTCTCTACTAAAAATACAAAAACTTAGCTAGCCGTGATGGTGGGTGCCTGCAATCCCAGCTACCTGGGAGGCTGAGGCAGGAGAACTGCTTGAACCTGAAAGGTGGAGGTTGAAGTGAGCTGAGATCATGTCACTGCACTCCAGCCTGGGCAAGAGAATGAGAGCCTGTCCCAAAAAGAAAAAGGAAGCCATGAGTGACAGCTGTCAAGTAACTCACACCCAGGGCTTTTTTCAGCACCATGTGGCCTCCCTCTTCGTGGGTCAATACTGTTATGAAATGCCTGTAGGAAACAGAAATGGTACATTTCCAAAGAAAGGTAAGTTAACGTAACTACTTCAAAGGAACAGAGACCCCCCCCCCCCGCCCAGCAACAAAAGAAAAACAAAACTGAGGTAAAGAAGTGTCAAGTTTCAAAGAAAAAAATGCTCAAAATCTTTTGTTGAATTAGATATACATGTATGCTTACTTCAGATTTTTTAGGAAACTACCCCGGTGTTTCAAAATTAATGTAAGTAGTTTGAGATGAAGTCTCACTCTGTCACCCAGGCTGGAGTGCAGTGGTGCCATCTCAGCTCACTGCAGCCTCATTGCTGGGACTACAGGTGTGGCCACCACGCCCAGATAATTTTTGTGTGTGTGTGTGTATGCGTGTGTCTCTTTAGTAGAGACGGGGTTTTACCATGTTGGCCAGTCTGGTCTCAAACTCCTGACCGCAAGTGATCTGTCTGCCTCGGCCTCCCAAAGTGCTGAGATTACAGGCGTGAGCCACCAGGCCCGGCCAATAGTTCAAGCTTCCAAAGAAATCTCCTAATGAAGGATGGTGGCTGGTAAAAAGAAAACACCAATCGCGCCATCACAGAACCCTACACGTCACCAGTGCTTTCCTTTCCATTTCCCGTCCCAGGCACTGACTTCAGCTGACCAACGGCCAATAGTTTACTCCTGCATCCCTTAATTATGAGGCTTTTTTTTTGAGACAGGTATTGCTCTGTTGCCCAGGCTGGAGTGTAGTGGCATGATCATGGCTCACTGCAGCCTCAACCTCCTGGGCTTAGGTGATCTTACCGTTCAGCCTTCAGAGTAGCTGTGACTACAGGCATGCACCACTGCACCTGGCTAATTTTGCATTTTTTGTAGCGATGAGGTTTCACTATGTTGCCAAGGCTGGCCTTGAACTCCTGGGCTCAAGGGACCTTCCCACCTTGGCTGCCCAGTACTGAGATTAAAGGCGTGAGCCATAGCACCCAGCCTACTGAGGATTTATGTCTTCTTTGCTTCTCTCCTAATAGTCAGGATATCTCCAAACAGTGCTGTATCATAATGGTGAAAGCTGGTATTTTGTTACAATTGTATCAGTGTGCTTCTTGTGTGCCACCGTTCAGTTTAAGGTAGCTGCTGGGAGGACAAGAATAGCTTTATGATTTAAATCCGGGCTGGTAAACCGGCCCTCTGTTGATGGGCATCTGGGTTCTTTCTACTTGTTGGCTATTATAAAACATGCTGCTATGAGCACTTACGCTTTATGTGGATGTCTGCTTTCTGACTTGCATTATTTAGCCTTTGATGACCGAAGTGAAGATTTTCACTTGTACGCACAAGTGTCCATGCGGATGGTATCTTTTGGATAGACACCCAGGAGTGGAATTGCTGGGTCACGTGTATTTTTTGTTTGTTTCTTTGAGATGGAGTCTTACTCTGTTGCCCAGGCTGGAGTGCAGAAGCACGATCTCCGCTCACTGCAACCTCCACCTCCTGGGTTCAAGTGATTCTCGTGCCTCAGACTCCTGGGTAGCCAGGATTGCAGGTGCCCACTCCCACGCCTGGCTAAGTTTTTGATATATATATTTTTTAGGACAGACAGGGTCTTGCCATGTTGGCCTGGCTGGTCTCAAATTCCTGACCTCAGGTGATCTGCCCCCCTCAGCCCCCGAAGTGTTGGGATTGCAGGCATGAGCCACTGCATCTGGCCCACATGTAATTTCATGTTTACTACTGTGAGGGACTACTAGACTGTTCTCCAAAGTGGCTGCACCATTTTACATTCCCGTCGGCAAAACAGGAAGGATCCACTTCCTCCTCACCTCACCAACACGTTACTATCCATCTCTGTTTAGTCACAGCCCTCCCAGGCCAGGACCTGGTAGCTCACTGCAGTTTCACTTGGCATTTCTATGACTAAGGATGCTGGCTCCCTTTTCAGAAGCTTATGAGGCATTCATGCATTTTCTTTGGTGAAATGCCTATTCAAATCCTTTGCTGCTTAAAAAGAAGTTTTACAATTTACTTTATTATTTAATTTTTGTTTTGAGACAGGGTCTGTATTGCCCAGGCTGGAGTGCAGTGGCATGATCTCAGCTCACTGCAACCTCTGCCTTCCAGGTTCAAGTAGTTCGTGTGCCTCAGACTCCCGAGTAGCCGAGATTACAGGCATGTGCCACCACACCTGGTTAACTTTTTTGAGATGGAGTCTCGCTCTGTTGCCCAGGCTGCAGTGCAGTGGCACGATCTTGGGTCACTGCAACCTCCACCTGCCGGATTGAAGCGATTCTCCTGCCTCAGTCTCCTGAGCAGCTGACACCAAAGTCGCGTGCCACCATACCCTGCTAATGTTTTTATTTTTAGTACAGACACAGTTTCATCATGTTGGCCAAGATGGTCTGGATCTCTTGACCTTATAATCGGCCCGCCTTGGCCTCCCAAAGTGCTGGGATTACAGGCATGAGCCACTGCGCCTGGCCTAAAAATTTTTTAAACATATTTTTCATTTTGGTAAAAAACACCTAAAATTAAAGTTACTATCTTACCCATTTCTGTTTACAGTTCAGTAGTGTCAAATATATTTACACTGTATTCTCTCTGCCCAGCCCCTGGCGACCATTTTTCCACTTTTTTTTTTTTTAAGACAGTCTCTCCATCACTAGGCTGGAGCGCAGTGGCTCACTGCAACCTCCGCCTCCTGGGTTCAGGCAATTCTCCTGCCTCAGCCTCCTGAGTAGCTGGGATTACAGGCACGTGCCACCATGCCCAGCTAATTTTTTGTACATTTAGTAGAGACGGGGTTTCACCATGTTGACCAGGATGGTCTCGATCTCTTGACCTCGTAATCCACCCGCCTCGGCCTCCCAAAGTGCTGGGATTACAGGCTTGAGCCACCGCGCCCGGCCAATTTTTGTATTTTTTTTGTAGAGTCGGGGTTTGGTCATGTTGCCCAGGCTGGTCTTTTTTTTTTTTGAGATGGAGTTTCGCTCTTGTTACCCTGGCTGGAGTGCAATGGCGCAATCTCGGCTCACCACAACCTCCGCCTCCTGGGTTCAGGCAATTCTCCTGCCTCAGCCTCCTGAGTAGCTGGGTTTACAGGTACGCGCCACCATGCCCAGCTAATTTTTTGTATTTTTAGTAGAGACGGGGTTTCACCATGTTGACCAGGATGGTCTTGATCTCTTGACCTCGTGATCCACCCACCTTGGCCTCCCAAAGTGCTGGGATTACAGGCTTGAGCCACCGTGCCCGGCCCTTAGGCTGGTCTTAAAAGTCTCAGACGTCTGGGTTCAAGGAATCCTCCTGCCTCAGCCTCCCAAAAGTGCTTGAATTACAGGCATGAGTCACGCCTGGCTTTTATTTTTATTTTTAATTTATTTTATTTATTTGAGACAGAGTCTTGCTTTATCATCAGGCTGAAGCGCAGTGGCGTGATCTTGGCTCACTGCAACCTCTGCCTCCTAGGTTCAACCAATTATTCTGCCTTAGCCTCCCAAGTAGTTGGGATTACAGGCATGCACCAGCAAACTCAGCTAATTTTTATATTTTTAGTAGAGACAGGGTTTTGTCATGGGGGCCAGGCTGGTCTGGAACTCCTGACCTCAGGTGATTCACCCAAATTAGCCTCCCAAAGTGCTGGGATTACAGGCGTGAGCCACCGAGTCCAGACTATTTTTATTTATTATTTTTAAGACAGAGTCTCACTTTGTCACCCAGGCTGTAGTGCAGTGGCACGATCTTGGCTCACTGCAATCTCTGTCTCCTGGGTTCAAGCAATTATTCTGCCTCAGCCTCCCGAGTAGCTGGGACTACAGGCATGCACCACCACACCCGGCTAATTTTGTATTTTTAGTAGAGATGGGGTTTCACTATGTTGGTCAGGATGGTATCGATCTCCTGACCTCGTGATCCACCTGTCGTGGCCTCCCAAAGTGCTGGGATAACAGGCATGAGCCACCGCACCCAGCCAACTATTTTTATTTTTGAGACAGTGTCTCACTCTGCTGCCCAGGCTGGAATGTAGTGGTGTGGTCTTGACTCACTGCAACCTCTGTCTTCTTAAGCAATTCTCCAACTCAGCTTCCCAAATAGCTGGGACCTCAGACATGTGCCATCATAGCTCGCTAGTTTAATTAATTTATTTATTTTGGTAGAGATAGGGGTCTTGCTATGTTGCCCAGACTGGTCTTGAACTCCTGGGCTCAAGTGATTCCCCTGCCTTGGCCTCTCAAAGTGCTGGGATTATAGGCATGAGCCACATTGCACCTGGCCAGTCTTTCGCAATTCTAAAGCCTACTGGGACTGATAGGGATTCTGTTGACTCTACAGATCAACTTGTGGAAAAATTGGTATTTTTCTATTCAAACTAGCAGGAAAAAAAAGAAGAAACTATTATTGACGTGCTCTGTATATGTGATAACAGTAATGTTTCAGAAAAGATCACGTCCAAGAAGTATGTAAATAACCTTCTGTAATACTGGTGCTTCCTTTAAAAAAAAAAGGCACTTATCTTTTAAAAACATATACAGTACTGAACTTTTTATGATGAAACAGAAAGCTGTCTGGGATTTAATTCCAAACAATCTGGGTTGAAGGAGTTAAACCTAAACGAGATTGGCCACGTGTTAATTATTGAAGCAAAGTGATGGATGTGGCCAAGATGCCCCATTATTCTCTCTAGTTTTGTATGTTTGAAAAATCTCATAAGAAGAACATCAAACAAAACATTAGTCTATAGTTAAGCCATGGTACTATCCTTAGATTTTTTCTTCCCTAGAACTAACACTATGGCCTAAACTAATTTATCAACAAGACTTAAAAACTCACCATTCAGTAATATACTCACCAGTAATTGCCCCATTCAATCATGGTTCCTGGCTGAAAATAGATTTAGATTTGGTTTGTTAGTTGTTCTGTGAAAAAAATATAGAAACAGCAAACAGCAATATAAAAAAACATTAAGTTACAAAACTAACTTAAAAAAAAAAAAACTTTTTTTTTTTTTTTTGAGACGAAGTCTTGCTCTGTTGCCCAGGCTGGAGTGCAGTGGCTCAATCTCAGCTACTCCAACCTTTGCCTCTTGAGTTCAACTGATTCTCCTGCCTCAGCCTCCCGAGTAGCTGGTATTACAGGCGGCTGCCACCACGTCTGGCTAAGTTTTTGTATTTTTAGTAGAGACGAGTTTCACCATGTTGGCCAGGCTAGTCTCAAACTCCTGGCCTCAAGTGATCCACCCATCTTGGCCTCCTAAAGTGCTGGGATTACAGGAGTGAGCCACTGCACTTGGCCTGTATTCCTTTTAATGATGCTGCTACAGGGGGCCTTCTTCCTAGTCCTCAGCAGGAAAATGTCTAGAAAGTGCTATAAAATATTATTGCCCTTATTCTTATCACACTGTATATTGTGTAATTTTTAACAGTTACAATATTTATTGGCTGCTCTCGTTTAACCACAATAGATGGTGCATATTCTACTTCGTCCTGCACTTTAGGTCTTTCTTCTTAAAAAACAGAAATGCTGTTTGGAAAAATATCAAATAATAAGCATTATGTGTAAGGTCATAAAACGCAAAAGAGCTTAGCCTGGTGACAGTGTGAGACCCAGTCTTAAAATACACATATATATTTTCATAGATATATATGTGTGTGTGTGTGTGCATATATACAGAATGCTAAACGCACATCACAGAATGTACACACAGTTCTGTTGTCAGCCGTACAAAGTGCCTGTGCTTATTCACAGAAAGCAAAAGGAACAACTCACATTTCTGTACTTACTCGGAGTTGGTAAGACCTGAGTTCATATATGTTAGGTCCTGATCGTGGGACAGGCTCATTCCAGAAACTGAACTCCAGTAGGAGCTGATTCTTCCTAGAGAGAAGCATGTCACTTCTTGCCTTACGGAATTCCAAAAACTCCTTTGAGTAAAAAAAAAAATGTGCTCAGGAAATCTTGATACTTACATATAGGCCCATTTCGGTAACACTTATGTTCCTACAGAATACAGTAATAATCAACAGGTCCCAGCTGGCCTGAGACCGTCCCAGCTTACATCTGTTGAGCTGGCGTAATCGTTAATAGCATTCCTTTTGAGTCTCAAAAGCGTCCAGGTTTAGATGACAAATTACTAGGGACCCTAATTATTTAGACGGCAATGTAAACCAATTTAATTTTCTTTATTTTTAGATTCTTCTAGCAGTGTCTGATGGCACATCAATAGCAGTGGCATGCAGACTACAAACAGCAGATAATTCAAAAGCTCTTTACATCTGTCTGGAAATCTATACAGAAGATTTTCTCTCCTAATGACGTGTAGCTGTTAAATCTCTCCCTACTGCTGAGCGCCTGCTAGTGAAGACAGGGTGGAATGCCATGTCAGCCCAAGATAAAGTATGTGTGTCTGGAAAACAGTTCCTGAAGTAGACAGAGTTAGGTCATCCAGGACTAACTGTGTCTGCCACGCTGATTGACACTCCAGTCACCAATTTTTTTTTTTTTTTGAGACAGAGTCTCATTCTGTTGCCCAGGCTGGAGTGCAGGGGTATGATCTCGGCTCACTGCAACCTCTGCCTCTCAGGTTTAAGTGATTCTCGTGCCTCAGCCTCCCACGTACCTGGGATTACAGGTGTGCACCAACACGCCTGGCTAATTTTTGTATTTTTAGTAGAGATGAGGTTTCACCATGTTGGCCAGGCTGACCTCAAACTCCTGGCCTCAACTGATATGCCCGCCTTGGCCTCCCAAAGTGCTGGGATTATAGGTGTGAGCCACTACTCCCGGCCCAGTCATCAGTTTCAAGGTACCACCTTATCAGTTTCAAAGTACAATCGACTTTTTTTGAGATGGAGTCTCACTCTTTCACCAGGCTGGAGTGCAGTGGCGCAATCTCTGCTCACTGCAACCTCTGCTTCCCAGGTTCAAGCTATTCCCTGTGTCAGCCTCCTCAGTAGCTGGGACCACAGGCACACACCACCATGCCCAGCTAATTTTTTGTATTTTATTAGAGACACGGTTTCACCATCGCCAGGATGGTATAAATCTCCTGACCTCGCCTCGGCCTCCTGATCCACTCGCCTCAGCCTCCCAAAGTCCTGGGATTACAGGCGTGAGCCACTGCGCCCAGCCTACAATTGACTTTTACAATAAGAACTATTATTTTAATAGTATTGCAACTGTTTATGTTTAAATACAACTTCAGGAGTCCAAACAATAAAATTTGTGACAAAAATGAAGTTTACTAACAAAAACTGAAGACAGAAAAGTCATTTAATTCGGTACTAACATCTATATATCATTAGTCTAAGTAAACATTTTTCGAAATCATTACCTTATTTTCTCTGAGTTTATTCATGACTTCTGTGAGGGCTGGATAGCCTCCTTCATACCTCCAGAGGTGGACTGAAATGCATTTTAAAAAATAATATGCATTTAGAACTTCATGGCACTCTACCTGAAAATGTTCTACATAGGTATAATGTTATCACAACACAAAACTGCAAACTGGGTGGGGAGGCTTGAGCCTGTAGTGCCAGCACTGCGGGAGGCTGATGCAGGAGGATCATCTGAGGTCAGGAGTTCCAGACCAGACTGACCAACATGATGAAACCCCATCTCTACTAAAAATACAAAAATTAGCTGGGTGTGGTTGTGGGTGCCTATAATCCCAGCTACTTGGGAGGCTGAAGCAGGAGAATCACTGGAACCCAGGAGGCGGAGGTTGCAGTGAGCCGAGATAGCATGCACTCCAGCCTGGGCGACACAGCGAGACTCCGTCTCAAGAAACAAAACAACTGTAATGTGCCCTGTGTTGGCCTGTAAGTTACATCATGAAGTTTCAATAATAGATTCAAACATTAAAAACTATTTTAAAACTTTTTTTTTTGCATGAATTGTTGAAGAAACTACTTTAATCATAAAATTAGACTGAGACTTGGAAAGCTTTGATAAGAACAAGCATTAAATTAGAAAATTACTTAAGTGTTACGTAAGGCTTAAGGAAAAAGTGTTTACTCCAAAGACTTCGCTTCCTACCGGCTTGGTCCTGTTCGCCATACCACGTGTTCCAAGTCCCCACCAAAGTACAAGGGTAGTCTTTATCTTCGTGAACCTTTGGCAACACCTCTTGACTTAAAGAGAAGAAACAGCAAACTAATTAAACAACCAGCAGAATTTGACCAGGTGGATAGCACCTGATCAGTAACAGGAAAAAGACTACCTCCTGTTGTTCTAACAACTGACCTCAGAACCTCCTCATGATAAAACCACATGTGGAATTAACCTTCCGGATGGATTCTGTTGAACTCCAACACCCTGCTGTTCAGAAGCTTAGGTTTCTGATACCCCGACTATCTAGAAGAGCTGTTGAACCAGTATAAAGATGGTACAGAGAAACCAAAGGTTCCAGAATTTCAGGAGTCTAATATTTTCCATTTGAGGGAAAAAAAAAAATACCACCAAAAAACGTTCTGTTGGTTCCAAAGACAGAATGAGAGACAAGGGAATAGTAGAAAAGAACACGGAAGAAATAAGGAAGATGGAAAGGGAAGAAAGTCATGTTCCAGAGAGGCAGACAACACGGGCAACACCAGCAGGCAGAGGAAACAGGAGCAGAGAACAAGCCGGCCTTCAGGAAGGAGGAAGAACACAGAGCTGGAACACAACACATTCTGGAAGCAACCCCAACCTCCAGTAGTCCCCAAGGGCATCAACGTGGCAGAAGAATCAAAATTAAAGATACAACATGAAGCACAAATTACATTCTACTCAATTCAACGGGCGGAGGGGATGGAAGGAGTGTCACGTAGTCTCATACCAAACACACCAACCAATTCATTCCCACTCATTGTGCAGGGACGGGGCAAAGCCATGACAGGTCACGGCAGTGCAGGAATTTAACAGGGTGTCAGAGTGCAGCTTGGTTCCACGGAAGCCTTCCTATGGCCTAGAACATAAGTACAGAGAAAGGCAAGGGAAGAGTGCAACGTTTTATACCAAGAGAAAGCTAAAGCCTGCACACTTTTTGAAAAGAAAAATTACGATGAAAAAGTATCACAGATTCAGCAACGGATGCCGAAGGGGATCACGGCAGGAAATGGAACCTGTGCACATTACTTGCTGACACTGAGTGATACCTGGCCAGTGATTACCACCAGACGCTGGGGCTACAGGAGCGGGGTATTTAAGTGCCATGTGCTAACCAATTGTGCCACTGGAGCTCCACAGGACCGGGATGTCTAAATGATGAACAGAGAAAAGTTCCAAATGGCCCACGTTTGACTGAAAACCCACACACCTTTATGACCCAGTATAGTGACCACATCCTGTGTACTCTAGGAGGAGTAGCGTTTACTTTTTAAATTCGGATCTGATATTAAATGTATCTGATGTGTAACTCATGAACGTTCAGAGTAACATGGGAGGCATGAAAACCGAGGACGGAGAAAGAGGAATTATGCTAGGAAAATGTCAGTCAGACGTTGCCTTTTGGTCGCATGACCTGAGCGGGAAGCAACGACTCTGCATTGGAGGCAGCCCAGGAAGGAAGCGCAGTACCATGACCCAGGCGGGATCCAGAGCGGGGCCTGGAGACAGGGCCTAGGTTTTCACCAACACAAAGTCACACACGGATTTGTAGCCAATCCTCTTTGCTGGGGAGCCCTGGCCTTACCTGAATGGAGGTTGTAAGGCAGGCAGTACCTGTACCCAGAACTGGATGGGTTGGGCAGAATCCCATTATTGGGACCCCTAAAAACCAGGCAGGAGTTAAGTCTTTATGTTCTGGAAACAGGGAGCTGCTGAAAGTTTCAGAGAAAAGAAAAAATGTGATGAAAAAAGAAAACAGAACTCAAGCAGATCAATCTGACAAACTCTGGAGTAATGTACCGCAGGGCAGGGAGGAGACACAGGTATAGCCTGGAGCCCACAAAGGCAGTCCGTAAAGAGGCTACTGGGGATGGGGCTCAAGAGGCTTGGAGAGTGAGACAGAGGAGGAAACGAGAGAACGAGAATACATGTCCAGTGAAGAATGCAAGGCTCTGGGTGACAGACTCATCACAGAGAACTAAGGGACAGGCTGAGTGAAGTAAGGTGAGTGGCACAGACGTGGAAGTTGAAGAGCAGGTGATTCTACATGCCGAGTCTGAAGTGAGAACACGACATCAAATAGAAATACGAACAGACAGCCAGAAATCCGAGACAGGAAATGGAGTGATACAACAGGACAGAAAAGGTAATCCAGGAAAAATTCCATCTGATGAGAAAAGACTCAGAAATAAACATCTGCTTTGTTTCAGGGCATTTTTAAATAAAGAGAAATGTGCTGAAATGAGCAAGAAATTCAATGCTAGTACTACATTTCATAAACTATCTTCAAAAATATAACAAAAGATTTTTCTTCTAAAAAATATGCTGATTAGGGGCCCAAAGTGGCTCCGGCCGGATGTCGTGGCGCTTGCAAAGGCGAGGCCAAGAGTTCAAGGCCAACCAACCTCAGCAACCTTACAAGCTCTCAATGATTGGCAAAAAAAAAGAAAAAAAATATGCTGATTATAGGGACAAAAAATTGCTTTCTTATCAAAGTAGTAGATATTAAAGGTAAAAAAAACAACTTTTTCTTAACATTTGCTCACAATGGATCATTAAAATACCATCTCTTTTAAGAGCCAATAAGCTTAGCTCTCCCTTTCGCCCTAAAGTTCACAAATTCTGTAAGAGGGCTTGGATCCCGAATCATACTTGGATCCTGGAGAACAGAGGAGCTGGGAAGAAATGGCAGCTATGTTCAAATATATACAGGACTCTCACGGGGCAGTTTCACTTAGGGGAATCGATGAAGGATTCAGAGATGTGAATTCTTATTTGTAGCGATCAGAGCTGTCCAGAGATGGAACTTACTTCACGACAGGCAGTCAGGAAGGTCTGCCGAGAGGACTCCAGCACTGGATATGCAGGTGGGTCAGACGGCCTTGCACAGTTCCTCCAAACCTAAGAGTCTGGTGACACTCTAAAGTCTGACAGCCATGTGATGATTCAGCTGTGGAGTGCTTAAAATCAAAATGCCTTTGGCAATCCTATACAAAGCTCAGTTGAAGAGCCTCTGAACGTTGAGGTTCAAAGGACAGGGATGAAAGACCTCTCCCTATGCTATCAAGTGTTAGTGGAATTAACTAACAAATAACGCCACTATTTTTCCCCAAGTAAAGGATAGTTTGGTATACACACCAAATTTTGTTGTATGCTTCTAGGCATTCCGGTTTAACATTGTGAACTGAAACAGAAGAAAATCCAATGATAGACTTAGGAACAAATGGGAAAAGCGAGTCAACGATGAAGAGAGCAAGCCTGTCACTCACACTGTAGTTTGTAGAGACTGCTTGTTTCCTTTTTGGCTAGGAGGTTGGAGTGAGCATCTTTTCTTGGATCAACCTTCCGGACAAACAGGGACTTAAGCCAGCTGTCTTCTCGAGATCTGCTGCTGGAGCTTGTCCACGTCCTACGGAATAACAACGCCAACTTTATTAACATATAATTTACTCATTTTCATCTTATAATTGAGTTTCTACCGTGAATGCTTTCAGAAAGCGGGGATAAATCTGACTGGTCACAAACTACACTTTACTCATGAATTTTTTCATTTGTTTGAGACTGGGTCTTGCCTGTCACCCAGGCTGAAGTGTGGTGGTGTGACAGCTCACTGTAGCTACTGTAGTCTGAGATTCCTGGGAGCAAGTGACCCTCCCACCGCAGCCTCCTGAGAAGCTGGGACTAGAGGCAAACGTCATCTTGTGTGGTCAATTTTTTTTGTAGGCATGGGGTTTTGTTATGTTGCCCAAGCTGGTGTCAAACTCCTGGCCTTAAGCAATGCTCCCACTTACTTAAGCCTCTCAAAGTGCTGGGATTACAGGTGTAAGCCACTGCAAGCAGCCCTACTCACAAATTTCTATGTGCATGTTTAATTCCCATACGCTAACTAACAGGAATACAAGTTTGTTGAGCCCCCTGGAGGGCAGTGTGGCATCATCCATATCGGAGTGGAAATCGTGCATGACTGCAGCCCAATGACACTTGTGATTGAGTGCTACAGCCACGGCTATATTCAGCCAAAGCTGAACGCACGTCAACGTTCACTGCTGTCTTGTTTACAGCTCTTTCCTGGCACTGGCCATTGCAATAGCCATTCACACAAACTGGTCAAAAGAATCAGGAAATATTCCAGTCAGAAAATATGCACTCAATAAAACAACGAAGTACATCTGCATATACTGATGTGCTGACATCTCTCAGACAAATTATGTAAAAAACCAGGCACAGAACAGTACTATATATACACCTGCAAAGTAAGCTGTTAAGGAGTGATTACTTTCTTTTCTTTTTAAAGATGGGGTTTTACCATGATGGCCAGGCTGGTCTTGAACTCCTGACCTCAGGTGATCCACCCACCTTGGCCTCCCAAAGTGCTAGGATTACAGGCGTGAGCCCCCACGCCCAGACAAGAGTGATTACTTTCACGAAGGTGCAGAAGATTTAAAAAAAAAAAAGTGATTACATCTGGGGAACATGACGGGGCCTGGGGTGGGAGTAAAGATCTTTTTCTTTTCTACATAACCTTCTGGACTGTCTGAACAACTTCTACACCTACACACACACACACACACACACACACACACACACACACACACACACGACAGAGTCTCACTTTGTCGCCCAGGCTAGAGTGCAGTGGCATGATCTGGGCTCCCTGCGGCCTCCACCTCCCAGGTTCAAGTGATTCTCCTCCTGACTCAGCCTCCTGAGCAGTTGGGACTATCAGTGCATGCCGCCGTGCCCAGCTAATTTTTGTATTTTTAGTAGAGGTGGGTTTTCATCATGTTGGCCAGCCTGGTCTTGAACTCCTGACCTCAGGTGATCCACCCGCCTCAGCATCCCAAAGTGCTGGGATTATAGGTGTGAGCCACTGCACCCAGCCAATTCCCCATGTTTATTTTACATTTTAAGTTCATTAAACAGAAATTGTGTCTACAATTTTTCTGTTAAATAAATTGTAAAAGCTTAGGAATAACAACTATGAACAATTAAGAAAAGGATATAATAAAAGTTTCTAAAAATATTGACTAGGAAGTTTCATTAAAATAAGAAATACAAAGCAATGACTACTAACAGTTTTACGTATATCCTTCCAGAAATACAGAGGCAAACGAATATTATGTATATTTACAGATAGGTAATATTTTCACTAATAAAGGATGCCTTTGAAACAGAAATCTCCCCAGCTGAGCATTTATTTCATATTTAAGTCAGCCTGGACAGCATAGCAAAACCCTGCCTCTATTAAAAAAAAAAAATGTAGCTGGGCATGGTGGCTCGTGCCTGTGGTCCTCGCTGCTTAGCAGCCTGAGGCAGGGGGATCGCTGGAGCCTGCGAGTTCAATGGTGCAGTGAGCTACGATCATGCATTGCACTCTAGCCTGGGCAACAGAGCAACGCCTGCCTCTAAAACAAACGAATAATACCAAAGGGATCCCCTTAGGGTGGGTACAGTGAGGTCAGGGTTATGAAAATGCTTCGTAATCTAAAAATGCAGAGCAGGGGGTGAGACTACGGCAATCAACAGCGCACACACGAGAACCTCTGAGTGGCATTTCCTCATGAACTTGGGCAGCAACCGTCCTGACAAATGAAAAACGAGCTGGCCCAGTATGACCTCCAACCGTCACACTGAAATCTCCGAGTGCCAGGTGACTAAAGCTGCCTCATATGCCCAGCCCGTCCAGTCATTCCAGTGGCAGCTATGCCAATGGCTGCCAGAGGGGAAGATCTGGCTTGGGTTCTGAACGGACGGTGACACTCACCAAGACGTCAGGGGGCACCTTCCAGAGGGTAAGGAAGGACACACTATACAAAACACTGGACTTGAGACGGAGTCAGCATTCTACGTGGGGCTCTGTGGATACAAAGATGAACCAGATGCCAAGCCTGTTCAGTCTCACAGAAAAAATCCTACGGGAAACAGCCGGAGTGGCCACGGACGCTGTAAACTTAAGACACGCTTCGGGAGCTCAAGTGAACCCACCGTCAGCTTGGCCTGGGAGGCAGAGGAGGGACTCCAATAGGGACATGCTGGCTCTGTTTCGCAGGGCAAGCAAGGCAGGTGCTAATTCCAGTCAAGGGGAACAACACGTACAGGGGCATGGTGTCATGACACTGAATGGCGTATTTCTGGAATGGCAAGTTGTTGAGCAAGGCAGAAAAGCGTGCAGGAGAATGGCAAGATACAACCAGAGGGCGAGGCGAGGACGACTTTATCCTGTGCAGAGTGCGATGCTGGCAAGTTTTCAAAAAAGATCCAAGTGTTGGCCGGGTACAGTGGCTCATGCCTGTAATCCCAGCACCTTGGCAGGCTAATGCGGGCAGATCATCTGAGGTCAGGAGTTCGAGACCAGCCTGGGCAACATGGTGAAATCCTATGTCTAAAAAAATTTTTTTTAATTGTCCAGGTGTGGTGTTGGGTACCTGCAGTCCCAGCTACTCTGAGGGTTGAGGCAGGAGAATCACTTGAACCAAGGAGGTGGAGGTTGCAGTGAGCCAAGATCACTTCACTGCATTCCAGCCTGGGTGAGACAGCCAGACTCTGTCTCGGAAAAAAAAAAAAAAAATCTAAGTGTCAAAAGCAGCCTGGCATGGGCATGGTGCATGGCTGCAGCAACGAAAGCCAGAAGCATGCTTCTTGGGCATCCTGGCTGCCAGGCCCAGCAGCACCGGGTACGTAGAAGGTACTCAATAAATACTCACTGGATGGTGTGGCGTTAAGATGGCACTGGGGATGAAGAGAGGGGAGTGCATTCAAAAGAAGCTCTTGGGTGCTGATCAGGTGGGGAAGAGAAAACTGAAGAAGGGAAAGGACTGAACTCTGAGGCCACAGGATGAGGCAGCAGGAGTGCAGTGTGCTTCATCATCTGAGGACTGCTATCTACCGACTGGGCACTGTACCTGCCAGCCACCGGGCCAGGCTGACAACGCGCAGACGAACCTGGCCCTGACCTCGCAGGAGCTCAGTGTGCTGGCGAGGGCAGACAGACACAATTACAACCCAAACAGAGACAAGCTCTTCAATGGTGACACAAAGCGGCGGCTGTAGTGGCTGGGGTGGGGCAGCCTGGGGACCAGCTCTAAAGAAGTACTTGCTGAGTGGAAGACTGGAAAGAAGAGGAGCAGATGGTCAGGTGGATACCCATGGAAGAAAGAGGATTCTAAGCAGAACCAGTAACCGCCAAAGACACGAGTGTGCAAACGGCACGGCATTCGGAAGCACGGGCCAGGCGGAGAGGAGGCTGGCAGACCAGTGCCAACAAGAGTCCTGCCTTAAAGCAGCAGCTCCTTGACCTCCCTGCCTACCACCTCACTCCCTGCAGACCCCCACACTGTATCCCTGTCTTACACACTGCAGCTGCAGAGACCTGTTCCCACACCTTTCATTTCGAGAAACTTCAAACAAAGGAGTTAAAACACGACAATGAAGATTTTCTGCATCTAGATTTTAAAAATGAACAATTTACCATGAAAAATGTTCCTCTCTCTATATACATTTGCATTTTTTTTTTTTTTTTTTTTTTGAGACAGGGCTGTGTTCTGTTGTGTGAGCTGCAGAACAGAGACACGATCTCGGCTCACTGCAACCTTGGCCTCCTGGGCTCAAGCAACGGCTTCAGTAACCCACGTAGCTGGGACTCCAGGCACGCGCCATCACATCCAGCTAATTTTTGTATTTTTAGTAGAGACAGGATTTCACCATGTTGACCAGGCCAGTCTTGAACTTCTGGCCTCATGTGATCCGTCCGCCTTGACCTCCCGAAGTGCTGGGCTTACAAGCATATGCCACTGCACCTGGCCCTATATTTGCTTTTATAATTTCTTTTTTTTTTTTTTGAGATGGAGCCTCATTCAGTCGCCAGGCTAAAGGGCAGTGGCGCAATCTCGGCTCACTGCAACTTCCACCTCCCGGGTTCAAACGATTCTCCTGCCTCAGCCTCCTAAGTAGCTGGGACTATAGGTGCACGCCACCACGCCCAGGTGTATTGTATTTTTGGTGGAGATGGGGTTTCACCATGTTGGCCAGGGTGGTCTCGATCTCCTGACCTTATGATCCACCCGCTTCAGCCTCCCAAAGGGCTGGGATTACAAGTGTGAGCCACTGCGCCTGGCCTTAAGAATTCTTTAGATGTGTGGCTGGGCACAGTGGCTCACACCTATAATCCCAGCACTTTCAGAGGTAGAGAGTAGGAGGACTGCTTGAGGCCAGGAGTTCGAGACTAGTCCGGGCAATATAGCAAGACTCTCCTCTCTACAAAAAATTTAAAAATTAGCGGGCAGCCGGGTGTGGTGATTCATCCCTGTAATACCAGCACTTTGGGGGCTGAAGTGGGTGGATCACTTGAGGTCAGGGACTTGAGATCAGCCCGGGCAACGTGGCGAAATCCTGTCTCTACCAAAAATACAAAAATTAGCCAGGCGTGGTGGTGTACGCCTGTAGACCCAGCTGCTCGGGAGGCTGAAGCAGGAGAACTGTGTGAACTCACGAGGTGGGGGTTGCAGTGAGCCAAGATCACGCCACTACACTCCAGCCTGGGCGACAGTGAGACTCCACCTCAAAAAAATAAATAAGAAAATAAAATTTAGCTGGGCATGGTGGTGTGGGCCTGTAGTCCCAGCTACTTGGGAGGCTGAGGGAGGAGGACCCCTTAAGCCCAGTGAGCCAAGGCTGCAGTGGTAATGAGCCATGGTAATGCCATTACACTCAAGCCAGGGCGACAGAGCAAGATTGTATCTACAAGGAGAAAAAAAGAATTCTGTAGTTGTCCCATCCACTGACAGGTCTGAGCCCACACTCTCTGTATGAACAGGTCCGAGCCCACTCTCTGTGTGAACAGGTCTAAGCACACTCTCTGTGTGAACAGGTCCAAGCACACTCTCTGTATGAACAGGTCCGGGCCCACACTCTGTGTGAACAGGTCCAAGCCCACTCTCTGTGTGAACAGGTCCGGGCCCACACTCTGTGTGAACAGGTCCGAGCACACTCTCTGTGTGAACAGGTCCGGGCCCACACTCTGTGTGAACAGGTCCGAGCACACTCTCTGTGTGAACAGGTCCGAGCACACTCTCTGTGTGAACAGGTCCGAGCACACTCTCTGTGTGAACAGGTCCGGGCCCACACTCTGTGTGAACAGGTCCGAGCACACTCTCTGTGTGAACAGGTCCGGGCCCACACTCTGTGTGAACAGGTCCAAGCCCACTCTCTGTGTGAACAGGTCCGAGCACACTCTCTGTGTGAACAGGTCCGAGCACACTCTCTGTGTGAACAGGTCCGGGCCCACACTCTGTGTGAACAGGTCCAAGCCCACTCTCTGTGTGAACAGGTCCGAGCACACACTCTGTGTGAACAGGTCCAAGCACACTCTCTGTGTGAACAGGTCCGGGCCCACACTCTGTGTGAACAGGTCCGGGCCCACACTCTGTGTGAACAGGTCCGAGCCCACTCTCTGTGTGAACAGGTCCGGGCCCACACTCTGTGTGAACAGGTCCAAGCACACTCTCTGTGTGAACAGGTCCAAGCCCACTCTCTGTGTGAACAGGTCCGGGCCCACACTCTGTATGAACAGGTCCAAGCACACTCTCTGTATGAACAGGTCCGAGCACACACTCTGTGTGAACAGGTCCAAGCACACTCTCTGTGTGAACAGGTCCGGGCCCACACTCTGTGTGAACAGGTCCGGGCCCACACTCTGTGTGAACAGGTCCGAGCCCACTCTCTGTGTGAACAGGTCCGGGCCCACACTCTGTGTGAACAGGTCCAAGCACACTCTCTGTGTGAACAGGTCCAAGCCCACTCTCTGTGTGAACAGGTCCAGGCCCACACTCTGTGTGAACAGGTCCAAGCACACTCTCTGTGTGAACAGGTCCGGGCCCACACTCTGTGTGAACAGGTCCAGGCCCACTCTCTGTGTGAACAGGTCCGAGCCCACTCTCTGTGTGAACAGGTCCGAGCACACTCTCTGTGTGAACAGGTCCGAGCACACTCTCTGTGTGAACAGGTCCGGGCCCACACTCTGTGTGAACAGGTCCGAGCACACTCTCTGTGTGAACAGGTCCGAGCCCACACTCTGTGTGAACAGGTCCGAGCACACTCTCTGTGTGAACAGGTCCGAGCACACTCTCTGTGTGAACAGGTCCGGGCCCACACTCTGTGTGAACAGGTCCAAGCCCACTCTCTGTGTGAACAGGTCCGAGCACACTCTCTGTGTGAACAGGTCCGAGCACACTCTCTGTGTGAACAGGTCCGGGCCCACACTCTGTGTGAACAGGTCCAAGCCCACTCTCTGTGTGAACAGGTCCGAGCACACACTCTGTGTGAACAGGTCCGAGCACACTCTCTGTGTGAACAGGTCCGGGCCCACACTCTGTGTGAACAGGTCCGGGCCCACACTCTGTGTGAACAGGTCCGAGCCCACTCTCTGTGTGAACAGGTCTGGGCCCACACTCTGTGTGAACAGGTCCAAGCACACTCTCTGTGTGAACAGGTCCAAGCCCACTCTCTGTGTGAACAGGTCCGGGCCCACACTCTGTATGAACAGGTCCAAGCACACTCTCTGTGTGAACAGGTCCGGGCCCACACTCTGTGTGAACAGGTCCGGGCCCACTCTCTGTGTGAACAGGTCCAAGCCCACTCTCTGTGTGAACAGGTCCGAGCACACTCTCTGTGTGAACAGGTCCGGGCCCACTCTCTGTGTGAACAGGTCCGGGCCCACTCTCTGTGTGAACAGGTCCGAGCCCACTCTCTGTGTGAACAGGTCCGAGCCCACACTCTGTGTGAACAGGTCCAGGCCCACACTCTCTGTGTGAACAGGTCCGAGCACACTCTCTGTGTGAACAGGTCCGGGCCCACACTCTGTGTGAACAGGTCCGGGCCCACTCTCTGTGTGAACAGGTCCAAGCCCACTCTCTGTGTGAACAGGTCCAAGCACACTCTCTGTGTGAACAGGTCCGAGCCCACTCTCTGTGTGAACAGGTCCGGGCCCACTCTCTGTATAAATACACACAAGCGGTGCTGAGGGTTGGGCTAGGGCAGTGGCAGTGGAGAGGGTGGATTCAAAACATGCTAGAGGCAGAACTGACACATTTGGTAAATGATAGATGGGGAAAAGAACAGGGCTGAGCTTGGTTTTCGGCCTGGGCCACCACATGGAAGAGGTTTCATTACTGGAGAATGAGAACCCAAGGAAAGCAGGCCTCGTGGGAGGAAGAGGAGCTACATCCTGGGTGCAGCAGGCCTCGTGGGAGGAAGAGGAGCTACATCCTGGGTGCAGCAGCATTTTGAGCACCTGTGGGACACTCGTGCAGTGTCCAGGAAGCAGCTGGGAATTCCGAGCTTGCTGCTGAGCAGCGCTAAGGGACATGTGCCGGCTGATGTCCACGCAGGGATGAGGCTCCTGGGAGGACTTCCTTCTTCCTTTCTGAAACCAATCCAGCAAGGTCACCCACAACACCCCTGCTGGCAAATCCTGTTTTCTTCTGTCATGTTACCTAACCCTTTAGCAGCAGATGGCACTCCCTCCCTCCTCCTGGCTGTCACATAACAATGACCTTGCCAGGTCCCCTCCTACACATTCAGCCTGTGTAGGCTGCACGTCCCAGGGCTTGTTTCACAGCCCCCTTCTCTCTCCACACTCTAGCTCACGCAATCTCACACATTCTTACGGTTTTTCCTTTCTTTTCTTTTTTTTTGGGGAGACGGGGTCTGGCTCTGTCACCCAGGCTGGAATGCAGTGGCATGATCTTGGCTCAATGCAACCTCTGCCTCCCAGGTTCAAGCCATACTCCCACCTCAGCCTCCCGAGTAGCTGGGACTACAGGTGCGTGCCACCGCGACAGGCTAATTTTTATATTTTTTGGAGAGACATGTTTTGCCATGTTGCCCAGGATGGTCTGTAACTCCTGAGCTCAAGCGATCATCCCACCTCAGCCTCCCAAAGTGCTGGGATTACAGCCCCAGCCACTGTGCCCAGCTTCCTATGGTTAAAAAAAAATGTTTCATTATAACAATTTTTATTTATGTGCTTATTTATTATTAGGGACGGAGTTCCACTACGTTGCCCAGGTTGGTCTCAAACTCCTGGGCTGAAGCAATACTCCTGCCTCAGCCTTCCAAAAAGCTGGGATTACAAGTGGGAGTCACCACACCCGGCCTTTATGATGAGAAATGTAAGTCAAATATGAAACGGTGTGATGACACCCATGTGTCTATTAACATTTAGCATTCCTGTATAGTGACAACTCCCAAATGCTGCCTGGAGCCCAGACACCTCCTTTGAGGAGTCACATGGCTGAACGTCTATTTGCTTTCCACTTGAATAGCATACAGACTTCTCGAACTTTACCAGGTCCTGAACTGCTCCAAACTCTCCCTCCCCAGCTCTCCTGAGTCACTGGTAAGCTCCGGGTGGCCCTGGTGCCTCACACTGATGTCTCTCAGGAGTCAGCAGTACCTGGCATGCGGTAGGCACTCGCGCGTCTGCGAACAAACTCTCAGCACCGGCATCCACTCAGCTGGCCACCATCCTGCAGCTGCCCCTCTCCCAAGTCAGAGTGATCTTTTAAAAAAACGATCAGGCCGGGTGTGGTGGCTCACAACCGCAATCCCAGCACTTTAGGAGGTTGCAGCAGGTGGATCACCTGAGATCAGAAGTTAGAGACCAGTCTGACCAACATGGTGAAAGCCGATCTCTACAAAAAATACAAAAATTAGCTGGGCATCGTGGTGCATGCCTGTAATCCCAGCTACTCGGGAGGCTGAGGCAGGAGAATCAACTTGAACCCCAGAGGCAGAGGTTTCAGTGAGCCAAGATTGCACCACTGCACTCCAGCCTGGGCAATAAGAGCAAAACTCCGTCTCAAAAAAAAAAAGAGATCAGCCGGGTGTGGTGGCTCACACCTGTAATCCCAGCACTTTGGGAGGCTGAGGCGGGTGGATCACGAGGTCAAGAGATCGAGACCATCCTGGTCAACATGGTGAAACCCCGTCTCTACTAAAAATACAAAAAACTAGCTGGGCGTGGTGGCGCGTGCCTGTAATCCCAGCTACTCAGGAGGCTGAGGCAGGAGAATTGCCTGAACCCAGGAGGCGGAGGTTGTGGTGAGCCGAGATCGCGCCATTGCACTCCAGCCTGGGTAACGAGCGAAACTCCATCTCAAAAGAAAAAAAAAAAAAAAAAGAGATCAGACTGGGCATGGTGACTCATAACTGTAAACCTAGCACTTTGGGAGGCCAAGGCAGGTGGATCACTTGAGGCCAGGAGTTCAAGTCCAGCCTGGCCAATGTGGTAAAACCCTGTCTGTGGGTAACACCCCCCCATGGGCTAGGAGAACTGTCCAGACCCCAGGCACAATTAGTGCCTGAAGAATATCTTAGTTTATAGTGTTATTACTTAGCTATTTCCTTTATATAACCCTTTATATATAATCATATATTAGTTTACAGAATTAGTGCCTGAAGTGTAACTTACTGCTTACATATATCTAGCTTATATAATCATACTTAATACTTATATGTAGCACCCTCAGTTCCATACAGTCTTTCCATATAATCACATAGGTATTGTAGTCGGAGCTGTACTGACACATTCAGTGCTGACTTACATAATCCTTCCATATAACCATACAGTAGCTTGTAGTAGGAGGAATGCATAGAGCAGTCACAGAACAGAAGCAGTACATGGGAAAACAGCCAGACCAGGATGAGAACCAAACACGCAGGTGGTGGCGTCCCCGCCTGAAAGGGTGTACACTGTATGGCAGGCTTGGAGCAGGAGCCTCCCCTCCTGATAAAGGAGCTGTAGTACCTGCATCCAGTTCCTGTGGAAAGTCTGCCTCAGGCCTGAGATCCCGGAAATAACCGAGGGAGAAGAACCCCCTGGTGTGACCAGTTAGGGCAGCTGCACACCCTGTCAAGGTCTTTTCTCGCTTCCGTGCTAGCTCAAATCATCCGCTCATAAACATCTTAACAGAAGAGCACAAGTCCGTCAGCTCCCACTGCATTGGCTTACAGTATCCGTCTATTAGAAATCCTTTGAAGTCTCCAGCCCCCAGATAAGCAGGGTTGTGCATGACACCTGTTGCACACAGCCCACCTCCTTGCCTCGGTGACCTAATGGGGGTGGACCCCTTTTCTGTACACGACCCTCTACTACTGCACACGGCACGGCCCCATCCCCTACTGCGCACGGCCCACCTCTCTGCCCAGGTGACATAATGGGGTGCCCCCCTCGCTTGTGACTCAGGTGATTATGTATGCCCTATTACTAAGCCTATAGATGATGACCTCACTTACGACCCTGCCCCCTGCTTGTACCTAATAAATACAGACGCTTCTGGGCACTTGGGGCTCTTGCCGATCTTCACTCACAGGTGGTGTGGCCCCCGGGTCCAGCTGCTCTTCCCCAGTTCTTCAGTGTCCCGTCTACTTCTTGGATCCTGCACCTCAGCACAGCAATAAGGGACACCCCACAACCCTGCGGGGCCCTACAGCCCTGCACCTGCCTATACAAAAAACACAGAAAATTAGCTGCACATGGTGATATGTGCCTGTAGTCCCAGCTAACTAGTCAGGAGGCTGAGACATGAGAATTACTTGAATCCGGGAGGCAGAGGTTGCCGTGAGTGGAGATCACAGCACTGCACTGCAGCCGGGCGGCAGTGAGGCCCTGTCTCAAAAACACAAAAAGATCAGCTCGATCGCGTCACACTACAGCTTATACCTTTAAATGTCTTCCATGGCTCTTAGAATGAAGTCCAAGTTCTCTCAGCTGGCCTGCAAGGCCTGGAGTTACGGGACCCTGTTCCTGCCACTTCTCCCCTAGCTGCTCTTCCCTCCCCTCTTGCACTCCAGCCTATTAGACCGGTCTTGGTCTCAGGTTTACAGTACACCTGGCCTCTTCCACTCAAGGCTTCTTCACATACGGACCCTTCAGGTCTCAGCTTGATGCCGCCTTCTTCGACATGCCTTCCATGAACGCATGTGGTGGCTGCCTGATTTTCTCAGCCCCTATGTCAACCTGTGCATCTGTGTTCTGACCGCTGCGGTGGCTCCCTGGCGACTGACCATAGCTATTATGCCCAATTCCACACGGCTTCAACCATATCATACACACTAATGTCCGGTAGAACTTGTAGATGAACTGAGTATGCCTAGGTTGAGTCCTAGACAATGTCTGTAGTTCAGAAGAAGCAGAGAGTAGTTGTCAAAAGGTACAAGAGGACCTAAGAGAGTATCCAACCACCACAGGTCAGATGGAGAAGGACTCCAAGGTCACCACATCCGGCCGCAGTGGGAGGTAGGGTACTGGGCAGATGCAGGTCCAACGCTCATGGTGACTAGCTTTGTGACCCTGGGCACGTTAGGCTAACATGTTGGGTGTACAACTTCAGTGTCATCTCTTTTGGAAAGAAAAAAAATACAAATATCATGGGCTCATATTGCCAGTGTGAAGAAAAATGACTTGTGGCCTGGCATGGTGGCTCACGCCTATAATCCCAGCACTTTGGGAGGCTGAGGTGGGTGGATCACCTGAGGCCAGGAGTAAGAGACCAGCCTGGCCAACACGGTGAAACCCCATCTCTACAAAAATACAAAAAAAAAAAAAAAAAAAAAAAAAATTAGCCGGGCATGGTGGTGGGCGCCTGCAATCCTAGCTACTTGGGAAGCTGAGGCAGGAGAATCGCTTGAACCCAGGAGGCGGAAGCTGCAGTGAGCAGAGATCATCCCACTGTACTCCAGCCTGGGTGACAGAATGAGATTCCATCTCAAATTAAAAAAGAAAAAATAAGACAAGCCATAGATGCTCAGTAACAATAAAAATAAAAGGATGTTGATTAATCAATTTGGAGACACAAATATCAAATTAAAATAATTTAAGCATCCAAGTCAAGCATCAGTGTTAGGAAAGGTCACTGGGCCTTCCTTGCAGCCTGACAAACCTGGGTTTAAATACCTTGTCCAGGCCAGACCTGATGGCTCACACTTGTAATCCCAGCACTTTGAAAGGCTGATACAGGAGGATCATTTGAGCCCATTTCAGACCAGCCTGGGCAACATGGTGAAACTTATCTGCACAAAAAATTAAAAAATTAGCTGGATGTGGTGGTGTGTGACTGTAGTTCCAGCTACTCCGGAGGCTGAGGTGGGAGATCACCTGAGTCTGGGAGGTCAAGACTGAAGAGAGCCATGTTTGCGTCACTGCATTCCACGTTGGGGGACAGAGCAAGACCTTGTCTCAAAAAAAAAACCTTTTCTAGGCTCGGTGGGGAGGCTCACACCTGTAATCCCAGCACTTTGGGAGGCCGAAGCAGGCAAATCACCTGAGGTTAGGAGTTCAAGACCAGCCCGACCAACATGGAGAAACCCTGTCACTACTAAAATTACAAGATTAGCCAGGCACAGTGACACATGCCTGTAATCCTAGCTACTGGGGAGGCTGAGGCAGGAGAATCGCTTGAACCTGGGAAATGGAGGTTTTGTGACCCAAGATCGCACCATTGCACTCCAAGAGCAAGACTCCATCTCAAAAACAAAAACAAAAACAAAAACAAAAAACCCACAACCACCACCAAAAACTCATTTTCTAGTTATATATATCTTGCCCTTATCTCTAAAATGTAGATGCTGCCACTTATTCTTCAAACTACTACTAAGATTAAATTTAATAAGCCATGTTATAGCCAGGCATGGTGACTCACATCTGTAATGTCAGCACTTTGGGAGGCTGAGGTCAAACGATCACCTGGGTCAGGAGTTCGAGACCAGCCTGGCCAATATGGTGAAACCCCGTCTCTACTAAAAATAAAAAAATTGGCTGCGTGTGTTGGTGAGCGCATGCAGTAGTCTCGAGGCTAAGGCACAAGAATCGTTCGAACTTGGGAGCCAGAGGTTGCAGCGAGTGGAGATCGTGCTATTGTACTCCAGCCTGAGCGAAAAGTGAGACTCTGTCTCAAAATACAAAAATAAAAATAAACCATGTTACCGAAAGCTCCCTGGCCTATGGAGAGTTTACACACAGTTCCTTTTGTAATTTTTTTTTTTTTTGAGACTTAAGTTTCGCTCTTGTCGCCCAGGTTGGAGCGCAATGGTGCAATCTTGGCTCACGGCAACCTGCACCTTCCGGGTTCAAGCGATTCTCCTGCCTCTGGCTCTTGAGTAGCTGGGATTACAGGCACGCGCCACCACGTCCAGCTAATTTTGTATTTTCAGTAGAGACGGGGTTTCTCCATGTTGACCAGGATGGTCTCTAACTCCCAACCTCAGGCGATCCGCCCCCTCGGCCTCCCAAAGTGCCGGGATTACAGATGTGAGCTCCTTGGGTAATTTAAAGCACCCAAAGCAATGAGCACGAGAAAGCAACTTTGGGTAAGTCAGGGCAGGCTTCGTGTGAAAATAACACCTGGAGATGCCGAGGTGATGGATCCGGACAGCGAATCCACTGAAGTCAGGAAAACCAAGTTTAAAAAGAGCCCCACGCCTGGACACTGGTGCTGACAACGCTCGGTACTTCGAGATCCGCGGCCGGCTTTCAACTCCAGGTCACAGGCGTGAACGCTCCGACCTCCCCAGAGCGGACTTCCCCGGCCTCCGCGGAGGGCCGGCCCGGGAGGACCCGCTACGCGTCGTCCTGTTTCCCACTCAGCTCCCCAGAGGCCGCGGCCACCCAGGCTCGGAGGAGCCTCCGGTGCGGACCCGGCAGGCGGCGTCCCGGGCCCGCGGCCTCAGGCGCGCGCCGTCCCCGCCCCCGGCCCCGGTGGCGCCGGTCAGGGCCCCACAGGCCGGGCTAGCGCCGCAGGGAGGATGCGGCCTCCGCCCCAAGCGTCGGGCGCCTTCCCGGGCGAGGGCGGAGTCGCAGCGCGGCCCGTCCCCGCCGTGACCTTGAGCCCGAGGGCGCCCCCACCCCGCCCCGGCTCCGGCCCCCGCCGCCCCGAAGCCGGGCGGCCCCCTGCGGTGGGAACGGGGCCGGGACGGTGACCCGCGCCGGGGAACCCCACGCCCTCCGCCCCGCGGCGGCCCCTCCCCGGCCGCTCCCGGAAAGGGCGGTGCTGCTCACCGGAGCCCCGGCAGGAGGCTGCAGGGGGCCGCCCGCCGCAGGAGGCCGCCGGCCCGGGCCGCTCCGCCGGCGCGCAACACCCGCGCCGCCATCTTGCTGGGCGCGTCGGCTCCCACCGCCTGGGCGCCACCGCTGACGCCGCCGCCGCCGCGCGACCCCTCCCCCGGCCGGGCCGGACGCGGCCGCTGCAGCGCAGGGCACGGCCGCCAGGGGGAGCAGGGCGCGGCCGCGGGGGCTGCCGGGGTCCAGGGACTGACCACGCCCAGCAGCTGCCGGAGGGCGCAGAGCGCAAGCGCGGGCACTTCCCGCGAGAGGAGCTGGGTTCCCGGGAGCGCGGGGACAGAGGGGCGAAGGCAACCCTCAGCGAGCGGGGAAAGCTCCACTGTCGCCGGGGGAGTCCAGGGCCTGGGCAGGGCAGTGGCCGTGGGGTTCCCCCCACCCCACCCCGCCGGTACTTTTCACATTTCGCAGTGTGTGAATATATTGCCATTTCGAAAAACGCCGCAGCGCTTTAACAGATGGACTCTGCTGCTGGACGCCATGGCTCGTGCCTGTCCTCCCAGCATTTTGGGGAGGCCTAGGCCAGGAGTTCGAGACCAACCTAGCGAGCGCCCACTCTGCACAAAATTGTATAATCAGCTGGGCGTGGAGGAGCGCGCCTGTGGTGCCGGCCACGCTGGAGACTGAGGTGGAAGGATCGCTTGAGTCCGGGAAGTGGAGGCTGCCTTGAACTATGATGGTGCCGCTGCGCTCCAACCCAGGCGACACAGCGACATCCTGTCGCAAATAAAGAGAACTGCGAAGGTCTTGGGACAGCGTGGTTCCCATTCATTTCAGCACCGGTGGGCACCGGCCATGGGGAGTCCTTGGTACCCACCCTCAAGCCGTCCAGGTCTAGTGGGGACACAATGTGCAATGATGATTGGACCGAGTGTGACAAATGGACAGGCTCTCGAGACGCAAAAGAGGCACAGAAAAGACTGTGTAACCGGGGGTGGCTGTGAATTCCATGGGGAAAAAGGTCCCCAAGGAGCCGGCAGGACAGCTCAGTCCTAGGGAAGAAGGGAGGCCATCCCTGGCTCAAGAAATAACTTAAGCAAAGGGGTGGGTCTGGGAGGCTGGTGCTGTAGAGGGAAAAATGCATCTTCCAGGGAGATAAGCCACAGATGTAGCTGGGTGCCGTGGCTCACGCCTGTAATCACAGCGCTTTGGGAGGCCAAGGAGGGCGGATCACCTGCAGTCAGGAGTTTGAGACCAGCCTGGCCAACATGGTGAAACCCCGTCTCTACAGAAATACAAAAATTAGCCAGGCATGATGGTGGGTGCCTATATAATCCCAGTTACTCGGGAGGCTGAGGTGGGAGAATTGGTTGAACCTGGGAGGTGGAGGTTGCAGTGAGCCAAGATCGCACTGTTGCACTCCAGCCTGGGCAACGAGCGAGACTGTCTCAAAAAAAAAAAAAAAAAAAAAAAAAAAAAGCCATAAGTGTAACCATGAAAACTGCAACCGAGACAAGGGCAGCAGGAACGGAGCTGGACCCTGGAGGTGGGGGAGAACCCGGGAAGAGTAGGGGCTCCAGCGGCCAAAGGGAGCATTTCCAGGCTACTGTGGGGCTGCAGAGGCGGAGAGGAACGTGCCCTCAGGACTGGGCTGCTTGGAGGTCATAAGGTGGGCAGGAACTGGGGGATTCCCTGAAGCTGGTAATCTTGGGAGCCAAGGGAGCATCAGGGCTCAAGGGGTGCAGTTTTCCGATGGGTAGAATTTGAACTCGTTGTTATGACAAGGAGCCCCCAGGGAGGATGGGGTGGACACTGTGGATAAAGAAGGGCTTTGCCTCAGAGCTGGGAGAGGCACCTGTCCCTTGGAGGCCAGTGAGATGGAGGCCAAGGGACATAAGGATAGGAGGCCAGAGGTGTGTGGCTGAGGACCTCCTGGCCCAACTGTCTTCATAAAGCTGTAAGAAGTACTTCTTAAGTGATCCATTTTCAGAAAACAGGCCTGGGCAAAACAGGCAGGCAGCTCCCTGCGGACATGACAAGCCCAGCGGTACAGGCAACAGGGAAGAGTTATAAAACTCTCGGAAGTCGGCCAGGCGCAATGGCTCACGCCTGTAATCCCAGCACTTTGGGAGGCCGAGGCTGGCAGATCACGAGGTCAGGAAATCGAGACCATCCTGGCCAACATGGTGAAACCCCATCTCTACTAAAATACAAAAAAATTTGCTGGGTGTGGTCTCAGACGCCTGTAGTCTCAGCTCCTCGGGAGGCTGAGGCAGGAGAATCACTTGAACCTGGAAGGCGGAGGTTGCAGTGAGCTGAGTTCCCGCCACTGCACCCCAGCCTGGCGACAGAGCGAGATTCCATCTCAAAAACAAACAAAAAACTCGCAGAAGTCAGAGGAGAGGGAGAGGAGTGGCAGGGTGGCTAATTCATAAAAGGAAAGGAAGTTTCACTATTGGGAAATCGAAACTTCAAGTAGGGACCGGGCCAAGATGTATTTTTCTTTTTCTTTTCTTGTCTTTTTTTTTTTTGAGACAGAGTTTCGCTCTTGTTACCCAGGCTGGAGTGCAATGGCGCGATCTCAGCTCACCGCAACCTCCGCCTTCTGGGTTCAAGTGATTCTCCTGCTTCAGCCTTCGGTTAGCTGTGGTTACAGGTGTCCACCATCGCGCCCGGCTAATTTTTGTATTTTTGGTAGAGACAGGGTTTCACCACGTTGGCCAGGCTGGTCTCGTACTCTTGACCTCATGATCCGCCTGCTTCAGCCTCCCAAAGTGCTGGGATTACAGGCGTGAGCCACT
Organism: Saguinus oedipus; assembly: GCA_031835075.1. Lineage (NCBI taxonomy): Eukaryota > Metazoa > Chordata > Mammalia > Primates > Cebidae > Saguinus > Saguinus oedipus. Next base: position 67,012,741 of record CM063170.1, read on the forward strand.
GTACCCGGCCAAGATGTAACATAAGGGGGTAAGGAAACCTAGGTGAAGTCCAGGAAGACTGCAACCCTGCAGTACTCAGCCTGTGAGGAACGGGGGGAGGGACCTGCACACGAGGGGATTAATTGCTTGTTGAGGCTGTACTGGGTGTGCCTGCCCATCAGACATGACTGTTACTAAAAAGTCTCATTTTCGTCCAGGCACAGTGTCTCACTCCTGTAATCCCAGCACTTTGGGAGGCCTAGGCAGGTGGATCACCTGAAGTCAGGAGTTCAAGACCAGCCTGGCCAAGATGGTGAAAACCTGTCTCTACTAAAAATACAAAAATTAGCCATGTGGGGCGGTGCATGCCTGTAATTCCAGCTACTCGGGAGGCTGAGGCAGGAGAATCACTTGAATCCGGGAGGTGGAGGTTGCAGTGAGCTGAAATCACGCCACTGCACTCCAGCCTCGGCGACATAGTAAGACTAAGTCTCAAAAAAAAAAAAAAAAAAAAGTCTCACTTTCACTGTTCTTCATGCCTGTAAGTCCACTCTTGGTGTCTGGACAGGTGAGTGTTTCTCACACCCCAAAGAGAGGCAGAGGTGAGCTCTCTCCACGGTTCCAAGGACTTGGCCCAGCCCAAGAGCAGGAGGCGGGGCGTCTTCCAGGGTGATGAGCTGCTGTGACTGCCACACGTCTCCACTTCCTCAGCTCTGTTTCCTGAGACACGTGTTCAAGTCTATTCTGAAATACAGACTGTAGCTAGACACTTCTTTGCTGAGCTCGCTTTTGTGTTTTGTATTAGCCTGCTTATCCTGCACTGTTTTCCTCACTGTCATTTTGCTGTGTTCATTCATTCATCCAGGCTTTTCACGGGGGAAAAGGGGGGTTTTCCGATGTCACAGCTGTGCGGCTCCAGATATTTGAAGCCGTAGAAGAAACAAAGCAAATCTTCCTGGAGCATAAGTTTTAAACAAAGACTCTCAGGAAAAAGTATGTGTTAAAATATAAACAAGTATCATTTTTATGTTAACACTTCAATGGTACTTAGGTACCATTTATATTTTAATACTTTGGTGATACTTAAGTATCGTTTCTGTTTTAATACCTCAATGAGGCTCAGGTGTCATTTATCTTTTTAATGCTTTGATGGTGCCTAAGTACCCTATTTTAATACTCCAGTGATACTTGGGCACCACATATTTTAATGCTTCAATGGTACTTAGGTATCATTTATATTTTAATACTTCGGTGATACTTAAGCATCATTTCTATTTTAATACCTCAATGACACTTAGGTACCATTTATACTTTTAATATTTCAGTGGCGCTTGAGTATTGTTTCTGTTTTAATACCTCAATGAGGCTCAGGTGTCATTTATCTTTTTAATGCTTTGATGGTGCTTAAGTACCCTATTTTAATACTCCAGTGATACTTGGGTACCACATATTTTAATGCTTCAATGGTATTTAGGTGTCATTCATATTTTAATACTTCAATGGTGTTTATATATCATTTATATTTTAATAATTTGATGCTACTAAGATACTCTTCATATTTTCACATGCTTCTTATATTTATACTTCAATACTTCATTGGTACTTAAGCATCATTTATATTTTAATATATTTATAAATGACTGTTTATAAATGTTTAAATATTTAAACCTTTAAAATATTTTAGAGATGGTTTGGACTCCGTCCCAGAGCTGGTGACACGTGTCGCCGTATGCTAGAAGCAGTACGTGGACATACCTGATACTTTTTTACATTATGTTCTGGGATACATGTGCAGAACGTGCAGGTTTGTTACATAGGTATACATGTGCCATGGTGGATTGCTGCACCCATCAACCCGTCATCTAGGTTTTAAGCCCTGAATGCATGAGGTATTTGTCCTAATGCTCTCCCTCCTCTTGCCCCCCACCCCCTGACAGGCCCCAGTGTGTGATGTTCCCCTCCCTGTGTCCATGTGTTCTCATTGTTTAACTCCCACTTATGAGTAAGAACATGCAGTGTTTGGTTTTCTATTCCTGTGTTAGTTTGCTGAGATTGATGGCTTCCAGCTTCATCCATGTCCCCGCAAAGGACATGAACTCATTGTTTTCATGGCTGCATAGTATTCCACAGTGTATATGTGCCACATTTTCTTTATCCAGTATATCAGTGATGGGCATTTGGGTTGGTTTCAAGTCTTTGCTATTGCAAATGGTGCTGCAATAAACATACGCGTGCATGTGTCTTTATAGTAGAATAATTTATAATCCTTTGGGTATATACCCAGTAATGGGTCATATATGGTTTTATGGTTTAGAACCTTGAGGAATTGCCACACTCTCTTCCATAATGGTTTAACTAAGGCAATATTTCTCTTAAGCTGCTCATTGGTGATATGTACTCTCAAAGCAGACTACTACTCACGGTTGTCAGACTACTCAAGCGTGTTTTCAAAATCTCTGGTTACTCCTTGGGTTTCTAACCCTTTCCCTCAACTGTATAGATGGTATTCTAGTGTTTCCTTGAACTTTCTATCACAGAGGAAAAGCCAGGGTCAGTCTGATTTTCATTCAGTTCTAAGTACTTTTCTCAGATGCTGGAATGGTTTAAAGTTTTCCAGCATCTCAATACATATTCTGCCAGGATATGTCTATATGAGGATTTTTTTTTTTTTTTTTTTTTTTTGAGACGGAGTTTCACTCTTGTTACCCAGGCTGGAGTGCAATGGCGCAATCTCGGCTCACCGCAACCTCCGCCTCCTGGGTTCAGGCAATTCTCCTGCCTCAGCCTCCTGAGTAGCTGGGATTATAGGCATGCGCCACCATGCCCAGCTAATTTTCTGTATTTTTAGTAGAGACGGGGTTTCACCATGTTGACCAGGACGGTCTCGATCTATTGACCTCGTGATCCACCTGCCTCGGCCTCCCAAAGTGCTGGGATTACAGGCTTGAGCCACCGCACCCAGCCTCAACTCCCACTTATAAGTGAGGACATGTGGTGTTCAGTTCCGTTCCTGTGTTAGTTTGCTGAGAATGATGGCTTCCAGCTTCATCCATGTCCGTAAAGGACATGAACTCATTTTTGTGTGTGTGGCAGCTGCCCGATGCTTTCATGGACCCTTGCAGGCCAAGCAGTCCCACAGCCCCACCTGCCGGAGACCTAGACAGTCTAAGATGCTTCCCTTTCACTCACTACCTTGGCAGCAATCCTTTCCTGCACAATTCAGTTTGGGTCTTAGGACCAGTCTTTGAACTGCGATCCCCCCACCCCTAACCTGTCCCCTTCCAGTCTATTCCCTTTCCTCTGCCTACAATGCCCTTTCCACCCCCTCATCTACTGGCCTGGGAACTCTCGCTTCAATGCTTACTTCTAGCACCATCTCATCTCTCCTGGGAAGTGACCGTCAATTCACCCTCAGCCATGTCCTGTCTGCCATGGACGCAACTGTGCATCCCTCTCCAACTAGATTCATCCCTGAGGTGGACAAGGCCTGTGATCATCCCGGAAACCCTGCACCTATACATGTATTAAGGCTGGATGTGGTAGCTCACACCTGTAATACCAACACCTTGGGAGGCTGAGGCACGCGGATCACCTGAGGTCACAAGTTCAAGACCAGTCTATCCAACATGGTGAAACCCCATCCCTACTAGAAATACAAAAACAAAATCAGCAGGGCATGGTGGTGGGTGGCTGTGATCCCAGCTACTTGGGAGGCTGAGGCAGGAGAACTGCTTGAACACAGGAGGCAGAGGTTGCAGTGAGCTGAGATCGTGCCCTTGCACTCCAGCCCGGGTGACAGAGCAAGACTCCCATTTTAAAATCAACACATATCAGCTGAGATTCAAATATTCCCCTATTGGTTGGGCACAGTGGCTCATGCCTGTAATCCCAGCACTTTGGGAAGCTGAGGTGGGCGGATCACTTGAGGTCAAAGGTTCGAGACCAGCCTAGCCAGCATGGGGAAACCTTGTCTCCAATAAAAATACATAAAAAATTAGCTGGGTGTGGTGGTGCACACCCAGCTACTCGGGGAGGCTGAGGCAGAAGAATCGGCTGAACCCAGGAGGTGGAGGTTGCAGTGAGCAAGGTTGCGCCACGGCACTCCAGACTGGGCAACAGAGGGAGACTCCATCTCAAAAAAAGGGAAAGAAAAAAATAAAAAAGAGAAACATTCCCCGATTCTCTAAGGGTCAGAAAATGGCTCCTTAAGTCAAAATCTAAGTCGTCACGGTGTATTAATGAATAGCAACAGAGCTCACTCTCCATCTCAAATGCCAGTGGGAGAAGGCCTACAACTTAATCTGTCAGATTTGAGGAACTTACTCCCATTTAATCTAGCCTAGGACGTAAGAAAAGTGACACAGAATTGTAAAATTTTATTTCCACACATCAACATTCTTAACACAGCTTGATCGAAAATATTCTGACCATAAGCATGTTATTTCCCTTTGGAACTGATGAAGTTAGAAAAAGATTACTTTTGCATATATAGCATCAAAAATATTCACTTAATGTGGCCTTAACTGTTTATATTAAAAGGCTTTCTTCCAGCCAGGCGCAGTGGCTCATATCTGTAATCCCAGCATTTTGGGAGGATGCGGTGGGTGGATCACCTTAAGTCAGGAGTTCGAGACCAGCCTGACCAACATGGTGAACCCGGTCTCTACTAAAAATACAAAATCAGCTGGGCATGGTGGTGTGTGATTGTAATCCCAACTAGTCACGAGCCTGAGGCAGGAGAATCACTTGAACCCAGGAGGCTGAGGCTGAGATTGTGGTGAGCCAAGATCATATCATGGCACTCCAGCCTGGGAAACAAGAGCAAAACTGTCTCATTAAAAAAAAAAAAAAGGCTTTCTTTATTCAAAATAAAGGTTCTAAGATAAGTTCAAGATTCCTTTGAATGAAAAAAAGAAAACTGGCTGGGCACAGTGGCTCAGGCCTGTAATCCCAGCACTGTGCGAGGCCAAGATGGGCAGACTGTTCCCAGGAGTTCAAGGCCAGCCTCGGTAACACAGAGAGACTCTGTCTCTAAAAAGTTTACAAAAAGTCAGCCAGGTGTAGTGACACGCTCCTATGTTCTGAGCTATGCAGAAGGCTGGGACGGAAAGACGTTGGAGCCAGGGGAGTCGAGGCTGCAGTAAGCCAAGATCATACCACTGCACTCCGGCCCAGGCAACAAAGCGAGACCCTGTCTCAAAAAACAAAAACAAAAGCTTCTAAAAACAGTGAGCTTACAAAATGCAACAGACTGAGAGGCACACTTCGTGTAACATGAAGTATGTTCACGGAGCAGATAATTTGAAACATGACCATAGACCTCTATGAAAACCACAATGTGCCTTTTACTTCATTCGCTTTTAGCTATTTCATAAACACCACAGAAGTCAGACAGTTTGAGATGAAACAGAAAACATTGTTCCCATAACATAAACATGGCAATCTTTCCCTTCAGCTCCTTCTTCCACTCCCCGTCACTGTGCTGAAGAGATGCTGAGTTCTTCCAGATTTTTGGTTAGCCGGGTGGCTTCTGAACCCAGTGGACTCTCCAGGTAGGCAGTTCCTGCACAGGGTTTTCCTGTCACTGGATCTATGACTTTTCCAATTTTGAAAACGATCTCGGCCAGTTCATGTTTCACATGCTTTGTTCGTGGAACAGGTAAGGCTCTGAGAAGCACGATATCCCCAACTGTGCACTGCTGAAGGGCATCGTGAGCAAAGTAGGTTTTCCGCTTATTATAATACTGTCGAGAGAGGGAAAGAAGCAAATTAGCAGTTCCTATCTGGGGCTTGGTAAGGCAGTAAGTAATAGAAAAGGTAACGCACAGAAAACAGGCCAGGGCTTGGGAAAAGATAAGATACTTAAGGACCTTCTAGCACAAAAATTAGCCTGAATGATATAGTGAGACCCATTCTCTACCAAAAACATTTGCCAGGCATGGTGACATGCTTCTAGCCCCAGCCACCTAGGAAGCTGAGACAGGAGGACTGCTTGAGCCCAGGAATTTGAGGATGCAGTGAGCTGAATCATGCCACTGTACTCCAGCCTGGGGGACAGAGATCCCGTCTCAAAAACAAACCCTGGCTGGGCGCAGCAGCTCACACCAGTAATCCCAGCACTTTGGGAGGCCAAGGCAGGCAGACTGCCTGAGGTCAGGAGTTCAAGACCAGCCTAGTCAACATGGTGAAACCCCCGTCTCTACTAAAAATACAAAAAAAATTAGCTGGACGTGATGGTGTGTGTCTGCAATCCCAGCTACTCAGGAGTCTGAGGCAGGGGAATTGCTTGAACCAGGGAGGTAGAAGTTACAGTGAGCTGAGATCATGCCACTGCAAAAAAAAAAAAAAAGAGGCCGGGCGTGGTGGCTCACGCCTGTAATCCCAGCACTTTGGGAGGCTGAGGCGGGTGGATCACAAGGTCAAGAGATCGAGACCATCCTGGTCAACAAGGTGAAACCCCGTCTCTACTAAAAATACAAAAATTAGCTGGGCACGGTGGTGCGTGCCTGTAGTCCCAGCTACTCGGGAGGCTGAGGCAGGAGAATTGCCTGAACCCAGGAAGCAGAGGTTGCGGTGAGCCGAGATCGAGCCATTGCACTCCAGCCTGGGTAAGGAGAGCGAAACTCTGTCTCAAAAAAAAAAAAAAAATAATAATAATAAGAAAAACCCCACAAAATTAGCTGCTTAATTTTTGGAAAACAAAATGATGCTTCCAGAGTTGATCTTATCCCCAAGCTTTCCAGACCATTCCCTTCAGTACCGCTCTTCTATCAGCGACACTCCCTTCTATGCCATTTACCTTCCTCCTTCCCACTGGAGTGCTCCGTCCAGCCTGTAAGCACGCTATGCTCCCAACTAGCTGTGGGAGTCACTCACCCAATCCTCTGAGCTCAGTGTTCTCCCACCATAAAATGAAACCCTAATACCTGCCCCTCTGAAGTTATCAAGACAATCCAACATTATAATATACATCAAGCACTTAGTTCTATGCCTGGCTCAAAGTATTGCAAATAAACTACAAATGACAACTAGAATCACCTGTTCTATTTATTTACTAACAGAGTTTCAGCCTTGCTGCCCAGGCTGGAGTGCAATGGCGCCATCTTGGCTCACTGCAACTTCTGCCTCCAGGGTTCAAGTGATTCTCCTGCCTCAGCCTCCCAAATAGCTGGGATTACAGGTACCCACCACCATGCCTGGGTAATATATATATATATATATAATAGAGATGGGGTTTCACCATGTTGGCCAGGCTGGTCTCGAACTCCTGATATGAGGTGATCCACAGCCTTGGCCTCCCAAAATGCTGGGATTACAGGCATGAGCCACCGTGCCTGGCCTAGAATCACCTATTCTTTATAACAAACCTGCTGTTGCAGGTGTTCCCATTTTATATATGAAAAAAAACAAGTTGAGGGAGGTTAAGCAATGTGTAGCTGGTAAAAAAGAGTCAGTATTCAAACTAAGGTCTCCCAGGCAGTCTCTCTTCAGCCTGCTCCTGTGTTTCTAATCCTTGATAATGAACAGCATCTCCACCCACCTGTGTGCCGAACCTTGGCTGGGAAACCATCCTTGGCACCTGTCAGACCCTGGCACAGCAAACAAATCAACGACTGTGTCCTTTCTTCCTGAAATATTTCCCACTCCATCCCCACTGTATCAACTTTAGTTCAGTTTCCATCCTAGATTTCTGCAGTGGCCTCTGCCCCTTCCCTTAACTCCAGTCTTCTTCCCTACCCGTGTTTCCAAGTCTGTCTTCCCTTGGCTTCAAGCAGGGATCCGCAACCCTCAGGGCTGCTGACCGATGGCATTCAGTGGCCTGTCAGAACAGGGATGCACAGCAGCAGGTGAGGCAGCATGAGCACTCCTGCCAGCGCTCTGCCTCCTGTCACATCAGCAGCGGCATTAGATTCCCACAGGAGCACAAACCCTACTGTGAACTGTGCATGGGAGGGTCTTGGGTTGTTCGCTCCTTATGAGAATCTAACTAACGCCTGGTGATCGGAGGTGGAAGAGTTTCATCCTCCCCCTGCCCTACCTTCAGAGAAAAACAGTCTTCCCTGAAACTGGTCCCTAGTGCCAAAAACGTTGAGACTGCTGGCTTAAAGGATGAAATCTAGCTCCTTGGGAAGCTGATGCACAAGAATTGGTTGAACCAGGAGGTTGCAGTGAGCTGAGATCGTACTACTGAACTCCAGCCTGGGTGACAGAGCATGACCTGGTCTCAAAAAAAAAAAAAAGATGAAATCCAAAACATGAAAGACCCTTCACAGTCTAGCTCCAACTGTCCTTGTCATTCACTCAGGAATGCTACCAAATGCAAAGCTCTGGGCTCCAAGTTCCCAAGCCACTTTATGTTCCCACAGAATATCATGCTCTATTATGGCTCCATAACTAAATGAACTTCCACAAACCACTCACTGTAGCTGAAATCACTTCCCCCCACCCAGTCCTCTGGATAAAACTTTTTGTGTTTTGTTTTTACATGGAGTTTCACGTTTGTTGCCCAGGCTGGAGTGCACTGGCACGATTCAGCTCACTGAAACCTCTGTTTCCCGGGTTCAAGCGATTCTCCTGCTTAGGCCTCCTGAGTAGCTGGGATTACAGGCAACTGCAACCATGCCTGGCTATTTTTTTTTTCATTTTTAGTAGAGATGGGGTTTCCCCATGTTGGTCAGGCTGGTCTTGAACTCCTGACCTCAGGTGATCCTCCTGCCGTGGCCTCCCAAAGTGTTGGGAAGACAGGAATGAGCCACTGCGCCCAGTTGGATAAAATCCTTTTTCAGATTCAGCTAAAATGTCTCTTAATCAAGGTTACTCTCCTACAGCACCCAGAGAGGAAAGAATGAGATGCCCTGTTCTCTGTTCCCACAGTACTGCTTTTTTCTGTTTTGTTTTTTAGATGGAGTTTCCCTCTTGTTGCCCAGGCTTGAGTGCAATGGCTCACTGCAACCCCCACCTCCCAGGTCCAAGTGATTCTCTTGACTCAGCCTCCAAAGTAGCTAGGATTACAGGTGCGTACCACCATGCCCAGCTAATTTTTGTATTTTTAGTACAGATGGAGTTTCACCATGTTGGCCAGGCTGGTCTCAAACTCCTGATCTCAGGTGATCCACCCACCTCGGCTTCCCAAAGTGCTGGGATTACAGGTGTGAGTCACCTCCTCCAGCCAGTGCTTTGCATCCAGAAGGACTATAGCAGTTAGAGTGGATTGACATTAACTATTTTCTTGGAATGTGTAAACCATGTTATGCCCACAGACCAGCAGACTGCCTGGCTGAGAGCAGATGAAAGACAAGAGAACTCCACTGAGAGAGAAATGTTTTTTTGCTCAGGATCCAGGACGTGTTGGTAATTTACCAGAGCCACCCGGAAACAGGAATGTTTCTCACCTTTAGTAAATAGGGATCCAGAACAAGCCTGGTCACTCTCACTTTAGCAGTCTTCTGCATTTTCGTCCCAATCACCTTCCCCACGATCCATTTGGCATGGACGGATGAACGAACTACGGACATTATGTGGCTTTGGTCACCTGAAAAGGAAATTCCAAAGTCTCATATTTTGGTGGTTATAATGCCAAATGAATTTTGTCACAAGAACTGTCCAGGGTAGTTCAGAAAGTTTTTTCTTTTTTGTTGCTCCCTCAACCCAGAAACGGCTTTTTTTTTTTTTTTTTTTTTAAGCTTTCTTGAATCACCATTTTATTATTTACTGATTTTTTTTTTTTCAGATGGAGTTTCGTTCTTTCCCCCAGGTTGCAGTGAAGTGGCGCGATCTCAGCTCGCCGCCTCCGTCCCCGGGTTCAAGAGATTCTCCTATCGCTTGAACCACGGAGGCGGAGGTTGCAGCGAGCTGAGATCGCCCCACTGCACTCCGGCCTGGGCAAAAAGAGCAAAAAAAAAAAAAACCTCTTGTCTCAAAACAAACAAAAAAGAGATTCTCCTACCTCAGCACCCCGAGTAGCTGAGACTACGGTCCCGCGCCAGTACGCCCCGCTAATTTTTCTATTTTTAGTAGAGATGGGGTTTCGCCATGTTAGCCAGACTGGTCTCGAACTCCTGACCACAGGGGATCCGCTCGCCTCAGCCTGCAAAGTGCTGGGATTTACAGGCGAGAGCCACCACGCCCGGCCTGAATCACCATTTTAAAGATGCTCCCAGGCTCCCCATACCCAAGCTCTCATCTTTACAGCGCTCACAAAGCAGTAACTTCAACTTCGCCAGGCCTCACATTCCGCTCTGCAAAACGGGCCTATTTGGCAGGAGTGCTTTGAGAATCTAACCCACAGAACGCTCGATACCACGGATGAGCGCTGGCCATTACTGGTCCCGTCTCCCTCCACCCCGCTGGGCAGCTTCTCCCCACAGGCTCGGCCCGGGTGGCACTGGGCGGGGCCACAGCGGTGTCCCCATCTCCGCCCCAGCGACCGAGGACTGGGGCAGCGTTTGGGATCAGTTAACGAGTCCATTCCGCCAGGCTTTGGAAAGGTTGGGGTGATTCGTCCCCTGGGCCCGGACAACTCTGAGGTCAGACGACGCGATTCGCTCTCCGGGCTCTCACGCGACGGTGCCTCGCGTCCCCTGCAAATCCTCCCCCGGCAGCAGCACCCCGGGGCCCGCGCTCACCTCCGCCACGACTCCGCAGCCACCTGCCCCGAGGAGCGCCGGTCGCAGCGGGACGGCGTCACGACGTACGCACCAGCTCCGCCCCACGCCGGCCCTCTCCGGGTCCGCCGGCCTCCTTCTCAGTGGGCGAGTTGAAGGCAGGACCCCGCCCACTCTCCCTTAAAGGGACCCGCGGCGGGGCCGGGCGGGGAGCGCTGACTTCCTTCCCCACGTGGCGTGTGAGTGGACAGCGGCGCAGGAGTTTGCGGACTGTTTTTTTTTTCCTTTTCTTTCTTTTCTGTTCTTTCCGTTCCTTTCACGGAGTCTCGGTCAGTCGCCCAGGCTGCTGCTTTTCTTTCTTTCTTTTCCTTGTTGACTTGGAGTCTCGCTCTGTCGCCCAGGCTGGAGGGCAGTGGCGCGATCCGGGCTCACTGCAACCCCCGCCTCCCGGGTTCAAGCGATTCTCCCGCCTCAGCCTCCCGAGTAGCTGGGACCACAGGCGCGCACCACCATGCCCGGCTAATTTTGTATTTTTATTAGAGATGGGTTTTGCCTTGTTGGCCAGGCTGCTCTCGAACTCCCAACCTCAGGTGATCCGCCCGCCTCGGCCAGCGAAGCGCTGGGATTGCCGCCGCGCCCCGCCGGACTGTTCCTTTTTCTGTTGCATTCGGTTTCCTCTTCCTCTTGTGATTCCCAGGCATTGCACGAGGCCTTCCAAATCAAAGGAGCTTGTATTCATCAGACGCCGAAACGCTGGAGACTTAAGTGCTGACATTGACACCATGCAGCCATAAAAGAAGAAGGACATCATGTTTTCTGCAGCAGCATGGATGGAACTGGAGGCCGTTATCCTAACTGAAATAATTCAGAAACACAGTCAAATACTGCATGCGCTCACTCATAAGTGGGAGATAATGATAGGTACACACGGACGGGAATAGTCCACCCTGGAGACTATGAAAGGTGGGAGGGTAGGAGGGGAGTGAGGATTGAAAATTACCTATTGAGGGTCGGGCGCGGTGGCTCACGCCTGTAATCCCAGCACTTTGGGAGGCAGAGCATGTGGATTACAAGGTCAGGAGTTCAAGACCAGCCTGGCCAAGATGGTGAAACCCCCCTGTCTACTAAAAATACAAAAATTATCCCGGCTACTGGCAGGCACCTGTAATCCCAGCTACTGGGGAGGCTGAGGTGGAGAATTGCTTGAATTCGGGAGGCAGAGGTTGAAGTGAGCCGAGATCGTGCCACTGTGCTCCAGACTGGGTGACAGAGCGAGCCTCCGTCTCAAAAAAGAAAAGAAAAGAAAAAAAGAAAAGAAAATTACCTATTGGGTACAATGTTCAATATTTGGGCAATGGTGACACTAAGATGCAGACTCCACCTCGATGCACTACATGCATGTAAGAAGTCTGTACCCATGGCCGGGCGCAGGGGCTCACGCCTGTAATCCCAGCACTTTGGGAGGCTGAGGCAGGTGGATCACCTGAGGTCAGGAATTCGAGACCAGCCTGACTAACATGGCAAAACCCCATCTCTACTAAAAATACAAAAATTAGCTGGACATGATGGCAGGTGTCCTGTATCCAGCTACTCCAGAGGCCGAGGCGGCGATCACTTGAACCTGGGAGGGGAGGTTGCAGTGAGCCGAGATTGCAGACAGAGCCAGACTCCATCTCAAAAACAAAAAACAAGCAAGTCTGCAGGCCTACCCCCCAAATATAGAAAAATTAAAAATGGCCGGGCGCGGTGGCTCAAGCCTGTAATCCCAGCACTTTGGGAGGCCGAGGCGGGTAGATCACGAGGTCAAGAGATCGAGACCATCCTGGTCAACATGGTGAAACCCCATCTCTACTAAAAATACAAAAAATTAGCTGGGCACCGTGGTGCGTGCCTGTAATCCCAGCTACTCAGGAGGCTGAGGCAGGAGAATTGCCTGAACCCAGGAGGCGGAGGTTGCGGTGAGCCGAGATCGCGCCATTGCACTCCAGCCTGGGTAACAAGAGTGAAACTCCGTCTCAAAAAAAAAAAAAAAAGAAAAGAAAGAAAGAAAAATTAAAAATTAGGCTGGGCGTGGTGACTCACGCCTGTAATCTCAGCACTTCGGGAGGCTGAGGTGGGAGGATCGATCACCTGAGGTCAGGAGTTCAAGACCAGTCCGGCCAACATGGTGAAAATCTGTCTTTAAAAAAAAAAAAATTAAAAAAAATTATTTAAAAAAATTTAAAAAGTCACCCGTGCCCAGACAAATTTGCTTCTATTTTTGGCAGCTCCAAGGAGTTGCCAGCATAATAAAACAAATTTTGTTCCTGCACGATTCTATCCCTCATCTTAATTTGTCTGCCTTATCTAGCTTCCAAAGAGAATCATTTACAAAACCATGTCTGCCTCCTGGGTCTATGCCTCTCTTACCTATAAAAAGAGCATATAAGTCTCAATGATCTGGGCCCTTCTTGAGTCTGATGCTTTGTGTATGCAGTTTAAATAAATTTCTATGCCACCTTGTCCTAAAACATTTTTTAAATGCTGATAATGAAATAATTACTTTTACCCCCTACAGCAAGCAGCTTTTAACATACATTTTTGTAGGTTTTGTGTTCAGTATGATTTTAGGTATTATTTTTGTTTTTCCTTCCTTCGTTCGTTCGTTCCTTCCTTCCTTCCTTCCTCCTTCCTTCCCTCCTCTCTCTTCTTCCTCCTCCTCCTCCTCCTTCCTCTCTCTCTGTCTCTCTCTATCTTTTATTTTGACACAATGTCTCACTGTCACCCAAGCTGGAGAGCAGTGGTGTGATCATGGTTCAGCTTTGATGTGGGGGCTCCGACCTCAGGCTCCTGAGTAGCTGGGACTGTAGGTACATGTCATCATGCCCAGCTAATTACATTTTTTCTTTCCCTCTTTTTTTCCCTCCTTCTTTCTTTCTTTTTTTTTTTTAGAGGGAGTCATGGTCTGTCACTCAGGCTGGAGTGCAGTGGTGCAATCTCAGCTCACTTCACCTTCCACCTCCCAGGTTCAAGCAATTCTCCTGCCTCACCATCCCAAGTAGCTGGGATTACAGATGCCCACCACCCTCCCTTCCTTCCATCCTTTCTTTTTTTAGAGATGGGTTCTCTCGAGGTTGCCCTGGCAGGTCTTCCACTCCTGAGCTAAAACAATCCTCCTGCCTTGGCCTCCCAAAATACTGGGATTATAGGCATGAGCCACCAAGCTAAGTGCTATTTCTTTTTTCTTTTCTTTCCTTCCTTCCTTCCTTTCTTTCTCTTTCTTTCTTTCTTTCCTTTCTTTCTTCTTTCTTTCGAGTCATGGTCTGTCACTCAGGCTGGAGTGCAGTGGTGCAATCTCAGCTCACTTCACCTTCCACCTCCCAGGTTCAAGCGATTCTCCTGCCTCACCCTCCCAAGTAGCTGGGATTACAGATGCCCACCACCACAGCTGGCTAATTTTTTATATTTTTGGTAGAGATGGGGTTTCATCATGTTGGCCAGGCTGGTCTGCAACTCCTAACCTCTGATGATCCACCGGCCTAGGCCTGGGCTGGTATTACTGGTGTGACCCACTGCACTGGCCGAGTTATTTCTGAGTATCTGTGAGATGGAGGGAAGTCCCTCCATCGATGTATGCCAATTATGGAGAAGTGAGATGGGCCATGAGCAGGCTGCCTGGTGAGGCTTTCTCAGTTAGAACGGAGACTGGGAATTAATTAGGCTCTTGTTGGAAACTGCTAAGAGGAACTGCAAACAATAACCTACAGGAACAGACAATGTGAGGGCCAAAACACAGGTGTGGTCGCTCTTCCTTGACCACCGAAACATCTAAGCAACTGGTGAGGGAAGGCTAGGGAAATAATTCATCCACGCATCAGCCCAACATTCTTTGACTTCTTCACCAGCATTTATGTAAAACTTAGACTCCAGGGCACGCGCTGGGGCAAAAAGATGAATAAAAAGGACCTATTGGCTGGGCACTTTGGGAGGCTGAGGCGGGTGGATCACCTGAGGCCAGGAGTTCGAGACCAGCCTGGCCAACATGGCAAAATCTCCTCTCTACTAAAAATACAACAATTAGCTGGGTGTGGTGGCAGGTGCCTGTCGTCCCAGCTACACAGGAGGCTGAGGCAGGAGAATCACTTGAACCAGGGAGAGGGAAGTTGCAGTGAGCTGAGATGGCACCAATGCACTCCAGCCTGGGTGACAGAGAGAGACTCCATCTCAAAAAAAACAAAACAAAACAAAACAAGTGGGGGGCACATATTGCCCTCAAAAGCCCACAGACAGAAACATGAAAAAGAAACAATTATAAAACAGGGATGGGTAGTGGGAAGTTAGAGAACCAAGTGTCTACTTTGGGGAGAGAGGAGACTTGGTCAGTAAACCCTCACCCAGGGCACGGTGTGGGAGAAGAGGGGTGTGGGGTGTGGGGAGGGCATCTGAGGCAGGAAACAGCCTGTGCAGAAATGCTTGGGTGTGAGAGAACATAGCAAGATGAACAGGATCTGCTAGGGTACAGCGCGAGAGGAAGCGTGGCAGGGACTGAAGCCGGGCAGTGCTAGGTCTGTGCCCAGGATGAGGACCGGGAGAAACAAGGTCCTTACTCTTCATTAAAGACCCGCCAAAGTGATGAGCAGCCTTTGAAAATCACAAGTAGTTTTGCCAGTTTTCTTATTTAAGGATGGGGTCTCGCTCTGCTGCTCAGGCTGGGGTGCAATGGTGTGATCACAGCTTACTGAAACCTTGAACTCCTGGGCTCAAGTGATCCTCCTGCCTCAGCCTCCTGAGTAGCTGGAACTACAGACACATGACACCACATTCTAATTAAAAAATTTATTTTTGACTAGGTGTGGTGACTCACACCTGTAATCCCAGCACTTTAGGAGGCCAAGGAGGGCAGATCACTTGAGGTCAGGAGTTCGAGACCAGACTGACCAACAGTCAAAATCCCGTCTCTACTGAAAATACAAAATTTAGCTGGGCACGGTGGTGCACGCTTGTAATCCCAGTTACTCGGGAGGGCGAGGCAGGAGAATCGCTTGAACCTGGGAGGCAGAGGTTGTTGTGAACTGAAATTGCGCCACTGCACTCCAGCCTGGGCGATGGACTGAGACTGTGTCTCAAAAAAAAAAAAAATTCATTTTTGTAGAGACAAGGTTTCACTATTTTGCCCAGGCTGGGCTTGAACACTTGGACTCAATCGCCGAGGCAATCCACCCACCTCGGCCTCCCAAAGTGTTGGTGTTACAGGAATGAGCCACCACGCTCAGCCAAGCTATAATAATTGTTAATAAGAGAAGTAAATTTAAAGATGACAGAAAACATGCATCAGACCCCTTGTGGGATCTTAGAAAACCAATCACCTAATTTGGGTTATTTAAAAAACCTGTGCTGTGTGATGGCTCACACCTATAATTCCAGCACTTTGGGATGCTGAGGCAGGAGGATCGTTTGAGCTCAGGAGTTCAAGACCCGCCTAAGTAATATGACAAAACCCCATTCCTACAAAAAATACAAAAATTAGCCGGGCATGGTGGTGCTTGCCTGTGGTCCTAACTACTTGAGAGGCTGAGGTGGGAGGATTGCTTGAGCCTGAGACATCAAGGCTGCAATGAGCCGTGACTGCACCACTGCAATCCAGCCTGGGACGACAGAGTGAAACCCTGCCTCAAAAAAAAAAATCTGGGCCGGGCGCAGTGGCTCACCCCTGTAATCCCAGCATTTTGGGAGGCTGAGGTGGGTGGATCACGAGGTCAAGAGATCGAGACCATCCTGGTCAACATGGTGAAACCCTGTCTCTACTAAAAATACAAAAAATTAGCTGGGCATGGTGGCGCGTGCCTGTAATCCCAGCTACTCGGGAGGCTGAGGCAGGAGAATTGCCTGAACCCAGGAGGCGGAGGTTGCGGTGAGCCGAGATCGCGCCATTGCACTCCAGCCTGGGTAACAAGAGCGAAACTCCGTCTCAAAAATAAAAAATAAAAAAATCTGTTTCAATTATGAAGCTTGCTCTCTTATTTTATCTACATGCGTTTAACTTTAGCTGAGATGTTACTATGCAGTGCAGCAGTAGGAGTTTGCTATTATACATACTGTGCTTTCTTTAGTTAGCAGGTAATTTAATTCAATACAATTATTATTATTTGTTGTTTATTTGTTTTTGAGAGGGAGTCTCAGTTTGTTCCCCAGGCTGGAGTGCAGTGGCAGGATCTCGGCTCACTGCAACCTCTGCCTCCCAGGTTCAAGTAATTCTCCTGCTTCAGCCTCCAGAATAGCTAGGATTACAGGTGTGCGCCACCCCGCCTGGCTAATTTTGTATTTTTAGTAGAGATGGGGTTTCATCATGTTGGCGTGCCTGGTCTCAAACTCCTGACCTCAAGTGATCCACCCACCTTGGCCTCCCAAAGTGCTGGGATTACAGGCCTGAGCCACCACACCCAGCCATCAATACAATTATTTAAAACAACGTTAGCTAGAGAATGAAAGACCTCTGCTGTGCTGCAATAGTAGCAGCAATTTTATTAGCTATAATTCTTAAAGTAATGGGTAAGTTTCTTTTTTTTTTTTTTCAGACGGAGTCTCATCCTGTTGCAGGCTGGAGTACAGTGGCACCATCTCAGCTTACCACAACCTCCTCCTCCCTGGTTCAAGCAATTCTCCTGCCTCAGCCTCCCGAGTAGCTGGGACTACAGGCAGGCAGCATCACCCCCAGCCAAGTTTTGTATTTTTAGAAGAGACGGGGTTTCACCATGTTGGTCAGGTTGATCTTGAACTCTCGACCTCATGTGATCTGCTCACCTCGGCCTCCCAAAGTGCTGGGATTACAGGCGTGAGCCACCGCACGCAGCCTTTTTGTTTGCTTTTGAGATAGAGTTTCACTCTTGTTGCCCAGACTGGAGTGCAGTGGTGGGATCTTGGCTCAGTGCAATCTCCACCTCCCAGGTTCTAGTGATTCTCCTGCCGCAGCCTCCTGAGTAGCTGGGATTACAGGCGCCCGCCACCACACCCAGCTAATTTGTTTTGGTATTTTTAGTAGAGATGGGGTTTCACTATGGTGACCAGGCTGGTCTTGAACTCCTGACCTCAGGTGATCTGCCTGCCTCGGTCTCCCAAAGTGCTGGAATTACAGGAATGAGCCACCGAGGCTGGCTGTATGTAGCATCCTTTAAGAATAGGAAGGGACATCCCAGTTGAGATGGCAGATAGAAACAAGGGGGTTTGGAGTCCCAGGGATGAGTCGGGTTACGTGTGCATGACTATTCTTTTTCTGGTAGTGTTTGGATGTTGCAATGTGTAGCTCCCGATATTTGGAAGTTAATAAACGGCCTGGATCAGAGAGGGTTGTGATTGTCTAAGAATCAGGTTTAGGGTGACGTCCATCACTGGGATAAATTAGCAGATGGAACCAGATTGTGTGAAATTTATGCCAGTGAATTGTCCTTTCACGTAAAAGAAGCAAGCAAGGCCATCATGACTTAAACCATAAAGACCATTTGTTTTATTTATCTGTCAGTGGGCTTGCTCAGCAACCTAACATCATCTGGTCACAGGACCAAGCCTGTTTCTTTTCCAGTTCAGGTAGTGAAGAGTCAAGTTTTTCTCTTTCTTTTTTTCTTGTGACACAGTCTTGCTCTGCCGCCCAGGCTGGAGTGCAGTGGCACAGTCTCGGCTCACTGCAACCTCTGCCTTCCATGTTCAAGAGATTCTCCTGCATCAGCCTCCCAGGTAGCTGGGATTACAGGCACCCACCACCACGCCCAGCTAATTTTGGTATTTTTGGTAGAGTCAGGGCTTCGTCCTGTTGGCCAGGCTGGTCTCAAACTCCTTGCCTCATGTGATCGGCCTGCCTCGGCCTCCCAAAGTGTTGAGGCACCATGCCCGGCCTGCGTCAACTTTTGCTCAGGTGTGGTGGAATCAAAATTTTATTCTGGCTGGCCTGAGTGACAAATGCATGGTCAGGAGCACTCTGCAGGGACTGGTCCACTGGGGGACTGAGTTGGTCCTTTGGTCTAAACTCTTTTTAGAATGTGAGGAGGACCCAGCCTCCCCATTTAAAGTGATGGAGGATCACGCCAGTCAAAAACAGCAGCCTTGTAGAAGAGGCAAACTCAGGAACAGAGGTTAAAATTTTATTTAAGATTTTAAATATTGCCATGACCAGTTTTGACCAGCCACAGTTGGTTTATGCTGGTTCTGACTGATCATGGCCAGTTCTGACAGGTATCAGCCTGTCTCAACTGGACAAAATTGGCTTAGACCAACTATAACCACCCTTGACCAGCTTTGACTGGTTTTGACTGGATGCAAACGGTTCATGACAGTCTGGCTGGTCATGACTGGTTCTGATGGGTCTGGACCAGTTCAAACCAGCTACCAGTTTAAACTAACCACGGCAGCGTTAGACTGCCCATTGCCACCAGTTTTGACCATTTCCCTGTGGAATCTATATCCTCACGTAAGCTTTGTCAGTTTGTTTTTGAGAGTCTTCTTAACAAATTGGGGACATCATTAGGAGTAGAACCTGGCCGGGCACGGTGGCTCACGCCTGTAATCCCAGCTCTCTGGGAGGCTGAGATGGGCAGATCACCTGAGGTCAGGAGTTTGAGACCAGCCTGGACAACACGGTGGAAACCCCGTCTCTACTAAAAATACAAAAATCAGCCAGGGGTGGTGGCAGGTGCCTATAATCCCAGCTACTGGGGAGGCTGGGGCGGGAGCATCATCTGAATTTGGGAGGTGGAGGTTTCGGTGAGCCAAGATCGCCCCACCGCGCTGCAGCCTGGGTGACAGGCTGACAGTGTCTCAAACAAAACTGACAACAGCAACAAAAAAGAGTAGAACTTGAACACTGCAAACAAGAAACACCCAAAGTTCTTTGGGAAAGGGTCACAATGTAGATTAAAGGAGACTGTCTACCTTATCCTTTAGACCGTAGAATCCGTTCACTCTCCCGTCGTAAAATTTTGAGCAGCTGTTTTTATGAGTTTTGGTTGGTCACAATGGTTATATGCCTGTTTTGACTGGTCATGTCTAGTTCTGAGAGGGTTAGATCAGTTACAACTAGCCAAAAAATGGTTGAGACTGGTTCTAACCACCTGCAAGCACTTTAGACCCATTGAAACTGGCTACAACTGGTTTAGACTGGTTCTGACCAGTTGCAGTTAGTTTAGACCCGTTTCAACTGGACTCGAGTGATTGAGACTGGCTTTGAGCGGGTACAACCTGTTTTGATCGATGACAATTGGGTTATGTTGATTCTGACTGGTCTTGGCCGGTTCTGGGCAGAGTAAATTGGCCACAACTAGTTCAGACTGATTTTGACTGGCTGTAGCCAGTTTGGACCAGCTATGACTGGCCTTGACTTGCTTGGATGGGTTTTGACTGGTCACAGTTGGTTTCATCTGGTTCTGACTGGTCATGGTTGGTTCCGACCAGCACAGGCATAGGCTGTTTTCAACTGTCAGCTGGTTTAGACCAAGTATAACTGGCCTCAACTAGTTCTTACTGGTTTCAACCAGCCAAAATCAGTTTTTGCTGGTGTTGACTGGTCATGTCTGGTCTCAATCAATTTTAACTGGCCACAACTGGTTTTGACCGGCTGTAGTCAGAGTTATTAGGATTTGACTGGTCAGGCTAGGTTCTGACTGGCTTAGATTGGTTTCAACTGACCACAAGAGCCTCTTTTCTACTAACTTCCTGTTTTCTTTTTCTTTTTTTTTCATCAGAGATTTGTCTTCAGTGGAATAACTAACTTCCTGTTTTCAAACAGTTTCACTGATCTGCTTTTAATTTTTATTCTTTATTTCTGTATTCTTACTTTGGTTTTCATTTGTTCTTCTTTTCCTGATTTCCTAAGGTGAAAGCCTAGATTAATAATTTTAGCTCTTTGGCTGGGTGCATGGCTCATGCCTATAATCCCAGCACTTTGGGAAGCTGAGACGGGCGGATCGACTGAGATTAAGAGTTCAAAGCCCGGGCGTGGTGGCTCACGCCTGTAATCCAAGCACTTTGGAGGCCAAGGCGGGCGGATCACCTGAGGTCAGGAGTTCAAAACCTGCCTGACCAACATGGTGAAACCCCGTCTTTAAAAAAAAAGAGTTAGAGACCAGCCTGTCCAACATGGTGAAACCTCATCTCTACTAAAAATACAAAAGTTAGCCATGGTGGTGGCAGTGCGCACCTGTAATCCCAGCTACTGGGGAGGCTGAGGCAGGTGAATCACTTGAACTTGGGAGGTGGAGGTTGCAGTGAGCCCAGATCATACCACAGACTCCAACCTGGGTGACACAGCGAGACTCCATCTCAAAAAAAACAAGCAAACAAAAAACAAAGAAAAGTTAGCTGGGCATGGTGGTGGGCACCTGTAATCCCAGCTACTCTGGAGGCTGAGGCAAAGAACTGCTTGAACCGGGGAGATGGAGGTTACAGTGAGCTGAGATCACACCACTGCACTCTAGCCCGGGTAGCAGAGCAAGACTCGATCTCAGAATAGTAATAATAATTTTTGGCTCTTTGCTTTCTCCTAATGTATGCAATCCTTTCCTTTTTTTTTTAGATCGAGTTTTGCTCGCTACCCAGGCTGAAGTGCAAAAATGGCACGATCGCGGCTCACTGCAACTTCTGCCTCTTGGGTTCAAGCGATTCTCCTGCCTCAACCTTCCAAGTAGCTGGGATTACAGACTGTACCATCAGGCCCAGCTTATTTATGTATATTTTTAATAGAGACAGGGTTTCACCACGTTGGCCAGATTGGTCTCGAACTCCTGGCCTTAAGTGATCCAATCACCTCGGCCTTCCAAAGTGCTGATTTACAGGTGTGAGCCACGGTGCCTAAAAGTGTCTTTTTTTGTTAGGGTCTCACTGTGTCACCCAGGCTGGAGTGCAGTGGTGCGATCACAGCTCACCGCAACCTCTGCCTCCCAGGTTCAAGGGATTCTCCTGCCTCAGCCTCTCCAGTAGCCGAGACTACAGGTGCCTGGCACCATACCCAGCTAATTTTGTGTACAGATGGGATTTCACCACGTTGGCCAGGTTTGTCTTGAACTCCTGGCCTCTTGAATCCACCTGCCTCTGGGATTACAGGCCTGAGCCACTGTGCCTGGCTGGTCCGGATTTACCTATACTTTCCCTGCCCCAGTCGTTGGATCAGCATTAAGGAAACATTTCAGTGGGGAGTTCTACTTACCAACAAAGCTCTGGGTGCTACATGAGCAACTCGCTACCGGGATTTTCTGCTTGTGGGCTATTTCAGCAGAGGTAGCTATCCATATACGGAAACACACATACACACACACACCTACACACACCCCTACACACATACACCCACACACATACACCCCTACACACACACCTCTACACACACACACCCCTACACACACACACACCTCTACACATACATACACACATACACCCCTACACACATACACACACATACACCCCCCCACACCCACACCCCTACACACACATACATACACACAACCCTTACACACACCTCTACACATACATACACACATACACCCCTACACACATACATACACACACCTCTACACAAACACACCCCTACACACACACACCTCTACACATACATACACACATACACCCCTACACACATACACACACATACACCCCCCCCACACACACCCCTACACACACGTACATACACACCTCTACACACATACACACACCTCTACACACAGGTACACATACACCCCTACACACATACACATACACCCCTACACACCCACACACATACACCCCTACACATACATACACACAACCCTTACACACCTCTACACACATACACACACCCCTACACACACATAAACCCCTACACACACCCCTACGCATACATACACACCCCTACACACACATACACCCCTACACACATACATACACATACACACCCCTACACACATACACACCCCTACATACATACATACACATACACACCCCTACACACATACACACACACCCCTACACACATACACCCCTAAACACACATATACACACATACACCCCTACACACACATATACACACACCCTACACATATATACACACATACACCCCTACACACACACATACACACACACACACACCCCTGCCTTCAAACACCAGTGGGTTTCTTCTTTTCCTTCACCAGTTCCATATTTTTATCTCCTTTCTTCCACAGTTAGAACCCCGGTCCCTATCCCGGCAACTTCAATGATTAATGCTAAATCCTACAATGTACACGAATGCTTTTGGAACGGCGGTAACGATATCCCCACTGAAAACACACTTTCCAAGTTATGTGCGAGACTGCTTTTCATGGTTCTTTTTGTCCTCACGGCATGCAGTGACAGCACGAGGTTAAGCATTTCTGGATTCTTTTTCTTCTTCTGTGTGGTTACGTCAACATTCTGTACAGTTAGATTCACTTTTATCTGTTTGCATACAATTTTGTATTCAAGGAGAGAGAAACCCTATCCTTTTAATCTTATTTTCTGAATGTGTAAATCATTAAAATGGTTGGAAAATAAGGCCTGGCGTGGTGGCTCACGCCTGTAATCCCAGAGCTTTGGGAGGCCAAGGCATGTGGATCACCTGAAGCCAGGAGTTTGAAATCAGCCTGGGGCAACATGGCGAAACCCGATCTCTACCAAAAATAAAAAATTAGCTGAACATGGTGACACACACCTGTAATCCTAGCTACTTAGGAAGCCGAGGCAGGAGAATTGCTTGAACCTGAAAGACAGAGGCTGAAGTGAGTAGAGAAGGCATCACTGCACTCCAGCCTGGGTGAGGGAGTGAGACTGTCAAAAAAAAAAAAAAAAAAGAGAAAAAAAGAAAAAGGAAAAAACCGGGCTGGGCGTGGTGGCTCACGCCTATAATCCCAGCACTTTGGGAGGCCGAGGCCGGCGGATCACGAGGCCAAGAGATCGAGACCATCCTGGTCAACACGGTGAAACCCCGTCTCTACTAAAAATACAAAAAATTAGCTGGGCATGGTGGCGTGTGCCTGTAATCCCAGCTACTCAGGAGGCTGAGGCAGGAGAATTGCCTGAACCCAGGAGGCGGAGGTTGCGGTGAGCCGAGATCGCACCATTGCACTCCAGCCTGGGTAACAAGAGCTAAACTTCGTCTCAAAAAAAAAAAGGAAAAAGCCCTAACCTTTAAAAAGACACCTGCAGAGACGTTTCATTCCCTCCCAAATCTTTTTGACCTGTGCTTGTTTCCCATAGGTAAGCAGTTCATCAGTTTCTGGTTTGGCCTGCTGACATATCTTTTCGTATAAGATTTTGCATAAGATTGTATATATTCTTACCTTTCTTACAAAGCAACATTCAGCATAGACTGCTTCGTATTTGGCCTTTTCACTTAACACATCCTGGAGAATCAGCTTCTGGAGTGGACTGAACATGCTGATCCTCCTCGTTTTTCAGAGGCACAGAACTTTACGATGTGGAGGGACAATAGTTCTGTTTGTTTTTTTTTTTTGAGATGGAGTTTCGCTCTTGTTACCCAGGCTGGAGTGCAATGGTGCGATCTCGGCTCACCACAACCTCCGCCTCCTGGGTTCAGGCAATTCTCCTGCCTCAGCCTCCTGAGTAGCTGGGATTACAGGCACGCGCCACCATGCCCAGCTAATTTTTCTATTTTTAGTAGAGATGGGGTTTCACCATGTGGACCAGGATGGTTTTGATCTCTTGACCTCGTGATCTCCCCGCCTCGGCCTCCCAAAGTGCTGGGATTGCAGGCTTGAACCACCGTGCCCAGCCCAATCTTGTATCTTTTAAAAACAAATAGCTCTCATTTTAGGCTCATAAGCTTTTTTTTTTTTGAGACGACGTCTTGCTCTGTCGCCAGGCTGGAATGCAGTGGCACAATCTCGGCTCACTGCAACCTCTGCCTCCTGGGTCCAGGTGATTCTTCCACCTCAGCCTCCCGAGTAGCTGGGATTACAGGCACGTGCCACCATGCCCAGCTAATTTTTTGTATTTTTAGTAGAGATGGGGTTTCACCATGTTGACCAGGATGGTCTCGATCTCTTGACCTCGTGATCCACCTGCCTCAGCCTCCCAAAGTGCTGGGATTATAGGCGTGAGCCACCGCGCCCGGCCAGTTCTGTTTTTTTTTTTTTTAAGATGGAATCTCATTCTGTCACCCAGGCCGGAATGCAGTAGGGTGATTTCGGCTCGCTGCAACCTCTGCCTCCTGGGTTCAAGTGATTCTTTTGCCTCAGCCTCCTGAGTAGCTGGGATCACAGGTGCTTGCCACCATGCTGGGCTAATTTTTGTATTTTTAGTAGAGAAAGGGTTTCATCCTGTTGGCAGGCTGCTCTCAAACTCCTGACCTCGAGTGATCTGCCTGCCCTGACCTCCCAAACTGTTGGGATTACAGGCATGAGCACGGCACCTGGCCTACAATAAATAGTCTTTACAGCCAATCCAATTTCTGTTTTTCTCTTTCTTTTCTTCCACCCTTTCTCCCTCACCCTCTTCTTCTCTCCCTCTCTCTCCTTCCTTCTTTCCTTTCATTGTTTCTTTTTCTTTTTTTCTCTCTCTGTCAACACGCTCTTGCTCTGTTGCCCAGGCTGGAGTGCAGTGGCGTGATCACAGCTCACTGCAGCCTTGAACACCTGGGCTCAAGCAGTCCTGTCACCTCACCGTAGCTGGGACCACAGCATTTCCCACCATGCCTGGCTAAATTCTGAATTTTTTTTTTTTTTTTTTTTTTGTAGAGACGAGTTCTCACTTTGTTGGGTCGGAACAAATTTAGGAGAGGTTCGGAATATCTCTGAAACAGATGGCTTTAGAGGTGATAGAATAGTGCAGAAAGCAGCTAGGCCAATGCAGCTGCCACTGGCAACAACTCTTAATTGGAACTAGATGAGTCCATAAGAAGCCAAGCGTTCACAGTGACACAGGAGCAAAGTTAATATAATCAACTGCGCGAACATGCGGTTGTAAAGAATTAATATAATATGGTACGCATCATTTTTTTCTCTTTTTTTGAGACAGTCTTGCTCTGTCAGGCCGGTCTGGAACTCCTGACCTCAGGTGATCCACCCACCTTGGCCTCCCAAAGTGTTGGAATTACAGGCATGAGCCACTGCGCCCAGCAATTGTTTTTTTTAAGTCAAGGTCTTGCTCTGTTGCCCAGGCTGCAGTGCAGTGTTACAATCTCGGTTCACAGCAACCTGTGCCTCCTGGGTTCAAGTAAGTCTTGTGCCTTAGCCTCCCAAATAGCTGGGATTACAGGTGTGTGCCACTATGCTTGGCTAATTTTTTCATTTTTAGTAGAAACAGGGTTTTGCCATGTTGGCCAGGTTGGTCTCGAACTTCTGGCCTCAACTGGTCTGCCTGCCTCGGCCTCCCAAAGTGCCGGGATTACAGACTTGATCCACTGCACCCAGCCTCATTCATTATTGACCTAAAATATATATATATTTTTTCTTTCTAGGAATGGGAGTATGCACACACACACATATACGTATGTGTATATATATTTGTTCCTGTTTCACCAGGAAATAATAAACACAGGGGTGTCAGGCAAGCCCAGTAATCTTGGAAAAGGTTGGAACCCAGTCAAAAGATAAGAATTGAATCATTACTCCAACAAAGTAGAAAGATGGTCTTACAGTGAATCGGCTCTAATGTTTACATACAACAGTAACCAAGGAGAAGCAGGATTCAATAATGTTTCAAAACGATTAAGCAGCCAAACGTTCTACGACGAAAAACTGACTACAGAAACTGCACTCTTCATGAAGAAGGAGCTGGATGGACTTTAGTTATAAAAATAAGGCATATAAAAACGTGGGAATAGGGGCCGGGCGCGGTGGCTCAAGCCTGTAATCCCAGCACTTTGGGAGGCCAAGGTGGGTGGATCATGAGGTCAGGAGTTGGACACCATCCTGGTCAACATGGCAAAACCAGTCTCTACTAAAACACAAAAATTAGCTGGGCATGGTGGCACCTGCCTGTAATATCAGCTACTTGGGAGGCTGAGGCAAGAGAATCACTTGAACCTGGGAGGTGGTGGTTGCAGTGAGCTGAGCTCACGCCATTGCTCTCCAGCCTGGGCAACAAGAGTGAAACCCCATCTCAGAGAACAAAATAAAAAGAAGAGTATCAATTGGTTTCTTAAATACACGGGGCTAGGTGTCGTACCTCATGCCTGTAATCTCAGCACTTTGGGAGGGTGAGGTAGGGGGATCACCTGGGCCTAGGAGTCTGATTCTAGCTTGGGGAACATGGTGAGACTCTGTCTCTTAAAAAAATACATTGAACATCAATCAAAATACAAATTCTAATGAGTATTTGTATTAGTCTCTTTTCACACTACTATGTAGAAATACTCAAGATTGGGTAATTTATAAGGAAAGAGGTTTAATTGACTCACAATTTCACATGGCTGGGGAGGCCTTGGGAAAGTTACAATCATAGCAAAAGAGGAAGCAGGCATGTTTTACATGGTGGCAGGCAAGAGAATGTGAGTGAGTGAAGGGGGAAGAGTCCATTATAAAACCAACAGATCTCATGAGAACTCACTCACTATCACAAGAACAGGGGAAAATGCTCCCATGACTGAATCACCTCCCACTGGATTTCTCTCTTGACAATGGGGATTACAGTTTGAGAGGAGATTTGGGTGGGGACACAAAGCCAAATCCTAACAGTATTTTCCTCCATGCTACCAAGTTCTTTGGACATAAGGAATCAATCAACAGGACAATCCTTTCCTAATACTCTGAGCCTATGAGAATCGTCACAGATTTTGGTGTTAAGCAGCAATCTTTCCTTTTATTAAAGTTCATATATTGACCAAATATTTTCAGAGTGTTATAAAAGACTGTTCCAGGCACTGTTTGTGTCTACTGGATTAGGAGTAAAATGGCTGATGTTACAGTGACATTTTGGTCAGAGAAACCCTGAATCGTAAGCCACCTACCACTATGTGTGGCTTAAGTATCTCTTCTCGTAGAAGGACAATAACGCCTGGTTGGATGGATTGAGGAAACTACTATATGTGAAAGGGTAATGTATTACCCTCCTACACAGATAGAAACAAGTCATAACAAACAAGTATTGACTGTGTACGCCTCTGGCTCCCATACTCTGGGAATACCGGTATTTTTTTTTTTTTTTTTTTGAGATGGAGTCTTGCTCTGTCGCCATGCTGGAGTGCAGTGGTGCAATCTTGGCTCACTGCAACCTCCGCCTCCTGGGTTCAAGCGATTCTTCCGCCTCAGCCTCCTGAGTAGCTGGGACCACAGGCGCGTGCCACCACACTTGGCTAATTTTTGTATTTTTAATAGAGATGGGGTTTCATCATGGCAAGGATGGTCTCGATCTCTTGACCTCATGATCCGCCCGCCTCCGCCTCCCAAAGTGCTGGGAATACAGGCGTGAGCCACCGTGCCCAGCCAAATGCCAGTATTTTGATGTAATGAACATATTTAGGCTTCACTCCTTAACTCTGAACATTCTGAACCGAACGAAGGACAACCGGAGAATGAATCCACACCAAGTTTACTGTACAATTAACACAAACAGAATCATTTGTGACCCTAAGGAACATATACTAAGATTCTAACGTACAATTCCTATGCATGAAGAATTGGTCAAAGTTCTTGGCCAATTGTGGTCAGGTTCAGTCCAGACACCTTGTTTTCTGGGACGTCCAAGTTCTGCTGATCGTCTTCTGAGAACTCGAATCTTGTTCCTGTTTTCACCTGTGCTGTGATAGAGACATGCTGCCTTGTACTAGAGGCTTTAGAACTCTTTGCAAATGTTTTTTCCTGGTTGCAAAATTAAGCTTTGATCAAAGATTTTACTGAGTGTAATCAACCATTACTTTTAAAAAGTACGTACCTCTGCTCTCTGAGACATCATCTTTGCTCATTCCCTCCCTTCCTGAAATCTGAGTGCCTGATACCCTGTCTCATTATGGCAAGTGAATGTTAAATGTGGCTTTTTTGGGCAAGGATGCTTCCAGAATTAATTTGCCCTGAAAATCCATCTCTACTGCACAGAAGTTTGAACAACATACTATTACAAATCCTCTCTGACTATAATAACTCAAGGTTTTATTAACTATTTCATACCTATTATTGCATGGGATGAAAATGCTCTTTGAAAAGTTTAATTTCTACAATGAAATTAGCTTTTGCGCCGGGCGCGGTGGCTCACGCCTATAATCCCAGCACTTTGGGAGGCCGAGGCGGGTGGATCACGAGGTCAAGAGATCGAGACCATCCTGGCCAACATGATGAAACCCCGTCTCTACTAAAAATACAAAAATTAGCTGGGCATGGTGGCGTATGCCTGTAGTCCCAGCTACTCGGGAGGCTGAGGCAGGAGAATTGCCTGAACACAGGAGGCGGAGGTTATGGTGAGCCGAGATCGCACCATTGCACTCCAGCCTGGGTAACTAGAGCGAAACTCCATCTCAAAAAAAAAAAAAAAAAAAAAAGAAAAGAAAAGAAAAAGAAAAAAAGTGTTACAGATATATATTTCTTTCTTTTTTTTTTTTTTTTTGAGATGGAGTCTTGCTATATTGTCCAGGCTGGAATGCAGTGGTACAATCTCAGCTCACTGCAACCTTCATCTCCCAGGTTCAAGTGATTCTCCTGTCTCAGCCTCCCAAGTAGCTGGGATTACAGGCGTGCCACCACGCTCAGCTACTTTTTGTATTTTTAGCAGAGATGGGGTCTCACCATGTTGGCCAGGCTGGTCTCAAACTCCCGACCTTAAGTGATCCACCTGCCTTGGCCTCCCAAAGTGCTGGATTACAGACAAGAGCCACAGCACCCGGCCCAGATATATATTTCAATAAATAAAATAAGTGATTAAGCCAATTGGACTATTTTTTTGTTTTTTTGAAACAGAGTCTTGCTCTGTCACCAGGCACCAGGCTGGAGTGCAATGGCGCGATCTTGGCTCGGTGCAACCTCCGCCTCCTGGATTCAGGCAATTCTCCTGCCTCAGTCTCCCAAGTAGCTGAGACTACAGGTGCACACCACCATGCCCAGCTAATTTTTGAATTTTTTAGTAGAGACAGGGTTTCACCTTGTTGGCCAGGATAGTCTCGATCTCTTGACCTTGTGATCCACCTGCCTCGGCCTCCCAAAGTGCTGGGATTACAGGCGTGAGCCACCGCGTCCAGCCTAACTTCTTTAGGTGTTTACACAACTGAGCTCTCCTGATTCCTACTCCCAACATGGCACCACGGCTCACCTGCAGCCACAGCTCCTCACTCCTGCAACTTCCACAGCGGTACGGGGTGGCATGGGAATTCTTAGCCTCTGTCATTATTTTACAAACGCCCAAAACTTCTACTCTACAAACATAGCAGAAATAATTTTAACTGAAAAAATCTAGGCTTGCCACAGGGAAATTTAAAATGAAAACAAGGAGAAAAGCAGACTTCTCCGAATCAGTATTTCAAAGTTCATCAATAGGACCCTCCAGTCTCCTTCGAGGCTTTTCTCAAAGTGATCCTAGGATTTGTAGGAAGAAACGATGCCAACATAGTAAACAGAACCACCACAGAATATTGCCACAAACTATCACACTGTTACTCAAACCACGGCTACAAGATTTTGGGTGGTACAACAGTGAATATTTTTAATTTCAGAGTTATATATCTATTTTGATGAAAAGTAGAATAATTAGCAGATAAAACTAGCATATAACTTATTAGTTTTATATGCTAAATAGTATTTCCTAGAAGGTTAAAAATCTTGGATCCCTTTACAAAGAATATTAAATACTTTATATGGCAAAAACTGTAAAGAAAGCATACAAATAACTGATATTAGTGAAATATTGCTCTTTTATGTTTATTTCAAGTTAATGTGACTGGCTGCACTACAGAATTGCCTTTACTTTTAAATTTTATTTATTTATTTAGAGACAGAGTCTCAGTCTGTCGCCCAGGCTGGAGTGCAGTGGTGTGATCCTGGCACTCTGTAACCTCCCCTCCCAGGTTCAAACAATTCTCCTGCCTCAGCCTCCTGAGTAGCTGGGACTAAAGGCGTGTGCCACCACACCCGGCTAAGTTTTGAATTTTTAGTAGAGATGGGGTTTCACCATGTTGGCCAGGCTGGTCTTGAACTCCTGACCTCAGGTGAGCCCCCACCTTGGCCTCCTAAAGTGCTGGGATTACAAGCGTGAGCAATCACATACAGCCGACACTGCCTTTAATTAATAAAAATTTCTGATTTAAAAGTTTTATACCATAAAACTTACAGGTGAGTAATTACAGGTTGTTGCCTACAGGATTTTTCTTTTCTTTTCTTTTTTTTGAGACAGAGTCTTGCTCTGTTGCCCAGGCTGGAGTGCAGTGGCGTGATCTCAGCTCACTGCAGCCTCCGCCTCCCATGTTCAAGCCATTCTCATGCCTCAGTCTCCAGAGTAGCTGGGACTGCAGGTGTGGAACACCGTGCCTGGATAAGGATTTCTGATTTTTTAAAAAGTTTTATATCAGATTTGGAACATGACTCCAAATATAATCTCATTTGTAAAATGAATTACTTTCCCTTTTATAAACCCTCCTGGGAATCTAATATGCTGCTGGTTTAAGGTTTAAATTAATTTGGTTTCTATGCATTGAAAGTTTATGGCCAGGCACAGTGGCTCATGCCTGTAATCCCAGCACTTTGGGAGGCCGAGGTGGGTAAATCACCTGAGGTTAGGAGTTCGAGACCAGCCTGGCCAACATGGTGAAACCGTGTCTTTACTAAAAATACAAAAAAAAATTATCCAGGTATAGTGTTGTGTGCCTGTGGCCCCAGCTGCCCGGGAGGCTGAGGCAGGAGAACTGCTTGAACCCAGGAGGCGGAGGTTGCAGTGAGCTGAGATCCTGCCACTGTACTCCAGCCAGCGTAGAGTGAGACTCTGTCTCAAAAAAAAAAAAGTTTATGTATAAGCTTTCTCTCCACTATGAATAATTTGATATTGAATGGGGTAAAAATGTCCGACCAAAAATTTCCTACATTTCTGTATTTACATGATTTCCCCACCATGACTTACGTGCCGCTGAGTGAAGGACTGTGGCCTAAGGTTTGCTCACACTTATATTCATACACTTTCTCCCGAGTGTGGATTTTCCTGTGTTGATTAAGGTGTGCGCTCTGGCTAAAGGCTTTCCCACATTCTTTACATTTATAGGGTTTCTCTCCTGTATGAGTTCTTTCGTGCTGATTCAGATGCGTCCTCTGGCTGAAGGCTTTGCCACAGAAGCGACATCCGTAAGGTTTCTCTCCGGTGTGGAGTCTGTGATGTTCCGTGACGGATGTGATGCGGCTGAAGGCTTTGCCACACTGATGACATTTATAGGGCTTTTCCCCCGTGTGAATCCTCAGATGCTGAGTGAAGGAGGAATGCTGACGGAAGGCTTTCCCACATCCATTGCACATAAACGGCTTTTCCCCCGTGTGAATTCTCTGATGTTGAATGAGATGTATCCTCTGGCTGAATCTTTTTTCACATTCATCACACTTATAGGGCTTCTCTCCCGTAAGCACCATCTGAGGCTGGGAAAGGGACGAGTGGTGGCTGAAGGCCTTCCCATACGCCCTGGCTCTCTCTGCAGTAGGAGTATGATCAGTAAGAAGGATGTGTTGACTGAAGATGTTGCCACACTCATTGTATTCATAGGGAGTCTCCCTTACATCATTTCCCTGGTAGTAAATCAAGTCTGAATTATGTTTGATGCCGTTTCCCTGTGTGTCAGAATTCAGGGGTGTTTTAATGGAAGGAATTCTCTGATGCCTGAGGGTTGAGTTCAGATTACAGTTTTCTGCAAACTTGTTACACTCGAGGTTTCTCTGCTGTGTGATCTTTTTGTGGGTCAAAGTCCCTTCTCCTAAATATCTCTGCTGGTCTTCTTGGTTAAACTCTGGATGGTGATCAAAATCCCAGAGCCCTCCTAGGATGGAGTACCAGAAGCTGTCTGCTGCGAGTCTCTCCATTATCATCTCCTGGGTTTGATTTTCCTCAGAAATATTCTGGCTTGCGGTTGACTTTTCGATTTCGGGTCTGTTTCCTCCATCTAAAACAAATTCAAAACATACAGATACTATCCAACATTCTCACGTTCTCCACGCTTTGAAAAAGAGGAGTAAAAGAAATTGTTGCACAGCAAATCACCAAATAAAACCGACAGTAACGTGTACAAGGCGTACGTGGCATCGAGTTTTCCACCGCGGCCACGTCCCAAAGGGAGAGACTGAAAAACCAGAAGCAAGGAGCAAGGGGAGATTTTAAGACTCCCTATGAATACAGAAAAAAGAGGTCA
Organism: Saguinus oedipus; assembly: GCA_031835075.1. Taxonomy (NCBI): domain Eukaryota; kingdom Metazoa; phylum Chordata; class Mammalia; order Primates; family Cebidae; genus Saguinus; species Saguinus oedipus. The sequence goes on from CM063170.1 coordinate 67,045,591, forward strand.
TCCAGGAGTATCCGTGTTGAAAGCAGATGGACAGGAGAGTAAGACGTATCAGAGCAAAGTCTCTGTTCAGTGGTGGGAGACAGAGGAGTGACGGATTAGAGAAAGCAGGTCTGAGGCCAGGCCCTTACAAACCCTCATATACAGATGACCCGATTGTAATGCCAGCTACTTGCTCATTTAAAAAGCATTTCTTCCTATTTTTATCTTTTAAAATGATAATACTAATACCTGCTGATAGAAACAGGTTCAGGTAATGTGAGAATGTGTAAACAAAGAATTCCACCCATTAGAGAAAATCCCTGTGAATAGTTCGGAGCCTGTATTGTCAGCTTTTCCCTATGCTCACACGGGTATCTATCAACACCATGTTTTGGACAAGCATGGCTTATGGATTAGGATTTTAAAATTTCCTTTTAGTTTTCCACAACTTCTTTAAACTTTAGTAAGTGGAGGTATTCTTCCTGTGCTTCTAGATGAAGACCTGAACCGATCCCATGGCGTTCTCCTTAATTTTTTTTTTTGAGATGGAGTCTCGTTCTTATCACCCAGGCTGGAGTGCAGTGGCGCGATCCTGGCTCACCACAACCTCCACCTCTCATGTTCAAGTGATTCTCCTGCCTCAGCCTCCTGAGTAGCTGGGATTACAGGCAAGCGCCACCATGCCCAGCTAATTTTTGTATTTTTAGTAGAGATGAGGTTTCACCATGTTGGCCAGACTGGTCTCGAACTCCTGACCTCAGGTGATGCAGCTGCCTCGGCCTTCCAAAGTGCTGTGATTACAGGTGGGAGCCACTGCACCCAGCCTCTTCTTATTTTTTGAGAAAGTATCTCCATCTGTCACCCAGGCTGGAGTGCAGTGGCTCTATCATAGCTCCCTGCTGCCACCTCCCAGGCTCAAGCAACCTGCCCACTTCAGCTACTCAAGTAGCTAGGATTATAGGTGTGTGCCACCATGCCTGACTCACTGATTTGTTTTTAGAGACAGGGTCTCACTATGTTTCCCAGGCTGGTCTGGAACTCCTGGGCTCAAACGATTCTCCTGCCTTGGCTTCCCAAAGTGCTGGGATTACAGGCGTGAGCCACCGTGCCCAGCCTCCCCTTGATTCTTAGGTAACAGATCTTCCGACTCTTTCATTGTCACAAACACAGTATCTACTCAATAATTAAAATGCTCAGTCCTACCCCAAAAGTAATCCCTTCCCCTCCCCTGGGACGGTCACAGAAAGGACCATGTTCTTTCTCTCTCCCTGCCTGAGCTGCTCCCCCAGTCCCCCCTCTCCCCGAGTCTTTTCCTCACCTCCATTCTCTTGCTTCTCTCCCTGCTTCACTGCTTCCCTGCTCACCCCTTCCCTTACCCCGTCACTGTGATTTATTTTTATGTTTACTTTCTTTGGAGACAGAGTCTTGCTCTGTGCCCAAGCAGGTGTGGTGGCAAGCGCCTGCAGTCACAGCTATTTGGGAGGCTGAGGAAGGAGAATCGCTTGAACCCAGGAGGTGGAGGTTGTAGTGAGCCAAGATCACGCCACTGTACTCCAGCCTGGTGGACAGTGACACTCTGTCTCCAAACAAACAAACAACTTAGCCAGGTGTGGGGGCATGTGCTTGCAGGTCTAGCTACTAGGGAGGCTGAGGTGGGAGGACCACCCGAACCCAGGGAGGCTGGGGCTGCAGTGAGCCATGATTGTGCCACTGCACCCAAGCCTGGGTGAGCAAATGCGTGGTGGCACATGTCTGTAATCCCAATGCACATAAGGCTCAACCAAATGTATGTAACAGTGTGAAATGTAACTCATTTCACCCACATCATTCCCAATATCAGATGTGATAACATTTTGATTCTGCCAATTTGGTGGGCGAAAAATGGGTCTCTCTTCCATGCTGTAATTATTTTTTATTTTTCTTTTCGAGACAGAGTTTTGCTGTTGCTAACCAAGACAGAGTGCAATGGCTTGATCTTGGCTCACCGCAACCTCCGCCTCCCGGGTTCAAGCAATTCTCCTGCTGCAGCCTCCAGAGAAGCTGGGATTACAGGCATGTGCCACCACTCCTGGCTAACAATTTTTATTTATTTCATTTTGTTAGCTTGAGCATTTCCCCATATATTAACGGGCTGTTTTACTTCCTTTGTGAATACTTTGGCGGTACTGAGGACCTGTAGACCTGCTAACATTGAACACAAAGTTCTGTGGGCAAGTACACACATGTCTTTTTTCTGGAGAGAGAACCCTAACTTTCACTAGATTTTCAAAGGGGTCCAAGATTCAAAACAAGTTTTCAAGCCTCTGTTTTAAGGATATCCTAACTAGTCTCTGCCAACAGTCTTTTCTCCCATTTCATTATTCAGCATAATAAACTAAATTGTTCTGCCTGAGTCACTGATTTCATAATGTTCACACACACACACAATCTGGTAGCCCCAACCCTTTTAAACTATCCTTAACAAAAATTAGGCTGGGTATGGTGGCTCATGCCTGTAATCCCAGAACTTTGGGAGGCCAAGGTGGGTGAACTGCTTCAGCCTGGGCAACAAGGAAAAACTCTACCTGTATAAAAACATGCAAATAATTAGCCGGGCATCATGGTGGGCACCTACAGTCCCAGACACTGGGAAGGCTGAGGTGGGAGAATTGCTTGGGCCTGGGAGGCAGAGGTTGCCGTGAGCTGAGATTGTGTCACTGCACTTCAGCCCCGGTGACAGAGCAAGACCCTATCTCACAAACGACGACAAAACAAAACAAAAATTAGATTATGCAGGCCAAGAAGGTATTCCTACTCTTTTAGGACAGTAAATTCATGTAAGTAAATCAAGCATAAAATCATAGGTGGAAAAGTAGGCCTTAACCCTTACGAATGGAATGGTCTTTTTTTTTTTTTTTTTTTTTTGAGACAGAGTCTCACTCTGTTGCCCAGGCTGGAGTGCAGTGGCATGATCTTGGCTCACTGCAACCTCCTCCTCCTGGGTTTAAGTGATTCTCCTGTCTCAGCCTTCTGAGTAGCTGGGATTACAGGCATGCACCGCTATGCCCAGCTAATTTTTGTATTTTTAGTGGAGATGGTATTTCACCATATTGGTCAGGCTGGTCTTAAACTCCTGACCTTGTGACCCACCCTCCTTGGCCTCCCAAAGTGCTAGGATTACAGACATGAGCCATTGTGCTTGGCCAAAAACAAAAAAACCCAAGACGACAAAAAAATTTTCACCTCCCGGGTTCAAGCAATTCTTGTGCCTCAGCTTCCCTGATAGCCAGGATTACAGTGTATTTTTAATAGAGACGGGGTTTCACTACGTTGCCCAGGCTGGTCTGGAACTCTTGAGCTCAAGTGATCTGCCTGTCATGGTCTCCCAAAGGGCTGGGATTATAGGCATGGGCCACTGAGCCTGGCTCCTGTTGATATTTTTGTTTTCAAAAGTATACCCATAGGTACCGAAGAGGATTTAGCTGTTTCTGGAAGGGTGGAATTATGGATGGTGAAGTTTCGATTTTTCCATGATAAGCATATAGTTATTGTAAAAAGAAAAAAAATTAAGACAATATTTTTACTTAAAAATATTTAAATATTTAGCACACTTTCATAATTTCAAAAATGTAACATGATAGAAAGTGAGTTTCCAATTACTAGTTCATATGTTTAATACATTTTTTTTTTTTTTTTGAGATGGAGTGTCGCTCTGTCACCCAGGCTGGAGTGCAATGGCGTGATCTTGGCTCACTGCAATTTCTGCATTCTGAGTTCAAGTGATTCTTGCCTCAGCTTCCTGAGTAGATGGGATTACAGACATGCACCACCATGCCCAGCTAATTTTTGTATTTTTAGTAGAGATGAGGTTTCATCATGTTAGTCAGGCTGGTCTCAAACTCCTGACCTCATGATCCACCCGCCTCAGCCTCCCAAAGTGCTAGGATTACAGGTGTGAGCCACTGCACCTGGCCTGTTTAAGACTTTTGTGTCTAGCATGAAGGGCCTGAGTTGGGTCATGAGATGATGGAAGAATGTAATACATGAAGAAAATAAAGGTTTACCATTCATCAACCTTACATACCCTGTACTGCTGGAGCAATGCATGCTTAACTGGAATATGCACTTAAAAATAAAATGGAATTACACCATCATACTGTTTTGTATCTGGCTTTTTTATAGTGTTGCATATCAGGAACACATTTCCATGGCAGCAAATACATTTCCACACATTTTTTTAAACGACTGTGAAATATCCAGTATTCTGTATGTACCAAGGTATTTTTAATCAATTCACATTTAGGTTGTAGCTTCTTGCTGTTACAAATAGCACAGCAAGATCAATTAGTTGGCCAAACATATATTAAAACTAAATTATTATAAATAATTATAATATGTGAACATAATGAAATCACCTATTAGATTTTTTTTGAGACAGGGTCTTGCTCTGTCACCCAGGCTGGTATGCAGTGGTGTGATCATAGCTCACGTCAGCTTTGACCTCCTGGCTCACGTGATCCTCTCGCCTCAGCTTCCGGAGTAGGTGGAACCACAGCAACGTGCCATAATACCTAGTTTTGTTTTTTTTTTTTTTTTTTTTTTTGGTAGAGACGAGGTCTCCCTATGTTGCTCAGGCTGGTCTCAGACTCCTGGGCTCAAGTGATCCTTCTGCCTTGGCCTCCCAAAGTGCTGGGATTACAGGCGTGAGCCACTGTGCCTGGCCAGAAATTTTTAAAAGAAAAAAAAAGTCCAAGTCAGAAAGTTATGGAAAGTAACTCAATAGCTGTACAAAATATACAGAACTGACCCTACCCTAGGATTAAATTACATGTGAAAAAATTAAAAGTATATGTGATTATGGTTATATGTGGTTCAGAAGATTAATTTTAAACCCATGTATTACTTGTACCAAACTATCAACTGGAACATTTTATTTTCAGCCAAAAGGCTTCTGTTTGCACATGGACTTTGGCTCCCGAGTGTTTGAAATGATTGGCTGGAGCTTACAGACTGCCTTTCATGGTCTCAGCACTGAATCCACAGCCTGGGGACCTGGTTCCTGAACCCACAGGGAAGGATGCTGCTCTACGCTCCTACTGCCTAGGAATCTGGAGTTCAGGGCATGCACTGCCTAAGCTCTGGCTTCCAGAACTTTAGTATACCCCTGGAGACACGGTAGCTGGAACGCCAGGCTCAGATCTACCACTGCTGACTTCCTTCCACGCCTGGCCTCTGTGAGGGGAATGGAAGAACTCCTGCAGTTGCCTGACAGCTGGAACGCCATGCTCAGATCTACCACTGCTGACTTCCTTCCACGCCTGGCCTCTGTGAGGGGAATGGAAGAACTCCTGCAGTTGCCTGACAGCTAGAACGCCATGCTCAGATGTACCACTGCTGACTTCCTTCCACGCCTGGCCTCTGAGGGGAATGGAAGAACTCCTGCAGTTGCCTGACAGCTGGAACGCCATGCTCAGATCTACCATTGCTGACTTCCTTCTACGTCTGGCCTCTGTGAGGGGAATGGAAGAACTCCTGCAGTTGCCTGACAGCTGGAACGCCATGCTCAGATGTACCATTGCTGACTTCCTTCTACGTCTGGCCTCTGTGAGGGGAATGGAAGAACTCCTGCAGTTGCCTGACAGCTGGAACGCCATGCTCAGATCTACCATTGCTGACTTCCTTCCACGCCTGGCCTCTGTGAGGGGAATGGAAGAACTCCTGCAGTTGCCTGACAGCTGGAACGCCATGCTCAGATCTACCATTGCTGACTTCCTTCTACGTCTGGCCTCTGTGAGGGGAATGGAAGAACTCCTGCAGTTGCCTGACAGCTGGAACGCCATGCTCAGATGTACCACTGCTGACTTCCTTCCACGCCTGGCCTCTGTGAGGGGAATGGAAGAACTCCTGCAGTTGCCTGACAGCTGGAACGCCATGCTCAGATCTACCATTGCTGACTTCCTTCCACGCCTGGCCTCTGTGAGGGGAATGGAAGAACTCCTGCAGTTGCCTGACAGCTGGAACGCCATGCTCAGATCTACCATTGCTGACTTCCTTCCACGCCTGGCCTCTGAGGGGAATGGAAGAACTCCTGCAGTTGCCTGACAGCTGGAACGCCATGCTCAGATGTACCACTGCTGACTTCCTTCCACGCCTGGCCTCTGTGAGGGGAATGGAAGAACTCCTGCAGTTGCCTGACAGCTGGAACGCCATGCTCAGATCTACCATTGCTGACTTCCTTCTACGTCTGGCCTCTGTGAGGGGAATGGAAGAACTCCTGCAGTTGCCTGACAGCTGGAACGCCATGCTCAGATGTACCACTGCTGACTTCCTTCCACGCCTGGCCTCTGAGGGGAATGGAAGAACTCCTGCAGTTGCCTGACACACTGGCCAAGCGCTCACACCAGGAGTGCCTGTGCATGCACCGTAAAGACTCTGATCGCTCACTGAGGATGTCGCAAAGCCGACTTACATCTTCAGTCAGAGGTCAGCCCGCCTGCATCCCAGCACCAAATTCCAGATGGAGGCAAAGTTTGCCTTGGGCTTCGAGGAACAAACTGTAGTCTATTTGCCCCAGCTCCTCAGCTAATCTAGGTCCCCTATGTTAGCAGATATGATTATAACTGCTCTCAAAAAGAAGGTGGGCCCTGCAGAGGAGGAAGCTCCACAGAGCCATGCCTAAGGGAGCACGCGGAAATACTGGTCACTCATCATCCACCGTCCACTTCCTGCCTGGTTCCGTCTCACCTGGCTAGAGACCCACTCACGGAAACCTCCACGCCCTTCTTGTACTTCCACCCAAGTCTGCTATCAGATCTCATGCTGCCCACCTGCCTGTGGTCTGAGACCAGAGACAAAGGGCTCTTTGGGAAGAAACCGTTTTCGGACATGAAAGCAGAGGAGCTTCCCTGCCCACAGTGAGAATGACATGAAATCGAACTTGTGTCCAAATCCCCAGCTGAGTGACTGTAAGACTCAGGCATAACCACAGATGAAGGCCCTCCAGGGGAAGAAACTGTTTTCGGACATGGAAGCAGAGGAGCTTCCCTGCCCACAGTGAGAATGACATGAAATCTTACTTGTGTCCAAATCCCCAGCTGAGTGACTGTAAGACTCAGGCATAACCACAGATGAAGGCCCTCCAGGGGAAGAAACCGTTTTCGGACATGGAAGCACAGGAGCTTCCCTGCCCACAGTGAGAATGACATGGAATCGAACTTGTGTCCAAATCCCCAGCTGAGTGACTGTAAGACTCGGGCATAACCACAGATGAAGGCCCTCCAGGGGAAGAAACCGTTTTCGGACATGGAAGCACAGGAGCTTCCCTGCCCACAGTGAGAATGACATGGAATCTTACTTGTGTCCAAATCCCCAGCTGAGTGACTGTAAGACTCAGGCATATCCACAGACGAAGGCCCTCCAGTTTATGGCAAGGTTCATCAGGCTTGCATTACTCTTGCCTGAGGGCTCTTTGTAAAAAGTAACGAAACACTGGGGATCAGCACAGATTACTGTCATCTCAACGTCTCCACCATTTTCACCCATTACCTGTCTCCACTGACTCTCTATTCCCTGGACCCACTTCAGGGGTATGAGTCTTTAATAAAATTAGGTGTCTGGAGCACCTACGACGTCCTTTGTATCTAGGACTGCATACCTTCTAGACAGGCCTGTGGTCAGCATGAGCTGTGACGCCACTGGGCAACCTGAACATCTAAAGGGCCTTCTGCACCAGGGCACGCCTTGCCGAGCAGATGTTTCCTCTGCTCAGGACCATCCATGCCTTTTGAACTAAATTGTTTAGGAAACAGGAACGAAGGAAATGAGGAACTAAGAAGGACAGAAGGAGAGAGGGAGAGAAGGGAGAGGAGAGAGGGACAGGAGGGAGAAAATTAGGTTAAAAGGGAGAGGAGAAAACAGTATTTTTGAAAAAATGTTAGTCCTTTCTACCTGTAAAGCATCATCTTATTTTCCCTTCTCTTTCATTTATTTTAAAATGTGTCACAATTTACAGGGGGTTATGATTTTAATAGTTAAATTAGAAACAAACATATTAAAAAAGAATACAAAATGTCAGAGTTCATCAGACACAGTGATAAAGATAAATATTGTTTGGTAACACTTCAGTTCTAACTTCAATTTTTTTTCTTTTTTGAGGCAGAGTTGCACTCCTGTTGCCCAGGCTGGAATACAATGGTGCGATCTTGGCTCACTGCAACCTCCACCTCCCAGGTTCAAACGATTCTCCTGACTCAGTTTCCTAAGTAGCTCGGATTACAGGGATGCGCCACCACAACCAGCTATTTTTATGTTTTTTAATTTATTTTTTTGAGACGGAGTTTCACTCTTGTTACCCAGGCTGGGGTGCAATGGCACAATCTCAGCTCACCGCAACCTCCACCTCCTGGGTTCAGGCAATTCTCCTGCCTCAGCCTCCAGAGTAGCTGGGATTACAGGCACGCGCCACCATGCCCGGCTAATTTTTGTATTTTTAGTAGAGATGGGGTTTCACCATGTTGACCAGGATGGTCTCGATCTCTTGACCTTGTGATCCACCCGCCTTGGCCTCCCAAAGTGCTGGGATTACAGGAATGCACCACCACATCTGGCTATTTTTTGTATTTTTAGTAGAGACGGGGTTTCACCATGTTGACCAGGATGGTCTCGACCTCTTGACCTCGTGATCCACCCGCCTTGGCCTCCCAAAGTGCTGGGATTCAGGGATGCACCACCACATCCGGCTAATTTTTGTATTTTTAGTAGAGACGAGGTTTCGCCATGTTAGTCAGGCTGGTCTCTAACTCCCGACCTCAGGTGATCCTCCTGCCTTGGCCTCTCAAAGCGCTGGGATTACAAGCATGCTCCATGGCGCCAGGCCTCAATTTCAATTTAATAGATTATATAGATCTTATGGATGGCAATAAAAATGCATTTTTTAAATGAGAGTGCTGGTCAACAGTAATTTACAACTATTGCTTTGGCAAGGCTGAAAAGCTTTTTCTGAGGCCGGGCGCGGTGGCTCACACCTGTAATCCCAGCACTTTGGGAGGCTGAGGTGGGTGGATCACAAGGTCAAGAGATCGAGACCATCCTGGTCAATGTGGTGAAACCCCATCTCTACTAAAAATACAAAAATTAACTGGGCATGGTGGCGCGTGCCTGTAATCCCAGCTACTCGGGAGGGTGAGGCAGGAGAATTGCCTGAACCCAGGAGGCGGAGGTTACAGTGAGCCGAGACTGCGCCATTGCACTCCAGCCTGGGTAACAAGAGCGAAACTCCATCTCAAAAAAAAAAAAAGTTCTTTTTCTGTAAAGGGCAATATAGTAAATATTTTAGGTTTTGTGGGCCATATGGTCTCTGTCGTAGTGAGCTCTGCTGTTGCAGGGTGAAAGCATCCATAGACAATGCTTTTGTTTTGTTTTGTTTTTGAGACAGAGTCTCCCTCGGTCGCCCAGGCTGGAGTGCAGTGGCACGATCTCGGCTCACTGCAACCTCTGCCTCCCAGGCTCAAGTGATCCTCTTGGCTCAACCCTTGGCCTCCTGAGTACACAAAAAAATTTTGGTATTTTTTGTGGCAATGGGTTTCACCACGTTGCCCGAGATGGTCCTGAACTCCTGAGCTCAAGCAATCCTCCCACCTCTTATATAAAAGAACGAGTGTGGCTGTGTTGCCATAAAACTTTGTTCACAAAAACGTGTGACCTGGGACTACACTATTTTTCATCCAGAGAGCCTACAATGCCAAGCAAGGTATGTGGAATGGAAACCCGCTGGGTGGGCTAGGACACCTTCGTGCTGACTCCCGCTTCACCTCACCCCAGCTATGTACGAGACTGCTTTCCTCCCCAGGGACCCAGCAGTGTGTATCACCAAACTTTTTGACTTTTGCTAATCTGGTAGGCAAAAAAATATAATGTTTGTAGCCTTATTTTGCATTTCTCTTATTATGACTGAGATTGAACATTTTTTCATACATTAAATGTATTTGGATTCCTTTAAGAACTGCTCATAACCCAGAGACAGAGGTTGCAGTGAGCGGAGATCACGCCACTGCACGCCAGCCTGGGCAAGAGCGAGACTCTTTTTTTTTTAAACTGTTCATATTATTTTTATTGGGTTGTTGGCCTCTTATTGATTTAGAGGAGCATTTTATAATATTAATGTGAGATCAGTTCTTTTGACTTAAGTTGAAAATATTTTCATCTATTGCTGTTTATCTTTTTACTTAATTATTTTATATTATGCAGAATTATTCTATAGAATATTTTTGGATTTGTGTGTATTGGATATATGAATCTCCTCTCTAATGGCTTCTAGATTTTAAATCATAGTCAGAAAAAACTCCCACATTTCAAGATTATAAAAGATTTCTCCTGTGTTTTCTTCAAGATCTCTCTCTCTTTTTTGAGATGGAGTCTCGCTCTGTTGCCAGGCTGGACTGCAGTGGCACGATCTCGGCTCACTGCAGCCTCCGCCTCCTGGGTTCAAGCGATTCTCCTGCCACAGTCTCCCAAGTAGCTGGGACTACAGGCGCGCGTCACCGCGCCCAGCTAATTTTTCTTGTACTTTTAGTAGAGACGGGGTTTCACCATCTTGGTCAGGTTGGTTTTAAACTTCTGATCTCGTGATCCACCCGCCTTGGTCTCCTAAAGTGCTGAGATTACAGGCATGAGTCACTGCGCCTGACCTCCTTCATATATATATATATTTTTTTTTTTTTTTTTTTTTTTTTTTGAGAGAGTCTTGCTCTGTCACCCAGGCTGAAGTACAGTGGCGCAGCCTCAGTTCACTGAAACCTCCACTTTCCAGGTTCAAGAGATTCTCATGCCTCAGCCTCCCAAGTAGCTGTGTGCCACCACACCCAGCCTCTTCCAGATCTCTTATAGTTTTGTTTTATGTGTAAAATCTCTGCTTCCTTTAGAGTTTATCTTGGCTCAAGGGGTAGGCTATAAATCCAGTTTTGTCTCTCTGCAGATGGCTACCCACCATATAGGAAGAGGTGCACATTTCAAAAGCACCACTTATCTCAACACTTTACTAAAATGCCCACTTTTTACCTCGTAATTTAAAATGATGCCATTATTTAAAATAATGCCTTTATATTAAATGTCCACATGTATTTGGGTTTAATTCTAAATTGTCTATTCTGTTCAGTTGATCTGATTTAATTAAATGAAATTTTACTGTATATTTTAAATATCTAGTAGGAATAATCTCCCTTACTGATTTTCCTTTTCGGAATTTTCTTTTCTTTTTTTTTTTGAGGCAGAGTTTCACTCTTGCTGCCTAGGCTGGAATGCAGTGGCGCGATCTCAGCTCACTGCAAACTCTGCCTCCCGGATTCAAGTGGTTCTCCTGCCTCAGCCTCCCAAGTAGCTGGGATTATAGACATGTGCCACCACACCCAGGTAATTCTGTATTTTTAGTAGAGATGGGGATTCTCCGTGTTGGTCACGCTGGTCTTGAACTCCCAACCTCAGGTGATCTGCCTGCCTCGGCCTCCCAAAGTGCTACTCAGAATTTTCTTGGTAATTTTTGTGTTTTGGATTTTCCATATGAACTTCAGATAAGCTTACCTAGTTTTTCCCTCAAATTCTTGCAGGCACTTTTAAAAAATTTTTTTGAGATAGGGACTCACACTGTTGCCCAGGCTGGAGAGCAGTGGTGCAATCATAGCTCACTGCAGCCTTGCACCCTCCACCTCCTGGGCTCAATCGATCCTCCTGCTTTAGCATTTTGAACAGCTGGGACCACAGGCGTGTGCTACCTACCACACCTGGCCAAGGCCTCCCAAAGTGCTGCGAGGGCAGGTGTGATCCCAGGCACGTGGCCTGCAGACGCTTCTATGGAACTGCATTACACGTATAGTCCAGACACTGCTATCTATGTCTGTCATTCTCGTGTCTGTCAGAAGCATTCAGGTTCCTCCGAGGCAGGTACTGCGTATTTCCCGCTGAAGTTCACTCCTAGGTGTTTACTGTTTCAGTTGCTATTACATGGGTGCTTCTCTTCCATCCTGGATCCTCACTGGCAGTTGTTTGTGGCTTCACCTTTGTTCCACTTCAACAGTCCACTTACGTGGCAATACATTCATAGTCTGGACCGACCTAGCCTGCTCCACATTAGCAATCTCCAACTCAGGGTACCTCTCCTTACTCACATTCTACCTCTTTCTGACCTCTTCTCGATCTCCATCTCTTTGACTCTCCCTTGCTCTTCTAGGTTTAAGGCCTCTTCAGACCTCAGTCTGCTTCCACTCACTTCCTAGACTGTGAATAAACAAATCACTTGAACAAACCTTCACACAGTTTCACCGTTCCCCGCAATTAGTCCCACCAATCTAACACCGTCAACCCCTGTCCTATAAATAAACGCTTTCCAGTGCTAACTATAACAGCAGAAAGAGCATGCTCATGCAAATCAGAAACCATGGCTGATGGGGCAGAGTCTGACCGGAGCCTTCATCGCTGCTCAGCGCTGCCTCTGCTGTCTTTGGTCAGCTTCCGCTGACTCTTGTAAGCTTCCACAGATGCACCGTGAGCCCCTACCTGCCTTCCCAATTGCCTTACACTCAACAGAGCACACTGCTTCCTAACTGGCCAAGAAAACAGAAGTCATCAGGTGCGAACTCCCCCAAATCTTCCACTGATGAATTTACTGACGTATACAGTCACCCTAATGTCCTTCCCTCTAATCCCACTCCCATCTCTTCTAGAACCTGATCCATCTCTTGTAGCCATTTTTTTTTTTTTTTTGAGACAGAGTCTTGCTCTGTCACCCAGGCTAGAGTGCAGTGGTGTGATCTTAGCTCACTGCAACCTCCGCCTCCCAGTTTCAAGCAATTCTCGTGCCTCAGCCTCCCAAGTAGCTGGAATTACAGGCATGTGCCACCGTGCCCAGCTAATTTTTGTATTTTTAGTAGAGATGGGTTTCACCATGTTGGCCAGGCTGGTCTCGAACTCCTGACCTCAAATGATCTGTCCACCTCGACCTCCTGAAGTGCTGGGATTACAGGTGTGAGCCACCTTGCCCGGCCAAATCTATTTTCTACTTGTCCCCTCTACTGGTGTCTTCCCTTCAGCATTATAAACAAGTAAAATCATTCCTGCTTAGAACAATTATTCTTTTTTTCAGACAATGTCTCATTCTGTTGCCCAGGCTAGAGTGCAGGGGTACCATCGTAACTCACTGCAGCCTTGATCTCCTGGGCTCAAGTGATCCTCCCATCTCAGCCTCCCAAGTAGCTGAGACTATAGGCTCACCTCCATATCTGGCTAACTTTTACATTTTTTGTAGAGATGGTGTCTCACTATTTTGCCCAGACTGGTCTTGAACTTCTGGGCTCAAGGGATCCTTCCAAGTCTCCCAAAGTGCAGGCATGAGCCACTGAGCCTGGCCTAGAACAATCCTGTTTTGACACTATCTTTTATTCTGGCTGCTAATATCCTCCATTATTTCCCTTCCCACTCCTCACTCTAGCTGGCTGCTGCTTCTTTTTTTCTTTCTTCTGAGACAGAGTCTCACTCTGTCACCCAGGCTGGAGTGCAGTGGCACAATCTTGGCTCACTGCAACCTCTGCCTCCCAGGTTCAAGTGATCCTCCAGCCTCAGCCTCCCAAGTAGCTGTGATTATAGGCACCCACCTCTACGCCCAGCTAAGTTTTGTTTTGTTTTTTTTTGTTTTTTGAGACGGAGTTTCGCTCTTGTTACCCAGGCTGGAGTGCAATGGTGTGATCTCGGCTCACCGCAACCTCCGCCTCCTGGGTTCAGGCAATTCTCCTGCCTCAGCCTCCTGAGTAGCTGGGACTACAGGCACGCGCCCAGGATTACAGGCACAACCTCTGCCTCCCGGATTCAAGCGATTCTCCTGGTTCCACCGTGCCCAGCTAATTTTTTGTATTTTTAGTAGAGACAGGGTTTCACCATGTTGGTGAACCCCAGGAGACTGGTGTCAAACTCCTGACCTCGAGTGATCCACCTGCTTTCATCTCCCAAAGTGCTGGGATCACAGGCGTGAGGTGTGAGCCATGAGCCACTGTGCCCAGCCCTCACTCTAGCTACTTACAAAAATATTACCTCACGCCTGCAATCCCAGCACTTTGGGAGGCTGAGCCAGGTGGATCACAAGGTCAGGAGTTTGAGACCAGCCTGACCAACATGGTGAAACCCCGTCTCTACTAAAAATACAAAAATTAGCTGGGCTTGGTGGTGCGCGCCTGTAATCCCAGCTACTCAGGAGGCTGAGGCAGGAGAATTGCCTGAACCCTGGAGTCGGAGGTTGCGGTGAGCCGAGATCGCGCCATTGCACTCCAGCCTGGTGACAGAGAAAGACTCAGTCTCTGGAAAAAAAAACAAACCAGTATTATACACTTGCTAGCTCTACTTTTTTCTTTTTAACCTCCCTCTGTTGTTCATGCAACAATGTACACAAACTGATGGTTCTTCTAATCATCCCGTCACTTCCTTTATTATTATAATTACCAATCTTCTTGCTGCTAAATCTGCTGGGTATTTTCCAGGTCTCAGCTTAGTTTAGAAAAGTTTTGAGGTAAATAAGGACCAGCAAATGTCAGTAACAATGAGACAGTGAGTACCCTAGCGGGTGTGCAGAATTAGATGGCGTAAGTTCTGTCATTCTCTCGGCCTGCTGACAAACAAACGTCTCACTACACCCTCTCAGGGGAACAATGGATTATGTCTCACAGGATAATGATGAAATGCAAGCAGTCTCCTTAGAGAAGACGGTTCGGCTGCCTGGCCTTGAGAATAGATGTGAAAAAATCACTTGCTCAAGCTTATCTGTGAATCTGTGAACCAGGAGTCTTGGACATCCACATATAGAAGCACAATGAAATTTGGAAGTTTTCTTTTTTTTTGGAGACAGAGTCTTGCTCTGTTGCCCAGGCTGGAGTGCAATGGTGCAATCTTGGCTCACTGCAACCTCTGCCTCCCGGATTCAAGCGATTCTCCTGCTTCCATCTGCTGAGTAGCTGGGATTCCAGGCATGTGCCACCATGCCCGTTTTTGTATTTTTAGTAGAGATGGGGTTTCACCGTGTTGGCCAGGCTGGTCTCGAACTCCTGACCTCAAGTGATCTGCCCAACTCGGCCTCCCAAAGTGCTGGGATTACAGGCGTTAGCCACTGCGCCTGGCTGAAATCTGGAAGTTTTCCTAAGTTAGCAATTATTCTTTCGAGTTGGTAATCTGTGGAGAGGACACAATAGGAGACAGCGTGGGTCCTACAGATGGCAGCATATGTGCCTGGGAAAAGGAACAGCCCTGCCCTCTGCTGTAGTTCCCTGCCCTGGAAATTCACCTGAAAAGGGAGTTTTCCAATTTGTTCCTTTAGTTTCCTATTCCCCAGGTTTGGAATGTTGTAGAAATAAGTCTCAGTGTTGTCAGAGCTTCTTGACAGAATGTCTTAACTACTGGCCTCTATTCATGAAATGTGAACACGGGTTATGTCAAAACTGGTTCAGAGAGGCTGAGAGATCTGAGGCCGAAACAAGAACAAGGTTTTCTACCTCGGGTTACTTAGAGCATTAAAAGCAAGAAGGAGAGTCAAGTCCAAGTCAACTTGACAAGGCCGAAGGGTTCGAATGACAGAAAACAAGTCCACATGATGAAGCCAGAGCAGAGTCAGAGCGGGAGTCACAGAGCGGGGCAGGTCCACCCGGTGTCGTGAACCAGAGTAGAAACTCTCTCACTCAGCATCTGGCATGCAGTCAGCAGTCCACTGCTTACTAAAACAGCCAGGCAGAACATTGTCGGTGGTGTGCCCGCAACAGGAAGCTAAGGTGGTTGGAATTTTTTTTTTTCCCAAGAAATCCCATATTTAAGGGGATGCTTTAAACAAAAGAGTATAAAGCCAACAGATCCAGGTTATGAAATATCCAAGTAAAATGACGGCATTAACTAACACTAATAAACAAAAATATAATCTAAATCTAAATTCCTTTTTTATTTTTGAGACGGAGTCAAGCTCTGTTACACAGCCTGGAGTGCAGTGGCATGATTTTGGCTCACTGAGACCTCTGCTCCCAGGTGTAAGCAATTCTGCCTCAGCCTCCTGAGTAGCTGGGCCCACACGTGAACGCCACCATGGCTGGCTAATTTTTTGTATTTTTAGTAGAGACACTGTTTCACCATGTTGGCCAGGCTGGTCTCAAACTCCTGACCTTAAGTGATCATCCGCCTCAGCCTCCCAAAATGCTGGGATTACAGGTGTGAACCACCGTGCCCAGCCATCACCTAACTGCTGACAGAATGTGGGTGAAATACTGGGACTAGAAATGGAGAAATGGGAAAATAATATAGAAGGGCCAGTTAAAAGCACTTTACTGCAGAGTGGAACAGCCCGTCCACTGGGGTACATATCTTTAGGAAAATAAGAAGGAAGAAAATGCATAAAAGGGGCAGGTGGAGATACAGAGAGAGGCTGAAGAGACAAGAATCGTGTGCATCACAAGCCAGGGTGGAAGGACGTTTTCAGAAGGGAAAGTCAACACAATCCTAACTGGCTTTGTAGCCATTGGATCTGACTGGAAGGAAATTAGTGGTAATCTCCAAGAAAACAATGTTAGTAGCAGAGGTAGGAATTGGGGTATATCACACAGGAGGGCAACAGAATTAGAAATTAGGCCCTCAGCTGCAGACAAGTGTAAAGAGCTTGATGATAAAGGAAAAAGAAAAGATGAAAAATAGATTAAAATGGCACAAGATTTTTGATATGGAAAAGAAAGATTTTTAAAAAATTTCTTCTAGGATCGTCTCTCATGGAAAAGAAAGATTGAAAGAATCCTGGAGGGGATGTGTGAATCAAAAACGCAGAGACAATGCCATGTGGATATGTGCGATATTAAGGCATCTATGGGTGTTTAAATGGATACCTTCAAAATCACCCCATCTTGTGTGCATTGTTTAAAACAGTAAGTATACGTTATCTGCTCAATGAGAAAAAAATTAAGACAGCCATTTCAACTTTGGAAAAATATCAAACACAGACTGATGTTTTTCAAAAGCCTGAGTATTCCTTAAATCCCACAGGGAGGGTTTTGGAGCACTGCAGAGTGGTTCAGCAGTGTCTGCCTTCCCTCGCTAAGCCGTGCCCAAGAGTGTGCGCTTACCTGGATAGGGGTCTAGCAGGCTGTCTCCTTCTATCACCCACTCTTCCTCTAGCTCCAACTGCGCGATTACCTCTGGCTTATAAAGCTGGTGCCCTATTCACGGGAGAAACATACATCTTAGGAGTTTATACTGGGAACAAAATTCTCGTTCAGACACATTCCCAACCCTTTTAGTCTTCAGAGCCTCTGGAGGGGAGACTTCAGAGGCAGCAAAATAAAGCTTTCCATCTCAAACTCAAGTAAGACGTTCCACTGGAGGAGAAAGAGCAGAAAACAAAGGTCTCTGACTTCAACACCGATTAGCATTCTTCTGTTCTGGCCCAAAAGCTTTGGAGGCTTCCTCTACTTAAGGAAATAAACCCGCGCGAGTGGTTTCCAGCTTCACAGGGACGCCATCCTCACCCAGTGCGACGAGATTTCTGTAGTTCTCCAGCATCACGTCTCGGTAGAGGTCCTTCTGGGCAGGGTACAGCTGGTCCCATTCCTCTCTGGTGAAGTCCACAGCCACATCCTGGAACGTCAGTGATTCCTGAAACATCGAGCACATCCCTGCTCAGGCAAAACTGTTCTCACAGGGACCCTCGGGGAGGGGTCGGTGCGGGCACATCCCTGCTCAGGCAAAACTGTTCTCACAGGGACGCTCGGGGAGGGGTCGGTGTGGGCACATCCCTGCTCAGGAAAAACTGTTCTCACAGGGACGCTCGGGGAGGGGTCGGTGCGGGCACATCCCTGCTCAGGCAAAACTGTTCTCACAGGGCCGCTCGGGGAGGGGTCGGTGCGGCACCAGGCTATCTACGCCATTGTGCTGACAGTCTTTAGGGCTCTGGGTCATTAAGGTCAAACTTTTCTTTTAAAAAAATGAGCTCCTTGCTATCATCTCTCAAGGAAAAAACATAAATGAAATAATTTCTGTGTTTAAAAATTTTTACAATTTGCTGCAGGGGGAAAATGACTCTCATTTCATCCAAATAATTAAAAAACCACACGCATACCTCAGAGATACTGTGGGTTGAATTTCAGACACCACACTAATATTGCAATAAAGTGAGTCACATGAATTTGTTGGTTTCCTCGTGCCTATAAAAGTTAAATTTACTCTGCATTGCGGTCCATTAAGTGTGTAATGGCGAGGTCTAAAGAAATGATGTGTATTCCTTAATTTAAAATACTCTACGGCTAAAAGATGGTAATGATCGTGGGTCTTCAGAGAGTTGTAATCTTTTCACTGGCGGAGGGTCTCACCTTGATGTTGATGGCTGCGGACTGATCAGGGGGGTGGTTGCTGAAGGATGGGGTAGCTGTGGCAGCTTCTTAATATAAGACAACAACAAGGCCGGGTGCGGTGCCTCATGCCTGCAATACCAACACTTTGGGAGGCCGAGGTGGGTGGATCACTTGAGGCCAGGAGTTTGAGACCAGCCTGGCCGACATGGTGAAACCCCATCTCTATGAAAAATACAAAACAAAAGCCAGGCATGGTGGCCTGTGCCTGTAGTCCCAGCTACTCGGGAGGCTGACGCAAGAGAATTGCTTGAACCTGGAAGGTGGAGCTTACACAGAGCTGAGATCATGCTGGTCCACTCCAGCCGGGGCAACAGAGCAAGATTCTGTCTCAAAAAAACAGACAGCAATAAAGTTGGCTGTATTGACTCTTCCTTTTATAGAAGAGTTCTCTGTAGCATGTGATGCTGTTTTACAGCATTTTACCTGCAGCAGAACTTCTTTCAAAATTGGAGTCGGTCGTTGGTCTTTTCAAATCTTGCTGCTGCTTTATCTAATAAGTTTATGGAATATGCTAAATCCGTTGATGCCATTTCAACAGTGTTCAAAGCATCTTCACCAGGAACTGATTCCATATCTAAAAACCACTTTTTTGGCTCATCCATAAGAGCAATTCTGCACATCTGCAGCCTCCACCTCTAATTCAAGTTGTTCTGCTATTTCCACTACACCTGCCGTTTGTGTCTCCACAGAAGCCTTTTTTTTTAGATGGAGTCTAGCTCTGTCACACAAGCTGGAGTGCAGTGGTGCAATCTCAGCTCACTGCAACGTCCGCCTCCTGGGTCCAAGCGAGTCTCCTGCCTCAGCCTCCCGAGCAGCTGGGATTACAGGCGAGTGCCATCACACCTGGCTAATTCTTGTATTTTTAGTAGAGAAGGGGTTTCATCTTGGTGGTCAGGCTGGTCTCGAACTCCTGACCTCAGGCAATCTGCCCGCCTTGGCTTCCCAAAGTGCTGGGATTACAGGCATCAGCCACCAGGCCCGGCCCACAAATGTTCTTAATGGCATCTAGAGTGGTTGAATTCTTTCCAGGAAGTTTTCAATTTACATTGCCCAGATCCATCAGAGGAATCACTATCTACGGCAGCTAGAGCCTTGCAAAATGCATTTCTTAAGTATGACTTGAAAGTCAAAATTACTCCTTGATCCACGGGCTGCAGAATGGATGTTGTTAGCAGACACGAGAGCAGCATCTCCAGCAGCACTCTTGGGTAACCAGGTGCACTGTCAACGAGCAGTAATTTTTAAAGGGATTTTTTTTTTCTGAGCAGTGGTTCTCAACAGTGGGTTTAAAATATCCAGTAAACCATGCTGTAAACAGATGTCCTGTCATGTAGGCTTTGTTGATCCATTTCTAGAGCACAGGCAAAGTAGACTTAGCATAACTCTTAAGGAACCCAGGACCTTTAGAATAGTATGAGCACTGGCTCCACCTTAAAGCCCTTAACAGTAGAGTCAGTCTTTTGAAGCCATGCACTGACTTCTCCTTCTAGCTATTAAAGTCCTAGATTGGGCTGGGCACGGTGGCTCACGCCTGGAATCCCAGCACTTTCGGAGGCACAGGCAGGAAGATCGCTTGAGGTCAGGAGTTCGAGACCAGCCTGGCCAACAAGGTGAAACTCCGTCTCTACTAATAAACGAAAATAAATAAATAAATCAAGTCCTAGATAGCCTCTTCTTCTAACACAAGGCTATTTAATCCGCAACTGTGATAGAGCCAGCCTAGAGTTAGAACCTGTACAATGCCATTTTATAGAGACAAACTGTTTCCATTCTCCTCACAATGACTGCTAACCTTGGCTTCTGTAAACTGCTAATTTACCTTGCAAAATGCAAAGGGAGGTAAAGCTGCATACTTTCTCGTCTGTAACTGCCAGAACTGCTGGCCCTTGATCACTGGTAATGGCCAGAGTAACCACCCCCGGATAATTCCATTCTGGCGCCAAGTAACCCCTACCCAGACGATGTGTAAGCAAATGGTCATCTTAACTTCTGTAAACCTCTTAAGTGGCAAGCAATTCCCTAGGAATGTCCAGAGCTCCTCACCCTCCTCTCTACCCAGGGGGTGATTTACAGCCCCCCGAAATGTCTGAAGACGTTCACCCCCATCCCCGCTCCTCACCCCCACTCCCAAGGTGGTTTTGTGGGTATAAAAAGGTCTTGTCATCCTTCTTTCTCTGCCACGGGTTGGAGAGACGTGAGTCCTCCGTGGTCGCCGGCAATAAACCCTGCAATTTGGCATCCTTTTGTCTTGGTGTGGACTTTCTGTGCTCGGTCCGATACAACACAATGGAAATCTGCTGTTTAGCATAGCCGCCTTCATCAGTGATCCTGCCCAGGTCTTCTGGAGGGCTTGCTGCAGCTACGACGCCGACACTGGATGCTCCACGTAGCACTTTCATGTTATGCAGACACCTTCTTTCCTTAAACCTTTCAGCTTCCAACTTCTCTTCCGCAGCTTCCGCACCTCTTTCAGCCTTCAGAGAATTGACAGGTAGGCCTTTATTCTGGATTAGGCTTTGGCTTAAAGGAATGTTGTGGCTGGTTTGATCTTCTATCCAATCCGTTAAAACTTTCTCCATATCTACAACACAGCTGTTTTGCTTTCTGATCATTTGTGTGTTCACCAGAGTAGGAATTTTAATTTTCATCACTGGCTCTTCTTTTGTACAGTGACTTGGCTGTTGGCACAAGAGGCCAAGCTTTTGGCCTCTTTCAGCATTTGACATGCTCTTCTCATTAATCTTAAGCATTTTCAGCTTTTGATTGTCATTTAAACAATGTTCAAAGCATTTTTACCAGGAGTAGATTCTATCTCAAGAAATTACTTTCTTTGCTCATCTGTAAGTGGCAAAGGATTCCTGGTTCCTTTCAGTGAAGAGTGCAACTCCTCCTCTCCCTTGAACACTGGGAGGCCATGGTAGGGTTACTACTTGCCCTAGTTTCAATATTGTTGTGTCTCAGGAAATAGGAAATACCAGGAGGAGGGAGATGGGGGAACAGCCAGTTGGTGGAGCAGTCAGAACACACGACATTTATCAGTTAAGGTTGCTGTTTTCCATGGGTGCAGTTCATGGCACCCCAAAACACAATAACATCAAAGATCACAAATTACAGGCCACCATTAACAGATATAGTAATAATTAAAACGTTAGAAATATTACAAGAATTACTAAAGTGTGACACAGAGACAGGACGTGAGCCTCATGCTGTTGGAAAAACGCCAGCGGACTTTTCTTGAGGTAGGGTTGCCAAAACCCTCCAATTTGTAAAAACAAAATGTAGTATTTGCGAAGCACATCAAAGTGAAGTGCAATAGGCTGGGCGAGGTAGCTCATGCTTGTAATCCTAGCACTTTGGGAGGCTGAGGCGGGCGGATCACCTGACCAGCCTGGCCAACATGGCGAAACACAAACTCTACTAAAAATACAAAAAGTTAGCCAAGTGTGGTGGCTCATACCTGTAATCCCAGCTACTTGGGAGGCTGTGGCAGGAGAACTGCTTGAACCCAGGAGGCAGAGGTTGCACCACTGAACTCCAGCCTGGGGCAACAGAGCAAGACTTGGTCTCAAAAAAAAAAAAAAAGTTTAAGTACAATAAAATGAGGTATGACAAATTCATTTCAGAAATTAATTTAGGATGTGTTGGAATCATGAAAGCAGGTATCAAGTGG
Source organism: Saguinus oedipus (assembly GCA_031835075.1). NCBI lineage: Eukaryota > Metazoa > Chordata > Mammalia > Primates > Cebidae > Saguinus > Saguinus oedipus. The sequence goes on from CM063170.1 coordinate 67,067,626, forward strand.
TTGAGTCTTGTATAAATCCTTGCCAGGTTTCCAAGCTTTGAATGGAAGAGAGGATATTCCAGTAGGTTTTTAAAAAATGAGCAACAAATGCAAATAGGATGGCAGTAGAAGCACATAACGTGTGCTAGGACCAGAGAATAAGCTGCCTTGCTTCACACAGGGGTTCCAAACAAAAAGGACAGCCTCTACATTTCCTCTATTGTCAATGCTGCTCAAACAGCCCCTCTGTCATAGGAGACACAGACATATATACCTCTCCCTCTTCCACTCCCTACCATGCCCCCAAAACAGCGCTTCATGGGTACAGTAACTCCTTAATTTTTCAGAATGAGTATGGTGTTCCAAATAAGTGCTTTTCCTGTAAGTTAAGATTCAAGGCTGGGCGTGGTAGCTCACACCTGTAATCCCAGCACTTTGGAAGGCTGAGGCGGGTGGGTCACCTGAGGACAGGGGTTTGAGGCCAGCCTGGCCAATATGGTGAAACCCCATCTCTACAAAAAATAAAAAATAAAAATTAGCCAAGATTGTGACACTGCACACCAGCCTGGGTGACAGAGTGAGACTCTGACACACACACACACACACAAAGCAATATTTAAGTAGAGTCCTGGGATTGTATTTAATTTGCATGCTTTGATAATTTGACTTTCTAAAATGTATTTCAGTTCAGTAACTTAGGCAATTTATAAAGCAGTGACAGTTTAAGAAATGAGTTTATCCAAGGTCAAGCAGCTGCTATTAATAAACAGCAACAGGATTTCATCTTAGCTGTGTTCTCTTTTGTTTTTGAGACGAAGTTTCACTCTCGTTGCCTGAGTTAGAGGGCAACAGCGCAGTCTCGGCTCACCGCAACCTCCGCTTCCAGGGTTCAAGTGATTCTCCTGGCTCAGCCTCCTGAGTAGCTGGGATTACAAGCGCCTGCCACCACACCCGGATAATTTTTGTATTTTTAGTAGAGATGGGGTTTCATCATGTTGGCCAGGCTGGTTTCGAACTCCTGACCTCAGGTGATCTGCCCGCCTTGGCCTCCCTGAGTGCTGCGATGACAGGTGTGAGCCACCACGCCCAGCCTAACTGACCTGTGTTTTGGGGTGAGTAATACCTTAATATGGTATAGCAGCAAAAACACATGGAAAAGCGTATAATAAAAGTCTCTCAGGCGTTTCCCTCTGTCCAGCTCCTACTCTCTACTAGATAATCACTGTTTTTAGCTTCCGGCATATTTTTTCCCATAATTCTGTTATGCACATATGAAGATGCATTCTTATTTGCGCTCATTTATTTTTTCTCAAGGGTAACATATTTTACACAATGTAGTACTGACCCTGGCTATATACTATGTTTTTTTTTTTTTTTTTGAGACAGAGTTTCACTTTTGTTACCCAGGCTGGAGTGCAATGGCGCGATCTCGGCTCACCGCAACCTCCGCCTCCTGGGTTCAGGCAATTCTCCTGCCTCAGTCTCCCGAGTATCTGGGATTACAGGCACGCGCCACCATGCCCAGCTAATTTTTTGTATCTTTAGTAGAGACGGGGTTTCACCATGTTGACCAGGATGGTCTCGATCTCTTGACTTTGTGATCCACCCGCCTCGGCCTCCCAAAGTGCTGGGATTACAGGCTTGAGCCACTGCGCCCAGCCTATACTATGTTTTTTAACTTAACAATTAATTCTGAAGCTCTTTCCTCTTTCCATGTCAGACCTATCAGGACATAGCTTCCTCAGTACTGTTTTTATTTCCCTTTTTTTTTTTTGAACAGTGTTTTACTCTGACGCCCAGGCATCGTGTGCAGTAGTGGTGCCATTACAGCTCACTGCAGCCTCGACCTCCCAGGCTCAAGCAATCTCCCACCTCAGTCTCCCAGGTAACCAGGACTACAGGCACACACCACCAGCCAAGCTGATTTTTTTTTTTATTATTATTTCTAGAGATGGCATCTTGCTATGTTGACCAGGCCGGTCTTGAACTCCTGGGCTCCAGTGATCCTCCTGTCTTGGCCTCCCAAAAGTGTCCGGGTTGTAGGCATGAACCACTGCGTCCAGCCCACTACTGTTTTCAAATGTTAAAAATTTTTGACATAATTTCAGACTTAAAATTTGCAAGAAAAATAAGCCTCCTCTCCCCTTTTCTCTACGTAATTTTTTTAGCGTGCTTAAGAGTAAGTTGCAGAAGTGATGCACCTTTAACTATGACTGGCATTTAGTTCCTTTGTTTTTCTTAAGAGACAGGATCTCACTCTGTCATCCAGGCTGGAGTGCAGTGGCATAACGTCAGTCCACTGAAGTCTCAACCTTTCAGGCTCAAAGGATCCCCCCACCTCAGCCTTCTGAGTAGGTGGGACTATGCCCATGTGCCATCATGATTTAATTCCTAAAACAAAAAATTCTCAGGCCGGGCGCGGTGGCTCACGCCTGTAATCCCAGCACTTTGGGAGGCCGAGGCAGGTGGATCACGAGGTCAAGAGATCGAGACCATCCTGGTCAAAATGGTGAAACCCCGTCTCTACTAAAAATATAAAAAATTAGCTGGGCATGGTGGCGCTTGCCTGTAATTCCAGCTACTCAGGAGGCTGAGGCAGGAGAATTGCCTGAACCCAGGAGGCGGAGGTTGCAGTGAGCCGAGATCGCGCCATTGCACTCCAGCCTGGGTAACAAGAGCAAAACTCTGTCTCAAAAAAAAAAAAAGTAAGAAATTAACATTGATATGGTACTGTTGTCTAAACTATATGCTTACTAAGATTTTACCAACTGCCCTAAAAACGTCCTGTATACCGAAAATGCCCTCCAAGATCATACGCTGCATTTGAATGTCTTTTACCTTTAGTCACCTTTAATACCCAACAGTTCCTGACCCTTTGCTTGTGTTTCAAAACGCTGACAGTCTGAAAAGTACAGGCTAGTTATTTTGCAGAATAATCCTCAACTTGGGTTTGCCTGATGTTTCATGACCAGATTCACTTTTGGCAGAAACAGCAGGGAATTAATGATTTTTTCAGTGAACCGTTATCGGGAGGCACACACTGCTGGTTAGTCCTGTTACTGGCAATGCTAGCTTTGATCACCTGGTTACGGTACCTACCAGTAATTTCCGCCAGAAAATTACTATTTTATGCTTGTGGGGAAGTACTTTGAGGCCGTGTAAATATTTCATTTCTCTGCAAACTTTCATCTGCTGTTTCAGCACCCGATGATCATTCCTGCATTAATTACAAACGGTGCTTTTCTAATTCCACCCTTCTTTACACATTATTAGTTGGCTTTCGACTGTGTGAAGAGGTTTTCCTTCCTAATGATTTATTTATATTAGTGTGAATGTATGGATCCTTATTTTATGCAGTAAGTTTTAATGTTCAGATTGTCCTAGATTTAGCCAGTAGGAGTCTCTTCAAAGTGATCTGTGTCCTTTTGACGTGTCTCTCTCATTCTTTAAGCACTTCCTTACTTTGTGGGACAGAGATATTCTTTCGATGTTCATTTTGTGGTTTCCCTGCTCCAAGTCTGGAGTCAACAATTTCTCTTAAGGATCTTTGGATCCTTTCAATGAAGAATGCCACTTCGAAACCAAGATCTGGGCACTCGATCCATGGTACTGGAGTGCCATTGCTTTTAGGTTGTCTTAGTTGTATCTGCATGTGTGTGCATACACATACACACAATGATGGATGTACACATGAACATGCACACACCTATGTACACACAAAACACACATATGCAAAGATATATATGTACACATGTAGTTCTATATCCATTTCTGTATGTAGTTACATGTATTAAAACCCATGAACTGCCTGGGCATGTGGCTCATGCCTGTAATTCCAGCACTTTGGGAGGCTGACGTGGACAGATTGTTTGAGCCCAGGAGTTTGAGAGCAGCCTGGGCAACATGGCAAAACCCCATCTCTACAAACAAAAAAAAAACATTAGCTGGGCATGGTGGTGCATGCCTGCAGGCCCAGCGACTTGGGAAGCTGACACAGGAGGACCACCTAAGCCCAGGAGGGTGATGCTGCAGTGAGGTGTGACTGTGCCACTGCACTACAGTCTGGGTGACAGAGCAAGACCTGCCTCAAACAAACAAAAAAGCCAGGCATGGTGGCTCACGCCTGTAATCCTACCACTTGGGGAGGCCGAGGAGGGCAGATCACCCGAAGTTGGGAGTTTGAGACCAGCCTGACCAAAATGGAGAAACCCCACCTCTACTAAAAACACAAAAAATTAGCTGGGCCTGGTGGCACATGCCTGCAATCCCAGCTACTTGAGAGGCTGAGGTAGGAGAGTCGCTTGAATCCAGGAGGCGAAAGTTGTGGTGAGCTGAGATCATGCCATTGCACTCCAGCCTGGGCAACAAGAGGGAAACTCCTTCTCAAAACAGCAACAACAAAAAAACACAAACAAACCCAAAAGCCCACGAGTTCACACGGATACCTCTAATTCTAATCCAGCTCGGCAGGGTTCATTCCATCCTGCCTTCCCGTATTTGTAATTCCCTTCTCTGCCCATGAGAAAGCTGGCTACCATTATCCACAATGCATTCGCGTATTTGCTTAGTCACAGAATGTAAAGTGGGTGCCAATCCACGCCTCCATACAGAAGAAGCCTACACTCCATGCCTCCATACAGAAGAAGCCTACGCATTAGAGTTCAGCGGGTAAAGCTGTTTTGCTCTTAGCCTGAGGGCTAAAGTTCGAATACTTAGGTTCACAGGGTACTTGGGTTAACTCCTAGCTTTGGCCTCCTTCAGGGTCGTTCCGTCAGTCACTTAAAATACAGTTAAGTTCATCTGTTTGTTTCTACCGAATTTCGGGCCCTTTCTCAATCTTTTCATTTTAATTTCTTACTGCATGTGAAACATTAACATGGTTTCACAAGTCAGGACTATACAAAAGGCCTATTTAGGGAGGTCTCATACTTCCCCACTTCCCCTTCCATTCCCATCCAAGCCCAGAGGTAACCAATCTCATTAGACTCAGGTTTATCCTTCCGGTGCCTTTGTGCTCCAATGAGCAAAGTGAGCAGGTATGTGTATATGTATACTTTTATTTCCGCTTTTCCTTACACAAAAAGTAGCATATCATCTTTTGTGCTCTGCTTTTCCACTTACGATTTACTGTTTTTTGTTTTTAGGCATCTCGCTGTCGCCCAGGCTGGAGTGCAGTGGTGCGATCCTGGCTCACTGACCTCCTGGGCTCAAGCCATTCTCCTGCCTCAGCCTCCCAAGCAGCCAAGACTACAGGTGCACATTGCCCTTTTTTTTTTTTTTTTTGAGACGGAGTTTCGCTCTTCTTACCCAAGCTGGAGTGCAATGGCACAATCTCGGCTCACCGCAACCTCCACCTCCTGGGTTCAGGCAATTCTCCTGCCTCAGCCTCCTGAGTAGCTGGGATTACAGGCACGCGCCACCATGCCCAGCTAATTTTTTGTATTTTTAGTAGAGACGGGGTTTCACCATGTTGGCCAGGATGGTCTCGATCTCTTGACCTCGTGATCCACCCGCCTCGGCCTCCCAAAGTGCTGGGATTACAGGCTTGAGCCACCGCGCCTGGCTGCCTTTTTTTTTTTCCCCCAGAGATGAGGTCTCACTATGTTGCCCAGGCTGGTCTTGAGATCCTGGGCTCAGATCATCCTCCCCACTTGGCCTCCCAAAGTGCTAGAAAGGCAGGCATGAAACGCCAAGCCTGGCTACCAGCTCATTCTGGAAATCCCTCCGCTTCAGTGCACAGGTACCTTCCTCATTCTTTTCTTTTTGAGCTGCCTGGTAATAGTTTGTGTAAAGGTGCCACCATTTATTTAACTAGTCTATTCACAGATATTTTGGCTGCTTCCTGCTCTTTTGCTATTACAAACAACACTGCAGTGAATCTTATATCTGTATTATTTTGCAATTGGTGTAAGACTGTCTGTAGAATCACTTCCTCAAAATGCTATGTCTGACAAAAGGCTGTATGAATCTCGAAGTTTGATACACATTATCAAAGCGACTTCTATAGGGGTGCTAGCAATTTACATCCTGTAGCATTGATCTATCTCTGCATAACAAACTACCCCAAAATTTAGTGGCTCACAACAACAATCATTTATTTTGTCCATAAAAATGCTACATGGGCAGGACTCGGTGGGAACAGCTGGTTTTTGCTCCACGTAGTTTCTGGTGAAGTGGCTAAACTTTGGCCTCTAGCATAGATGGCTCACTCACATGACTTGCAAATTGGTACTGTCTGTCAGCTTCGGGCTCAGGTCCTCAGTTTCTCCATATGAACCTCTTCACAGGCTATATGGGCTTCTCGTGGCTTAGTGGCTGGATCCCAAGAGCAAAACTCCCCAGAGAACCACCTTTGATGACTGAGTCTTGGAAGTCACACAACTTCACTTCCACCACATAAGCCTGCCCAGATCCAAGGGGAAGAAACAGACACCCTTGTCTCTTGATGGGAAGTGTATTTAATCCCATCATAGGAGAAGCCTGTTGGAAGGGAGAAAATGTGCCATTTGGGAGAAACACAGTCTGCCATAGTCTACCCTCTGGCTGTGAAAATTCACATCCTTCTCACATGCAAAATACATGCATGTTCCCCAAAAACATCAAGTTTCATTCCATTATGGCAGTGGCTCAAAGTCCGAGACCATTTCATCTAAACAGGTCTACACGTAGGTGAAGATCTTGGAGTGCAGTTTCTTTCTTTCTTTTTTGAGATGGGAGTCTCATTCTGCTGCCCAGGCTGGAGTGCGGTGGCACAATCTCAGCAACCTCCGCCTCCCAAGTTCAAGCAATTCTCCTGCCTCAGCCTCCCAAGTAGTAGGGATTACGGGCACCTGCCACCATGCCTGGCTAAGACGGGGTTTCGCCATGTTGGCCAGACTGGCATCGAATTCCCGACCTCAGGTCATCCACCTGCCTCAGCCTCCCAGAGTGCTGAGATTACAGGTGTGGAGTGCAGTCTCTTGAATGGTTTCTCTCTTTCTGATGACCTGTGAACTGAAGTTATCTGGCCTCCCACCCCACAGGTCATAAACATACACTGTGGAGAAGGCGAAGGAACAGCCACTAGGGACACTCTCACACAAGTAAACGGCAGTTGACAGCAATTCGAAATCGCAGCGGAGCTGGCCACCGGTGGCCAGTGCCTGAAATGGGGCTCAGGCCTACTTCCTGGGAGTGCTCCTTGAGATTCTTGATTCCACACACTGGGCTTCGGTTCTACTGAGTTGTCTTCTCTTTTCCATAAGGAGGAGCCTGTGTTTGTAGCTGGGTAAGGTTTTCCCAGCCTGCTCATTGAAGTTTTAGGGTCCAAAGGCCTCTTTTCCTTTTACACTGTCTGTTCCTTCTCATTTAAGCTGATAAAATTGGACTTTCAGCCGTGTGCAGCGGCTCATGCCTGTAATCCCAGCACTTTGGGAGGCTGAAGCGGGCAGATCACAAGGTCAGGAATTCGAGACCAGCTTGGTCAATAGGGTGAAACCCCATTTCTACTAAAAATGCAAAAATTAGCCAGGAGTGGTGGCATGCACCTATAATTCCAGCTACTTGGGAGACTGAAGCAGGAGAATTGCTCGAATCCTGGAGGCGGAGGTTGCAGTGAGCTGAGATTATGCCACTGTACTCCAGCCTGGGCAAAGAGAGAGATTCTTTCTCAAAAAAAAAAAAAAAAAAGTTGGGACTTTCTGGCCAGGTCCAGTGGCTCACACATTTAACGCAGAGTGACTTGAGGTCGGGAGTTCGAGACTGGCCTGACCAACATGGAGACACCCCATCTCTACTAAAATACAAAATTAGCTGGGTGTTGGTGGCACATGCCTGTAATCCCAGCTACTCGAGAGGCTGAGACGGGAGAATCACTGGAACCCAGGAAGCAGAGTTTTCGGTGAGCCGAGATTGTGCCATTACACTCCAGCCTGGGTGGCAGAGCAAAACCCCAATCTTAAAAAAAGAAAGAAAGAAAGAAAAGAAAAAAGAATTTCTGTCATGTCCTAGCTGCTCAAAAAATATTTACTGAATGAATGAATCATCTTCCTTTTGAACACAATAAATGGTTCCAGAAAATTAAAACTAACTCCTGGGCTACAATGTGGAAAAGCAGACATGCCACCTTAGTTCTAGGTGTCTTTCTATTCCTGTCTTTTGGGAGTCTTACAGTTAATTAAGAATAAACTAAATGGGCCAGGTGCGGTGGCTCACGCCTGTAATCCCAGCACTTTGGGAGGCCGAGACAGGCGGATCCCCTGAGGTCAGGAGTTTGAGACCAGCCTGGCCAACATGGCGAAACCCTGTCTCTACTAAAAATACCAAAAAAAGAAAATCAGCCAGGTGGTGGCATGCACTTGTAGTCACAGCCACTCAGGAGGCTAAGACAGGAGAGTCGCTTGAACCCACGAGGTGGAGGCTGCAGTGAGCTAAGCCTGCGCCACTGCACTCCAGCCTGGGTGACAGAGTAAGACCCCGTCTCAAAAAAAAAAAAAAAAAAAAAAAAACAGAATAGACCAAGTGAATTTATCCCTTGAAACCCAAAGACCCCAAAGCACTAAAATACCAAATAAAAGCTCAGTTCCAGCTGAAAGTCTCCTCATCGTCCCTGCTCTTGCTCAAGTTTTATTTTCTGTCTGCAGTGGTCCCGTTTTCTCTAATCTCCAAACCCTGCCTGCTGGTATGAGCACAAATTCAAACCCTGCCTTTTTCACGAAGGCTTCCCTCAGCCCCAGTCTCAATCAGACTTCTCCCTTCTCCTAGCACCTGCTGTATTTGCTGTCTTGTGTATTCACAGCAGCATCCAACATTACACATTTTTTTTAAGACAGTCTTGCTCTGTCGCCTAGGCTGGAGTGCAGTGGCACAATCCCGGCTCATTGCAACCTCCGTCTCCCAGGTTCAAGCAATTCTCCTGCCTCAGCCTCCTGAGTAGCTGGGACTACAGGCGTGTGCCATTGCACCCGGCTAATTTTTGTATTTTTAGTAGAGACAGGGTTTCACTGTGTTAGCCAGGATGGTCTCGATCTCCTGACCTCGTGATCCGCCCGCCTTGGCCTCCCAAAGTGCTGGGATTACACGCCCAGCGGTTTTTTTTTTTGAGACAGGAGTTTCGCTCTTGTTGCCCTGGCGCCATCTTGGCTCACTGCAACCTCTGCTTCCTGGGTGCAAGTGATTCTCCTGCCTCAGCCTCCCAAGTAGCTGGGATTACAGGCATGTGCCCCCATGCTTGCCTAATTTTGTGTTTATAGTAGACATGCGGTTTCTCCATGTTGGTCAACTGGTCTCAAACTCCTGACCTCAAACTCCCAAAGTACTGGGATTACAGGCGTGAGCCACCGTGCCCGGCCTATGCATTTTTGAATATTAGTTGTGTGATATGGGTTTTAAAAAGCCCCCCAGGCTGCCTGCGGTGGCTCACACCTGCAATTCCAGCACTTTGGCAAGCAGAGGTGGCTTGAGACCAAGCCCCAGTCTCAATCAGACTTCTCCCTTCTCCTAGCACCTGCTGTATTTGAGAACAGCTTGGACAGCATAGTGAAACCTTGCCCCTACAAAAAACAAACAGAAATCCCCTTCAATGAGTTTATTGGCTACAAAAGGATAATGATTATCACATATAATTGGAATGACAGAAATCCTCCTATCGGAAGCAATTGAGACTGGTATCTGATGTGTCAAGCAAAAGGCTAAGCTAGAGATCCATAAAAGAGATCTTAAGTATTTCAACTTAAAACACACAAATGTGTCTTCATTTTCTCATCTTTGGAAATGAAGCTAACCCTTTCCTATGAGTGACTTTAAGGACTGAGTGCTCACACCTACAATGCAACAGTTTCTGTTTCATCAAGTTGGAACAAGCAACTAACATTTGGGAAATAATCCTCGTGGAGGAATCCTGAAATTCTAATAAGTTTTCTTCAGTGATTTAGTATTGTTCAGACCTAATTTAATAGTAATTTTTTTTCTTTTTCTTTTTTTCCACAGGCCTTCCAGCCAGAGATAACAACTTTTAAAACGCTGACAGCATTTATCAACTCTTTCTAAAGCATCTGACTAAGCGACTCTCTTGCACTCAAACTCATAATCAGATTACAGCATCACAACCGGCTTAAACAGGTTTTGGAAGAGATACAACAGATGCTTGAGCAAATTAGTCTGTGACAGGTGTTATCCTCAGGCATACTTAATAATCCCATTAGCTCCAGGCAGTCCTGGGCATCAGTCACTGTTCACAGACAGAAGGTAAGCCTCGTTTAAATCCTAGTGAGCTATTTTAGGGCGATTAAAAGACAATCCACTGTTCCCTCGTTTCCTTCACAACACCCAGCACGGACAAGAATCCACGAAACTGAGTCTGGTGAAAATGCTGGAAGCAGAGAAGAGCTAGAAAGAGCTACACAGGTGAATGGAAAACATGCTGCAGAGAGTGTATCATCTGTCACATGAATCTCCTGGGTTCGGATTTTTGGGACTCAGAACCTCCGAGAAGTGAAAAAATAAAAGTGCCCGCATTCTGAGAACGGTGATGGCGTTTCCGAGGAGAGAAAAACTGAACTTACCTGGGACCTCACCACCTGCGAGCCATCATTCCTTTCGTTCTCCTCCATGTTCTCCTGAGAAAAAGCAGCACCCTGGGACGGCATAACTAGGAAAAGGAGAAGCATCTTGTTAGTACGAGACACGAAGCCTAAATTCAAGTCCCGGAGCTTCTGCTTTGGGCAGGTATTGCACACACTACAGAGAAGTCCTCTAAGACAAGCTTAAAGGCTGCGCCATTTCTACTCCTCCACGACATCAGGGAACTCAATGCACAACCGTCTTTCTCCTGTGCTGCAACCTCCCTTGTTGTGGCCTCGGGGAGCTCAGGGGTTTTCAGCCCTCGCTACACACTGGTGGAAATTTTTAAAAAGCCAGTGCTCAGGCCTGACGCTCAGAGATTTGGATTTAAGTGATCTGGGGTGGGTCTGAGCAACAGCATTTACAATTTTAAAGTTTCCAAGTGACTCTATGTGTACATGAGAACTACCGGGACGAACTGATGGAGAGGACTTTGGTGAGGGTCCATTCTTACTCCATCCCCACAAGGAAGGAATTCGCTCCAACACGTACACTCCAGAGAGTGGCTCTCCTCTCCTCTAGAGTGACCCCTCCAATACACAGAGGAGACATCACGATTCTCACTTTTCTGCTTGTTTACCTTCCTTTTTGAGTCTCTGGATTCAGTCTTCCACTGGGATTGAATCTTCCACTTCCTCTTTGCAGTTCTGAGATTGTAATGTCACCAAAGCCCTGTTATCTTCTACATGACAGCCAGGAGACTGTAATGTCACCAAAGCCCTGTTATCTTCTACATGACAGTCAGGAGACTGTAATGTCACCAAAGCCCTGTTATCTTCTACATGACAGTCAGGAGATACACCAGGAGCAGCAGCTTCAGGATCTGGGGCAGTTCCTGAAAGCTGATTTTCAGCGCCTTATGGGGGACAGCCACTCTCTGGCTCTAGAGGTGCCCTGTCTCTGATGACAGCCCCAGGAGCCAGTGGATAGCCACAAGGATGATTTCTGCTTCCAGGGGTGGCCACTCTCAGAATCTTGCCTTGTTCATGCCGAGCTGAGATGTAGGGGGTCTCGAAGGTTGTTATTACCTTTTTTTTTCTCTCTAAAAGCATCGATTCCTCATGTACACATTTCACTATGGTATTCAAATCTGCATGCTGACAGGGTTCTTGTAAGATAGAATTTCAGGTTGAAGACCTGTAATGAGATGCAGCAGGGTCAGCAGAAGAAAGCCAGCAGCTTCAGCCACCCAGGGGCTTGCATACAAACCATTCATACAGACAGAGCAGAGTCAGGTGTGACGTTCTTTAGTCAAAAAGCACTTTGAGAATTTCTCAGATTCACACATTACAAAAGGCAGAGATGTGTACATGTGTTAATGAGAAGTTCAGCCTCAGTTCTTTCCTAAACTTTTACAGAACAGAGAACACATGCTCTTTGCCTAGAGAAACAGTGACAGTTTTCTTCAGAAAGCTGGAAAAACACATTTCATCAACAACAGAGTAAGACTATGCTGATTTGCTAACGATCATGAAGGAATACATTTTTTTTTCTGTTCACAAAGGTTGACCTGAGAAATCTTTTTTAAAATGTGAGTCATGGAAATCAAGCCATTTCTGAGGAGCAATTTTTTCAAAGAGAAAACTGCAGTTCCAGTGAAAGGGCCCTGTGAGATGAGGCAGCCTTTCACCGCCCAAGGCATGGCAACAATCTGACATTTCAAAACCCCTTCACTAAAACCTTTCAGGAGTGATTTAAAAGCACTTTAAGAAATAGGTTCTTCATTCCCCAAGCATAAGCTTGGGAGAAACCCCACAGTCAGGAGAAGCAGACAGGTTTTTCCCCAAGATGGGTAACTAGAGATGGTAGAGCCAGTCCTCCACAGAAAGAACCAAAGTTACAGGTAAATGACCGTGGCTAGAGGGGAAGGCTGAGGGAAGAGTGATGAAACCTATCAGAGAACCCACGGGAAGAAGCTGGGGTGCAGTGGAGCCGGGCGTGGTGGCTCATGCTTGTAATCCCAGCACTTTGGGAGGCTGAGACAGGCAGATCATGTGAGGCCAGGAGTTTGAGACCAGCCAGGGCAACATGATGAGGTTCTGTTCCTATAAAACATACAAAAATTAACTAGGTGTGATGGCTTGTGCCTGTAGTCCCAGCTACTTGGGTGGCTGAGGTGGAAGAATTGCTTGAGCCTGGGAGGTGGAGGTTGCAGTAAACCATAATCATGCCACTGCACTGAAGCCTGGGTGACAGAGTAAGACCCTGTCTCAAAAAACAAAAACCAAACCAAAAAGCCCTCAACAAACCAGGCATCAAAGGAACATACTTCAAAATAATAAAAGCCTCCAGCACTTTGGGAGGCCAAGGCGGGCAGATCACGAGGTGAGGAGATTGAGGCCATCCTAGCCAACATGGTGAAGCCCTGTGTTTACTAAACTAAAAAAAAAAATAAAATAAAAAAAAATACCTGGGCATGGTAGCGCACACCTGTAGTCCCAGGTACTCGTGAGGCTGAGGCAGGAGAATAGCCTGAACCCAGGAGGCAGAGATTGCAGTGAGCTGAGATCGCACCTCTGCACTGCAGCCTGGGCAACAGTGCGAGACTCCGTCTCAAAAAGAATAATTTCATAAAATACATAAAAGCCATATAGGACAAACCCACGGCCAACGTCATACTGAATGGGGGAAAAGCTGAAAGCATCCCCCTAAGAACTAGAACAAGACAAGGATGGACACTCTTACCACTCCTATTCAACACAGTTCCCGAAGTCCAGCCAGAGAAATCAGGCAAGAGAAAGGAAGAAAGGCCATTCACATTGGAAAAGAGCACGTCAAATGATCTCTGTTTGCTGATGACATGATCTTATACCTAGAAAACCCTACAGATTTGATAAATGACTTCAGTAAAAGTTTCAAGATACAAATTAGTGTACGGCGGCTCACACCTATAATCCCAGCATTTTGGGAGGCTGAGGTGGGAGGACAGCTTGAGCCTAGGAGTTTCAAGACCAGCTTGGGCAACATAGTGACACCTTGTGGCTATTTAAAAAAAAAAAAAATATATATATATATATACACACACACACACACACACAAGTATATATGTATATGTGTATATATATGTATATACACTGATGAAAGACATAGTTGATGACACAAACAAATGAACAAACATCCTATGCTTATGGATTTGAAGAATCAATATCGTTAAAATGGCCATACTGTTCAAAGCAATCTACAGATTCAACACAATTCCTATCAAATTACCAATGTCATTTTTCACGGAATTAGAAATAACAATCCTAAAATAGGAACCAAAAAAGAGTCTGAATAATCAAAGCAATCCTAAGCAAAAAATAAAGTTGGTGGCATCACATTATGTGACTTCAAATGACATGGCAAGGCCAGTAAACAAAGCAGCTTTGTACTGGTACAAAGACAGACGCACAGATCAACTGAACAGAACGCAAAATCCATACACAAAGCCACACACCTACAGTGAACTGGTCTTTGACAGAGTTAACAAAAATATACATGGGGAAAAGACATCCTGTTCAATAAACTAGGCTGGAAAACTCGGAGAGCCACATGTAGAAGAATGATACAGGACCCCTGTCTTTTTTTCTTTTTAAGACGGAGTCTCGCTTTGTTGCCAGGCTGGAGTGCAGTGGCGTGATCTCAGCTCACTGCAACCTCCAACTCCCTGGTTCAAGTGATTCTCCTGCCTCAGCCTCCCAAGTAGCTGGGATTACAGGTATGTGCCACCAGGCCCAGCTAATTTTTTGTATTTTAGTGGAGATGGGGTTTCACCATGTTGACCAGGCTGGTCTCAACCTCCTGACCTCGTGATCTACCTGCCTTAGCCTCCCAAAGTGCTGGGATTACAGGCGTGAGCCACCACATTCGGCAGGGACCCCTATCTTTTACCATCTACAAAAATTAACTCAAGATGGATTAAATTAAAACCTAAGCATAAGACCTGAAATTATAAGAAACGTTGAAGAAAACCTAGGAAAACCCCTTGTGGACATTGGCCCTGGCAAAGAATGTACGATTACCACCTCAAAAGCAAATGCAACGAAAGCAAAAATAGAAAACTGGGGCTTAAACTAGAAAGCTTTTGCACCACAAAAAAAATTTTCAACAGAGTAAACAGACATCCTACATAACAGGAGAAAATATGGACAAATCATGCTATCTGACAAAGGACTAATACCTAGAATCTACAAGTAACTCAACAAGAAAAAACCAAGTAACTCCATCAAAAAGTAAAGCATACAAGTGACTGACAATCATGAAAGAATGATCAACATCACTTATCAACAGGGAAACGCAAATTCAAACCACGAGGCGATGTAAGGCTACACAATAACATCAGTCAGAAAGGCTAAGATTAAAGAGTAAAGGCCAGGTGCGATGGCTCATGCCTGTAATCCCAGCACTTTGGCAGGCCAAGGTGGGCGGACCATGAGGTCAGGAGTTCAAGACCAGACTGGCCAACATAGTGAAACCCCATCTCTACTGAAAAATACAAAAATTAGCTGGGCACGGTGGCAGGTGCCTGTAATCCCAGATACTAGGGAGGCTGAGGCAGTGAACTGCTCGAACCTGGGAGGTGGAGCTCGCAGTCAGACGCAATCATGCCACTGCATTCCAGCCTGGGCAACTGAGCGAGACTCTGTCTCATAAAAACCAACATGGTGATTTCTCAAAGAACCACCAATTGAGATTTCTCTCTTTTTTTTTTTTTTTTTTGAGACGGAGTTTCGCTCTTGTTACCCAGGCTGGAGTGCAATGGCGCGATCTCGGTTCACCGCAACCTCTGCCTCCTGGGTTCAGGCAATTCTCCTGCCTCAGCCTCCTGAGTAGCTGGGATTACAGGCACGCGCCACCAGGCCCAGCTAATTTTTTGTATTTTTAGTAGAAACGGGGTTTCACCATGTTGACCAGGATGGTCTCTATCTCTTGACCTCGTGATCCACCCGTCTCAGCCTCCCAAAGTGCTGGGATTATAGGCGTGAGCCACCGCGCCCGGCCTAAATTTTTTTTTTTTTTTGAGACGGAGTCTTGCTCTGTTGCCAGGCTGGAGTGCAGTGGCGCAATCTCGGCTCATTGCAACCTCTGCTCCCGGGCTCAAGTGATTCTCCTACCTCAGCCTCCCGAGTAGCTAGGATTACAGGCACACACCACCACGCCCAGCTAATTTTTGTATTTTTTAGTAGAGATGGGGTTTCACCATGTTGGCCAGACTAGTCTTGATCTACTGACCTTGTGATCCGCTTAAAGTGCTGGGATTACAGGCGTTAGCCACCGCACCTGGACAATTTTTGTATTTTTAGTAGAGATGGGGTTTCACCATGTTGGCCAGGCTGGTCTTGAACTCCTGACCTGAAGTGATCCTCCCGCCTTGACCTCCTAAAGTGCTAGGATTACAGGTGTGAGCCGCCACACACAGCCATAGGTAGCATTTAAAAAAAAATCACTGTAATTATTTGTGTAGTAGCCCATCTTTATACCTTACCATTGTGTTACGTTAATCTCCATGAAAGCAGGAACCTGCTCTATCTGGTTAACTATTTATTAATATTTTTAATATCCAGTGCCTGGCACATAGAAGGTACTTAATAAATATTTGCTAAATTTATAAATGAAAGGATTCTGGTGTTTGCTTCTCTATTTTTAATCCTTAAAAAACTTAATTTTAAACCCATTTTAGAATTACGGAAAGTTATAAAATAGTACAGTTCCTATATACCACTCAGTCTGCTTGTCGTAGTGTTAACAGTTTACAAAGCCACGGTACAATGCTCAAAACCAGGAAATTACCACTACTACAGTATTTTTTTAAGGTGGAGCTCTGCTCTTGATCAGGCTGGAGTGCAACGGCATGGTCTCAGTTCACTGTAACCTCTGCCTCCCTGGTTCAAGAGATTCTCCTGCCTCAGCCTTCCATGTAGCTGCTATTACAGGCAGTGGGTACCAAGCCTGGCTACTGGTACAATAGTATTAACTCAAATTATTCACACTGCATTAATGTTCTTTCTCTCATGTAGGTACAGATACGCACTGCAGTAAGGTTCATTTATCTCTGATCTAGGCACTGATGCACACTGCAGTAAGGTTCATTTATCTCTGATCCAGGTAGTGATACGCACTGCAGTAAGGTTCATTTATCTCTGATCCAGGTACTGATACACACTGCAGTAAGGTTCATTTATCTCTGATCTAGGTACTGATACACACTGCAGTAAGGTTCATTTATCTCTGATCCAGGTAGTGATACGCACTGCAGTAAGGTTCATTTATCTCTGATCCAGGTAGTGATACGCACTGCAGTAAGGTTCATTTATCTCTGATCTAGGTACTGATACACACTGCAGTAAGGTTCATTTATCTCTGATCCAGGTACTGATACACACTGCAGTAAGGTTCATTTATCTCTGATCTAGGTACTGATACACACTGCAGTAAGGTTCATTTATCTCTGATCCAGGTAGTGATACGCACTGCAGTAAGGTTCATGTATCTCTGATCCAGGTACCAATACGCACTGCAGTAAGGTTCATTTATCTCTGATCTAGGTACCGATGCGCACTGCAGTAAGGTTCATTTATCTCTGATCTAGGTACCGATACGCACTGCAGTAAGGTTCATTTATCTCTGATCTAGGTACTGATGCGCACTGCAGTAAGGTTCATTTATCTCTGATCTAGGTACCGATACTCACTGCAGTAAGGTTCATTCATCTCTGATCTAGGTACTGATACGCGCTGCAGTAAGGTTCATGTATCTGTGATCTAGGTACTGATACACACTGCAGTAAGGTTCATTCATCTCTGATCTAGGTACTGATACGCACTGCAGTAAGGTTCATTCATCTCTGATCTAGGTACTGATGCGCACTGCAGTAAGGTTTATCTCTGATCTAGGCACTGATGTGCACTGCAGAAAGGTTCATTTATCTCTGATCTAGGTACTGATGCGCACTGCAGTAAGGTTTATCTCTGATCTAGGCACTGATGTGCACTGCAGTAAGGTTCATTTATCTCTGATCTAGGTACTGATGCGCACTGCAGTAAGGTTCATTTATCTCTGATCTAGGTACTGATAGGCACTGCAGTAAGGTTCATTTATCTCTGATCTCGGTAGTGACACACACTGCAGTAAGGTTTATTTTTCCTCAGTTTTCTCTCATGTGTACTAGTTCCTTAGGCTATCTTTCTTTTTTTTTTTTTTTTTTTTTTGAGACGGAGTTTCGCTCTTGTTACCCAGGCGGGAGTGCAATGGCGCGATCTCGGCTCACCGCAACCTCCGCCTCCTGGGTTCAGGCAATTCTCCTGCCTCAGCCTTCCTGAGTAGCTGGGATTACAGGCACGTGCCACCGTGCCCAGCTAATTTTTTGTATCTTTAGTAGAGACGGGGTTTCACCATGTTGACCAGGATGGTCTCGATATCTTGACCTCGTGATCCACCCGCCTCGGCCTCCCAAAGTGCTGGGATTACAGGCTTGAGCCACCGCGCCCGGCCCCTTAGGCTATCTTTCATGAGCTTGACACTTTTTTTAAAGATTCAAAAGCATTTTATAACAGTACATATATTTAAGAGATAGGGCAAAAATTGAGAGATATAGGTCATATGCCTGAGCATGAAGCCTGAGAGACCATCTGTCTGTTCAGACCCCGGCTCTGGTTCATTCTGAGCAATGCCATTTTGATTATGTAGTAAGATGAAAAATTGTCTTTACAATAGTTACAGTAACAAGAGAAATTCACACAATGTATCAAATAGCAAACCGATGAGGTGAATTATAACAGCAATGATGATGCAGGAGCGAGTAACCAATAGATTAACATTACTTTGTCTATTAAATGCTTCAGTACCCTTGTATACTTACCAAGGATTTAAGTGGTTTAATAAACATCCAGTTTTATTACACGCTGTACTATAATAATCTCAAAGATACAATATAATGTATTTTAGCAAAAAAGTAAAATCCTATCAGTTTTCTATTCCTTCTTGTATACTGACATTCTTTTTTTTTTTTTTTAATTTTTATTTCTCTGAGATGGAGTCTCACTCTGTCACTCAGGCTGGAGTGCAGTGGTACAACAGCTCACTGCAACCCCTGCCTTCCGGGTTCAAACAATTCTCCTGCCTCAGCCTCCTGAGCAGCTGGGATAACAGGCACGCCTCACCATACCTGACTGATTTTTGTATTTTTAGTAGAGATGAGGTTTTGCCATGTTGACCAGGCTGGTCTCGAACTCCTGACCTCAGGTGATCTGCCTGCCTTGGCCTCCGAAAGTGCGGGCATTGCAGGCACAAGGCATGGTGCCCAGTCATACTGACATTCTTAACTGTCATGCCAGTTGATGCAGTAACTTGTAAGTGATACAAAGGTTTGCTCTGTAGACTTAAGCTACACTATGGCTGCAGTGAAATCATAGTATGTGATCTGTTCAGTGAAGGTTAAATCCTTCGTGTTCACTTAGCTCAGGAACAGCCAAAGGTAAGAGGTGAATTGAGCAAGGGATGGGGGTATTGGTGCAGAGCTTCCATGCCCTCTCGGCATGGCAACCTTCACCAATCTGGAAGTTCTCCAGACTCATTTTTTTAGGGTTTCTATGGAGGCTGCATTACAAAGGCAAGATTGATTAAACTACTGGACATCAATGACTTTAAATAACTGGACAAATAATCATTGTATATATTTACAGAGTGCAATGTGATGTATTAGTATATATTTGCATTGTTCATGTGGTGTGGCTGTGTCCCCACCCAAATCTCATCTTGAATTCCCACACGTAGTGAGAGGGACCCAGTGGGAGGGAACTGAATCATGGGGCAGGTCTTTCCCATGCTGTTCCTGCGATAGTGAATTAAGTCTCATGAGATCTGATGGCTTTATAAGCTAGAGTTTCTCTGCACAAGCTCTCTCTCTCTCTGCCTGCTGCCATCCATGTAGTTGTGACTTGCTCCTCCTTGCCTTCTGCCATGATTGTGAGTCCTCCCCGGCCATTCAGAACTGTAAGTCCATTAAACCTCTTTCTTTTGTAAACTGCCCAGTCTTGGGCATGTCTTTATCAGCAGTGTGAAAGAAGCCTAATACATATTGTGTAACAGCCAATTATCATATCTGTCACCTGACATACTTTTCAATTATTTGTGGTGAAAACTTTAACTCTTTCAGTAATTTTGAAATATACAATGAACTATCAGCCAGGCACAGTGGCTCAAATCTGTAGTACCAGCACTTTGGGAGGCTGAGGTAGGCAGATCACTTGAGGTCAGGATTTTGAGATCAGCCTGGCCAACATGGGCCAACAACCCCATCTCTTCTAAAAAAAAAAAGAAAGCAAGAAAGAAAACAATGCATTATTATATTAGTGGTCATCCTGTGCAACAGATCACTAAAGCTCATCCTTCCTGTCTCAATGAAACTTTGTATCTTTTGGTCAACATCTCTCTAGCCTCCTCCCACACAGCCTCAGATTCCAGTAACAAACATTCTACTCTATACAAATTCAACATTCTTAAGTTCCACAATTTTTTTTTTTGAGATGGAGTTTCGCTCGTTACCCAGGCCGGAGTGCAATGGCACGATCTCGGCTCACTGCAACCTCCGCCTCCTGGGCTCAGGCAATTCTCCTGCCTCAGCCTCCCGAGTAGCTGGGATTACAGGCGTGCACCACCATGCTCAGCTAATTTTTTGTAGTTTTAATAGAGACGGTGTTTCACCTTGTTGACCAGGATGGTCTCGATCTCTTGACCTCGTGATCCACCCGCCTCGGCCTCCCAAAGTGCTGGGATTATAGGCGTGAGTCACCGCGCCCAGCCAAGTTCCACATTTTAAGAGAGATCATGCAGTTTTTTTTTTTCTGTGCTTGGCTAATTTTACTTAATACAATGTCTTCCAGGTTTATTTGTGTTGTCACAAATAATATAATTTCCTTCTTTTTAAAGGCTGAATAGTGTTCTATTGTGTATATATACATTTTTTAAATCCATTCATCCAGTGGATATCTAGGTTGCTGCCATATCTTGACTACTGTGAATAATGTTGCAAAAACATAGGATTACAGATATCTCTTTGGCATACCCATTTCAATTCCTTTGAATATATACTGTGGGCCTGG
Organism: Saguinus oedipus; assembly: GCA_031835075.1. Taxonomy (NCBI): domain Eukaryota; kingdom Metazoa; phylum Chordata; class Mammalia; order Primates; family Cebidae; genus Saguinus; species Saguinus oedipus. Next base: position 67,088,283 of record CM063170.1, read on the forward strand.
CACAGTGGCTCACACCTGTAATTTTAGCACTGTGGGAGGCTGACACGGGTGGATCACCTGAGGTCAGGAATTCAAGACCAGCCTGGCCAACGCAGTGAAGCCCCATCTCTACTAAAAATATAAAAATTAGCTGGGTGTGTTGACACATGTCTGCAATTGCAGCTGCTTGGGAGACTGAGGCAGGAGAATCACTTGAACCTGGGAAGCAAAGGTTTCAGTGAGTCAAGATTATGCCACTGCATTCCAGCCTGGCTGATGGAAGGAGACTGTGTTTCAAATAATAATAATATCTACTCAGAAGTAGGACTGCTGGATCATACTGCAGTTCCATTTTTTTTGTTCTTCTGAGGAACTCCTGTAGTTTGTTGCAATGGCTGTATTAATTAACATTCCCACAGTGTATAAGTGTTCCCCTTTTTTCCACTCTCACCAATACTTATCTTTGGTCTTTTTGATAATAGTCATTCTAACAGGTGTGAGTGCTCTCTCGTTGTGGTTTTAATATGAATTTCCACATGACCAGTGATAAGCTTTTCTTCATGTCTCTGATGGCCATTTGCATGTCGTCTTTTTTTTTTTAAGAGGTAAATGGGAAATTTTGAATTTAATTTTCTGTGAATGAGAATGTCTTTTCAGGACATTTGTCCATCTTAAAATTGGGTTACTTCTTTTCTTGCTATTGAGTTCCTTATAAATTTTGAATATTAGTCCCTGATACGGTTTAGATTTGCGTCTCCACCCAAATCTCATGTTGGGTTGGAAGGTAACTGGATCACAGGTTGGATTTCCCTCTTGCTGTTCTCGGGGTGATGATCATCGGCTCCCTCTTGCTGTTCTCGGGGTAATGAGCTGTTCTCGGGGTGATGATAATCGGTTCCCTCTTGCTGTTCTCGGGGTGATGATAATCGGCTCCCTCTTGCTGTTCTCGGGGTGATGATGATCGGTTCCCTCTTGCTGTTCTCGGGGTGATGATGATCGGTTCCCTCTTGCTTTTCTCAGGGTGATGATAATCGGCTCCCTCGTGCTGTTCTCGGGGTGATGATAATCGGTTCCCTCTTGCTGTTCTCGGGGTGATGATCATCGGTTCCCTCTTGCTGTTCTCGGGGTGATGATCATCGGTTCCCTCTTGCTTTTCTCGGGGTGATGATAATCGGCTCCCTCTTGCTGTTCTCGGGGTGATGATAATCGGCTCCCTCTTGCTGTTCTCGGGGTGATGATAATCGGTTCCCTCTTGCTGTTCTCGGGGTGATGATAATCGGCTCCCTCTTGCTTTTCTCGGGGTAATGAGCTGTTCTCGGGGTGATGATAATCAGCTCCCTCTTGCTGTTCTCGGGGTGATGATCATCGGTTCCCTCTTGCTTTTCTCGGGGTGATGATAATCGGCTCCCTCTTGCTGTTCTCGGGGTGATGATAATCGGTTCCCTCTTGCTGTTCTCGGGGTGATGATAATCGGCTCCCTCTTGCTTTTCTCGGGGTAATGAGCTGTTCTCGGGGTGAGACAACAGGCACTCGCCACCACATCCAGCTAATTTTTTCTTTTTTTTTTTGTAGAGATGAGGGTCTCACTGTGTTGCCTAGGCTGGTCTCAAACTCCTGGGCTCAAGCCATCCTCCCGCCTCCACCTCCCAAAGTGTTAGTTAGGATTACAGTCATGAGCCACTGTGTCCATCCCGTAGGTAGCCTTAAAGTATCTTCCCCAGGATATTTATTAGCAACAAAAGGAAAGATAGTAACTTTTACTATCTTTTTTACTATCTATTTTACTAGAAAAATTTGGTAGATGCCACCTTAACCAAGTGATAATGGTAAATATTGCCATTAATGAGACATATTGCTGTCAGTGAGACATATTACCACTAATAAGAGATATTGACGTCGTAAACATCATAGACAGATTGACATCATATAGAGTAGGTCTTCATTACTAGATCCTGTCACGGAGCTCCTAAAACCCTTGTTGTTTTATTTGTTTATTTTTTTTTTGAGATGGAGTCTCACTGTTGCCAGGCTAGAGTACAGTGGCCTGATCTCAGCTCACTTCAACCTTCACTTTCCAGGTTCAAGCGATTCTCCTGCCCAGCCTCCCAAGTAGCTGAGACTACAGGCACATGCCACTAAACCCAGTTAGTTTTTATATTTTTAGTAGAGACGAGGTTTCACCATGTTGGCCAGGATGGTCTCGATCTCTTGACCTTGTGATCCTCCCGCCTCAGCCTTCCAAAGTGCTGAGATTACAGGCATGAGCCACTGCACCCAGCCCAACCCTCATCATTTTCTGAGTGATAAGGATGATGGGAGCATCTTTTGCTATTCATAATCAATGAGGTGACTGGTGACTCAAAGTCCCTACGTAGCTTCAGGATGGAGGCTACTGGCTAAAGGAACCTACCATGTAATTAGAGAGTTGAACTTTAAGTTCCAACCCCAAACCCCACCCCACCTCTAAGGAGGGGTTGAAGATAGAGTTAATCACCAGTGGACAGTCAACTCAAAATGGATTAAGGACTTAAAGAGAAGACCTGAAGCTAGAAAACTACCAGAGAGGAAAATGCTCCATGAAATTTGTCTAGACAAAGATCGCTTGGATATGACCACAAATGCAAAAGCCAACAAATAGGGTTGAATCAACCTAAAAAGCTTTTATACCGCAAAGGAAACAGTCAGTTGATGAAGACAAAAGCTAAGGATTGGGAGAAGATGTTTGCAAACCTTACATCTGAGATGGGACTGTATTCATCTGTTCTCACACTACTAATAAAGAACTACCTGAGACTGGGTAATTTATGAAGAAAAGAGGTTTAATTGACTCACGATTCCGCAGGCTTTACAGGAGGCGTGACTGGGAGGCCTCAGGAAACTTCAAAAGGCAAAGGGGAAGCACCTTCTTCATGTGGCAGGAGGAGAGAGTGCAAAGGTGGGAGTTCCACACCCATTGAAACTATTGGATCTCCTGGGAACTGATTATCTAATCACCCCGAGAACAGCAAGAGGGAACCGATGATCATCACCCCGAGAACAGCAAGAGGGAGCCGATTATCATCACCCCGAGAACAGCAAGAGGGAACTGATTATCATCACCCCGAGAACAGCTCATTACCCCGAGAACAGCAAGAGGGAGCCGATTATCATCACCCCGAGAACAGCTCATTACCCCGAGAAAAGCAAGAGGGAGCCGATTATCATCACCCTGAGAACACCGATGATCATCACCCCGAGAACAGCAAGAGGGAACCGATGATCATCACCCCGAGAACAGCAAGAGGGAGCCGATGATCATCACCCCGAGAACAGCTCATTACCCCGAGAAAAGGAAGAGGGAGCTGATTATCATCACCCCGAGAACAGCAAGAGGGAACCGATGATCATCACCCCGAGAACAGCAAGAGGGAACCGATTATCATCACTTTGGGAGGCCAAGGTGGGTGGATCATCTGAAGTCAGGAGTTTGAGACCAACCTGACCAATATGATGAAATTCCATCTCTACTAAAAGTACAAAAATTAGTCAGACATAGTGGCATGTGCCTGCAATCCCAGCTACTCGGGAGGCTGAGACAGGAAAATCGCTTGAACCCGAGAGGCAGAGGTTAGAGTGAGCAGAGATCGTGCCACTGCACTCCAGCCTGGGCAACAAGAGCAAAACTCCAGGAAAAAAAAGAAAAAGAAAAAGATCATCATATGAAAGGAAATAATTAAGGACATCTGCTTAGAACATCTATTTTATATTCTGAGACAAGGTCTAATTCTATCACCCAGGATAGAGTACAGTGACATGATTCTGGCTCACTGCCACCTCCATCTCCTGGGCCCAAGCCATTCTCCCACCTCAGCCCCCCAAGTAGCTGGGAACTACAGGCACACACCAGCAAGCACACCTAATTTTTCTAGTTTTTTTTGTAGCGACGGGGTCTTGCCATGTTGCCCAGGCTGGTTTCCAACTCATGAGCTCAAGTGATCCTCCCTGCCTCTGCCTACCAAAGTGCTGCAATTGCAGGTGTGAGTCAGTACAACCGGCCTAAACATTTTAAATGAAAAAAATACGGCCGGGCGCGGTGGCTCAAGCCTGTAATCCCAGCACTTTGGGAGGCCGAGGCGGGTGGATCACGAGGTCAAGATATCGAGACCATCCTGATCGACATGGTGAAACCCCATCTCTACTAAAGATACAAAGAATTAGCTGGGCATGGTGGCGCGTGTCTGTAATCCCAGCTACTCAGGAGGCTGAGGCGGGAGAACTGCCTGAACCCAGGAGGCGGAGGTTGCGGTGAGCCGAGATCGCGCCATTGCACTCCAGCCTGGGTAACAAGAGCGAAACTCCGTCTCAAAAAAAAAAAAAAAGAAAAAAAAAAAAAACACATATAATTACTGCAGAAACTGCCAGGGCAGTAAAAGGAAAGAATCTAGAAACATCCGGGGGAACGCCTTGGCTCAGGCCTTTAATTCCAGCACTTTGAGAGGCCCAGACGGGAGGATTACTTGTGCTCAGGAGTTCAAGACCAGCCTGGGCAACATGATGAGACCCGATCTCTTAACAACAAAAATCGGGGCGTGGTGGTGCGCACCTGTGGTCCCAGCTACTAGGGAGGCTGAGGCAGGAAGAGCTCTTGAGCCCAGGCATTCGAGGCTGCAGTGAGCCATGATGGCACCACTGCACTGCAGCCTAAGTGACATAGTGAGATTCCGTCTCAAAACAAAAACATCAACAAACAGGAACAGCTTTGAGGATATACACGCCGGCAAAATGTAATTAAAGTGTCACTGCAATTCCATGGAAAAGTGACTCAACGGAGTCAAGGCAATGAGAGAAAACGGCAAATCTCTACCTAACTCCTTACCACAAATATTATACCCAGTGAAATACAGATAAAAAGGGGAAAAATAAAAATACTCTTTTTTCCCCCCCCCCAGACGGAGTTTTGCTCTTGTTACCCAGGCTGGAGTGCAATGGCACGATCTCCGCTCACCGCAACCTCCGCCTCCTGGGTTCAAGCAATTCTGCCTCAGCCTCCCAAGTAGCTGGGACTACAGGCTCGTACCACCGTGCCCAGCTAATGTTTGTATTTTTAGTAGAGATGGGGTTTCACCATGTTGACCAGGATGGTCTCGATCTCTTGACGTCGTGATCCACCCGCCTCGGCCTCCCAAAGTGCTGGGATTACAGGCGTGAGCCACCGCGCCCGGCCAGAAAAAATATTCTTAAAATGATTTAAACGTCTTAGAAGAAATTAAAGGCAACGTTTGCATAACGCTAAGATGAGGAAAAACTTTCCCCAAAACGACACCCAAGGACGCCTGCCCGGAAACAAAGTGCAGATCTTCTTCAGCCCGAGTCATTCGCAGACAGCAGTGGACAATGTGTTTACAGTCCTGGAACCGGGAAGACCGTCCCATAAAGGACCGAAAATCCGACGGGGACCCGGGCGGGCGACAGGAAAGGGGACGGCTGCCCCCCTCTCCCCCGCCCGCCCGCCTCTCCCCCGCCCGCCGCCTCCTCCCGCCCCGCGTCGTCCCGAGCGCGCTCACCTCTGCAGACAAAGGGCGCGCCGGCCGGCTCCGCCCCCTGACGCCGCCGCCGCTGCCGGTGTGGGCCGGGGCGGGAGAGGGTGCCGAGGGCCCCGCGGCCTCAGCGGACGAGGCCGGGTGACTGGGCTGCTGGGGCCGGTGCAGCCTCGGGCGCGCCAGACCCGCTCCGACTACAGCCTTCCCGCAATGGCGGCGCCCGCCGCTGGCCGCGGATCTGCAATACGCATGCGCCGGCTGCGTCCGAACCCGCTTTCCTCGTCGCCGGGACTCCTGACTCCCCCCAGCTCCCCGGTCCGCTTTTCACCTGCGCTGTGCAGACCCCAGGGGCCGCGGCCTTGGCCCCCAGCCCTCCCAGAACCTCCCGGTCGGAGAGGGCCGATGGCGGCGGGCCGAGGACCCGTCCCTTGGTCCCTGCCAATCGGAAGCGTCGGACTGTCCGTCTCCACGGTGACGATCCGAGCTCTGGGTCCTGGGACCACCCCTCCTTCCCATCAATTTCCTATTGACGAAACTCAAAATACAAGGATCACGATACTGGCCGGGCGCGGGGGCTCACGCCTGTAATCCCAGACTTTGGGAGGCCGAGGCGGGTGGATCACGAGGTCAAGAGATCGAGACCATCCTGGTCAACGTGGTGAAACCCCGACTCTACTAAAAATACGAAAAAAAATGAGCTGGGCATGGTGGCGCGTGCCTGTAATCCCAGCTACTCGGGAGGCTGAGGCGGGAGAATTGCCTGAACCCAGGAGGCGGAGGTTGTGGTGAGCCGAGATCGCGCCATTGCACTCCAGCCTGGGTAACAAGAGCGAAACTCCGTCTCAAAAAACAAACAAACAACAACAAAAAGAAAATACAAAAATTAGCTGGGTGTGGTGACGGTCGCCTGTAATCCCAGCTACTCGGGAGGCTGAGGCAGGAGAATCGCTTGAACTCGGAAGGCGGAGACTGCAGTGAGCTGAGACCAAACCACTGCACTCCAGCCTGGGTAACAGAGTGAGATTCCATCTCAAAAAAAAAAAAAAAGATAATGGTGTCATTATATGATAACGCTACTGATGGTACTGATGAGAAGAATGGAATTTCTTTGTTTAGGCATATTTTGCTTAATTGGAGTTCAGAGTTAGTTTTTTGTTTTATTTTGTTCTGTTTTTCAGACACGGATTTGTTCTGTTGCCCAAGCTGCAGTGCAGTGCTGTCACTCCAGCTCATCGCAGTCTTGCTTTCCTGGGCTCAAGCGGTTTTCACCTCACCCTCCTCAGTCCCACCTGGAACTACAGGTGCAGTCCACCATGCCTGGCTGATTTCTGTATTTTTTCTAGAGACAGGGTGTCACCACGTTGCCCAGGCTAGTCTTGAACTCCTGAGCTCAAGTGATCCTCCCACCTCCGCCTCCCAAAGTGCTAGGATTACATGCATGAGCCATTACACCAACGCTCAACTTTTGTGTTGGATAGAGGGGGTACATATGCAATTTGTTACAAGGGTATTTTGCACCCAGTTTTTCAACCTACGCCCCTTTCCCCACTTCCCCACCTGGTAGTCAAGTGTCTATTGTTCCCTTTTTTTTTTTCTTTTTTGAGAAGTCTCACTCTGTTGTCAGAGTAGAATGCAGTGGTGCAATTTTGGCTCACTGCAACCTCCGACTCCCTGGTTCAAGCAATTCTCCTGCTTCAGCCTCCCAAGTAGCTGGGATTACAGGTACATGACACCACGCCCTGCTAATTTTTTTTTTTTTTTTTTTTTTTGTATTTTTAGTAGAGACGGAGTTTCACCATGTTGGCCAGGATGGTCTCGATCTCCTGAACTAACGATTCGCCTGCCTTGGTCGCCCAAAGTGCTGGGATTACAGGCATGAGCCACCACTCCAGGCCTATTGTTACCTATTTATAAAATTTAAAAATTAGGCTGGGCATGGTGGCTCATGTCTGTAATCCCAGAACTTTGGGAGGCTGAGGCAGGCAGATCACTTGAAGTCAGGAGTTTGAGACCAGGCTGACCAACCTGGTGAAACCCCATCTCTATTGAAAATACAAATTTTCAATAGCAAGCGTGGTGGCGGGCGCCTGTAATGTCAACTACTAGGAAGGCCGAGGCAGGAGAATCGCTTGAACTCGGGAGATGGAGGTTGCAGTCAGCTGAGATCACACCGTTGCACTCCAGTCTGGGTGACAGAGTGAGACTCCAGTCTCAAAAAATGAAACTAAATAAATAAAACAAAAAATTTAAAAATAAAAAAAAAATGAGCACATGAGATGGCAGAACTTGTTGCAACCACCTTGGAAAATATCGTCTGCCATGAAGGGCAAGTAGAAAGAATGTTGAGTTTAAGATTTCAGAAATCTAGTCATCTGAAAGGATCACAAGAGCCTTTCCTGGGGTGGCTCAAGGTGAGTGGAAGCAAAGGTCATCAGAGCTGAGGAAGACGTGGGATGGTGAGTCAGGCGAATTGCATGCTCATCCATGTGGACGCTGACATCCTCAGGAAAGCAGAAGGACTTCAGAGAACAGAGGGCAAAACACAATTTTATTATTTTTTTTTAGAGACAGGGTGTTTCTCTGTCACCCAGGCTGGAGTGCAGTGGCTGGATCATAGTTCACTGTAGCCTTGAACGCCTGGGCTCAAGCAATCCTTCTGCCTCGGCATCCTGAATAGCTAGGGCTACAGTGTGTGTCACCATGCCTGGCTAATTTTGTATTTTTACTTTTTGCAGAGATTGGGTCTTGCTATGTTGCCCAGGCTCATTTATAACTCCTGGCCTCAAGCCAAACTCCCACGTTGACCTCCCAAAGCGTTGGGATTATAGGCGTGAGCCACTGCGCTTTGCCACAAAACACTCTTAAAAGCTTTTGTTGGCCAAGTGCAGTGGCTCACGTCTGTAATCCCAACGCTTTGGGAGGCCAAGGTGGGTGGATCACAAGATTGAGAGATCAAGACCATCCTGGCCAACATGGTGAAACCCCGTCTCTACCAAAAACAAACAAACAAACAAAAAAACCAAAAACTTAGCCTGTCGTGGCGGCGCATGCCTGTAGGCTGAGGCAGGAGAATCGCTTGAACCCAGGAGGTGGAGATTGCAGTGAGCTGATTGCAGTCACGCTGTTGCACTCCAGCCTGGCGACAGAGTGAGACTCCGTCTCAAAAAAAAAGCTTTTGTCTTTTGTTTCTGGAGTGATGAAATAATCTCTGTGGTGAGGGCTTCCTTGTTTTTTTTTTTTTGAGACAGTCTTGCTCCGTTGCCAGGCGCCAGGCTGGGGTGCAGTGGCATGATCTCAGCTCACCGCAACCTCCACCTCCTGGGTTCAAGCAATTCTCCTGCTTCAGCCTCCCGAGTAGCTGGGACTACAGGCGAGCGCCACCACGCGCAGCTAATTTTTGTATTTTTAGTAGAGACGGGGTTTCACCATGTTGGCCACAATGGTCTCCAGCTCTCTTTTTTTTTTTTTTGAGACGGAGTTTCACTCTTGTTACCCAGGCTGGAGTGCAATGGCGTGATCTCGGCTTACCGCAACCTCCGCCTCCTGGGTTCAGGCAATTCTCCTGCCTCAGCCTCCCGAGTAGCTGGGATTACAGGCACGCGCCACCGTCCCCAGCTAATTTTTTGTATTTTTAGTAGAGACGGGGTTTCTCCATGTTGACCAGGATGGTCTCGATCTCTTGACCTCGTGATCCACCTGCCTCAGCCTCCCAAAGTGCTGGGATTACAGGCGTGTGAGCCACCATGCCTGGCCGAGGACTTCCTTTTTATTTGGGAAAAGATATTTGCTGTGGGCGTGTTCTTTGTGCAAAGATTCTAACAGCTAAAATTTTTTGTGTCCATTCATTCATTCACTCAAAATATACATACTGGGGCCCAGCTTGGTGGCTCACACCTATAATCCCAGCACTTTGGGAGACAGCTAAATCACCTGAGGTCAGGAGTTCAAGACCAGCCTGGCCAACATGGTGAAACCCTGCTGCTACTGAAAATACAAAAATAATCTGGGCGTGGTGGATGTGTCTTTAGTCCCAGCTACTCTGGAGGCTGAGGCAGGAGAATCACTTGAACCCAGGAGGCAGAGGTTGCAGTGAGCCGAGATCATGACACTGCACTGACTCTCTCAAATAAATAAATAAAATTTTGTAAATATGTATGTACTGGGTACCTCCTCTATGGGTGGGATCGATTTTAGCTGCTGATACAGTTAATAAAACTTACAGTCTCGTGGGAGACACAGACACAACGAGATAAATAAGTCTAACACATATTATGTTATTTGGTGGAAATGCTAAAGAAAATAATCAAAATTCTTCATGTGTTATTAGTTTACAGCACAGGAGTTAAGAGCTTGGGTCCAGGAAATAGACTTGGAGTTTGAATTCTAGGCATGCTACACTGCCTGTTTCCTCATCTGTAAGACATACAAAACAATAGTTTTCTATATCAAAACTCGTCATGATTAAATAATTTAATACAGACAAAAATGAAGGATAAGATGGCAGCGGTGTGAGAAGTCATGGACTTCAGGTTTCCTCAAATTACTGAGCTCTGAGACTAAGATTAGACTGCTGGTCAGGGTGCTACTGCTGGGGTTCACGGAGCTTGGAGAAGACCCCAGCTGAGACACATCACAGGGGCCGTGGGATGGCACCGAGCTGTGGAATCTTAGCACACTTCAGGATTGAAGCCTAGGTCTAGCTTGCTGCAGAGCACAGGGGAGCCATCACGGTTTCACCTTGAGGCAAGAACAGGGGAAGACCCTGGCCCTTGATTACCATGATAGATAAAACAGAGGAAATGGGTTGGGAAATAATCCATTCGTTATATTCTGGGAATGAACAGAGCCTCCACATCAAATTGAGTGGTGATTTATTAAAGGGAAGCCAAGGCCGGGTTCGGAACTCACGCCTGTAATCCTAGCGCTTTGGGAGGCTGAGATGGGGATCATGTGAGGTCAGGAGATGGAGACCATCCTGGTCGACATGGTGAAACCCAGTCTCTACTAAGAAGACAAAAAATTAGCTGGGCTTGGCAGTGTGTGCCTGTAATCCCAGCTACTTGGGAGGCTGAGGCAGGAAAATTGCTTAAACCTGGGAGGCGGAGGCTGCAGTGAGCTGAGATTGCACCACTGCACTCCAGCCTGGCGACAGAGCTAGACTCCATCTCAAAAAAATAACAGAATCTATTATCTTTTTAAAAAAACATTATATTCAATTTTTTTTTGAGACAGGATCTCACTCTGTCACATAGGCTGGAGTGCAGTGGCATGATCATAGCTGATTGCAGCCTCTAATTCCTGGGTTTAAGAGATCCTCCCGCCTTAGCCTCCCAAGTAGGGGAAACTACAGGTGTGCACCACCGCGCCTGGCTAATTCTTATTCTTGGTGGAGATGAGGTTGCTATGTTGCCCAGGCTTAGCCTATTTTTTAAAGCAAGCAAAAGACTTGAATGGCACTTCACAAAAGAGAACATCTAAGTGGTCAACAAACACATTTTAAAAATGCTCAATTCATTAGTCATTAGAGAAAAGTGATTTAAAAACTACAAAAAGCAGCCAGGCACGGTGGCTTATACCTGTAATCCCAGCACTTTGGGAGCCCGGGAGTTTGAGACCAGCCTGGGCAACAGAGACCCCATCTCCACACAAAAAAAAAAAAAAAAATGGCCGGATGTGATGGCGCTCATGACTGTAATCCCAGCACTTTTGGGAGGCTGAGGCAGGTGGATCACCTGAGGTGGGGAGTTCCAGACCAACCCGGGCCACATGGTGAAACCCAGTCTCTACTAAAAATACAAAATTAGCTGGGCATGGTGGCAGGCACCTGTGATCCCAGCTACTCAGGAGGCTGAGGCAGGAGAATCGCTTGAATCCAGGAGGCAGAGGTTGCAGTGAGCGAAGACAGTGCCACTGCACTCCAGCCTGGACAACAGAGCAAGACTGTCTCCAAAAAAAAAGTGGACAGCAGTATCTACCTCGAAAAATTGTGGTGGGATCAATACTGCGGAGAACCTAGCAACTATTAAAACATCAACAGGACCTTCCATAAATTTATCATGCCAAGGGGGGAGTTACACCGTGACCAAATCACACAGCATGTTTGTAATTTCTGGTTCTGAAATTATAATTCATTCTTTCCTTATTATTTTCACTGTGTAAGTGACTATGAGACAGCAGAGACGACCTTTCCTTCCAATCACTCATCTTTGCTATAGATTAACTGCCTCTTTTGTTTGTGTACCTAACTCACACCAGATGGCACAAAAGACCCCATGACTTACATCTTCAGCGTGAAAGGTTAAATACACCTTTCCTGGAAAAAGACCAGCTTGTCTGGGTGCAGCAGCTCATGCCTGTAATCCCAGCACTTTGGGAGGCTAAGGTGAAGGGACTTCTTAAACCCAGGAGTTTGAGACCAGCTTGGGCAAAGTAGCGAAACCCCAACTCTACAAAAAATACAAAAATTAGTCGGCTATGTTGGTGCATGCCTGTAGTCCCAGCTACCAGGGATGGTGAGGTGGGAGGATCGCTTGAGCCTGGAAAGTTGAGGCTGTAGTGACCTGTGATTGCACCCCTGCACTCCAGCCTGCATGAGAGAGTGGAAGAAAGACCGCCTGGACTAAGGTTGTTCTAACTATGTATTAAGCCATAAACAAAAAGATGCTGAAATTTTGTGAAGCTTCCCTAAACTTTGTCTATGTAAGTGATCCCAAACTTCTAGCACTGGAACACTGACTTCCACTCTTGGGAATTTGTGCTTACCAGGTGGCCCTCCTTAAACTCTGTGCATGAATAAACTCCCTTTAAAGTAGATTCTGACCCTTTTGATTATGAGGTAGACACACCGTTCAATATACATCATAATATGAAAATATTCACCTTCAGAGTAGTCTATGATATTTCGGTAGAAATCTTTGTTTTGAGACAGAGTCTTGCTCTGTCGCCCAGGCTGGAGCACAGTGGCGTGATTTCGACTCACTGCAACCTCGGCCTCCAAAGTTCAAGCGATTTTCCCGCCTCAACCGCAGGCCAGGAAGTCGCGCAGGTAGTAGAAATCCAGGCAGTGGTAAAGCTCCTTCTCGTAGCTATGGGTGGGGGCGGCCTGGCCGGAGCCTGCGGACACAGAAAGGCCTGCTCAGCGACGGCGTCCATGTGTCCGGTCGCCTGTCTGCAGTGACCGCCTGTGGCCGGTGGCCGCCTGCTAAAGCGCGCTCCCGGAAGACCCAGCAGTTCAAAACCTCCCAGCTACTTGAACCCCGAATTTCCTTTTTTTTTTTTTTTTTATTGAATGAGAGCTTCTTATGTTGCTCAGGTTGGCCTCGAACTCATAGCCTCACCTCCTCAAGCGCCAGGACAACTGGCCGGAGCCACCGCGCCCCCTCCCTTTTTTTTTTTTTAAATAAAGATGGGGTTTTACCCTGATGGCTAGGCTGGTCTTGAACTCCTGACCTCAGGTGATCCGCCCACCTCGGCCTCCCAAAGTGCTAGGATGACAGGCGTGAGCCACCGCGCCCGGCCGAACTCCAAATTTCAAGGCTGCAATGAGCTATGATCCCTGCACAGCACTCCAGCCTGCGAGACTGAGGTAAACCCTGCCTAAAAAATAAAAAATAAAACGATTCAGGTGTGTAACAGGGCGGGACTGTTTAAACAAAACGGTCCGATTGGCTCCCCGGGAGGGGCGGGCCTTCAGGACGTCACAGAGCGCGCCCTCGTCTTCGTGACGTCATATGCCGGGCCCTCGGCGTCGGTGACGTCACAGACGCGGGACGGGACAGTGCCTGGAGCTGCGCTCTGCTGGTTCCTTGTAACCGTGATCTCCCCGCCGGATCCTGTGTGTTGTTGGCTGAGGAAGGATAATTGACAAACTCCGACTCTATACAGAGTTTATGTCGGTCAAAAGTAGAAAGCTGTGTCCCGCGGAGGCGGAGGATCCCGTCAGTCCAGGAGTTCTAGAGCAGCATGGACAGTACGACGCAACCCCACCTCTGTAGTCCCACCTCAGCCTCCCAGCTACTTGAACCCCAAGGGTCAAGGCTGCAATGAGCTATGATCCCCCCACCGCACTCCAGCCTGCGAAACTGAGTCTGTTGGAACTGCCCTTCAGAGAGTCAGTGAAGAGTGTGTCTGGGCAGGGTAACTTCGAATGGCGTCACTCGAAGTGCATGTTCCTGGTTGCAGGTGGAGAGGGATCAGTATGTCCAAAGACTGTACTTGAGGCCGGGCGCGGTGGCTCACGCCTGTAATCCCAGCACTTTGGGAGGCCCAGGCGAGTGGATCACGAGGTCAAGAGACCGAGACCATCCTGGTCAACATGGTGAAACCCCATCTCTACTAAAAATACAAAAAATTAGCTGGGCACAGTGGTGCGTGTCTGTAATCCCAGCTACTCGAGAGGCTGAGGCAGGAGAATTGCCCGAACCCCGGAGGCAGAGGTTGCGGTGAGCCGAGATCGCGCCATTGCACTCCAGCCTGGGTAACAAGGGCGAAACACCGTCTCAAAAAAAAAAAAAAAAAAAAAAAAAAAAAAAAGACTGTACTTGATAGGAATTTGGCTGCTAAGTTGTGCCATCATTTGAGCCTTTTTGTCCTTTGGGTCAATTGAGCTCTACATTTTCTCTTGCCATTCGTGACAGTAAAAATGTGGTTGTCTGGGGGCTGACCCTCCTTCTGAACAATGATCCAAGAAAAAAGCACCAACCCCACAATGCTGTTTTATATTCAAGGGAAGAGGAAGAGTTTTATTTTTACAACCTAGATAATTACCTGCCATTTGGGGCTGCCTTTCAAGATACGTAGAAAACAGAAAATAGGTGACCTATGAAAATATCTATGCATATTTAACAGTCTCTCTCTTTTTTTTTTTTTTGAAATGGAGTCTCACTCTCTGGCAAGTGGGAGGAGGAAAAAGGTGGTGAGTGGGGAACAGGGGGTGAGCAGGAGGGAGAGATTTGCAAAAACACAGTTGGAAGAAAAGAAAGGCAGGGAAATAAGAAGGTGGTTAAAACAATTTTGGGTAGATGGAGGTGGGAGGAAAAGAGGGTAGCAAGTGGGAGGAGGAAAACGGGTGCAGAGAGGGAGGGAGAAGAGAGTGGCAAGCAGGAGGGAGAGAAGGTTTTGCAAAAAGAAAAGACGAAAAGGAAAGCTTTTAAGTAGATGGAGGGGGAAAAGGGTGGCAAGCAGGAGAAGGATAAAGGTGGCGCATGGAGTGGGGAAAGAGGGTTGGGAAAAAGACGATGGGGAACATAGTGTGGGGTATCTGGAGGACAAAAAGGGTGGCAAGCAAGAGGAGAAGGGCTTGTGAAAAGAGGATGGGTAAATGTTTTTGGGTAGATTGAAAAGGGAAAGAGGGTGGCGAGGAAGGAGGGGGAAAAGACGGTGGGAAAAACAGTTTTGGGGATATGAAGGGGGAAAAGAGGTGGTGAGCAGCAGGAGTGGGGAGGCGGCTTTGAGAAAAGATGGGGGAAGTGTTTTTGTGTATATGAAGGAGCAAAAGAGGCTGATGAGAGCAGGAGGGGGAAAAAGAAGGTGGCCAGGGAAAAGGAGAAAAGATGATGGGGAGAAACAGTGAAGAAAAGTTTTGGCGAAAACAGTAGTAAGCGGAAGCGTAGAGAAGGCTTTTCGAAATGACAGTGGGGAAAAATGGTGAAAAGTTTTGGGGTGCAGGAAAAGAAAGGGTGGCTAGAGGAAGCAGGCCAAAGGCGGTTGGGAAAAGAAGATGGGGAAATAACGGTGAGGAACAAAGGTTTTGGGTAAATCTTTTTCTGATTTTCAAATCAGATTATTTGTATTTTTGCTTTTAAGTAGTTGAGTTCGCTATATGTTTTGTGTATTAACTACTCCCGTCATGCATAGTTAGCAAATACTTTCTTCTGGATTGTTTCTTCATGCTACTGATTGCTTCCTCTGCTTTGTAGCTTTTACGTTTAATGGAATTGCATTTGTCTATGTTTGCTTTTGCTGCTTGTACGTTTGATGTCTATTTGAAAAATCCCTTGTCCTAACCAATTTCATGGAGCATTTATCCTATTTTTTTCTTCTCTGGTAGTTTCGTAGTTTCAGGTCCTACATTTGAATCTTTATTTTGAGTAGATTTTTGTGTATGGTAAGATAATGGTCTAGATTTATTCTTATACATGACGGTGTTGTATTTTCCTAGCACAATGTGTTGAAGAGACTGTCCTTCCTGAAGGTGTCTTGTTGGTGCCTTTGTTAAAAATGAGTAGATAGTAAATGTGTGAATTTATTTCTGAGTTCTCTATTCTGTTTCATTTGTCTATGTCTGTCAGTCATTCGTCTACCTATCTCTGTCTCTCCCTAACCCCTTTTTTGGTGCCAGTTCCATGCTGTTTTGGTTACTATGGATTTGTAGTATATTTTAAAATTCGGTAGTGTGATGCTTCTAGCTTTTTTCTTTTTATGCAACATTCTTTTGTCTGAGGTATTTTGCATGTCTGTGTAAACTTTAGTATGTATTTTTTCTATTTCTATGAAAAATGTCTTTTGTAATTTAACAGGATTGTGCTCATTCTGTAGCTTCCACTGGGTGATATAGATATTTTAACAATATTCTTCTAGTGCTTGGACATGGGATCTCTTTCCATTTACATGTCTGCTTTAATGGCTTTTCTCTATGTTTTATAGTTTTCATTGTGAGATCTTTCGCCTTTTTGGCTAAGTTCATCTCTAGGTATCATTTTTTGGAGGTGGAGGTGGTAGCTACTGTTAATGAAGTAGTTTCTTGATTTCTTTCTTAGGTGTTTCACTGTTAGCACATGGGTGTGCTACTCTTTTGTATATTGATATTGTGTCTTTCAACTTTAGTAAATTTATTATTCCTAGTAGGTTTTGTTTGTAGAAACTTGAGAGTTTTCTCTGTATGCGTATGTGATCATTTCTCCTGTAGAGACAATTTGACTTCTTTTTTCCAGTTTGGGGGCCTTTTATTGCATTCTCCTGTCGAATTGCTCTTCCAGTACTATGATGAAAAAAGTGGTCAAAGTGGCCACACCTGTTCCCGATCTTAGAGGAAGAGGAAGAGCTCTTTCACTTTCCCCACTGTTTATAATGTTAGCTGTGTTTTTGTCATACGTGGCCCTAACAATGGCGATGGTTCTAGGTATGGGTTTGGCATAGAGGCTGATTGCTGTGTTAACAGAAATTCCTATCCCTAGTTTGTTGGTCATTAATATGATGCAATGGTGTTGGCTTTGTGCAAAGTACCTCCTGCATCTCTGGAGATGAGTACCTGGGTTTCTTCATTCTGCTTATTTGATGTTTATTTACAGGGATGGCTTTAGTATTATGCAAAACCAGCTTAATTTTCTGAGAAAACGGTGTAGTGATCATGGTCTGTAATCCTTCAAATATGTCTTACTATCAAATTATGATGATTTTGTTGATTTTTTTTTTTTTGAGACGGAGTTTTGCTCGTTACCCAGGCTGGAGTGCAATGGCGCGATCTTGGCTCAATGAAATCTCCGCCTCCTGGGTTCAGGCAATTCTCCTGCCTCAGCCTCCCAAGTAGCTGGGACTACAGGTGCACACCACCACGCCCAGCTAAGTTTTGTATTTTTTTTTAGTAGAGATGGGGTTTTACCATGTTGACCAGGATGGTCTCGATCTCTTGACCTCGTGATCCACCTGCCTCAGCCTCCCAAAGTGCTGGGATTATAGGTGTGAGCCACCGCCCCCAGCCTGTTGAGCATTATTAATTGTATAATTGTGCTAGACATTCATGTATGCCTTTCTGTTCTTGTGATTTAATTTCCTAGTGTAATTAAGTATTAAATTAGGGATGGGACTGCCTATAGTTTGGTTTTGTATTTAGGGCATTAAGGGTTAGAAGTTTGGAGGATAAAATTTAGCAGAAATGGGACATACCTGAGGGATTGTGGGGAAGAGTGGCATGCAGACAAATATATGTCATGTTAATGGAAATGCCAGTCACACTTTGGACCTTGTAATCAGGAGGCCCTCATCGCACCCTGTGAACGTAAGAACCTATTTCCAATTTAGCTACTGCCGACAAAGCTGGGGTCATGTGCTGGGTCACAGCCTCCGCTAGCCTCATAGTCTTTGTTTTTTACTTTTATTTTTAAGATGGAATCTCGCTCTGTTGCCCAGGCTGGAGTGCAGCGGTGTGATCTCAGTTTACTACAACTTCCACTTTCCAGGTGTTGAAAACGCACGCTTTGAATGAAGAGACCCCCCCGCAAACAGGCTTTATGTGAGCAACATGGCTGTTTATTCACCTGGGTGCAAGTCGGCTAAGGCTGGAAAGGGTGTTAGCAAAGGGCAGTGGGATAGGAGTTGGTTTTGTAGGTTTGGGGCGGGCAGTAGAAAGTTACAGAGAGTAAGATCAATTACAGTGGTGGGGTAGGGGCAAGGAGTGTACATTACTATAAGTTTAGTTACAGTGGTGACTGCGGGAGAGGCAGAAGGGCAGGTAAGGTGACAGGATGGGTGATGTGTTCACATTATCATGAGAACAGTTAAGATGGCAGGGTTGGGTGAAGGGCCATCTGGGAAGCTCCCTGCTGGGTGATCAGGGACAATGGTGAACTCGGGGCAGGGGGATGATCAGGAGCCAAGCAGGACTTCCGACTTTCAGGCTCCAGGTTTGCATATGGTGACCTGACACTGGGTTCAAGCAATTCCTTGCCTCAGCCTCCCAAATAGCTGGGGTTATAGGTGCCCGCCACCACACCCGGCTAATTTTTGTGTTTTTAGTAGAGACGGGGTTTCTCCATCTTGGCCAGGCTGGACTTGAACTCCTGACCTCATGATCCACCTGCCTTGGTCTCCCAGATTGCTGGGATTACAGGTGTGAGCCACCGGCCTGACTGCCTCGTAGTCTTTGTCTGAAATACAGGGCAGAGGTATTCTTCCCAGGGAGGTCCAGGGTTCAGTGAGACGAGTTATGCAGGTCTCTCAGCAGAGTGACTTGGATAAGGGAGAGGCTCCATAGCTGTCCTCTTTCCACAGTTGCTCAGAGCGATTGTGAGACTGGAAAGTAGCCCAGGTGGGAGAGTGGCCGTGTTCAGGGTGGAGGTGACCTGGTGAGGAAGGAGACCCAAGCATCTAAGATCACCTCCCCCTTGACTTCCACACTGCATTTCAATAGAAGTAAAGGCTGGCCGATGGGGCGCCACCTTAATCGCCCTCCTATAGATAGCAGGCATGGTGTGGGGGAATCTTTCCGGAAGGCATTGTTTTAACGTAAACAATTCAAAACCCCACCCCATGCCTACTCCATGGACCAAGAGCCTTTCGCATGTGATTTTTTCTTTCTTTTTTTTTTTTTAAGACGGAGTTTCGCTCTTGTTACCCAGGCTGGAGTGCAATGACACAATCTCGGCTCACTGCAACCTCCACCTCCTGGGTTCAGGCAATTCTCCTGCCTCAGCCTCCTGAGTAGCTGGGACTACAGGTGCGCATCACCACACCTGGCTAATTTTTGTATTTTTAGTAGAGATGGGGTTTCACCATGTTGGCCAGGCTGGTCTCAAACTGTTTGGACCTCAGCCGATACACCCACCTTGGTCTCCCAAAGTGCTGGGATTACACGTGTGAGTCACTGCACCTGGCTGTAATGGGATATTTCACCACAGACTTTGATGAACAGAATATTAGCATGTTTGGTGTTCTTTTTATACTTTTTTTTTGGACTCAATTACAGTAGCAAGATCAAATTATAAAATTTAATGGGCAATACAGATTCCATAATTATTTTCCTACAAACTGTATTTTAATGATATCCCTTTTTCTTTTTGTCCTTATAGCTCAAGCTATAAAAACCAAAGGTCCAATGTTGATCCCATACCCTTTACTCCAGTCTCATGTTGAACATTGTTATGTAGGAGGCCTTCCCAAAGGAATTTCTGTTTTTTGAGACAGTTTTCCCTCTTGTCACCCAGGCTGGAATGCAGTGGCGCCATCTTGGCTCCCTGAAACCGCTACCTCCTGAGTTCAGTCAGTTCTACCTCAGCAGGAGTAGCTGAGTAGCTGGGATTACGGGTACCAACCATCATGCCAGGCTACTTTTTGTATTTTTAGTAGAGTTGGGATTTCATCATGATGGCCAGGCTGGTCTCGAACTTTTGACCTCAGGTGATCCTCCTGCCTCAGCCTCCCAAAGTGCTGGGGTTACAGGTGTGAACCACCATGCCTGGCCAGGAATTTTTTTTTTTAAGAAGGTTATCTCCTTATGGAATTCTTGGCCTTGAACAGATATTACTTGCAAAGAAAAGGATTCATTTTGTGATAAAAAGGCTCTTAGATTCTTTGTTGGACTCTTATCTCTGTTCTGAGTAATACATCTTTTGTTGACAAATATTCATTCACCACTAGGGTTATATGTAATTAAGTTCAATTTATTTTATGTATTTTTATC
The DNA here is from genome assembly GCA_031835075.1 of Saguinus oedipus. NCBI lineage: Eukaryota > Metazoa > Chordata > Mammalia > Primates > Cebidae > Saguinus > Saguinus oedipus. Next base: position 67,108,176 of record CM063170.1, read on the forward strand.
TTCTTTTTATCTGGGTCTAACACTGAGCCAGTCATTCCAGTGTTACCTTTTGAAATATGAACACTGCCTGCACCTGACTGGCATGCAACTGACTTTTTCTTTAATAACTTTCTGCTACTTTTGCTAAAGAAAACAGTATCTATGTCTTGTTTTTACACCTGAGATTTTATTTATTTATTTATTTTTTGAGACAGAGTCTTGCTGTGTTACCCATACTGGAGTGCAGTGGCATGATATCGGCTCACTGCAACCTCTGTCTCCTGGGTTTAAGTGATTCTCCAGCTTCAGCCTCCTGAATAGCTGGGACTACAGGTGTGCACCACCATGCCCAGCTAATTTGTTTGTATTTTTAGTAGAGATGGGGTTTCACCATGTTGGCCAGGCTGGTCTCAAACGTCTGACCTCGTGATCTGCCTGCTTTGGCCTCCCAAAGTGCTGGGATTACAGGTGTGAGTGACCGCTCCCAGCCAGGCCTGAGATTTTTAAAGCATATGTGGGAGTAGATAATGGTTTTTATAAATTGTAGAGGAAGATAGTCTTGAATGCAATGTGATATTAAAGGATCCCATTAAAGATTCTTGTAATCTTCAAAGACCTGATGGTTGCAAAGTTACCACTTTACTCCTCCCACCTGTCACTTAAAGTGCTGGGATTATAGATGTGAGCCACCACATCTGGTCAGTTTATTTCCTGTTCCTGCTTTACTGTAAAGGACACATCTCAGAAACAGCCAGTGAAGGAGATGTGTATGCTGGGTGCAGTGGCTCATGCCTGTGATCCCAGCACTCTGGGAGGTCCGGGTGGGAGGATCGCTTAAACTTAGGAGTTTGAGACCAGCCTGGGCAACATGGTGAAACCCTGTATCTAGGAAAATTAAAAAAAAAGCCGGGTGTGGTGGCTCACACCTGTAATCCCAGCACTTTGGGAGGCCGAGGCGAGTAGATCACAAGGTCAGGAGTTAAGACCAGCCTGACCAACATGGCGAAACCCCATCTCTACTGAAAAAACAAAAGTTAGCTGGTGTGGTGATACACGCCTTTAATCAGAGCTACTCTAAAGGCTGAGGCAGACAATCACTTGAACCTAGGAGGCAGAGGTTGTGGTGAGATGAGATTATGCCACTGCACTCCAGCCTGGGTAACAGAGCAAGACTTAATCTAAAAAAATACATAGAAATAAGTAAATAAATAACTGGGTGTGGTGGTGTATACCTATAGTTCCAGCTTCTGCTGAAGCTGAGGTAAGAGAACGTCTTGAGCTGGGGACTAAGAAGGCTTAGGTTGCCATCAGCTGAAATTGTGCCACTGCACTCTTGCCTGGACCAAAAACAAAAACAAAACAAAAAAAACAACAAACAACAACAACAACAACAAAAAAGATGCCCAGGGGAAGTGAGTGGGGAGGGGCACAGAGCTTCCATGCCCTCTGTTGAACATGCCACCCTCCCAGCACCTCCTGTGTTCAGCAGCCCAGAAGCTCTGCAAACCCTGTTGTTCAGGGTGTTTGTGGAGGCTCTATTATGCAAGCACAATTGAGAAAATCTTTGTCTCTAGTGATTAAGTCAACCTCCAGCCCCTCTTGCCTCCTGGAGTTCAGCAGGTGAGGCTGAAGGTTTCAAGCCTCTAATCATGTGGTTGCTTCCTCTGGCAATCAGCCCTCCTCCTGAAGAAATCTAGGAACATGCAGCCACCGAGTCATCTCAGCCACATCCCCAAATGCATTCTTATCATGCTGGAGATCCCAAAGTTCTTAGAGCCTCTTGTGTTAACAAGCTGGAACCAAGACCAAATATTAAAACTAAAGATGCTCCTATCACCTCTATCACTGAGGTCTTTATAAGCTTTAGAAGCTCAGTGCCAGGAACCAGGGACAGAGACCAAATATATATTTCTTTTCTTTTTTTCAGACAGAATCTCCCTGTATCATCCAGGCTGGAGTGTAGCAGTGTGATCGTAGCTCACTATAGCTTTGACCTCCTGAGCTCAAGCAATCTTCCCACCTCAGCCTCCCAAGTAGCTGGGACTACACATGTGTGTCACCCATGCCCAGCTTGTTTGTGTAGAGACGAGATTTAGTTATGTCACCCAGGATGATCTCATACTTTTGGGCTAAAGCAATCATCTCACCTCAGCCTCTCAAGTAGCTGGGACTACAGGCACTCACTGCCATGTCCGGCTAATATTTTTTTTATACTTTCTTAGAGGTGGGGTCTCACTATGTTATTCAGGCTAGTTTCAAACTCCCGGCCTCAGGTGTTCCTCCTACCTTGACCTCCCAAAGTCTTGGGCTTATGGGTGGAAGCCACCATGCACAGCAATCTCAAAGGTCTTTATAAAAGAAAGAGGGTAGGAGAGTCAGAATTGGAGCCGCAGATGGGGTGATGGAAGCAGAGGTCAGAGAGGGAGATTTGAAGATGCTTCACTTCTGTCTTTGAAGATGGAGTCAGGGGCCATGATCCAAGGAATGGGGTGGCTTCCAGAAGCTGGAAAAGCCAAGGGAACACTTCAGAGCCTCCAAAAGGAATGCAGCCCTGCTGACACTTTCACTTTAGCCTTAAGAGACCTAGTTTGGGTTTCTCACCCCCAGAACTCTAAGATGGGAGATTTATGGTGTTTTAAGTGCCTAAATGTAGGGTAGTTTGTTGCAGAAGCAAGAAATAAACATGAAGCCAGGCATGATGGCTGATGGCAGTAATCCCAGCACTATGGAATCCAGGCAGGAGGATCACTTGAGGCCAGGAGTTCAAGGCCAGCCTGGCCAACATAGACCCTGTCTCTACAAATAAAATTGGCCAGATGCAGTGGCTCACACCTGTAGTTCCAACATTTTGGGAGGCTGAGGAGGGCAGATCACCTGAGGTCAGGAGTTCAAGACCAGCCCGGGCAATATGGCAAAACCCCATTTGTACTAAAAAAAAATACAAAAATTAGCCAGGCATGGTGGAGAGGCTGAGGCAGGAGAATCATTTGAACCCAGTAAGGCAGAGTTTGCAGTGAGCCAAGATTGCACTGCTTCACTCTAGCCTCTGTGAAAGAGTGAGACTCTGTCTCAAAAAAGAAAAAGTATTATGTACATCAACATGTAATGGTTTTATTATTATTTAAGACAGAGTTTCGCTCTGGTTACCCAGGCTGGAGTGCAGTGGCACAATCTCAGCTCACTGCAACCTCCACCTCCTGGGTTTAAGGAATTCTCCTACCTTAGCCTCCCAAGTAGCTGGGATTACAGGTGCCCATCACCACACGGGGCTAATTTTGTATTTTTAGTAGAGACAGGGTTTCACCAATGTAGAACTCCTGACTTCAGGTGGTTTTCCCACCTTGGCCTCTTAAAGTGCTGGGATTACAGGCATGAGCAATTGTGCCTAGCCAATTTTATTTATTTTTTTTGTCTTTTCTTTTTTTTTTAAGACAGAGTTTCACCATGTTGGTCAGGCTGATCTTGAACTCCTGACCTCAGGTGATCTGCGCACCTTGGCCTCCAAAGTGCTTGGATTATAGGCATGAGCCACCACGCCCGGCCAATTTTATTGTTAATATGTAATGAGTAATAAATATTTTAAAAATTTTGTTTTGTATTAGTTATATCAACCTGTAGTGGTTTTATTATTATGTAATTAACAAAAATATTTAAGAATTTCTGTCATTTTTAAAATTTAATATACTTTTTAAAAAATTGTACTTCAGGTTCTGGGGTACATGTGCAGATCATGCAGGATTGTTACATAGGTACACACATTGCAATGTGGTTTGCTGCCTCCATCCCCCCATCACCTACATCTGGCATTTCTCCCCATGTTATTCCTCCTTGACCTCCCCACCACACCGCTGTCCATCCTTTGCCCCCCCCCACAGACCCCAGTGTGTGATGCTCCCCTCCCTGTGTCCATGTGTTCTCATTGTTCAACACTTGCCTATGAGTGAGAACATTTGGTGTTTGATTTTCTGTTCTTGTATCAGTTTTCTGAGAATGATGGTTTCCAGATGCATCCATGTCCCTACAAAGGAGATTATTAACTCATCATTTTTTATGGCTGCATTGTATTCCATGGTGTATATGTGCCACATTGTCCTTGTCCAGTCTATCGTCGATGGGCATTTGGGTTGGTTCCAGGTCTTTGCTATTGTAAACACTGCTGCTATGAACATATGTGTGCATGTGTCTTAAGAATAATTTATAATCCTTTGGGTATATATGCAGTAATGGGATTGCTGGGTTAAATGGAATTTCTATTTCTAGGTTCTTGAGGAAGCACCACACTGTCTTCCACAGTGGTTGAACTACTTTATACTTCCACCAATAGTGTAAAAGTTCCTATTTCCCCGCATCCTCTCCAGCATCTGTTGTCTCCAGATTTTTAAATGATTGCCATTCTAACTGGTGTGAGGTGGTATCTCAATGTGGCTTTGATTTGCATCTCTCTAATGACCAGTGATGATGAGCATTTTTTCATGTTTGTTTGCCTCATATGTGTCTTCTTTTGAAGTGTCTGTTCATATCCTTTGCCCAAATTTGGATGGATTTGTCTACTTTACCACAATAAAAACGTACAAAGAAAAAAGACAGCTGAATTCTCTTATCTGCTTCTACATTTAATCTCTTGAAATACGTTGTTTTGATTAATGTTTCTGAAGAAAATCTGGCTTATACAAATATGTAGTTGGAAACAGGAATCAGTAATTTTCTGATATAATTGTGAATTTCATTCTGTGATACTCCACCAAAATTGGACAAGATTAGTTGCAATGTGAAATCTGCAACCGTACTCATACACTTTGTTACATTTAAATTAATATAACAAAGACGAGTCTGTGCGCTCATGTGCACTGCAACACTGGTTACAAAAATGAAGTTACAGAATTAGCCTAAGTGTCCGTTAATGTACAAATGGAGAGAGAAAATGTGTATCTACAGCATGGAGTACTATTAAGCCTTTAGGAGGGAGGAGATTCCGTCGTTTGCAGCAACATGGATGGCACTGGAGAATGTTCTGCTAAGTGAAATGAGGCAAATTCCAAAAGACAGATACCACATGTTCTCACGTACCTGAAAACTAAAACAACGGAACTCAGAAGCAGAGAGTATCCTGGTAGGAGCGGGGAAATGACAATTGAAGGTTACAGGGCCTCAGTTAAATAGGAGAAATATGTTTGGATTTTTTGAGATCTATTGCACAGGTTGACGAATATACTTAATAATTGTGCACTGTCAGCCAGGCGCGGCCCCTCATGCCTGTAATCCCAGCCTTTTGGGAGGCCAAGGTGGATGGATCACCTGAGGTCAGGAGTTTGAGACCAGCCTGACTAACATGGTGAAACCCCGTTTCTACTAAAAATACAAAAAATTAGCCGGACGTGGTGGCCCACGCCTGTAATTCCAACTACTTGGGAGACTGAGGCAGGAGAATCGCTTGAACCCGGGAGACAGAGGTTGCAGTGATCTGAGATCTCGCCATTGCACTCCAGCTTGGGCAACAAGAACGAAACTGTGTCTCAAAGAAAAACATTGTGCACTGTCCATTTCAAAATTACTAAGGCAGTATTTCAAATGTTCTCACTTCAAAAAATGTTGAATATTTTAGGTTATGAGTATGTTAATTTGATTGAGTCACTTCATTTTGTACTAAAAATTTATGACATCACTTTGTACCCATAAATATATACAATGATACTTTGTCAATGTATAATAAAATTAAAAAACGATCTGGTCTGTCTGGCTCTTCAAATGGATAGCAAATTCATGTCTGACTCTTCAAATGGGCGGTGAATTCATGTATCTCTTTGTAATGTCAGTCATTGGTCATGTGAAAGACATCTGTTGGCCAGGTGAGGTGGCTCATGCCTGTAATCCTAGCACTTTGGGAGGCTGAGGCAGGTGGATCACCTGAGGTCAGGAGTTTGAGACCAGCCTGGCCAACATGATGAAACTTCACCTCTACTAAAAACACAAATATTAGCCAGATGTGGTGGTGCATGCCTGTAGTCTTAGCTATTTGGGAGGCTGAGGCAGGAGAATCACTTGAACCTAGAAAGTGGAGACTGCAGTGAGCTGAGATTGAGTCACTATTTTCCATCCTGGGCAGCAGAGAAAGAAAGAAAGAGAAAGAGAGAGAAAGAAAGAAAAAGAGGAAGAAAGCGAGAGGAAGGAAGGATAGAAAAAAGAGAAGAAAAAAGAGAAAGAGAAATAAGGAATGAAAGAAAGAGAAAGGAAGAAAGAAAGGAAAGAGAAAGCAAGAAAGAGAAAAAGAGAAAAAAAGCAAGAAAGGAAAGAAAGGAAGAGAGAAAGGAAGAGGTAGGGAGACGGACACCTGCTTACTGAGTTACCTAATTGAGTGGTTCTTAGCTGGCAGTTACTTGCTCTGCCTGGAGCGATCAGCTGCCACCCTTGGGGGTTGCTAGTGACATCTAGTGGGCAGAGACCAGAGATGCAGCCGAGCACCCCTAGTGCACTGAACAGTCTTCGGAGCAGTTACACAGACCAGTATGTTAACCGTGTGGGGGCTGAGAACCCTGAACCTCTTCATCGTTGACACATCTCATTATGTCAAACACTGGCACTGTTCATATCACCACCAATGTTTATAGAAAAGTTTTTTAATGTTGGGAAGCTGTCAAGGTCATGATGGTTGATACAATTCTCTAAAAACTCTGATTTTAGCTGTAAAGCTCATACTACAAAATTTACGAAAATGTAAATTTTATTATTTAAAGCAGTATATTTTGAGTTAGTTTTCTTTTTTTTTTTTCTTTTCATTGATTCATTCTTTTTGAGACAGGTTTGGAGTGCAACGGCGCGATCACAGCTCACTGTAGCCTCGAACTCTGGGGCTCCAGCAATCTTTCTGCCTCAGCCTCCCAAGTAGCTGGGACTACAGGCACATACCACCCTGCCTGGCTAAGTTTTAAATTTTTCTTTTGTAGAGACCTGGTCGCTCTGTTGACCATGCTGGTTTCAGACTCCTGGGCTCGAGCAGTTCTCCTGATTCAGCTTCCCAAAGTGCCAGGATTACAGGATCCACCTCTCCTGGTCGCTCTGTTGACCATGCTGGTTTCAGACTCCTGGGCTCAAGCAGTTCTCCTGATTCAGCTTCCCAAAGTGCCAGGATTACAGGATCCACCTCTCCTGGTTTAGTTATTTTTCTTGATGTTACAAGCCACACTTCATTCATTTTCAAGAATCTGTCTTAGAAATCCCCAAATTTAAATCATCAGTGTTTGTCAGTTGTACAGGAAATTAGTAATGTTCCATGAAAAAAAGGAGTTCCCGCCGGGCGCGGTGGCTCACGCCTGTCATCCCAGCACTTTGGGAGGCTGAGGTGGGTGGATCACGAGGTCAAGAGATCGAGACCATCCTGGTCAACATGGTGAAACCCCGTCTCTACTAAAAATACAAAAAATTAGCTGGGCATGGTGGCGCGTGCCTGTAATCCCAGCTACTCAGGAGGCTGAGGCAGGAGAATTGCCTGAACCCAGGAGGCGGAGGTTGCGGTGAGCCGAGATCGCGCCATTGCACTCCAGCCTGGGTAACAAGAGTTCTCACAACTCAATCAATCACAGAACTTGTTTTCCTCGAGACGACCATCATGCTTCCATCCAGTACAAATGCTTTATGGGTGTTTGTTGTTTTTTGTTGTTGTGAATGTGTGAGGTGAATCATGTAATAACTAATAATGCAATTTGGTGCCGTTTTTTTGATGAAGGTAGCAGTAGTTTTAGCCACCATTGCTTTTGAACCATCCGTGTAAATATCAATACAGTGGAAAGGCAAATTAAACCCTAGTATCAGCCAAGTGCTGTGGCCACACTACTCACACCTGTAATCTAGGCACGTTGGGAGGCCAGGCAGGAGAATGGCTTGAGTTCAGGTGTTTGAGATCAGCCTCGGCAACAAGGCAAAACCCCATCTCTACAAAAAAAAAAAAAAACAACCCAAAAACTAGCAAGGTGGGATGGCAGGTGTCTGTAATTCCAGCTACTTGGGAGGCTGAGGTGGGAGGATCTCTTGAGCTTGGGGGGCTGAGGCTGCAGTAAGTTGTAACTGTGCCACCACACTCCAGCCTTGGTGACAGAGTGTGACTGTATCTCAAAAACAAAAACTAAAAAACCCCTAGTATTAGAAAAATATTCAAACCATGGGTCCCCCAAAAGAGTCTCAGGAACCCCAGGGCCCACTGATCATACTTTGAGAACTTCTGCTCCAGATGTGTGCGAAAGAAATAAACCCCTCATTGTTTAAGACAGATAATTAAGATTTTAAATACAAAATAACTTGTGCCTCTAGTTCTCAAATAATTTTTGGCAGATTTGCCAAAAAGTCAGCTATTGTACAGAGATAGAGACTCTTGAATTTGTAGTAATTTCCTTCAAATTATTACAGTATTTCAAAAACAATACTTGTTGTTGATTTAAATACACATTGTTTGTTTGTTTATTTTTTTGAGTCAGAGTCTTGTTCTGTCACCCAGGCTGGATGGCGGTAGCGGGATCTTGGCTCACTGCAGCCTTTGCCTTCTGGGTTCAAACAATGTTCGTGCCTCAGCCTCCTGAGTAGCGGGGAATACAGGCCTGCAACACCGTGCCCAGCTAATTTTTGTATTTTTAGTAGAAACGGGATTTTGCCATGTTGGCCAGTCTGGCCTCATGCTTCCGGCCTCAAGTGAGCCTCCTGCCTTGCCCTCCCAAAGTGCTGGGATTATAAGCATGAGCCACTGCAGTGGGTCAAAGACCGTCGACTTAAATCAGCAATATTTATCGCTGATTTCTGTTAAAGGCTGTAAATCACCGCGATGTCCACCATTTAGTTCTGATAAATAAATAAAAAACCCTTTGTATATACTGGATTAGAGCAAACCACACCATGAAACCGAACTCTATATCAGAAAACCTTGTTTAATTTCAGGGTAAATGAGATACATTTGTATACTCAAATGCAGCAATCCCCAGGACAGAGCAAGTGAAGAAATCACGGCAGAGCCATTCGTTGCTTCTGTTTGCTTCCCAAGTATTTCAAATACTTACTTTACAAATATATAAGATTTCCTTTTGAAACATGCCTCATATTCTTAGCATCTCTGTGCTGTGTTCAAAAGCAGGGCAGCGTGGCCTTCTCAGGCAGCTCCGCGTGGAGATCAGCACAGCACGCTCTCTTGTGCCTCTCCTCCCTGTTTCCAACTGTTACAAATTGAATATTTATTTGGTCTATCACTGGGGACAGTAGAAAGGACACCAGCTTGGAATCAGTTTGGACCTGTGTCTGCTGAACAGCTGAATCCTTGGAAAAGTAAGTTACTTAATCTTTCTGGGACTGAATTTTTTCCCCTGCCTATGGCAATGAAAATACATATATCTCAGATTTACTGCGAGGACTAACGGAAGTAAATAAAGCACATAAACTCTTAGCACAATGCTAGGTGCATAATAGATGCTTCATAAATGAGAATTATCATTATCTTAGTTCAGTGGCTAAAGGACTTGTTTAGATTTTATAAGGTCTGCTTTCACAATTCTTTTTCAGTGGGTAAAGGTGAATACCCAGGCCTCCTCTGGTATGCTACTCTGGGAAGTTAAGTGCTTATGAGTGTGTCTTGTTTTTTTTTTTTTTTTTTTTTAAAAAAAAAAAATTTTAAGCAAAAATTTCTACTTCTTTTCTTATGACCGTAAAGTCATTTAAAGAAGAAGAGTTCTCAGAGGTCAGGAGATCAAGACCATCTTGGCTAACATGGTGAAACCCCATCTCTACCAAAAATAAAAAAATTAGCTGGATGTGGTGGCACACACCCATAATCCCAGCTACTCAGGAGGCTGAGGCAGGAGCATCACTTGAACCCAGGAGGTGGAGGTTGCAGTGAGCTGAGATCGTGCCACTGCACTCCAGCCTGGGCGACAGAGTGAGACTCTGTGTCTGAAAAAAAAAAAAAAGAAAGAAAAAAAAAAGAAAAGTGCTCGGGGCCCAAAGTGGCTCCGGCCGGATGTCGTGGCGCTTGCGAAGGCGAGGCCAAGAGTTCAAGGCCAACCAACCTCAGCAACCTTACAAGCTCTCATTGATTGGCAAAAAAAAAAAAAAGAAAAGTGCTCTTATCCTCTTGATTTCCAAAGGGTATTTAAGTTTAAGATGCTTTTGTGTGCTTATGGTTAAATGTATTACTCCACATTAGAAGGTGAATATTACATATTGTTTATCAAATAGAAGCCCATCTAGCAAGACAGTCACAGTTTGAAACACATCAATAGTGTAAAATAAAAACCAAAACATGAAAATACCTATATTGTGCCCCACTAAGTGATCTAAATTATATAGTAAGAATACAGCTTTTGTAAGTAATTTTTTAAAATGCTGATTTTTTTATTTCCAGCTCTTTTAGTGTGGCATGGCAGAAAGAAAAATGCGTATGCCCACACAGACACCTGCTGATGGAGACACAGTTAAGTATCTCTTTCAAATGTAACTCTGCAGTTTGTACTTCAGTAAGACTGTATAGCTTCCAAATATTGACTCGGTAAACTGATGTAGGCATAGATGATAAAGTCATGTTTGTTATATTTGGGCATGAATTAGCTTTTATACTAATTGGACTTAAATATCAATGGTGGTTTAGAAAATTGTTACATGCTTTTCGAGTCCAACAACCTCGTCGGTAGCACTAAAGACTATTTCTATTTAACACCAAAGAAATCCAAAGTAAAGCTTCCGAATCTCCCAGTAAGTGAGAGGAACAGCTGTTTTGCTGGATGTATTTGCAGAATGTATGTGCTGACAATAAATAATGTTTCAATGAAGTTGTTTAGCAAATGGTTGGAAAGCTGCTTGCTGATTGTTTTACTGAGTGTGAGGTCGGACTAGTTTTTTTTTTTTTTTTAAGATGGAATCTTGCTCTGTCACCCAGGCTGGAGTGCAGTAGTGTGATCTCGGCTCACCGCAACCCCCACCTCCTGGGTTCAAGCGTTTCTTCTGCCTCAGCCTCCCTAGTAGCTGGGATTACAGGTGTGCACCATCATGCCTGGCCAATTTTTGCATTTTTAGTAAGAGACTAGGTTTTGCCATGTTGACCAGGCTAGTATCGAACTCCCACATCAGGTGATCCACCCACCTCGGCCTCCCAAAGTGCTAAAATTATAGGCGTGAGCTACTCTCCTTGGCCTAGGTTGGACTAAGTTTTATTTTAAGATTAGCCTTTGTACTAAGAAAACATATGGTAATTTACATGAAAACATATTAAATGAGAACTTAGTATGTCTGAATAGGTGAAAATTGGGTTTCATAATTCTTTACAATGTATACATTTGGCCGGGCGCGGTGGCTCAAGCCTGTAATCCCAGCACTTTGGGAGGCCGAGGCGGGTGGATCACGAGGTCAAGAGATCGAGACCATCCTGGTCAACATGGTGAAACCCCGTCTCTACTAAAAATACAAAAATTAGCTGGGCATGGTGGCACATGCCTGTAATCCCAGCTACTCAGGAGGCTGAGGCAGGAGAATTGCCTGAACCCAGGAGGCGGAGGTTGCGGTGAGCCGAGATCGCGCCATTGCACTCCAGCCTGGGTAACAAGAGCGAAACTCCGTCTCAAAAAAAAAAAAAAAAGTATACATTTGTCATGCAGCTACGTTAAATAGTGTTTGTTTATGTCAGTAATTAATAGCTTTTGGCTTTGAATTTTCTCCACCTCCACACATGCATTTTATTTTTTTGTTTATTAGTTTGAACCAGCAAACTACCCTGTGTTTTTCTTCATCATTTCACTGTTACTCCTCTGGAGTAAATAGTTTGTGTCACTTTTACTTTCAGTTTTTTAACCTTTTTTTAGAATTGTATTTATTTTTTTGAGATGGAGCTTTGCTGTTGTTGCCCAGGCTGGAGGGCAGTGGCATAGTCTTGGCTCACTGCAACCTCCATCTCCCGGGTTCAAGCGACTTGCCTGCCTCAGCCTCCCGAGTAGCTGGGATTATAGGCATGTGTCACTACGTTCGTCTAACTTTTGTATTTTTTAATAGAGATGGGGTTTAACCGTGTTGGCCAGGCTGGTCTTGAACTCCTGACCTCAGGTGATCCACCTGCCTCAGCTTCGCAAAGTGCTGGAATTACAGACCTTAGCCACTGGGCCCGGCCACCCACCTTTACTTTTAATCAGCCACAGTTTCAAATTTACATTTGATTCTCCTCTTATTGTCATTGATTTTCTTTTCTTTTCTTTTTTGAGACAGAGTCTCACTCTGTTGCCAGGCACCAGGCTGGAGTGCAGTGGCACGATCCGGGCTCATTGCAACCTCCGCCTCCCGGGTTCAAGCAGTTCTCCTGACTCAGCCTCCCGAGTAGCTGGGACCACAGGCACGCGCCACCATGCCCAGCTAATTTTTGTATATTTTTTTTTAGTAGAGATGGGATTTCACTATGTCGGCCAGGATGGTCTCGATCTCTTGACCTCGTGATCTGCCTACCTCGGCTTCCCAAAGTGCTGGGATTACAGGCGTGAGCCACCGCACCCGGCCTCTTTTTTTTTTTTGAGACAGAGTCTAGCTCTGTCATTCAGATGCTTAATACATATTTATGGGGTACATGCAATATTTTGTTACATGCATAGAACACATAATAATCAAGTCAGGGTCCTTCATGTATTTATTACCTCAAGTATTTATTATTTTTACGTTTTGGGAACATTTCCAGTCCTCTTTTTTAGCTATTTTGAAATGTGCAATACTTTGTTGTAATCTGTAGTCTCCCTACTCTGCTATAGAGCATTCTAACATTTCTTCTGCCTAACTGAATGTTTTTACCCACCAACCAGCCTCTGCTCACCCCCACTCCTCACACACCCTTCCCAGCCTCTGGTAGCTATCATTCTACTCTACCTCCGTGAGACAGATCGACTTTTAAGCTGATGCACGTGAGTGACACATTTGTGTTTCCGTGCCTGGCTTATTCCATTTAACAAAATGACCTCTAGTTCCATCCATGGTAATGCAAATGGCAGGGTTTTATTTTAGTGTGTGTCCAAATCGTATTTTTTTCTTTGAGATGGAGTTTCACTCTTGTTGCCCAGGCTGCAGTCCAGTGGCACAATCTCAGCTCACTGCAACCTCTGCCTCCCAGGTTCAAGTGATTTTCTTGCCTAAGTCTCCTCTCCCAAGCAGCTGGGATTACAGGCGCGCAGAACCATACTTGGTTAATTTTGTATTTTTGGTAGAAATGGGGTTTCCCCATGTTGGCCAGGCTGGTTTCAAACTCCTTACCTCACGTGATCCACCTGCCTCAGTCTCCCAAATCCATATATCTGCTGATGGATACTTAGGTTGATTCCATATTTTTGCTGTGGCGAATACTGCTTCAGTGAACACAGAGATGCAGAGATCTCTTCTATATACTGATCTTTTTTCCTTTGGGTATATACCCAGTAGTGGCATTGCTGGATCATATGGTAGTTCCATTTATAATGAAAACAATGAATGAGAGAAAGGATGGGTTAGAGAAAAGAAGTAAAAGGAGAGTTTTAAAAAAGAGTGACTAGGATCATAATATGTCTTAAGTTTCCATATCTTAGCTCTTGTAAATAATGCTGCAATGAACACAGAGCATCACACATCCTGATTTAAAACTATATTACAAAGCTATAGTAATCAATATAGTGTGGCACCATCATAGAAACAAAAACATAGACCAGTGAAACACAATAGAGCTCCCAGAAATAAATCCAAACATTCACGGTTAGCTGTTTTTTGAAAAGGGCACCATGAGGAAAAAATCATCTCTTCGCTAAATGGTTCCAGGAAAACTGAATTTCTATATGCAAAAAATTTCATTGGATCAGTATCTTACACTATACCAAGAAACCAACTCAAAATAGACAAAAGACCTAAAAGTAAGACCTGAAACCATAAAAATTCAAGAAGAGAAACTAAAAAGTTTCTGAACAGCAAATTACATAATTTTATTCTTCTTTATGGCCAGATAGTCTGTGGCCCAGTCTGGAGTGCAATGGTGCAATCTCGGCTCACTGCAAACTCTGCCTTCTGGGTTCAAGCAATTCTCCTGCCTCAGCCTCCCAAGTAGCTGGGACCACATGCTCACCACCATGCCTGTCTAATGTTTGTAATAATTTGTTGTTTAGAAACTTTTTAGTTTTAGATCAGACAGGCACCACTTTTTATCTCTGGGAATGTTGATGTTTCAAGGAGGGAGGAACTGTGACTCTACCTCTTGTGCAAGCCTGAATTTGGAGAGTTCTGCTGTGGGGGTGCAATCACCCCGAATTCTTCCAGGAAGGCTGTCTATAGGTGCATCTGTGCTGTGTTTCCTTGAGAGTAGCCCCAGCTCTGTCTGCAGTGATGCACCTGGGGCAAACAAGGACCCCTTCTCTCAAACCCTCCATGATCACAGAGGCTGTCTGCCTGTTGGAGTTGAGATGCAGACATTCCCTCTGCGCCCAGCACTGCCACTGTGTCTCTGCTGCAAAAAAACCTTCCATTTTTCCTTTGGGTATATACCCAGTAGTGGCATTGCCGGATCATATGGTAGTTCCATTTATAATGAAAATACCTGAGACTCAAGGCTTGCCATTCGGACTCTTTTGTCCCATGGGGTGGTCCCTTGATATGGCGCTCTCTCCCTTCTCCTAGGAATGAGACTTCCTGAGAGCCAGACAACAGTGATTGTTATTGCTCCTCTGGGTCTCGCAACCCAGCGGGGCAACCAGACTCTGGGCTTATGCTGGAGAACGTCTGCAAGGAATCCAGTGACGTGACCTGTGTTTGGGTCTCCCAGCAGTGGATAGCAGCACCAGCTCTATGAGGTGGCAGGGGAAGGACGTACACTCTGAGATTCCTTGGTTGAAGATAGGCTTAGCGTGCTGGCTTTCACGACTCTGGGTTATAGTTGTAGTGAACTTGTCACGTGGATGGACTCAGGACCTCTGGTTAGCTGGGCTGTTGAGCCCCGTGGTGGTAGCTGAGGTTGTGTAGCCATTGTCTCCTTCCTCGGTGCAGCGTTACTCTACTTAGAGTGACTGTAATAGATTGCGTTGTTTGGCCTCCAGCCAGGAGGTGGCACTTGCAAAAGAGCACCAGCTGTGGTAGGAGCAGTGGGATCTGAGCTTGCCCTGTTGCCCAGAGAAGGTATTCCGATTTCTCAAGTGGTGGGCAGGGCTATTAAACTCTCAAAAGTTTTATGTTATTTGTGTTAAGCTACTGGGATGGGTGGAGGGATTCCACCAGATGGAGGCAGGGTCAGGTGGGTCTGTGGTCTGACTCTCCTCAGGCAGGGAAGGACACCACCCCTGTAATGGCTGGGGTGTGGTTCTCAGGCTGCTGGGGCAGTGTTCCAGAGGGGAGTGATACTGTCTCTGCCGCACTGAAGAGTTGGCAAAGGGAGTGGGAAGTCGTGGGTGGCAGCAAGCCTTGCCCAGCTCCCATGCAGTGGGCCAGGCTTGTCTCACTCCCGCAGTGCTCTGTTAATAATGTCGGATTTAGATCCCGGGAGTCTGTGCACAGAACTCAGGCCTGTCCCAGGCCATAAGCTTCCCTATGGAGATAGCAAGCATGGCTTTTAGGCCATGCCCCTCCCCATGTGCCCACAAAACCAGCTGCCTGCCTCCTGCACCAGCATCTCCTAGCTCACTACCCACCCCTAACCCGCTTTTGCTGCTTTCTGATCTGGGGAGTTTATCCCTATTAGATATTTTTTCACAAAAAATTCAGTTGGGAGCTTCTTTCACCCTGTGACCCCTCCATGAGCTTCTTGGCTGATTTCCCTGAGGGCCCCTGTTAAATCTAGTCAGGAATGGCTTCCCTCCGTTAATGCTGGAGACTGGGTATGCCTGCAGGGCACTCCACCCACTGCTATCTCTACTTTTTTCTGGTTTTTGAGACAGGGTCTTGCTTTGTCACCCAGGCTGAAGCGCAGTGGTGCAATCTCAGCTCACTGCGACCTCTGCCTCCCAGACCCAGGCGATCCTCCTTCCTCAGCCTCCTGAGTAGCTGGGACCACAGGCATGCAGCATCATGCCTGGCTGATTTTTGTATTTTTTTGTAGAGACACGGTTTCACCATGTTGCCCAGGCTGAACTGCTGCTTCTACTTTGACGTTTCACACTGCTCCCTGGAGCCATTTGAGCTCTGGGTAAGGTAAGGGACTTCTCCCCGGGGCCTGGATTTGCAGATCCCCTAGTGGGGATGTGTACCCCGGAAGCAGACTGTCTTCTCTCACACTCTGCGGACTTACACTTTTTTGCCTGCCTCAGGGATGCCTCTTTCAAAGGGTCTGTGGATACTTTCGGTTTTTCTATTAAGTTCCTGCATCGGTTCTTGAAAAGAAAACTCACAGGGTCCATCTCTACACACTATTCTGTCCTTCCGAGTCCTCCATCTTAGAAAAAACTGTTCTGTCTTTTTCTATGTTGTGTGTGTGCTTTTTTTCTAGTTTCTGTAGACTCACCTTCAAATTCACCGATGCTTTCCGCACAGTTGAGTCTACTGATTAGCTCATAAAAGGTATTTTTTGTATCTGTCAATGCATTTCATTTCTAGCGTTTTCACACGATTTTCTTACAGTTTCCATCTCTCTGCTGAACTTAGTCATCTGCTCTGCACATTGTGCATATTTTCTGTCAGGATTTTAACATATTAGTCATAGATATTTTAAGTTCCTTATCTGATGGTTGCAACGTCTGCGTCACATGTGAGCCTGGTTTCACAAGTGCTTTCATCTTTATCTTCTATCTCCCTAAATATCTTTGTTTCCCTCTTTTTAAGCTTTGTAATTTGGGGACTGAAAACTGGACACCTTATGCAGAGCCAAAGAAACTGAGATAAGATTTCACGTCTGCAGACTGAGACGCCCTTTCCTTTACTGGGCCTTTAGTACAGAGGTTTGTGTTTCCGGAAGCTGGGCTTGGGATTTGAGGTTGCTGTAGTGTGATTCTTACTACACTGTGGGCTTTGGGTTTTTTTGTTTTTCTTTGAGACACAGTTTGGCTCTTGTTGCCCAGGCTGGAGTGCACTGGCATGATCTTGGCTCACTGAAGCCTCTACCTTTTGCGTCCAAGTGATTCTCCTGCTTCAGCTTCCTGAGTGGCTGAGATTACAGGCATGTGCCACCACGCCCAGCTAATTTCATAATTTTAGTAGAGACAGGGTTTCTCCATGTTGGTCAGGCTGGTCTTGAACTCCTGGCTTCATGTGATCCGCCCACCTTGGCCTCCCAAAGTGCTGGGATTACAGATGTGATCCCCAAGCCTGGCCCACCCTATGGGCTTTGAATGCCTCTGGTGATACCTTGTGTTGAAGGTAGGGATTAGTTTGCCAGAGGATGTTTTTCTGATGATAATTCCACCTTTTTTATTTTTATTTTTATCATTTTTATTTTTTTATTGCATTTTAGGTTTTGGGGTACATGTGCAGAACATGCAAGATAGTTGCATAGGTACACACGTGGCAGTGTAATTTGCTGCCTTCCTCCCCTTCACCCACATCTGGCATTTCTCCCTATGGTATCCCTCCCCACACTACTGGACTTCAAACTATACTACAAGGCTACAGTAATCAAAACAGCATGGTACTGGTACCAAAACAGAGATATAGACCAATGGAACAGAACAGAGGCATCGGAGGCAACACAACATATCTACTACCATACAATCTTTGATAAACCTGACAAAAACAAGCAATGGAGAAAGGATTCCCTGTTTAATAAATGGTGTTGGGAAAACTGGCTAGCCATGTGCAGAAAGCAGAAACTGGACCCCTTCCTGACACCTTACACTAAAATTAACTCCAGATGTATTAAAGACTTAAACATAAGACCTGACACCATAAAAACCCTAGAAGAAAATCTAGGCAAAACCATTCAGGACATAGGCAGAGGCAAGGACTTCATGACCAAAACACCAAAAGCATTGGCAACAAAAGCCAAAATAGACAAATGGGACCTAATCAAACTCCACAGCTTCTGCACGGCAAAAGAAACAGTCACTAGAGTGAATCGGCAACCATCAGATTGGGAAAAAAATTTTGCAATTTTTGCAGTTTACCCATCTGACAATTCCACCCTTAACCTTAAGTCTTCCGTTCGTTCTATGCCTCAGAAAGAGTAAGTCCCTTGCAATATTTCTTGCAAAGAATATATGTCTTCACAGCAGTTAGTCGGGTGGTGGGGGTAGGTGAGAATACTTTTTTATTTAATGGCCACACGAGACAAACACTCTGCCTCTGGGCCCCAGGGGTGTGACCTTCTCTTTCTGTTCTTCTGACATGGTTCTGAATCCATTGTCAATTTCTGCACATCTTCTAAGATTTCAGGCTTTGTGTGTGTGTGTGTTCTCTACTTCAGCAGCCGCGAGCTTTCCCCAGGGCCCTAAGAGAGTGCTTCTGGGCCCTGCAGCCAGACAGAGGCGTGAGAAAGGCCTCAGGGGAGCTTCCCGCCAGCATTACTGCTGTGGCATCTCCCAGTTCTGGACCTTGAGAGAGATCGTTTTCAGGGTTCAGTCAGTCTCTCACTGAACGTCTGCGTGGGTTCAAGGAGAAAACGTCTTCAAAGAGCTACAGATTATTTTTTGTTCTACAAAGATACATGCGCACTTGTTCATTCTCTCTCTCCCTCCCTCCCTTTCTTTCTTTCCTTCCTTCCCTCCCTCTCTCTTTTTTCTTTTCTCCCTCCTTCCTTCCTCTTTTTTCTTTCTTTCTTCCCTTCCTTCTCTCTCTCTTTCCTTCTTTCTCTCATTCTCCTTCCCTCCCTCCCTCCCTCCTTTCTCTCTCTCTCTCTTTCTTTCGTTTCACTCTTGTTGCCAAGGCTGGAGTGCAATGGTGAGATCTCGGCTCACTGCAACCTCCACCTCTTAGGTTCTTCTGCCTCAGTCTCCCAGTAACTGGCATTATAGGCACGCACCACCACACCTGGATAATTTTGGATTTTTAATAGAGACGGGGCTTCCCCATGTTGGACAGGCTGGTCTCAAACTCTCATCTTGACCTTACGTGATTCGCCTGCCTTGGCCTCCCAAAGTGCTGGGATTACAGGTGTGAGCCACCGCGCCCAGACTATTTTCTTTTATTTTTAAATTTGAGACAGACTCTCACTCTGGTGCCCAGGCTGGAGGGCAGTGGGGTGATCTTGGCTTACTGCAACTTCCGCCTCCCAGGTTCAAGCGATTCTCGTGCCTCAGCCTCCTGAGTGACTGGGATTACAGGCATGAGCCACCACACCCAGCTAACGTTTGTATTTTTAGTAGAGACGGGGTTTTGCCATGTTGGCCAGGCTGGTCTCAAAGCCTGACCCTAAGTGATCTGCCCACCTCTGCCTCCCGAAGTGTTGGGATTACGGGTGGGAGCCGCTGTGCCTGGCCTGCACCTGCTTTCACCTCAGCACTATTCACAATAGCTAAGACATGGAATCAACCTCGGTGTCCATCAATGGCAGATTGGATTAAAAAATGTGGTATGTATACACTGCGGAATACTATGCAGCCAGAAAAAATGAAACATGTCCTTTGCAACAACGCGGATGCTGCTGGGGGCCCTTATCCTAAGTAAATTAATACAGGAACAGGAAACCAACCACCACATGTTCTCACTTCTACGTGGGGGTAAATGCCGGGTTCTCGTAGACATATAAGTATGAGACTGATGCCATAGATGGCGACAATGAACACTGAGGACTACCAGAGGGTGAGGGAGGGAGAGGTGAGGGCGGAAAATCTACCTACTGAGTACTATGCTCAGTACCTGGGTGATGGGATCACTCACATTCCCAAGCGTCAGCATCATGCAGCATTCCTGCATAACAAACCTGCACACATACTCCCTGAATGTAGAAGTTGAAATTACAAATAAAAATTATATGCACACCTGTAATCCCAGCACTTTGGGAATCCGAGGCGGGTGGATCACGAGGTCGAGAGATCGAGACCATCCCGGTCAACATGGTGAAACCCCGTCTCTACTAAAAATACAAAAAATTAGCTGGGCATGGTGGCGCCTGCCTGTAATTCCAGCTACTCGGGAGGCTGAGGCAGGAGAATTGCCTGAACCCAGGAGGCGGAGGTTGCGGTGAGCCGAGATCGCGCCATTGCACTCCAGCCTGGGTAACAAGAGCGAAACTCCGTCTCAAAAAAAAAAAAATATATATATATATGCACACGTTAAATCAAACCTTAATACATTAAAAATATGGCTCATCTACTCTGTATTCTCTAGTGAGAATCACAAAATTTTAAATAAGGACAAATAAAACAAACACAAAAAGCAGCTACAGATGATTCCTGTGTATGGCTCAGAGCTTTTACCCTCCTGCCAAGAGACGCTCTAGCGATTTGCTCCTTGCTTGGGAACTGTTCTTACCAGTCTGCATCTTTCTCGCTTAGAAAAGTCGACGTTCACTTTTCGTCTTTTCCTGTGGGCTCCTGTCTCTCCTTCAATTCTGGAGCAATTGGTTGACCTGAAACATCAGAACTGAGATGAGTTTTTAAAAAGTTGTGGGCTGGGTGCAGTGGCTGACGCCTCAATCCCAGCACTTTGGGATTGAGGAGAGCAAATCATGAGGTCAAGAGAAAAAGACCATCCTGGCCAACATGGTGAAACCCCGTCTCCACTAAAAATACAAAAATTAGCAGGGTGTGATGGCGCGTGCCTGTAGTCCCAGCTACTAGGGAGGCTGAGGCAGGAGAATCACCTAAATCTGGGAGGCAGAGGTTGCAGTGAGCCAAGATTGCACCACCGCACTCCTGCCTGGGCAACAGAGCAAGACTCTGTCTCCAAAATAAAAGGGTTGTGATCTTGCCTTAGTCCATTATTTTATTCCTGGACTTTTAGCAGTGATTTTTTTTCAGCTCTCCACATCTCTGAGCAGAAACTAGAAATCAATATAACTGATTTTTGTATATTGACTTCATGTCTTGTAATTTTGATGTATTCTCTTGGTAGTTCTAGTAGATGCTCTGTAGATTCTTGCATATTTTCTCCTTTTTTAAAATATAGAATAACAAACTCTTTCGAATATTATGCTTTTTGTTTGCCTTATTGACTGGTAAAAACCTCCAGCACAGCTGGGCGCAGTGACTCATGCCTGTAATCCCACCATTTTGGGAGGCTGAGGCCTGCAGATCACCTGAGGTCAGGAGTTTGAGACCAGCCTTACCAACATAAAGAAACTCCATCTCTACTAAAAATACAAAATTAGCCAGGCACGGTGGTGAGTGTCTGTAGTCCTAGCTGCTCAGGAGGCTGAGGCAGGAGAATCAGTTGGACCTGGAAGGTGGAGATTGCAGTGAGCTGAGATCGCGCCACTGCACTCCAGCCTGGGCAACAAGAGTGAAACTGTTTCAAAAAACAAAACAAAACGAACAGAACCTCCAGTACAATGTATGACAATGGCAAGAGCTGACCTATCTGCCTTATTTTCAATCTCGCGAGGAAAGCCATCCGATGTTTACTCGTATGTATGATGTTAGATTTAAATTTTCTTAATAAAATTTTTATCAGATTGAGGAAGTTCTCTTGAATTCTCATTTTACTAATAGACTTTAAAAATCACAAATGGATATTCAATTCAGTTTGTCAAATATTACATTTTTCATTTATTGAGTCAGCCATCGGGTGGTTTTTCTTCATACTAACATTGATCTTTTAGTTTTTAACGTTTTTGAGACAGGGTTTTGCTGTTACCCAGGCTGCAGTGCAGTGGCACAATCTCGGCTCCCCGCACACTCTGATGCCTGCGCTTCGCTCCCGCCTCCCTCCGGAGTAGCTGGGACTATGAGTGTGCACCACTACACCCAGATTTTTTTTAATTTTTATTTTCAGTAGAGACAGGGTTTCACTATGTTGCCCAGGCTGGTCTCAAACTCCTGAGCTGAAGTGATCTTCCAGCCTCAGCCTCCCAAAATTCTGGTATTACAGGTGTGAGCCACCACGCTCAGCCCTTAATTTTTAATTTCTGTGGGAACATAGGTCTATATATTTTTGGGGCACATGAGATACTTTGTTCTAGGCATGCAGTGTGCAATAATCATATCAGGGTAGACGGGGTATCCACTGCCTTAGGTATTTTCCATTTCTTTGTGTTAGAAACATTTCAGTTGTATTCTTCGTTCTTCTAAAATGTACAATCTACTGTTGACTATGGCGACCCTGTTGTGCTGTCAAATACTGGCCCTTATTCATTCTGTGTAAGTATCTCCTGGTACCCATTAGCCACCCCCTCACCACCCCCACGACCCTCCTTAGCCTGTGGTAACCATCCTTCCACCCTCTATCTCCAGAAGTTCAATTGCTTTAATTCTTAGTTCCCACAGGTGAGAACACGTGAAGTTTGTCTTTCCGTGCCTTGCTTATTTCATTTAACATGATGTTAGGTTCCATCCATGTTGTTGGAAATGACAGGAGCTCATTCTTTTTAACGGCTGAGTAGTATTCCATTGTGTGTATCCACCATAGTCGCTTTGTTCTTTCATCTGCTGATGGACACTTAGGTTGTTTCCAAATCTTGGCTATTGTGAATAGTGCCAAGCGTGGGAGTGTAGCCACCTCTGCGATGTACTGATTTCTTTCTTTTGGGTATACACCTACCAGTGGGATCGCTGGATCATACGGTAGTTCTATTTTTAGCTTCTTGAGGTATAGCTTTTTGAACTGTTCTCCGTTCTCATTCACATTCCGACTAACAGTGTAAGAGGGTTCTCTTTTTTCTGCATTTCACCAGCATTGTTACTGCCTGTGTTTTGGGTAAAAATTACTTTAGCTCGGTGAGATGATGCACTATTGAGGTCTGATTGCAGTTTCTCTGATAGTGAATGATGTGGAGCATCTTTTTATGTGCCCGTTTGCCATTTGGATGTCTTCTTTTGAGAAATGCCTATTTTGTCTCTTGACAGTTTTATATATATATATAATTTTATTGCATTTTAGGTTCTGGGGTACCTGTAAAGAACATGCAGGATTGTTGCATAGGTACACACATGGCAATGTGGTTTGCTGCCTCCATCCCATCACCTATATCTGGCGTTTCTCCCCATGTTATCCCTCCCCAACTCCCCACCCCCACTGTCCTTCCCCTAGTCCCCCCAACAGACCTCAGTGTGTGATGCTCCCCTCCCAGTGTCCCTGTGTTCTCATTGTTCAACACCCGCCTGTGAGTGAGAACATGCGGTGTTTGATTTTCTGTTCTTGTGTCAGTTTGCTGAGATTGATGGTTTCCAGGTTCATCCATGTCCCTACAAAGGACACGAACTCATCGTTTCTTATGGCTGCATAGTATTCCACAGTGTATACGTGTCACATTTTCCCTGTCCAGTCTATCATCAATGGGCATTTGGGTTGGTTCCAAGTCTTCGCTATTGTAAACAGTGCTGCAGCGGACATACGTGTGATTATTAGATTTTTTCCTACTGAGCTATTTGAGCTTCTTACATATCCTGGTTATTAATCCCTCAGCAGGTGGATAGCTTGCAAACGTTTTCCCCCATTCAGTGGGCTGTCTCCTCACTCTGTTGATTGCTTTCTTTGCTGTGCAGAAGCTTTTTAATTTGACACGATCCCATTTGCCCATTTTTGCTTTTGTTTCCTGTGCTTCTGGGGCATTACTCAAGAAATATTTGCCCAGGTCCATGTCCTGGAGAGTTTCCCCAAAGTTTTCCTTTAGGTTCATAGTTTCACAACTTAGGTTTCTGTCTTTAATCCATTTCAGTTTGATTTCTGTGTATGGTAAAATACAGGGTCTGTTTTCATTCTTCTACAGATGGATATCCAATTTTCCCAGCACCGTTTATTGAAGAGACTCTTCTTTCCCACTGCATGCTCTTTGTACCTTTGTTAAAGATGCGTTTACTGTACGTGTCTGAATTCACTTCTGGGTTCTGGGTTCTGTTCCATTGGTCCACGTGTCTGCTGTCATGCCAGTAAAATGCTGTTTTGGTTACTGTAGTTCTGTATTGTAATTTGTACATAAATTGAAGCCAAGTAATGTGATTCCTTCAGTGTACCCAGAATGCTACCAACACTTTGGGTGTTCTCAAATACTCAGAAAAGAAATTTTTGTGTGTGGATACATGCCAATTTTAGGATTATTTTTTCTATTTTTGGGGAGAATGTCATTGGTATTTTGATAGGGATTGAGTTTAATGTGTAGATTGCTTTCAGTGGTAATAACATTTTAACAATATTGATTCTTTCAATCCATGAACATAAAATATCTTTTCACTTTTTTTGTGTCCTCTTCAGTTTCTTACATCAGTATTTTATAGTTTGTCGTTTATTGATTTTTGAGTGCTGAATTAACCTTGCATTTCTAGAATAAATACCAATTGTTTTAATCTATTATCTTTTCTATATACAAGTGAATTGTATTTGGTAATGTTTTGTTAAGATTGAAAAAACCCCATGCAGTATGCTTTCTTCTAAATGAAATTCTGGAAAAAGTAAAAGTATAGCAACTAAAAACAGATGAGGGGTGAGGTTACGAATCGACTGAACGGGGTGAAGAGGGAAAGCTTCGGGAATGTGTATATAATGTTCTATATCATGGTCATGATGGTGATTACATTACTATACACATCTATTAAAACTCATCCAATTGTGCACATACAGTTGGTGAATTTTATTATATATAAATTATTCTTCAGTAAAGCTAGCTAATTAACTTACATAGATTTTTATTAAAAAATTTTTTTTTGAGACGGAGTTTCACTCGTTACCCAGGCTGGAGTGCAATGGTGCGATCTTGGCTCACCGCAACCTCCGCCTCCTGGGTTCAGGCAATTCTCCTGCCTCAGCCTCCTGAGTAGCTGGGATTACAGGCACGTGCCACCATGCCCAGCTAATTTTTTGTATTTTTAGTAGAGACGGGGTTTCACCATGTTGACCAGGATGGTCTCGATCTCTTGACCTCGTGATCCACCCGCCTCGGCCTCCCAAAGTGCTGGGATTACAGGCGTGAGCCACTGTGCCCGGCATGATTTTTAATAGAAAAAGCAAATTGCAGGATGTATGTGGTTTTTTTGTTTGTTTGTTTGAGACGGAATTTCACTCTTGTCCCAGCCTAGAGTGCACTGGCGTGATTTCGGCTCACTGCAGCCTCCACCTCCCAGGTTCAAACACTTCTCCTGACTCAGCCTCCCGAGTGGCTGGGGTTACAGGCGCATACCATCACAGCTGGCTGATTTTTTTTTTTTTTTGTATTTTTAGTAGAGATGGGATTTCACCACATTGGCCAGGCTAGTCTTGAACTCCCAAAGCGCTGGGGTTGCAGGCATGAGCCACCACACCCAGCCATGTATGTGTTTTCTAAACTTAATATTTCTATATTTGTGTATATAAAAGTATTTTTAATGTCTAGAATTATAATAATAGGGGAAAGAGGAAGGGGTGGGATGTGGGGAATAGTTAAACGGAACGTTATCTTTTCTTTCAATATTTCAGTTGTTAAGAAAAATTTATTTGCACACTCACTAGTTGTACAATTAAATTTAATTGTGGTAGTAAAAAAGAATTTTTCAGCTATGCACAGAAATTAACGTATAATTTTCTGTTTTTGTGATGTCTTTGCCAGATGGTTTTTTGTTGTTGTTGTTTTGTTTTTTTTGAGACAGACTCTTGCTCTGTCACCCAAACTGGAGTGCATGGTGCGATTTTGGCTCATTGCAACCTCTGCCTGCTGGTCCAAGGGATTCTCTTGCCTCAGCCTCCCAAGTAGCCGGGATTATAGGCATGCACCATTATGCCCAGCTAATTTTTTTTATTTAGTAGAGAGGGGTTTCACCACGTTGGTCAGGCCTGTCTCAAACTCCTGATCTCAGATGATCTACCCGCCTCTACCTCACAAAGTGCTGGGTTTACAGGTATGAGCCACCACGCCTGGCCAGGCAGGTGTTCATATTGACATTGTATCTGGCTTTATAACAAACATTAGAAAAAACTCTCCCCTCTTCTGTTTTGTAGAGAGTTTCTGTGAATTTTTCTTTAACTGCTTGTTGATGGAACTCAATAGTGAAACCAGCAGTTTTTGACCACAATTTATTCAATAGATATATGACTATTTAGGTTTTATATTTCCCATTTTGTCATTTTTATAATTTTTTTAATGAAGTTTGTTTTTTTCAAGTTTGTTGGCAAAAGTGTAATTTAAAATTTGTTGGCAAAATGTGTTTATAGCGTTCTATTATAATTTTGATATCCGTGTGGTCTGTAGTGAAATTCTCTCATTTTTACTATGAGCAGTTTGTGTTTTGGGTGTTTTTGTTAGTCTAGCTGGGTGTTTATCCATCTTTTCAAGGCAACAAATTTTTGCTGATTTATTTAAGACTTGTCTATTTCTTATTTCTTTGCTTTCTGCTTTTTGGTTTTTTTTTTTAGATGGAGTCTTGCTTTGTCACCCAGGCTGGATTGCAGTGGTAAGAGTTTGGCTCACTGCAACCTCTGCCTCCCTGCTTCAAGGGATTCTCCGGCCTCAGTCTCCTGAGTAGTTGAGATTATAGGTGCCCACCAGCATGCCTGGCTAATTTTTGTATATTTAGTAGAGACAGGATTTCACTATGTTGGTCAGGCTGGTCTCAAACTCCTGACCTCAGGTGATCCACCCGCCTTGGCCTCTCAAAGTGCGTGAGCCAGTATGCCCAGCCATACTTTCTGCTTTTATTTTAATTTTATAATTTTTGTTCTCCTGGGATTTTTGTCTTTTTACTCTTTCTGTATGCACACTTTCTTTTATGTCTCTGCACATTTATAATAACTGTTTTAAAATCTCTGTTAGTAGATTGGGCTCAGTGGCTCACACCTGTAATCCCAGCCCTTTGGAGGCTAAGGTAGGAGGATTGTTTGAACTCAGGAGTTCAAGACCAGCTTGAGCAACATGGTGCGACTCTGTCTCTACCAAAAATTAGCCAGGCTCGGTGGATCACTCCTGTAATCCCAGGATTATGGGAGGCCGAGGCAGGTGGGTCACCTGAGGGCAGGAGTTCAGGACCAAGCTGGCTAACTTGGTGATACTCCGTCTCTACTAAAAATACAAAAATTAGCCGGGCAAGGTGGCACGTGCCTATAGTCCCAGCTACTCAGGAGGCTGGGGCAGAGAATTGCTTGAGCCCAGGTGATGGAGGTTGTAGTGAGCCGAAATCTCACCTCACTGTGAACTCTGCCTCCCGGGTTCAAGTGGTTCTTCTGCCTCAGCCTCCTGACTAGCCGGGATTACAGGCACCTGCCACCATGCCCGGCTAATTTTTGTATTTTTAGTAGAGAGGGAGCATCACCAAGTTGGCCAGCTTGGTCCTGAACTCCTACCCTCAGGTGACCCGCCTGCCTCCGCCTCCCAGAGTGGTGGGATTACAGGTGTGATCCACCGAGCCTGGCCAGCTGGCACGTTCTTGTTTATAAACGTACGACGTTAATGTAGACGACATCTCTGAGCTGCCTGTTGATGCTTCGACCTCAACAACTTTCCAGCTGATTTGTGAACCCTTTCTCACATACACTAGCATGTTTTTAAACCGTGTTATCGTAGACGAAAAGGCGTTTTGTATTCCTCATAGAAGAGTGTTAAGAGCAGTGAGGTGGCCGGACGCGGTGGCTCAAGCCTGTAATCCCAGCACTTTGGGAGGCCGAGGCGGGTGGATCACGAGGTCAAGAGATCGAGACCATCCTGGTCAACATGGTGAAACCCCGTCTCTACTAAAAATACAAAAAATTAGCTGGGCATGGTGGCGTGTGCCTGTAATCCCAGCTACTCAGGAGGCTGAGGCAGGAGAATTGCCTGAACCCAGGAGGCGGAGACTGTGGTGAGCCGAGATCGCGCCATTGCACTCCAGCCTGGGTAACAAGAGCGAAACTCCGTCTCAAAAAAAAAAGAGCTGGGAGGTATGCTGAGCTGTCATGGCAAAGTATTTAATGTGCCTATAGGTGTGGAGGGGGTCGTTTTTTAAATAAAAGTGCTTAGAAATAAAAAATGAATGACCTTTTAACTTTTAAAAAATGATTAGTTGGTAAATTTGTGTCTAATACTGATGGGTTTCTAATTTTCTAGAATGGTGTTATCAGTAGATTTCTTCAATTAACACAAGTCCTCAGAAGGCATATAACAAATTTGAAGTCAAAATCATTTGATTTTTTTAAAATTTCAAATTGATTTTGGTTTCCTCACATATGTGGAGGGTCTGCAGCTGACAATCATTCAACTTAAACTTTTGAGCCTGCGATAGGGCTCTTTTTACTTTATTCTATAAATTGCATGAGAATTCAATACTTTATTACAACATAAGCTTTGTCTTCCTTGACTTTGCCCAACTATAGGCTAATGTAAGTGTTCTGAGCATGTTTAAGGCAGGCAAGACTGAGCTACAATGTTGAGTTGTGCTAGGTGTATTTAATGCGTTTTTGACGTACATTATTTTCAATTTATGATACATTTCTTGGGACACAGCCTCATCATAAGTTGAGAAGCATCTGGATTAACATGTGGAATTTTCTCAATATATTGATATGCTGGAGCAGAATGAAAGGATGTTAAAGTCTTTTACTTTTATCTTATGGAAGAAATAATTTATTATATCAGAGCAATACCTTAGAGTTTCTTGAAATATTTCCTTAGATAGAGTTTCACTCTGTTGCCCAGGCTGGAGTGCAGTGGTGAGATCTCAGTTCATTGCAACCTCTGTTTCCTGGGTTCAAGTGACTTTCGTGCGTCAGCCTCCTGAGTAGCTGGGACTACAGGGGTGCACCACCATGCCTGGCTTATTATTTTTAGTAGAGATGAGGTTTTGCTATGTTGGCTGGGCTGGTCTCGAACTCCTGACCCCAAGCGATCTGCCCATCTCAGCCTCCCAAAGTGCTGGCATTGCAAGCATAAGCCACTGTGCCTGGCCGCTATTTATTTTAAAATTTTGAGACAGCACCTCTTTAAGTGTGCTGAGCGATAGATTCACTTTATTTATAAAAATAATAGCCAAATCTGTGTGTTTGAACATAGACTTCTATTTTCCGAAACGTACTTAGTATATTTTCACCTCGTCTGAGGTATGATAATCAAATGATAATCAACTCTAATTTCTTTGATATGCTATAACCATTTTCCTTTCAAATGACTTCATTTTCTATTCTAACAAAAACTCTAAACTTTTTTATTTAAGCAAAAAGAAAATAATATTCGTTGTTTAACTACGTCTGGACATTTTGGTTTTGAATGTTTGCCCAATCAGTTGGTGACCAGATCTATCCGACACGGATTCACTTTTAACATTCTCTGTGTGGGTAAGTGTCAGACACTCCATTTGAACTTCTCCTTCATTTTTCCCAATGTTCATTTCAACTTACCTTAAGCAGTGTGACACTGATGCTATTAATTCAAATATATCTTCACGTTTACAATGATTTTCATCTTAGCCAATCTTAAGCAGTGTGACACTGATGCTATTAATTCAAATATATCGTCACGTGTACAATGATTTTCATCTTAGCCATGGGATGTAATTTTTTTTGAGACAAGGTCCCACTCTGTTGCCTAGGCTGGAGTGCAATGGTGTCATCATGGCTCACCGTAGCCTCGACCTCCTGGGCTCAAGCAGTCCACCTACCTCAGCTTCCCAAAGTGCTGAAATTACGGGCATGAGCCACCACACCTGACCTGTAATAATTTTAAAAATGGAAACATTTCTGTGCTCTTAGAAGTCTGATGTAGCTTAGTGTATACTGTGTTTTTCTTTTCCTTTCTTTTTTTTTTTTTGAGACCGAGTCTTGCTCTGTCACCAGGCTGCAATGCAGTGGCATAATCTCTGCTCACTAAAACTTCTGCCTCCTGGGTTCAAGTGATTCTCCTGCTTCAGCCTCCCGAGTAGCTGGAACTACAGACACGTGTCACCATGCCCAGCAATTTTTGTATTTTTGGTAGAGATGGTGTTTCACCATGTTGGCCAGGATGGTCTCGATCTCTTGACCTTGTGATCCGCCTGCCTTGGCCTCCCAAAGCGCTGGGATTACAGGTGTGAGCCACCGCGCCCGGCCGCTTGGTGTACGCTTTCTTTCTCCATTATGTTAGTTACTGAGAGAATCAGGGCTACCATGTACACTCTCAACACTATCTCAATCTTTGAAGTATTTGAGGCCCTTTTTAATTTTTAAAATTAATAGTATTTCTAATTGAAAAATTTTAATTATATACATGTATGGATACAAGGTGATGTTTTGATATATGTTTACAATGTGGAATGATTCAATCAAGTCAATTAACTTATCTATTACCTGGCTTACCTATCTTTTTTTTATGATAAGACATTTAAAATTTACTCTCTTATTTTGAAACATACAATATATTGACTGGTCACAATGCGGTGCAGTAGATCTCAAAACTTATTTCTCATCTCTGTTTGAAACTGTTAGTTTGCTAAGGATGATGGCCTCTAGCTCCATCCATGTTCCTGCAAAGGACATGATGTTCTTTTTCATGGCTATGTAGTATTCCGTGGTGTATATGTACCACATTTTGTTCATCCAGTCTATTATTGATGAGCATTTAGGTTGATTCCATATCTTTGCTATTGTGAATAGTGCTGGAATGAGCTCTGTTAGTTTTCTAAGGATGATGGCCTCTAGCTCCATCCATGTTCCTGCAAAGGACATGATGTTCTTTTTCATGGCTATGTAGTATTCCATGGTATATATGTACCATATTTTGTTCATCCAGTCTATTATTGATGAGCATTTAGGTTGATTCCATGTCTTTGCTATTGTGAATAGTGCTGGAATGAGCTCTGTTAGTTTGCTAAAGATGATGGCCTCCAGCTCCATCCATGTTCCTGCAAAGGACATGATCTCGTTCTTTCTTATGGCTGAGAACATGTGCCCAAGCGGGGGCTGAATGATGAGAACACGTGGACACAAAAAAAGGAATAGTAGACACTGGCGCTACTTGAGGGAGCAGGTTTGGAGGAAGGAGAGGATCAGACAAAGTAACTATTGGGTACTAGGCTTAGCGCCTCGATGACAGCATAATCTACAACAAATCCTCATGAGGTAAGCTAACCTATATAACAAACCTGCACGTGTACCCCCAAACCTAAAATAAAAGTAAAAAAAATACTGTACCTTCTGACCAAACTTTCCTCTCTCCCTGCTCCCCCAGCCTCTGGTAGCCAGTATTCTACTCTCTACTTCTATGAGTTCAACTTTCTAAGAGTTTAAAAACCACTGTAGGAATTCAAGGCATGGCTTCTTCTTAGCCCCTTTATGCCCCGTGACAATTAATCTCTGTCTATTACAGGGGAAACTGGAATTGGAAAATCAACACTGATTGACACGTTGTTTAATACTAATTTGAAAGACAACAAATCCTCACACTTTTACTCAAATGTTGGTCTTCAAATACAGACATATGAACTTCAGGAAAGCAATGTTCAGTTGAAATTGACTGTTGTGGAAACAGTGGGGTATGGTGATCAAATGAACAAAGAAGCCAGGTTAGTGTTTTCTTATTTAAATTAAACAGATTTCTTACTTCAGGGAATTTGCCTTCCTTTGCCATACACTAATTTGTATAAGTAATACCTTTTCTTCCATATTTTAACATTTTCCTAAGTAATGTTCTTTTCTTACGAGATTAACACTTTTGCATATAATTGATTTTCTTACAAGATTTTTATTTAACCAGTTATAGCAAAAAATTATAGTTTCTATTAGTTTTAGCTTATTTCCTTATTTCTTTATTTCACTTTATTTGTCCAAATTTTCCATACAGGTTGTACTAATTTACATTCTCACCAACAGTGTCTAACGGTTCCCATTTCTCTGTATCCTTGCCGAATTGTGTTATTTATTTACTTCTGTTATTTTTTGAGACAGTGTTTCACTCCGTCACCCAGGCTGGAGCACAGTGGCACAATCTTAGCTCACTGCAGCTTCTACCTCCCAAGCTCAAGTGATCCTCCCACCTCAGCCTCTTGAGTAACTGAGACTACAGGAGCATGCCACCATGCCTGGCTAATTTTCAAAATTGTTTGTATAGACGGGGTCTTGCTATGTTGCCCAGGCTGGTGTCAAACTGCTGGCCTGAAGGGAGCCTCCCACCTTGTCCTTCCAAAGTGCTGGGATTACAGGCGTGAAGCACTGTACCTGGCCTGTTTTATTTTTAATCTTTTTAACAATAGCCATTCTGACTGGGGTAAGATGAAATCTCATTGTGGTTTTACTTTGTATGTTGGTCTTCTGAAAAATGTCTATTCACATCCTTCGCCCACTTTTTAATGGGATTATTTGTTGTTGTTTATTTGCTTGTGTTATTTCTTTTCTTTTTTTTTCTTTTTTTGAGACAGAGTTTCGCTCTTGTTACCCAGGCTGGAGTGCAATGGCGCAGTCTCAGCTCACTGCAACCCCCGCCTCCTGGGTTCAGACAATTCTCCTGCCTCAGCCTCCTGAGTAGTTGGGATTACAGGCATGCGCCACCATGCCCAGCTAATTTTTTGTATTTTTAGTAGAGACGGGGTTTCACCATGTTGACCAGGATGGTCTCGATCTCTTGACCTCGTGATCCACCCGCCTCGGCCTCCCAAAGTGCTGGCATGACAGGCGTGAGCCACCGCGCCCGGCCCTGCTTGTGTTATTTCTGTAGTCTGGATACCAGTCCCCTGCTGGATGCACCCAGCTTTCCTCTATGTTTACATTTTATATAACCATAGATTAGAGTAAAGCATGAGCCTGATTGTTGGTTTGGAATTAATATCTTTGTATGGACATGTTATGAATGTTTTCGTTATCACGATAGCAGACTGCTTTGTATACATGCGTACACGTTAAGTGTTTATTACGTGGTCGAAAAGCAGGCTTTAGATTTTATTAATTTGTTATGCTAAATGTATAAATCATTTTTTTAGCCACCAACCAATAGTGGACTACATAGACGCCCAGTTTGAGGCCTATCTTCACGAAGAGCTGAAGATTAAGCGTTCCTTGTTTGAGTACCACGATTCTCGTGTCCACGCGTGTCTGTACTTCATTTCACCCACGGGACATTCCCTGAAGTCTCTCGATCTGTTAACGATGAAGAACCTTGACAGTAAGGTACGTTTGGTAAATTCACCAACCTTTCTTTTCTTTTCCTTTTTTTTTTTCTATATTTGAGACAGGTCTTCCTCTGTCACCCAGGCTGGACAGCAGTGATGCAATCATGGCTCATTGCAACCTCAACCTCCTGGGCTCAAGCCATCTTCCCGTCTGAGCCCATCTGAGTAACTGGGCCCACAGGAGCATGCTACCAAGCTTGGCTGATTTTTGTATTTTTTGTAGAGACGGGGTTTCACTATGCTGCCCAGGCTGAACTCAAACTTCTGGGCTCGAGTGATCCACCCACCTCGCTCTCCCAGAGTGCTGGGATTACAGGCGTGAGCCATTGTACCTGCTCCCAACCTTTCATGTTGTAATATTAATTTTGAGATAATAACACAACTTGAAGGCACTTGGATGCAAGTGCAGTTACGTATCTTTAGGTGAGTTCATCACTATGCAAACATCACGGAGTTTACCCACACAGACCTGGATGGTACAGACCACTACACCCCTACGCTATAGTCCTTCATGGTATGGCCTATTGCTCCCAGGCTGCATGAAATACCGTAGAATTACAACATCATGGTATGTGTCTGTGTATCTTTTTTGTTTTTATTTTATTTTTTTATTTTTTGAGATGGAGTCTTACTGTTTCCCAGGCTGAAGTGCAATGGCGTGACCTTGGCTCGCTGCAACCTCCGCCTCCTGGGTTCAAGTGATTCTCCTGCCTCAACCTCCCAAGTAGCTGGGACTGCGCCACCATGGCTGGCTAATTTTTGTATTTTTAATAGAGATGAGTATGTTGGCCAGGCTGGTCTTGAACTCCTGACCTCAAGTGATCCGCCCGCCTCGGTCTCCCAAAGTGCTGGGACTACAAGCGTGAGCCACTGTGCCTGGCCATATCTGTGTATCTTAACAAGAAAAAAGGTACAGTATTAGATGGAAATAATAGACACTGGGCCCTTTATAAGGAGGAAGGCTGGGAGGAGGTTGAGATTTGAAAAATTATCTCTTGGGTACAATGCTCACTATTTGGGTGACAGCCCGCTAGAGGCTAAAACCTGACTAATATACAATGTATCTAATTTAAAACCCTGCACACAGATCCTTGAATCCAGAAATTAAATAAATAGATGTATAAATAGCCAGGCATGGAGGCTCATGCCTGTAATCCCCACACTTTAGGAGGCTGAGGCAGGCAGACCACCTGAGGTCAGGAGTTCGAAACCAGCATGGCCAACATGGTGAAACCTCATCTCTACTAAAAATACAAAATATTAGCTGGGTGTGGTAGTGGGTGCCTATAATCTAAGCTACTCAGGAGGCTGAGGCAGGAAACTGTTTGAACCCAGGAGGCAGAGGTTGCCGTGAGCTGAGATCGTACCACTGCACTCCAGCCTGGGTGACAGAGCAAGACTCAGTCTCAAAATAAATTTAAAAATACACGTAAATAAACAACAATGACAAAAAGCAAAGGTACTGTATTATAATATTATGGGACCACCGTCATGCATGTGGCCCATCATTTACTGAAATGCCATTATGTGGCGTATGACTGTACCTGTTATTTTGTAAGATAGGTATATCCTAATTATTTTTTTCTGTTAATATTTAAGGCATCTGCGTGAGTGCATTAGGGCTAGCATAGCAAAATACCATAGACTGGGCGGTTTAAACAAAGGAAATTTATTTCCTCACAGTCTCCGAAGCTAGAAGTCCAAAGGAAATTTATTTTACCACAGTCTCAGCAGCTAGAAGATCAACATGTCAGAAGATGTGCTTTCTTCCGAAATCTCTTTTCTTTCTGGCAGATGACCGCCTTATCTCTGTGCTCTCACGTGGCATTTCTTCTGGTGTTTCCTGGGTGTCCACATTTTGTCTTTTAGGGGCGCCAGTCAGTTTGGATTGGGCTCCACTGTAACAGTCTCATTTTTTCTTTTTTTTGTTGTTTTTGCCCAGGCTGGAGTGCCGTGGCGTGATCTCGGCTCACTGCAACCTCTGCCTCCCAGGTTCAAGTGATTCTTCTGCTTCAGTCTCCTGAGTAGCTGGGATTACAGGCGTGCACTAGCACACCTGCTAATTTATGTATTTTTAGTAGAGATGGGGTTTCACCTGTTGGCCAGGCTGGTCTTGAACTCCTGATCCTAGGTGATCTGCCCACCTTGGCCTCCCAAAGTGCTGGGATTACAGGTGTGAGCCACCACACCTTGCTTGGTCTCACTTTTTAGTCACCTTTATGAAGGCTTCATCTCAAAGTCACATTCTGAGGTAGGGTGTCAGGGCTTCAGCATATACATTTTTGATTGCGGGGGGAGACAATTCATATTTGATAGATTTCAACCTTGACTAACCTTCTGGATCATGACTATTTGCCTATAGAGTAGCCCCCTTGAGGTTCCAAGACCCCCAGTGGATGCCTGAAACCAGGCATGATACAGAGCCTGATATATACTATGCTTTTTTCTTTTCTTTTCCCTTTTTTTTGGGGGGGGTGGATAGATTCTCACTCTGTTGCCCAGGCTGGAGTGCAGTGGCACAATTGCGGCTCACTGCAACCTCTGCCTCCTGGGTTCAGGCAGTCGTCCTGCCTCAGCCTCTCAAGTAGCTGGGATTACAGGCGTATGCCACCACACGTGGCTAACTTTTTTGTTTGTATTTTTTGTAGAGGTGGGATTTCACCATGTTAACCAGGATGGTCTTGATCTCCTGACCCCGTGATCCGCCTGCCTCAGCCTCCCTAAGTGCTGGGATTACAGGCATGAGCCACTGTGAGATTTATTGCCGAGATAAAATGAGGAAACTGAGGCAGGTATGAAAAAAGATGAGAAGCCAGTTTATTCAGCTCCCGGGCAACCTCAGTGGTCCAAGAGGGGCCAGAGAAGTCGCACCTGGTTGTTCAGGGGGTGGGGTTTTATGCGGTGTGTAGGCAATTGATTGGTTACTGGGAAACAAAGAGAAGGCATTTCTATTGGTTGTTGGGGAGTAGGAAGTACATGGAGTTAAAGTAGGAAGTAGTTGCTATTGGTAGGCGGGACTTAAATGGGCCTTGATTGACTGCAGGGGAAACAAAGAGAAGGCACTTCTATTGGCTGTTGGGGAGCAGGAAGTACATGGAGTTAAAGTAGGAAGTAGTTGCTATTGGTAGGCGGGACTTAAATGGGCCTTGATTGACTGCAGGGGAAACAAAGAGAAGGCATTTCTATTGGCTGTTGGGGATCAGGAAGTACATGGAGTTAAAGTAGGAAGTAGTTGCTATTGGTAGGCGGGACTTAAATGGGCCTTGACTGACTGCAGGGGAAACAAAGAGATGGCACTTCTATTGGCTGTTGGGGAGCAGGAAGTACATGGAGTTAAAGTAGGAAGTAGTTGCTATTGGTAGGCGGGACTTAAATGGGCCTTGATTGACTGCAGGGGAAACAAAGAGAAGGCATTTCTATTGGCTGTTGGGGAGCAGGAAGTACGTGGAGTTAAAGTAGGAAGTAGTTGCTATTGGTAGGCGGGACTTAAATGGGCCTGCTGGGGGTGTATGGGGCAGGCTGTTGTTGAGCAGGGAACGGTGGGGCTTCTTTAAAAACAAATTTCTCTGCAGGGTTTTTAACAGCGGGCTGGAGGTTGGATGGATAATTTAGTGCTAAGTGTGGGCTTAGACGTGGTATGTGGAGGCAGGTAAGGGAAAGCTTTGTGGGGAAGCCAGATAATGAGCGCGGGTGATGAGGCAGTTATCAGGCACGGAGAGTGATAAATGTGTCCGTTTTGACTCCTGGCAAGGCAACCGGCCTTACAGCCCCCACGCCCGGCCTGCTATGCTTTCTTCTATGCATACTTACTTATGATAAAGTTTTATTTATAAATGAGACGCAGTTCTCTTTTATTATTAGCCACTATTGTTGGTTTCTGAGATGAAGACTGAAGCTAACAATAGTAACTAATAATAAAGTATAACAATTATAAAAATACACTGTATTAAAAGTTATGTGAATGTTGTCTGTGTCTCTCAAAATATCTGTTTTTTTGAGAAAGAGAGTTTTAGTCTTGTTGAATAGGCTGGAGTGCAGTGGTGCGATCTCAGCTCACTGGAACCTCTGCCTTCTGGGTTCAAGCGATTCTCCTGCCTCAGCCTCCTAAGTAGCTGGGACTACAGGTGCTCACTAGCCACTCACTACCTGGCTAATTTACGTATTTTTAGTAGAGACAAGGTTTCACCATGTTGGCCAGGCTGGTTTCAAACTCCTAACCTCAGGCGTCTCAGCTGCCTCGGCCTCCCAATGTGCTGGGATTGCAGGCCTGAGCTACCACACCCGGCCTCAAAATATCTTATTGTACTGTCTCCCTCTTCTTATGATGATGCGAAGTAATACGATGCCTACATGTTGGATAAAATGAGGTGAATAGTGGGATAATTCAGATCCAGGCTGAGATGGAGTCGGTCCACTTGACATTCCATCACCGTACCTAGAATGACATGCCATTTAAAATGTGTACATGGCGTATTCCCAGAATTTTCATTTACTCTTTTTGGATTGCTGTCGATTATGGGAAATTGTGGAAAGTGAAACTGGGCTGGGCTCCGTGGCTCATGCCTGTAATTCAGCACCTTGGGAGGCTGAGACAGGAAGATCACTTGAGCTCAGGACTTCAAGACCAGCCTGGGCAATGTAGTGAGACCTCATCTCTACAAAAAACAAATACAAAAATTAGCCACCAGGCGTGGTGGTGTGCACCTGTAGTCCCAGCTACTTGGGAGGATGAGGTTGGAGGATCACTTGAGCCCAGGAGTTCAAGGCTACTGTGAGCCAAGATAACGGCAACCTGGGCAATAGATCAAGTCCCTGTTGAAAGAAAAGCGGGAGAGGGAGAGGGAGAGGGAGATGGAGAGGGGGAGGGGGAGGGGGAGGGGGAAGGGAGGAAGGGAGGAAGGGAGGAAGGGAAAGAAGGGAGGAAGGGAGGAAGGGAGGAAGGGAGGAAGGGAGGAAGGGAAGGAAAAACGTAAAGAAAAAGAAGAAAGAGATAATAGGGGATGCCTGTATGTTTAAAAATAAAATGTACTAAGGCCAGGCGCAGTGGCTCACGCCTGTAATCCCCGCACTTTGGGAGGCCGAGGTGGGTGGATCACGAGGTCAAGAGATTGAGACCATCCTGGTCCACATGGTGAAACCCCGTCTCTACTAAACATACAAAAAATTAGCTGGGCATGGTGGCGCGTGCCTATAATCCCAGCTACTCAGGAGGCTGAGGCAGGAGAATTGCCTGAACCCAGGAGGCGGAGGTTGCGGTGAGCCGAGATCGCACCATTGCACTCCAGCCTGGGTAACAACAGTGAAACTCCGTCTCAATTTAAATAAATAAATAAATAAAAATGAAATGTACTATATGATACTGTAAAATAATCCCACTGATGTTTGATTAGTACCACCGATGGTGTGAAACAGAAGGCGTTTTTGATCCTGGCTACAGATCCTATCCGAGAGGATTCAGAATACAGGCTCAGAAAAGCATAATTCTTTCCAGCCAAAACTTGGGGCACATGAGGACTTCCTTTCAACAGGCCACGTAAGCCCCATGGTTTCAGCAAAATCTCAAAACCGACACGAGACTCTGTTCATTTGCTTCATTTTTCTAATTATTCGGTAGTTTTTTGTAGCTCAGTTTGATTGCACAGAAAGTCAGTCTGTTGAATGCCTGTGAAACCCAAAACGTGCAACGTTGTAGTTTTATCCTTAGAGAAGGAATTTTAATTTTTGTATATATAAAGGTCACAGGACTTGTCAGCAGAAGCAGCTTTTGAATATTTGCTTTATCACTTGCTAGGTGTCTGTGACCTTGGGAAAAATGTCCAGAACTTCCTGTGATTAAAAGTATGAGCAGGGCTGGGCACGGTGGCTCATGCCTGTAATCCCAGCATGGGAGGCCGAAGTGGGTGGATCACCTGAGGTTAGGAGTTCGAGAACAGCCTGGCCAACCTGGTGAAACCCCATCTCTAGTGAAAAATGCAAAATAGGTGTGGTGGCAGGTGTCTGTAATCCCAGTGACTCGGGAGGCTGAGGCAGGAGAATTGCTTGAACCTGGGAGGTGGAGTTTCCAGGGAGCTGAGATCACGCCATTGCACTCAAGCCTGGGCAACAAGAGCAAAACTCCAAACTCCGTCTCAATAAAAAAAGAAAAAAAAAAAAAAAAAAGCATGAGCAGTGGGTTCAGGCTTTCACAAACCCGACTTGCTAGCTGTGAGGCCTTGGGAAAATGATGATGCCTCAATTTTTTCTCTTTAATCTTCATGCAAGTCTTCCATAAGTCTAAAATTATTTTTCATAAAAAGTTTAGAAGGGCCAAACATGGTGGCTCATGCCTGTGATGCCAGCACTTTGGGAAGCTGAGGAGGGAGGACTACCTGAGCCTGGAAGTTGGAGACTAGCTTGAACAACATAGTGAGGCCCTGTCTCTAAAAAGAAAGCAAAAATAGCCAGGCATGACAGCATGTAGTCCTAGCTACTCAGGGGGCTGATGAGGGAGGATTGCTTCAGCGTGGGAGGCTGAGGCTGCAGTGAGCCGTGATTGTGCCACCACAGTGCAGACAGGGCTTCAGAGCAAGACCCTCTCTCTCTCAAAAAAAAAGGTTAAAAGTATGTCTTTGGGATGGGCATGGTGGCTCAAGCCTGTAACCCCAGCACTTTGGGAGGCCGAGGCGGGTGGATCACAAGGTCAAGAGATCGAGACCATCCTGGTCAACACGGTGAAACCCCGTCTCTAGTAAAAATACAAAAATTAGCTGGGCATGGTGGCGTGTGCCTGTAATCCCAGCTACTCGGGAGGCTGAGGCAGGAGAATTGCTGAATCCAGGAGGCGGAGGTGAGCCGAGATCCGCCATTGCACCCCAGCCTGGGTAACAAGAGCGAAACTCCGTCTCAAAAAAAAAAAAAAAAAAAAAAAGTCTTCTTTTGTAAAACTCGAGGGCCAACATACATATAAAGGAAATTGTCAAGTTATCAGTTTCTTTTCTGCACTTGGCTCTATTAAACATGCTGTCTTCAACTTTACTTAGTTGAAGACAACTTTAGCCTTCAACTTTATTTAGTTTTAGAGAGAAAAAGTTCTAAGTTGGGTTTCCTTTATCCAAGGAGTCTGGACTTCTGTATTGTTCAAACTGAAAAGATACTTTGTACTTAATCTCAGATGTCACGAAGTAGTTGAAATAAATTAGATTTCTAGTTAAATTAAGAGCCGCTTCAAGTTCTTAATTAGTAACACATTCAATAGTCAGGATACACGCCCTTAATTACCTGTTATCATCTAGCCATTTTCCAGATACATAAAATCGCTAATTTTCGCAAGACCATTATATAAAGAGGAGGCAAGAGTATGTGTCTACTGTCTTTCTTTTTCCTTT
The DNA here is from genome assembly GCA_031835075.1 of Saguinus oedipus. Taxonomy (NCBI): domain Eukaryota; kingdom Metazoa; phylum Chordata; class Mammalia; order Primates; family Cebidae; genus Saguinus; species Saguinus oedipus. Next base: position 67,148,551 of record CM063170.1, read on the forward strand.
TTTTGAGACAAGGTCTCACTCTGTTGCCCAGGCTAGAGGGCAATGGCATGAACAAGGCTCACGGCAGCCTCGACCTTCCTGGCTCAAGGGTTACTCCCACCTTAGCCTCAAGTAGCTGGGACCACAGGCACGTGCCCGCATGCCTGGTTAATTTTTAATTCTTTGTAAAGATGAGGGTCTTGTGTTATGTCAGGGTGGGTCGGGAACTCCTGGGCTCAAGTGATCTGCTAGACTCAGCTTTTCAGTGTGCTGGGATTACAGGTGTGAATCACCATGCCCTGCTTGTCTTTTTCTTTTCTTTTTTTTTGAGACAGAATTTCACTCTTGTTTTCCAGGCTGGAATGCAATGGTGCTGTCATGGCTCGATGCAACCTCTGCTTTTCGGGTTCAAGTGATTCTCCTGCCTCAGCCTCTGGAGTAGCTGGGATTACAGGCGTGGCTACTACTCCTGGCACCACGCCTGACTAATTTTGTATTTTTAGTAGAGATGGGGTTTCACCCAGTTAGTCAGGCTGGTCTCGAACTCCTGACCTCAGGTGACCCGCCCGCCATGGCCTTCCAAAGTGCTGGGATTACAGGAGTGAGCCACTGCATGTGGCTGTCTTCTTTATCAAGTTGCTCAGTTCTTCTTGCAATGAATGCCTTTCCCTTTAAATCTGAACATCTGAGAAATTATTGACGTAGGAAGTTTCCATTTCTTTCTTTTCTTTTTTGAGACAGAGTCTCTCTCTGTCACCCAAGCTGGAATGCAGCTACGTTGCTGAGGCACGATCTCACTCACTGACACCTTACCCTCCTGGGTTCAAGCAATTCTCCGCCTCAGCCTCCTGAGTAGCCGGGATTACAGGTGCGAGCCACCACCCCTAGCTAGTTTTTGTATTTTTAGTAGAGATGGGGTTTCATCATGTTGGCCAGGCTGGTCTTGAACTCCTGACCTCATGTGATCCACCTGCCTCTGCCTCCCAACGTGATAGGATTACAGGCATGAGGCACCGTGCCCAGCCAGCCAAAAGTTTCCATTTCTTTATGTTAGTGATTTGCCATCACTATGTTATGTCAACTTCCCCCAAAGTGGCAGCAGGGGAATTCCCGTAGGGTCGTGCCCCAAACGGTTCTGAGATGGGGCTGGTTGGAATTCACAGGCGGAAGTACTGAAGCGCGAGGGTGCTCAGTCTAAGGCATTTATCAGGGAGCTTACAGAGTGCTGTGGCAGCGCTGGTGCTGGACAGCGGGAGAAAAGCGGTGTTCTGCCCAGCGTCGTTCACAATGTGGAGTTTCTGTTGTTTTTTTTGTGTGTGTGTTTTTGTTTTCACCCGATCCTGGCTCACTGTAGCCTCCACTTCCTGGGCTCAAGTGATCCTCCCACCTTAGCCACCCAAGTAGCTGGGACTGCAGGTGCTGCCACCACACTTGGCTAATTTTTTTATTTTTAGATGGAGTTTTACTTTTGTTGCCCAGGCTGGAGTACGATGCATGATCTCTACCTCCAGGATTCAAGTGATTCTCCAGCCTCAGCCTCCCGAGTAGCTAAAATTACAGGCACCCACTACCACACCTGGCTAATTTTTGTATTTTTAGTAGAGACAGCGTTTCGCCATGTTGGCCTGGCTGTTCTTGAACTCCTGACCTCAGGCGATCTCCGCACCTTGGCCTCGAAAAGTGCTGGGATTACAGGCATGAGCCACTGCGCTTGGCCCTAAACCTGGCTAATTAAAATTTTTATTGAAGAGACAAGGTCTAACTCTGTTGCCCGGGCTGCTCTTGTACTCCTAGCCTCAAGCAATCCTCCTGCCTCGGCTTTCCAAAGTAAAGGATATGGCGTTTTTATGAGGGTTTAAGGACTTTGGCTTGGGGCTGGGGACCAGTTTCTTGCAGTGTTTTGGGAACAATCTGGATACCTTGATTAGTGGCTGTGAATGTCCAAGGTCCCAGTTTTGGTTCGAGCCTGCTGGGAAAACTCTACAGCTGGCTGGGTCACAGGGAGGCCAAGGCACTCTGAGATTTTCAGTCAGGACACAAAGAAAGCGGGGGGACTGAGGGCCCCCCCACACTGGAGGATGTCTTTTCCAGCTTTCTCACTAAAATGATCGCAAACATTTACGTTAGGCTTAAATCTACTCTAGCAGTTGTCTGCTCCTTACTGAGAAACTTTTATTTTTAGATATTAAAGTTTACACAGTTTTGAATGTCTACGCTATAATTTTTTTTTTTTTTTTTGAGACAGAGTTTCGCTCTTGTTACCCAGGCTGGAGTGCAATGGCGCAATCTTGGCTCACCGCAACCTCCGCCTCCTGGGTTCAGGCAATTCTCCTGCCTCAGCCTCCTGAGGAGCTGGGATTATAGGCACGCGCCACCATGCCCAGCTAATTTTTGTATTTTTAGTAGAGACGGGGTTTCACCATGTTGACCAGGATGGTCTCGATCTCTTGACCTTGTGATCCACCCGCCTCGGCCTCCCAAAGTGCTGGGATTACAGGCTTGAGCCACTGCGCCCGGCCCTCTATGCTATAATATTACAGCCCTGGATTTGTCCATGGATTTGTTTGTTTTTTTTTGAGACAGTTTCCCTCTTGTCAACCAGGATAGAGTGCAGTGGTGCAGTCTCAGCTCACTGAAACCTCTGGCTCCCGGATTCAAGCAATTCTCCTGCCTCAGTCTCCCGAGTAGCTAGGACTGCAGGTGTGCACCACTACACCTGGCTAATTTTTTGTATTTTTAGTAGAGACAGGGTTTCATCATGTTGGCTAGGCTGGTCTTGAACTCCTGACCTCAGGTGATCCACCCGCCTTGGCCTCCCAAAGTGCTGGGATTACAGGCCTGAGACACTGTGCCTGGCCTGTCCATGGATTTTTTAAAAGATGTGTTTTGAGCAATCTAAACCAAAAGCCTGCCTAAAATTTATATTTATGTTTTTCTACTATATTACAGAAATTGGTTTTGTGGAGCTGTAATTTAATAAGATATTTTGACAGTAATAAAACATTTTTATAATCTTGTATATTATTTTCTAAAAAGTTTCGTTATTTAAGAGCAAATGCAAAAGACAGGAGTGATCATTGAAGCATTAGGAAAAATCTTTGTGGGTAAAAATTCAACCTCAAATACACAAAAACTGAACTTCCAATGTGGAAATAATGTCCTTTTACAAAAGAAAAATAAACATATTTGTTTGCGAGTTGTCTTACACACACACACACACACACACACACACCCTTTAGAATAAGATAACCAGGCCAGGTGTGTGGCTCACACCTGTAATCCAGTCACTTTGGGAGGCTGAGGTGGGCTGATTACCTGAGGCCAGGAGTTTGAGAGCAGCCTGGCCAACAGGGTGAAACCCTGTCTCTACTAAAATCACGAAAATTAGCCGGGCATGGTGGCAGGTGCCTGTAATCCCAGTTACTCAAAACGCGGAGGCAGGAGACTTGCTTGAACCCAGGAGGTAGAGGTTGCGGTGAGCCCGATCCTAGATTGTGTCATTGGACTCCAGCCTGGGTGACAGAACCAGACTCTGTCTCAAAAAAAAAAAAAAAAGAATATGGCAACCAAAAATATCGATATTCTTTTTAGGTGGTCTTTGGAAAACAAAAGCAAATCTATCTGCAAACACATGTAGGTGGGGCAAGAGTATGTGAAAATGGGACATTAATCAAGACAGATTGATGAAAAAAGGAGCAAGACAAAAATCCCGTCCGCAATGGTGACGAAAGGTCTTTCATTTTGTCTTTTAATAATCCGTGTGATAAGAAATAAAATTGAAAATAAATTAAATAACTGACATTGCCCTACTATTTACATTTTACTACGTCCATATGTGCAGAGGTGTAAGAGACTTTTAAAGAGGAACAAGGTTGAGACTTCTAAGCCTGAATTTGGATAAAAGGTGCATCTTCGAAAGTACTGATAATTCTGGAAAATAATTTTTAATGAAGTCATGACAGCCAGTGATTATCTAGTTACATAATTTGTTGTCAGAAATTGTGAGGGCTTTACTAGAAAAACTACAGGATGGGCCGGGTGCGGTGGCTCAAGCCTGTAATCCCAGCACTTTGGGAGGCCGAGGCAGGTGGATCACGAGGTCAAGAGATCGAGACCATCCTGGTCAACATGGTGAAACCCCGTCTCTACTAAAAATACAAAAATTAGCTGGGCATGGTGGCGCGTGCCTGTAATCCCAGCTACTCAGGAGGCTGAGGCAGGAGAATTGCCTGAACCCAGGAGGTGGAGGTTGCGGTGAGCCGAGATCGCGCCATTGCACTCCAGCCTGAGTAACAAGAGCGAAACTCACTCTCAAAAAAAAAAAAAAAAAAAGAAAAACTACAGGATGAACCATGAGTCCTCGATGCTGAGGTTTTGTTTGTCTTCTTTCTTAATAGGTGAACATTATACCACTGATTGCCAAAGCAGACACCGTTTCTAAAAATGATTTACAGACGTTTAAGAGGAAGATCATGAGTGAACTGATTAGCAATGGCATCCAGATATATCAGTCCCCAACAGATGATGAAACCACTGCTCAGGCCAACTCCTCAATTAACGTAAGCTTCAGTAACAGTATCGGACAGAGAGGCTAGAAATGAGTTTTTATCCAGAATCGAGTGTGAGAAAACTTTCATTTTTTTGATTTTGAAAAACTTTTGCTGAAAATTGATTCTTTGCAAACAGATTTATTTATATTTAATTCATGCACCACGTTCCTCAAGGACTTTGGCCTATACTTTTCTTCTTAGAAGTGTATTTTACTTGCAGGTCTCATAAAATGACTCCAAAGGTGTTGCTTCTTTTTTTCTATTTTTTCAGAGAATTTGAGGATATTTTATACTAAATTTTGTTTGAAAGTTTGATAGAATTTACCCATGAAGTAATCTGGTCTAGGCTATATTTTGCAGTTTTAAAAAATTACTTTAGTTTCTCTTATTATGCTTCTAATAATTTCCCCATTTCTTCTAAGTTGTCAAATTGGTTGCTGCCTAAATGCTCATGATAGTCCCTTATAATTCTGTTTATTTCTGTAAGACCAGTTGTAATGTCAACTCTTTCATTCCTTATATTATTAACATATTCTCTCTTTTCATTGTTACTCTAGGTAAGGGCTTTGATTTTGATTTTTTTTTTCCCCAAATCAACTCTTAGCTTCATTTATTAATTTTTTTTTGAGACATAGTCTTACCCTGTTGCCCAGGCTGGAGTGCAAAGGGACAATCTCTGCTCACTGCAACCTCCATCTCCCGGGTTCAAGAGATTCTCCTGCCTCAGTCTCTGAAGCAGCTAGGATTATAGGAGCACGCCACCACACCAGGCTAATTTTTGTATTTTTAGTAGAGATAGGGTTTCATCATGTTGGCCAGGCTGGTCTGGAACTCCTGACCTCAAGAGATCCACCTGCCTCAGCCTCCAAAAGTGCTGGGATTACAGGCGTGAGCCACAGGGCCTGGCTGATTAAAACGTTTTTTATTCTCTATTTTATTTATTTATGCTCTAATCTTTGTTATTTTTTCCTCCTGGTAATTATTGGTTTAGGTTTTTTTTCTCTTTCTTCCTTTCTTTTTTTTCTTAGGTGTAAAGTTAGGCTGTTGATTTGAGATTTTTTTTTTTTTTTCTTTTTTTTTCTGAGATGGAGTCTCCCTCTGCTGCCCAGGCTGGAGTGCAGTGCTGTGATCTCTGCTCACTGCAACCTTCGCCTCCCAAGTTCAAGCAGTCCTCCTGCCTCAGCCTCCCGAGTAACTGGGACTACAGGCGTGCACCACCACACCCAGCTAATTTTAAAAATCTTTTAGAGGAGATGGGGTTTCTCAATTTTAGCCAGGCTGGTCTTGAACTCCTGACTTCAGACAGTCTGCCCTCCTCAGCCTCCCAAAGTGCTGGGATTACAGGCATGAGCCACTGTGCCTGGCAGAGATCTTTTTTTAAAAAGATGTAGGTGATTACTAGCATAAACTTCCTTAGTTTTTTATTTTAGATTCAGAGGGTATATGTGCGTATTTGTCAAATATATATATTGCATAATGGTGAGATTTAGCTTCTAGTGTACAGTATTGCTTAATATATTTTATATTGTGTATCCATCAATTATTATAATAGTTGTAGTCATTTTCAGTATTTTTGTCTTTTAACTTTTATACCAGAGTTAAGTTATTTGCATGTTATTTCTTCAACATTCAGGGTAAAGATGGTTCAGGGTACAGACAGTGTGAGAAATGATGTCTATTAAAAATCTTTTTTCTTGGCCGGGCGCGGTGGCTCATACCTGTAATCCCAGCACTTTGGGAGGCTGAGGCGGGTGGATCACGAGGTCAAGAGATCAAGACCACCCTGGCCAACATGGTGAAACCCCATATGTACTAAAGATATGAAAATTGGCCAGATGTGGTGGTACACACCTGCAATCCCAGCTGCTTGGGAGGCTGAGGCAGGAGAATCACTTGAACCCTGGAGGAGGAGTTTGCAGTGAGCAGAGAACGTACCATTGTACTCCAGCCTGGACGACAAGTGTGGAAACTCCGTCTCAAAAAAATAAATAAATAAATAAAATTAAAAAAATAAAGAATCTTTTTGCGTGTGTTTGTTTCCTGCAGCAGGATACCTCGGTTCAGGCTCTGCTCAGTAGACACTTTGCAATTGTGTGCACAGCCTGACACTAATGCTTACATCAGCCAATTAGCGCAGGTTTACCGTCCAGCCTTAAAATGAGACACAGGGTGGATCTCCGTCTAATTAAATTTATTAGAATATCATCATCTCTCTCTTTTTTTCTGAGATGGCGTCTCACTCTGACACCCAGGCTGGAGTGCAATGGCACCATCTCGGCTCACGGCAACCTCCACCTTCTGGGTTCCAGCGATTCTCCCGCCTCAGTCTCCTGAGTTGCTGGGATTACAGGTGCCTGCCACCATACCTGGCTACTTTTGTATTTTTAGTAGAGATGGGGTTTCACCATGTTGGTCAGGCTGGTCTCAAACCCCTGACCTCATGATCTGCCTACCTTGGCCTCCAAAAGTGCTGGAATTACCATGCCTGGCCCCCTCTGTCATTTTTATGACAGGAGTGAGAGTAATGGAGTAAGCTATGCTGTATTACCCTCACTTCTGTTATTAATTTATATCATTCTTGATTTCCAGGGACTATTACCCTTTGCTGTGGTTGGCAGTACAGATGCAGTGAAAGTTGGAAAAAGGATGGTCAGAGGCCGTCACTACCCCTGGGGAGTTTTGCAAGGTAAATATGAAAGAGGGCAGGCTTTGCAATGATTAAGTTAAATATATATGTCTCATTCATAGTCTTGAAATAATATTTTCACCAGCTAATATTGGTAACTCTTGCTAATCTTTAAGTTAATAATTACTAATGAGGAACAAAAACTCTGTTTACTTAAACTGATCACTTACTAATGACTGTGATTCATTGTCATAGAAGTTTGCTGAATGCTGCTTTAAGCCAAAATCTACAGAGGCTGGGAAGGGCCTCTGTGTTGACCCCAGTGCCCCATGTGCATATTTTCTGTCTCTGTGCAAACCATAACATTCAGAATGCTGGAAAGCACTTTAAACAGAATTGAAGCAAATATACTAGTGTTTAGACACGTTACATAAACTCATCACCACCTAATATATAAGCCGTTTTAAACTGGTCACTAGAAAAAAGAATGATAAACTTCTTAAAACAAGAAAGTACAATTTCCCTTTGCTAAAGATTTCTCTTATCCTTGACCATCATAATGAGTTAGAATATTGTGGTAAGCAGTAATTTATTATCTAGTTCACACACTTGTGGTACTAATTATTGGGGGTGGAAGATTTACTTGTACTGGTTTCCAAATGATGCTATCTGTTTGTTTTTTGAGACAGAGTTTCGCTCTTGTTTCCCAGGCTGGAGTGCAGTGGCGTGATCTCGGCTCACCGCAACCTCCACCTCCCGGGTTCAAGTGATTCTCCCGCCTCAGCCTCCTGAGTAGCTGGGATTACATACGCCCGCCACCACGGCTAATTTTTGTACTTTTAGTAGAGACTGGGTCTCACCGTATTAGTGAGGCTAGTCTCAGACTCCTGACCTCAGGTGACCCACCTGCCTCGGTCTCCCAAAGTGTTGGGATTACAGGCGTGAGCCACTGCGCCCAGCCCCAAATGATGTTTTTAAAAAATTGACATAGGGGCCCAAAGTGGCTCCGGCCGGATGTCGTGGCGCTTGCGAAGGCGAGGCCAAGAGTTCAAGGCCAACCAACCTCAGCAACCTTACAAGCGCTTATTGATTGGCAAAAAAAAAAAAAAAAAAAAAAAAATTCAAAAAAATTGACATATTAGAAAATGTAAAATTTGTTAAACTGCCTAAAACTTAATGTTTTAATATTTACATTATGTTGTGTAACATATTACTATGTTATAAAATATATATCTATACTATATGTTTATGTATAAAATTTGGTCACAGTATTAATCACAATAAACCATATATTATGATCAATCCTCTGGACATGATAAAGACAGGAGAGAGCCATACAAAATATTTTTCATTAATTAGTTAATCTTGGCCGGGCGCGGTGGCTCACGCCTGTAATCCCAGCACTTTGGGAGGCCGAGGCGGGTGGATCACGAGGTCAAGAGATCAAGACCATCCTGGTCAACATGGTGAAACCCCGTCTCTACTAAAGATACAAAAAATTAGCTGGGCCTGGTGGCGCGTGCCTGTAACCCCAGCTACTCAGGAGGCCGAGGCAGGAGAACTGCCTGAACCCAGGAGGCGGAGGTTGCGGTGAGCCGAGATCGCGCCATTGCACTCCAGCCTGGGGAACAAGAGCGAAACTCCGTCTCAAAAAAAAAAAAAAAAAAAAATTAGTTAATCTTAATTGACAAATAAAGTTGTATCTACTTATCATGTATAGCATGTTTTGAAATAAACATATATTGTAGAATGACTAAATTGATATCATTAACATATGTGTTATCTCAATTATTTTTGTGATGAAAACTTAACATCTTAGCAATTTTCAGGAATGTAAAATATTGTTATTAACATAGTCACCATGTTGTACAGTAGATCTCTTTAACTTGTTCTTATCCAAGTAAAATTTTGTGTCCTTTGACCAATATCTCTCCTACCATACCCTCTACCTAACTCATGTAACCACCATTCTCTTCTGTTTCTACAAGCTTAATTTTGTTTTTTTGAGATGGAGTCTTGCTTTGCCACCAGGCTGGAGTGCAGTGGCACAATCTCCACTCATGGCAAACTCCGCCTCCTGGCTTTAAGTGAGTCTCCTGCCTCAGCCCCCTGAGTAGCTGGGACTACGGGCACACACACCCATACCCAGCTAACTTTTTGTATTTTTAGTAGAGACGGGGTTTCATCATGTTGGCCAGGATAGTCACCATTTCCTGACCTCGTGATCCACCTGCCTCAGCCTCCCAAAGTGCTGGGATTACAGGTGTGAGCCCCCATGCCCAGCCAGGTTTAACTTTTAAAGATTTGATGTGTTAGTGAGATCATTTCCTGTTTGTCTTTCCGTGCTTGGCTTATTTACTTAGTGTAAACTCCTCCAGTTCCATTCAGGTTGCTGCAAATGATAGGATTTCCTCATTTTTAAGACTGAACAATAGTATTCCGTTGCATACATATGCCACACCTTTTTTTTCAGGCATCCATTCATGGACACTTAGATTGCTTCCATGTCTTGGCTCTTGTGAATAACGGTACTGCAGGCATCTCCCCAACATACTGACTTCGTTTCTGGGAGGTAGATACGCAGTAGTGAGATTGCTGGATCACAAGCTAGCTTTTTTTTTTTGAGACGGAGTTTCGCTCTCGTTACCCAGGCTGGAGTGCAATGGCGCGATCTCGGCTCACCGCAACCTCCGCCTCCTGGGTTCAGGCAATTCTCCCGCCTCAGCCTCCCGAGTAGCTGGGATTACAGACACGCATCACCGTGCCCAGCTAATTTTTTTGTATTTTTAGTAGAGACGGGGTTTCACTATGTTGACCAGGACGGTCTCGATCTCTTGACCTTGTGATCCACCCGCCTCGGCCTCCCAAAGTGCTGGGATTACAGGCGTGAGCCACTGCGCCCGGCCGGTGCTAGCTTTATTTTTAATTTTTTGAAGAAACTCCACACTGTTTTCATAATGGCTGTACTAACTTACGTTCCCACCAACAGTGTTTTCATGTCCTCACCAGCACTTGCTTGTCTTGATAATAGACATTTTAGCATGGGCGAAGTAACAGCTTATTGTGTTTTTAATTTTCTTTTTTTTTTTTTTTGAGATGGAGTTTAGCTTCTGTTGCTCAGGCTGGAGTGCAATGGCATGACCTCGGCTCACTGCAACCTCCACTTCCCACGTTCAAGCAATCCTCCTGCCTCAGCCTCCTGAGTAGCTGGGATTGTAGGCGTGCACCACCATGCCTGGCTAACTTTCTTGTATTTTTATTAGAGACAGAGTTTTGCCATGTTGGTCAGGCTGGTCTCGAACTCCTGGCCTCAGGTGATCTGCCTGCCTCGGCCTCCCAAAATGCTAGGATTACAGGCGTGACCCACCACGCTTAGCCTGTGTTTTTTAATTTTTAATTTTCACGGATACATAGCAGGTGTGTATATTTATAGGGGACATGAGATAGTTCCATACTGGCCCTCAGTGTGTAGCAATCACATCGGGGTAAATAGAGAATCCATCAGCTCAAGCATCTATACTTTCTTTGTGTCACAAACAATCCACGTACACTGTTTCAGTTATTCTAAAATGTATAATAAATTATCGTTGACTGTAGTCAGTCTTTTGGGTGATGTGAAATACTGGACCATATTCATTCTATGTGACTATATATTTGTACCCCTCAACCATCCACACTCCTCTGGCAATCAACATTCCACTCTCTGTCCCCATGGGTTCAACTGTTTTAATTTTTAGCTCCACAAATGAGTGAGAACATGTGAAGTGTGTCTTTCTGTGTGTTGCTTATCTCACTTAACACAATGTCCTTGGTTCCATCCATGTTGTTGCAAATGACAGGATCTCATTATTTTTTATGGCTGAGTAGTACTCCCTTGTGTATATGTACCACATTATTTTGTCCATTCATCTGATGATGGATGCTTAGGTTGCTTCCAAATCGTGGCTATTGTGAATAGTGCTGTAACAAGCATGGGTGTGGAGCTATCTCTTTGATACACCTACTAGTGGGATTGCTGGATCACATGGTAGTTCTGTTTTTAGTTTTTTGAGGAGACTCCATACTGTTTTCCATAGTGACTGTGCTGACTGACATTCCTACCAACAGTGTACAAGGGTCCCTTCTCCACATCCTCACCAGCATTTGTTATGGCCTGTCTTTTCAATAAAAGCTTTTCTAACTGGGGTGAGATGAAATCTTATTGTAGTTTTTATTTGCCTTTCTCTGGTAATCAGTAATGTTAAGCACCTTTTTCTTTTCTTTTTTTTTGAGACAGAGTCTCACTCTGACGCTGGGCGCCAGGCTGGAGTGTAGTGGCGCCATCTCGGCTCACCGCAACCTCCGCCTCCTGGGTTCAGGCAATTCTCCTGCCTCAGCCTCCCGAGAAGCTGGGATTACAGGCACGCGCCACCATGCACAGCTAATTTTTTGTATTTTTAGTAGAGACAGCGTTTCACCATGTTGGCCAAGATGGTCTCGATCTCTTAACTCGTGATCCGCCTGCCTCAGCCTCCCAAAGTGCTGGGATTACAGGCGTGAGCCACCGCACCTGCCCAGCACCTTTTTCATTTGCCTGTTTGCCATTTAAAACACCCACAATAAGCAGTTACTTTACACATGTCAAAACGACTATTATTAATAAGACAAAAAGAGACGTTTATATGCCTTCTTTGGAGAAATGTCTATTCAGATCCTTTGCCCATTTTAAATTGGATTATTAGATTTTTTCCTATTGAGTGAACTTCTTATACACATTCTGGTTATTAATCTCTTGTCAGATAGTTTGCACATGTTTTCTCCTCGTGTCTTCACTTTGTTGACTGTTTCCTTTGTTGTGCAGTAGCTTTTTAACTGCGGATGATCCCGTTTGTCTGTTTTTGCTTTGGTTGCCTGTCTTGTAGGGCATTACTCAATAAATGTCGTGAAGAGTCTCCCCGATGTTTTTTGTAGCAGTTTCATAGTCTGAGGTCGTACATTTAAATCTTTCATCTGTTTTGATTTGAGAGACAATAGTCTGCTTTCTTTCTTCTGCATGTGGATATCCAGTTTTCCCAACACCATTTATTGAAGAGCTTATCCTTTCCCCAAAAGAAATTGTCAAACTACTTTTCACAGCGGCTGAAGTAACTTATATTCCCACCAGCAGTGTAGATACGTTCCCAAGAGAAAAGAAAATTCTTAAACATCACTGACGGGAATTTAAGTTGGTACAGCCATTTTGGGAAATAATATGAAGATTCCTCAAAAACCAAAAATAGTATTACCGTGTGATCCAGCAATACCACTTCTGGGTATGTACCCCGGTGGAATGAAACTGATCTGCCAAAAGACATCTGCACTCACAGTTTTATTTCAGTCTTTTAAAATGCATTAAGACTTATTTTGCGGCCTGACACATAATCTGCCCTGAAGAATGTCTTGTGTTTATTTGAGAAAGATGTATATTATATTGCTGTCGGATGAAATATCCCACATATGTCCATTAGGTCTATTTGCTCTAAAGTGTAGTTTAAATCTGACATTTTCTTACTGACTTTCTATCTGGATAATCTATCCATTTCTGAAAGTAGGGTATGTAATTCCCTTGCTATGATTGTACTACAGTCTGTCTCCCCCTTGGGTCTACTATTATTTGCCTTACATATTCAGAAGCTCTGATGTTGGGTCCATACATAATATTTACAGTTTTTTAACATGAACAGATCTCTTCATCATGATATGATGACCTTCTTTATATCATTTTCCAGTTTTTGACTAAAAGTCCATCTTCTGTGACAGGAGTATGGCTCTCTGCGCTCTTTTAGGTTCTAATTGCATGGAATATCTTTCCATGTCTTCACTTTCAGTGTACATGTATCATTTAAACAGCTATGTCAATTTATTGATTGATTTTGAATATTGACTAATGCTGTCTCTAAATATAATATATAAATTGAATTTCATAACGAAAGCATTTGCCATTGTAAGGCATTTTTGCTAGCAGAATTTACTTTGATAAAATTATTTACACTAGTGATGTTATATCATATATTCTGTTATCACTCCAAAATACCCAGAGGGTAGTTTGTAACATACTAACACAATTGTTAATAAAAACTTATAGCATATATGCATACAACATATGATTTCACTATTTTCTGCTTATTCTTCAGTTATTAAGTTTAAAGCAAATTTGCTAACCTATAATCTCTGCCTGTAGTTGGTATGTATTATACAACCATATTTACATAGTTTAAAGTTATAGCTATTAATCAAATTGATCAATTGTGTGCTATTTTAAATGTGTTTTTTATTCCTGTATTCATTCATGAACACTTACTGATTGTCAGGGATTCATAATGAGTGGTGTTGATTCATTACTTTTTTTATTACTAGTGGAAAACGAAAATCACTGTGACTTCATTAAGCTCCGAGATATGCTTCTTTGTACCAATATGGAAAACCTAAAAGAAAAAACCCACACTCAGCACTATGAATGTTATAGGTATCAAAAACTGCAGAAAATGGGCTTTACAGACGTGGGCCCAGACAACCAGCCAGTTAGGTGAGTAAAAGGATTGCTAGCTCTGGGAAGTACTGGAGCCCCCCAGCCCTCCAAAACAGAAAAAAAGTGTATTGCCAGCCCAACGAAATGGATGATTTAGGAATTCCCTAAACACAGGTACAATAATTTGAGTAAGAGAACAATTATTCTCCTTCCATCCTGAACCATCTTGAATGTGAGGTGTTTTTATCGTCTTTTGATGAAGATGGAGACAGAACGTGCCGCAGGACCTCTTACGAAAGAACGGATAAAGAAAAAGACAAAAAACTGTTAGCAAAGTTTGACAAAAGATACTAAGAAGGGTTTCATGGGGACACCAGCTGGAAAACAGTACTGCATGTCCTGGAAGTTAGATGAGGAAAGTTTGAGAGCATGTGTGTTTCTCTATCTTGAAGAACAGAGCCTGGCACAGTGGCTCCCACCTGTAATCCCTGCACTTTGGGAGGTGGGCAGATCACCTGAGGTCAACAGTTTAAGACCAGCCTGGCCAACATGGCGAAACCCCGTCCCTACTAAAAATACAAAAATAATTAGGCGGGCATGGTGGTGGGGACCTGTAATCCCAGCTACTCAGGAGGCTGAGGCAGGAGAATCGCTTGAACCTGGACGGTGGAGGTTGCAGTGAGCCGAGATTGTGCCACTGCACTCCAGCCTGGGTGAGAGAGTGAGACCCCATCTCAAAAGAACAAAACAAAAAAAGAAAGAAAGAAAGAAAGAAAGAGGACTTGTGTCACTATTATACACGATGTCACTACAGAGTTTATAATCCAGTTATATCATTCATTGTTCTTTGCAGACCCAAAATTTAACCGTGGTAAATGAATGATAATGATATTTTGAAAGACTCTTTGCTTTATTTTAGATGATTTTGAAAATTGTCTCTCATCTGAATTTTGACAATGTTTCCCTGAATTTTATCGTCAAAAGACGTGAAGAAATATATGATATGCTGGAAAATGTGGGGATAAGAATTCACTCACATAGTGTTGGAAAATTCTTCACATATACTCTGTGTGTGCCCTGATCTTAAATACCATGCCTCAGTTTTTACATCTTATGATATGGAAATTTCCATTTGCTGTTGCTAAACATGAGATCCTGTTGGCAGATTTCCTCATGTAAGATGTAACATACAATACATTTTTTTTTTGAGACGGAGTTTTGCTCTTGTCACCCAGGCTGGAGTGCAATGGCGCGATCTCGGCTCACTGCAACCTCCACCTCTGGGTTCAAGCAATTCTCCTGCCTCAGCCTCCTGAGTAGCTGGGATTACAGGCACGCGCCACCATGCCCAGCTAATTTTTGTATTTTTAGTAGAGACGGGGTTTCACCATTTTGACCAGGATGGTCTCGATCTCTTGACCTCGTGATCCACCCGCCTCGGCCTCCCAAAGTGCTGGGATTACAGGCATGAGCCACCGCGCCCGGCCACAATCCATATTTTTACATGTTTATGCCAGCATTCATTTTATTTTATTTTTCGAGGTGGTGTCTTGCTCTGTCTCCCAGGCTGGAGTGCAGTGGCGCCATTTTGGCTCACTGAAACCTCCATCTCCCGGGTTCAGGCGACTCTTCTACTTCATTTTAATATAAGACTAAGAAAACGCTTCTCTTTAGTTTTCAAGAAATCTTTCAAGCCAAAAGACAAGAGTTCTATGATCAGTGTCAGAGGGAAGAAGAAGAGCTGAAACAGAAATTTGTGCAGAGAGTCAAGGAGAAAGAAGCAACATTTAAAGAAGCCGAAAAAGAGGTCAGTACTGACAGTTCCATATAATTTGTATTAATTTTGAGGTGCCCTATTAATTTGGGGGTTTTAATCTCAGGAGTTTAGTTGATGTTTTTGGAGGATACTTGCTAGTTTCCAAAAAGTAGCTTTTTACATGTAGATTTGAATATAGCATTGACAAAATTAGTCTGCAGTTTTTTTTCTAGAGCAGTTGGAAAATGTTCCCTTTAAATAACCCTTAAGTTAATTTCATAAAAATGCATTTATTTATGAAATACATTTTTATGCGTAAAGTTTAATTTGTGACAAACCCAACTATGTACATCTGAGAAGAGTCTCGTACTATCTATTGCTATTAATGCACCAGGCAATTGTCTTCACTTTTATAAGCAAGCAAATTGTTCACTAATGCTTGCCTGAATTAACGAGAACATTTTAAGTTGGTAAATTATGTATTTATTTATTTATTCCATGCCATTTCTAGTAAAATGGAAAAGAAGGCTATTAATATAATTTTAATTATTTGCCACAGATATGTTTTTGGTGAAAACATACTTTTAAAACCATAATTTCTTTCTCTCAAGTGTAGGTGGCTTTAGTTGAAGAATATTTAGTTTTATTAGATAAATTGGAACATAAACTTGCTTTTTGTTAAAAACAAAATGGTAATGAGGTGCTACAGGCCAGACGTCTCACTCTTGAATTATAAGTAATAAAAATTCTGGCCAAGCTCGGTGACTCAACGCTATAATCCCAGCACTTTGAGGCTGAGGAGGGTGGATCACCTAAGGTCAGGAGTTCAAGACTAGCCTGGACACGATGGTGAAACCTGTCTCAACAGAAAACAGAAAAATCAGCAGGGCATGGTGGTGCACACCTGTAATCCCAGCTACTCAGGAGGCAGAGGTTGCAGTGAGCGGAGATCATGCAACTGCACTCCAGCCTGGGTGACAGTGAGATCCATCTCAGAAAAAAAAAACAAAAAAATGTTATTAGCTTAGGTATAAATGGAAAGTTTGGATGTATACAAGGGTATGTCGTGGCATCCAAGAGGCATAGCTGGGTCTCATGAAGACTTACAGTGAGCATGACAGTGTAGATGTCTCTTTGACAATTTGATTTTATTTCCTTTGAATATGTAACTGTTAGTGGGGTTGCTGAACTATATGGTCATTCTGTTTTCAGTTGTTAAATGAATTCCCAGATTTTTAAAAATAACATGTGTCCTAAATTATATTTTTATCAACATTTTATGAAATCATTCTTGTAAACACGTATCTTTCTTTTTTTTTTTGGTAATAGCCATTGTAACAGATATGAGGTACTATCTAATTGTGGCTGTAATTGGCATTTCTCTGATATTAATGATGTTGAGTATTTTTATACCCCTATTTACCTTTTATGTCTTCTTTAAAAAAATGTTCAGGTTCGGCCAGGCACAGTGACTCACTCCTGTAATCCCAGAACTTTGGGAGGCTGAGGTGGGTGGATCATTCGAGGTCAGGAGTTCGAGACCAGCCTGACCAACGTGGTGAAACCCCGTCTCTATTAAAAATACAAAAATGTAGCTGGATGTGGTGACTCACACCTGTGGTCCCAGTTAATCTGGAGACTGAGGCAGGAGAATAGCTTGTACCTGGGAGGTGGACTCCATCTTAAAAAAAGTTTAAGTTCTTTGCCAATTTTCGGAAGGAGGTTGTGTTCATACTACTGAAATATTTGAGTTCTTATATATTTTGGGCATAAACCCCTTATCAGATGTATGGTTCACAGGTATTTTCTCACATTTCATAATTTGCTTCTCTACTCTGTTGGTTTTTTTCTTTAGATGTGCAGGAGCTTTTTAGTTTGATAAAATTTTATTTGTCTGTGTTTGCCCATGTTGTCTGCACTTTGGAGTCTGTATTCAAAAAATCATTCCTCAGACCCAAGTAAAGAAACTTACCCCTACCCTTTTTTTTTTTTGAGACTGAGTTTCGCTCTTGTTTCCCAGGCTGGAGTGCAATGGCGCCATCTCGGCTCACCGCAACCTCCACCTCCTGGGTTCAGGCAATTCTCCTGCCTCAGCCTCCTGAGTAGCTGGGATTACAGGCACGCGCCACCAGGCCCAGCTAATTTTTTGTATCTTTAGTAGAGACGGGGTTTCATCATGTTGACCAGGATGGTCTCGATATCTTGATCTTGTGATCCACCCGCCTCGGCCTCCCAAAGTGCTGGGATTTACAGGCTTGAGCCACTGCGCCCGGCCCCCCCTTTTTTTTTTTTTTTGAGACAAAGTCTTACCCTGTCACCCAGCCTGGAGTGCAATGACTCCATCTAGACTCACTGCAACTACCACCTCCTGGGTTCAAACGATTCTCCTGCCTCAGCCTCCTGAGTAGTTGAGATCACAAGTGCCCACCACCATGCCCAGCTAATTTTTGTATTTTTAGTAGAGATGGGTTTCACCATGTTGGCCAAGCTGCTCTTGAACTCCTAACCTTGTAACCCACCTGCCTCTGCCTCCCAAAGTGTTGGGATTACAGGCGTGAGCCACCGCACCCAGCCCAAAACCCAGGTCTTAGTGTCTCATTTAAAAATATTCACTCTTGCTGGGCACAGTGCCTCACTCTCATAATCCCAGCACTTTGGGAGGCCAAGGCAAGCGGGTCACCTGAGGCCAGGAGTTTGAGACCAGCCCGGCCAACATGGTGAAATCCCGTCTCTACTAAAAATACAAAAATTAGCTGGGCATGGTGGCAGGCACCTGTGATCCCAGCTACTCGGGAGGCTGAGGCAGGAGAATTGCTTGAACGCAGTTGGCAGATGTTGCAGTGAGCCAAGATCACACCACTGTGCTCTTACCTGGGCAACAGAGCAAGACTCTGTCTCAAAAAAGAAAGAAAGAAAAAGAAAAAGAGCTGGGTTTGAATTTGTTTCCTCATTTGCTAGTTCTGTGGGCAGATACATAATCTCTTTGGGTCTCAATTTTCCTCTTCTGGATATGGTACTGGGATACAGTACCAACTTCAAAGGGACAGCAATGACATACGATAGTTGTTGTTTCCCTCATATGATCATGCCACATTTACACACCTGTTAGAATAGAAAGAATTATCTAAAGTAGGCCAGGCATGATGGCTCACGCCTGTAATTCCAACACTTTGGAAGGCCAAGGCAGGTGGATCACTTAAGGTCAGGGGTTCAAAAGCAGCCTAGCCAACATGGCGAAACCCCGTCCCCACTAAAAATATAAAAATTAGCTGGGCATGAGGATGTGGACTCATAATTCCAGCTACTCAGGAGGCTGAGGCAGGAGAATCACTTGAACATGGGAAGCAGAGGTTGCAGTGAACCAAGATCGTGCCATTAGATGGGAGTCCAGAGCAAGATTCCATCTAAAAAAACAAAACAAACAAAGGAATTACTTAAAGTAGCGAGACTCCTTTATTTTATTCAAAGTTTTCTCCTTTGATGTCAATATTTGCATTTCTTAACTGATACTGCTGCATAAAATGGGAGGATAGATTGGTTCGTGAAGGTGGCATTTCCCATGACAGTCACCAAATGAAATGGGAGGATAGATTGGTTCGTGAAGGTGGCATTTCCCATGACAGTCACCAAATGATTTCCTTTAGATCAGCAATCAGGTTGTAAGCCTGGGCATGGTGGTTCACACTTGCAATCCCAACGCTTTGGGCAGCCAAGATGGGAGGATTCCTTGAAGCCAGACTGGGCAACATAGCAAGACCCCATCTCTACAAACAATAAAAATTTAAAAATTAGTCAAGTGTGGTGGCAAACACCTATAGTTTGCCAGATATTTGGGAGGCTGAGGTGGGAGAATCAATTGAGTGCAGCAATGTGAGGCTACAGTGAGCGATGACTACACCACTGCCCTCCAGCCTGGGTGACGGAACGAGGTCTGACTCAAAAAAAAATATTTTTCTAGGAAATTTATCATTTTAAAGCCTCCTTTGCTTACTTTACCAGGGCAGTACTTGATCAGATGCTTTTTAAAAATTAATAGACAATTTTATTCCGGGGACAGCGGCTCACACTTGTAATCCCAGCACTTTGGGAGGTTGAGGCGGATGAGTCACCTAAAGTCACCAGCCTGGCCAACACGGTGAAACCCCGTCTCCACTAAAAATACAAAACTTAGCCAGGCGTGGTGGCAGGTGCCTGTAATCCCAGCTACTCAGGAAGCTGAGGCAGGAGAATCACTTGAACCCAGCAGGTGGACATTGCAGTGAGCCAAGATGGTGCCACTCCACTCCAGCCTGGGTGACAGAGTGAGACTGTCTCAAAATAAAATAAAAAATAAAATTAAAATTAATAGGCAAATTTTAGAGCAGTTTTAGATTTACAGATACAGAGTTCTCATGTAACCCTGCCCTGGACGTAGTTTCCTTGTTATCAATATTGTATATTAGTGTGGCACATTTGCTATAGGTATGTAGATTTCCTTAGTTTTTACCCAGTGTCTTTTTTTTTCTGCTCCAGTGTTCCAGCCAGGAGATGACATAACATTTAGCTGTCTCCTTGGGCTTTGCTTAGTTTTCATAGATTCTCAGACGTTCCTTGGTTTTGATGTTTTGGGTCATTATTGTTATTTCTTTTTGAGACAGAGTCTCGATCTGCCATCCAGGCTGGAGTACAGTGGCACAATCTTTGCTCAATGCAACCTTCACCTCCCGGGTTTAAGTGATTCTCCTGCCTCGGCCTCCCGAGTAGCTGGGACTACAGGCACGCACCACCATGTCCAGCTAATTTTTGTATTTTTATAGAAACGGGGTTTCCCCATTTTGGCCAGGCTGGTCTCAAACACCTGACCTCAGGTGATCTGTCCCCCTCAGCCTCCTAAAGTGCTGGGAGTACAGGCGTGAGCCACCGCGTCCGGCTAGTTCTGATGGTCTTCGCGGTGCTGACGAGTTCTCATCAGGCATATTGAGGTCCACCCCTCTGTTAGGATGTGTCTGATGCTTCTCTCATGACTAGACTGGGGTCCTGTCCGTTCGGGAGGAAGACACAGAGGGCAAGTGCCGTGTTCAGGGCATCATGTCAAGGGCACGTACTGTCAATACGAGTTGTCAGTGTTGATGTTCTCCTGGATCCGCTGGCTGATTGTCAGGTTCCCCCACTGTGGTCACCCCTCCCATCCTTGTCATGTTCTTCGGGCAGAAGCCGGCAGGCACAGCTTATGCTTAAGGAGTGAGGAGTTATGCCCCCCTCCTTTGCAGTACAGTAGTTACCTAATTTATTCAGACTTCTTCTGCATGATTGATCAACTGCAACCGCGTTAGGATGCAAACCTACTGTCACCGTCCACCACGTCCTAACAATCTCTTCGGTGGCGGCCACAGCACTGATGCGCCAGAGTAGAACCATAATGTGGTCTAGGGAGACCTCTTGTGGTGAAATCAGGGCATAACCAGCCGGCTCCACGCTCTCATTTCATGCCGCTCACCGTCCTTCAAGGGCACAGGTTCTCAAACGGGCAATTTTGCCCACCAGCCCCAGGGGACATCTGACAGCATGTGGAGCGATGTTATTGGCACCTAGCAAGGAGAGACCAGAGATGCTTCTAAACATGCAGTGCTTGAGACACAGAAACGTACAGTGCTGAGGGTTAGAAACTCTGGGCTTAAGGGCTTCATAAAAGTTACAGATAATGCTCAGAGGGATACATTGTAATGAGAAGGAGGAAAAGACCTTATTTTCTGAAAAAAAGGATGAATTCTTTAAAAAAAAAAATGTACAGCTGGGGCCGGGCACGGTGGCTCAAGCCTGTAATCCCAGCACTTTGGGAGGCCGAGGCGGGTGGATCACGAGGTCAAGAGATCGAGACCATCCTGGTCAACATGGTGAAACCCCGTCTCTACTAAAACTACAAAAAATTAGCTGGGCATGGTGGTGCGTGCCTGTAATCCCAGCTACTCAGGAGGCTGAGGCAGGAGAATCGCCTGAACCCAGGAGGCAGAGGTTGCGGTGAGCCGAGATCGCGCCATGGCACTCCAGCCTGGGTAACAAGAGCGAAACTCCGTCTCAAAAAAAAAGAACCTATCACTCTATAATATGATGATTGTTATAACCTCTTCATGAATTGATCTCTTTATTGTATAATGATGACAAAATTTGACCAAACCCTAATTGTCTGCAATAAGTATACCTGCCCTGTCCTCTTTTGCCTGTAATTTGCATAGAATATCTTTTTGTTTTTGAGATGGAGTCTCACTCTGTCACCCAGGCTGGAGTGCAGTGGTGTGATCTCGGCTCCCTGCAACCTGTGCCTCCTGGACTCAAAAGATTCTCCTGCCTCAGCCTCCCCAGGAGCCGGGACTACAGGTGCCACCACCACGCCTGGCTAATTTTTTTTTTCTATTTTTGTTAGTGATGGTGTTTGACTGTGTTGGCTAGACTGGTCTTTTTTTTTTTTTGAGACGGAGTTTCGCTCTTGTTACCCAGGCTGGAGTGCAATGGCGTGATCTCGGCTCACCGCAACCTCTGCCTCCCAGGTTCAAGCAATTCTCCTGCCTCAGCCTCCTGAGTAGCTGGGATTACAGGCGTGTGCCACGATGCCCAGCTAATTTTTGTATTTTTAGTAGAGACGGGGTTTCATCATATGGGTCAGGCTGGTCTCGAACTCCTGAGGTGATCCACCTGCCTTGGCCTCCCAAAGTGCTGGGATTACAGGTGTGAGCCACCACGTCTGGCCATCTTTTTCTATTCTTTCACTTTTACTCTAAGTGTGTCCTTAAAGCAAAAGTAGTAGTCTCTTTTCAGCCACATATTGTTGAGAGTTGTTTCTTTAATTCATTCTGCTACTGTGTCTTTTGACTAGTGGGTCTAATCTATTTACTTTTAAGGCATTTTTATAGGTAAGGACTTACTATTATCATTTTATTAATTGTTTTCTGTTTTGTAGTTCCTTTTTTTCCTCTCTTTCTGCCTTCCTTTGTGATTTGCTGGTATTTTTTTTAGTAATATGCTTTGATTTTTTTTTTTTTTTTTTTTTTTTTTTTTTGACATGGAATTTTACTCTTGTTTCCCAGGCTGGAGTGAAATGGCAAAATCTCAGCCCACTGCAACCTCCACCTCTCTGGTTCAAGCAATTCTCTTGCCTCTGCCTCCCAAATAGCTGGGATTACAGGCAGGCGCCACCATGCCCGGCTACTTTGACTTCTTTTGAGACCAAGTCTTACTCTGTTGCCTGGACTGGAGTGTGGCAGTGAAATCTCACCTCATTGCAACCTCCACCTCTGGGGTTCAAGTGATTTTCCTGCCTCAACCTCTTGAGTAACTGGGATTACGGGCACTCACCACCACTTCCACCTAATTTTGGTATTTTTAGTAGAGACAGGGTTTTACCATGTTGGCCAGGCTGGTCTCGAACTTCTGACCTTAGGTGATCCACAAAACTTGGTTTCCCAAAGTACTGGGATTACAGTTGTGAGCCACCAGGCTTGGCCTCTAATTTTTTATCTTTTCGGTTTCAATTACAAAAGTATGGAATTTTGGAACTGTGGCCACCATTATATAAAAATCGCTGGAGGTAATTGTTTTGGACTGAATTTCTGCACTAGGCCCCAAGACTGGGCCCAGATCAGGCCAAACCAGCATGAAGATGTTATTTTATTTTAATTCACTGTGTTAAACAGCTTTAATCTCCGTTGTCTGGGCTTCTCTGCACAGTAAGAAACACTGCACATGATCACGTTTTGTTCTGGGGAATGGGGCAAGGGCAGGGGAATCACCTTCTTAGAAAGTCCAGCCCAAGTTAGGAGGGCCGAGGGGGTGGGGACAAAATCTTCCCTGTGCCTGTGGCAAAGTGCAGGAGCCCCCACCCCCAAACTGACCTGGGTCCAGCCCCTCTGGGAAAAGAAGGGGTGCATGAATTCCCCTATTTCACTGGTGCTTCCCTGTGGCCCAAGGCCTGCTCCCCGCTCCAGCTTGCAGCCCTAGCAGGAGCTATTCTGCAAAAGTGAGAAGAAAGTCAGGCACTCCAGGTTATATATAGGTGCTCAGAGGAGGGAGACCGCCCCTGCGGCCCCCCTGCTGTCCCCTGGCACCCGGGCGAGCTGCAGGGGTAGGGGGTATATATAAGAGGAGCAGGCCTCACGCCCCAAACTGGAAAGGATGGCATGGCTTTACCCGGGAGGAGATAACAATCCTGCCCTCCATTGCTATCCCCACAAACTGTCCATGTCCTGGGGGGTACGGTGAGTCCTGGGATTTTCTCCTGGGTCCCTCACCTGCCTGTGGCAGCTGTGGAAGGACCCAGGGGTGGGGGGCACGGCTGGGGGTCCCCCTTCTAGTCATACTGTCCAGGCCCTGACTCTGGGGCGGAGGCAGTGTGGGCAGCCTGGGCTGCGCCAGCGTTGCAGCCGAGGGAGGTGGGGTCAGCCCCCGGTCCGGGGCTGGGGTTGGGGCAGGAGCAGCCGCGGTGCTGGTGGGGGGCGGAGCCTCGGCTCCATGGGCGGAGCCTCGGCTCCATGGGCGGAGCCTCGGCTCCATGGGCGGAGCCTCGGCTCCATGGGCGGAGCCTCGGCTCCATGGGCGGAGCCTCGGCTCCATGGGCGGAGCCTCGGCTCCATGGGCGGAGCCTCGGCTCCATGGGCGGAGCCTCGGCTCCATGGGCGGAGCCGCTGCACGAGCTTCCGGGCACCACAGGGAGCTTCAGCTGCAGGTGGAATGGATGCAGGTGGAGCGTGCGGGGCCGCTGCCCGGGTCCCAGAGGCTGGTGCTGGGGCAGGCGCCGCCTGGAGCTGCTCGGTGGCCTGGGCGGGATGTTCGCACTCAAGCCTTGGAGGGGAAGATGCGTGCGTAGCAGGCGGGGGACTGGAAGAAGCCGCGGTCCTGGAAGCTGGTCCGGGGCGCGCAGTGAGGAGGAGGGCTCATTCTGGAACCCGGCAGCCTCCACCTCCTGGGTTCAAGCGACTGTCCTGCCTCAGCCTCCCAAGTAGCTGAGATGTAAGGCGTACACCACCACGCCCAGCTAATTTTTTTGTATTCTTAGGAGAGACGGAGTTTCACCATGTTGGTCAGGCTGGTCTCGAACTCCTGACCTCAAGTGATCCACTCCCCTTGGCCTCCCAAAGTGCTGGGTGTAAGCCACCATGCCAGCTTCAAGTTTTAATATTACAGTTATTTTCAATACTTTTGTCTTTTAACTTTTATGTTAGAGTGAAAAATGATTTATACACTACCAGTGCAGTATTAGAGGAGTCTGAAGGGGACAGTATATGCAACTTTACTACTGAATTTTATATATATATATTTTTACGGTTTCAAGTGATTAATTAGCATTCTTTCTTTCCTTTTTTTTGAGATGGAGTGTTGCTCTGTTGCCCAGGCTAGAGTGCAGTGGCACAATCTCAGCTCACTGCAACCTCCACCTCCTGGGTTCAAGTAATTCTCCTGTCTCAGTTTCCCGAGAAGTTGAGATTACAGGTGCCCACCACCATATCCGGCTAATTTTTTTTGTATTTTTAGTAGAAATGGGGTTTTGCCATGTTGGCCATGCTGGTCTTGACCTCCTGACCTCAGGTGATCCACCCACCTCAGCCTCCCAAAATGCTGGAATCACAGACATGAGCCACCATGCCTGGCTGCATTCTTTCATTTTTACTTGAAAAATTCCCTTAAGCATTTCTTTTAAGGTAAACCTAGTCCTCAGCTGAATTCCCTCAGCTTTGTTTGTCTAAGAAACATGTTATTCTGGCCGGGCGTGGTGGCTTAAGCCTGTAATCCCAGCACTTTGGGAGGCCGAGGTGGGTGGATCACAAGGTCAAGAGATCGAGACCATCCTGGTCAACATGGTGAAACCCTGTCTCTACTAAAGATACAAAAATTAGCTGGGCATGGTGGCGCGTGCCTGTAATCCCAGCTACTCAGGAGGCTGCGGCAGGAGAATTGCCTGAACCCAGGAGGAGGAGGTTGCGGTGAACCGCGATCGCGCCATTACACTCCAGCCTGAGCGAAACTCCGTCTCAAAAAATAAAAAAAAAAGAAAAGAAACATGTTATTCTTTCTTTCTGAAGGATAGCTTTGCCAGGCATAGTATTAGTTGCTGGCAGTTTTTTCTTTCAGCACTCTGAGTATATTAATTGATTCTCTCCTCACCTCCAAACTTTCTTCTGAGAGATCTGCTGATAGTCTACTGAAGATTCTCTTGTCTGTGTCCGACTTTTCTCTTGCTGCTTCAACATTTTAAAAAGTCTTTGACTTTTGACTATTTGATTATATTGTGACTTGGTGAGTATCTATTTGGTTTCGACCTCTTTAAGCATCTTTAAGCTTCATGGATTTGGATTTCTAAATCATTCCTATGATTTAGGCAGTTTTCAGCCACTCTTTTTTAAAATAAGCTTTATTCTCCTTTCTCTACTTCTCAAACTCCCATAACATGACAGTGGTTTGCCTAATGGTGTCTCTTCGGCTTTCTTTTCTCTTTTTTTTTTCTTTGTTTTGAGATGGAGTCTTGCTCTGTCACCAGGCTGGAGTGCAATGGTGTGGTCTCAAATCACTGCAAGTTCTGCCTTCCAGGTTGATCAACTCTTCTGCCTCAGTCTCCCAAGTAGCTGGGACTACAGGCGCATGCCACCTCACCTGTCTAATTTGTATGTTTTTAGTAGAGACAGGGTCTCACTGTGTTGGCCGGGCTGATCTTGAACTCTTGACCTCATGATCAGCCCACTTGGCTCTCCCAAAGTGCTGGGATTACAGGCGTGAGCCACTGCGCCTGGCCTTCTTTTCTTTTCTATTCTTCTTTTCTTTGTCCTCTGACTGGATAATTTCAGAAGATCCGTATTCAAGTTTACAGATTCTCTCTCCTATTGAAGTTTACTATTGTGTTATATCACCCAGTCTGGCCCTGAAACTCTGGGCTCAAGTGATCCACCCACCTTGGCCTCCCAAAGTGCTGAGATTACAAGCATGAGCCACTTTACCCAGTCAGTTCCTGCACTTTGGGAAACTGAGGTGGGAGGATCACTTGAGCTCAGAAATTTGAGACCAGTCCAGGCAACATAGTAGGACCATGTCTCTATATTTAAAAAAAAAAATCTTTGGGAGGCCAAGGTGAAAGGATCACATGAGGTCAGGAGTTTGAGACCAGCTTGGCCAACATGGTGGAACGCCGTCTTTACGACAAATACAAAAATTAGCTGGGCATGGTAGTGCACACCTGTAGTTTCAGCTTCTCAGGAGTTTGAGGCGGGAGAATCACTCAAACCAAGGAGGTGGTGGTTGCAGTGAGATGAGATTGTGCCACTGCACTCCAGCCTGGGCAACAGAGTAAGACTCCATCTCAAAAAAGAATAAAGAAAAAAGAAAAGAAAAATTCCACATCTGGGTGTTTGCTCATGAGTGTTTAAGATCATTATTAAGATCGTGCTGTACTCTGATGATGGGGGTTTGTTTGAAAATGCAAAAAATCACGGTTTTTGGGTGTTCAGCCACACTGTGCCCCGGTGTCACAACTGCACATTGGTTTCACAGCTGCAGAACAAGTTGGAGCACCTTAAAGTGATTCAACAGGAGGAGATAAAGAAGCTCGAAGGAGAGAAGAAACAGCTGGAGGGAGAAATAATAGAATTTTATAAAATGAAAGCTGCCTCTGAAGCACTGCAGACTCAGCTGAGCACCAGTGCAAAGAAGGACAAAGATCGGAAGAAGTAATCATTTCTCTTACTGTCCTGTGGTTTGAGAGCCCTGTCATTCTACGTCCCATCTTCCTGTGACATTGCCTTGGTAGCGTTTAACTCTGATTGCAGTTCTCATTTTAAACATTGGTTTGCTTATTGTATATATTTCCCGACTAAAGTGTGAACTCCTAGCTGAGTACAGTGGCTCACGCCTATAATCCCAGCTCTTTGGGAGGCCAAGGTGGGCAGATCACCTGAGGTCAGGAGTTCGAGAATAGCCTGGCCAACTTGGGGAAACCCTATCTCTACTAAAAATGTAAAAATTAGCTGGGCGTGGTGGTGCACACCTGTAGTCCCAGCTACTTGGGAAGCTGAGGCAGGAGGGTGGCTTGTACCCGGGAGGCGGAAGTTGCAGTGAGCAGAGATTGCGCCATTGCACTCCAGCCTGGGTGACAGAGGGCTGTTAGCCACCACACCTGGGATGAGCCACCATGCCCAGCTGACAATGACTTTTAAATCATCTTACAGATTTTATAATTGGGAAGAAGAAGACGTTTGCTAAATGATCTTTTAATAGAAACTTTACAAGAACCAGAATCTTTGCTTTGTTCATGTATGTATCAATTCCTAGACCTAGAACAATGTCTGTCACGTAGCAGCAAGTATTCGTTGAGTAAATGGACCCAGTGGTAAGTATGTTAGCTATGCTATATGCATAAATTAAAAATGTAGATTACCGACATTCAGAAGATAATTAATGTAACTTCTTACTGCGTTTGAACATGTTGAGTTAGATTGCTTTCTATCTTCTCATTTTTTCATCTCAATCGAATGTTATTAAAATGGAAATCACCAATATTATTCCATATCTAAAAATAATATCTGCTTTGTAAACATTATGACTTGGCTGCATTTAGAATAGACTTTTTAGGTAATAATGGCATAATCCATGGGATTTTTAGGGCACAGAAGAATTCATGCTAACAAAACTTTGTTTTCTAGTTTCACAAAGCTGTAAAACGTATTATATGATAGTAGAAGGCACATTTTAACTGTTTTCATAATTTTTTTAAAAAATTAATGTTTGTTTCCCGTATAACTTTTAAATTTATAAATAAATAGTTGTCTTTCAGCTCCAGTTTTATGTGAAATAAGTTACCAGATTTATATAGCATGCAAAGTTTTAATAAGTCAGAATTCCTGATTTTTGCCCGTCATTTTCTCAATAATTTACTTCCTTTTTATCTCTTGTTGATTTTTCTGTAGTGACATGTTTTGTTTCTATTCTCATTTCCTTTTGTGTATATTCGATGTATATTTAGGTTTTGGTTACTATGAGAATTACGTATAACATCCTAGAGTTCTAATATTCTAACCTGAATTTATTTCAACTTAAATCACATCCCAAAATTCTGCAGCTATATAGCTCTACTCTTTTTATGTTATTGATGTAACAAATCGTATCTTTATTCATTGTACACCACCTAACAGATTTATAATTACATTTTATGCCTTTGTCTTTTAAATCCTGAAGAAAATAAAAAGCAGAGTTACAAACCATAATTACAATAATACTGTTTTTATGTTTCTTTATGTATTTGCTTTTACCAGAGGGCTTTGTATATTCATATAGCTGGCTTATTTATTTCCGTAGTTAATGCCTAGAGTTCATTTATTTCAACCTGAAGGACTTCCTTTAACATTTCTTGTATGGCAAATTTAAAAATTCTTTTTCAGCTTAAAAAAAAATCTGTAAATGTCGTAATTTCTCCCTCATTTTTGACGGACAAGTTTTCCAGCTATAGATTTTCCAGTTGACAGGTTTCTTCATTATTTAAATGTGTGATCCACTGCCTCCAGACTTCAAGGTTTCCACCGAGAAATCAGCAGCTAGTGTCCTCCGAATCCCTTGTCTGCGAGAGTTGCTCTTCTCTCTCAGCTTTCAAGATTCTCACTGTTTTGGTTTTTTTTTTTGAGACAGAGTCCTGCTCTGTCACCCAGGCTGGAGTGCAGCGATGTGATCCCAGCTCACTGCAACCTCTGTCTCTTGGGTTCAATTGATTCTCTCATCGCAGCCTCCCAAGTAGCTGGGGCTACAGGCATGTGCCACCACACCCAGCTTATTTCTTTGTATTCTTAGCACAAATACGAAGGGGTTTTGCCATGTTGCCCAGGCTGGTGTCAAACTCCTGGCCTCAAGCAATCTGCCTGCTTTGGCCTCCTGAAATGATGGAATTCCAGGCATGAGCGACAGGCCCCCCCGCCTTGTCTTTTGACAGTTTGCCTGTCATGTATCTCAGTGTGGCCCTCTTGTGTTTATCCTACTAAGACTGTTGAGTTTTCAGGATTCGTAAATAATCTTGATCCCTTAGCTGCAGATGTATCTAGGTAGGACATCTCTTTCTGTCACTGTGCATGGTGAGGGTTGCTGGAGCACTTTGTAAGCGAATTCCCCTAGTGCTCTGGACTGACAACCCTGGGATTTAGTGTTTATTTCTTTGGAATGAGTCTTGGTCCCATCTTAGGACAGTTTGGGGCACTCCCTTGTGGGAACCTCCCTGCAGCCGCTTCCGGGACGACTCTGGCCAAGGGTTGATGGGAGGAAACAGTTGGCATACCCGGTAGGATTCCAAAGAAATGGCCTGGGGAAAGAGGAGAGCCCCGGGACGTCCAGGATGGCGGTGAGGGTCTGTGTGGGCTTCCCCGTGGCCTGCTGGTGTGGTACCAGCAGGATACCCTGAGATGACAGATGCTGCAGAAGGCCCAGCAGGCTTGACTGGCCGGGCGGAGGATTGAAAATGGCAAACAGTGGCAAGGAAGTCCAGTGGCTGTGGTGGGGACAGACTGGCCTCTGTTGTGAGCTGTCCACCTGGCCACAGAGGCTCAGCTGCCTTCTGAAAGCAGGTGCACCAAGTAGAGAAAGAATTACAAGCAGAAGGTGACGTGCACTCCTCTGCCACTCTCTTACTCACATGGTGGGAAAAATGGAAGAGGGGACCTGCCCTCTACGAAAACCCCGTCTCTACTAAAAATACAGAAAGTTGGCCGGGCGTGGTGGTGAGTGCCTGTCATGCCAGCTACTCGGGAGGCTAAGGCAGGAGAATTGCTTGAACCTGGGAGGCTGGGTCGCAGGCCGAGATCGTGGCATTGCAGCTTTGCACTCCTGGGCGACTAGAGCAAGACTCCATCCATCTCAAAAAAAAAAAAAAAAGGATAGAAAAATCACACCTGCAAAAAGTAAGCGGGTTAGCTTTACATAATATATTTTGCCCATGAGGACTGGCCAGGCTCCACCACTGCTCCAGTTCGCTCATAAAAACTAACAAGGATTCAAAAAAAGAAAAAGGAAGGCCCAGCTCCAACTAGTTTCCTCCCTCACCATAAAGCTATTTTTTTGTGCCAGTTTTGTATCAATGATGAGAAAATGGAGTCAGAACCAGATTTGTACCTGAAGGACGCTGGCAGTGGGAAACAAAGTAGAATAGGCTTAGATCGCCTAGAAGAAGATGTCTAGGTTAAGATTTAAAATGCACCAAAAACTTGTGTGACGTTAATGAAATGACTCAACCCCTATGGGTGTCAGTTTCCTCACCTGTAAAATGGGGATCTATTCCTACTTCACCGAGTTGTTGCCAGAGTTAAATTCACTCTTTTTCTTTGAGATAGTTTTGCCCTGTCACGTAGGCTGAAGAGGCACAGGCATGAGCCACCATGCCCAGCCTAAATTCACTAATGTCTGAAAGTGGCTTTATCTCCAAGTGTCCACATTATTAATAAAATAGTATCAGCGGTCAGGCGCGGTGGATCATGCCTGTAATGTCAGCATTTTGGGAGGCTGAGGCGGGCAGATCACCTGATGTCAGGAGTTCGAGACCAACCTGGCCAAAATGGGGAAACCCCTTCTCTACTAAAAATACAAAAATTAGCCGTGCATCGTGTGGCACGCACCTGAGGCCCAAGCTACTCCAGGAGGCTGAGGCAGGAGAATCACTTGAACCCAGGAGGAAGAGGTTGCAGTGAGCTGAGATTTTGCCACTGCACTCCAGCCTGGGTGACAAGCAAGACTGTCTCAAAAAAAAAAAAAAAGAAAAAGAAAAGAAAAACGCATCAGATTTCAAAATCCAGGAAAAAAATAATGTTGATGAGACTAGAGACAAGATTCCCAGCTTCATAAACATTCCAGCAATATCCGAATGAGAACACTGACAAGGAAGTTGAATTCTCCACAGCTTCACTGGAGAGAATAAGCATGGGGGTTTCAGCAAGGTAAGTATATGGCCAGTGTCCAGTAACTGGTCTAGGGAGGCGAGCATCATGTCTCAACTTCCCCTTCCATGAAAAAGGGGTGAGGCTGACATTTTCACCGAACCACACCCGTCACCCACTGCAACGCTGACGTCGCACACGGCCGGCCTCGGCAGCAAGTTTCTCCCAAGCGCTGCTGAACTGGCTCTGCCTGCAGTAAGCGGAGGCCGTGGCACGAAGAACAAGGTCTCGGGCAGTAGTTTAGGAAAGCCGGCGGCTCCCTGGGCTGCAGGAAAGACCAGCGGGGAAGGACAGAGAGGAAAGCGAGCTGCTCGGCCGGAGGTGGGACCCCTAATTTGGGCAAAAGCGAGGTGTCCTTCGAAGAGTCACACCCTTCTCGCTGTCCAGCCCAGATTTATCCCTCATGCCCCCGTCCAAACTCAGTCCCCAAGGACAGGGGCAGCAGGGGATGAGCTGGCAGCTCTGCTTTGCCAGGTCCTCATCACCCTGCCTCTCCCACTGAGCCCGGTGCCTGCTGGAATTGTAGTTCCGGAGCCAGGCTGCCAAAGAGCGAGGAGGTCGCGGAGAGACAACGCCCGCACACCCGGAGAGGTGCGCAGCGCCCCGTCTCTCTTTTTAAGGCTGTGCCCCCCGAGCCTGGAATATGCTGGGATTGTAGTCCTGCAGTCCTGCAACCAAGGAACTGGGGGCGGTTAAGAGACTACAACTCCCAGAATGCATAGCGAGGCACGCACCGCCGCGTTTCCAGGGCTTCGCACCGCCCTCAGCCCTGCGCATGCTGGGATTGTAATACTGTCGCCTTGCCACCAACGGGCGAGGAGCAGAGAGACTACAGCCCCCAGGATGCACTGATGGCACCCGTTTGGACTCCGCCCCCCTGCGCGTCTACAGCGGGTACCCCACGTGGACGGGATCCTGGCTGTTCCCGAATCTCGCCTGCCTGTCGGGAGCCATCGCGGCCTGGGTAGCAGATTCTCAACCTGGGACTGTAACGCGGCCCCTGCCCGAGGTGCTGGCGTCATGACTTGTGCGGAAGTTTGGTTTTTCACAAATGTGCAAGGGGCTGGGAGCCTTTCACGTCGCGCTGTGCGTCGCGGTCGTTAGGTTTGCCCTCCCGCCGCTCCGCGCACACTTTTTCTTCCGTCACCGCGTCGGTTCCCGCATCCCTTCCTCTGTCCCACGCCGCTCTGTCCCACGCTTCCTCTGTCCCGCATCCCTTCCTCTGTCCCAGGCATCGTGCAGCCCCGCTGTAAAGGTGCAGCTCATGGCCCGCGGGCCTAGCGGTTGGTTCTCAGGCCTTTTGGGAGCCCCTGATGGGAGCTCCCTGGTAAGTGAAACCGTCAGTTAACTGCCAGAAACGACAATACCCCACCTCGGGTGTCTTTGCACTTGCCCCTGCAAAGCCACCTTTTCCTGTCTGCACTGTCACAAATCCTCCTCTGCAACCCAACAACACCTTATTGGGTTTCCGGGCTGGCTGCGTGGCCTGCACACCTGGGTCAGGCCTCTCGCAGGGATGCTCCTGCCACTGTAATAAAGAGGAGAAAACGTCGCAGGGAGAAGGCCTGACTCCTTTATACGGTCAGGATACTCAGCCACACGGAGAAGGAAGCCCTCCGAGCCACTTTGTGAGCCACAGCCACCACCTCCGTGACTCCCGCACAGGCTGGTTCCCAGGAATCAGGTTTCCTGGTGTTAACTCCAGCCAAGACGACAAAACAGGACCGTTTGTTTTCCCCAAAACATTAAGAAAGTTTGTGTCCTGAGGTAGTGTAAAATGTCTTTTTGCCCTGAATAGGGCTCCCTTAGAAACTCTTTTAAATATCTCTGTGGAACCACTTTTAGTAATTTGTAGTAATTTGCTGAAGGAGTGTAACCGTAATTATCTTAATTCATGTTTTTCTTTTAGTTTTTCAGATTAGGTAATTCATACTGTCCATTTCTGAAACTGAAGAACGCACAGCTTCAATTCTGTGCAGAGAGAATACAGCAGGAGAGACTATCCTGGGCACATCTTTCTGGAGAATCACTTTTACTACAAGATTTGTAAAAAACATTTATTTCTAAGGTAAGAGATTAAAACTCTAAAACAACGTTAGAAAGTCTTCTGCCTTTAATAACACTTAGTCATCTCTGCCTCAGATACGAAACTTTCTCCAAGATAAAAACTCTCAAAGATAATCTATTTTACATAATAAATAGTAAACATTCTTCATTATAAATAGTAAAAATTAGAAATCATAGAAAGCCAATCAAAAGCCCTGTCCTGCCAGTTTTTAAAATCACAATATGGCCCGTTATGGTTTTCCTTGGATTTTCTTTTTGGAATTTGTTGACTGCTTGGATATAAAAATTGGGGTTTTAACCAACTTTTGCAAGTTTTCAGCTATTAGTTGTTACTTTTGTACTGATTTAATTTTTCTGTCTCTTTCCTCTCTTTCTGCGACACAATCTTCCCACAGATTAAGACACTGTTTATTTTCTTCAAATTTTTTAAAACTTTTTTTAGATTGAATAATTGCTATCATTTGGTCTTTTTCTAATGTATGAATTAACCTAAAAGTACTATTTAAAAATATCATTATCTTTCTGTTTGGTTCTTTTTGATAATGTGCCTTTCTCTGCTGAGATTCCACATGTATTCATTCATTATGAGAATGTCTTTCCTTCACCCCATTTAATACCTGCTCTCAAATACTTGACTGCTGATAACAACATCTTGGACATTTTGGGGATAGCTTCTAATGCCTATGTTTTATCTTGTGTATGGATTACATGTTTGTGTTTCTTCTCATGTTTCTTAAATTTTAAACTTTTATTTAAAAAACTGTCAATGATACTTCCAGAGACTCTGGATTCCGTTGTATTCCTCTAAAGAATGTGTTATTTTTTGAAGAGGGAGTTAATTTGGCTGGATTCAAATTTAAATACTGTTCTCCTTTTCATAGGCACAGCTAAAATTCTCATTCAGTTCTTATTCCCACGTATATCATATGTATGATATATAGATGTGTGTTTCTATATAACAACATATGACATTGTATCCAGAAGTTACCATTGTTATTTGTAAGAGTATTGTTCAGGCTGGGTGTGGTGGCTCAGGCCTGCAATCCCAGCACCTTGGGAGGCCAAGGCAGGTGGATCACCTGAGGTCAGGAGTTGTAGACCAGCCTGGTAAACAGGGTGAAACCCTGTCTCTACTAAAAATACAAAAAAATTAGCCAGGCGTGGTGGTGCATGCCTGTAATCCCAGCTACTCAGGAGGCTGAAGTGGGAGAATCTCTTGAACCTGAGAGGTGGAGGTTTCAGTGAGCTGAGATCATGCCATTGCACTCTAGCCTGGGCAACAAGAGAGAAACTCTGTCTCAAAAAAGATTTAAAAGAAAAGAGTATTGTTCAACAAGCTACTCCACCGTTACTGAAAACCCAAAACCTCAATTTTTATATTCTTTTTGGGTTTTACATAAATGACATTACGTAGTATGTTTTACATCTACTTTCTTTTGTACATCATATTTGTAATATTATCAATGCTGCTGCAGATATGTAAGCACTGAAATTACAGCCATGAGCCAACGTGCTCAGCCTAAAATATTTTAGGAGGCTAAGGTGGGAGGAACACTTGTGGCTGGGAATTAGACTTGTCTGGGCAATATAGTGAGACCCTCTCTCTACAAAAAGATTAAAAATTAGCCAGGCATGGTGGCATGTGCCTTTCTTTCCAGCTACTTAGAAGGCTGAGGCATGAGTTGAAAGCGGCAGGGAGCGACAGTTTCACTCATGCACTCCAGTCGGGGTAACAGAGTGAGATTCTGTCTCTTAAAAAATAATGAAAAAATTTAAAAGAATTGTATATATTATGTTAAAATACACATAAACTATTTTGATCACACTAAAGGTTTTATTTGAGATGAATTAAGTACACTCATTATTTTGCTACCATCATTTCCATATATAAAAAGCATTTTCCATGTTTTGAAACAAACTGTACCCGTTAAACAGCAGCTCCTTGCTATTCTCCCTCTGGCCCCTGGGGAACAGTCTCCTATGTGCTTCTATGGATTTAACTACTCTTAAGTACCACACAAGAGGAATCACGTGGTAAAGAAATCATAAGAATGATAAAAACGGTATAACATGCTTATTAATTTTGAATAAAACCACAGAGATGAGTACTACATGGTTGTTATAAATAAACAGAGGCATGAGAAAAAGGAATAGGCAGTGTGCATTATATTTACGACAGTGGGGCCTCAGGTACCATAGCAGTGAATTTTCTGCCCCAGTCACAGGGCTGGTCCGTGGTGGAGCTGGGAGCCCATGCCTAGCCCAGATGTCACTGAGCCCTAAGGCACTTTGCTCCTGTTTGTCCAGGCACTCAGTGTCCCCTAAGATTCATCATGGCATGTTCTCCATGGCCTTGAGGGTGGTGTTGCTGACCTACTTGGATAAGAGATCCAGCTGGCAGGACAGGTAGCTCCAGGACAGAGAGGCACATGTGAGGCTAGTAGAAACCACACCCCAGGTCTCCTTCCCAGTACCTCCCCTGCCGGAGTGCTGGGCCCCAGGGGTCACCTTGCAGCAGGGCCTAACACTGATCAGGGAGCCATGGCCACAGGCTTTTGGCAGCTGGCCCAGAATAAATATTCTCCATGCCCTCTGCCAATCTGCTAGACCCTCACCTCTCAGTCTCACTGAGCCACTCCATTAACTGGAAGCAAACCCAAAATTGTTCCACAGGCTGAAGGTGATAATTGTTGACAGCCGGCCGAAGCAGCTGCATCTCCTGGAGAACTCTGATCTCCTGCAGCTAAACGGACGGACAAGTGGAGGATGTGAGTAGGAGGGTCCAGGAGACAGGCTTTGAATGGACACCCAAAAATGGGTACTCATCCTCATCACCACCCTGTGACACTGGGTGTTGCCTCCATCCTGGGCATATTTTCCAGTTATCTGGTGATGGTATACCCTGCCAGAAAGGATTATATGGATGTGACTGAGCCTGGGATGGGCAGGGCTGGAACCAGGATCCTGAGACTTGAGAGAAGAGAATCTAGGACTACACCCTTAGATCTCAGCACTTGGCAAACCTCCTCCCATGAGGGCCTCATGGCTGCCTCTGTGAGTTGAGACATCAGGTTTCTCTTCCCTGTGAATGTTGAAGACTCCACACCAGCCACCAGTCCCTGTTCCCTGAGTGGTGGAGCAGCAGAGCTGCCTGCTTGCAAAGCTCAGTGAGGTTTGGCCGCAGCTGGACTCAGATTCTCCCTCGGGAAGGACAGTAAACTTAGGCCTCTCCAAGGGCAGGCAGCTCGTATATGGCTGAGCACTTTTCTAATGCAAGGTCTCAGTTTTTCTGTCTGTCATCAGAGAGGGTTGGGGCAGGAGGTCCCTGAGCCTCAGTTCCCGTTGTCCCTTTCTTTAAAACCCAGAACCTGATGCAGACCCAAGTCCTGCTTATGCACATCTCTGACCCTGGTGGCCCTGGAGTAAAGCATGCAGTATCATGGAGGTGGGAGGAGACTTAGTCTAAGGGGCCTTTCTGATGAACATTACCTATCTGACTTCCAGGGAAATGCGAATAACACCCAGAAAGAAAAGGAAGGTGAGCAGCAGGGGTAACATCGGGGGAGAGTGGGGAGGATACTCTGTGTAGCTACCTTTTTTTTTTTTAATTAGAATCTCACCCTGTTACCCAGGCTGGAGTGCAGTGGCACTATCTCTGCTCACTGCAACCTCCACCTCCCAGGTTTAAGGGATTCTCCTGTCTTAGCCTCCTGAGTAGCTGGGATTACAGGTATGTGCTACCGCACCCGACTAATTTTTTATATTTTTGGTAGAGACGGGTTTCACCCTGTTAGCCGGGCTGGTCTCAAATTCCTGACCTCAAGTGATTGATCTGCCTCAGCCTCCTAACATGCTGGGATTACCGGCATGAGCCACTCTGCCCACTTAACCTTTTCAATAAATCTAAGATTGCAGAGGATGGAGCCTCTGCAATCTCAGATTTAGATTCCATCCTCTGCATCTTAGATTTATTGAAAAGCCCTGGTCCACACCGGAGGAGACCCATCACAATGCGGGGTGTGAGTAGGGGACTGAATACAATTCCTGGAGCAGGGGCTGTCTGTATCCAACTCTGAAAACTGGTGGGGGCCGCCTGGCACTAGAAAGGAAGAGGCCCTTCAGAGGAAAGCCCCAGACACCAGCCCATTCCCACAGGGTCCCTTCAACCTCTGTCACCCAGGCCCGGTTAGTAGGAAATTTACTCTCCTTCCACTGGCACCACCTGAGGGAGAATCTGAGTCCAGCTGCGGCCAAACCTCACTGAGCTTTGCAAGCAGGCAGCTCTGCAGCTCCACCACTCAGGGAACAGGGACTGGTGGCTGGTGTGGAGTCTTCAACATTCACAGGGAAGAGAAACCTGATGTCTCAACTCACAGAGGCAGCCGTGAGGCCCTCATGGGAGGAGGTTTGCCAAGTGCTGAGATCTAAGGGTGTAGTCCTAGATTCTCTTCTCTCAAGTCTCAGGATCCTGGTTCCAGCCCTGCCCATCCCAGGCTCAGTCACATCCATATAATCCTTTCTGGCAGGGTATACCATCACCAGATAACTGGAAAATATGCCCAGGATGGAGGCAACACCCAGTGTCACAGGGTGGTGATGAGGATGAGTACCCATTTTTGGGTGTCCATGCAAAGCCTGTCCCCTGAAATCTCATAAGCCCCTGTCTCCTGGACCCTCCTACCCAGATCTTCCACTGGAAAAAGCCAAAGACAGTCAGCTGCCTCTCCCCAACTCTCTCCCCTTCTAGCTGGCCTCCAAAAACATGAAGCACCCTCTGGTTAACTCTGTGGTGAGATTTTAACAAGTCACAATGTTATGTGGTCCCTGGCCCCACCATTTCCCAAATCCACTCAGCCCAGCTGTTCTAGGCCTTTACTCTGATTCTTTCTCTTACAGAGGCGTTTCAGGGACTGCTGCCAAAGGAGCGAAGGGCTGGGGCAAAAAGGCCCCTTTGCTCTTTAGATGGGTAGGCCTCCAGCTGCGAGGGAGGAGCTCCTCCCCATCACAGGGACACTGCTTTTTTGCTGCTTTAGCCTCATCTGGGCTCTCCGGTTTCTTCTCCAGGGTGGCCAACTTGAATGTCTTCACCTGCCAGGGTCAAGGAAAAGGTCAGTGAGACGATGCTCCCTTTACACAGTTATGTCCCAGTTACACTGACCTGGTACCCTGGATAACTGGTGTGAGTAAGCTGGTCCAGTGTTCCCACCACCTCCAGTAAGCTCTGATTCTAGATTCATTCCCTGCTCCAACACGTACTGTGTGTGCAGCCTTGGGGCTGCAGCCAGGCCTCCCTGAGACTGTTTTCTCAACTTGAAGTGTGATGGGAACCACACCTGCCTCACTGGGCCTCGTGAGGACTCAGTGATATGTGGCTGTTACCATTGTTCTCGCCATCATTTCTCTCAAAAAGAGCCAGGTGCAGGCACTCTCAAATTTCTTTTCTCTGAGGCCCATCATTACCCAATGAGGTTCATCATCCCTACATTATTTTATATAAGAGAACAGAGGCCTCAAGAGGGCAGTAGACTTGCCCAGGGCCCTAAAGAGGCTGGCTCCTCCCTCACCAGGAGGCCCTGTCCTGGCTGACTTTACCCCACAGCCCCGCACCATCCCTGACTAGGGTCCCATCTTAATTCCCTATGCTTGTCAGGTCCCTCAGGCAGGCTCAGCTTTATTGAGAAAGAGCGTTTTGGGAGGCCTGGGTGAGTGGTGCCTCTAACCGATTTGCTAGGCCCTCACCTATCAGTCTCACTGAGCCACTCCATTTAATTGGAAGCAGACCCAAAATTGTTTCAGAGAGTGAAGGTGATAATTGTCTGCAGCCAGCTGGAGCTGCTGCATCTCCTGGAGGACTTTTTTCTCTTGCAGCTAAAGGGAAAGACAGGATGCTGACGGGGCCTGCAGCATGCGTGTAACTATAATTCAGAAGGACACACACACACACACACACACACACACATGCATGTAACTATAATTCAGAAAGACACACACACACACATGCATGTAACTATAATTCAGAAGGACACACACACACACACACACAGACACACATGCATGTAACTATAATTCAGAAAGACACACACACACCAGAAAGTGATACACACACACACACACACACACATGCATGTAACTATAATTCAGAAGGACACACACACACACATGCATGTAACTATAATTCAGAAGGACACACACACACACAGACACACACACACACACACATGCATGTAACTATAATTCAGAAAGACACACACACACACCAGAAAGTGATACACACACACACACACACACACACACACATGCATGTAACTATAATTCAGAAGGTCACACACACACACACACATATGCAGGTAACTATAATTCAGAAGGTCTCACACACACACACACAATAATCAGAAAGTGATATAATCTTGTATGCAAGGTTAGATACAAATAT
The DNA here is from genome assembly GCA_031835075.1 of Saguinus oedipus. Classification (NCBI taxonomy): domain Eukaryota; kingdom Metazoa; phylum Chordata; class Mammalia; order Primates; family Cebidae; genus Saguinus; species Saguinus oedipus. Next base: position 67,188,369 of record CM063170.1, read on the forward strand.
CCCTCAGGCACGGACAGGCCTCCAGCACAGGGAGAAATCTGCCTGAAAATGCGGCAGCCGCAAACCTGTCACTCTTACCTCATTCAGCCCGTTGTCTGATTACATCGCCTGTCACTCAGGGTCTAAGTGGGTGGGGCCTGGAGCCCCAGCCAATCAGTGGCGCTAGCGTAAAAACTGTCCAATCAGGTGCGCAGCTAGAGAGGAAGAGGCGGCTTCTTCAACATGGCGGGTCCTTTGTCTCCAGGCTCCCGGGCCCAGATCCCGGATCGCGGCTCCCTGTTCCGTCTCCGCGGGTCCAGGAGCTCTTTGGTGAGTCTCCTGTAGCCCGTTATCCTGTGACCTGCCGGGACAGGGAGAGCCCTAGGGAGGACGACGGAACATCCGGAGGCTGGGAAATGGTGAGTGTGCGGGATGGGTGCCCCGAGAAGCGGGGAGAGGCCGTTTAAATCCGGCAGGAACCGGCTGCGGTGGGGTCTGGGCCTTCTCGTGGCCGGCTCTGGAGTCCAGCTCCGAGTCCCCGTGGGCACAGCGCGGTCCTCGCTTTCTTCCGCTGCACATCAGGGGCTGAGCCAGCGGCCAAAACCCGAGCGGCTTGCTTTGTCGGTAAGCGCCAATTTCTCCCCAGCCCAGAGCCCTTTTTGGGCACCTCTGCCGCGACCCCGCGTCGTCTCCAGGTTGTGCGGGACGATGGGAGGGCCATGGAGGAGAATCCTCGTTTAGGGTCTGGAGTTCCTCTGTGGGGTCCCCAGTCCCTCCTTTCTCCTCTGAAAAATTACGGCCTTTTTTTTTTTTTTTTGACAGTGCCTCTGTTCGGCTCACTGCAGCCTCCACCTCCCGGGCTCAGATGGTCCTCCCACCTGAGCTCCCCAGGTAGCCAGGACTAGAGGCATGCACCACCACGCCTGTTTTTGGGTAAAGATGCGTTTTTGCCATGTTGCCCAGGTTGGTTTCGAACCCCTGAGCTCAGGTGATCCGCGCCTGGGACCTCCTAAAATGCGGTTTACATGCACGAGCCACCGCGGTAGCGTAATTTGAGGCATGTTTAGGATATAGTTGGGATGTGTTTTCTTCCCAAATCTCCTATTTCAATGTAATCCCCATGTTGGAGGTGGGGCCTAATGGAAGGTGATTGGGTGCAGATTTCTCATGAATAGTTTATAATCATTCCTCTTGGTATTGTCCTGTCAATAGTGAGTTCCCTGAAGTCCTTATCATTTAAAAGTGTATAGCACCCCCCTGCCTTTTTTTTTTTTTTTTCAAGCTTCTGTTTCACTTCACCATCCACCATCCTGGGTAGGGCCTCCTCAGAAGCAGATGCTGGTGTTATGCTTTTTGCACAGCCTGTGGAGCCATGAGCCAATTAATCCTCTTTCTTATAAATTACCCAGTTTGCGGTATTTATAGTAATGCCGGAACCCATTAATGCCAACAGCTTATTTGCACAAACAGCAGTTTATGAATCAGAGAACACCCAGCAGTGGTTTGTTGTTTGGGGACTCAGAGGAGGGGCTTTGAACAAAAGGCTTTTGTAAGAGGGATGAGGAAGCAAATCACATTCAGTTTGATTGGTTACAGTTACTCACTGCATTTCCTCCCATCCGGTGGAAATGTCCTGGTTCTGTAATTAGAGCTTTATTGGCGGCTTGTGGTTGGTTAAGCCTAAGTTTTTTTTTTTTTTTTTTCCTCAAAGTTAGTAATTTTCAAGAAATTACTTCGTGGTAGTTAGGTTTCCTTAGGCAGGATCCCAACGCACCATGGCCACTTCAGCCTAATTGCCAGTTCTTTAATTATTTTAATGCTCCACAGGGTTGTTGGTTTTCTCTGCATTTTTCAAATGTTTGGCAAGCAGGGTCTCAAATCCCTGACTGTCCTCCCAGCCTAACTGTTCTAGGGACTGTAGAAAATTCTAAATTTCCAGTTTCTTTCCCATATTCCCAAATGCCAACTATCCCTTTCAAAATCACTTTTTTTTTTTTTGAGACGGAGTCTTACTCTGTCGCCAGGCTGGAGTGCAGTGGCGTAATCTCGGCTCACTGCAACCTCCGCCTGGGTTCAAGCGATTCAGGCCTCAGCCTCCCGAGTAGCTGGGACCACAGGCGCGTGCCACCACGCCCGGCTAATTTTTGTATTTTTAGTAGAGACGGGGTTTCACCATGGCCAGGATGGTTTCGATTTCTTGACCTCGTGATCCATCCGCCTTGGCCTCCCAAAGTGCTGGGATTTACAGGCGTGAGCCACCGCGCCCGGCCCAAAATCACATTATCAACTGTTAGTCTTTTATTTCCTTTTTGTGTGTGTATTTTTTCTTACTTTTACTTTGTTAGTCTTTAATTTTAAAACAGATGTGACATTTTGTTTACTTTTGTTTAACAGGGTGATGGGTACCTCTTTTTAATATATTTGTCAATTTGTGAACATCGAGAGGAAAGCAAAGAGTAATCACCTGACACTCCGCTGTAAAGTCTTTCTGCATCTCCTTTCATCTTCTCTAGGCACACACGCCTTACCAGAATGTCTTTGAAACCTTTGCAGGATAATGTGTCCTCAGCCACTCTCAGAACTTTCTGGGGGATAATACAAGATACTCACAAGGACCACGTCTCTTGGAGTGTCTAGCAAACATTATCCCCTGGGTCACCTTTCAGAGAAGAGCCTGAGGTATTGGGTGGAGCCTCTCAGAGGAGCAGCTGGATGCCTTCCTTCTGCGAGCAGTTTCCTGATACACCCTTCCTCTAAAAAGCTGACTGCTTTAAGATTTTTTTCCCCTCAACCCTAGCTTTCATTTCTTGGAGACACATTGGTGGTCAACCAATCAGCTGCTGGTATTGAGGGGAAAGGCACAAATGCATCTTGCCCTCTGGTTTCTCTCAGGCTTGTGAAGGAGAATAGCTATCCCAAAGTACAGGAAAGACTCACCCTAGTGAGGTAGTATATAAATTTGCAAAGCAAAATGCACATTCACCACACAGGGGCAAGTGCAGTGTCTTTTGAAAGAGTGGTGATCAAGTACTTTGGTGAGCAGAACGTGGGTGGGAGAATCTCTCAAGTGATTGACACGTGAGTGTAACACATCTGTGTTCCAGTCAGCACGTCTCCCTGTTTGTCACCTTGAATATATACGTTCACTCATTTTCAACTTCAGCTTTTCATGAATTGTATAATGGATTTTATTATTAGAGCTGAAAGAGTAAAAAAAGAAAAAGCCAAATGTTTTCTAAGAGAAAAGAGGTAGATTTCAGGAAAAAAAATAGATTATATTCCATTGGTTAAAAATTCTCCTTTATCTTTTATATTTGGAACAGTGTAGTATGGTAAGATTCTGAGGTCTGTCCTATTTTAGTATGATTTCAAACAGAATCCCAGGGCTTAGCTTTGGGAGTGGTACCAGGGAAAAGACAGAGAAAATGTCTCTTTCATTATGGCTGCGGAAAAATAAATACATTTCTACAAGAAAGTGTGGTAGATTAACAGGTAAATTGCAAACATACATGAAAACATCAGTTTCTCTCTTGTGCAGGGTGGATAATTTGTGACAATGGGCAACTCATTTTTTAGAAAAATTTCTACTTCATGGGAAGTATTTATGTGTACACAGTAAAAGGGTATTTGCCACCATACATACTATCTTTGCTCAGGTAATATATATTCTTGTGTTATATTTTTAATATTAAAGCTAATTTTAAGAAAACCTTATAAACAGATGTATTCAATCTCAGTCAGCTTTGACCAAACAAGGTAAGATTTCTGTCAACCTTTTATAACCTTTTACAATTTTATTTATTCTTTCTCCAACTTTCCATATCCATTATGTTTACCTCATTTTCTTTTTATTTTATTCTTTAAATTTTATGCATCCTTTAACCTCTAAACTCAGCAAAACTGCCTTTTCTTTAAGAAATCACATCCTCATGTCTTATTTCTAAAATAAGTTTTTCACCAAGAAACACATTTTCTTTGTATACTCTGTATGTAAACTTGTTTCTCTCCTTAACAATCGTTATTATCTTGGCCAGAATTTTAGTGTTTAGTAATCTTAATTTATAGTGAAAGCCTGAGAAGTAAGCAATTGTAACTAGTTTTTTTCTTTTTTTTTGAGACGGAGTTTCGCGCTTGTTACCCAGGCTAGAGTGCGATGGCGCTATCTTGGCTCACCGTAACCTCCACCTCCACCTCCTGGGTTCAGGCGATTCTCCTGCCTCAGCCTCCTGAGTAGCTGGGATTACAGGCACGTGCCACCATGCCCAGCTAATTTTTTGTATTTTTAGTAGAGACGGGGTTTCACCATGTTGACCAGGGTGGTCTCTATCTCTTGACCTCGTGATCCACCCGCCTCGGCCTCCCAAAGTGCTGGGATTACAGGCGTGAGCCACCGCGCCCGGCCACAATTGTAACTATTAATCATGCACAAAAAATTTATAAATACATATTTTATTTATGTATTCACAGAAACCAAAGATATCTTTGGTTTAAGTTTAATCTAAATATCTTTGGTTTCTTCACAGAAAACCAAAGATATCTTCACAGAAAAGCAAAGATATTTAGATTAAACTTACATTTAAAAATTAGTATCTTAGCATTTTATCTTATTTGGAGATAATCTAGATGTTTAATGAATAGCCATCATTTAATGTAGCTTAGCAGCAATCTAAGAGTATAGTTTACCTAAAGATTTGATAAACTATTTAACCATATTACAAAACATTTAGCACTGTAAGTTTATAAACGTGTCCCATTTTCGTCTGTTTTATTTATTCTTAACAATTATTATTATTATTATTATTATTATTATTTTTTTGAGACGGAAGTTTCGCTCTTGTTACCCAGGCTGGAGTGCAATGGCGTGATCTCGGCTCACTGCAACCTCCGCTTCCTGGGTTCAGGCAATTCTCATGCTTCAGCCTCCTGAGTAGCTGGGACTACAGGCATGTGCCACCATGCCCAGCTAATTTTTTGCATTTTTAGTAGAGATGGGGTTTCACCATGTTGACCAGGATGGTCTCGATCTCTTGACCTCGTGATCCACCCGCCTCGTCCTCCCAAAGTGCTGGGATTACAGGCTTGAGCCACCGCGCCCTGCCCAACAATTATTTTTATAAAATCTTATGAGACAGTAAACTAATCCACTCATTGGAAGTTAAACTTTCTGTTATCCATTTTTATACTGCTGTGTTGGGCGGGTATCATAAAAGCAATAAACTTAAATATATGCGTATTTTGCTGAGAAGTCAGAAGACTTTTATTAAACCAACAATATTAAATTAGTCATATTTACCAAAAGATTTGCTCAATTCACATATTCTTGAAAAATATTGGGCCTTTTTCTTTTTTAATTCATGGGCATTTATTTTTAAGTTAATTAGTACCATGTAGATAATACATAAAGGTATTTATAGACATATTCATACGTGTAGACACACATATAACTTACTCATGTTTTTATCTAGAAACCCTAGAGAGGCAGTTCATTGTAAAAGGGAGTAGAGCTTCAGACCTCAAGAAAACCTGTTTACCCACAACTTTGGGGGCTTCATGAGGAAAAACAGAGGTACCCTGTCAAAGAAAGAGAAGCCTGTGATGCTTTATCTGTGTTCTTCAAGGGGTCCCAGGCTGCTAGAAGTTTCCTTTAGGTTTCCTCCATAGTGACAAAAGGTTTTAAGTGGAGGATGAGACAGATAGAAGTAAATGGAAGAATTAATTCTAGAGGAGATAGTTTGAGAAGATTTTGTTTCCAGGAAGTCAGTAAAGTGTTATATTATCCTTGGCAAAGATCATGTCAGCAAGAGAAGAAGCAGGCATGTAGACGTACCAGTTTAGGGAGAAAATTCAGTTGACTAAAGACCTTATATGGGAAAACCATAGGCTTCAAATTTTTATTTATATATACATATATATATATATATATATATATATATATATACATATATAATTGACATTCAGATGAATATCAATTTTAAATAAATAGACGTTGTAGAGCTTTTAATTTTTTTTTTTGAGACAGAGTTTCGCTCTTGTTACCCAGGCTGGGGTGCAATGGCGTGATCTCGGCTCACTGCAACCTCCGCATCCTGGGTTCAGGCAATTCTCCTGCCTCAGCCTCCTGAGTAGCTGGGATTACAGGCATGCGCCACCATGCCCAGCTAATTTTTTGTATTTTTAGTAGAGACGGGGTTTCACCATGTTGACCAGGATGGTCTCGATCTCTTGACCCCGTGATCCACCCGCCTTGGCCTCCCAAAGTGCTGGGATTACAGGCCTGAGCCACCGCGCCCGGCTAAATTTTTTTTAGATTAGATTTTACCCAGTTAAATAGAAGACAGACGTTACTTGCATTTTTCCTTCTAAAATTTACATCAAGAGGGCATTTTGGGGATGGAGCATTTTTGTTTACTGGAGATCTGTAGTAATCACTATTTAAAGCTCTTTCTCTTTGAGAGTTTTGAGTAAATAGTTTTCTTTTTTGCAAACCACAGTATATGGTTTTATTTAGTTCGGAGAGAAGCCTAAACAAACAAAACAACAAGGGTTTCTATTACACTCTGAATATAGACTGAAATTTTAAATTAAAGGCATACCCAAACTAGTGACTGCAAACCAACACAAACATGCATGAGCCCAAATCCAAGAAATCCTGTGTGGCTTTAAAACTTCAGAGAAAGATCAAAAAATTATAGCTCTTCTGTAATGAAAACTTCTCCTAAGAACAGCTTACTGCACATGGGGTGCAACTATATTTTCAGACCATGTTTTCTAGTGTTTTGGCTTCTTAGCTTACCGTGTGCCCACAAAGGCCAGACACAAGATTTTATGAAATGTTTGGTAAAACAGGAGAACAAAAGCTGTCTGTGGGAGTAGACAAGTTTATAAATGTGTACTCCAAAAAGTTAAGAGTAAAAACAATAAAATAAGCCAGGCGCGGTGGCTCAAGCCTGTAATCCCAGCACTTTGGGAGGCCGAGGCGGGTGGATCACAAGGTCAAGATATCGAGACCATCCTGGTCGACATGGTGAAACCCCGTCTCTACTAAAAATACAAAAAATTAGCTGGGCATGGTGGTGCGTGCCTGTAATCCCAGCTACTCAGGAGGCTGAGGCAGGAGAATTGCCTGAACCCAGGAGGCGGAGGTTGCAGTGAGCCGAGATCGCGCCATTGCACTCCAGCCTGGGTAACAAGAGCGAAACTCCGTCTCAAAAAAAAAAAAAAATAAAATAAAATAATAAAACATAAATTATTAGTTAATTATGTATATACTGGCTTTTGTCTAAGCTAGAGATATTCACTGAGAAATAAAAATTTCGAGGTTTGGTCTAAAAAAGCTTTAGTTTTTTTTCCAGTTTGATCTCAGCTGGAATGCTGTTTTGCTAATTTTGTGGATGTTAGCATTTCAAATACATGGTAAGATTTACATCTCTGAGAGACTGAAAAGTCTGGAAGAAGTTAATGTATTGTAAATCCTGCAGCAAATCAAACAGGCAGTTTACACATCTAAAAGGTTTTTTTTTTTTTTTTGAGGAAGTAAAAGAGCTCTCTTAAAATATACTTTGAATTCTCTTATTAGAATTTAGCCAGCCAAAACAAAGAAGGCCTTTCATTACATTTCCTTCTCAAACCTGCCTTTTCCAATTGTGCATGGAAATTTAATTTAGAAATGTCAAAAGACCTTCATTTTTGCCATTGCATATTGGAGGTCGTCTGAAGTCATGTTCCATTTACCCAGGCATTTGCAAGATGAAGTTTTGTAGATGTTATGTGTAAGTTCAGCTTATGTCTGTAAGGGACGTTACCTAGAAGGAAAAGCATGGTTTTGATTATGAGTTTTCCATAATTAAGAAACTTTTCAAAGGTGATCAAGGCCAGAATGGTATACCAGGTCTAAGTGTGCTGCATATGAGCAATACTTTTTAAGGTGTCACCCAAGAGTTAATGATTATAGTGCTGGCTGAGCAGTGCTTACCCAGCTTACCCATCCAGCTTACCCTTCTAGCTTAGCTAAAAGTCTGCAGGTGTTTTTCTTTTAGGAAGACCCTGTGAGACTGGTACATATCATTGAAAATCATCCTAACACCTCTATAAAGTCGCTAGTTGCCTAGAGCACCCAAACGAGTGAGATAAAACAATTGCCTTTTCTCTTTGGAATGAGAGAATTCACTCTTATGCATGTTTTAGTTTGAAGCTAATAGGAATTGGTTACAAATAAAAATTCAAGTTCAAATTAGAAGAGTAGAAAACAGCTTTTTTTTTTAAAACATGTTATCTAATTTTAAACCAAAAAAAGTAAAACCACCAATGCTAGACTGCCAATATTATGATCCCGATTTTCTATCCTGAGACAAAAGCAGAGAAAGCAGTTAAAAAAAAAAAATTGAAATTGAAATCGCCTGACTTTAGCCAAAAATGAAAATCTTTTTTCTAGAGTAAGAACAGCTTTTTGGAGTTTTAAGATTTGACTGCTCTGCTGGTTTTTGGACTTGCGTGGGATGCATAGTCCCTTTGTTTTGGCCAATTTCTCCAGTTTGGAGTGGCTGTATTTACCCAGTGCCTTTCCGCCATTGTATCTAGGAAGTAACTATCTTGCTTTTCGATTTTACAGTCTCATAGGCAGAAGGAACTTGCCTTGTCTTGAATGAGATTTTGGACTCTGGAATTTTGAGTTAATACTGAAATGAGTTGAAACTCTGGGAGACTGTTGGGAAGGCATGATTGATCATGATAGGTGAGGATAGGAGATATGGGAGGGGCAAGGGGCAGAATGTTGTGGTTTGGCTCTGTCCCCACCTTGATCTCATCTTGAATTTCCACATGTTGTGGGAGGGACCTGGTGGGAGGTAATTGAATCATGGAGGCAAGTCTTTCCCATGCTGTTCTCCTGATAGCGAATAAGTCTCATGACATCTGATAGTTTTAAAAAGAGAAGTTTCCCTGCACATGTATTTTTTTTGTTTTGCCTGCCACCATCCGTGTAAGATGTGACTTGTATCTTTTTTTTAAATTTTTAAATTTTATTTTATTTTGTTCCTTCTTTTTAAAAATGTATTTATTTTACTTTAGGTGCATACTATATCTGGCATTTCTGCCCATGTTATCCCTCCCCACCCCCCAACCCCCACGGTCGCTCCCTTGCCCCCCCCAGCTGCCCCCAGTGTGTGATGCTCCTCTCCCTGAGTCCATGTATTCTCGTTTTTCAACACCCACCTATGAGTGAGAACATGCCGTGTTTGGCTTTCTGTTCTTGTGTCAGTTTGCTGAGAATGATGGTTTCCAGATTCATCCATGTCCCTACAAATGACATCAACTCATCGTTTTTTATGGCTGCGTAGTATTCCATGGTGTATATGTGCCACATTTTCTTTTTCCAGTCTAGCGTTGATGAGCATTTGTGTTGGTTCCAGGTCTTTGCTATTGTACACAGGGCTGCAGTAAACATATGTGTGCATGTGTCTTCGTAGTAGAATGATTTATAGTTCTTTGGGTATATACCCAGTAATGGGATTGCTGGGTCAAATGGAATTTATATTTCTGGATCCTTGAGAAATCACCACACTGTCTTCCACAATGGTTGAACTAATTTACACTCCCACCAACTGTGTAAGAGTATTCCTATTTCTCCACATCCTCTCCAGCATCTGCTGTCTCCAGATTTTTTAATGATCGCCATTCTAACTGGCATCAGGTGATATCTCAGTGTGGTTTTGATTTGCATTTCTCTAATGACCTGTGATGATGAGTATATTTTCATATGTTTGTTGGCCTCATAGGTGTCTTCTTTTGAAAAGTGTCTGTTAATATCGTTTGCCCACTTTTGAATGGGTTTGTTTTTTTCTTGTAAATCTGTTTTAGTTCTTTGTAGATTGTGGATATTAGCCCTTTGTCAAATGGGTAGATTGCAAAAATTTTTTCCCATTCTGTTGGTTGCCGATTCACTCTAACAATTGTTTCTTTTCCTGTACAGAAGCTCCGAAGGTTTAATTGGATCCCATTTGTCTATCTTGGCTTTTATTGCCATTGCTTTTGGTGTTTTACTTATGAAGTTCTTACCTATGCTTATGTCCTGGCTGGTTTTGCCTGCGTTTTCTTCTAGTGTTTTTATGGTGTTAGGTTTTATATTTAAATCTTTGATCCTTCTGGAGTTAATTTTAGTGTAAGGTGACAGGTAGGGGTCCAGTTTCTGCTTTCTGCACATTGCTAGCCAGTTTTTCCAACTACATTTATTAAACATGGGAGTCCTTTCCCCATCGCATGTTTTTGCCGGGTTTGTCAAAGATCAGATGGTTGTAGATGTGTGGTGTTTCTTCTGGGGTCTCTGTTCTGTTCCACTGGTCTATGTCTCTGTTTTGGTCCCAGTACCATGCTGTTTTGATTACTGTAGCCTTGTAGTATAGTTCGAAGTCCAGCAGTGTGATGCCTCTGGCTTTGTTCTTTTTGCTTAGGATTGTCTTGGTTATGTGGGGCCTTTTGTGATTCCATATGATGTTTAAAGTGGTTTTTTCAAGTTTCGTGAAGAAGGTCATTGGTAGCTTGACGGGGATAGTGTTGAATCTGTAAATTACTTTGGGCAGTATGGCCATTTTTACGATATTGATTCTTCCTAACTATGAACATGGAGTGTTTCTCCATCTGTTTGTGTCCCTTCTTATTTCATTGAGCATTGGTTTGTAGTAGTTCTCCTTGAAGAGGCCCTTTACATCCTTTGTTAGTTGTATTCCTAGGTATTTTATTCTTTTTGTAGCAATTGTGAATGGGACTTCGCTCTTGATTTGGCTCTCTTTGTGATTGTTATATAGGAATGCTTGTGATTTCTGCACATTGATTTTGTATCCTGAAACTTTGCTGAAGTTGCTTATCATTGTGAGAAGATTTTGGGCTGAGACAAAGGGGTCTTCTAGATATACGATCATGTCACCTGCAAATAGAGACAGTTTGACTTCCTCCTTTCCTAATTGAATGCCCTTTTTCATGCCTGTTTGCTCTGACTAGAACTTCCAATACTATGTCGAATAGGAGTGGTGAGAGAGGGTATCCTTGTCTAGTGCCTGATGTCAACGTGAATTCTTCCAGCTTTTGCCTGTTCAGTATGATACTGGCTGTAGGTTTGTCATATATAGCTTTTATCATTTTATGATACATTCTGTCAATACCTAGTTTATTGAGTTTGTAGCATAAAGGTCTGTTGACTTTTGTCGAAGGCCTTCTCTGCATCTATTGAGATAATCGTGGTTTTTGTCTTTGTTTCCGTTTATCGGATGGATTATGTTTATGGATTTGTGTATGTTGAACTAGCCTTCCATCCCTGGGATGAAGACTACTTGGTTGTGATGGATAGGCTTCTTGATGTGCTGTTGCAGTCTGTTAGGCAGTACTTTATTGAAGATTTTTGCGTTGATGTTCATCATGGATATTGGCCTGAAATTTTCTTTTTTAGTTGAGTCTCTGCCTGGCTTTGGTATGAGGATGATTTTAGTCTCATAAAATGAGTTAGGGAGGATTCCCTCCTTTTGTATTGTCTGATACAGTTTCAGAAGGAATGGAACCAGCTCCTCTTTGTACCTCTGGTAGAATTTGGCTATGAACCTGTCTGGACGTGGACTTTTTTTGGTTGATAGGCTATTGATTGGTACCTCTACTTCAGCCCTTGTTATTGGTCTCTTCAGGGTTTCAACTTCATTCTGGTTTTGTCTTGGTAGAGTACAAGTGTCTAGGAATTTATCCATTTCTTCCTGGTTTAGTGGTTTATGTGCATAGAGCTGTTTGTAGTAATCTCTGATGGTAGTTTGTATTTCTGTGGATCAGTGATGATATCCCCTTTATCGTTTTTTATTGCATCTATTTGATTCTTTACCCTTTTCTTTTTTATTAGTCTGGCTAGTGGTCTATTTTGTTGATCTTTTCAAAAAACCATCTCCTGGATTTATCGATTTTTTTTTTTTTTCTTTTGAAGGGTTTTTTGTGTTTCTGTCTCCTTAAGTTCTGCTCTGATCTTAGTTATTTCTTGTCTTCTGATAGATTTTGAGTTTTTTTGATCTTGCTCCTCTGGCTCTTTCAATTTTGACAATAGGGTGTCGATCGTTCCTCTCTTCTCTGGTGGGCATTTATTGCTACAAATTTCCCTCTCAACACTGCTTTACCGGTGTCCCGGAGATTCTGTTAAGTTGTGTCTTTATTCTGGTTGGTTTCAAAGAACATCTTTATTGTTGACTTTATTGACTGGATAAACAATGATCTTCATTTCATTGTTTATCCAGTGGACACTCAGAAGCAAGTTGTTCAGTTTCCAAGTGGTTGTTTGGGTTTGAGTTTGTTTCTTGATCCCGAGTTCTGGTGTGATTGCGCTGTAGTCTGATACTCAGTTTGTTACAATTTCTGTTCTTTTGCATTTGCTGAGGAGTGATTTGCTTCCAATGATGTGGTCAGTTTTAGAGTAAGTGCAGTGTAGTGCTGAGAAAAATGTATATTCTGTGGATTTAGGGTGGAACATTCTGTATATGTCTATTAGGTCTGCTTGGTCCAGTTCTTCATTCAAGTCCTGCATATCCTTGTTAGTTTTCTGTCTCGTTGATCTGTCTAATATTGACAGTGGAGTTTTGAAGTCTCCCACTATTATTGTGTGGGAGTGTAAATCTTGTTTTAGGTCGTTAAGAACTTGCTTTATGTATCTGGGTGCTCCCGTGTTGGGTGCGTATGTATTTAGGATACTTAGCTCTTTTTGTTGGGTTGATCCTTTTACCATTGTATAGTGTCCTTCTTTGTCTCTTTTGATCTTTGTTGGTTTGAAGTCCATTTTATCAGAGACTAGGATTGCAACCCCTGCTTTTTTGTTCTCCATTTGCTTGGTAAATCTTCTTCCATCCCTTTATTTTGAGTCTGTGTGTGTCTTTGTATGTGAGATGGGTTTCCTGAATACAGCACACCGATGGGTTCTGACTTTTTATCAAGTTTGCCAGTCTGTGTTTTTTGATTGGGGCGTTTAGGCCATTTACATTCAATGTTAATATTGTTATGTGTAAATTTGATCCTGCCATTTTGTTACTGGCTGGTTTTCTTTCCCATTAGTTGACTTATTTTCTTCATTGCATTTTTGGTCTTTGTCAACTGGTTTGCTTTTGCAGTGACTGGTACTTGTTCCTTTCCATGCTTAGTGTTTCTTTCAGGAGCTCTTGTAGGGCAGGTCTGGAGTTACAAAATCTCTCAATAATTGCTTGTCTGTAAAGGATTTTATTTCTCCTTCACTTATGAAGCTTAGTTTGGCTGGATATGAGATTTTGGGTTGAAAGTTCTTTTCTATAAGAATATTGAATATTGGCCCCCACTCTCTTCTGGCTTGTAGGGTTTCTGCCGAGAGATCTGCTGTGAGTCTGATTGGCTTCCTCTGTGGGTGACCTAACCTTTCTCTCTGGCTGCCCTTAGCATTGTTTCCTTCATTTCAACCCTGGTTAATCTGAAGATTATGTGCCTTGGGGTTGCTCTTCTTGGGGAGTATCTTTGTGGTGTTCTGTATTTCTTGAATTTGAAGTTTGGACTGCCTTGCTAGGCTTGGGAAGTTCTGGATAATATCCTGGAGCAAGTTTCCCAGCTTGGATTCATTCTTCCCATCATATTCAGGTACACTGATCAAGCGTAGATTAGGTCTTTTCACATAATCCCATATTTCTTCGAGCCTTTGTTCATTTCTTTTCACTATTTTTTTTCTCATCTTGCCTTCTCTTTTTAATTCATTGAGTTGATCTTCAATCTCTGATATCCTTTCTTCTGCTTGATCAATTCGGCTATTAAAACTCATGTTTCCTTCACATAATTCTTGTGCTGTGTTTTTCAACTCCATCAAGTTTATGTTCTTCTCTAAGCTGGTTATTCTAGGTAGCATTTAATCTAACCTTTTTTCAAGGCTTTTGATTTCTTTGCATTGAGTTAGAACATGTTCCTTTAGCTCAGAAAAGTTCGTTATTAGCCACCTTCTGAAGCCTCTTTCTGTCAATTCATCGCACTCCTTGGTGAAGTTGTGATCCTGTGTTGTTGAGGAGTTGTGAACCCTTGAAGGAGAAGAGGTTTTTCTGGTCTTCGGTGGTTTCATCTTTTTTGCTCCATTTTTTTCCTATCTTTGTGGATTTACCTTGCTGTGTTGTCAGGGAGATGCTTGATGAGGTGGCTTGTCTGCCTGCGGAGCTGCTACTCGACTTGTTCCTTCTTGCATCCCACCATAATTGTGAGACCTCCCCAGCCACGTGGAACTGTAAGTCCAGGTAAACCTTTTTCTTCTGTAAATTGCCCAGTCTCAGGTATGCCTTTATCAGCAGCATGAATACACACTGATACAGAGAGTGGGTGGGACATGACTGCTTCCTCATTCCTGTGCCTCGGGGCCTAATAATTTAGCGGTTGCTCACATTAATCAGATAAAAAAAGTTGTGTCTTATTTCTCGTTGTTAATAGATTACGTGTATCCATCACAGGGTGGAAGCAGTAGGAGGAGAAGTCTGTCTTGGAACACCCACCTGGGCATAAATCATGAGCTGCCAGGCTCTGTGGAGCAGGCGCAGATGTACAGCAGGCATTAGTATATGCAGAGACTCTCTCAGTGAGTAGCTGTTTTGGGCTGCTTCTGCTTGCAAGGAAAGCCTTGCCCTGGATGCTAGGGTACCTTCCCTGAATGTCCACCCCTGTCTGAAAGCAAAGCTCAGTTTCTGGTTGGTGTATGCAGTGAAAGAAAAACTTCAGGTTTGTCTTGAAAAGGAGAGAAAGATGAGGTTGCTTAGAACCTCAGGAATTGAACTTGCTGGGGTAGAGAGCAAAATACGTTTCTTACTATAATCATGTTCTCACAACGCTTTATAATAATATGCTGTGACCAAGGCTTTATACAGACACACACAGGTCTTTCTCTTCTATCTTAATGGCTGCTGAGTGTTCTGATATGATGGTGGCATGAGATTATTCACCTTGTGCCCTATAAATAAACACAGCTGCTCTGTTACTTTGCTGTGACTCATAAAGTCACAGGCAATAACCTCGGAAGTATTTCTTTAATGTTTTTAAAGCTCTGTTACATGGTATAGTCATAGAATTGAGTTACCAGGATTCAGAGTTAATGCTTAGTTATTTTGTATATTCTCTTCTAATTTGATTACACAGGAATGTCTGTTTTTACGGCATCCCGAAATATTGTGGAATTTTTTACAATTGAGAGGTAAAAATAGGTACCTGTGTTGTCTTAGTGTATATTTCTATTTTTATATTCAAATTTATGAGCCAACTGTCTTTATTAATCAACTTTTTCTCTGTTGTGTTAAATACCTAAAATTGTGTTAAAATCGATGTCTCTAGGATGTTACCGTTTTTTTTTTCTGAGGTGGAGTCTCACTCTGTCACCCAGGCTGGAGTGCAGTGGTGTGATCTCAGCTCACTGCAACCTCCAGCTCCCGGGTTCAAGCGATTCTCCTGCCTCAGCCTCCCGAGTAGCTGGGATTACAGGCAAGCGCCACCATGCCTGGTTAATTTTTGTATCTTTAGTAGAGATGGGGTTTCACCACGTGGGTCAGGCTGGTCTCGAACTCCTGACCTCGTGATCTGTCTACCTCAGCCTCCCAAAGTGCTGGATTACAAGTGTGAGCCACCACACCTGGCCACAGAATTTTTAAGTTTTTTTTTTAAAGTCTTTTAAGGTTGTTCTTTTATGTTTTCTACATGTCTCTTTAAAATTTTATCCTATATGTATTTATTGTAGTTTTGGTAATGTCATCTTCCCCCCTGTTATATTTGCTAAATTTTTCACTGGTTTTCTTTATGAAAGTTATTAAAAATAACATTATGGTAAAACATGCATCACATAGAATTTATCTTTTTTTTTTTCCTTTATTGCATTTCAGGTTTTGGGGTACATGTGAAGAATATGCAAGATAGTTGCATAGGTACACATGTGGCAGTGTGATTCGCTGCCTTTCTCCCCTTCACCTATGTCTGGCATTTCTCCCTGTGCTATCTCTCCCCAACTTCCCACCCCCTGTTGTCCCTCCCCCATTTCTCCCAACAGACTCCAGTGTGTAGTGCTCCCCTCCCTGTGTCCATGTGTTCTCATTGTTCAACACCCGCCTATGAGTGAGAACATGCAGTATTTCATTTTCTGTTCTTGTGTCAGTTTGCTGAGAATGATGTCTCCAGGTTCATCCATGTCCCTACAAAGGACATGAACTCATCGTTTTTGATTGCTGCATAATATTCCATGGTGTTTTCCCTGTCCAGTCTATCATCGATGGGCATTTGGGTTGGTTCCAGGTCTTTGCTAATGTAAACAGTACTGCAATGAACATTCGTGTGCATGTGTCCTTATAGTAGAACGATTTATAGTCCTTTGGATATATACCCAGTAATGGGATTGCTGGGTCAAATGGAATTTCTATTTCTAGGTCCTTGAGGAATTGCCACATTTGTCTTCCACAGTGGTTGAACTAATTTACACTCCCACCAGCAGTGTAAAAGTGTTTCTATTTCTCCACATCCTCTCCAGCATGTGTTGTCTCCAGATTTTTTAATGATCACCATTCTAACTGGCGTGAGATTGTATCTCAATGTAGTTTTGATTTGCATCTCTCTAATGACCAGTGATGATGAGCATTTTTTCATGTTTGTTGGCCTCATGTATGTCTTCTTTTGTAGTGTCTGTTCATATCCTTTGCCTACTTTTGAGTGGGCTTATTTGTTTTTTTCTTGTAAATCTGTTTTAGTTCTTTGTAGATTCTGGATATCAGCCCTTTGTCAGATGGGTAGATTGCAAAGATTTTTTCCCATTCTGTTGGTTGCTGATTCACTCTAATGACTGTTTCTTTTGCTGTGCAGAAGCTGTGGAGTTTGATTAAGTCCCATTTGTCTATTTTGACTTTTGTTGCCAGTGCTTTTGGTGTTTTGGTCTTGAAGTCCTTGCCTACTCCTCTGTCCTGAATGGTTTTGCCTAGATTTTCTTCTAGGGTTTTTATGGTGTTAAGTCTTATGTTTAAGTCTTTAATCCATCTGGAGTTAATTTTAGTGTAAGGTGTCAGGAAAGGGTCCAGTTTCTGCTTTCTGCACATGGCTAGCCAGTTTTCACAACACCATTTATTAAACATGGAATCCTTTCCTCATTGCGTGTTTTTGTCAGGTTTCTCAAAGATCAGATGTTTGTAGATATGTTGTGTTGCCTCTGAGGCTTCTGTTCTGTTTCGTTGGTCTATATCTCTGTTTTGGTACCAGTACCATGCTGTTTTGATTACTGTAGCCTTGTAGTATAGTTTGAAGTTTGGTAGTGTGATGCCGCCTCCTGTGTTCTTTTTGCTTAGAATTGACTTGGCTATGTGGGCCCTCTTTTGGTTCCATATGAAGTTCAAGGTGGTTTTTCCCAGTTCTGTGAAGAAGGTCATTGGTAGCTTGATGGGGATAGCGTTGAATCTGTATATTACTTTGGGCAGTGTGGCCATTTTCACGATATTGATTCTTCCTAACCATAAACATAGAGTGTTTCTCCATCTGTTTGTGTCCTCTTATTTCGTTGAGCAGTGGTTTGTAGTTCTCCTTGAAGAGGTTCTTTACGTTCCTTGTTAGTTGTATTCCTAGGTATTTTATTCTCTTTGTAGCAATTGTGAATGGCAGTTCGTTCTTGATTTGGCTCTCTTTAAGTCTGTTATTGGTGTATAGGAATGCTCGTGATTTTTGCACATTGATTTTGTATCCTGAGACTTTGCTAAAGTTGCTTATCAGTTTCAGGAGATATTGGGCTTAGACGATCGGGTCTTCTAGATATACTATCATGTCATCTGCAAATAGAGACAATTTGGCTTCCTTCTTTTCTATTTGAATACCCTTTATTTCTTTTTCTTGCCTGATTTCTCTGGCAGAACTTCCAGTACTATATTGAATAGGAGTGGTGAGAGAGGGCATCCTTGTCTAGTGCCAGATTTCAAAGGGAATGCTTCCAGTTTCTGCCCATTCAGTATGATATTGGCTGTTGGTTTTTCGTAAATAGTTTTTATTATTTTGAGATATGTTCCATCAATACTTAGTTTATTGAGGGATTTTAGCATAAAGGGCTGTTGAATTTTGTCAAAGGCCTTCTCTGCATCAATTGAGATAATCATGTGGTTTTTGTCTTTGGTTCTGTTTATGTGGTAAATTACATTTATAGACTTGTGTATGTTGAACCAGCCTTGCATCCCTCCGATGAATCCTACTTGATCATGGTGGTTAGGCTCTTTGATGTCCTGTTGCAATCAGGTTGCCAGTATTTTATTGAAGATTTTTGCGTCTATGTTCATCATGGATATTGGTCTGAAGTTTTCTTTTTTTGTTGAGTCTCTGCTGGGTTTTGGTATCCGGATGATGTTGGTCTCATAAAATGATTTGGGAAGGATTCCCTCTTTTTGGATTATTTGGATTAGTTTCAGAAGGAATGGTAACAGTTCCTCTTTGTGTGTCTGGTAGAATTCGGCTGTGAACCCATCTGGACCTGGGCTTTTTTTGTGTGGTAGGCTCTTAATTGCTGCCTCAACTTCAGCCCTAGTTATTAGTCTATTCAGGGTTTTGACTTCTTTCTGATTTAGGCTTGGAAGGAGGCAAGTGTCTAGGAATTTATCCATTTCTTCCAGGTTTACTAGTTTATATGCATAGAGTTGTTTGTAATAATATCTGATGATAGTTTGAATTTCTGTGGAATCGGTGGTGATATCTTCTTTATCGTTTTTTATTGCATCTATTTGGTTATTCTCTCTTTTCTTTTTTATTAATCTGGCTAGTGGTCTGTCTATTTTGTTGATCTTTTCGAAAAACCAGCTCCTGCAATTATTGATTTTTTTGAAGGGTTTTTTTGTGTCTCTATCTCCTTCAGTTCTGCTGTGATCTTAGTTATTTCTTGTCTTCTGCTAGGTTTTGAGTTTTTTGATCTTGCTCCTCTAGCTCTTTCAATTTTGACAATAGGATGTCAATTTTGGATCTTTCCTTTTTCTCATGTGGGCACTTATTGCTATATATTTTCCTCAAGAGACTGCTTTAAATGTGTCCCAGTGATTCTGGTCTGTTGTGTCTTTGTTCTCGTTGGTTTCGAAGAACTTCTTTATTTCTGCCTTCATTTAATTGTTTATCCAGTCAACATTCAAGAGCCAGTTGTTCAGTTTCCATGAAGGTATGAAGGTGTGCAGTTCTGAGTTAGTTTCTGAATTCTGAGTTCTAACTTGATTGCACTAAGGTCTGAGAGACTGTTTGTTATGATTTCAGTTCTTTTGCATTTGCTGAGGAGTGATTTACTTCCAGTTTTGTGGTCAATTTTAGAGTAGGTTTGATGTGGTGCTGAGAAGAATGTATATTCTGCAAATTTGGGGTGGAGAGTTCTGTAAATGTCTATCAGGTTTACTTGGTCCAGGTCTGAGTTCAAGCCTGGATATCCTTGTTAATTTTCTGTCTGGTTGATCTGTCTAATATTGACAGTGAAGTGTTAAAGGCTCCCACTATTATTGTGTGGGAGTCTAAGTCTCTTTGTAAGTCATTAAGAACTTGCCTTATATATCTGGGTGCTCCTGTATTGGGTCCGTATATATTTAGGATTGTTAGCTATTCTTGTTGCATTGATCCTTTTACCATTATGTAATGTCCTTTGTCTCTTTTCATCTTTGTGGCTTTAAAGTCTATTTTATCAGAGACAAGAATTGCAACTCCTGCTTTTTTTCTGCTCTCCATTTGCTTGGTAAATCTTCCTTCATCCCTTTATTTTGAGCCTTTGTGTATCCTTGCATGTGAGATGGGTTTCCTGAATACAGCACACCGATGGGTTTTGGCTTTTTTATCCAATTTACCAGTCTGTGTCTTTTGATTGGTGCATTTAGCCCATTTACATTTAGGGTTAATATTGTTATGTGTGAATTTGATCCTGCCATTTTGATGCTAGCTGGCTGTTTTGCCCGTTAGTTGATGCAGATTCTTCATTTTGTTGATGCTCTTTAGCATTTGGTATGTTTTTGGAATGGCTGGTACTGGTTGTTCCTTTCTATGTGTAGTGCCTCTTTCAGGAGCTCTTGTAAAGCAGGCCTGGTGGTGACAAAATCTCTGAGTACTTGCTTGTTCGCAAAGGATTTTATTTTTCCTTCACTTATGAAGCTCAGTTTGGCTGGATATGAAATTCTAGGTTGAAAGTTCTTTTCTTTAAGGATGTTGAATATTGGCCCCCACTCTCTTCTGGCTTGTAGGGTTTCTGCCGAGTGATCTGCTATGAGTCTGATGAGCTTCCCTTTGTGGGTGACCCGACCTTTCTCTCTGGCTGCCCTTAGTATTTTCTCCTTCATTTCAACCCTGGTGAATCTGATGATTATGTGCCTCGGGGTTGCTCTTCTTGTGGAATATCTTTGTGGTGTTCTCTGTATTTCCTGGACTTGAATATTGGCCTGCCTTGCTAGGTTGGGGAAATTTTCCTGGATAATATCCTGAAGAGTATTTTCCAGCTTGGATTCATTCTCTTTGTCACATTCAGGTACATCTATCAAACATAGGTTAGGTCTCTTCACATAGTCCCACATTTCTTGGAGACTTTGTTCATTCCTTTTTGTGCTTTTTTCTCTAATCTTGGCTTCTCGTTTTATTTCATTGAGTTGATCTTCGACTTCTGATATCCTTTCTTCTGCTTGGTCAATTCGGCTGTTGAAACTTGTGCATGCTTCGTGAAGTTCTCGTGTTGTGTTTTTCAGCTCCATCAGTTCACTCATATTCCTCTCTAAGTTGTCCATTTTTGTTATCATTTCCTCAAATCTTTTTTCAAGGTTCTTAGTTTCTTTGCATTGAGGTAGAACATGTTCTTTTAGCTCATGGAAGTTTCTCATTACCCACCTTCTGAAGTCTGATTCTGTCATTTCATCACACTCATTCTCCGTCCAGCTTTGTTCCTTGCTGGTGAGGAGTTGTGGTCCCTTGTAGGAGGCGAGGTGTTCTGGTTTCGGGTGTTTTCCTCCTTTTTGCGCTGGTTTCTTCCCATCTTTGTGGATTTATCCACCTGTCATCTGAGTAGTTGCTGATTTTCCAGTTGGGTCTCGGAGTGGACGTCCAGATTGTTGATGATGAAGTATTTCTGTTTCTTAGTTTTCCTTCTAACAGTCTGGCCCCTCTGCTCTAGGACTGCTGAGGTCCTGCTTGCCTGGGGTACACCTGCAGCAGCTGCAGAACCATGAGGGTTGCTACCAGTTTCTTTTTCTGCTGTCTTTGTCCCTGAATGATGTCTGCCAAATGTCAGTCTGATCAGTCCTTTTTGAGGTGACTCTTTGTATATATGGGGGTCAGGGAGCTGCTTGATGAGACTCTGTACTTTATACTTGAGGAGACAGTCTGTACTTTATAGGAGCTCAAGTGCTGAGCTGTGAGCTCCGTTGTTCATCCAGGGCTGCTAGGCAGGTATGTTTAAGTCTGCTGCAGCAGAACTCATAAAGCCCCTTTTTTTTCCTCAGGGAGTTAAGGCTTTATTTATGAGTATCTGTTGCACTGTCCTGCCAAGCTAGGAGGCAGTCTAATCACTGCCTGCCTGTAGTGGCTATGCTGAGCTGCTGTGGGCTCCACCCTGCTGCCGTGGGCTCTGCCCTGCTGCTGCGTGTAATTTCCTGTAGTCCTGTTTATATGGGTGTGGTTAGAGCTGCCGTGATGATGGTGGCCCCCCTCTGTAGTGGCGGACTCTCTCTTATGGCGGGTTGCCTCGGCAACGGCAGGCTGCGTCAGCAATGGCAGTGTACCTCCGTAGGGGTCGAGTGCCTTGGTAATGGCGGACGCCTGTCCCCCTCCGAGCTGCACCATCCTCGGTTCAGCTGTGCTTGCCATGAAACTCTCAACCCTTAGCATTTCCAATTGCTGTTTTGTTTGTTTTTGTCGGGGTGGGACCCGCCGAGCCTGATCACCTGGCTCCCTGCCTCAGAGCCCTTTTTTTTTTTTTTTAAAGTTGAACAGTTGACTCTCTCCCAGGTGTTCCAGTCACCTGCTGAAAGGGCACCGGGATCTGTGTGATTTCCTGTGCAGTGACCCACTGCGCCAGGTAGAACAACGTTGCTGCCCGGGAATCTCCTGGCCTGGCTTTCTGTTTAAGTCCCGTTTAATCAGATGAATGTGCTAATCTGCCTTCCAAAATCTCCAACTGCTGCTTTAACAGGGCAACCAAACCAGTGTATTTTGTACGGAGTGCCGCTGCGCTGAGGCCCCGGACCAAACAGCCATGCCAGCCCAAACAGCCATGCTGGCGGCCCGTGGGGCTCCTACATCTGGGAATCTCCTGGTCTGTGGGCAATAAAGATCCGTCTGGAAATGCGGCATCCACTCACCATCTACGCTTTCACTGGGAGCTGCAGTCCTGAGTTGGTCCTACAGCACCATCTTCTCCCCTCTCTCTCCATTTTAATCCATTATTAAGTGTACATAGGCTGGGCGCGGTGGCTCATGCCTATAATCCCAGCACTTTGGGAGGCTGAGGCGGGTGGATCACGAGGGTTAGGCATTTGAGACCAGCCTGGACAATATGGTGAAACCCCATCTCTAATAAATAATACAAAAAAAATTAGCCCGGCTTGGTGGCATACACCTGTAATCCCAGCTAGTCAGGAGGCTGAGGCAGGAGAATTGCTTAAACCCAGGAGTTGGAGGTTGCAGTGACCCGAAATCGCGCCACTGCACTCCAGCCTGGGCCACAGTGAGACTCCATCTCAAAAATAAATAAATAAAAATTTAAAAGCGTACATAAAGTGACAATAAAGTACATTCACTTTGTTTTGCAACCATAACTGCCATTCTTGTTCACGATTCTTTTTGTCTTGCAAAGTTAAAACTCTGTGTATTTCCCATTCTCCACTTTATACTTTTCTATTCTGAATTCTACCATTCTCGGTCAATTATGTGAGTGGAGTCATACAGTATTTGTTCTTTTGGAATTGGCCTGTTTCAGTTAGCCTAATGTCCTCAAGGTTCAGCATGTGTCAAATTGATTTTTCTCTTTAAGGTTTAATAATATTTCATTGCATGTAAATACCACATTTTGTTTATTCATTCATTGCTGAAGAGTTGGGTTGCTTCCAGCTTTTGGCTGTTGTGAATAGTGCTGCTGTAAACACCAGCATACAAATATTTCTTCAATCTTCTGTTTTTAATTCTTTTGGATATATATTTAGTAATGAAATAGCTGGATCATATAATTCTATGCTAAACATAGAAGAATGTACATTTTATTTTATTTATTTTTTAGGAAATGTCCACATTGTTTTTTATGGTGGCTGTACCATTTTACATTTCATCAGGAGTTAAAAAGCATTCCAATTTCTCCCTCTTCTTGATAACACTTGCTCTTTTAGGGGTTATGTTGTTGCTGTTTTTGTATGATAGCCATTCTCATGTGTGTGAAGTGGTATCTCAATAGGATAGAACATTGATTTTTATATTTATTTTATAAACAGGTTTATTTTATAGACTGCCACTATGCTAAATCATGGTATTTTTTGAATGTCTTGGTTTCCTAGGCATATTGTATCATCCACAAATAGAAATTGTATTTTTATTCTTTTCCTTTGGGAATCATGTATAATAATGCTGTGTACAATATGCCAGGCAGTGTTCTGAGAAGTGTTAAGACAGTAACTCATGACATCACAATGCAGTGTGAGCAGGAGTGAAGATACAGACATTTCTAGAGTTACAGCTGAGAATGTGGCAAAATACATCTAATAGAGAAGAAAGTTGGCTTAAAAAGGGGCCTGAAACTTACCCCACAATTAAAAAGTCAACTTCTGTGAGTTACACAGGCTCTTTGTGTCTCACACCTCTCATTTGTGAAACAGAAATAATAATATAACAGATTATTTATTTTATAGTTGAGTATGTTGAGACAGAAGTAATATCCTGACTTGAAAATTAAAACATTTATCAGTGTAGTTAACTGAGATAACAATAATAAGGATATGTCAATTACTGGAATAGATTAAATAAGTTTAGTAAAACCATTAATATTTTAATCCTACAAAAATGTATGTCTGTTTACTCTTTACAAAACTGCTTAGCTACTCTCTATTACTTAATTCCCAAATCTCCTAATTCTTAGTAAGGCCTTTCTAGGGCCACCTAAACTTACATTTAGGTGGCCAGGATTTCTTTCTTTCACTCCTTTCTCCAGGGCCACCTATGCAAGTTTAGGTGGCCACTGTTTTTCAGGATTTCTTTCTTTCCCTCCCTTTTCTTATCTTGCCTGGTGCAAACCAGAGTTTTGCTCTGTTTTTTTGTCTCATGTGTTTGTATAAAGACATCTACCTTCATGTAAATTATAAATTATAGCTGTAACATTTTTCTGAAAACGTAAATTCTGTGAGTTCCTTTTTTATTTGAAATCTCCTGTATATCTTTACCATATTATGGGCACTCATTTGAAGTAATAAACATTTTTTTAAATGCCAGATAAGACATTTACATAGCCAACAAAGAATCATTTATGACAAATACTAAACTACAGTTGTCTGTTCAGCATGAAACACTTATGATTACATTTTAATAGGTTCAGTGCTCTTAAAGTATGTTTTAAAAATTTACTCTTTTTAATTAGCCTTAAGCAGTATACTGTTTGAAAAAGTAAAAGTGTGTGTGTGTGTGTGTGTGTGTGTGTGTGTGTGTGTGTGTGTGTGTATTTATTTATTTATTTTTTCCACAATAGCAAAGACATGGAATTAACCCAAATGCCTTTCAACAGTAGACTGGATAAAGAAAATGTGGTACATATATTTCATGGAATACTACTCAGACATAGAAGGAAAAAGATGTCCTTGCCAGGGACATGGATGGAGGTGGAAGCCATTATTCTCAGCAAACTAACACAGGAACAGAAAACCAAACACTGCATGTTCTCATACTAATAAGTGGAAGCTGAATGATGATACATGGACACATTTGGGGAACAAGACACCTGGGGCCTCTCGGGAGATAGTAGGTAGGGAGAGAATCAGGAAGAATAGCTAATGGGCGCTGAGCTTAATACCTGGGTGGTGGGTTGATCTGTGCAGCAAACTACCATAAAAAAACCTATAAGCGGGGTATTTGTGGCACAAAAATTTATAGTAAACACATACACACAATCTTTGAAAACAACATAATCTGATCTCTTAAAGCAGTTGTATTCTGCTTTATTACTTACATATTACAAGATGTAGATTCATGGCATCTTGTCAAAGGCTTCCATCTCTTCCTTACACTAATACATTGTTGCTAATTTGTTCATTTTCTCTTTTTTTGATAATTTTCCAACAAAGCTGGGGTAACGACATCTTCATGCTTAAGCTATAATAATTTCTGACAACTGAGTTACTTAAAAGAAAATGGAGTTGTTTTGCTCATGTTTTTGACACTTGGGTCATTCATCTACAACAGATAATATAAGAGGAACCAAGGATATGTGTATGCCTGTGAATCACTTAGCGTGTCAGGCAAGCTCTGGGCCGAAGGGAGACTCCAGGTGTCTCAAAAAAGGGAGGTTCTGTTCTACTGCACATGGACCGTCACACTAAGTTGTTCTGTGATCCCATGTTTCTCCCAAGGTCAGTAGGAACTGAGGACGCGTAGGAAATGAGTTATGGGGGCAGACTGCTCCTCTTATTTAGCTACCAGTGTACGATTCTGCACATATGCACACTGCATAATAATGTGCTCACACCCCTCTTAGGACAAATTTCCACGGTCACAAGTTACATCCACATTTTCTTTGCTCCTAGAGTTTTCAGCCAAACACAAGTACCTAGAGGACTTCAAACTTATCCCTGTCCCCAGACCCTAAATCTGGGGCAACAGTCTGGTCCATCCACTCAACTGGGCTTCTGAGTCACCTGTCACCTGATCATAGTCTTTTCTACCTGCGTAGACACTGAAATAAGCCGGAGCCTAACCCTTTCTGGGCCACTGTTTGTAGCACAAATTAGTTTTTCCACTAACTCTCGACTGTCCCTTGCTCATAAGCCCTGTGAAATGAAACAATTCAACATTTAAGCTGTTTGATACTTTAAATTATTCTGGGCCCTAAAAGGAAGGTAAATGCAAGATCTGGGTAATATGACAGGCAGCAGTAAGAAGGCAGCCCTAATCTTTGTTTTTCTGTTGATGGATCTACTTTCACATCTGCGTTATTTTGTCAGGTGTTGTAAATGGCTGACGTGCCCGGTGGAATACCTTTTTCCCCTTCACTATTGACTTTCATTATAGATTAACCTCCCTCTTACCTATGGCTGTTGCATTGTCTTAATATGAAATGTTAAATGCACTCTTAGGTTGAAAAGGAAAGAAAAAACAGTTGTAAAAAGAAGTAGGAAAAACAAACTGTAACTGATAACCAGCTTTAATCTTGTTAAATTGCTTTGTTTTTTGCCTGTAGAAATAAGAACTTAACTTCTACCTATGAAGCACTCATTTCATTTCACTAACTAGAGCCTTTGTCTCCTGGATGACTATTTCTAGCTTTTCACTTGAATAAATTCTCTAAAACTGGATTTTGAGGCTTTATTGGTTATTCAGATTATTTCAGATTAACAGTCCTTCATAGCATCTTTCTTCTGCCTTTACTACCTGACTAAACTTCCATGTGAACAAATTGTACCGAATGCCACTCCTCAGCTGCCTGATCCAGATGCCTGCTGGAAATCAGATGTCCATGACTTCAAGGTCATGGCCTTAGACTTGGCTGTTGTAAAGATAAAAGAAATACTAGACTTAATTATCCAACTTGAGGATAAAAGAAGACACTTTGCTCTCATTTTTTGAAATAATTTTAGAAAATTTTTATATGTATATTTATGTCTCTATTTAATATATGCAAATTATTTAAATAGGCAAACAGGACTTTGTCAATCTTTTTAATTTAGAAATGTCTTTCTCTAGGACCGGGAAACCATTGCTTTGAAATGTAAATGTTTGACATTTCTGTTGGACAGTAGGTAACTTCATAAAAGATTATAAAGCCAAGGAAACCTTATTTTGCTTTTGAATATAGCCAATTTAAATTTTCATTGAACATAACCGATATACAGATAAGCTTCTCGATTACCAGGTTAATTTAGGATAAACTATATATGACAGATTTTGCTGTTAAGTCTTCTACTTCAAGACTAAATATGGTGATGTTTATTTCTGCTTTTGTAATATCTTAGCAGATTGCCTGTGATGCATATCAAATTTTGGTTTAATTATGTAATAAAACAGTTTTCTTTTCTGCCACTTTAGAGTGTCTCTGAGGTTGGAGTTTTGTTTTTAATTATGTTGTTCCAGACACTACAGAATTACCAGACAGGATATAAACACATGAGATATGCACAGAGAGAGGCTTTTCTCTCTTTGGCTCGCCCCCAGATCTGCAGGCAGAATATTTCTCTGCCTGTTTGTGATACACAGTCCCTTCCAGAGCAGTTCAGCCAGATTTCTAGAAAAACAGCTTTAACAGCACAGCAATCAGCCATTCTAGCTCCATCTTCCAATGCACTTGGCATCTTCAGACCTGAAAGTAATTCAGACACCATGGGACCCCGAATCTCATGTTTTGTAAGTTTTTTTTTCAAAAAATGAACTTTTCATTATGTTTACCTTTTGAATTTTTTGTTTTGTATTCATTTATTTCTGCTGTAATTTTTTTTTTCCTTCTAATTTTTGGTTTGGTTTGTCTTTTCTAGTTCTATGTGATATATCAATAGTTTATTTAGAGATATTTCAAAAACTTTTTTTGATGTAGGCACTTACTGTTATAAACCTTCTTAGTACTTCTTTCACGGTATTTATAGTTTTGTTATGTTTTTTCATTTGCTTCAAGAACATTTAAATTTTTTACAATTTCTTTGTTGGCCCACTAGTCATTCAGGAGCATATTTTAAATTCTGTGTTTTTATAATTTCTGTTAGTGATTTCTAGTTTTATTCTGTTAACATCAGAGAAAATACTTGATATAATTTTATTTTGGGGGAGATTATTTTAAAAGTTACTTTGTGACCTAACATACGGTCTATCCTTGAGAATAACCCAGGGGCTGAGGTGCAGAATTAGTATTCTGTAGCTTGTTGATAAAATGCCTGATAAATATCTATTAGGTCTATTTGATGCATAGTGCAAATTAAGTCCAGTGTTTATTTGTTGATTTTAGTATCTGGATGATCTGTCTCCTGCTGACAGTGGGTTTCTTGAACTCTCCAGCTGTTACTGTATTGGGGTTGATCTCTCTCTCTTTAGCTCTAATGCTTCATCTATCTGAGTTCTCCAGTGTTAGGTGCATATAAATTTGCAATTGTTAAATTCTCTTGCTGAATTGACCACTTTATTATAATAATTTTTGTTGTTTCTTTTTATAGTTTTTGTCTTGAAATCTGTTTTGTTTAATATAAGTATAGCTATTCCTGCTCTTTTCTGGTTTCCATTTGATGGAATATCTTTTTCTATCTTTTTATTTTCAGTCTTTATGTGTCTATAGGTGAAGTGTGTGTTTTGTAGAAAACAGACTGTTCGAAAAAACTACACTTGTTTTT
Organism: Saguinus oedipus; assembly: GCA_031835075.1. NCBI lineage: Eukaryota > Metazoa > Chordata > Mammalia > Primates > Cebidae > Saguinus > Saguinus oedipus. The sequence continues at coordinate 67,216,862 of CM063170.1, forward strand.
TGTTTGTTTGTTTTACCCATTTGGCCAATTTACGTCTTCTAATTGGGGAGTTAATTTATACTCAGTGTTATTAAAAAGTAAAGACTTATGTCTGCCGTTCTATTATCTAATTTCTTGTTTTGTGGTCTTTTTTTCTCTCCTCTCTTCCATTTATTCTGTCTTTCTTTTAGTAAAGATGATTTTATCTAATGGTATGTTTTAATTTTTTTATTTTATGTATGTGTGTCTATTATAGGTTTTTTAAAAAAATTTGAGGTTACCATGAGGCTTGCAAATAAGATCTTATAACCTATTATTTTAAACTGATGGCAACACTTACTGTAAAAATGAACAAACAAACAAAGCAAAGAGAAAACTAGTAAAAACTACAGTTTATCTCCCAACTCTTTAACATTGTTTTTATTTATATCTTATTATACTGTCTATGTGTTAATCTTGTTGTAGTTAGTATTTTTAGTAACTATAATAGCCTCAAATTAGAAATATAAGAGTTATGACCTTAAAAAGGAGGTAAAGAATTATTTTTAGTAATTATAAGTAGTTACAGTAATCTAGTCTCATCAAAATATGAATAGTTTACATGCCCCATTTACATGCTAGAAAATTTTGTGTTTGTGTCCTCAATATTACGAGTGGGTTTTGTACCAGATGTTTTCTTATTGCTCATTAATGTCCTGTTCTTTTAGACTGAAGAACTGCCTTTAACATTATTTGTAGGACAGATCAGGGGCTATTAACAAAATGTCTCAGCTTGTTTGTCAGTTTTGTGGGTTTTTCCCCCATGGTTGAAGGATATTTTTGCCAGATGTGTTATTTTAGGGTAAAAGTTTTTTCCTTTACATTAAGTATGTCATGTCACCATCTCCTGGCCTATAAGATTTCCACTGAAGAGTCCACTGTCAGATATATTGGTGCTTCTTTGAATGTTACTTGTTTCTTTTCTCTTGCTGCATTAAGAGTCCTTTAGCTTCGACCTTGACTTGTTTCTTTTCTCTTGCTGCTTTTAGAATCCTTTATCTTTGACCTTTGAGAGTTTTATAATTAAAGACATTCTGATAGTCATTTTTAAGTGAATTGTGGTTGATATTCTGTAACTTCTTGTATTTGACTATGAATATGTTTTTTTACCTATGGGAAGTTCTCATAATCTCTTTGAATAAACTTTTTACCCAGAACTTTTTCTCTATCTCCTCTTTAAGGCCATAACTCTTAGAGTTGCCCTCTTGAGGCTTTTTTTTTTTTTGTCTCATCTGATTGTATTTTTTCAAATAGCCTGTGTTCAAACTCAGTTCTTCTTGATCAGTTCTGCTATTTAGAGACTCTGGTGCATTCTTCAGTGTCATCTGAATTTTCAGTATGATAATTTTTGCTTGATTCTTCAAAATGATTTTTAAAATTTTGTAAAATTAATTTATTTACTTTAGGTGCATACTATATCTGGCGTTTCTCCCCATGTTATCCCTCCCCACCCCCCCACCCCCCGCTATCTCTCCCTACCCTCTTCAGCTGACCCCAGTGTGTGATGCTCTTCTCCCTGAGTCCACGAATTCTCATTGTTCAACACCCACCTATGAATGAGAACATACAGTGTTTGACTTTCTGTTCTTGTGTTAGTTTGCTGAGAATGATGGTTTCCAGATTCATTCAAGTCCCTATGAAGGACATAAACTCATTTTTTATGGCTGCGTAGTATTCCGTGGTGTACATTTACCACATTTTCTTTGTCCAGTCTATCACTCATGGGCATTTGGGTTGATTTTATGGAAGTCTAGCATATCTTTTTTTTTGAGACAGAGATTCCAGTCAACACTCAGAAACAGGTTGTTCAGTTTCCAAGTGGTTGTGCGGGTTTGCGTGTGTCTCTTGATCCTGAGTTCTGGTCTGATTGCGCTGTGGTCTGATAGACTGTTTGTTGTGATTTCTGTTGTTTTGCATTTGCTTCCAATGATGTGGTCAGTTTTAGAGTATGTGCAATGTGGTGCTGAGAAAAATATATATTCTGTGGATTTGGGGTTGAGCATTCTGTATATGTGTATTAGGTCCACTTGGTCCAGCTCTGCATTCAAGTCCTGGATATCCTTGTTAGTTTTCTGTCTCATTCATCTGTCTAATATTGACAGTGGAGTTTTGAAGTCTCCCACTATTATTGTGTGAGAGTGTAAATCTTGTTTTAGGCCGTTAAGAACTTGCTTTATGTATCTGGGTGCTCCTGTGTTGGGTGCGTATGTATTTAGGATACTTAGCTCTTTTTGTTGGGTTGATACTTTTACCATTGTATAGTGTCCTTCTTTGTCTCTTTTGATCTTTGTTGGTTTGAAGTCCATTTTATCAGAGACTAGGATTGCAACCCCTGCTTTTTTTTGTTCTCCATTTGCTTGGTAAATCTTCTTCCATCCCTTTATTTTGAGTCTGTGTGTGTCTTTGTATGTGAGATGGGTTTCCTGAATACAGCACACCGATGGGTTCTGACTTTTTATCCAGTTTTCCAGTCTGTGTCTTTTGATTGGGGCGTTTAGGCCATTTACATTCAATGTTAATATTGTTATGTGTGAATTTGATCCTGCCATTTTGTTACTGGCTGGTTTTCTTTCCCATTAGTTGACTTATTTTCTTCATTGCATTTTCGGTCTTTGTCAACTGGTTTGCTTTTGCAGTGACTGGTACTTGTTCCTTTCCATGCTTAGTGTTTCTTTCAGGAGCTCTTGTAGGGCAGGTCTGGGGTTACAAAATCTCTCAATAATTGCTTGTCCGTAAAGGATTTTATTTCTCCTTCACTTATGAAGTTTAGTTTGGCTGGATATGAGATTCTGGGTTAATAGTTCTTTTCTTTTTTTTTTTTTTTTTTTTTTTTTTTGAGATGGAGTTTTGCTCTTGTTACCCAGGCTGGAGTGCAATGGCGCGATCTCGGCTCACCGCAATCTCCGCCTCCTGGGTTCAGGCAATTCTCCTGCCTCAGCCTCCTGAGTAGCTGGGATTACAGGCACGCGCCACCATGCCCAGCTAATTTTTTGTATTTTGAGTAGAGACGGGGTTTCACCATGTTGACCAGGATGGTCTCGATCTCTTGACCTCGTGATCCACCCGCCTCGGCCTCCCAAAGTGCTGGGATTACAGGCTTGAGCCACCGCGCCCGGCCGATAGTTCTTTTCTTTAAGGATGTCGAATATTGGCCCCCACTCTCTTCTGGCCTGTAGGGTTTCTGCTGAGAGATCTGCTGTGAGTCTGATGGGCTTCCCTCTGTGGGTGACCTGGCCTTTCTGGCTACCCTTAGCATTTTTTTCTTTCATTTTTATTTCATTGAGTTGATCTTCAATCTCTGATATCCTTTCTTTTCCTTGATCGATTCAGCTATTAAAACTTTTGTTTGCTTCATTTAGTTCTTGTGCTGTGTTTTTCAACTCCATCAAGTCGTTTATGTTCTCTATGCTGGTTATTCCAATTAGCATTTTGTCTAACCTTTTTTCAAGGTTTTTGGTTTCTTTGCATTGAGTTAGAACATGTTCCTTTAGCTCAGAAATGTTTGTTATTAGCCACCTTCTGAAGCCTGTTTCTGTCAGTTCATCGCACTCCTCAGTCAAGTTGTGATCCTGTGTTGTTGAGTTGTGATGCCTTGAAGGAGAAGAGGTTTTCTGGTCTTTGATGGTTTCATCTTTTTTGTGCTGTTTTTTTCCCCATCTTTGTGGATTTACCTGGCTGTGGTGTCAGGGAGCTGCTTGATGAGGTTGCTTGTCTGCCTGGGGGTTCACCCACCATCTCCTATTGCTTCATCTTCCAGGGCTCTTTTGCTTTCTCTAGCCAGGTGATCAGGTATGGCTTAGAGACGGCAATACCCAGGATTGCCAGGTTTCTGTAGTTTTCTAACATCACATGCCTATATTATGAATTCTGCTGTGCAGTGTCCAGGCACTGCCACTCCTTCAGAGAGAATTCTATGGCCACATCCCCAAATGTTAACGGTTCCATTTCTAGGCTTCCAGGGGATCCTGGCATCTTAGCTGTGGATCTCCAATACCTGCAGGTCACAGAGCCACACAAAGTGGGCATCTAGGAGAACAGGATACAGAAGTGAAGATGAGACCCCAAGCTGCGGCTCTTCAAAATTTGTTTATTGGATTAGATTGTGAATTTCTTTTGTTGTTGTTGTTGCTGTTTTGAATTTTGCTGAGCTTTTTTGAAAATAGCTGTTTTGAATTTCTGAAAGGTTACCTATCTCTGTCACTCAGGATTTGCACACTAGTGCCTTATTTAGTTGATTTAATGAGGTTGTGTTTTCCTGAATAGTCTTGATTTTTGTGGATGTTCATTGATGTCTGGGCATTAATGAGTTAGGTATTTATTTTAGTCTTTGCATTCTGGGCTGTTTAATACCTGTTCTTCTTAGAAAGGCTATCCAGGTATTTAAGGGGAATTGAGTTTTGTAATCTAAGTCTTTGGACATTGCAGTCACAGCTGCATTAGGGGACACCTCAACCTGAATAACACTCTGATACTTGCAGGGTTGTGGAGGTACCACTTTGCTGGTCTTGGTAAGATCCAAGAGAGTCTCTGGGTTAGGTTACCAGGCAGACTCCTTTTCTTTTCTTTCTTTCTTCTTTTTTTTTTAACTTTCTGTCAAATAAATGGAATCTCTTTCTCTCTCCATGCTGAGCTGTCTGGAACCGGGGCTGGTGTAACACAAGTACCCCTGTGGCCACCATCACTAGGACTATCCTAAGTCAGACCCAAAGCCAGCGCAGGACTAGGTCTCACATAAGGTCCACAGTGACACCACCTAGCTACTGCTGATGTTCATTCAAGACCCAAGTCTCTTCAGTCAGGACGCGATGAACGCAGCCACCGTCATGTCCTTTCCTTCAGGGCAGTGAGCTCTGTTACCCACCCTGGGCTGGGGGTAGCAAAATGCAATTTGGTAGCAAGAACATGTCATTGGGTAGCAAGAACAGAATAGGGCACCTTAGGAGGCTACTTGGTGCCCTATTCTGCTGTGGCTTAGCTGACACTGAGGCTGTGAGACATCCTTTCTACTCTTTTCTCAAGCATAAGAAGCCACTCTCCATTGCCATCACCACCGAGAGCCCACAGCAAGTATTGCCAGGCTACTGCTGGTATCCCCTGGAGACCCAAGGATCTCCAGTCAGCTTGTGGTGAACTCTGCCAGGTCTGCTGCTTCTGCATCAGGGCAGTGGGTTCTTCTGTGGCCCAGGGTGGTTCCAGAAATGTCATCCAGGAGCCAAGGCCTGAAATCAGAGACCTCAGGTGCCGTCTTGTTACCGCTACCCACTGTGGCTGAGCTGGTAATCAGGCTTCCAGACAGAGTCCCCTGTGCTCTTCCCTCTTCCTCACATGGCTGCCACAGCTTGGATTCCACTGCACTGGGTCTCAGCCCACAAGGGCTGCGGCAAGTACCGCCTGGTTACTGCTGATGTTTATTCCAGGCCCAAGGGCCCTTTAGTCAGCAGGTGTTGAATCCTGCCAGAGCTGATGCCTTCCCTTCAAGGCAGCGTGTTCTCTTCTGGCCCAGGCTGTGTGTAAGAACAGCCCTAGAATGGGGGCCTCCGGACTACTCTGGTGCTCTGTTCTACTGTGGCTGAGATGATATCCAAGTTGCAGGACAGTCTTTACTCTTCTCTCCCCTCTCCTCAAGTAGAAAGAAATCTCTTCTCCTGGAGCTGTGAACCACACTGCCTGTGCCTGGGGTCAGGGGGATGCATGCAGTCTCTTGGCCATCCCAGTGGGCATCGCACAAGGTCACATGCACTACGAGCTTTCTGACTCTGAGCCTAGCAAAGCCCCAGGATTTGCCCAGGAACTGCGGTCCCAGTGGCTTAGACTGCCTTTCAAGTTTATTTAGATCCCCACAGTGCTTTAGCCATGGTGCTGGGGCTACATGAAACTCAGGTTTCGACCACTGAAATGGACACTTCCTCTCAACTAGGCTAGTCTGAGTGCTCCCCCCGTGTGCGCTGGCTGAACTCTGCCCCGTGTTGCTTTCTGCTGTGACAGGCAGCACTGAGTTTTACTGCACAGTCTCAAAATCACTGCACTCTCCTTCTGTAAGCACGCAAATTCTCCCTGCCAAGCTGCACTTCCAGGGAATGGAGGAGGGGTGCTGTTGGCAGGTAACAGCTTTCTTTTTTTTACCCTCTTTAGTGCCTCTTGATGTGATGCTAAAACTTGGTACTGTAATCACTTCCCAGAGTTTTGGTTGGATAGTCATTCTATTTGGTTTTATCTGGGGGTTGGTTGCTGGAGGGTGCTATTTAGTCATCTTGCTCCACTTCCCCCTCTGCAGCTATGTTGTTTGAGTTAAGTGCCACATGTGAGGCGAACGTGAGCCCAGGCTTAACCATGAGTGCTTTCAGATACACTTACGAGAGGTGAGTTTAGCTTTAGTTCCAAATGATGAAGATCATAGAGACTGCTCTGCTTGGGTTTGGTAGGGGCAGATCAGTGCCGCCCATATTCCCATTGCTGCAGTAGAAATTGCTGGCATCTGTGGCAGAGAAGGGCAACTGAATGTTGGAAAGGGGAAACTCAAATTTTAGTTTTTCTGTAGGAGTTTACTGGTTGTGAACCTCTCCTGTGATAAAGGACACACAAAGGCAGTCTTTATCTGCAATTCTAGGTCCTTCTGCCTGTGGGTGTGGTGGTTTCAAGGGATATGAAACTGATGTTTCTTTATGACAAGACTCAAGTTGACCGTTTTTTGTGTGAATGTTTATAGTAGCACAGCAGTGTTGTATCCTTTGTTAATCAGCACTTGATCTTACTTACTTGGTAAATATGCTCTCTGGCTTATTTTTTCACTCCAGAGTTGTTCTCTTTATTATTAATAGGTACCTTGAGGAGTTTGATCAAGTGTTACAAAAACAAGATTAAGCCACATTTAATCTGATGGCTCTTCTCTCTTCTTCTTTTCTCTTTGCTTATAGCTTGCTCTGGAAAATGAAGCCTCTCATCTTTCTTTACTGGTCAAATAAGCTAAAAACCTATGCGGTGCCACTTACTGAATTTTTGACAAAATACTCTTCTTGGGCCAGGAGCAATGATACCACTGGCAAACTTCTTAGAAATTTGGAGACTCAGGCTTTACCCTAGATCTTCACAGTCAAGAGCTGTGTCTTAACAAGGTGTCCTGTTTGCTGCCTTACACAGTAAGGTTAGAGAAGTATCCTAACTCACCATGAAGTTTCCGTATGGGAACTATGGACAGCTTGCCTTGTATTATGTAAATACAACATTAAGAAATGTACATACCTGTGTTAATGTTCTTTATTCTATACTGTATTTATCCAGAAAAGTGTTGCATATACACTGGTTTCGTGATCTTATGCCATCTTTTCTCAGAGTTAAAGATACATTACAGAATATTTCTGTCCTAGGAAGTATCCTATTGGATAACAGCAGTAACTCATATAAGTCAGAACTACCTCTGTTTACTCTCATTTTACCTGATGTCAAGTCAAGAATTCTTTCTATGGCCACTTGGTAAATATGTTTTGTTTTTCAGGGAGTGTTAACATTCAGGGATGTGGCCATAGAATTCTCCCCTGAAGAGTGGGAATGCCTGGACTCTGCTCAGCAGCATTTGTATAGGGATGTGATGTTAGAGAACTACAGAAACCTGGTCTCCTTGGGTGAGAATAACTTCAATATACAACTCATATTCTACATTAAATATTTTATTTATTTTTGTTTGTTTGTTTTGGAGGTCCTGCTTTGCATAAATGAGTTTCAGAATCCTGCTTCAAAAAGAAAAAGAGTTGGCTCTCTGTTGAGGTAGAAAATATAATCTTGAAGATGTTTCATCTTAACATTAATCTTGCCCTTTTTTGAACTCATCTGCATACCTCAGTCTAAATTAGTGGTAATATCAGAAATTTAGTAGCGTAAATTATTGTTACACCTAAAAATGCAATTTTCACAACTGATTTTTGGTTCAGTATTACTGAGTAATAGAGCTAAGAACCCACCAATTTAAAATACTTTCTAAATATTCCAGAGTTTCTGTTAGGAAACAGTAGATTGGAATTAATTTTCTACAGCCTTCTATAATGTTCTCTCTTCTCTACTGAGCATAGTAATAGACTGGTAATCGGATTATCCTAGCAAGAGTCATGTTATTTTTTTCTAATGAAACAGGTCTTGCTATCTTTAAGCCAGACTTGATTACCTGTTTGGAGCAAAGAGAAGAGCCCTGGAATTTGAAGAAACAGGAGACAGTAGCCAAACACCGAGGTAGGTGGGAGTGAATGAAGCAAATGACACAAATGATGGTTCCTAATGACAAGGAGGAAGCCAGACATTTTAACATGCTTCCAGAAGCTTTCCTCCCATTGTTTCTGAGGAGCCTTCATTTTTTCATAGGGACATTTTTTTGTCCTATTCTTGTGAATTTTCTAAGCACTGTACTTCCCCTTTAGTAGTGTGTGGGGTTTTGGTTTGTCTTTTATTTATTTATTTATTATTTATTTATTTTTAGTTTACAGTGATTATGAAAGTATTTTTCATGGCTTAAAAGAAAATGTGTGATTTGACTGCTTTTCCATTGCTTTTGGGGAAACAGCAATATCTATTTTTTAGAAACTATATTTTAAACCATTTTTTATGTTCTCTTTCTGGATACTGTCTGTGTAAGTATTGGTGTAAAATATTGGTGATATTACAATTTGGATCAGAAATCCCAGGAACACCGCAAAAAGATGTATTCTTCCTGGTTTATAATTTTCTATTCTATGGCGTCTTTAAATGTGATTTTATAGAAATTTATATATCAAAATGCTAAGCATCTCCGTAAATGAAACAAACTGTAAAATTGTGTTACTTCAAAATGTTATTCTTTTCATATAAACAAATGCTGGTAAATATGGCCAAATTCCTCAACTGTAATATAGTTCAATTTATCTACTTCATACATTCATTAACTGTACTGTGTCACTGGGGAGCTGAAAACCTTGCTGAGTACATATTAAACTCTCAATTTTAACTTTATTTTAAATGACATCATGTTGTGATTTTATTTATATAAAGCTTACTGTGACTGTCATGCATAAGTATATATGTAAATGTCTATATGTAAAATGTAAATACATGTATATACAATCCCAGTAATGTGAATTTTTCACAAATTATTGATATATATTATACGACGTATTAATTTTATATGTGTATACATAATGAACAAATACATACTTACCTTTTTTGTAGTGAGAACAATTAAGATCTCTTAGCAGATTTTCAGCATACATAACAGTATTACTTTCTATAGTCATAAAGCTGAACCTTAGGTTACCATAACTTACTTGTCTTATAACTGAGAATTTGTACTATTTGAACAACGTATCCCACTTTTCCACCTCCAGGGCCTAGTGCTCACCTCCACCCTCTCACTATGTTCACCATAGAAGTGAGATCATAGAGTATTTGCCTGTTTTTGTCATGTTTCACTTAGCATAATGTCATCTAGGTCCATGTTACAGAAATGTCAGGGTTTTGTTATTTATTATGGCTGAATAATATTTTGTTTATATACTATGTTTTCTTTGTGCAGTCAGTTTTTATAAACACTTTAGATTGTTTTTTATATCTAATCAATTGTGAAAAATGCCTCAGTGAACATGGAGGTGTAGGTATTTCTTTGAGATAGTAAGTTTATTGTATATACAGAAATGAGATAGCTGAATTGTATAGTAGTACTATTAAAAATTTTCAAAGGAGCCTATATACTGGTTTTCATAATGTGTCTAAAAAATAACCCGTCACCAAGGGTGTACAGCATTTCTTTTCTTAAATATATTCTTGCCAATACTTCTTAAAGGTCTTCCTTTTGATGCTAGCAATCCTCACAGGTATAGAGTCTCATTATGAATTTGATTTGCATCTGCCAGACTGGTGACATTGAGCACCTTTCTATATACCTGTTGCCCAATTGTATGTTTTCATTAGTAAATGTTTCTTTAGTCCTTGGCTTATTTTTAAATCTTGTTATTATTATTATAGTTGTTGTCTTTTATTTGTATGAGTTTCTTATATATTTTTGATACCATTTACTAGGTATGGTTTTCTTATTCTGTTTTTTTCTTGGTTGTGCAGAAGCATTTTAGTTTGATACACTTTGTTTATATTTGCTTTTATTGCTGTACTTTTGCTGTCATATCCACAAATTTTTTTTTTTTTCTTTTTTTTGAGACGGAGTTTCGCTCTTGTTACCCAGGCTGGAGTGCAATGGCGCGATCTCGGCTCACCGCAACCTCCGCCTCCTGGGTTCAGGCAATTCTCCTGCCTCAGCCTCCTGAGTAGCTGGGATTACAGGCACGCTCCACCATGCCCAGCTAATTTTTTGTATCTTAAGTAGAGACGGGGTTTCACCATGTTGACCAGGATGGTCTCGATCTCTTGACCTTGTGATCCACCCGCCTCGGCCTCCCAAAGTGCTGGGACTACAGGCTTGAGTCACTGTGCCCGGCCCACAAATTCATTTTTAAGACCAGTATTAATGTTTCTATGTTTTCTTTTAAGATTATTGAGAATTTATGTCATACATTAGAGTCCTCATTTTGTGTATAATTTTTAAATATAGTAAAGAAAAATGGTTAATTTTATTCTTTACTATTGGGTATTCAGTTTTCCCAGTCCCACGCGTGGAAGAGACTGTACTTTCTGCATTGTGTATTCTCGGTGTCAAAGATTAGTTGATCTTACAAGGATGGGTTTGTTTCTGGGCTCTCTGTTCTGCTCCACTGATACTGGTGTGCATTTTTATGCACAGATAATTTTGTTTTATTACAACAGTCTTCAAATGTAGTTTAAAATCAGACAGTATAATGCCCCTAGCTTTATTTTTAATCCTCAAAACTGCTTTGGCTATTCAGATTTTTGCAATTTCATGTAAATCTTAAGATTGCATTTTCTATTACTTGGAAAATTTTAGTAAAATTTTAATAGGCATTTTTATTGAATCTAAATTTTCTAATTTTATAGACTGATTTCAGCAGGTTAAAATCTTCTCTTGGGTCAGTTAGCTGGTAGAATCCTTTTGCAGTGGAGAGGGGTTATATGTGGGTCACATAGTTGCTTCTTGATCTGTTGTGGAGTTTGCCTGTAGTCAGCTTGTTACCAGTAGCCTGTGTAGTTGTTAATCCTCTCTCATTTCTGGACCGACTGAATTACCTTTAGGACTTTGATCTGTAGGGCCAGCTAGGGCAGTGTTCTGCAGTAGGGTTGGGATATGGTGGGCCTGATATGAGGTCTGTGGATGAGTGTGTTTCTTACTGAGGCAGGATTTCCCCAGGTCACTCTGTGGGAACCTAGGTTGGCAGAACTGGCCACAAACTGTGACTATCAGTACTGAAACTGAGTCACCTGAACTGTTTCAGAGAGCACAGTAAAGGCCAAGGTCTGCAGACCTACTGCTGTAACCACAACTAGGCATCTTTCTCTGGGTCTCTGGATGGGCAGAACCACTCCTAGTCTATGGCTGGAAGGAGCTTGAGATGGTTATGAAGTCACTGCAGAATTTTAAGTGGGGTCCAAATAGGTGAACCATTTCTTGGTTTGTAGCCACCTGAATGACAGCCTGCCTTTTCAGAATGACTCCAGTCAGTCTTTAGCTCTAGCAGGTTGTAAAACCCTCTCCCTGAAAAACAGAATTATTATTATAAAGGTCTCTTCTTTGAGAAGGGGTCTCACCATATCATGCAGGCTGGTCTCAAACTCTTGGCCTAAATGATTCTTCTGCTTCAGCCTACCAAGTTGCTAGGTTTACAGGTGGGAGTGACCATGTCTGTCAACATAATGGACTTCATGTAGTGTTCTTATAGGACTGTTCTAGGGGTAATTACAAACACCCTTAATTTTCATATTTGAAAAACCTTTATTTTTTTATTTTTAAAGTAAATTTCTCCCAGATTGCATTATCTGACAATGATGTCAAAATAATGATACTAAGTATGCTCAATAATAAAAGTAGAACAAAACCAAAAAAAGAACACAGTAGAAGTTGTGCAGTATTCATTACCTTGAACTTTGGAAGTTCTTAGTGAGTCTTTTTTCTTCAAATAACCTCTCTACGACTTTTCCTCTGCAGCCTTCTTCAAAGACTACTTTCATGAATATATTGGTCTCATTAATGGTATCTAATAAAGTTACATATACCCTGTTGATGTTTTCTTTTTTCTTATGACTCAATATTTATAAATAATACGTCTTTAGTTTCCTGATTATTGTTTCTGGTCATTAATTCTGTTGTGATTCTACAAAATTTTTCAAGTTTTTTTTGTTCCACAGTTTCTAGTGTTTTTTTTTGTTTTTGTACTATTTTTTTATTGAGCATACTTAGTATTATTTTGACATCTTTGTCAAATAATGCAAAGATTTTTTCTTAAGAATTGAGTTTTGGAAATTTATTTCTTCAAGTGGGGTATGTTTACTTTTTTTTATGTCATGTGATCCTTTTATAAAATTTGGAAACCTAAAAGCAGCCATCTAATCTAATATTTAAAGACTTGCTTAAATAGTGGCTATAGCAATGAGCCAGGCTATAGATTGGTCAGTGCTTTACAAATGTGTTCCCAGTTATGTTTTCTAGGAGATACAAACTGTAATTCTCATTACTCCATCATTTCCATACTAAGGGAGACAGACTCTATTCATCGGACAGTCTCCTATAATATCAGAACTTTAAACAGACCCACTGTTCTAGATCTCTTCTGAGAGTAATACTAGGGGTTGTGTTTTACTTAGCTCAGTTGCTGTTGAGGGAAAGAAAGGTTGGTAAGTCTTTAAACTAGACTTGGTTACCTTGTGCAGCATAGAAAATATTACTGGAATGTGAAAGGAGTGGACAGAATAGCCATACACTCAGATAGATAACACATGTGAAAGGTCCAAAGGTGAAGGGGGAAACAAGAGTTTAAAGTGTGCATTTGGGAGGCTGTTCTCCAATGAAATTGATTCTTGAAAACTCTCTTACTGTCAGTGGAGGAAAATTTTGATGTATGCTTATTAGACTTTTGAGTTTTCTAAGTCTTTCATCCATTTAATAATCTGCTGGTGCGTTCACACTGAGAAACAGACTCTTTTTCATGCTGTGAGGATCTAAATAATCGAATTCCTCTTCTATTGCTTTGAGGGATCTGGAAAATTTGTGCAAATTTTTGGAGGCCACTATGTTAAATAAACTGTTTTAAAAAATCTGTGCCTTATGTTAGACATCTGTGAGAGGAGTAGGGGAGACGTTGAGATTTGGTTAAGAGATTTGACAGAGACCGGGGACAGATGTCATATGTTTTCTGTTTTATAATTTCAAATCAATTGATCATACAAAAAATGAAAGTGAGAACTTTTATCAGAGCACAAAGCATCTATTTCACTTCAAAGGTATCTTTTTCTTAGTAGGAACTAAGCTTAGAAATTTAAATGCTATATGACAAATGCCTATACTTGTCAAATAGTTGATTTTATCTACTCACCTCACAATTGCTAAAAACACTAATACATAGATTACTTAGAACTGTCCAGCACATAAATTCCAAATTGTTACCTATTTATTAATAACTATTTTTTTTATAATTTTATCTTCTTTACTATGAAGATTACTAGGGCTATGTTCTATGTATTTTTTCTTTCTGATTACTCTATGTCAACTATGCCTGTAATTTCATAAGTACTGAGGTAATGTGCTCAGATGTATGCGTTATATAAAATGTGAATTAATAGGCACACCACATATATTAAAATCTTTGATTTATATGTTTGTTTTCTGCATACAAAGTTGTTCGTATTTTTCTCAACTTTTCTCAGACCTTGTCTACATGATCATATAAATTTATTTCTAATTGTTCATTTTTATTTTATACCATATTGTACTGTATTTATGTTGTTTATATTATTTAGTGATGTAATGCTTTGCTTTGCTTCCAAAGGTTGGCTTATTGCCTTTACATTTTGTGCAACGAATAGCAGTTGTATGTTAATGACATAATATGTCTAGTATTATTTAAATGCTTATTTCTTCATCGTTTCTCATCAAACCTTTAATAAATGATTATAATGCATTTTCTATAAAATGCTACCGCTGTCACTGTATGGTAGTGCTTCAAACTTTATTGTCTTCAGTAGCAACGACATGAAATCAACCTAGTTGCCCATCAGTGGTGGATTGGATAAAGAATATGTGATATCTATACACTATGAAATACTACACAGACCCCCAAAATTTTGTTACTTGTAGCAACATTGATGCAGCTGAAGCTGTTTTTTTAAGTAAATTAATGCAAAAACAGCCAAATACTGCATGTTCTTACTTAAAAGGGAGAGCTAAATATTGGGTATACATGCATATAAAGATGAAAACAGTACGTTGGGGATTGCTAGAGGAGGAAGGGAGGAAAGAGACAAGGCCAAAAAAGCTACCTGTTGGGTACTACACTCTACCTGAGTAGTAGTAGCAGTACCTAACCTTAGCAGTGCATAATATAGCCACGTAACAACGCTAGACATGTAGCCACTGAATAAAAGGTGAAATTAAACAAAAATGCCAAAATATGTTCTCTTTATAAATGTGCAGTCAGTTAGAAAGCATGTACTTTTGGGCCGGGCATGGTGGCTCAAGCCTGTAATTCCCAGCACTTTGGGAGGCCAAGGTGGGTGGATCACGAGCTCAGGAGATCTAGGCCATCCTGGCCAACATGGTGAAACCCTGTCTCTACTAAAAATACAAAAAATTAGCTGGGCATGGTGGCGCGTGCCTGTAATCCCAGCTACTCAGGAGGCTGAGGCAGGAGAATTGCCTGAACCCAGGAGGCGGAGGTTGCGGTGAGCTGAGATCACACCATTGCACTCCAGCCTGGGTAACAAGAGCGAAACTCCGTCTCAAAAAAAAAAAAAAAAAAAAAAAAATGTACTTTTTAGTGTACATTATGTTGATTCAATATTTTTGGTTAATTTTTTTTGTTAAATTTTGTTCCACCATTTTTTTATTTTAGTGGCTCATGTTTTAGAGTAGGCTATTTTACATTAATTGTGTTTTTAGTTTTTATGTATTGTAATTTTGTACATCAATATTCAACTGTATGCATTAAAACAATGTTTGGACAGAAGTCATATGAATCAGTCTTTTTTTTTTTTTTTTTTTTTTTTTTTTGAGACGGAGTTTCACTCTGGTTACCCAGGCTGGAGTGCAATGGCACGATCTCGGCTCATCGCAACCTCCGCCTCCTGGGTTCAGGCAATTCTCCTGCCTCAGCCTCCTGAGTAGCTGGGATTACAGGCACGTGCCACCATGCCCAGCTAATTTTTTGTATTTTTAGTAGAGACGGGGTTTCACCATGTTGACCAGGAAGGTCTCGATCTCTTGACCTCATGATCCACCCGCCTCGGCCTCCCAAAGTGCTGGGATTACAGGCTTGAGCCACCGCGCCCGGCCATGAATCAGTCTTATACATATTGTCAGTATAATTATTCCTGGTTTTTTTTGCCCATGTAAATATTATTCCTATTTAAGACAGGTGTATTTGCTTTTTTTGTTTGTTTGTTTAGTAGTCAATGATTGTTTTATTCTCAATTTTAAAAAATACAAGGCCCAAACATGGTGGCTCACACCTGTAATCCCTGTACTTTGGAGGGTGAGGCGGGTGGATCACCTGAGGTCAGAAATTCCAGACCAGCCTGATCAATATGGCAAAACCCTGTCTCTAGTAAAAACACACAATGAGCTGGGTGTGGTAGTGCACACCTCTAATCCCAGCTACTCCTAGAGGCTGAGGCAGGGGAATTCCTTGAACTTGAAAGGTGAAAGTAGCACTGAGCCAAGATTGTACCACTGCACTCCAGCCTGGGCAACAAGAGCAAAACTCCATCTGGAAAAAAAAAAAGCATAAGAAAATTTGTAATCTTTAATATTTTCAATTACATAATTCAGCTCTGTTAAATATGTTGACATTGTTAGCAACATATCTTTAGAACATTATTTTTGTAAAAGAAATATGCTATACAAATGAATCCACTACTCATTTTTCCCATTGTCTGACCCATAACACACGTCATTCTATTTTTAAGGATGTAACTACATTAGCTATTCCATGTAAGTAAATTTCTACAGAATTCTTTTGTGTGTGTGGCTGGCTTATTAAATTTAGCATGATGTCTTCAAAATTTTTCTTTATAATATTAGATTTCCTGCTTTTTAAAAGCTGATTAATATTCATTTTTTTTGTATTTTAAATTATATTAATCCATTTATTTGGTAAGCAAAGTTTAAATTGCTTTTGCCTGTTGGCTTTTGTGGATAATGCTGCAATATGGTGTGCAAATAACTCACTTGGCCATATATTAAAGACTTTATATCTGTGCTGCATTCTGTTTTATTACTTTGGTGATTTACCTTTTTACCAGTACAGAAGTGCTGTGGTTGGTGTAGGTTTGTTTTGTGTTTGGAAATTATTAAGTGTAATCCTTTCAATTTTTTTCTTCTTAAAGATTGTCAAGATTGTCAGGCTTTTCATGGTCCCTTGAGAGCTTAAGTAATTTTGTCAGTTTTTTTCTATTTTTGGAAAAGGGAAATTTAAAATTGAAAAGGGTTGTGTTGAATGTGTGGGTCACTTTAAGCAGCATGGACTTTTCACAATATTATGTCTTCCAACCCTTGAAAAAGAGCGTTCTCAAAAGTGTGTTGTTTAATTTTTATATTTTTTGAATTTTTCAGCATTTCTTCTGTTACTGATTTCTAGTTTTATTCTATTTAGGCCATAATTGTTCGTAAAATTTTAATTAAAAAAAATTGTTAAGACTTGTTTTGTGGTGTCACAGGTAGTCCATCTAGGAAAATGTTTGATGACCTGTTGGAAAGAAAGTATATTCTGCCGTCTGTATACATTTGTTAGGTGTAATTATAGGGCATTCACGTTTTTTGTTTTTATATTGATTTTCTGTCTCTCTTTATTATTACTGAAAGTGGGATATTGATGTATCCTTCCATTATTATATTGCTGTCTATTTCTGCTTCAATTCTGTCAATGTTTGCTTTATGTGTTTAGGAAAACTAATGTCAGATATATTTAAAGGTTCTCAGTGAATGAACCCTCTTACTGTAATTGAATGTCTTGTGTCTTGTGAAGTTTGACTTAAATTGTATGAAATTTTGACTTAATAAGCCTCTTCTCACTTGGTTAACCACTTGCATGTGTATTTTTCATGCTGCCATTTTCAGTCAATTTTTTTTTATTAGATCTGAAGTGAGTCTCTTGAAGATAAAACATAGTTAGATTTTGATATAGATTATGTTATAGTTTTATTTTCATTTTGAAGGATACTTTTGCTGGATATAGTATTCTTGCTTAGACATTTTTTTTTTAGTGTTTTAACTATGTCATCCTCCTCCCTTCTTGCGTGAAAGATTTATGTTTATAAATTTACTGGTAATCTTACAGAAACATGCATATAAATAACATCATCTTTTTTCTTTCTGCATTTCAGATTCTCTTCTTGTCTGTGACTTTCAAAACTTTGTTTATGTTGTGTGTTGTTAGAAATCTCTTTGTGTTAATCTTAGTTGAAATTTGCCGAGCTTCTTGATTTTCTTATAGGTTTTACTAATGTTGAAGTGCATGTTAGACTTGTTTGGAACTTCTCCACAATTTTTTTTTGTGTGTGTGCTTTTTATCTTTTTATTGATGGCTTCATTTTTGTTATTTCATTTTGTTTTATTTCCATTTTACTCATTGAGCATTATTGAGATGGTAATTTTGATTTTTTAGGATTTTTTTTGATAGATCTAGACTTTAATTCAGATGTCTTAGGTAATCTTTACATCTCTTTTTTTATAATTTCTAGATTTTTTTTTTAATCTTTGAACCATATTATCTTGGTGTTTTGTATATGTTGTAATCTTGGGTTGCCAAATTGTATAATAAAAAACCACATGTCAAAATTTTTAAGTGGCTCTTCTCTGGGGGAATATGATAATCAATTTTATAGACTAGAGATTCTTGGAGTCTCTCAAGCTTGTTCTAGGGATGTTTTTTCTGGGTTTGTGTGATTTTTAGTTAAAGAAGATTCCCCGTTTTTAAAAATTCTTTTTTCTTTTCTTTTCTTTTTTGATTTGGAGTTTCATTCTTGCTGCCCAGACTGGAGTGCAATGGTGTGTTCTTGGCTCAGCACAACCTCCACCTCCACTTCCCAGGTTCAAGCAATTCTTCTGCTTCAGCTTCCAGAGTAGCTCGGATTACAGGTGCCTGGCACCATACCTGGTTAATTTTTGTATTTTTATTAGAGATGAGGTTTTACCATGTTGATCTGGCTGGTCTTAAACTTTCTGACCTCAGGTGATCTGCCCTCCTCAGCCTTCCAAAGTACTGAGATTATAGGCATGAACTACCACTCCTGGCCATTCCCCATGTTTCTTATTGAGGTACTGTAGTCACTTGCTGTACCCATTATCTGTCTGTGATACTGGAGTGTTTCTTCTCTTGTAATGGTCATTTACCATTGGTCTCAACTGTCCAAAACTGTTAAAGGATACCACTTTTCCTTTCAACACTGTCATGGAATATAGGAATTAATCTTTGGTAAGGTCTCAAAAAGCCAGAAGCATGGACACATGTGGCATTATTTTATTTATTTTTGGAGGGGGATTACAGGAGTTGGGAGTCTATTTAAAGTCATCATGGGATGAAGAATGGCTGTGGTGGGTAAATATGAAATATTTTTATTACACTTTTATATGGTTCTTGGCATTTTGCTCATTTGGGGTATGAGCAAATGTAAATGCTTAACTGGTTCATAGACTTCTCACAAAGGTATTTTGGTATTTCTGTTGTTTACATGTCTGTAAAGGAATTAGAACGTGTGGTATTTTATTGTGTCACCTTGTAAATGTGTTTTGTATAATTTTATATTTGTAAAGTGTATGTGCGTGAGTCTAATGAGGGAGAAATTTTGTTGTTCTTTATTTTTTTTTTCCAGCTGGCTCTTTTCATTTTACTGCAGAGATATTGCCAGAGCATGACATAAAAGATTCATTTCAAAAAGTGATTCTGAGAAAATATAGAAGCTGTGACCTTAATAATTTACATTTAAAGGAAGACTACCAAAGTGTGGGTAATTGCAAGGGACAGAAAAGCAGTTATAGTGGCCTTCATCAATGTTTGCCAACTACCTATAGGAAAACATGTCAGCATAAGAAATGTGGCAGAGCTTTTGGGTTGTGCTCAGTCTTCACTGAACATAAGAAAATTTTTAGCAGAGAGAAATACTACAGTTGTGAAGAATGTGGCAAGGACTGTAGGTTGTTCTCAGATTTTACTAGAAATAATAGAATTCATGCTGCACAGAGATGCTACAAATGTGAAGAATGTGGCAAAGCCTTTAAAAAGTTTTCAAACCTTACTGAACATAAGAGAGTTCATACTGGGGAGAAACCCTACAAATGTGAGGAATGTGGCAAAGCCTTTACCTGCTCCTCAACCCTTATTAAACACAAGAGAAATCATACTGGAGACAGACCCTACAAATGTGAAGAATGTGGCAAAGGCTTTAAATGCTTCTCAGACCTTACTAATCATAAGAGAATTCATACTGGAGAGAAACCCTATAAATGTGAAGAATGTAACAAATCCTACAGGTGGTTCTCAGACCTTGCTAAACATAAGATTATTCATACTGGAGAGAAACCCTACAAATGTAATGAATGTGGAAAATCTTTTAAGTGGTTCTCGGCCCTGAGTAAACATAAGAGAATTCATACTGGAGAGAAACCCTACATCTGTGAAGAATGTGGCAAAGCCTTTACCCGCTCCTCAACGCTTATTAACCATAAGAGAATTCATATGGAAGAGAGACCTTACAAATGTGAAGAATGTGGCAAAACTTTTAAGTGCTTCTCAGACCTTACCAATCATAAGAGAATTCACACTGGAGAGAAACCCTACAAATGTGAACAATGTGGTAAGGCATCGAGCTGGTTCTCACACCTCATTAGACATAAGAGAATCCATACTAGAGAGAAGCTCCACAAGTGTTAAAAATGTGGAAAAACCTTTAACAGGTCATTATCTTGTGTTCAACATCAGAGATTTAATAATGAATGCAGTATAAATGTAAAGTCTGTTGAAGAACATGTAACATCTTGGAGGATCTCTTAAGAACTTGCTTCATAATGTGAGTGCTTTTGTGTTGGGTGCATATGTATCCCTTTACTATTATGCAATGCCCTTGTCTTTTTTTTCCTTTTTCTAATTTATGTTGATTTAAAGTGTGTTTTTTCAGAAACTAGAATTGTGACCCCTCCTTTTTTTCTTTTTTCTATTTGCTTGGCAGATTTTTCTTTTTCCCTTTATTTTGAGCTTATTTAAGATGGGTGTCTCAATTACAGCATACCAGTAGATCTTGATTCTTTATTCAGCTTGCTACTGTGTTATTTAATTGGGGCATTTAGTCCATTTACATTTAAGGTTAGTATTCATATGTGTAGGTTTGATTCTGTCATTATGATCTTACCTGGCTATTTTACACATTTGTGTATATGGTTGCCTTATACTGTGGTTTGTGTACTTTAGTGTGTTTTTGTAGTGACTGGTTATAGTCTCTTTCTCATTGAGTGCTTTCTTCAGAAGCTTTTGTAAAGCCAGTCTTGTGGTAACAGATTTCCTCAGCATTTGCGTATCTGAATAGGATCATATTTATTTTTTACTTGTGAAGCTTACTTTGGCTGGATATGAAATTCTGAGTTGGACTTGATTTCAGCTGAAAGGTTTGTTTTTTGATGGGCTTTTTCAAAGAGGTGACCTGGCCTCTCTACCTGCCTTTAACGTATTTTTTTCTTTCGTTTTGACTTTGGAGAATCTCATGATTATATGTCTTGGGGATGACCTCGTGGGTTAGGGTTAGGGGTTCTCCACATTTCCTGCATTTGAATGTTGGCCTCTCTATCTAGGTTGCGGAAGTTCTCATTGATGATATTCTGAAATACGTATTTCAAGTTGTTTTATTCTCCTCATTGCTTTCAGGCACTCTGTTTAATCACAGATTTGGTTTCTTTGTATAATCCCATGTATTTAAGAGGTTTTATTCATTTCTCTTTTTCTTCACTATTGTTGTCTGTCTTATTTCAGAAAGTAGGTTTTCAAGCTCTGAGATTGTTTCCTCTGCTTGACCTATTCTGATGTTAATACTTGTGATTACATTATAAAGTTTTTGTATTTTTCAGCTCTGTCAGGTTGGCCACATTTTTCTCTGAACGGGCTTTTTTTCTGTCCGTTTCTGTAATTTTTTTCTCCCTTCCTTGCATTGGGTTGCAACTTTTGTAGCTCATTGAAGTTTTTTCTATTCATATTCTGAATTCTACTTCTGTCATTCTTAGGCCTTGCTGGAAACATAATTTGGTCATTTGGATGAAAGAAATCATTCTGGCTTTTTGTGTGTTCAACATTTTTGCATGGATTTTGTCTTTGCAGGATTATCTTTGAGGTTGCTGACCTTTGGGGTTTGGGGTTTTTTTAAATCCTGTTTGGTTGTCTTGGGTATTTGTGGTATAAGGTGGATTCAGCTAACAGGCTTGTTCTTGGAAGTTTTTTTGTGTGTGTGGTGGTGGTGTGGGGGTACCAGTGCTCAGCTCACAACTCAGAGGCTGTATACTCTATTTCTGTATTCTCTGGCTCCTTGAGATTTGGAGTCTGCCACTCTGTGGGACTAAGTTACCACAGCTACAGCAGAGTGCTAGTGGATATGGGGTTTCTGCCTGTCTTTGGGCATTCACCTCAGTGGCAGACGCAAAGCAGCTGGGAGGGGAGTGGGGGTACCTGCTGGAGACTGTGTGCTGTTGCACTAAAGGTGCTGGGGGCAGGATGCTGGCCAGTGAAGGTTTTGGTACCTTCTCTGTGCCCCCCAAGAAGGAGTGATTGTTCAGTGTGTGGGAAGATACCCTGTTGTCCACACAGTGTTAGCACAAAGGCAGGGGTGGGACTTCCTCTCTGCTCACCAAAGCTTCATCTATAATGGCAGTTGCTGTGGGTGGCAGGGGCATACTGTGTTCCCATTTGCTGGCGGGGCAAGCCAAGCCAAACCCTCCTTTGCAAACATGCGCCAGCAAAGTAATATGAGGAGGTACCATTGTCTTGGAGAAAGCTGCAGTATGGGGAAGAAACATGGGCTGGTGCAGTCATAGGGGCTGCCTTGCTGGAGCTCTTCATGGGTCAGGCGTGGCCCATCAGTGCAGATGCTGTGGTATGGGCTCCCAAGCTACCTGAGACTGCCCTGTAGGCATCTGTGGCCACACTGGGTCCCTGGGAGAGGCCAGCAGAACAAGGAGTGCTCAGTTGAACCAGCTTCTTCTGATTTGCAAACCCATCCTGCAGAAATTAGTTCCAGCAATTCCCCTAGGGCTAAAGTGTTTTGTGGGACAAAGTTGAACCTAGAGAAACAGCCATCACTGGTCACAGTTTACTACAGATGCTCTTGCACCAAACCCTGTGGGCGCCATATGAGCTGGTTGCTGCCCCACCTCTGCTTGTCCTCTGGGGGCTGCATCGTAGAGAGATGTAGGTCAGCAATCAGTGCAGTCAGCCCAGGATTGAGGATCTGTGCTTTGGGCCAAGTTAGGGGTTCACTGTCTGGTAATGAGTAGTGGGTAATTTGTGGGATCCATGGAGGATGGATGGGCCTCCTCTCCTTGGGTAAACTTGCTTGAGGTATGAATAAGGCACTTAGTGTTTTGGATTTTTTATTAGTCTGAGGGTAGCAAGGACAGTTCTACAGAGGCAGTGGCAGAAGTATTTTCAGTTTCTCCTGGAGGCTCTGTCCAGGAAGCCATTAAGTTGCTTCTGGCTCAGTAGCTCTGGCAATGATTGGCTACTGGCCTAGGCCTGGAGAACCGGCTCAGTGAGAATATATGAGAACAGACACTCATGTAGGTCTGGCCACTTTTCTGAAGGGCTGCTGCAGTATGCTCGTTCTCCACTGCAGTTTCTAGTCACCTCAGGTTTTCCAGTGCCTGAAGTCATCACCAGGGAATGCTGCAAGACAGAACGGTGGCAGCCTTCCCTTTTCTCTGGGAGCCCTGTCCCAGAGAGGCATAGACCTGTTGGCATGCTGCAAGACGGAACGGTGGCAGCCTTCCCTTTTCTCTGGGAGCCCTGTCCCAGAGAGGCATAGACCTGTTGGCATGCTGCAAGACGGAACGGTGGCAGCCTTCCCTTTTCTCTGGGAGCCCTGTCCCAGAGAGGCATAGACCTGTTGGCATGCTGCAAGACAGAACGGTGGCAGCCTTCCCTTTTCTCTGGGAGCCCTGTACCAGAGAGGCATAGACCTGTTGGCATGCTGCAAGACAGAACGGTGGCAGCCTTCCCTTTTCTCTGGGAGCCCTGTCCCAGAGAGGCATAGACCTGTTGGCATGCTGCAAGACAGAACGGTGGCAGCCTTCCCTTTTCTCTGGGAGCCCTGTACCAGAGAGGCATAGACCTGTTGGCAGCCTGAAAGCACCTGTAGGAGGTAGCTGGAAACCCCTGTTGAAAGGTCTTACCCAGTAAGGAGAACATAAGAAAAGCAGTCTAGCCCCATCTTTAAAGGTGTCCACCTTCAGTTTGTTTGGATGCTCTAAAGCCAGAAGGTTGGAACAGCTAAGTCACAAACAGCAAAAATGGCAGCTCGCTCTTCCCTCTAGGAACTATATCCCAAAAGGTTTCCAAACTTTGTCAACCAAAGAGCACCGTCGGTGGGAGCTAGAGACCGTGGTTGGGAGGTACTTTTCAGTGAGGAGGAACGGGATTGGGGACTTGCTTTAACGGACAGCCTGGTCATGTCTTTTTAGAGCACCTGTACTCTGCCCCCAGCTTGGGCTCTTTAAAGCCTGAAGGCTGGAATGGCTAAGTTGCCCAAGCAGCAAAGGTGGGTGGCCCACCAGCAAGAGGGTTCCAACCTGAATGGGGAGCGTGCTGGAAATAATAAAGGATACAGAAGGTGGGTCAGGAGGGATGAAGAGACATTGCTCTGCCATCAAGTTTTCAGGGTCTGATTGACGTCATGGTAAGGAGAAAAATAAGTAGCATAAATTGACAGCTAAGCGAAAGGGGGCTATGGAAGATAACATCTTTGGTGCTCATAAGCAAGTTTCTTGTAGCAAAAAAGTTTGTTCCTCATGAATGCAGGGGGCCATCTGGTTTCGCCCGTCTGGTCATCTTTTAGTTAGATTCTCCTTTTTTCCTGTCCTCGACTCCCTTATCTCTACTTCCCTCTGCCTAGGGGCTCTGCTTCTGGGGTCACCCTCCCGAATAGTGAACACGGCTTTGCAGCCTCACATGGGAGGGTCCCCAACACACTTGTATTTTTGGCAGTTTAGGGAGTTGCAGTGCTGCTACCAATTGTTGACTGGAATTCTAAGCCAGTAGTTCACTGTGGAAGTGGGTCCTACAGACCGTCACTGCTCAGACCTCTGGATCCCACGTCTTTCCTATGGATATGTACAGGGGTGTAACCTGCTTTGCTGGAGTTGTAGCTACTTTTTCTGGGAAGCCAGAGTATCTAAGGCTCTTGACTCTGCACAGGCCTGAGCAGCAGCTTTGCTGAGACTCCATGAAGTTGTGTGTGTTAAACTGAAGGGCTTGGTGAAGTGGGTTCATGAGGGTATCTCATGAGCTGTGGGAGAATTATGGGTTCCCAGGGTCACACATGCACTCACTACTTTACTGGGTGGGGAGGTTCCATTGGTTTCATGTTCCCTGGTGGCCCATCGTTCAGCCTTGCTTTACTCTATTCTCCCTAAGTTAAGTTGTTTCTTTGATGAGTCCAAATGCAAGTACCTGGATGTTTTAGTTCAAGGTGCTGTATTTATGCACACCTTGCATTTCTCTCTATGAGAACTACATAGTCTAGCTGCTTCTAGTCAGCAATTTGGATCACTTTCTTATAAAAGGAACCTACTTTTTTATATTAAAAGAATTCAATACATTTTTAAAAGCAAATATTGATGTGATTTAACTCTTACATTTAATGCTGTGTCTTCATTTCTAGAATTTATGTGAAAGAATATGGTCAATGGTTGCTGCATCAGAGTTAATGAGAGGTTCTTCTAGATTAAATGGACAAAGTTGTATACCTTTCCCTTGAAGAGTAAGAAAACTGAAATCTAAGATACATGAAGAAGTTATAAGTGGAAAGGCCACTTAGTGGTTGGTTTACAGCAGTATCATAAGTGAGGATGATAGGAGTGTGGTAAGTGATCAGGATAATACTGTGCATAGTTAGAGAAACAATTTGAATTTTAGAAGGAAATTTGCCTTACCATTTGCAAATTAAGGTAACTAAAATACAGTGAAGTTCCAAATGCCTTTTTAATGCAATGTGTGAATTTAATTTTTCATAAACTAAAATTGTCATTGTGTTAAGGCTATTTTACATTGAATGTGTATCTTGCCACTGATGTTAACTTATCCCAACTTACCCAAGATTGAAATAACCTCTCTCCTGATTCGTCAGTGGTCTTTAAAATAATTTGGAAAATACGGTTTCTACAACTTACATTTTTTTCTTGTAACTACAGGTGATTATGATGGTTGTAATGAAGATTATATAAGTATAATGGAGCTGTGTGTTTCTGAATTCTGAACCCGTTTAGAAAATTTTATTTTTTGTTGAACATACAACTTGTCTGCTAAACACAGACAGATTTTTAGTTTTTATTTACATGGATTTAAATAACAGATATATCACTGTAAAGTAAACAGTGATAAAATCTAAAGTAATCTTAGTAAAATCTAAAGTAATAGATTTATATAGAAAGTAATATTTGTTTATAGTTGTATGCCTACTTTGAGAAGAAAAACATGAGAATAAAACATAATTTTACAAGTGTTGATAACTTAGCAAACCAGAAACTTCAGGTATTTTGAAAGCAAATCATTTAGTGAAATGTTACTGCTCCTGGCTTAGAGTCATCTTGTGCAGATTTTTGTTGTTGTTTGCCTGTTTCCCACCATAGACATATAATTTTTTTGTCTAATTTTATAAAACATTTTGTATAATCCCTCAGATTATGCAAGTGATAAAGTTTAATGATATTCACAAAATAATTTTCACACTTGAATAATTTCAGTGCATGTTATTTTGTATGTTTTATATTTTTTCAATTAGAGAATGCTGTTTAATCCAATTTTCATTCCATAAAATTGACATAATTGAGTCTAATTTATTAGATCAATTTATTCAAGTAAACAGTTGAACATTTAAAAAGTCATTAGTTGTTTTTGGCATATGTATGAAGTAAACAGTATTAGCTATATAATAGAAGCTACATAATTAGAAATACTGTTTTTGAAATTAATCTGTGGTCTCAGGTGAAAAATTGAAAATACCTATGGTAAACAAATGAAATTAATTCTGCATATGAAGAGAGCATAATTGTACCTGTGCTGCAAAAAAGCAGAGGAAGAGATGAACATTCCAGCAAGAGTAAGTGGAAACCTTGTAAAATTTTTCAGATTATTTTTCTGCAATTAAACATATACTGAGACAGGTAGAGAGCAAGGCTGTGCAGTCAAACCTGGAATTGCTGACACATTAAGAGAGCACACCACAGATATCAAAATGTAAAATTCCTTGAACTCTTTTCATTTAGAGTAACAAAATACGGTTTTAGTCTTCCTGCTCTATATTCTGGCTTAGACAGAATTATCAAGCCATTTTCTAGATTTTTGTTTTTTAGATGGGAATCTCTGTCACCTAGGCTGGAGTGCAGTGACACAATCTTGGCTTACTGCAGCCTCCGCGTCCTAGGTTCAAGCGATTCTCCTGCCTCAGCAGACTTGTCTATTTTTAGTAGAGACAGGGTTGCACTGTATTGACTGGGATGGTCTTGATCTCTGGACCTCGTGATCCCACCTCCCAAATTGCTAGAAATACAGACATAAGCCACTGCACCCAGCCTTGATTCTAGATATTGACACAGCCCGTCTTCAACTTCTATACTGTCTCTGCGGATAGAAAAGCTGGGTGAACAAAACCAATCATTTGTTGTAACCCAAGGAGATTTTCTTTCTGCCTGTTGTCCTGGGCTCTCATAAGTTACTGGAAGGTAGGTGGGAAACAAGTCTAAACAAAAATTTGGTGTGTGTCAAGACTGGCTTCTTAGGAACTGGCAGGATCGGCCTTCAATTCTGGGTAGATTCTGGTCAATTGGGTGATAAGTAAAGAGTGGTATGTTACTTATCAATTGGGTGATAAGTAAAGAATACCTGGCTCTGCCAGTAGTAAAACCCAGTAAGATTTGTATTTTTTTGGACTATACATCAGGAGATTTTAAAAATATAAATGATAGGCTTGTTCTGTATATTCTTAATGATTCATAAGAACTGTTTGGCCTTATTTCTATACTGAAGCAGATTCTGAATGCCTTAAAATCTGTTCATCAGGTAAATCAGTGTTTTAGTTTTGTAGGTAATTCAGCCAGTATATTTATTTTTTTCTCCTAAATTTTTGGCAACTATAAAAGCATGTTCATAATGTCTTGTTCATAGATATTATGAACATCAATTGTGTGGATCTCCAAGATACTTGAGAATTACATTACCCAACATGTCCAATACAATGTTTTTAAGTTGCCTATTTGAAAATTCTGTCAAATTTGAATTGTATACCTAAATTTTTTTAAGATTGAAGATAAGATGTAAAATAATTTCTACAAGTAATATAAACTAAGTTTAGTTACTAAGAAATAATTACATTTTAAATAACTTTCATTTGTTAATATTTGTATCACATATATATTTTTTAAGATTTTGCCTCTAAAACAGGTAACAATTTGAACAAAGAACAAAACAAAATTTAATGCTTGGCATGAAAACAAATGGTTTGTATGGTGCCCTAATTAAAATGATGTAAAGCATAAAAATCTTAATAATTGTTTTTACACTTTTTTGGGCAAAAGGAACCCTGAAATAGTAATGTGCAGATTAACTATCTTCTTGAGACTGTTACTGATTTTGCCACTTAGACTCCAGCAAAGGCCTGGGTTCCCTATGTATTTCTTTCAGGAGAACATCTAATGGAAAAATGAAGCAGAAGATTGTGGTGCAGGTTGCAGAAAGAGCAGGCCCTTCTTGGAAGTCCAGGAAGGGGCTATGGGCACCATCCTAAAAAGTGGTCCTGGGGTTTCAGTGACCCTTCCTACCTACAGGGGTCCACCGGTTCTTGGGAGAGGCCAGCCTACTTGCTCTTTCCTGTCCCTCGCCTTTGAGTCCTGCCTCATCTGCTATCTTTTTTCACAAAGAAAGCAGATGGCACCCCCCTCCCCACTAGAGGAAGGAGAGCAAGAGAGTCAAGGCCCAAGCCTATCTTGGCATATTAAGCTACTTACTGAATAGTTAACAAGTTAGAGCAGAATGTGCTGCTGTAATCTCCTGAGATCACATTCTAGGAGGAAACCTGAGTGGCACCTGCCTGAGAAAGGATGGACAGGACACCAGGGCTTCAGTGAGCAGTGCCCCTACCCAACCTGGAGAGACATGGGCTTGGCAAGAGGAAGCAATAAGAGTGGCATACAGCAGACAGGCTGAGCTGTCAGATGGACACAGAGGGGTAGGAATGAAGAGTCCCTGAGGGGTGAACCCTCTAAGGACCCTGAACTCAGTCCAGAGATCCCCAGCCTTTTGAAGCACAGACTTGTACCTGGAGCTGCAGGGTGGGTGCTGTGCAGTAGCCTGGTAAAAGTGGGGTGAGCAGTCACTGAAGGGCTTTCATGGCCCATTTTTTTTGTGTGTGTGTGAGCAAATTGAGCCCCCAGAGCCACAAGCCAGGAAGGGCAAAGCACTGACCTTAAGTATCACCTTTTTTCTTCACTGGCTTGCAAAAGCCTCAGAGCTCCCTGAGCTTGCCTTGTAGAAGATCCCTCTCTTGTGAGTGTAGGCACAGAAGCAACCAGTCTTGGGTGGTAACCCCACCCACAATCACTTTGGTGGGCCTACCTGCGTCTCCTCGCTCCACTGGCCTGTGAAACCCAACTGGTATTCCAGAATCCAGAATTCAGCACCCAAGCAGAGCTGAAGTGGGCCAGTTAATTCCATGGCACAAGGTCCTGACTTGACTGTTCAGCTGCAGCCAGGCAGTGTGCATACTGTTCCAGGCAGGTCCCATTCTCTTCCTGCCTCAAATCATTTCACCTGCAGCCTGTCATTTGTGCCATTTGTGCCAGCTCTTTCTCTAGCCCACACATCCTGCGGTTTTTGAGATTCCTCTGAAGACTGCATGAGCCAAGCATTAAGGGTCACAATGCTTTAGTCTACTCAGGTGGTGCCAGGAAGAGCTTTCTCAACCTACCTTGACACTTCAGAGTTATGTCTAAATACCAGTTCTAGGTGGAGGGCTGTCATACTCAGAGTCTTCTCTGGTCTCTCCATACCAAAAGATACGTTAATGACAAGGAAAATAAGACACAGACCTGGCAGTTCTGTCTTTTAAAGGGCAGCCTTAGCCTGGTCACCTTGAACTGCAATTTCAGGGTGTGGTTCTGCATGTCCCACCTTGGAAAATAGTGAACCTGGGGTCCCAGGATATCATGGTCCAATGAAAATCTGGAGAACGGGCATCTCAGCTGCCTGTACACGCCCAGCCACACCTGGAACAGGAACAGACCCTACCATCTAAGAAGCCATCTCATTACCTGAGACAACTGTACCAGCAATGTGCACACATATCAGGTCGTTTAGTTAAACTGTCAACCCAACAATTGAAGAAAAAGCAAAACCTTTTAAAATCTGTCCCAGGAAGAAAACAATCTAGTAGTGGCCAACCTGGAGATTGTTCTTTTTCTGTGAGCAATATCTGAGATCCTGGTCTGTCCCATCCTGTGGTTCAGGACCCAGGCCACACGGGATTGAAGCCCTTCCTTTTTTGTTAAAGGAAAGCCTACAGGTGAAAGCTTCAGAAAACACATACTAAATTAAATGCTGTTCAAACCGCACGCTTTTTGCAAGTGGACGTGGTTATCCTGCTGACCCCACTGACACTGGACTTTCTCTACTCTATGTAAGAGAAACTCAGTATCTCATTCACTGGATCTTAGTTTGTTTTTGACATCTTTAACCTGGTACCATTTTCTTGGAAATTGAATTTGACACAACTTACCTCATAGTGAGGAAGGATTTCAGGTTCTGCTCGGTATGCTTCAAAACTCACCAAGGCATTAGCTATGGAAAGATGCAGTTGTTCTCTTTACCACTCTTCATCCAGGCCTCTTCCTTAGATGTAAAATCAATGAAATACTAAAAAAGATGAACAAGAAATACATGGTTTTCAGAAGCAAGATGAATGCCAGAATAGGCAGTGACCACTTGGAAAGCAAAAGGTAGCATTCTTCTCCTGTGTGCAGCCCTCAGCTTCTGTCATCACTTTCCGGCTTCTCCATCCTGCCTCTGGAGAAACCATGGGCCCTGGGAGGTAGACATCTTCACTTAATCCTGGTGCAACAAAGCTTTCTCTTGACAAATATGGCCTCTGTGATCGTGAGCTTCTAAGCAAACTGGACAATACACAACAGAAAACCTATGAAAGGGATATGAGTAGGTCTGAGAAAAACAATTTCCCACTTTTTCCCTCAGCAAGTTCAAACAACCGTGGTGGTAGACAAATGTGCAGAGGAGGGCAGCATACTATAGCTCATCATGTGAGTTTACCAGCAAGAGTTTTTAATCTTAGCTGTGAGAAGTTATTTCACCGTGCATCTATTAATGATTGATTGCACAACATTTTGTCTATCATACTGAGGTGTCTTCACTGAGGATTTTCCCATTGAACATTGACATAGACTAGAAAAGGAAAATAGCAACTCCATGAAATCATTAAACAAAGTGGAGAAATGTTCATCCCACATCATTAGCATTTTTGCACATATTTGCATGTATATCTACCCATAAAACTAACATTTTTACAATTATATGTCAAGCTTAAAAACATGCATACTTTTTGGCCTCACATGGTGGCTCACACCTGTAATTCCAGCACTTTGGAAGGCTGAGGCGGGCAGATCGCTTGAGGTCAGGAATTCAAAACCAGCCTGGACAACATGGTGAAACCCTGTCTGTACTAAAAATGGGGGGAGAAAAGCTGCACGTGGTGGTGGGTACCTGTAATTCCAGCTACTTGGGAGGCTAAGGCAGAAGAACCACTTGAACCTAGGAGCCAAAGGTTGCACTGAGCTGATACTGTCAAAAACGAGTATTTCCTCTGTTTTAACAACAAAAGGACATATGGTTCGGACATGCCCTGATGGAGTGAAGTGGCTGTGGAGTTTGCCCTGGGAAAGAAGAGTCCGTGTCCTGGATTATGTGTGGGGAATCCATCGGAACACAAAAAGGCAGTCAGGACCTTGGCCTAGCAACCCTGAGGCTTGCAGGGGCCTTCTGAAAGCAGCAGCAATGGCCCATGACACTGAATTCTAGGTTGGCCTGTAACAGTGGAATATCTGCCCAGGGATCTTAGCAGTCTTGCTAGGAGGCCCTGACAGTACCCTGGAGTTAGGAGGCCCTAACTCCTTGGGTTAGAGTGGCTGCCAGAGAGCCTCAGCAAACAAGAGTCTCGATCACTATGGCTGGACCAGTTTAAAATAGCTCATCTCTTCTGTTTTCCAAAACAATACATAGAAAGTAAAGTAAAAATAAAATTAAAAAATAAATTTAAAGTAATTGAAAAATAAGGATAAACTGAAAATAGAAAACAAGGAGAAATGTAATTAATATCAGATAATACAGTAAAATTAAGAGAAATAAAATAATTTACAATAAAGTAAAATTGTAAGAATAAGAAAATAAAAAAAATAAGGGATATGAATGAAAAAATGTTACAAACAAAATACAAATTGGAGAACATTTGACATGAGAATTTAAGGAAAAACTAGAAATTAATAAAAAAATGAGTGCAAATTAAAAAGAAAATGACAAATATACAGAGAAATAAAAGGATAATCTATAAAACATTTCATCCAGCAGTAGCATAATAGATAATATTTGCAATTACATGTGGCATGTTTTCTTTTTTTGTGGAGATGTGGTTTCACCATGTTGGCGAGGATGGTCTCAATTTCTAGACCTCATGATCTGCCTGCCTCAGCCTCCCAAAGTGCTGGGATTGCAGGTGTGAGCCACTGTGCCCAGCTTACGTATGGCACTTTCTCTAAGATAGGCAAATTACTAAGCTAGGTTGCAAGTTTTAGCATATTTAAATAGATGGCATTCACAAAAGTATTATTTCTGACTACAATAAAATATAGTTAAAAACCAGAAGAAAACTAGCATTTCTGGACAGATTCTTTAGATGTTAATGGTATTCAAAATGATCTACAGATCAATGAGATCTCTTTTTTTTATTTTTGAGATGGAGTTTCACTCTTGTTACCCAGGCTGGGGTGCAATGGCACGACCTCGGCTCACCGCAACCTCCACCTGCTTCAGCCTCCTGAGTAGCTGGGACTACAGGCACGCACCACCATGCCCAGCTAATTTTTTGTATTTTTAGTAGAGACGGGGTTTTACCATGTTGACCAGGATGGTCTCGATCTCTTGGCCTCGTGATCCATCTGCCTCGGCCTCCCAAAGTGCTGGGATTACAGGCTTGAGCCACAGCGCCCGGCCTGGGATCTCTTTAAAAAAGCCAATGGTACTTTTTGCAGAAGTAATAAAATATTCTACAATGTTTGCGTTAATATTTAGCTGTGTTACCCAGGCTGGAGTACAGTGTCGTAATTATGGCTCACTGTAGCTTTGACCTCTCAAGCTCAGTTGATCCTCCTACCTCAAACTCACAAGTTGATGGAACTGCAGGTCTATGCCACCATACTCAGCAAGTTTTTATATTTTTTGTAGATACAGGGTTTCACCATATTGCCCAGGCTGGTCTCAAACTTCTGTGCTCAAGCAATCTACTTCCCAAAGTTCTGGGATTACAGCAATGAGGCACCACATATTGCCCTATAATTTTTATAAACACTCAAAAACCACAAGTAGCCAAACAACTTGCGGGGCGGGGAACTCAGAGCTATAATTTCTATTTCAAAACATGTTGCAAAGTTACAGTAATCAAAACAGTGAGATGCTAGCATAAAGACAGAAAAATAAATGTTCAAACAGATAAGAGAAACCAGAAGGAAACCCACATGCATATACTCGGCTTAAACGAGGGTTCCAAATCCTCATGTTGCAGAGCTTTCCCTTCAGCAAAATTGGGTTCTTCTCACATGACTAGAAAGATTAGGCTCAGGGACACTCTGTAGAATGAGTAGAGTTGATGGGCGCGGTGGCTCAAGCCTGTAATCCCAGCACTTTGGGAGGCCGAGGCGGGTGGATCATGAGGTCAAGAGATCAAGACCATCCTGGTCAACATGGTGAAAGCCCAACTCTACTAAAAATACAAAAAATTAGCTGGGCATGGTGGTCGTGCCTGTAATCCCAGCTTCTCAGGAGGCTGAGGCAGGAGAATTGCCTGAACCCTGGAGGCAGAGGTTGCGGTGAGCCGAGATCGCCATTGAACTCCAGCCTGGGTAACAAGAGCGAAACTACATCTCAACAACAACAACAAAAACCTCAATAGAGTGAGTTGGAGTCCTGTTTACAGGCCCCTACCTCCCAGACTGATAAGACCATGACAAAGGAATTGGAGAGGCTAGGCTATGGCTCCACTCCCTCCCCCCAGTTTTCAGGTGCACATTGTTCAGAATCAGATGGGAAAAGACAGACTTCATCTGGGGCCAGCAGTCTGATTTTTCAGCCTTCAGGCTGTTTAAGACTTGAAGACAGGGTTTCGCCCAGGACCCTTAACTGTTTCCTCACTCTGTTATTTCCCCCTCTAAAGAAGTACATCGAACTGCTGTAAGGATAAGGATGAGAACCAAATCTATTTTACGTGCCTCTTGCTGACGGGACACTGTTTTGGAAAAGCGGCAGTCAGATCTCTCTAAGGGGCCTAAGTGTCCCTAGTAAAAGGGGCCATTATCTGAGTCTCTGGTTGTGTGACTGTTTGAAGTTCGGTAGCCTGAAAGTAAGAAGAATCAAACTGGGTTATTAAAAAATATATATTAAAACGAAACAAGGGGAAGGTGGCAAGGACAGCTCAAAAATTCCAGGGCATTTTACCAGTGTGCATAGGGAGAGGGAGGCCAAAAGCCCAATTGGTATAAAAACAGCAACAGCAACTTTTATCCTTTTGTCAGCACATTGGCCTTCCGGTTCTTTTCCTCTGAGTTCAACCCTAAGCCAACCAGTCTAAGGTTGGGAAATTAACTCCCCCAACCTTGGAGGATGCATCCAAGGGGAGTATCTTAGACTATGGAGACATGATTAGCTATTTGTAAAGAGAGAACAGGAGAAAGAAGGAAAAAAGCATTTTTTTCAAACAAGTCCCAAGAGTTCAGAATGCATTTGAAAGGGGTATATATATACTGAGGATGAATGGCTACTCACCTAGAGAGGAGCAGGTGTCCTTGGCTTCTTTCTCTTCCTAGGAAATACCCAGGCTATGTTGACAGACGGAAGAAGAATGTTTTCTTTCTTTCCATCCTGTATCCCCGAGTCCCAGTGATGGTGACAGGGTGCCACCCATGTTAACAGGGAGCCCTGTTGGGGAGCAGAAATACCTGCTTTTTACCCACGTATGCGCTGTCTCCCCTGCTGTCATTAGGAGGTCAATAGACCTCACTTATTCTATGGATACTCGCATGGTCTTTATCTGTGAGATGGGAGGCTTGGCTGAATCAGCTGGAATTAGTCATGTCCACCTGCACTGCGCCTTTTCACCTTCATTGTCATCTGCCTCCGGGTTTCTCAGATTCAGTATTCTTTTCTAGGACTTCAACCTGAAGCTTGGAATTGGGGTTGGGACACCAGTGTGTCTCTGGATTGCATGGACTTCTTATCATGAGCTGAATGCTAAGATGAAGCTGTGGAAGTGGTCCTCTTTCCACAAGGGAGAGAAAAGAATTTCTGTGACCCACCTAGATAACTAGTGGCTATTAGTTATGCTTGCTAAGATGTGGGCGGGTGCCTTGTTCCCATTGCTTTGCAGAATTTGCAGGATAATTGCCCAGAACTAGAATATTAATCTAGATTTTTACATTACCCATCTGTTTTTATTTCTTCTGAGCTGCAGTTGAAGATTGCTAGTTGTTTCACAGGAATAAGCAGGGTTGGTCTAAAATGTAGGCAAAAACTCAAATGAGTTTGGAATTTAATGAGAAATTTATAGTAAGTTTTGAGACATAATCCAGTCTTTTCTGTTAAAAACAAATCATGATAGGACTGACTTGTTTGTGAAAGAAACTTGTCTTATATGGCCTGATTACTTGCATGAAGCGCAGCAAGAATAATTATTTCTACATAGTAGAAATAGTAGAAATAATTATTCTACATAATGTATTTAGAAATAATTATGTAGAAATAATTAATTCTACATAAGCTACATAGGTCTTGGCTTTGAAGGAACTCTATTCCATAAGAAATTGCAGGTGGGACTTTCTCAAGTCAAGTTCAGCCATGGGTTTGTAGCATCAAATACTTGTAAGTTGGGCCATTCTCTCCTCTTATGATCCCAAGATAAACTTGGAGCTCCTGGGCCTGTCAGAAAGTGTTATTCTTTACTTACCACAGATCAGAAACCCTGCACAACAACTGTGTAGATGAGGTATGAGGCCAGTTTTTCCAAGGGGCATTGATTGGCTCTGCAAGTTGAGCTTGACTCCTTAAAGGGAAGCATACCTTTTAAGTCAATGCCTCGGTAAAACACCAGTTCTCCAACTGTTCTGTTGCAAAATAAAAAAAAGGATTACTATCGCACAGATGCAAACAATTGTATTATCATAAGATAAGAATACTCATAACTGTTTTTGAAATTCTAGAGAAGCCAGGCAGAGGGGCAAACATGCTCCAAATTTTGTACACAGGAGTACGCCTTACTCAAATATTAAAGGTTGTAAATAGCTCAAAATACGTTTCCTTGACTCTGGTAATTTCTGATTACAAGAATCAGTAATGTTACAAGCAAAAGTCAGAAAGATTACTTCAGTTTTCTATTAGTCCAGTCCATTCAGTTAACTCTTGTTTTGTTTGATATTCATTAACATTTTAGATCTTCAGGAGCCCTGTATGTTTTTCCTCTATTCCAATGTCACAAGCTCCAAAGCTATCAGAAGCCTGAATTTGAGAGTATTTGTTAAAGTTCTATTACTGAATAAAAGCCATTATTTGAAAAAAATCAAAACAAGACAGCAATTGTCTGTGCATAAAATGTTCAGGGTAGTTACAGTCAGAAACATGATTGACAAATTTTTGGTTATTTCTGTCGCTTACAATAATTTAACCTTAATTGTGGTTGAAAGCATATATTTCAGACATTAGAATTTTAGAAATTCCATATAATTTTGGAACATGTATTAGTATTACTAACCAAAATATCTAAGGAATAGTGAACAGCATTTTGGCAATTCCATGTAACTAAACGTGATAAAATTCTGTTTACTCCATTCTGATACTCCAAGAGTCCTCTTTAGCATCCAAAAGCCAGAAATTAGGAAAGACAATTTTGTCACTAAAGTTTGATTTTGAGAAGAATGTTACATATTAGGGGTTTAAAACACTTGATATTATAAAGTTTCAGATTACCATAAATTACTTATTTAACGAAAATGATTGTTTGGAAATGTAGAAAGCAAAAACCTTTTATAATTTACTAATTTTGCTAAAGAACAGATTTGTGCCTTTATACCTTGTGCTTTTAATGTTCAATTTACAAAAAAGATCCATATAATACCTTTTTTTTTTTTTTTTTTTTTTTTTTTTTTTTTTTAATTTTTATTGCATTATAGGTTTGGGGGTACATGTGCAGAACAAGCAAGATAGTTGCATAGGTACACACATGGCACTGTGCTTTGCTGCTTTCATATAATACCTTTTTGAATGTAATTAATGTTCACACACAGAATTTCTTTGGCAAGATTTTTACAGTCCTTCCACAACTTAAACTTTTAGCTTTATCTTGTAAGGTTGCTGAGGTTGGCCTTGAACTCTTGGCCTCACCTTCGCAAGCGCCACGACATCCGGCCGGAGCCACTTTGGGCCCCTACTTTTAGCTTTATCGTATCTAATTTTAAAAAATTGTTTGACCCTAGGCAAGGATGTATATTTCCGTGCCTTCTTATAATCTTTTATTAAAAACACATTTTACACCTTACACACCTCATATGTAAATCTACTTCCAGTGGTTTCAATTACATGTTATAATGGTAACTTCTAGCAATTTTAACTTTAAAGTCCAACCAGGTAAGTTTTTTTAATTGTGTGCTAGGTGCAGCCATGGGTTTGACTCCTTTCAGCATAATTGAGGGTGTGGTTCATTCCATATGTTCTCAGGCATTACCAATTGTGAAGCAAAGTAGAACTGTTCTCAAAAACAAACAAGCAGTTTGTAACCTTAAAACATTTAGCAAACTTAGTATCTGACTTGCATAATTTAATCCGCGTACTCCTATACTGAAGACATTCGTATTTTACCAGTTATCTTTAAAGCTGTTTTTATTTCTCAAAGATTAAAGTCATGTGAACTAAAACAGCTTTTATCTTCCCTTCTGAAGATATTTTATCCAAGTGCTTATCATTCTTTTAAGTAATTTTTTTAGAGCTCATTTTTTATAGACATCACACACAAAACACTTATATGATTACTGAGGCAGAAGAAAACCCAATAGCCATAAGATTTTTTTATTTGCCATTTCCTGATTGAATTACTGGCCTCTCATGCATACATTAGAGTGACCAGACAACATGAAGCAAAAGAACTCGGTTGAGAAAAAACTTTTCCCCCCAAAAAAAGATCCCAGAAGAGAAAAATGTAATATAAAGGTCGTTTAAATACTCCTATATGTTGGATATCCACTTTTAATTAAGTTAAGCATTCTTTAAGAAAATCCTTTTAAATTCTATATTACCTGACTCTAGCAGTACCAAGCAGCCACTATTTTTGGCTTTCAAACTTTACCAAAGATAACTTATCAGGTTCTCAGAGGAAAAAAAAAATTAAAAGTCAGTTTGTGAAGGGGAAGAGAATCAGCAAATGGCAATGGTTACACGCTGATACAAAACCAGAAGGGACTTATTCCCTAAGCCAGGATTAGACCCAAGACACCATTGTAAGATGGCAGAGGCCAAAACAAAACATTGCCACGTGGTTACAGGTCATGCTCCTAAAAACTAAACAAGATGGAGGTCTGCAGCAACATTTCCTACCCATCAGAGAATGACATACAAGCCTGCCAGACTGGCCACAGCTCAAAACCAACCTCACAAATACACGTTCACAATTAAAACCCTACAAAAAAATGTAAGTAGTGATTGTTGGGAGTCCTAGCCCAGCAAAACATTTTGTAAGAAAAATTATTTTGCTTAAAAGTAAACGGCTGAAAGAATGAGAAAAAAATTTAAAAAGGCTTATGTGTAGGGTAGGGAAGAAAATATTTATTCTTATGCAAATGGGTTTCTTCAACAGAGATAAAAACTTAATTGCTGTTGGATTAGACTTGATTCCTTGGCTGGTGAAGGCGAAGGCACCATGAATGCCTGACATTTTCCAGCCCAGAGATGGGGGTGAGGAGCCACCATTCACCTGTCCATCCCATATGTCCCTGAGGCTGCTAGGGTGGGGTGGTACAGTTGACTGCCCTCGGGAGAGGTCCAAGGATGCAAAGCCTTACAAACAAAAGAGAAAATAATGTTTAGGTTTACATTTTACCCTTCCTCAAGCTCCACATTTAGACACTGAAGTGTTATAGAACTTTCTCCTTCATCCAGCTAAAACCAGGATCTTGTCACATGACCAGGAATGAAGAGGATAATAGACATTCTGAATAGTGAAGAGTAAAGTTTATTGGGCAAAAAAAGAAAAAAAAAAAGCACAGTGAGAGTGACTCTCGTTAACAGGCCCCTACCTCACAGATTAATGAACACCAGGTCACCACATAGCAACTGAAGAGTCCAGGCTCAAAATGTGTGAACTTTCATGGCTCCACCTCCTTTTCCAAGTGCACAGGTGGACATTATTCAGAAAGAAACAGGAAAGGGGGA
Source organism: Saguinus oedipus (assembly GCA_031835075.1). Taxonomy (NCBI): domain Eukaryota; kingdom Metazoa; phylum Chordata; class Mammalia; order Primates; family Cebidae; genus Saguinus; species Saguinus oedipus. The sequence continues at coordinate 67,255,939 of CM063170.1, forward strand.
GCTTCATCTGAAACCAGCATTCCAAGTTTTTCAGCCTTCAGGCTGTTTTAGACTTGAAGGTGGAGTTTTGCCCAGGACCCTTGACTGTCTCCTGTCTCCATCACTCAAAATGAGAAAAGAACAGTCTCTTTAACAAATGGGCTGGAGAATACTGAATGTTCAAATGATAAAAAATAAAGTTAAATCTTACCACAAGCATGAACTTAAAATGAAGTGAGACATACTTTTTATAGCTGTTATAAATAATTTTTTTCTTGAATTTCTTTTTCAGATGGCTTATTCTTGGCATGTAAAAATGCTCCTACTAATTTTTGTATGTTAATTTGGTATTCTGCCACTTTATTCAATTTCTTTATCCTCAAGATTTTTGGTGTAGTATTTAAGTTTTGCTATCGAGACATTTATGTGATCTGCAAACAGAGATAATTTCACTTTCTCCTTTTTTATTTGGATTCTTTTATTTCTTTCTGTTGCATAAATGATCTGGCTGGGACTTCCAGTACTCTGTTGAATAAAAGTGGTTAAAGGAGACATCATTGTCTTGTTTCAGATCTTAAATAAAAAGCTTTCTTTTGGTGTTGTTCAGTGTGATGCCAGCTATTGATTTGTCATATTCTACCTTTCTTCACTGTGTTAAGATGCATATCATCTACACCTGATGGGACTCTCTTCCCAGGGTTATGTTTCATGGAGAGCATTATGGCATATCAGTTGTTTTAAGCACAAAGGCATGTTAAATTTTTGCAAATACTTTTTCTGCATCTAGAATAAAAAAAGGTGTCTAGCAGTAAACTTAATTAAAAAGACAAATACTCTACACTGTGAATTATAAATCATTGATTAAAATACTAAAAAAATATTTGAGAGACATGTTTTGTTCTTGAGTTATAAAAAATATTGGTAAAATGGCCATGCTACTCAAGGCAATCTAGAGAGTCAACGTAAAGTCTACAAAAACTTTTTTCACAGAAATAGAAAAAGCTCCTAAAATTTATAGGGAACCAAAAAATTACCCCAAATAGCCAAAATAAACCTGTAAAAAAAAGAACAAAGCTGAAAGCATCAAACTACTTGACTTCAAAATATGCTGCAAAGCTATAACAAGCAAAACTGCTTGATACTGAGTAGGAAACAGACACATAGACTGAAGTATGCAGTGATCCCAGTAATAAATTAACAAATCTATAGCCAAGTAAGTCTTAAGTTGTTTAGAACACCCTTTTTTAAATCGCATTTTAGTGTTTGGGGTACATGTGAAGAACATAGGTACAGACATGGCAGCGTGATATGCTGCCTTCCCTTCACCTTTATCTGGCATTTCTCCCCATGCTATCTCTCCCCAACTCCCCACTCCCCACTGTCCCTCCCCTATTTTTCCCCAACAGACCACAGTGTGTGATGCTCCCCTCCCTGTGTCCATGTGTTCTCATTGTTCAACATCTGCCTTTAAGTGAGAACATGCGGTGTTTGATTTTCTGTTCTTGTGTCAGTTTGTTGAGTATGATGGTTTCCAGTTTCATCCATGTCCTTTCAAAGGACATGAACTCATCATTTTTGATGGCTGCATAATCCATGGTGTATATGTGCTACAGAACACACATTTTTTTTTTTAAAGACAACATTTTAAATGAATGATGCTGAGAAAATTGATTATTTGAATGTAGAGGAATACCGCTAGGTGCCTACCTGCTACCATATTAATACAACTTAATTAAAAATAAATCTAAAACTCAAACTTATAAAACTATTTCAATAAAACATAGAGAAATTCTTTATCAAATAGGACAGGAAAATAAATATTAAATAAGACCTCAAAAGCACAGGCAACAAAAGCAAAAGCAGACAAGTGAAACTATCAGAATCTTAAGAAAAAAATTACATCGCAAAAATAAATTAACAGATGGAAGAGACAACTTACAGTGTGGGAAAATATATTTGTTTATCCCTTGTCATGTGTATTTTGCAATGTAAAAACAAAATAACAAAAAATAATTTAGTAATAGGCAAGAGACTAAGTGACATTTATCCAAAAAAGACATAGTGGTCAAGTGCATGCAAAGATGCTCAACATTAATTATTAGAAAAATGCAAATCAACAATAAAACACCAAACCACTCCAGTTAAAATGACTATAATCAGAAATGGTACGAACCCCTTGCTGGCTGTTTCAACAGGAGGGATTTTGAGATATCTCTGGGCATATCATTTAGGTGATATGACTCTCCTCCTCTGCCTGGACACTTCCCACATAGGACATTGTGCCATACATGTGGGCAAAGACTTCAAGTTATGCAATTTTTCTGCCAGAAACTTGCCTACAAGGAGAATATTAGAATATTTCTGCCTCCGCATATAGGTTATATGGCTGTCATGCCTGTTTCATTACCACAGAGTAAAATTTGAGATATATCTTGGCACAGCTTATAGCCATGATAATGACTCTCATGTGGACCCCACAACTAAGACTAACTTTGACCATTGTAACTTGCTTTAGAAACACGAGTGATGTCTTAGATCTCCTTCTGGTTAAAAAATTAAAGAAAATTATAAGAGCCTCAGATATTTTACAAAGCCCTTGTCTTGTACAAAGAGTGTCATAACAGAACCCAACAGAAAAGTGAAATTGTGAGTCTCATATGCACACCCAGCTGACAGTAAAGACTGTTATCATCTCACATATATAAAGTCAACTGTCACATGAAAACAGGACAGGTTTGGTATTGTAAATCTCATTTCTGGAATATGTGATGGTGATACAAATCTTTGCTGAGCATGTGTGTGATTTGTGCTCCAGATTTGTTCCAGCTCACATATGGAATTGTCATCTTGACCTGGGCCAACCTCTAGGTGAAGTAACCCTTCTGCCTTGGCCCTTTTTTCAATAAGAATTGTGACATTTCACTGGATTAAACATGCAGGTGATATTACATTCTTGCCTGGGCCATGCCCACAGACATCATTGTGAAATATCACTGTGCTCACCACTTAGGTGATGTAACTCTCCTCTCTGGAATGGGCCCTGAACACAGCGGGTGGTAGTGACATATGGCTAGGCCAGGCACACAGGTGATGGTAACAAAATGGCAGGATTAAATCCACACATAACAATATTAACATTGAATGTAAATGGCCTAAACACCCCAATCAAAAGACACGACTGGCAAACTCAATAAAAACTCAAAACCCATTGGTGTGCTGTATTCAGGAAACCCATCTCATAAACAAAGACACACATAGACTCAAAATAAAGGGATGGACGAACATTTACCAAGCAAATGGAGAACAAAAAAAAGCAGGGGTTGCAATTCTAGTCTCTGATAAAATGGACTTCAAACCAACAAAGATCAAAAGAGACAAAGAAGGACACTACATAATGGTAAAAGGATCAATTCATCAAAAAGAGCTAACTATCCTAAAAATATACAGCAGATACCTACAGCAAGTTCTTTTTTTTTTTTTTTTTTTTTTGCCAATCAATGAGAGCTTGTAAGGTTGCTGAGGTTGGTTGGCCTTGAACTCTTGGCCTCGCCTTCGCAAGCGCCACGACATCCGGCCGGAGCCACTTTGGGCCCCCCATACAGCAAGTTCTTAATGACCTAAAATGAGATTTAGACTCCTACACAATAATAGTGGGAGACTTCAACACTCCACTTTCAATATTAGATCAACGAGACAGATTTTAACAAGAATATCCAGGACTTGAATGCAGAGCTGGACCAAGTGGATTTAATAGACATATACAGAACTCTCTACCCCAAATCCACAGAATATACATTTTTCTCAGCACCACATTGCACTTACTCTAAAACTGACCACATCGTTGGAAGCATGTGACTCCTCAGCAAATGCAAAAAAATGGAAATATAACTGTCTATCAGAGCACAGCACAATAAGACTAGAACTAAGGATTAAGAAACACTCAAACCCACACAACCACTGGGAAACTGAACAACTTTCTTCTGAGTGTTTACTGGATAAACAACGAAATGAAGGAGGAAGAAAGATATTCTTTGAAACCAATTAGAATGAAGACACAACTTACCAGAATCTCTGGGACACCTTTAAAAGAGTGTTGAGAGGGAAATTTATAGCAATAAATGCCCACATGAGAAACAAAGATCTAAAATTGACATTCTATCATCTAAATGGTAAGAGCTAGAGGAAGAAGATAAAAAAAGAAAAACTCAAAAGCTAGCAGAAAACGAGAAATAACTAAGATCAGAGCAAAACTGAAGGAGAAAGAGATACAAAAACCCTCAAAAAAATGCAATTAATTCAGGAGCTGGTTTTTTGAAAAGATCAACAAAATAGACCACTAGCCAGATTAATAAAAAAGAAAAAGGAGAAGAATCAAATAGATGCAATAAAAAACGATAAAGGGGATATCACCAATGATCTCACAGAAATACCAACTACCATCAGAGATTACTACAATCAGCTCTATGCATATAAACCAGTAAACCAGGAAGAAATGGATAAATCCTAGACACCTGTACTCCACCACGACTAAACCAGGAGGAAGTTGAAACCCTGAATAGACCAATAACAAGGGCTGAAGTAGAGGCAGCAATCAATAGACTACCAACAAAAAAAAGTCGAAGTCCAGACAGGTTCACAGCCAAATTATACCAGAGGTACAAAGAGGAGCTGGTTCCATTCCTTCTGAAACTGTATCAGACAATACAAAAGGAGCAAATCCCTCCTAACTCATTTTCTGAGACCAAAATCAGGCAGAAACTCAACTAAAAAAGAAAACTTCAGACCAATATCCATAATAAACATTGATGCAAAAATCTTCAATAAAATACTGGCATACAGATTGTAACAGCATATCAAGAAGCTTATCCATGACGATCAAATAGGCTTCATCCAGGGGATGCAAGGCTGGTTCAACATATGCAAGTCTATAAATGTAATTCACCACATAAACAGAACCAAAGACAAAAACCACATGATTATCTTAATAGATGCAGAGACGGCCTTCGACAAAAGTCAACAGAACTTCATGCAAACAACTCTCAATAAACTAGGTATTGATGGAATGTATCATAAAATGATAATAGCTATATATGACAAACTTACAGCTAATATACTGAACGAACAAAAACTGGAAGAATTCCCTTTGAAATCTGGCACTAGACAAGGATACCCTCTCTCACCACTCCTATTCAATATAGTACTGGAAGTTCTAGCAGAGCAATCAGGCAAGAAAAAGAAATAAAGGGTATTCAAATAGGAAAGGTGGAAGTCAAACTGTCTCTATTTGCAGATGACATGATTGTATATCTAGAATACCCCATTGTCTCAGCCCAAAAGCTCCTGAAACTGATAAGCAACTTCAGTAAAGTCTCAGGATACACAAATCAATGTGCAGAAATCACAAGCATTCCTATACACCAATAAAAGACTTAAAGAGAGCCAAATCAAGAGTGAATTACCATTCACAATTGCTACAAAGAAAATAAAATACCTAGGAATACAACTAACAAAGGATGTAAAGGACCTCTTCAAGGAGGTCTTCAATGAAATAAGAGAGGACACAAACAGATGGAAAAACATTTCATGCTCATGGTTAGGAAGAATCAATATCGTGAAAATGGCCATACTGCCCAAAGTAATCTATAGATTCAGATGCTATCCCCATCAAGCTACCACTGACCTTCTTCAAAGAACTGGAAAAAAACCACTTTAAACTTCATATGGAATCACAAAAGACCCTGCATAGCCAAGACTATCCTAAGCAAAAAGAACGAAGCCAGAGGCATCACACTGCTGGACCTCAAACTATACTACAAGGCTACAGTAATCAAAACAGCATGGTAATGGTATGAAAACAGAGACATAGACCAATGGAACAGGACAGAGACCCCAGAAGAAACACCAAAATCTACAACCATCAGATCATTGACAAACCTGACAAAAACAAGCCATGGGGAAAGGATTCCATGTTTAATAAATGGTGTTGGGAAAACTGGCCAGCATGTGCAGAAAGCAGAAACTGGACACCTACCTGTCACCATACATTAAAGTTAACTTCAGATGGATTAAAGATTTAAACATAAAACCTAACATCATAAAAAAAACTAGAAGGAAACGTAGGCAAAACCATCCAGGACATAGGCATAGGCAAGGACTTCATTGACTAAAACACCCCAAAAAAAAGGCAATAAAAGCCAAAATAGACAAATGGCATCTTATTAAGATTTAGAGCTTCTGTACATCATTAGAGTGAATCGGCAACCAACAGAATGGGAAAAAAATTTGCCATCTACCCATCTGACAAAGGGCTAATATCCACAATCTACAAAGAACTAAAACAGATTTACAAGAAAAAAAACAAGCCCATTCAAAATTGGGTGAAGGATATGAACAGACACTTTTCAAAAGAAGACATGTATGAGACCAACAAACATATGAAAAAATGCTCACAACACTGGTCATTAGAGAAATGCAAATCAAAACCACATTGAGATATCATCTCATTCGAGTTAGAATGATGATCATTAAAAAATCTGTAGACAGCAGATGCTGGAGAGGATGTGGAGAAATAGGAATACTCTTACACAGTTGGTGGGAGTGTAAATTAGTTCAACCACTGTGGAAGACAGTGTGGCAATTTATCAAGGATCTAGAAATAAAAATTCCATTTGACCCAGCAATCCCATTACTGGGCATATACCCAAAGAACTATAAATCGTTTTACTCTAAAGACACATGCACATGTATGTTCATTGCAGCTTTTTGTACAATAGCAAAGACCTGGAACCAACGCAAATACCCATCAGTGATAGACTTGACAAAGAAAATGTGGCACATATACACCATGGAATACTATGAAGCCATAAATAACAATGAGTTCGTGTCCTTTGTAGGGACTTGGATGAATCTGGAAACCATCATTCTCAGCAAACTGACACAAGAACAGAAAGCCAAACACGTGTTCTCAGTCACAATGAGAACACATGGACTCAGGAGGAGGAGCTTCACACACTGGAGGCAGTTGGGGGGGTAGGGGAGAGACAGTGGAATGTGGGGAGGGAGGGGATGGTGGGGAGGGATAACACGGGGAGAAATGCCAGGTATAGTATGCACCTAAAGTTAAATAAATAAATTTGGGGGATGAGTTCCAAGATGGCTGATTAGGAGCAGCTCAGAATTGCTGCTCCAAGCAAAAGTGCAGAGGGTGAGTGGATGCTGCATTTCCAGATGGACTTTTATTGCCCACAGACCAGGAGATTCCCAGGTGGAGGAGCCCCATCAGTTGCCAGCACAGCTGTTTTGGCTGGTGCAGTGGGTCTCTGCACAAAACACATGGGTGTGGGCACTGTTTTAGCTGGCGATTGGAGTTCCTGGGAGACAGAGTCACCTATTCAACTGATAAAAAGGGACTGAAACATGGAGCCAGGCCAAGAGATTTCCAGCCAAGAAAGTACCATGAATCTCTGTGCAGCTGTTTCTGCCAGTGCAGTGAGTCACCACATGGGAAATCACACAGATTCTGGTGCCTTTTCAACAGGTGACTGGAATTCCTGGGAGATAGGGTCACCCATTCAACTGAAAAAAAACGGGACTGAAACAGGGAGCCAGGCCAAGAGATTCCTGGGTGAAAAAGCACCATGAGCCCCAATGTGGCTGTTTCAGCTGGCTCAGCAGGTCTCTACAGAAAATCTCACACAAATTCAGGTGCCTTTTCAATTGGTGACTGGAATGTCTGGGAGACAGAGTCACCCGTTCAATGGAAAAAAAGAGGAATGAAACAGGGAGCTAGGCCAAAAGATTCCCCAGCAAAAAACTGCCACGAGTCTCCAGCGGCTGTTTCAGCTGGTGTAGCTGGTCTATGCACAAGAAATCACACAAATCCAGGCACCATTTCAACTGGTGACTGGGATGCCTGGGAGACAGAGTTGCCCATTCAACTGAAAAAAAAAAGGGGGGGGGTCTGAGGTAGGGAGCCAAGTGATCAGGCACAGCCTGTCCCCCCACCCACAAAAAAACAGCAATCTGAAATTCTCTGGATTGAGAGTTTCACAGCAAGCATAGCTGAACTTGGGATGGTCCAGCTCTGTGGGGGAGGGGTGTCTGCCATTACTGAGGCAGTCCACCATTACTGAGGTAGTTTGTTATTGCTGAGGCAGCCCACCATTACAGAGGTGGGCCACCATTACAGAGGAGGGCCAGCATTGCTGAGGCAGTTCTAACTATACCTCTATAAACAGGACTGCAGGGAAGTTCATATGGCAGCTGGGCAGTACCCACAGCAGCTCAGCAAAGCCTCTGCAGGCAGACTGTGACTAGGTTGCCTCCTTGCTGGGGCAGGGAAGCCCTGAAAAAAGGCAGTAGCATGACAGAAACTTATAAATAAAGCCCTAACTTTATTTAGGGAAAATATGTATGAGTTCTGCAGCAGACTCAAACGTACCTGCCCAGCATCTCTGAATGGAAAAACAAAGCTACAGCTCAGCACTTGAGCTCCTATAAAGGACAGATTGTCTCCTCAAGCAGCTCACTGACCCCATATATCCAAAGAGTCACCTCATAAAGGAGAGCTCAGACTGACATCTGGCGGGATTACTTCTGGGATAAAGATAGCAGAATAAGAAACTGGCAGCAACCCTTACTGTTCTGCAGCTGCTGCAGGTGGTCCCCAGGCAAGCAGGGCCTGGAGTGAACCTCAGCAGTCCTACAGCAGAGGCGTCTGACTGTTAGAAGAAAAACAAAGAAATAGAAAGAAATAACTACATCATCAACAAACTGGACATCCATTCAGAGACCCCATCTGAAAATCAACAACTACAAAGATGACAGGTAGATAAATCCACAAAGATGGGAAGAAACCAACACAAAAAAAGATGAAAACACCCAAAACCAGAACATCTCTCCTCCTCCAAGGGATCACAACTGCTCCCCAGCAAGGGAACAAGGCTGGATGGAGATTGAGTCTGATGAATTGACAGAAACAAGCTTCAGAAGGTGGGTAATAAGAAACTTCTCTGAGATAAAAGAACATATTCTAACTCAATGCAAAGAAACTAAGAACCTTGAAAAAAGGTTTGATGAAATGCTAGTGAGAACAAACACCTTAGAGAGGAATAGAAGTGAATTGATGGAGCTGAAAACACAACACAATAACTTCATGAAGCATACACAAGTTTCAACAGCTGAACTGACCAAGCAGAAGAAAGGATATCAGAGGTCAAAGATCAACTCAACAAAGTAAAATGAGAAGGCAAGATTAGAGAAAAAAGGGTAAAAAGGAATGAACAAAGTCTCCAATAAATATAGGACTATGTGAAAAGACCTAATCTACGTTTGATAGCTGTATGTTTGAATGTGACGGAGAGAATGAATCCAAGCTGGAAATTACTCTTCAGGATATTATCCAGGAAAACTTCCCCAACCTAGCAAGGTAGGCCAATATTCAAGTCTGGGAAATACAGAGAACACCATGAAGACATTCCTGAAGAAGAACAACCCCAAGGCACATAATCATCAGATTCACCAGGGTTGAAATGAGAAAATGCTAAGGGCAGCCAGAGAGAAAATTTGCGTTACCCACAAAGGGAAGCCTGTTAAACTCACAGCAGATCTCTAAGCAGACGCCCTATGAGCCAGAAGACAGAGAGGGCCAATATTCAACATCCTTAAAGAAAAGAACTTTCAACCCAGAATTTCATATCCAGCCAAGCTAAGCTTCATAAGCTAAGGAGAAATAAAATCCTTTATTAACAAGCAATTACTCAGAAATTTCATCACCACCAGGCCTGCTTTACAAGAGCTCCTGAAAGCAGCACTAAACAAAAAAAGGAACAACCAGTAGCTGCCACTCCAAAAACATACCAAATGGTAAAGAACATCGACACAATGAAGAAACTGCATCAGCTAACAGGCAAAACAGCCAGCTAGCATCAAAATGGTAGGATCAAATTCACACATAAAAATATTAACCTTAAATGTAAATGAGCTAAAGGCCCCAATCAAAAGACACAGACTGGCAAATGGGATAAAAAGTCAAAACCCAGCCAGGTGCAGTGGCTCAAGCCTGTAATCCCAGCACTTTGGGAGGCCAAGGCAGGTGGATCATGAGGTCAAGAGATTGAGACCATCCTGGTCAACATGGTGAAACCCCATCTCTACTAAAAATACAGAAAATTAGCTGGGCATGGTGGTGCATGCCTGTAATCCCAGCTATTCAGGAGGCTGAGGCAGGAGAATTGCCTGAACCCAGGAGGCAGAGGTTGCAGTGAGCTGAGATTGCACCATTGCACTCCAGCCTAGGTAACAAAAGTGAAACTCCATCTCAAAAAAAAAAAAAAAAAAAAAGAAAAGAAAAGAAATAAGTGAAAACCCATCTGTGTGCTGTATTCAGGAAACCCATCTCACATGCAAGAATACACAAAGGCTCAAAATAAAGGGGTGGAGGCAGATTTACCAAGCAAATGGAGAACAAAAAAAAAAAAAGCAGAAGTTGCAATCCTAGTCTCTGATAAAATAGAGTTTAAACCAGTGAAGATCAAAAGAGACAAAGAAGGACATTACATAATGGTAAAATGATCAATGCAATAAGAAAAGCTAATGATCCTAAATATATACCCACCCAATACAGGAGCACCCAGCCACATAAAGCAAGTTTGTAATGATTTACAGAGACTTAGACTCCCACACAACAATAGTGGGAGACTTTAACACTCCACTGTCAATATTAGACAGATCAATGTGTGAGGCCAGCACATCTGCTGAGAGGCCCCTGACCAGTGGAGAGCCTCTGTCCCACCTCAGAGTTCACAACCTGGAAGAGGGAGTGCGTGGAAGAAAAGACAGACAGTGGGGTCTGGAGGACTGTCAGGCAATGCCAGGACAGCAAATTTATTTGTGCATACCACAGGTTATATACCTTTCAGTGCTTGAGGAGTGATGTACATTCCATTGTATCTTAAAATAAAATCAAGAACAAGAATCACAAAAAAGGGGTGCAGAAAGTATGACTCATAATCAACGGGTGTACAGCAAAGTGACAATAAAGTTTGCAAAAGGGGGTCATAAATCTAAACGTGTTTATCTAAAATTGTTCAAGCAAGCAAGTAAGATCGTTAACAAGGTACAGCTGGAACTTTCCAAATGCTATTCTAAATAGATATAGCCTTTGTCTATTCTTATAGGATCACATGCAAACAATATGAGTGAGTTAGCAGAAGTAATCAAAGTCATAAAATTATTGTACAGAGTAGGAACTAGGAGGCACACATTGTCTAATAAAACCACACAATGTCTGGTTAGACTACAAGACCTCAGCTCAGCCATCCTGTTGCAAATGTCAGAGGCAAAAATAGGTGTTTATAAAATCAGTGCAACCAGACTTCCTCTTTTCCCCTTAACTCAACAGCCTCCAAGAGAGGAGAAATGTGTATGGGCTCAAGCTCAAGATGGCAAGGGTCCTGTCAAGGGTCCCTTGCAGGACCGATCCCCACAGATCAATGAGACAGAAAATTTACAAGGATATCCAGGACTTGAACTCAGACCTGTACCAATTAAACCTAATAGACGTTTACAGAACTCTCCACCCAAAATCCACAGAATATACATTCTTCTCAGCACCACACCACACCTACTCTAAAATTGACCATATAATTGGAAGTAAATCACTCCTCAGCAAATGCAAAAGAACAGAAATCATAACAAACTCTCTCAGACCACAGTGCAATCAAGTTAGAACTCAGAATTCAGAAACTAACTCAGAACTGCACACCTTCATGGAAACTGAACAACTGGCTCTTGAATGTTGACTGGATAAACAACATTGAAGGCAGAAATAAAGATGTTCTTTAAAACCAATGAGAATAAAGACCCAACATACCAGAATCTCTGGGACACATTTAAAGCAGTGTCTAGAGGTAAATATATAGCAATAAATGCCTACATGAGCAGCAAGGAAAGATCTAAAACTGGCACCCTATCATCAAAATTGAAAGAGCCAGAGGAGCAAGATCCAAGCAACTTAAAACCTAGCAGAAGACAAGAAATAACTAAGATCAGAGCAGAACTGAAGGAGATAAAGACATAAAAATCCCTTCAAAAAAATCAATATATCCAGGAGCTGGTTTTCTGAAGAGATCAACAAAATACACAGACCACTAGCCAGATTAATAAAAATGAAAAAGAGAGAATAATCAAACAGATGCAATAAAAAATGATAAAGTGGAAATCACCACAAATTCCTCAGAAATACAAACCACCATCAGATATGACTACAAAAAACTCTCTCCATGTAAACCAGTTTACCTGAAAGAAATAGGTAAATTCCTGGACATTTGCATCCTCCCAAGCCTAAATCAGGAAAAAAATCAAAATCCTGAATAGACCAATAACAATGGCTGAAGTTGGGCCAGCAATTAATAGCCTGCCAACCAATAAAAAAGCTCAGGTCCAGATGAGTTCACAGCCATATTCTATCAGACATACAAAGAAGAGCTGGTACCACTCCTTTTGAGACTATTCCAAGCAATACAAAAACAGGGAATCCTTCCCAAATCATTTATGAGACCAACATTATTCTGATACCAAAACCCGGCAGAGACTCAACAAGAAAAGAAAACTTCAGGCCAATATCCATGATGAACATAGATGCAAAAATCTTCAATAAAATACTGGCAAACCGATTGCAACAGCACATCAAAAAGCTTATCCACCATGATCAGGTAGGCTTTATCCTGGGGATGCAAGGCTGGTTCAACATACACAAGTCTATAAACATAATTCACCACATAAACAAAACCAAAGACAAAAACCACATGATTATCTCAATAGATGCAGAGAAGGCCTTTGACAAAATTCCACAGCCCTTTTTGTTAAAAACTCTCAATAAACTAGATATTGAAGGAACGTATCTCAAAATAATAAAAGCTATTTATGACAAACCCACAGCCAATATCATACTGAATGGACAAAAAGTGGAAGAATTCCCTTTGAAATCTGGCAATAGACAAGGAAGCCCTCTCTCACCACTCCTATTCAATATAGTATTGGAAGTTCTAGCCAGAGCAATTAGGCAAGAAAAAGAAGTAAAGGGTATTTGATTACAAAAGGAGGAAGTCAAACTGTCTCTATTTGCAGATGACATGACTGTATATCTAGAAGACCCCAATGTCTCAGCCCAAAATCCCCTAAAACTGATAAGCAACTTCAGCAAAGTCTCAGGATACACAAATCAATATGAAAAAAATCACAAGTATTCCTATACAACAATAACAGACTTAAAGAGAGCCAAATCAAGAACGAACTGCCATTCACAATTGCTGCAAAGAAAATAAAATACCTAGGAATGCAACTAACAAAGGATGTAAAGGACCTCTTCAAGAAGAACTACAAACCACTGCTCAATGAAATAAGAGAGGACACAAACAGATGGAAAAATTTTCCATGCTCATGGTTAGGAAGAAGCAATATGGTGAAAGTGGCCATACTGCCAAAAGTTATTTACAGACTCAATGCTATCCCCATCAAGCTACCAATGACCTTCTTCACAGAACTGGAAAAAACTACCTTAAACTTCATATGGAACCAAATGAGAGCCTGCATAACCAAGTCAATTCTAAGCAAAAAGAACACAGCCGGAGGCATCACACTACCGGACTTCAAACTATACTACAAGGCTACAGAAATCAAAACAGCATGGTACTGGTACCAAAACAGAGATATAGACCAATGGAACAGAACAGAGGCATCAGAGGCAACACAACATATCTACTACCATACAATATTTGATAAACCTGACAAAAACAAGCAATGGGGAAAGGATTCCCTGTTTAATAAATGGTGTTGGGAAAACTGGCTAGCCATGTGCAGAAAGCAGAAACTGAACCCCTTCCTGACACCTTACACTAAAATTAACTCCAGATGGATTAAAGACTTAAATATAAGGCCTAACACTATAAAAACTCTAGAAGAAAACCTAGGCAAAACCATTCAGGATATAGGCATAGGCAAGGACTTAATGACTAAAATACCAAAAGCAGTGGCAACAAAAAGAGACAAATGGGATCTATTTAAATTCCACAGCTTCTGCACAGCAAAAGGAACAATCATTAGAGTGAACCAGCAACCAACAAAGTGGGAAAAAAATTTTGCAATCTACCCATCTGACAAAGGGCTAATATCCAGAATCTACAAAGAACTAAAACAGATTTACAAGAAAAAAACAAACAAGCCCATTGAAAAGTGGGCAAAGAATATCAACAGACACTTTTCAAAGAAGAAATATATGAGGCCAATGAACATATAAAAAATGCTCATTATCACTGGTCATTAGAGAGATGCAAATCCAAACCACATTGAGATATCATCTCACGCCAGTTAGAGTGGCAATCATTAAAAAATCTGGAGACAACAGATGCTGGAGAGGATGTGGAGAAATAGGAACTCTTTTATGCTGTTGGTGGAGTGTAAATTAGTTCAACCATTGTGGAAGACAGTGTGGTGATTCCTCAAGGACCTAGAAACAGAAATTTCATTTGACCCAGCAATCCCATTACTGGGTATATATCCAAAGGATTATAAATTGTTCTACTATAAGGACACATGCACATGAATGTTCCCTGTGGCACTGTTTACAATAGCAGTGACCTGGAACCAACCCAAATGCCCATTGATGATAGACTGAACAGGAAAAATGTGGCACATATACACCATGGAACACTATGTGGCCATAAAAAATGATGAGTTCGTGTCCTTGGTAGGGACATGGATGAACCTGGAAACCATCATTCTCAGCAAACTGCCACAAGAACAGAAAATCAAACACTGCATGTTCTCACTCAGGCAGGTGTTAAACAATGAGAATACATAGACACAGGGAGGGGAGCATCACACATTGGTTCTGTGAGGGGGAAACTGGGGAAGGGTCAGTGGGGGGTGAGGAGTTGGGGAGGGATGACATGGGGAGAAATGCCAGATATAGGTGATGGGGAGGAAGGCAGCAAACCATATTGCCATGTATGTACCTCTGCAACAACCTTGCATGTTCTTCACATGTACCCCAAAACTTAAAATGCAAAACAAAACAACAACAACAAAAAACTAGCATAGACAATAACAGACACAGAGCCACAGGACTCAGATAGGCTTATTAGACATGGATTATAGATTCCTGCAGGAAACTAGAAATTATTAAAATTACTAATTACTGAATGTGTTGTTTAGTAATTAACTTAGCCGATCAGCTAATTTACTAATTACTGAAAATTACATATCTGAAAAAGAACCAGAATGTAGTAAAAAGATATGGCAGAAAAGGCCACTTAATGCCCATGTTTTAGACAGTTCTCTTAGCAGATGAGGGATAGAAGGGCACTTCCTGGCCAGGCGTGTAGTCCCACCAACTCAGGAGGCTGAGTCAGGGGAATCACTTGAACCCAGCAGGCAGAGGTTGCAGTGAGTCAGTATCATGTCACTGCACTCCAGCATGGGCAACACAGCAAGACTGCATCTCATAAGAATAAACAGCAGGGCACGGTGGCTCGCACCTGTAATTCCAGCACTTTGGGAAGGTGAGGTGGGTGAATCACTTGAGGTCAAGAGTTGGAGACCAGCCTAGCCATACCCCATCTCTACTAAAAATACAAAAATTAGCTGGGGGTGGGGGCAGGCATCTGTAATCTCAGCTGCTCAGGAGGCTGAGGCAGAATTGCTTGATCCTGGGAGGCAGAGGTTGCAGTGAGCCACTGCACTCCAGCATGGGTGACAGAGTGAGACTCCATCTCAAAAAAATTAATAAAAATTAAATAAAGCCCATCTTTTAAACAGTTCTCATAGCAGATGAGGGATAGAAGAGCATGGTAACTTACCTTACCCTGGTAACTGAGTGTCATCTGTGCCCTTGACCACCACACTTGAGGGGAAACAGCAGAGCAGCCTCCACTGCAAGCTGTACTGAAGATCTCACCCACACAGTGTCCCGAGCCTTCACTTTGGGTTGGTTGTGTCCCGAGCTCTGAATGCATCATGTGCTAAGGTTCCACCCTCCCCTGGGCTGGGAAATATGTCTTGGTCTTCTGTCTCCAGGGTGCTGGTGGCAGAGCCTGACATGCAGTGAGTGCTCCATAGATGCTTGTTCAATTTCCTGGGAACTCAGCAGGCTGGGCCGAACACCACTGCCTGCAAAGGCCTGGCAGGTGTGGAGACTCACCGACCCATGCCTGCTGCTCTTACAGAAAGGGGAGAGGGAGATGGGTGGGAGTGGATAGAGACATGTCCTTTTAATAAGGAGGGTCAGGGGCTGTGATAGGCCCCAGCATAATTTATCTTGGGAAACAGCAGGGCCTCTCCTCTGGGGCCCATAGCCTGGCCTTACTTCTCTTCTCTCTTCCTTACAGTTTGAGATTTCATCTAAGCCAGTTCTAGGCTGAAAGACCTCCAACTCCACCTTCTATTCTAATTCCAGCTTCTTGATGAGGGCAAGATTCTTGACTGGGACAGAATAACCAGCAGGGAATGTGGGAAACTCAGAACCACATGTGCTTCAAATGCAGGGAAGAAGAACTGTTTGCCATTGCACTCAAAATACTTCTGAGGACATGAGACTCTCCCACTGGTTTGGGTAATTCTCCCCCTTCCTCCAGATCTCCACTGTAAACCAAGAGACAGCATGGCCAGCGAGTCCCAGCCCTGCAGAGAGAGCTCTACCCTGCTACTGTTCATGCCTAAGGTATTTGTTCACTCATTCAACAGCCATGTGGGAAGCCACTGCTTCAGAACGCTGACTGTGTGGAGGGGACATGATGCCAGGTTCTCAGCTGCCTGGTCCTGGCTTTCCCTGCCTGATCCAGGGTCTCTAGAGAGCCACCCTCTTCAGGGTAGACACACTGGAACTGAATGCTTTGGAGGGCCTGTTTTGGTGGGGACACCTGTGAACACAGGCCCCTAGACTACAGCATTCAAAGTTTTCTACTTTCTTTTTGAACATAACTTTTTCCTTTGCATTTTCAACTGAAAAATTAAGCTGGCAGAATCCAAGAATGTGTCTCTGGATTGCTGGGGCTGATCATCCACTCAAAAGATGGAGAGATGTGGGCAGTTATGGAATCTTCTCAACAAAAGGGGATGCCCTTCTTGGGGAGAGTTTTTGGTAGGAGATTGTAGGGTCCAGATTCCAGAACAAAGGGCCAGGTGTCAGCCATGGGGACTGAGGCAAGCTGAAGGCCAGATGCCAGACTTGGCTGTCCCTGGCCTACCCACCCATGAATCCCTCATGCACAGCAGGTGCTAGATGAAGTATAGAAGAAAGAACTCCAGGGTAAATGGGAACAAGGTTGGTCCTCCACATTCCCATGCTGGAAGAAGAGAAAGGACGGCGGCTGGGATCTGAGTGTCTGCTATGGTTACAGCCTAAACACCCCAGAGCCCAGGCACTGCTCCAAGTGCCTTGAAAGATGTTTGATCTTAAGCCTTACAATAGTCTAGTGAGGAATAAAAGATCTCCCTAAAGAGGGAAGAAACAAAGGCTCAGAGAGTTGAGGGCATTCCCCCAAGATCATATAAATTACAAATGCCCAGGACAGTGCTGATGCCGGCCTATCTGCCTCCCAATGCAGCCCAGGCTCTATCATGCCCCACCAATTCACAAATGCCCAGGATGGTGCTGATGTGAGCCTGTCTGCCTCCCAATGCTGCCCAAGCTCAATCACCCCCTGCCACATCACAGATGACCAGGACAGTGCTAATGTGGGCCTGTCTGCCTCCCAAACCCCACAACACTTCACAAATGCCCAGGATGGTGCTGATGCAAGCCTGTCTGCCTCCCAAACCCCCCAACACTTCAGAATGCCCAGGACAGTGCTGATGCGGGCCTGTCTGCCTCCCAAACCCCCCAACACTTCACAAATGCCCAGGATGGTGCTGATGCAAGCCTGTCTGCCTCCCAAACCCCCAACACTTCACAAATGCCCAGGATGGTGCTGATGCAAGCCTGTCTGCCTCCCAAACCCCCAACACTTCACAAATGCCCAGGATGGTGCTGATGTGGGCCTGTCTGCCTCCCAATTCTGCCCAAGCTCAATCACCCCCAACCACTCCACAAATGCCCAGGACAGTGCTGATGTGGGCCTGTCTGCCTCTCAATGCTGCCCAAGCTCAATCACCCCCCACCACCTCACAAATGCCCAAAACTGTGTTGATGGGGGTGTGTCTGCCTCCCAACCCCCCCTCCTACTACATAAATGCCCAGGAAGATGCTGATGCAGGCCTGTCGACCTCCCAATGCTGCCCAAGCTCAATCACCCCCCACCACTTCACAAATGCCCAGGACAGTGCTGATGTGGGCCTGTCTCCCTCCCAATGCTGCCCAACCTCAATCATCCCCCAACACTTCACAAATGGCCAGGATGTTGCTGCTGCGGGCCTGTCTCCCTCTCAATATTGCCCAAGTTCAATCACTGCCCACTACTTCACAAATGCCCAGAACAGTGCTAATGCCAGCCTGTCTCCCTCCCAATGATACCCAAGCTCGATCAAGCCCCACCACTTTATAAATGCCCAGGACTGTGCTGATGTGAGCCTGTCTGCCTCCCAATGCTGCCCAAGCTCAATCACTGCCCACCACTTCACAAATGCCCAGGACCATGCTGATGTGGGCCTATCTACTTCCCAATGCCATTCAAGCTCATTCACCCCCCACCACTTCACAAATGCCTAGGATGGTGCTGATGCGGGCCTGTCTGCCTGCCAATGCTGCCCAAGCTCAATCATTCCTAACACTTCACAGATGCCCAAGATGGTGCTGATGTGGGCCTCTCTGCCTCAAAACACCTGCCCACCTGCCCATTTCACAAATGCCCAGGACGGTGCTGATGTGGGCCTGCCTGCCTCCCAATGCTGCCAAAGCTCAATCACCCCCCATTACATTACAAATGGCCAGGATGGTGCTGATGCCAGCCTGTCTGCCTCCCACTGCTGCCCAATCTCAATCACCCCCCCCATGACTTCACAAATGCCCAGGACAGTGCTGCTGCAGGCCTGTCTGCCTCCTGATGCTGCTCAAGTTCAATCACCCCAAACCTCTTCACAAAAGCCCAGGATGAAGGTGATGCCAGCCTGTTTGCCTCCCAATGCTGCCCAAGCTCAGTTGCCAAGCACTTTAGAAATGCCCATGACTGTGCTGATGTGGGCCTGCCTGCCTCCCAAATCCCCTGCCCACTTCACAAATGCCCAGGACCATACTGATGAGCGCCTGCCTGCCTGCTAATGCTGCCCAAGCTGAATCATTCCTAACACTTCACAAAGTCCCATGACAGTGCTGATGAGGGCCTGACTCCCAATGCTGCCCAAGCATAATCACCCCCACCACTTCACAAATGCCCAGGATGGTGCTGATGCATGCCTGTATTCCTGCTAATGCTGCTGAAACTCAATCATTCCTAACACCTCACAAATGCCCAGGATGATGCTGATGAGAGCCTGTCTGACTTCCAATGCTGCCCAGGCTCAATTGCCCCCTACCACTTCACAGATGCCCAGGACAGTGCTGACACAGGCCTGTCTGCCTCCCAGTGCTGCCCAAGCTCAATCACCCACCACCACTCCACCAATGCCCAGGACAGTGCTGATGCGGGTCTGTCTGCCTAAGAAATGCTGCCCAAGCTCTATCACCCCCCAGCATTTCAGAAATGCCCAGGATGGTGCTGATGTAGGCCAGTCTGCCTTCCAATGCTCCCAAAGCTCAATCACCCCCACCACTTCACAAATGTTTCAGATGGTGCTGATGCGGTCCTGTCTGCCTCCCAATGCTGCCCAAGCTCAATCACCCCTTATGACTTCACAGATGCCCAGGATGGTGCTGATGTGGGCCTGTCTGACTCCCAATGCTGCCTAAGCTCAATCACTCCTACCACTTCAAAGATGCCCAGGACGGTGCTGATGCAGGTCCGTCTGCCTCCCAAACCGAACACCACTTCACAAATCACCAGGACGGTGCTGATGCGGGCCTGTCTGCCTGCCAGTGCTGTTCAAGCTCAATCTCCCCCCACCACTTCACAAATGCCCAGGATGGTGCTAATGCAGGCATGTCTGCCTCCCAAACCCCACACCACTTCAAAGATGCCCAGGATGGTGCTGGTGCAGGCCTATCTGCCTGCCAGTGCTGCTCAAGCTCAATCACTCCTACCACTTCAAAGATGCCCAGGACAATGCTGATGCATGCCTGTCTGCCTCCCAGTGCTGTCCAAGCTCAATCACCCCCCACCACTTCAGAAATGCCCAGGATGGTGCTGATGTGGGCCTGTCTGCCTCCCAATGCTGCCCAAGATCAATCACTCCTACCATTTCACAGATGCCCAAGATGGTGTTGATGCCACTCTGTCTGCCTCCCAATGCTGCCCAATCTCAATCACCCCCCACGACTTCACAAATGCCCAGGACAATGTTGATGCGGGCCTGTCTGCCTCCCAATGCTGCTCAAGCTGAATCAACTTCCACCAAGTTACAATTACCCAGAACGGTGCTGATGCAGGCCTGTCTGCCTCCTAGTGCTGCCCAAGCTCAATCACCCTTCACTATTTCACAAATGCCCAGGACAATGCTGATGTGGGCCTGTCTGCCTCCCAAACCCCCCACCACTTCACAAATGCCTAGCATGGTGGTATGTGGGCCTGTCTGCCTCCCAAACCCCACACCACTTCACAGATGCCCAGGATGGTGCCAATGCAGGCCTATCTGTGTCCCAATGCTTCTGAAGATAAGTCACCCCCCACTACTTCACAAATGCCCAGGACAATGCTGATGCAGGCCTGTCTCCCTCCCAATGCTGCCCAATATCAATCACTTCCCACCACTTCACAGATGCCTAGGATGGTGCCCTGATGTGGGCCTGTCTGCCTCCCAAAGCCCCTGCACACCCACTCCTCAAATGCCCAGGATGGTGCTGATGTGAGCTTGTCTGCCTGCCAATGTTGCCCAAGCTCAATAGCTCCTACCACTTCACAGATGTTTGGGATGGTGCTCATGCGGGCCTGTCTATCTCCCAAACCCCTTTCTGCCCACTTCACAAATGCCCAGGATGGTGCTGATGCCGGCCTGTCTGCCTGCCAATGCTCCCCAATCTCAATCAGCCCCCATGACTTCACAAATGCCCAGGACAGTGCTGATGCAGGCCTATCTGCCTCCCAATGCTGCCTAAGGCCAACCACCCCCCACCATATCACAAATGCCCAGGACAATGCTGATGCCAGCCTGTCTGCCTCCCAATGCTGCTGAAGCTCAATCGCTTCCCACCACTTCACAAATGTCCAGGATAATGCTGATGTAAGCCTGTCTTCCTCCCAAAGCTGCCCAATCTCAATCACACCCCACGACTTCACAAATGCCCAGGACAATGCTGATGCAGGCCTGTCTCCCTCCCAATGCTGCCCAATATCAATCACTCCCCACCACTTCACAGATGCCTAGATGGTGCTGATGTGGGCCTGTCTGCCTCCCAAAGCCCCCACACACCCACTCCTCAAATGCCCAGGACGGTGCTGATGTGAGCTTGTCTGCCTGCCAATGTTGCCCAAGCTCAATAGCTCCTACCACTTCACAGATGCCCGGGATGGTGCTCATGCGGGCCTGTCTGTCTCCCAAACCCCTTTCTGCCCACTTCACAGATGTCCAGGATGGTGCTGATGCCGGCCTGTCTGCCTCCCAATGCTGCTGAAGCTCAATCGCTTCCCACCACTTCACAAATGTCCAGGATAATGCTGATGTAAGCCTGTCTTCCTCCCAAAGCTGCCCAATCTCCATCACACCCCATAACTTCACAAATGCCCAGGACAATGCTGATGTGGGCCTGTCTGCCTCCCAATGCTGCCCAAGCTCAATCACCCCCCACCACTTCACAAATGCCCAGGATGGTGCTGATACGAGCCTGTCTGCCTCCCAAAGCTGCCCAACCTCCATCACCCCCCACCACTTCACAAATGCACAGGACAGTGCCGATGCAAACCTGTCTGACTCCCAATGCTGCCCAAGCTGAATCAACTTCCACCAAGTTACAAATACCCAGAACGGTGCTGATGCAGGCCTGTCTGCCTCCTAGTGCTGCCCAAGCTCAATCACCCTCCACTATTTCACAAATGCCCAGGACAATGCTGATGTGAGCCTGTCTGCCTCCCAAACCCCCCACCACTTCACAAATGCCTAGCATGGTGGTATGCGGGCCTGTCTGTCTCCCAAACCCCACACCACTTCACAAATGCCCAGGACTGTGCTGATGCCAGCCTGTCTCTCTACCAATGCTGCCCAAGCTTAATCACCCAGCATCACTTTACAAATGCCCAGGATGATGGTATGTGGGCCTCTCTGCCTCCCAAACCCCACACCTCTTCACAAATGCTTCAGATGGTGCTGATGCGGGCCTGTCTGCCTCCCAATGCTGCCCAAGCTCAACCGCCCCCCATCACTTCACAAATTCCAGGACAGTGGTGATGCGGGCCTGTCTCCCTCCCAATGCTGCACATGCTCAATTACTCCTACCACTTCACCAATGCCCGGGATGGTGCCAATGTGGGACTATTTGTGTCCCAATGCTGCCAAAGATAAGTCACCCCCCACTACTTCACAAATGCCCAGGACAATGCTGATGCGGGCCTCTCTCCCTCCCAATGCTGCCCAATATCAATCACTCCCCACCACTTCACAGATGCCCAGGACAGTGCTGATGCGGGCCTCTCTGCCTCCCAAAGCCCCTGCACACCCACTCCACAAATGCCCAGGATGGTGTTGATGTGAGCTTGTCTGCCTGCCAATGTTGCCCAAGCTCAATAGCTCCTACCACTTCACAGATGCCCAGGATGGTGCTCATGTGGGCCTGTCTGTCTCCCAAACCCCTTTCTGCCCACTTCACAAATGCCCAAGATGGTGCTGATGCCAGCCTGTCTGCCTGCCAATGCTCCCCAAGCTCAATCACTCCCTATGACTTCACAGATGCCCAGGAGGGTGCTGATGCAGGCCTGTCTGCCTGCCAATGCTACCCAAGCTCAATTGTTCCTAAGACTTCACAGATGCCCAGTACAGCGCTGATGCAGGCCTGTCTGCCTGCCAGTGCTGTTCAAGCTCAATAGCTCCTACCACTTCAAAGATGCCCAGGATGGTGCTGATGTGGGCCTGTCTGCCTCCCAATGCTGCCCAAGCTCAATCACCCCCATCACTTCACAAATTCCAGGACAGTGGTGATGGGGGCCTGTCTCCCTCCCAATGCTGCACATGCTCAATTACTCCTACCACTTCACCAATGCCCAGGATGGTGCCCATGTGGGCCTATCTGTGTCTCAATGCTACCAAAGATAAGTCACACCCCACCACTTCACAAATGCCCAGGACGGTGCTGATGCGGGCCTGTCTGCCTGCCAATGTTGCCCAAGCTAAATTGCACTCCACCACTTCACAAATGCCCAGGATAGTGCTGATGTGAGCCTCTCTACCTCCCAAAGCCTTTTCCACTCACCTCACAAATTTCCAGGATGGTGCTGATGCGGGCCTGTCTGCCTCCCAATGCTGCCCAAGCTCAATCATTCCTAACACTTCACAGACGCCAAAGATGATGCTGATGCGGGCCTCTCTACCTCAAAACACCTGCCCACTCGCTCATTTCACAAATGCCGAGGATGGTGTTGATGTGGGCCTGCCTGACTCCCAATGCTGCCAAAGCTCAATTGCACCCCATTACATTACAAATGGCCAGGATGGTGCTGATGTGGGCTTGACTGCCTGCCAATGCTGCCCAAGCTCAGTAGCTCATACCACTTCACAGATGCCCGGGATGGTGCTCATGTGGGCCTGTCTGTCTCCCAAACCCCTTCCTGCCCACTTCACAAATGCCCATTATGGTGCTGATGTGGGCCTGTCTGCCTGCCAATGCTGCCCCAGCTCAATTGCTCCTATGACTTCACAGATGCCCAGTACAGTGCTGATGCAGGCCTGTCTGCCTACCAGTGCTGTTCAAGCTCAATCACTCCTACCACTTCAAAGATGCCCAGGATGCTGCTGATGTGGGCCTGTCTGCCTCCCAATGCTGCCCAAGCTCAATCACCCCCCACCACTTCACAAGTGCCCAGGACATGCTGATGCAGGCCTGTCTGCCTCCCAATGCTGCCCATGCTCAATCACCCTCTACCATTTCACAGAGGCCCAGGATGATGCTCATGCCTTTCTGTCCACCTGCTAATGCTGCCCAAGCTCAATTGCCCTCTACTACTTCACAGATGCCCAGGATGGTGCTGATGTGGGCCTGTCTCCCAAACCCCCCCACACCCACTGCTCAAATGCCCAGAATGGTGCTGATGTGGGCTTGTCTGCCTGTCAATGCTGCCCAAGCTCAATAGCTCCTACCACTTCACAGATGCCAGGGATGGTGCTCATGCCGGCCTGTCTCCCAAACCCCTTCCTGCCCACTTCACAAATGCCCAGGATGGTGCTGATGCCAGTCTGTTTGCCTGCCAATTCTACCCAAGCTCAATCACCCCCTATGACTTCATTGATGCCCAGGATGATGCTGATGCAGGCCTGTCTGACTCCCAATGCTGCCCAAGCTCAATCACTCCTACCACTTCACAAATGCCCAGGATGGTGCTGATCTGGGACTGTCTGCCTGCCAATTCTGTTCAAGCTCAATCGCACCTACCACTTCAAAGATGCCCAGGATGGTGCTGATGTGGACCTGTTTTCCTCCTAGTACTGCCCAGGCTCAATCACCCTTCACTACTTCACAAATGCTGAGGACAATGCTGGTGTGGGCCTGTCTCCCTCCCAATGCTGCCCAAGCTGAATCACCCTCCACTACTTGAGAAATGCCCAGGACAGTGCTGATGTGGGCCTGTCTGCCTCCCAAACCCCACACCACTTCACAAATGCCTAGGATGGTGGTATGTGGGTCTGTCTGCCTCCCAGCGCTGTCCAAGCTCAATCACTCCCCACCACTTCACAAATGCCCAGGACTGTGCTGATGCGGGCCTGTCTGCCTCCCATTGCTGCCCAAGCTCAATCACCCAGCACCACTTCACAAATGCCCAAGACAGTGGTATGTGGGCCTGTCTGCCTCCCGTACCCCACACCACTTCACAAATGCCCAGGATGGTGCTGATGTGGGCCTGTCTGCCTTCCAATATTGCCCGAGTGAAATCACCCCCCACAACATCACAGATGCCCAGGACGGTGTTGATGTGGGCCCATCTGCCTGCTAATGCTGCCCAAGCTAAATCACCTGCCACCACTTCGCAAATGCCCAGGATGGTGCTGATGCAGGCCTGTCTGCCTCCCAATGCTGCCCAAGCTCAATCACCCCTCACCACTTCACAAATACCCAGGACGGTGCTGATGCGGGCCTGTCTGCCTGCCAATGTTGCCCAAGCTAAATAGCACTCCACCACTTCACAAATGCCCAGGATAGTGCTGATGTGAGCCTCTCTACCTCCCAAAGCCTCTTCCACTCACCTCACAAATTCCCAGGATGGTGCTGATGCGGGCCTGTCTGCCTCCCAATGCTGCCCAAGCTCAACCATTCCTAACACTTCAAAGATGTCCAAGATGGTGCTGATGTGGGTCTCTCTGCCTCAAAACACCTGCCCACCCACCCATTTCACCAATGCCCAGGACGGTGCTGATGTGGGCCTGCCTGCCTCCCAATGCTGCCAAAGCTCAATCATCCCCCATTACAAATGGCCAGGATGGTGCTGAGGCCAGCCTGTCTGCCTCCCAATGCTGCCCAATCTCAATCACCCCCCATGACTTCACAAATGCCCAGGACGGTGGTGATGTGGGCCTGTCTGCCTCCCAATGCTGCCTAAGGCCAACCACCCCCCACCACATCACAAATGCCCAGGACAGTGGTATGTGGGCCTGTCTGCCTCCCAATGCTGCCCAATCTCAATCGCCCCTTACCACTTCACAAATGCACAGGACAGTGCCGATATAAACCTGTCTGACTCCCAATGCTGCCCAAGCTGAATCAACCCGTAATAAGTTACAATTACCCAGAACGGTGCTGATGTGGGCCTGTCTGCCTCCTAGTGCTGCCCAAGCTCAATCACCCTTCACTATTTCACAAATGCCCAGGACAATGCTGATGTGGGCCTGTCTGCCTCCCAAACCCCCCACCACTTCACAGATGCCCAGGACAGTGTTGATGTGGGCCCATCTGCCTGCTAATGCTGCCCAAGCTCAATCACCCCCCACCACTTCACAAATTCCAAGACAGTGGTGATGTGGGCCTGTCTCCCTCCCAATGCTGCACATGCTCAATTACTCCTACCACTTCACCAATGCCCAGGATGGTGCCAATGTGGGCCTATCTGCCTCCCAATGCTTCTGAAGATAAGTCACCCCCAACTACTTCACAAATGCCCAGGACAATGCTGATGCAGGCCTGTCTCCCTCCCAATGCTGCCCAATATCAATCACTCCCCACCACTTCACAGATGCCCAGGACAGTGCTGATGGGGGCCTGTGTGCCTCCCAAAGCCCCTGCACACCCACTCCTCAAATGCCCAGGATGGTGCTGATGTGAGCTTGTCTGCCTGCCAATGTTGCTGAAGCTCAATAGCTCCTACCACTTCACAGATGCCCAGGATGGTGCTCATGTGGGCCTGTCTGTCTCCCAAACCCCTTTCTGCCCACTTCACAAATGCCCAGGATGGTGCTGATGCTGGCCTGTCTGCCTGCCAATGCTCCCCAAGCTCAATCACTCCCTATGACTTCACAGATGCCCAGGAGGGTGCCCCCCACTACTTTACAAATGCCCAGGATAATGCTGATGTGGGCCTGTCTCCCTCCCAATGCTGCCCAATCTCAATCACTCCCCACCACTTCACAGATGCCCAGGATGGTGCTGATGCAAGCCTGTCTGCCTCTCAAAGCCCCCACACACCCACTGCTCAAATGCCCAGGATGGTGCTGATGTGGGCTTGTCTGCCTGCCAATGCTGCCCAAGCTCAATAGCTCCTACCACTTCACAGATGCCCAGGATGTTGCTCATGTGGGCCTGTCTGTCTCCCAAACCCTTTCCTGCCCACTTCACAAATGCCCATTATTGTGCTGATGCAGGCCTGTCTGCCTGCCAATGCTGCCCCAGCTCAATCGCTCCTATAACTTCACAGATGCCCAATACAGTGCTGATGCAGGCCTGTCTGCCTGCCAGTGCTGTTCAAGCTCAATCACTCCTACCACTTCAAAGATGCCCAGGATGGTGC
The DNA here is from genome assembly GCA_031835075.1 of Saguinus oedipus. Classification (NCBI taxonomy): domain Eukaryota; kingdom Metazoa; phylum Chordata; class Mammalia; order Primates; family Cebidae; genus Saguinus; species Saguinus oedipus. The sequence goes on from CM063170.1 coordinate 67,283,142, forward strand.
TGATGTGGGCCTGTCTGCCTCCCAATGCTGCCCAAGCTCAATCACCCCCCACCACTTCACAAATGCCCAGGATGGTGCTGATGCAGGCCTGTCTGCCTCCCAATGCTGCCCAAGATCAATCACCCTCTACCATTTCACAGAGGCCCAGGACGATGCTCATGCCTTCCTGTCCACCTGCGAATGCTGCCCAAGCTCAATCACCCTCTACTACTTCACAGATGCCCAGGACGGTGCTGATGCGGGCCTGTCTGCCTCCCAAACCCCCCACACACCCACTGCTCAAATGCCCAGGATGGTGCTGATGTGGGCTTGTCTGCCTGCCAATGCTGCCCAAGCTTAATAGCTCCTACCACTTCACAGATGCCCGGGATGGTGCTCATGCCTGCCTGTCTGTCTCCCAAACCCCTTCCTGCCCACTTCACAAATGCCCAGGATGGTGCTGATGCTGGTCTGTTTGCCTGCCAATGCTGCCCAAGCTCAATCACCCCCTATGACTTCACTGATGCCCAGGACGGTGCTGATGCAAGCCTGTCTGACTCCCAATGCTGCCCAAGCTCAATCACTCCTACCACTTCACAAATGCCCAGGATGGTGCTGATGCGGGCCTGTCTGCCTGCCAATGCTGCCCCAGCTCAATTGCTCCTATGACTTCACAGATGCCCAGTACAGTGCTGATGCAGGCCTGTCTGCCTTCCAATGTTGCCCAAGCTAAATCGCCCCCCACCACTTCACAGATGCCCAGGACAGCATTGATGTGAGCCCATCTGCCTGCTAATGCTGCCCAAGCTCAATCATCCCCCACCACTTCACAAATGCCCAGGACGGTGCTGATGCAGGCCTGTCTGCATGCCAATGTTGCCCAAGCTAAATCCCACTTTACCACTTCACAAATGCCCAGGATAGTGCTGATACGAGCCTCTCTACCTCCCAAAGCCCCTTCTGCTCACCTCACAAATTTCCAGGATGGTACTGCTGTGGGCCTGTCTCCCTCCCAATGCTGCCCAAGCTGAATTGCCCTCCACTACTTGAGAAATGCCCAGGACAGGGCTGATGTGGGCCTGTCTGCCTCCCAAACCCCCCACCACTTCACAAATGCCTAGGACGGTGGTATGTGGGTGTGTCTGCCTCCCAATGCTGTCCAAGCTCAATCAGTCCCCACCACTTCACAAATGCCCAGGACTGTGCTGATGCGGGCCTGTCTGCCTCCCAATGCTGCCCAAGCTCAATCGCCCAGCACCACTTTACAAATGCCGAACACCATGGTATGTGTGCCTGTCTGCCTCCTGTACCCCACATCACTTCACAAATGCCCATGATGGTACTGATGTGGGCCTGTCTGCCTTCCAATGTTGCCCAAGCTAAATCACTCCCCACCACTTCACAGATGCCCAGGATGGTGTTGATGTGGGCCCATCTTCCTGCTAATGCTGCCCAAGCTCAATTGCCCTCTACCTCACAGATGCCCAGGACGGTGCTGATGCAGGCCTGTCTGCCTCTGAAACTACCCACAAACTTACTGCTCAAATGCCCAGGATGGTGCTGATCTGGGCTTGTCTGCTTGCCAATGCTGCCCAAGCTCAATAGCTCCTACCACTTCACAGATGCCTGGGATGGTGCTCAGACTGGCTTGTCTGTCTCCCAAACCCCTTCCTGCCCACTTCACAAATGCCCAGGATGGTGCTGATGTGGGTCTGTCTGCCTGCCAATGCTGCCCAAGCTCAATCACCCCCCACCACTTCACAAATGGCTAGGATGGTGCTGATGTGGGCCTGTCTGCCTCCCAATGCTGCCCAAGCTCAATCAAACCCCACCACTTCACAAATGCCCAGGATGGTGCTGATGCAGGCCTGTTTGCCTCCCAATGCTGCCCAAGCTCAATCACCCTCTACCATTTCACAGAGGCCCAGGACGATGCTCATGCCTTCCTGTCCACCTGCTAATGCTGCCCAAGCTCAATCACCCTCTACTACTTCACAGATGCCCAGGACGGTGCTGATGTGGGCCTGTCTGCCTCCCAAACCCCCCCACACACCCACTGCTCAAATGCCCAGGATGGTGCTGATGTGGGCTTGTCTGCCTGCAGATGCTACCCAAGGTCAATGGCTCCTACCACTTCACAGATGCCCAGGATGGTGCTGATGCAGGTCTGTTTGCCTGCCAATGCTACCCAAGCTCAATCACCCCCTATAACTTCATTGATGCCAAGGATGGTGCTGATGCAGGCCTGTCTGACTCCCAATGCTGCCCAAGCTCAGTCACTCCTTCCCCTTCACAAATGCCCAGGATGGTACTGATCTGGGACTGTCTGCCTGCCAATTCTGTTGAAGCTCAATCCCTCCTACCACTTCAAAGATGCCCAGGATGGTGCTGATGTGGACCTGTTTTCCTCCTATTACTGCCCAAGTTCAATCACCCTTCACTACTTCACAAATGCTGAGGACAATGCTGGTGTGGGCCTGTCTCCCTCCCAATGCTGCCCAAGCTGAGTCACCCTCCACTACTTGAGAAATGCCCAGGACAGGGCTGATGTGGGCCTGTCTGCCTCCCAATCCCCCTACCACTTCACAAATGCCTAGGACAGTGGTATGTGGGTCTGTCTGCCTCCCAGTGCTGTCCAAGCTCAATCACTCCCCACCACTTCACAAATGCCCAGGACTGTGCTGATGCAGGCCTGTCTGCCTCCCAATGCTGCCTAAGGCCAACCACCCCCCACCACATCACAAATGCCCAGGACAGTAATATGCGGGCCTGTCTGCCTCCCAATGCTGCCCAATCTCAATCACCCACCACCACATCACAAATGCCCAGGACAGTGCTGATGCAGGCCTGTCTGCCTCCCAATGCTGCCCAAGCTCAATCACCCCCCACCGCTTCACAAATGCACAGGACAGTGCCGATGCAAACCTGTCTGACTCCCAATGCTGCCCAAGCTGAATCAACTTCCACCAAGTTACAAATACCCAGAACGGTGCTGATGCAAGCCTGTCTTGCCTCCTAGTGCTGCCCAAGCTCAATCACCCTCCACTATTTCACAAATGCCCAGGACAATGCTGATGCAGGCCTGTCTCTCTACCAATGCTGCCCAAGCTTAATCACCCAGCATCACTTTACAAATGCCCAGGACGATAGTATGTGGGCCTCTCTGCCTCCCAAACCCCACATGATTTCACAAATGCCCCAGATGGTGTTGATGCAGGCCTGTCTGCCTCCCAGAGCCCCCACACACCCACCACTCAAATGCCCAGGATGGTGCTGATGTGGGCTTGTCTGCCTGCCAATGCTGCCCAAGCTCAATAGCTCCTACCACTTCACAGATGCCAGGGATGGTGCTCATGTGGGCCTGTCTATCTCCCAAACCCCTTCCTGCCCACTTCACAAATGCCCAGGATGGTGCTGATGCCGGCCTGTCTGCCTGCCAATGCTCCCCAAGCTCAATCACTCCCTATGACTTCACAGATGCCCAGTACAGTGCTGATGCAGGCCTGTCTGCCTGCCAGTGCTGATCAAGCTCAATCACTCCTACCACTTCAAAGATGCCCAAGATGGTGCTGATGTGGGCCTGTCTGCCTCCCAGTGCTGCCCAAGATCAATCACCCTCTACCATTTCACAGAGGCCCAGGACAATGCTCATGCCTTCCTGTCTGCCTGCTAATGCTGCCCAAGCTCAATCACCCTCTACTACTTCACAGATGCCCAGGATGGTGCTGATGCAAGCCTGTCTGCCTCCCAAATCCCCCCCACACCCACTGCTCAAATGCCCAGGATGGTGCTGATGTGGGCTTGTCTGCCTGCCAATGCTGCCCAAGCTCAATAGCTCCTACCACTTCACAGATGTCAGGGATGGTGCTCATGCTGGCCTGTCTGTCTCCCAAACCCCTTCCTGCCCACTTCACAAATGCCCAGGATGGTGCTGATGCCAGTCTGTTTGCCTGCCAATTCTACCCAAGCTCAATCACCCCCTATGACTTCATTGATGCCCAGGATGATGCTGATGCAGGCCTGTCTGACTCCCAATGCTGCCCAAGCTCAATCACTCCTACCACTTCACAAATGCCCAGGATGGTGCTGATCTGGGACTGTCTGCCTGCCAATTCTGTTCAAGCTCAATCGCACCTACCACTTCAAAGATGCCCAGGATGGTGCTGATGTGGACCTGTTTTCCTCCTAGTACTGCCCAGGCTCAATCACCCTTCACTACTTCACAAATGCTGAGGACAATGCTGGTGTGGGCCTGTCTCCCTCCCAATGCTGCCCAAGCTGAATCACCCTCCACTACTTGAGAAATGCCCAGGACTGTGCTGATGTGGACCTGTCTGCCTCCAAAACCCCCCACCACTTCACAAAGGCCTAGGATGGTGGTATGCAGGTCTGTCTGCCTCCCAGTGCTGTCCAAGCTCAATCACTCCCCACCACTTCACAAATGCCCAGGACAATGCTGATGTGGGCCTGTCTGCCTCCCATACCCCACACCACTTCACAAATGCCCAGGACTGTGCTGATGTGGGCCTGTCTGCCTCCCATACCCCACACCACTTCACAAATGCCCAGGACTGTGCTGATGTGGGCCTGTCTGCCTCCCAATGCTCCCCAAGCTCAATCACCCAGCACCACTTCACAAATGCCCAAGATGGTGGTATGTGGGCCTGTCTGCATCCCGTAACCCACACCACTTCACAAAAGCCCAGGATGGTGCTGATGTGGGCTTGTCTGCTTTCCTATGTTTCCCAAGCTAAATTGCCCCCCACCACTTCACAATTGCCCAGGATGGTGCTGATGCAGGCCTGTCTGCCTCCCAACCCCCCACACACCCACTGCTCAAATGCCCAGGATGGTGCTCATGTGGGTTTGTCTGCCTGCCAATGCTGCCCAAGCTCAATAGCTCCTACCACTTCACAGATGCCCGGGATGGTGCTCATGCCAGCCTGTCTGTCTCCCAAACCCCTTCCTGCCCACTTCACAAATGCCAAGAATGATGCTGATGTGGGTCTGTTTGCCTGCCAATGCTACCCAAGCTCAATCACCCCCTATGACTTCATTGATGCCCAGGATGGTGCTGATGCAAGCCTGTCTGACTCCCAATGCTGCCCAAGCTCAATTACTCCTACCATGTCACAAATGCCTGGGATGGTGCTGATCTGGGACTGTCTGCCTGCCAATTCTGTTCAAGATCAATCCCTCCTACCACTTCAAAGATGCCCAGGATGGTGCTGATGTGGACCTGTCTCCTAGTACTGCCCAAGCTCAATCACCCTTCACTACTTCACATATGCTGAGGACAATGCTGGTGTGGGCCTGTCTCCCTCCCAATGCTGCCCAAGCTGAATCACCCTCCACTACTTGAGAAATGCCCAGGACAGTGCTGATGTGGACCTGTCCAAAAACCCCCACCACTTCACAAATGCCTAGGATGGTGGTATGCAGGTCTGTCTGCCTCCCAGTGCTGTCCAAGCTCAATCACTCCCCACCACTTCACAAATGCCCAGGACTGTGCTGATTCAGGCCTGTCTGCCTCCCAATGCTGCCCAAGCTCAATCACCCAGCACCACTTCACAAATGCCCAAGATGGTGGTATGCAGGTCTGTCTGCCTTCCATACCCCACATCACTTCACAAATTCCCAGGATGGTGCTGATGTGGGCCTGTCTGCCTGCCAATATTGCCCAAGCTAAATCACCCCCCACCACTTCACAGATGCCCAGGACGGTGTTGATGTGGGCCCATCTTCCTGCTAATGCTGCCCAAGCTAAATCGCCCTCTATTACTTCACAGATGCCCATTACAGTGCTGATGCGGGCCCATCTGCCTCCCAAACTTCCCACACACCCACTGCTCAAATGCCCAGGATGGTGCTGATGTGGGCTTGTCTGCCTCCCAATGCTGCCCAAGCTCAATAGCTCCTACCACTTCACAGATGCCCGCTATGGTGCTTAGGCCAGCTTGTCTGTCTTCCAAACCCCTTCCTGCCCACTTCACAAATGCCCAGGATGGTGCTGATGTGGGCTTGTCTGCCTCCCAATGCTGCCCAAGCTCAATAGCTCCTACCACTTCACAGATGCCCGCTATGGTGCTTAGGCCAGCTTGTCTGTCTCCCAAACCCCTTCCTGCCCACTTCACAAATGCCCAGGATGGTGCTGATGTGGACCTGTCTCCCTCCCAATGCTGCCCAAGCTCAATTGCTCCTACCACTTCACAGATGCCCAGGACAGTGCCGACGCAGGCCTGTCTGCCTGCCAATGTTGCCCAAGCTCAATTGCTTTCAAAATTTTACAAATGCCCAGGACAGTGCTGATCCAGGCCTGTTTGACTCCCAATGCTCCCCAAGCTTAATCACTCTCTACCACTTCAAAAATGCCAAGGATGGTGCTGATGCAGGCATGTCGGCCTTCCAATGCTGCAAAAGCTCAATCACCCCCCACCACTTCATTAATGCCCAGGACAGTGCTGATTTGGGCCTGTCTGCCTCCTAATGCTGCCCAAGGTTAATCACCCCCCACCACTTCACAGATGCCCAGGATGGTGCTGATGTGGGCCTTTCTGCCTCCCAATGCTGCCCAAGCTCAATCACTCCTACCACTTCACAGATGCCCCAAACGGTTCTGATGCAGGCCTGTTTGCCTCCCCAAACAACCCCCCACCCACTTCACAAATGCCCAGGATGGTGCTGGTGTGGGCCTGTCTGCCTGCCAATGCTGCCCAAGGTCAATCTTTCCCTATATCACAAATGCCCAAAATGGTGCTGATGCAGGCCTGTCTGCCTCCCAAATGCTGCCCAATCTCAATCACCCCCCTCTACTTCACAGATGCCCAGGACAGTACTGATTTGGGCCTGTCTACCTCCTAATGCTGCCCAAGGTTAATCATCCTCCACCACTTCACAAATGCCCAGGACAGTGCTGATTTGGGCCTGTCTGCCTGCCAATGCTGCCCAACCTCCATCACCTTCCTCCGCTTTACAGATGCCCAGGATGGTGCTAATTTGGGCCTGTCTGCCTGCCAATGCTGCCCAACCTCCATCACCTTCCTCCACTTTACAGATGCCCAGGACGGTGCTGATTTGGGCCTGTCTGCCTCCTAATGCTGCCCAAGGTTAATCACCCCCCACCACTTCACACATTCCCAGGATGGTGCTGATGTGGGCCTGTCTGCCTCTCAATGCTGCCCAAGCTCAGCTGCTCTCTACCACTTCACAAATGCCTAGGATGTTGCTGACGGGGGCCTGTCTGCCTAACAAATGCTGCCAAAGCTCAATCTCTGCTTTTGCCATAATAGCCTTATGCCACATATTCTACCAGTTACTTTATGAACAGAGGTCAAGGAATTGTTAACCATATCTCACGCCTCAATAGGTAGCTCCTGTTTTAAATACCCTGTAAATCAGGTCACACAAGATCATAAATGCATTGAAAGGTGTTACAGCTGCTGTGCTAGCCACTGTTGGGGGAACTCAGCCTAGGAATATGAGTGAAGAGACAACCCACAAAGAAGAGCAAATCACTGGCATGCAGGGGGCCCTGAGCAATTCAGATTCGGAGGCAACTAGAGTGTGCAGCCTCCTGACCTGCTCGTTTCCGAATATGCTTAATGGATCCATGATGTCGGGTCCACTAAGGAAATGCAGAAGCCTTCCCTTCCTGCCTCCCACACTCTGTGGGTCAAGTATTTACCAAAAACACAGCAGTGGACTGGACACCAGCAGAGATACACAGAGGGAAAATAGTTCCCCCTTTTCAAGGCAGGTTGGACAACATCAATATTTTGCAGTCAGGGGGTGTGGGTGGAGTGTGTGTGCATGCCCAGAATAAAGACAAACAGATGGGAGAGGGAATGATTCCAGCAGAAAAACCAGTAAATATTCACATCTACAATGTGCACTGAACTACAGCCTAGACAACATAGCAAGGCTCTGTCTCTACAAAAAGTTAAAAATTAGCCAGGCGTGGTGGCACATGCCTGTAGTGTCAGCTACCCAGGAGGCTGAGGCGGGAAGATCACTTGAGCCCAGGAGTTTAAAATTGCAATAAACTGTGATCACAACACTGCACTCCAGCCTGGGCATCAGGGCAAGGCCCTGTCTCTAAAACAAAACAAGATAAGACATTTACATACAGATCAATGTATGAAAATCCAAAATAAATATTAGCAAATAAATCCCACCAGGGCTTAAAAAAACTTACCTAAACCAAATGAGGCTTGTGTGCTATAGCTGGAACCTGAGCAACACCATTTCAAACAAGACAAAGCTGTTTTTCAGAAATAAGTTGTAACGGCTGCCCCATTCTCCTCACAGTAACTACTGGCCATGACTTCTGTAAATAAAACTGCTAGTTTGCTCTGCAAAGTGCTCACTATGTAAAGCTGCTTACCTTTTCTTATCAGTAACTGCCAGAATTGCAGGCCTTTGCTTACCAGTAATGACCAGAATAAGCAGCCCAAGCTAATTCCATCCTGGCCCCTGCGACTTGTAATAAGTAACTAAGATCTGTGGATTCCACCACTGCCCAGACGATGTGTAAACTAACACTTATCTTGACTTCCATAAACCACTTAGGTAACAATCAAAGTGACAAGTCCCCTAGCCCTTGGAATGTCCAGAGACCGGCTCCCTCCTCTCTGCCTGGGAGGTGATTTTTGGAATCCCCTGGCCCTCAGAATGTCTAAATCCCTTCACCCCCACACCCAGAGGTGGTTTATGGGTATAAAAGAGTCTTGTCACCCTCTTTTTGGGGCCACGGGTTGGAGAGACGTGAGTCCTCTGTGGTCACTGGCAATAAAGACCCTGCAATTTGGCATACTTTTGTCTTGTGTTAATTTTATAATCTCACATTTTAATACTTCACTTGTACAGTGTGAAAAGGATGGCTTGAAATTAGAACATCTTTTCATTTCATTTTTATGAATGTTAAAAATCATCCTCATAGATGTTGAAAAGGCATTTGATGAAATTTACTACAAAATTTATAAAATAAACTTATCGAATTATAAAGAGGGATACTTCCTTAAATTACACACAATAAATGAAATGACACCTGAATTCAGGCACGTAGCTCAGCGTGCAGCAGCACGTGCATCTGTGTCCCTGCACAAATCTCCTGGTCTCTCTGCCATCGTGCCGATGTTCATCATAAACACCAATATGCCCCGGGCCTCTGTGCCTGGCGGGTTCCTCTCTGGGCTCACTCAACAGCTGGTGCAGGCCACCGGCAAGGCGCCCCTGTACATCGTGGTACACGTGGTCCCAGACCAGCTCGCGGCCTTGGCAGCCCCAGCGAGCCATGTGCACTCTGCAGCCTGCACAGCATCAGCAAGACTGGCACATGGAACCACTCCTACAGCACGTTGCTGTGTGGCCTGTGGCCGAGCACCTGTGCATCAGCCTGGACAGGGTCTGCATCAACCATTATGATGTGAACATGGCAAATGGAACAATGTCACCTTTGCCTAAGAACCGCTCCACTGTCTGCACTGGCCCAACCCAGGAACCCACCTCACCCTGTATTCTAGGCCCACCCACCTCTACCTTCTGGTGGGGAGAAATAAATGGTTTAGAGAGAGAGAGAGAGAAAATAAAAAGAAATTACACCCAGACATATGCCTGTCAACCCAAAGCTTAGCATCGTTTGTAAGGGATGGAAGAAATAGAAGCTTCCATCAACCTTTGGAACAGAAGAATGCCCTCTGTTACCACTATTATTTTGGAGGCCCTCGCTGATGAAACTAGGCAAGGAGAAAAGTAAGACATTAAAGAAAAAAGCAGAAGGTGAAATAGTTATATTTACTCTGAAAAATGAGGCAGACAGATTTTGCCAAGGAGTTACGTACAAAAGTGACACACTAAACAGCCTTCTTTTTCTTAATTTTTAAACTATACAGATGGGGCTGGCTGGGCACAGCTCAAACCTGTAATCCCAGCACTTTGAGAGACCAAGGCAGGTGGATTGCTTGAGGCCAGGGTTCGATACCAGCCTGGCCAACATGACAAAACCCTGACTCTACTAATAATACAAAAATTAGCTGGGAGTGGTGAAACACACCTGTCATACCAGGTATTCGGGAGGCTGAGGCATGAGAATTGCTTGAACCTGAGAGGTGGAGGTTGTAGTGAGCTGGAACTGCACTACTGGACTCCAGCCTGGGTGACAGAGCAAGAACCTGTCTCAAAAAAAAAAAAAAAAAAAAAAAAATAGAGATAGGGTCTTATTATGCTGCCCAGGCTGGTCTCAATCTCCTGGGCTGAAGCAAGCCTTCTGCCTCAGTCTCCCAAAGTGCTAGGATTACCGGCCTGAGCCACCATGCCTGGCCTCAGACAGTCTTCCTATGTAGAAACAGAAAAGAGAAGAAAACATCCCATTTGCAACAGCACACCCCCAAAAAACAAAACTCTCAGAAATAAACATGCAAAAATATGCACAAACAATCCATATCAAGAAATTGTTCAATGAAACACTTTGAATGCAAAGAAAGCCACACTGCACGTTATCGAGAAATGTTCAACATTAAAAAGATGTCACAGCCAGATGTGTTGGCTCACACCTGTAATCCCAGCACTTTGGAAGGCCAAGGTGGGCAGATCACAAGGTCAGGAGTTCAAGACCAGCCTGAGCAGCATAGCAAAACCTTGTCTCTACTAAAAACACAAAAAAAATTAGCCAGGCATGATGGCCTGCATTTGTAGTCCCAGCTACTCAAGAGGCTGAGGCAGGACAATTGCTTGAACCTGGCAGGCAGAGGTTGCAGTGAGCCCTGAGTGTACACTGCACTCCAGCCTGGGTGACAGAGTGAGACTCCATCTCAAAACACAAACAGAAGAAAGTCACTATGAATATCAAGAAGCACTGTGTGGAAGTGGAGCCTTCACAGCTGCTGAGGGAATACAAGACAGCAGGGCCACCCCAAAAGGGAGTTTGGGTAAATATAAATTTACCTATGGAGCCAGATGCAGTGGCTCAGGCCTGTAATCTCAGTATTTTGGGAAGCCAAGGTGGGTAATGACCTGAAGTCAGCAGTTGAAGACCAAGCTTGGCCAAGATGGTGAAACCCCATCTCTACTAAACACACACACACACACACACACACACACACAATGCCCAGTGTGGTGGCCGGTGCCTGTAATCCCAGCTACACAGGGGGCTGAGGCAGGAGAATCACTTGAAACTGGAAGGCAGAGGCTGCAGTGAGCCGAGATCACACCACTGCACTTTGGCCTGAGTGACAGAGCAAGACTCTGTCTTGAAAAACAAAATTAGTTAGCTGTGGTGGCGCATGCCTGTAATCCTAGCTACTAGGGTGGCTGAGACAGAAGAATCACTTGAACCTGGGAAGTGTACGTTGCAGTGAGTCAAGATCATGCCACTGCACTCCAGCTTGGGCAACTGAGCGAGACTGTCTCCAAACAAATAAATGAACAAAAATAAAGTGTCAGCATCAGTGGCTCTTTATATACTCACAGAATGGTCCATCCATCACCACAATCAATTTTAGAACATTTCCATTTGCCCAACAAGAAACCCTGTTATCCTTAGTCATCACCCCTCCCAATTCTTCCTTCCACCCCCCCAGCTCTAGGTGACCAGTAATCTGCTCCCTGTCTCTCTGGATTTTCCCATCTGGGCATTTCATATAAATGGGATCATACAATATGTGGCCCTTGGTGACTGGCTGCTTGGACTTGACATACAGTGTCAGGCTCACCCACATGTGGCCCATGTCTGTGCTTCATTCCTTTTCACTGCCTTATTGCCCAAGTGGTGTCATAAGCTCTGCAGGTGAACTGTGAAAAGTTATGGTGTGTGTTGTAATCCCTAGAACAATTGCTAAAGAAAGCATATATAGCTAAAAACATAGAGCAAAAAGATACAGCCAAAAAGCCACCAGAGATGAAAGGATACGTGAGGAATCACTCCATTTATCCGAAAGAAGGCAGGAAAGGAGGAACAAAAAACAAAAGAGAAATAGGCCAGGCACACTGGCTCACTACTAAAAATACACACACAAAAAAATTAGCAAGGCACAGTGGTGCACACCTGTAATCCCAGCTACTCAGGAGGCCAAGGGAGGAGAATTGCTTGATTCTGGGAGGCAGAGATTGCAGTGAGCTGAGATCACATCACTATGCTCCAGCCTGGGCAACAGAGCAAGACTGCCTCAAAAAGAAAAAACAAACAAACAAAAAACCCCCCACAAATGCCATACATTAGAAATTCCACTGAACCATAAGTAAACTAAACACTCCAAGTGAAAGTGAGATAGTGAGACTGATTTTTTAAGAAACACAAACAAAAACATGACCCACCTATCTAACGTGTGGGAGAGGCACCCTTTAAATACAGAAACACAGCTAAGATGAAAACGACAGGGTGAAAAAGGTATCTATGCAAACGTTAGTTATAAGAAAGCTCTATTACCATCAGATAAGTAGGTAAGTAATATGTGGGCTTCCTACTTTTTTGTTGGAACAATTAAAAACTGAGGATATGAGATTGGTGCAGTGGCTCAGGCCTGTAATCCCAGCACTTTGCAAGGCCAAGGCAGGCATATCACCTGAGGTCAGGAGTTCAAGACCAGCCTGGCCAACATGATGAAACCCTGTCTCTAATAAAAATACAAAAATTAGCCAGGCACAATGGCGGGTGCCTTTAACCCCAACTACTCGGGGAAGGCTGAGGTGGGAGAATGGCTTGAATCTGGGAGGTGTAGGTTGCAGTGAGCCAAGATCACGCCATATACTCCAGCCTGGGTGACAGAGTGAGATACCATCTCAAAAAGAAACAAGCAAACAACCACAACAACAAAATAAAAACAACAAGGGAGAATAGTACACTTTAAATTGCTGCATTTTGTGGTATGTGAATTACGTGTCAATTTCTTAAACGACTGGTAGAAGGAAGGCACTGCTAATGATATTTTGGTTTTGTAATTAAACAAGAGATTTCTTCCTCTCTCTCCAAAAAACATCGTCTTTTAGTTTCTGCAAACTTCCTCCTTCCCTCCCCTATAACCATCCACCCAAAGGAACTTTAATCTGTTCCCATGCAAACAGATTAAAGGCCTTTGTTTGTCTTTTAATTTGAGGCCTGGTAGGTAAATTAGGTCCCAAGTCAAGAAAGAGGCATCCAGAGCCCTGTTCCATCTGAGTGTCCCATGCCCGGGACTCACTTTGCCCCATAACATGCTTCCCCTCTGGTTTGCCACCTGGAAGAAAGAATAAACTTATTTTTCTTATTCACCAACAATGTATATAAACCAAAAATTACAAACAAGGGTGTCCTTTGCAACCTGATCTCATTCTCTTCAAATTCCAATTGCTCTCCAGTAAAGGGATTGTCTTTCCAGACAACATCAATTCACTTGGAAATCTCACTTAAAACAGAAAAGTTAAGTTCTTCAAAAGTTTGCTGTGGGCAAAGAATTTGCAGGAATGCATGAGGCTGAAGGTCAGAGGCAAGGAAAACAAGGCACAAATTCTTTCATCCTTGTACACCCGTGGTTAGTGATTAGTAAGGTCACCTGGCAGTGACAAAAATCTGCTTTTGAAGGTTTTCATTTTTTTTTTTTTTTTTGAGGGGACAGAGTCTCATTCTGTGGCCCAGGCAGAAGTGCAGTGACACAATCTCAGCTCTTTGCAATCTCCATCTCATGGGTTCAAGAGATTCTCCTGCTTCAGCCTCCTGATTAGCTGGGATTACAGACACTCATCACCATATCTGGCCAATCCGTGTGTTTTTAGTACAGGTGGGGTTTCACTGTGTTGTCCAAACTGGTCTCAAACTCTCACAGGAGAAACACCATGTGATTTGCCCACTTGGACCTCCCAAAGTGCTGGGATGACAGGCATGCCCACCTCACCTGGCCAGGTCAATTTTCTCTAATGAAAGTAACAAAACAGGTATAATCCAAAAATCACTGACATATCAAAAATTTTAGAACAGTGTTAGAGGCCAGGGGCCATGGCTCATGAGTGTAATCTCAACACCTTGGGAGGCCAAGGCAGGAGGATCACTCGAGACCAAGAGTTCGAGGCTGGCAGGGGCGAGCGCCACGGGAGGAGAGGTGGGCAAGATGGCGCCTGGCAAGTGATTCTCCTCGGATCCCTCCTTCGGGCACGGAGACACCGGGGCGGGGGTCCTGCTGCCACTACCTCCCTTCCTCCTTCCCTTACCCCCCTCCACCTTGGGGGGCAGGCCTGGTTCCTGGAACACCATGTCAGACTCTGAGGAGGAGAGCCAGGACTGGCAACTGAAAATCATCTTGCTGGGGGACGGCGCCTCCGGGAAGACCTCCTTAGCTACGTGTTTTGCTCAAGACACTTTTGGGAAATGGTACAAACTAACTATAGGACTGGACTTCTTTTTGAGAAGGAGAACATTGCCAGGAAACCTGAATGTTGCCCTTCAAATTTGGGAGATAGGAGGGCAGACAACAGGAGGCAAAATGTTGGATAAATATATCTATGGAGCACAGGGAATCCTCTTGGTGTATGATATTACAAATTATCAAAGCTTTGAGAATTTAGAAGATTGGTTTACTGTGGTGAAGAAAGTGAGTGAGGAGTCAGAAACTCAGCCACTGGTTGCCTTGGTAGGCAATAAAATTGATTTGGAGCATATGCGAACAATAAAACCTGAAAAACACTTGGGGTTTTGCCAGGAAAATGGTTTTAGTAGCCACTTTGTCTCAGCCAAGGCAGGAGACCCTGTCTTCCTGTGCTTTCAGGAAGTTGCTGCTGAAATCCTTGGGATCAAATTGAACAAAGCAGAAATAGAAAAGTCACAGAGTGGTGAAGGCAGATATTGTCAACTACAACCAGGAACCGATGTCAAGAACTGTTAACCCTCCTAGAAGCTCTGAGTGTGCAGTTCAGTGAGCACATTTTTCTTTTCCATTGATAGTTCTGGCTGCCCTTCACCTCTGGTGGGCCGGAGGATTTCTAGGAACTTGTTCTATCAGTGACCATCTCTGTAGTTCAGTTAACACTTTCCTCCTAACTTGCTTCATTACTGTTGCCTCACAGTGGCAGGCAGCTCCTTGGATTTAAAAGAACTCAACTTTGGGACCACACACTTTGAATTCAAAATGGAAAACCCATTCCCTGGAATTAGACAGCTTTGTTGAGAAAGAATGATGTTGCTTCTTTATATGTCCTTGCTTCCTTTTTCAGTGATGTAAATTTTTTTAACCTAATAGGAAAACTATCTAAATCTCGACCATCAGCCAGCATTTTGCCACATCACAGTTTCATTCTTTTATCTGAACTCATGTGTGTCAGAGTATACTTCAGAGTGCAAACACTAAGCAAGTAATATATTTTACCTACAGATACTTATGAAAACATTCTTTTGCTATCTATTGTGAGTAAAAATATATAAAGCTGTATCTAAGGGAAAATGCTTGAAATGAGGCTGAATAGAAATATTTTTTCATTTTTTAAAAAGGGGCCTAAATTGTTTATATTGTAGTTTGTAACTCACAAAGTAGTATTTGATATTGTATTTTTATTACTGTATGCTTGTCATTGTGTATTCATGGCTTTATGAAGTTTGAGAAATGTTTTGCTGATGTTCCACATGGAATTTCTCTTCCAAACTGTGTAAGAGGACTCCCAAGAATGAATAATGACATTGTGAATTAGACTGTACCTGATGTTCAGAAGTTTCTCTTTCACAAATAAATTTATTTAAATTACTAAAAAAAAAAAAAAAAAAAAAAAAAAAAAAGAGTTCGAGGCCATCCTGGCCAACACAGCGAGACCTCGTATCTATAAAACATTTTTTAATGATACTGGGAAATGCTAATTTGGGTAGTGACAGTTTCAATGCATCGTTGCCTGGCCTTCTGGGCTTTGCTCTGAACCTTGTGACAGATGACTGAGTCATGTGTCCAAGCTCAGGGACTTCCTGTTGTACACATGATGCTCCCTGGAGCACCCTGCTCCAATCCACCTCCCTTCAACTTGTCCCAGTGTACTACGTTCCTGGTCATATTCAGCCTAGACCAGGACAAGCCCTGCTCATGTCATCAGCCTTGCCTAAGCCAACGGCCTAGAAAAGATCCCCATCAACCCCTGCAAAGGGCAGGGTGACTCAGTTCACCCACATGGTGCAGGCCAGCTGCCTGCCTTGCACTGTCTCCAGACCTAGGCCAGTGTACAAACTAAACAGCCAGGGCCCTGTGCTCAGAAGTCCCTAACCCCTGCTTGAATGCTCTGCTGCTTGAATCTTTTTTTTCTTTTTTTTTAAGACAGTCTCATGCCGTCACTGAGGCTGGAGTGCAATGGCGTGATCTTGGCTCACTGCAACCTCCACGTCCCAGGTTCAAGTGATTCTCCTGCCTCAGCCTCCTGAGTAGCTGGGATTACAGGTGCCCACCACCATGCCCAGATAATTTTTGTATTTTTAGTAGAGAAAGGGTTTCACCATGTTGGACAGGCTGGTCTCAAACTCCTGACCTCGAGATCCACCTGCCTTGGCCTCCCAAAGTGCTGGGATTACAGGTGTGAGCCACGGTGCCCAGCCCACTTTAATCTTAATTTCTGAGAATTATACATTTTCATTTGTGCTGATCCCTGAAAATTAAGTAGCAGTTCCTACTTCAGAGCCACTTAATGAAGGTTCTTGGGTGGCTGGAGTAGGCTGGGATTTAAAGTAAGGAGCTGGCCAGGCACAGAGCCCCTCCAACAGGGAGACCTTTCCCTTGCTCTAAAGTAACCCTCTCAGAGCTATTTCCTAATGGAGCCTGAAACAGCCTGGTGACCTGCCCTCAACTGTTTTAATCTCTGGCTGTCCCCCTATTCAAGAGCAGGTGCATTTCACATAAGTGCATAATTAATACTAACAAGAGGGGCTGTGCCCATGGGCTGGGGCCCTGTCATGGGCATTCTGTGTTTGGGGTCCCTGGGAGGCACAGGACCCAGACCTGTCCTTAGAGTATGACAATAGATCACTCTACAGTGGCCTGTCCTGAGCAGGACAAGACCCAGCAACCCTTTCGGTCAATGCTGGAATGTCTCCCAGGCATGAGCAATGGTGGCATTTACAGGATGGTTGGCAGCACTTGACAGTGGACCAGCTGTGCCTCAGTGGCTCTGGCAGTTCAAACCCACAACCCAGCCAACTCACCCTGGACTACAACCAGCCTGGCTAACTGGAAACAGCCATTCCCAGCTGCACTCAGGCATCTGAAAGACACTTCCTTTCCCACGAAGCCTCTTGCAGGGTTTCAGGAAGGAAATGGAAACAGTAAGGGGAAACCCCAAACCCATATAACTCTAATAGCATCACCTCTTGGTCCATGGGGTAGGGGGAGGGTGCTTCCTATGTTGAATTTCATTTTGACCCCAGCCTGGTGGGGGTAGGAGCAATGCCATTTGCTCCATCTCACAAACAACACTGCATCAGCCCACGAAGAGACAAAGCCAGGGACGGAGGTGTCTGCAGACCCTGGCCTACTGCAGCCTGTGTGATCACACCACACTTATAATCAGACAGTTTGGGTCCCTCTGCTCTGAGAGCATCAACATTGGTGATCTCCTTCTCCTGTTTGGGTCTCAAACTCTGCCTCTGGAACCTTGTTTCCAAGGTTAAGTTTCCAGCCAGAACAAGTGCCCATGCTCTGCTCTCCCAACCCCAGGCCCCTGCCATGGCCAGGAAGGCTGAAGACAGACAGGGTCTTTGCCCCCCTAGACACAGCTGGCCATGGCTGAAGGACCCTTAGATGCAGGCAGAGCCTTTGCCCTTTTTTATCACTGTGCTGAGCACCTTGGGAGCCAATTCTGCTCCTTAAACATTCTGGGAACACTGAAGGCCCCTGCACTGCAAAAAGGATTAAGTCAACTGAGATAAGATATGTTTTTCCAATTAGTCATAAACCACCCATGTTGGAGTTTCTGCACAACTGGCTGGTTGCCTTCCCATTACCCAAGATTCCTCATTCTGCATAAGTAAGTTCACAAGGTTTTCAAGTAAATTTGGTACTAAAGGCCATAAAGATGGAATAAGCAGGATGCTCACAGTGAAATGCTAAAGCCAAAGTCTTCTCTTCTCTGTGCTGTGCTATGAGAAAGGAGATGGAAAGTAACTTCCTACCTTAGGCTTCTTAAGACGCACATCAACAGGTGCAACATTTGTGTTGGGATATGCATTTTACTATATACATGCATCTTTAAAAAGATTTTTCCCAGCCAGGCAAGGTGGCTCACACCTGTAATCCCAGCACTTTGGGAGGCTGAAGCAGGCAGATCACAAGGTCAAGAGATTAATACCATCCTGGTCAACATGGTGAAACCCCATCTCCACTAAAAAATACAAAAATTAGCTAGGTGTGGTGGAGCGTGCCTGTAGTCCAAGCTACTCAGGAAGCTGAGGCAGGAGAATCACCTGAACCCAAGGAGGCGGAGGTTGCAGTGAGCTGGGATCATGCCACTGCACTCCAGCCTGGCAACAGAGCAAGATTCCATCTCAGAAAAATAAAAAATTTCACACCTGTCACACCTGTGAAAAATGCCAAGTCCTCACATGCCTCTCCAGGCCTCCAAGAGACCTCCTGTGGTCCCATCAGCCTCACGAAGGCCCATGAGGGCAGTGAGGAGTGGCTGTGGAATTTGAGGCTTCTAAGTCCTGGTCCCCCAGGGACTTGGGTCTTACCCAGGTGTGCCATTAATGTGCGGTATCATGATGTTAACATTGGCTGGCTGGCTGAGGCAGTTTGTCAGGTTTTCCACTGTAAAGTTCCTCTTTTCTCCCCCTTTCCATTCTGGAAGGAAGTCACTGTGCCACTGTGCACAGCCCACACTGATGGAGGAGGCATCCTCAACTTTTATGTACTGAGTTTGGCAACCCTGCCTGTCACACCAGCACATTCCACGTACTCCAAAGATCCACGAGGCTGCTGACAATCACATTAGACAGTGCAGCTCTACTCTAGAACATCAAGGAAAACCAACTACCCACACATCAGTCTCTCAGGTACCACTGTACTACTGTTTACTTAATAGTTTTCTGTAAAAGGGCTCACTTTTTTTTTTTTTTTTTGAAATGGAATCTCACTCTGACACCCAGGCTGGAATGCAATGGAGTCATTTCAGCTCACTGCAACTTATGCCTCCTGGGCTCAAGTGACTCCCCTGACTCAGCTTCCCCAGTAGCTGGGATTATAGGCAGATACCACCACACCCAGCTAATTTTTGTATTTTTAGTAGAGATGGGGTTCCACCAGGTTGGCTAGGCTCGTCTCAAACACCTGACCTCAGGTGACCCACCCACTTTGGCCTCCCAAAGTGCTGAGATTACAGGTGTGAGTCACCATGCCCAGTCATACAGCTTTTTTTTTAAAAGGGAACTTGGTATCACTACCTTGCAATGGCCCAGTATCAAGGATGGCCCTGGACATCCAGAAGGAAGAGCAGCTCTATTCCTCCACATGGGCTTTTCCAGCCTTCCTTTCTTCTCCTCCTGAGAAGCCTGGGGCAGGTGGGAATCCCTTGTCCTGGTCCCCTGGGCTCCAGGGTCCCCACTTCAGGGAGCCTTCACCAGTTCACAGCCAGCATCACAGGCAGCTCTGCCCCCTCCTGTGCCCCAGGTATCTCTGGGCCAGAAAGCTGTAGATCTGTGGCTGCCAAACCTGATTGATGATGAGACTCACAGGAGAGCTTTCTAAAAGCTTAGGCTTTCTTGAGCCCCCCAGCACGTGGATCCTAATTGAAGATATGGGTAGGGGGGCCAGGTAAAAACAGCCCAGGTGGAGCTGATAATTAGCTACATGCTGGAGTCCTACAAGCAGGACAATCAGGCTTAGCTGTGCTCTGGGAAGATTTTCACCTGCAAGTAATGCACAGCTGTCCGATGGAAGACCCCAGGGCAGGCCCTGATCTTGGCTCACTGCAACCTCCGACTCCTGGGTTCAAGCAATTCTCCTGCTTCAGTCTCCACAGTAGCTGGGACCACAGGCATGTACCACCATGCCTCACTAATTTTTGTATTTTTAGTAGTGACAGGGTTTTGCCATGTTGGGCAGGCTGGTCATGAACTCCTGGCTTCAGCATATCTGCCTGCCTTGGCCGCCCAAACTGTTGGGATGACAGATGTGAGCCACTGCACAGGCTTGACTCACTTTCTAAAATGAGCAGTACCCGCTGAAGGAAAGTGTCTAGCTCAGCCTTCTCCCAAGCTCACAGGACATGGAATGAGGTGCTGACAGACCCTCTGGAGAAACTCCTTTCGCTGTCCTCTGTGACCAGGAGGAAAGGAGGCTCAGTGGTCTGGTATTTCTGGGTGTGCAGCCTCTTTGTTTCTTCCTCATCTTTCTTGCCCATATCACATATCAGGTCCCTTGGATCAGGGACAGGACTAGAACGTACCCCTCTGGGTGGCCGCTCACTATACTTCAGGGCCAGAAAACTGGTTTACTGAGTTCCAGGTTCACAGAGGGAGAGGAACCACTGATCCCCAGAGCCTCCCCCATGCCAGATTGAGGTGATTTAGGTGACAAGATTTAGAGCAGATTTTGGACTCCTGAGTTGATGTTATAATGGGATGAGGCCTTGGGGCAGGGTGGATATATTTTGTATTTGGGATGAACACACATCTTTAGGGCCTAGAGAGCTGACTAGATAGGCAGACTGTCCCTCCCCACACAACAAGGTCCATGCCCTAATCTCGAGAGCCTCTGAATATGTCACCTTAAGTAGCAAAAGGGACTTTGCAGGTGGGATTAGCAAGGGGTTTGAGACGGGGAGATTGGCCTGGATACCCACGTGAGCCCAATCTAACCACACACATTCTTAAAAGCACAGTACTTTCTGGGGCTTAAAGAGGAACAATAAGGAGGAATGGGAGGTCGAAGAAGTCACCACACCACACAGGGAGCAACCATGAGTCTCGTTCACCTCATGTATCCCCAGAGCCTGGAACCCAGCAGGCATTTGGCCACAGAAAGACCAATAAAGTGAACTTTCATGGTTTATTTTTGTTTTTGAGATGGAGTTTTACTCTTGTTGCCCAGGCTGGAGTGCAATGGTGCAGTCTTGGCTCATTGCCACCTCTGCCTCCTGGGTTCAAGCAATTCTCCTGTCTGAGCCTCTCAAGTAGCATGCACCACCATATCTGGATAATTTTTTGTGTTTTTAGTAAAAATGGGGTTTCACCATGCTAGCCAGGCTGGTCTCGAACTCCTGACCTCAGCTGATCCACCCTCCTCAGCCTCTCAGAGTGCTGGGATTACAGGCATGAGCCACTAAAGTGAACATTTAAGCACTGGATTCCAGCTAGCAGCCATGAATTATTTAACCTCCCTGACCCACTGTCATCCCATTTCTGTGGATATCAGAAGTAAGGCCAGTGAAATAACCCACCCAATGTTATCCAATGAATGAACAGTGGGGCTGGCTCCACTGTAAGCCCTTCAGAATCCATCTGGTTGCCAAATCCAGCAGCCTCCCACCCCCACCTCAGCCTGGTCAAAATGGGCAGAACTCCTGGGTAAACAGGGGTGAAGCTTCTCAAGGCCCCATTTCATTTCTTTGCTTCATTCTGTGCCTTTGTTTTCTGGTGACTGGTTGTCATCCATTTCCTGAGCACACACCAGCAGAGGGCGCCAGTGCCCGTGCAGAGACCTTCAGCTCCCAGAGCTGTCCTGGGGAAGAGCTGCTGTACAGAAGGGCCTGGTCCTGGCCACCCACAACAACATTTGTCCTTAATGATGAGGGGCACCTACTGGTTCATAACCTGGCTCTGCAGCTGGACAGAGGCCCTGGACAAAGGACTTCATGGCTGCAGTTTTCATAGCTGTGAAAGGGGACAGGGGAAACGGACCTTCCAGGGGTACTGGGACAGTAAAATGAAGCAACTCATGAGATTGTTTCTAGTACAGTCCCTGGCACTTAATTCTTAGCTGAACTTCCATTCTTTTTGTTTTGTTTGAAACAGAGCCTTGCTCTGTAGCACAGGCTGGAGTGCAGTGGCACAGTCTCAGCTCACTGCAACCTCTGTCTCCTGGGTTCAAGTGATTCTTCTGTGTCAGCCTCCCAAGTAGCTGGGATTACAGGTGTCCCCACCCCATGACTGGCTAATTTTTGCATTTTTAGTAGAGACAGGGTTTTGCCATGTTGGCCAGGCTGGTCTTGAACTCCTGACCCCAAGTGATCTGCCCGCCTCAGCCTCCCACAGTGCTGGGGTTACAGGCATGAGCCACTGAGCCCAGTTGAATTTCCATTCTTTTGAGAGACATTTAGTCAATTTTGAAGGCCTCTCATTTCAGATTCTTCCCAAACTACATGAGTCAATTTTTGGATTCAGCTCTCTAGCTCCTTTTCCTCCACATTTTTATGTCTTTACCAAGTCTTCCCTTTGTACTTACAGAGCCCTCCCCAACAGTCTAGCCATCACCCTCAGGTTCACTATAAACTATACAGGGGCCCAATTCAAAATGCCCTCCTAAGCAGGGAGCTCCTTTCATTGAAAACTGCTGCAGGCCACGTGTAAATTCAAGACACTGTGCCTTTGCTTGTCTCTTTCCACTGTCTTCCAGCCTAAAACCCAGACATTCTTAACATTGACCGACCACCCATGTATGTTACCTAAGACCCTGTGCTGGGCAGGGATACTGAGATAAGTAAGACATAATCACATCACTGGAAGCACCTCCAACAGAGAGAGAGGTGGCAACAGATGATTTCAGAACAGCATGTGTGCCTGTCTACAGAGACCCACTCTCAGGAGGGAAACCTAATTCAGTTCCCAAGAACCTGCCAGGTACCACCCTTCAAAGGAAGAGAGGTCTCCACTTCACAGACTGACTTTCAAGGCCAAAGTCAGACAGGAACCGGCAGGACCAGGACCGGACCCCAGGCTTGGCTGACATCACTATCTCCCTTATCGCAAGGAGGCAGAGGCCCCTTGAAGATGTCCTTTTGCACAAGCTCCAAAGTATCTACTAAATGTAGGTCATTATGGCTGAAAATGCATTTTCCCCTTGTCCTTTCAGCTGCTCTGTGAGTTTGGGCCTGATGTTCATCTGCCTCAGCCCTAGCCAACAGCTGGCCAACAGGTCACATGGTTGTGACCCTTGGAATTGGAAGGCATTGTACACACACTGTCTCTTCCAGGTGCTTTTTCTCATCCACCATTAAGCCACACAGCAACAGCCAAGTGACAAAGCACTCAGTTCCTTCACATGGTCATTCCCTCCCTGTCCTGCTTCACCTGATGCAGAAGAATTTGTCAGTCAAACTTGAGCATTACAAGAATATGCAACAGAAAGAATTAGAGAACTCAGCAATCCAAAAGCTGCCAAATGAGGGTTTTCTGCATTTTGTAGAAACCAATAACCCCAGTGAATGCAGTGCAGCTGAGGTTCTTTCTCTGCATCCAAGGCAAGGTGGCCACAGGACCAACCCTCAGGCTTGGAACAGAAAGGTAGCATCGGGAGAGCAAATAGGGCACCTTCTACACTAATAATAACCCCCCATAATGCCATTAACACTCTGTCTGTGCCGCTGGTGTTAGCAACCATTATACAGATGTCACACCCATCAGGGGAATGCAACAGCTGCTGCGCAGGTCTGACCTCAGAAATGCAGATGTGTCCCTCACAGTGCACAGGACGCCTGGAATATTCATGACACCATCACACTCAGAGCATGCACATTTCACCCAGAATGCCTGTGATACTGTCAGACTAACCCAACACCCACCACACTCATATGACCCCTGGAACATGCATGTGTCCCTCAGAGCACACACATATCACCCAGAATGCCCGTGACACTGTCAGACTAACCCAACACCTGACACATTCTTATAACCCTTGGAACACGCATGTGTACCTCAGAACACACAGGTAACAACACCCAGAACACCCATGACACAGTCAGACTAACCCAACACCTGACACATTCTTATAACCCTTGGAACACGCATGTGTACCTCAGAACACACAGGTAACACCCAGAACACCCATGACACAGTCAGACTAACCCAACACCTGACACATTCTTATAACCCTTGGAACACGCATGTGTACCTCAGAACACACAGGTAACACCCAGAACACCCATGACACAGTCAGACTCAGAGTGCACATATCACCCAGAATGTACAAGTGACACCATCAGGTTAACTCAACAACCATCACACTCATATAACCCCAGGACATGCACGTGTCCCTCAAAACCCATAATGCCCGGAATGCCCATGACAGCATCAGACTCATAGCACATATGTCACTCAGGATGCACAAGTGACACCATCAGATTAACCCAACACCCTTCACACTCATATAACACCCGGAATATGCATGTGTCCCTCAGAACAAACATGTAATGCCTGGAATGCTTGTGACACCGTCAGACTAACAAAACACCCGTCACGCTCATATAAACCCCAGAACATGCATTTGTCTTTCAGAGCGCACATCTCACCTGGAACACCCATGACACCGTCAGACTATGACAGCACCCATCATACTCATGTAACCTCTAGGACACACATGTGTCCTTCAGAACACACATACTGCATGGGACACAGACATGGTCTTTGGAGCCCATTCATAGCACCTGCAGCACTAAGGATGGGACCCTCTGGCTCTCACCCGGCACTGGGTTCACAGCCTATGCTGGGCTGGGTTCGGCCTCTGTTATGAAGTTTGATGCTGTTTCTGCCTTTCTGATGTGGTATTGATATGGTTGTTTTAAAAAGCAGTTGACTTCCCAGTAACATCATACTTCTGGGAAACTTGCAATGGCAGTTAGTATGACTTCTCCTTTCTCTCCGATTCCCCAGCAGTTTTTGCTGTGACAGATTTGCAGCTTCACACAAAATATCCCCCGCGTGTTTCACCAAAAACAGAAACACTGCTCCAGGTGACTTCATATAACCCGCAAATCTGGAAATACATGGTTTCTTTTTTCTTTTTTTGGAGAGGGAGTCTTGCTCTGTTGCCAGGCTAGAGTGAAGTTGCATGATCTAATCTCACTGCAAATTCCACCTGGCAGGTTCAAGGGATTCTCCTGTCTCAGGCTCCCCAGTAGCTGGGATTACAGGTGTGTGCCACCCTGCCTGGCTAATTTTTTGTATTTTTTTTTTTTTTTTGAGACAGAGTCTCACTCTGACACCAGGCTGGAGTGCAGTGGCACAACCTCGGCTCACTGAAACCTCTGCCTCCTGGTTCAAGTGATTCTTCCACCTCAGCCTCCCGAGCAGCTGGGACTACAGGCATGCACCACCACATCTGGCTAATTTTCTTATTTTTTCTTAGTAGAGATGGGTTTCAGCATGTTGACCAGAATGGTTTCAATCTCTTGACTTCATGATTCTCCTGCCTCAGTCTCCCAAAGTGCTGGGATTATAGGCATGAGCCATCATACCCAGCTGAAAATACACGGTTTCTATGAGAAAGTCCAGTCAACAGACCTATTTCATTACACTGCCTGCCCCAGCTGGGAGAAAAATGTCTCTTTCCATGGGGGCCCAATTTTCCTTTTGGGGAACTGTTCCTGAGGCTCTCAATATTCACTCTTGTTGCACAGGCTGTAGTGCAATGGTTCGATCTAAGTTCACTGCAGCCTTCACCTCCTGGGTTCGAGAGATTCTCCTGCCTCAGTCTCCTGAGTAGCTGAAATAACAGGCATCCACCACGATGCCTGGATAATTTATTTTTCATAGAGACAATATTTCACCATGTTGGCCAGGCTGGTCTGAAACTCCTGACTTCAGGTGATTCACTCACTTCTCCTTCCCAGAGTGCTGGGATTACAGGCATGAGCCACCATGCCTAGCTGACTCTCTGTTTTCACAGCCTTGACAGATGTAAAGAGCAGAGATGACTCCACACTGGATTTACTCAGCCTTTCCTCCTAAACAGGTGCACAGCCTGCATTCCCGGTAGGAACCCCTGGCCTGGTGCTGCATTCTCCTCAGTGCAGCCCACCTGGAGGAGCTTCCATCCATCCCACCACCACTTGGTAATGGCAAAAGATTGATTTGCAACCACAAATTTCATCCTGTCAAGCTCTGGATTTAACTTTGCCAATGGTTTCCCAGTGGCCTTAGCACCATGAACTCTTAAATCCTGAGTGCACCTGCCTGCTGCCCTCTCCCGTCCAGTCTGCTCCCGCTGCCTGCAGGCCCACTCACAGGTACATGGGCTCCTGGGTGTCTTGGGGATTTTATGTGTGTTCCCTCAACCATTCACCCACTGCCAACCCTAGTTTTTTAAGGCTTTTTATAGAGAAGTCTGTAAAGTCATAGGAGTTATCTAAAAGTAGAAAAGTTAATAATGTGATTTTTCTAAAGACAAGGAAATACTCCATTATTTATGAGATCATCTGTGAGATGACCCTCAAGTTTTTTTTTGGAGATGGAGTCTCCCTGTATTGCTCAGGCTGGAGTGCAGTGACACAATCTCTGCTCACCATAGCCTCCACCTCCCAGGTTCAAATGATTCTCCTGCCTCAGTCTCCTGAGTAGCTGGGATTACAGGTAGCCACCACCATACTCAGCTAATTTTTGTATTTTTAGCAGAGATTGTGTTTCACTACATTGGCCAGGCTAGTCTCGAACTCCTGACCTCATGATCCACCTACCTTGTCCTCCCAAAGTGATGGGGTTACAAGCATGAGCCACTGTGCTCAGCCACCCTCAATTTATAAATCAAGAAAATGCGAATTCCCTGGAACCAAAGTTTATTTTTAAGATAATTAGGAAAGAAAAATAAAATCTCAATGCTGAAGGAAAGGCAAATGTCACAGTCGATTATTGAAATTTCAGAAGGCTGGGTGCGGTGGCTTATGCCTACAATCCCAGCACTTTGGGAGGCTGAGATGGGCAGATCACTTGAGGTCAGGAGTTAGAGACCAGCCTGGACAAGATGGTGAAACCTTGTCTCTGCTAAAAATACAAAAATTGGTCAGGCGTGGTGGGACACACTTGTATATACCACTACTCAGGAAGCTGGGGCAGGAGAATTGCTGAACCTGGGAGGTGGAGGTTGCAGTGAGCTGAGATTGTGCCACTTCACTCCAGCCTGGGTAACAGAGGGAGACATTGTCTCCAGAAAGAAAAAAAAAAAGAGGAAGAAATTATAGAAGAATTTAGTGGACAGGTTATTACCTTGCTGTATTCTCTAGCCTTGTGTTAGCAGTTGCAAGGTAGTTTATGTTTAAACATTTATATTTTATCTAGTCAATCAAACTAACAAAAAGTCCTGTCCACATCATGATAAACTATATAAATATTTGCAAACCTCTCTATCTATACAATGGGAAATTGCTGAAGTGTAGATTTTTCTTTGAGATGGAGTCTCGCTCTGTTGCCCAGGCCAGAGTGCAGTGGCACAATCTCAGCTCACTGCATCCTCTGCCTCCTGGGTTCAAGCGATTCCCCTGCCTCAGCCTCCTGTGTAACTGGGACTACAGGTGAGGGCCACCACGCTGGGCTAATTTTTTTTAGTAGAGATGGGGTTTCATCATGATGGCCAGGATGGTCTTACACTCCCGACCTCATCCTCCTGCCTTGATCTCTTAAAGTGCTGGGATTACAGGTGTGAACCACTGTGTGCAGCCATAAGTGTAGAAATTTAAGCAAATGAATTATTAATATTTACATATTAAAATAAGTAAGGGAATGTAATTATGTCACACATCTGGTATGGGACTTTGAGGTCCCTCTGTTGCCTCCTGCTGGATGCAAATTGTTGGCCTGTGGAAATAAGCATATCTTCTTTCTTTATTTTTTTTTGAGATGGAGTTTTGCTCTTGTTGCCCAGGCTGTAGTGCAATGGCACAATCTCGGCTCACTGCAATGTCCACCTGCTGGGTTCAAGTGATTCTCCTGTCTCAGCCTCCCGGGTAGCTGGGATTACAGGCATGCACCACCACACCAAGCTAATTTTGTATTTTTAGTAGAGATGGGATTTCTCCATGTGACCAGCCTGACCAAGGCTGGTCTCGAACTCCCGACCTCAGGTGATCTGCCTGCCTCAGCCTCCCAAAATGCTATGATTACAGGCATGAGCCACCATGCCCAGCCTAATTTTACTTTCATAATTTATGACTATCAATTTATTTCTTACTATTTTGTGATATTCTATGTGTAATAAATGTTTAACATAAAAATAGAAATAATGATATAGAATACATCTTTTGCCCAATAAATAACCCAAAGTTTTCTTTGTTGTAAGATGAGGAATATAATTATATTTTTATCATTAATGCTTGTACTTATTATTTGAGGCCATAAAACTCTGAATCTAATCCAAATTAGTAAAATTGACATTTAACTTTGGCTTTTATCAAGAGGGCAGAATGAAGTGACTCCATAAATACCATGGAAATGTTTTAAAGACAGGAAATTAATTTTGATAATAATAAATGCAAAACAATACTGTGTTTGAATGATATCATAGAAAAGATAATTTGATAATTCAGAGAGGTTACTACTTACCATAGATAGATGCATATATAAAGAACTGTGACAAATATATATGAAATTGATCTTTAATAAAGATGAAAATTCTGCCATTTTCAACAATACTGATCAACCATGAAGACATTATGCCAAGTGAAATAAGCCAGGCACAGAGAGACAAGTACCGCATGATTTTGTATTTATGTGGAATCTTTAAAAAATTAGACTCATAGAAACAGAAGAATAATAATTACTACAGACTAGGATGTGGGAGGGAATGACAGGGTATCAGTCAAAAGATACATACTTTCACCTATAAAATAAACAAATGCTGGGAATGTAACATACAGATTGGTGACTAAACTTAGTAAATAATACTGTATACTTAAAATTTTTCAAAATCAAATCTCAAGTAATCTTACCACACATACTCACACACAGACACATAAAGTAACTATGTAAAGTGATAAATATGTTAATTAGTTTAACCAAGGTAATTAAAAAATGTATACATGTCTCAAAGCATCATGTATTCTACATCCTAAAACATACACACCTTTGGTTTGTTAATTATACTCAACAAATGTTAAAGTTAGGGGTAATTAACAAGTACTATCTAGCCACGTGTAAACTCCATTTAGAACCCTTTTCAACATATTCTGGATTATTTTTAAAAAATATTATGTTTTTTATATCAGGGAAGTGCTAATGAGAAATAATGGCAATTGTAGAAAAAAATCTGAATTAAGATAAATAATTTTAGCCATATTACCTTTATATTATGTAAAACAGTAATTCTGGCTATATATTCATTGCAGTGGAGTACTTCTGAAATCTGTGGATAATACATATGTAATACATACATAGTAGTAAAGAGTAATCACACTTCACAAATTACTACAATAGATGTATTGGGATGGAGGTCTTCTACATGAACAAACTTGAGATTTCACATGAGATGATGTTCTATGTCATAGACAATCTATGTGACATTAGAAAAATCTAATGTATGCAACTGTTGCCTATTTATGCTTTGCAAGAAAATAATATATATTTTTAAACATTTAATATTGATAATCAAAATTATCAAGAAGTTAAAAAATCTGTATTATGCTAAATATAGTTGAAGAAAAATATGAGAAATTCCCAGGACCAGAAGTAAATGAAGGGATGAATCCAGAGGAAGAGTGAACCTAAGAAGCATATGCTCTCTTCAGATAGGACTAATCACAAGAACGTCAGATTCATGTGGGTTGTTCAACTTTCAACAAGGCAAATGGAATCAGCAAAGAAATATACAGACTGGAGACATTCCAAACATGGTATCTTCCATATGTGAAAACTAAGTTATACATTATATTGCACACAATTAGATAAACTACCAAGATGAAGAGTGAAAAGAAATTATATGGCACATAAACATCAGATATTTGGCTTATGTTAAAATATTTGTCATTACAATTAAAAAAAAACAGAAAACCAAAGTACTGGGCAAATAACAACAACAAAAAAAAAACAAAGCTTCTCAAATCGTATCTGAAAAAAAAAAGGAAATTGAAAGTAAGCGATTACAAATTGTGGTGAAACCATGTAATGTGCAAAATACGGGTTGCATACTAAAACACATGAGCTGACGAGAGGCCAAGAAGGCAGAATCGTAAGCAAAATTGATGTAGTTACATATTTCACAGCAGGTAAGTTAATAGAGAATGAAACATATTTATACATAAATGAAGACTGGATTGAGAAGAAATGAACACCTAATTGCTTTACTAGACTATATAAAAAATGAAAGGCAATATTTAAATAATTGGTGATCAAATAGTTGCTAAAACTGAAAACCAGATATAAATGCTTTAAAAGTTTAGAAATGTATCAAAAAAGAGATGAAAACAATTCTTAAGTGAAGTAATAGTTTGGCTATTATAATTAGTGCCGCAATAAACATGGGCGTTTCACATACTGATTTTATTTCCTTTTGATATATAGGAAGTATTGAAATTGCTGAATTGGGGCCGGGCGCGGTGGCTCACGCCTGTAATCCCAGCACTTTGGGAGGCCGAGGCGGGTGGATCACGAGGTCAAGAGATCGAGACCATCCTGGTCAACATGGTGAAACCCCGTCTCTACTAAAAATACAAAAAATTAGCTGGGCACGGTGGTGCGTGCCTGTAATCCCAGCTACTCAGGAGGCTGAGGTTGCGGTGAGCCGAGATCGCGCCATTGCACTCCAGCCTGGGTAACAAGAGCTAAACTCCGTCTCAAAAAAAGAAAAAAAACAAAAAAGAAAAGAAAAGAAATTGCTGAATCATAGAGTAGTTCTATTTTTAATTTTTGGAAAACGCTCCACACTAGTTTTTCTAAAACAGAATAATAATCTGTGCAGCAACATGGATGTGCCTGGAGGACATTATGTTAAGTAAAATATGCAGAGCATAGAAAGACAAACATTACATGATATCCTTTTTATGTGAAATTTAAACCTAACCTCATGGAAGTACAGTAAAATGGTGGTTACCCAGAGGCTGGAAAAGATGTGGAGAGGAGATGAGAACAGGTTTGCCGATGAATGCAATATTACCATTTAACAGAAAGAATAGGCTTGGCGCGGTGGCTCACACCTGTAATCCTAGCACGGTGGGAGGCTGAGGTGGGTGAATTACCTGAGGCCAGGAGTTGGAGACCAGCCTGGCAGACGTAGTGAAACCCATCTCTACTAAAAATACAAAAATTAGCCAGTCATGATGGCACGTGCCTGTAATCCCAGCTACATGGGAGCCTGAGACACAAGAATTGCTTGAACACTGGAGGTGGAGGTTGTAGTGAGCTGAAATCATCCGACTGCACTCCAGTCTGGGTAACAGAACAAGCTGTGTCTCAAGAAAAAAGAAAAACTTAATTAAAAAAACCCTCACAGAAAGAATACATTTTTGTGTTCTATTACACAGTAAGGTGACTATAACTAGTAATAATATATTATAACATAGGTTAAGTTAGCTAGAAGAGAGAATTTTTATGCCATAAGTGCATTCCAAAAAAGAAGAAAAGAATTTTATAGTTATCGGCACAGAGACATAACAAATGTTGAAAACAATGGATATGTTCATTATTCTCATTCTATCCCTATACAATGAATAAATGCACTGAAATAACACTGTGGCCCGTAAATGTGTACAATTAATGTCAATTTAAATAAAATAAATCTTAATTTTAAAAAAGGTCAAACTTCATAAAACCAACATGAAAACAAGCTCATAAAAGCAGTGACAGCAAAATGTCTCACCTTTGTATAAAGCCAGAAAACAGAAAAAAAGTTAATAAAATATTAAAATACAAGCTTCTACATGGCATAGAAAACAATCAACAGAAGGAAACAAACTACAGGCCAGGCGTCGTGACTCACGCCTGTAATCCCAGCACTTTGGGAGGCCAAGGAGGACGGACCACTTGAGGTCAGGAGTTCTCAACCAGTCCGGCTAACATGGTGAAACCCCGTCTCTACTAAAAACACAAAAAATTAGCCAGGTGTAGTGGCAGGTGCCTGTAATCCCAGCTACTGGGAAGGCTGAGAGAGGAGAATCACTTGAGCCTGGGAAGTGGAGGCTGCAGCGAGCTGAGATCGCGCCACAGCACTCCAGCCTGGGTGACAGAGCGAGGCTCCATCTCAAATAAAAAAAAGGGGAGAAAACGTGCAAATTGTGCATCTGACAAGGAGTTAATATCCAAAATATATAAGGGGCTCAAATAACTCAACAGCAGAAATAATAATAATTACTCAATTTTAAAATGAGCAAAAACCTAAATAGATAGTTCTCAAAACAAGATATATATATGGTCAACAGGTATATGAGAAAATGCTCAGTATCAGCGGTCATCAGGGAAATATAAAGTAAAGTAATACAGTTGTTACTGAAATCGGCATGGTCATTATCAACAAGACAAAAGATAACAAGTGTTGGCAATACGTGGAGAAAAGGAAACCTTTATGCATTGTTGGTCTGAATAAAAATTAATACACCATTATGTCAAAGAGTAGAGGTTTCTCAAAGTAAAAATAAAACTACTGTATGAACCAGCAATCCCACTACCGAGCACATATCCAAAGGAAATAAAATCAGTTTGTTAAAGAGATACCTTCACGCTCATATTTATCACAGCACTAAAGACAACAGCCAAACTATGGAATAATCACAGTA
This sequence comes from Saguinus oedipus, assembly GCA_031835075.1. Lineage (NCBI taxonomy): Eukaryota > Metazoa > Chordata > Mammalia > Primates > Cebidae > Saguinus > Saguinus oedipus. The sequence goes on from CM063170.1 coordinate 67,315,728, forward strand.
TGCATCAAGGGACAAAGAGATAAAGAAAACATGGCATAGAAACCCATATGAAATGCTATTTCTCAATACAAACAATGAAATCCTGCCATTAAAAACAACATAGATGGGCTGGGCACAGTGGCTTACACCTGTAATCCCAACACTTTGGGAGGCCAAGGCAGGTGGATCACCTGAGGTCAGGAGTTCGAGATCAGCCTGGCCAACATGGTGAAACCCCATCTCTGCTAAAAATATAAAAATTAGCGGGGCATGGTGGCAGGTAATCCCAGCCACCCGGGAGGCTGAGGCAGGTGAATCGCTTCAACTCGGGAGACGGAGGTTGCAGTGAGCCAAGATTGCACCACTGCACTCCAGCCTGGGAGACAGAGCAAGACTTCATCTCATCAAAAATTAAATTACATTAAATTAAACAAAACAACATAGATGGACCTGGACAACATTATGTTAAGTGAAAAAAAAAAAAAACAGGTACAGTAAGACAAGTACAAAAAGATTTTACCACGGTGGGATCTAAAAAAGTTGGTCTCATAAAAGTAGAGAGTAAAATGGTAGAGTTCCTAGACCTTGAGGTGATTAGAGAGCAGGGGAAGATAAAAATATTTGGCCAAAGGGAACATAATTACAATTATATCAGAGAAATAAATTTAATGAGATCTTTTAAACAGATAGGTGGCTATGGTTAATGATGAGATCGTACAGTCTTGAAAAGTGTGAAGATAGTGGATGTTAAGTGTTCTCACCACAAAATAATAACTTGCATAACACATTAGTTAATTAACTACATGTAATTATTTTACAATCTATATGTACTTTGAAACCTTTTGTTGTGCATAATTTAAAAATGAATTTTGAAAGCATGCTTAGAAAAATTATTATTCGTCTGGACACGGTGGCGCACACCTGTAATCCCAGCACTTTGAAAGGCCAAGGTGGGCATATTACAGGAGTTCAAGACCACGCTGGCCAACATGGTGAAACTCATCTCTACTAAAAATACAAAAATTAGCTGGATGTGGGGGTAGGCACCTGCAATCTCAGCTACTCAGGAGGCTGAGGCAGGAGAATTCCTTGAACCCAGGAGGTGGAGGTTGCAGTGAGCTGAGATCATGCCATTGCAGTCCAGCCTGGGTTACAAGAGCAAAACTCAGTCTCAAAAAAAAAAAGAAAAGAAAAGAAAAAGAAAAAGAAAAATTATTTTTCAAGCTAGAATTTCATATGTTGCTAACTTTATTTAATAAATGGGAATAATAAAAATATTGCCTGGCATGGTGCCTCATGCCTGTAATCCCAGCACTTTGGGAGGATGAACTGGGCAGATCACTTGAGGTCAGGAGTTCGAGACTAGCCTGGCCAACATGGTGAAACCCCATCTCTACTAAAAATACAAAAATTAGCCAGGCATGGTGGCAAGCACCTATAATACCAGCTACTCAAGAGACTGAGGCAGGAGAATCGCTTGGACCCAGGAAGTGGAGGTTGCAGTGAGCCGAGATTGTGCCACTGCACTCAAGTCTGGGAAACAAGAGTGAAACTTCGTCTCAAAAAAAAAGAAAAAACAATATTTTCCCGTATAAAGGTAAAGTTGAAATTAAGAAGTGAGAGACATGCTTTGGGAATATTAAATCATGGGGGACACTGAACTGAGGGCACCATATAATTCTTAATGGTGTCCTGTAAGCAAATTAAAAAAATATTAAGATAGGCTGGGCGCAGTGGCTCACACCTGTAATCCAGCATTTTGGGAGGCTGAGGTGGGCAAAGTACTTGAGATCAGTAGTTCAAGACCAGCCTGACAAATAGGTGAAACCCTGCCTTTACTAAAAATACAAAGAAAAAAAAAAAAAGCTGAGCATGGTGGCACATGCCTGTAATCCCAGCTACTCCAGAGGTTGAGGCAGGAGACTTGCTTGAACCCTGGAGGTGGAGGTTGCAGTGAGCTGAGATCGCACCACTCCACTCCAGCTGGGATGACAGAGCAAAACTCAGTCTAAAAAAAAAAAGATATTACAAAAGTGCAAGTCCATATTTTATTTAAATCAGATAGTAAAGTCTGTGTTTTCCAATACTTTCATTGATGACAACAAAATAATTTTTACAAAATTTTATCACGAACTTTTAAAAAATGGATGGCAATTCCAATGCACCTTTGGCAGAATATTGATGATTCTTTTATCAGATCTGATTAGCACCACAAGACTGACAGTGGCATAGGCACTGAACATCAGCCTGTTGACAGTGTAGATGGCAGGGCTGTGTACCCGTAACAGCATTGTGGAGGACGAGACAATAAAGTCCAGTGAGTGTGCAACCACAGAGAAACTCACCAGCAGCAGGATGGTCTCGGCGGCCCTTTTCTCTGGGGAGGTTCTTAATACAAAGCTGTGGCTGTGAAGGTGCTGAGAGCGCCTCTGATGCCTGGACAAGAAAATCACCATGTATGCACTTGACTTGAGAGCAGCATGATTCCTACAAGGAAGACGTCTCTAGATAACGGCAGAGTCATAAACAGCCCCCTGATGTCACATTCATTGGGGAAAGTGAGCAGTATTTATTGACATTCAGAATTATCTGGGTCACACTGGAAAAACCTACAATATAGATTATCATGCCACTATTGAAAGACAAATTGAGGGACCAAACAAAGAATAAACCCAGGATATTGTACTTTGCGGTTTTATGTTTAAATCTCACCAACCAGGAAGTGCCGAGGCTTATGGTGATGGCCCGAAGCGTGCTCAGGAGCGAGGTGATGCAGACGGAGAGGCCCCTCACTACCTTGTCTGTTTAGAACGAAGCCTTACATCTGAAGTTACTCTGAAAATTTAGTGACTCAAACATGTCTGGAGACAGCAACTCTGCTGCAATGACTAGCGTCACTATGTGGACAAAGGCCAAGTGACAGATGATCAGGTCATGGTTTTTAGGCTTGTGATCCTTAAAGAATGTCAAACTGTGCCAGAGGAGAAGAAAGCTGTTGGCTGAGATTCCAATGCCAGCTTGAAAACAAAAGACGCTTTTGAAAGATAACATCTGAAATGTGTGTTCATCCTAATGATGTAGAAACATATTTTGAAGACCTGAAAAACAGATTTATGTCATCAATGTTCTTTCATCAGTGTTCCAAATTATTACCATTGTCATCGTTTAGTCTCATTTTCTTGATTAACCCCATCTTATATAAATTCTTGATAATGTATCTCCTGTACTACTTTCTAAACCAAATAAATATATACATATATAACTACTAATGCATACACTTTCAAACATGCCTGTATAAGGTGCACAGTATTCCTCATGTACCTTGGCCTTCCATCGATTAATCATATCCTTGTTCCATGTTCTCATTTATATTTAGCACTTCAGCAGCAGGCATGTAAAATGAATAGTAATTGTAATGTGAAATTGAATTAAATGTATGTTAATATGAAAAGACTCACTAAAACAATTAAAAATATATTCAGTTGAGTCTTTCTCATGATCTATCATTTTGATACAATTTATTCATCATCACTGTTCCATGGTTTTTGACCCTTGTGATTTTACTGGACTCACCATGATGATTCATGATATTTCATCAGCATATTAGCAATTTTTATCTCATATGCACCCTTATATTCTCTTTGCCATTAATTGTAATGTGTAATGTGATAGCTTGGAATTCAGATGTCAATATCCTTATAGGGACTGGGGGACATTATTCTGCTTAATCAAACCCTAATTTACTGTATATGATACAGAAATGGTCCTGGCTGTCTCTCAGTTTAGTTCACATCCCAGAGGTTTATTATGTGATCTCTCTTTATTTCAGAACACATTTTTAAATATTTTCTTCTCCATTACCAACAAGATAAACACTATCTTTTTTTTTTTTTGAGACAGAGTCTGTCGCTCAGGCTGGAGTGCAGTGGTGTGATCTCTACTCACTGCAACTTCTGCCTCCTGGGTTCAAGCAGTTCTCCTGCCTCAGCCTCCCAAGTGGCACCCACCATCACACCAGCTAATTTATATATTTTTAGTAGAGACAATTTCACCATGTTGGCCAGGCTGATCTTGAACTTCTGACGTCCCGAAGTTCTGGGATTACAGGTGAGGGCCACCGAGCCCAGCCACTATTTTGAATTACTTTGTTTCAACCATGAAGTTGCATCAAAATAGTCACATGTTGGTCTTCTTCCTGAGACTTCATTTAGTACAGAGATACTCTACTATGCCTAGAAAAATACTTGGTTTTCAATAAGAAAGATAATTCCTCTCAAGTTTTCTTGGGATAACTTCAATACCGTAACACCTTGTGACATTTTGCAGAATACTTTTGCAGTTACCATTTCATTTTATTTGGCCAAGAGTCAGACATCATTTATCATTTTACTTTAATCCAGGGCTGAAAACAATTTTAGCTTATGCATTAAAAAAGTGAAACACCTTTTAATTCACTCAGATTTTTGTAATGAAAGTGTGTCTGTTTCAAGGCACTTATCATTATACAATTTTGTAAATAAAAATATATGAGATGATGCAAAAATGTTGACACTGAGTATCCTTGAATAATAATAAAAAATTAGTGACTGAAAAAAGTTGCTCTAAAACCACCAGATATGTTTCATTTTATAACGGAAACATCTAGTTGATTAAATGGTTATTACTCTTTCTACAAAACTTTAATAAGTAAATGCATTTATCTTAGAAACAAAAAACGAAAGATTTCCATTAGCATACATCTATACCATCAGTGCAGTTGAGTTCTGCTGTCAAGTTAAAAATCAGAAAAAGAAAACAAAGTAACTCTAAATTAAAGACTTAATGGTATCTAAATTTTAAGGATCACACTTCAGTACTAGAAAAATGTATTTGAATATGAGATAATATATGTATGAGTTATTAACCATAAATCTGCATAGTTTTGTTAATATAACAAATATATTATGAACCACACACACCAAAAGAAGATATAGGGTAAACAATTAGGTTAAATAACACAGATAAGAATTTTATTATTTTTTTTCACCCTAAAAAAACCCAGTTTATTAGCGGGAGACTTTGACACCACATTGTTAATATTCAACGGATCAACGAGATAGAAAATTAACAGGGACATCCATGATTAGAACTCAGACCTGGAATAAGTAAACTCAGTGAATATAGAATTCTTCACCCCAGGTCCACAGAACATACATTCTTCTCAGTATCGCATTACACCTATTTTGAAAGTGACCAAATAAATGGAAGTAAATCACTCTTCAGCATTTGCACAGCATTTCACAGACTTAAATGAAATATTGGTTGGCTGTTTGTTTGTTATTTTCTTTCCTTATTCCTTCCTGTCTCCACTGTTAAGCATAATTATCAGCATAAAAGAGGTTTTTAATACCTATTCCTAGATTGCATTCCAGCCTGGGCAATAGAGCAAGACTCCTATTCTCTCCCCCACTTCCTCTTTCTCTTTCATAAAAAAAAAAAATAACACCACATTATGAATCTAAATAATAAAAAATGAACCAGGAAAAAAACCCAGTTTATTCTAATCCATTCTCCTTACTCTGTAAATAACTTAAACATACTGAAACAGAATAATCTTCTGCGTGATCAGATGGCGTGTTTTTCCAGCGAGGCTCTTGAGAGCACTGATGCTGATCCCAGATGAGATCAGCAATCTTGGTTGTTGTAATTAGAGTATGATTGAATTGATTGTATCGTCAAACATTTTTCCCACCTGCCCGAGCTAAACAGTTGATAATTGCCTTTAACATACTGCAGAAGTCATTTTTAATCCAAATATTAAATTTAGCTGTGTTCTATGCTTTTATTTGGAAGAATTATGGAATTTGCTTTAATATGATGCCAAATTGGGTGAAATAAAATAGCGAAAAAATCCACAGATGCTACTTTTAGGTTGTTCACAGTGAAAAGAAAAATTTAGTCCTATGTGACCCATTAAAAATTTCAAAATCTGAATGCACAGCTTAGCTCTCACCGTTAGAATTCACAACCTAAGTTTGATGGGGCTGAGGGTGAAGCTCCTGAGCACTCTCAGTAAACACGGAATGAAGCTCAAGTTTACTCTCATCATACTGCCTTTCACCTTAGTGTATTCTCAATATTCTTAAGTCCCAAAGTGTATAAATAATGATGTATAATAAGGGAATAACACCATTGTGCAAACCAGGAATGAAAATCTAATCATAAAAAACATAAGCTTAGATCAGACATCTAAAGCAAAGATAAAGGGGGTATAAAAGGAAAAAGCCACTTACAAGAATCCAAAAGCTGTTTTGTATATGGTGGATACATTATTTGTAGAAAAAGAAGTCTGATAAAGTATACTTCCTCATCTTTGTTATAAAACATAGTTTTTGAGAATTGTTATTTTATTAATATTATTTGAATAGTGATGTACTGTCCCTTGTGTGGATTTAAAATATAATCTATATAAATGTAAAGTGTTTTTATTGTATCAATAAAAGTATCATTTTTATCAGACATTTTACAACATTTATTGAGCAGCCTTCTTAGACCTATGAATTTTAGGAACCAGGGAGAAGGGATTTCTTGTTAAGTGGCAATAAATAGCAAATGGAAAAATCCAGCTGGCAAATTTAGAAAAGAAAAAATGTTTCCACCAAAATTAGGCCTGTTAAAAGAGGTTTTATAAAATACAGCAAGATGGAAATAATAAATATGGTAAGTATCAGAGGCACTGAGTGATTGTAATGCATTTGTCACTTTCTGGAAGTTGAGATTAGTGTACATTGCGGCTGGAGGCACAATGCTTGCTGATAAGGATATTTATAATTTCAAGACCTTTAATTCCCAGCTTCCTTGGAGGAAAAAATAAGCAGGAAAATTATTACTTTAAATGTAGACAATAGAAAACTACTGGAGGACCTTCACAAATTCTATGCTACCAGTTTTGAGAAAAAGCCTAAAATCCTTTTGGAAGAGTGTTTCTTTCTGATTATTTCAACTGAGGAGATATCAGCTAAGTAAAACACTCTTTTTTCTAAAAATGTGAAAGTCTTGTACAATCATGCTCCTGTGCATCACAGTATAATAAGAGTCTTACCAGATGTGTCACATATTGAATTTGGAGGAATATTTCCAAGTTGAAAATTGCAATTTGTAAAACTGCATCTTCTATTCTTCATGTGCACTTACCATGAGCAGTTGAGATCCTTCCTCCCTAAATACATAAAATGCAGATATTCAAAGCACTTAAAAATGCTTTGTTCTTTTCCTAATGTTCAGAGACAGTGATTTTGTACAATTATATTTTCTTGAGGGCTTGGTGCCCTTATGAGCTACAATTAGGCAACTATTATCATTATATATTTTTTCTGTTTTGACTCCTCCTTACTCCTTTCTCTGTCTTATATGTTAAAAATCACAGAACAAGAAAACATTATTTCCTAATAAAGTTAGACAAAATTAAGTTATATATTTTAACAGCAAAATTGAAATAGCCTGGCCACATTCATGATTACATGTTTAATATGTAAATTGCAAATTTAAAACTTACAGAGGAAACTGTAAGAATGCAAAAGTTTGGGAACTTTTTATAGTAAGGAAATGCTATTTTCTTTGAATTTTGAAGATTATTATTCCCATTATTCAAAATGTTATAATAAATAAAATACAATTACAATTTAAATATAATGTTACAAAATTAACAAAGCATAGGATCAATATAGTATGGCGTCAATAGTCATAAAGTTGCCTTTTTTCATTTAGAATCACCTATTGCACTTCGGTGTGATTCCCTAGACATGACTGAAGTTATGAAAAGACAATGTCCTAGCTCTTCATTGAGAAAATTCTGCCTCATCCCCCCACTCACCTGAGTCTTGAGCTCTCACTGTTATTAATGCTGACAAACAGTTACCCAGCTGAGTCTCTGGAGCGAGTCCACGTTTGTAAGACGAGGCTCACAATATGCGGTTATAAGGAAGCACTGCCATCAGCCCATCCCCTCCAGGCCTGTAATTTTCATGCCAACCCTAAAAATAGTACAAGCTCCGGTTTTGAGATTTTAAGAAAGGGAGTCACCAACGGAAAATGAAACTTTTTGATTCCTAGAAAATACTTTAGAAACAGCTGTGCTCCAACTTTCCTGTGTGTAAGCTGATTTCCCCAGGTATATGCAGCCCAGTGGGTTGTATGCTGCCTGTTCTTATAAACAAAACAGTAATCTCCCAATTACCCAACCTTCAAAATTAGTAAAACACAACATCAGATTTTCCACTGCATTACTCCTGGTTGCCCTCACTAATGTTCCCCAGTAATCTCTGATTTTCATGGTAAGAGGTAGGCCAAAGTTACCTTTGTGAGAATCAGAAAAACGCCACCTCTACCTGACCTAAATGGGCAAAGTGGCCCATTTTCCTGAGGACACAGTTCTGAGTCTGGGCACCAGACATGGGAGCAAACTGTGGACTGCTACCGCTCACCAGTTTGCCCAGGTACGTTTAGAGTATAGCAGTGCACATCTGTTTCAACAAAGGAATGTTTGAATAAAAACTGTCCATGCCAAGAGATTTTTTTTTAGTTATGAAGTATCAAAGGGGTATTCTACCACCCTGTCCCTCAGGTTTCTTTGTGGCTTCCACTCACAGGAATGTTGTACACACTCAGTACTGGAGCACACATTTTATAGCAAAGACCTTTTTTTTCTTTGCTTCTGTGACACCCATCAAATACGATCCTATTAAAACTAAAGTTAACATTAATCATCATCACTGCCTATTTGCTTTCTTAGTCTAACGCTGTGTATTAAATTGTATGTTAAAATTGTGACTTCTATTTTCATAAAACCTGTGGATCTTAGCACAGCGCACGTGCTCAGCTTCTTTAGCTACAGCATGGCTGTGCTCTCATGCATCATCTTTAATTCTCTAAAAAGCATGTCCTCCATTTGGCCTAAGTCAGGACCAGAAAACTCACAGTCCTCTATTGTCCGCAAGCTTTATTCTTCCTGGTCTCTGCATCTCAGTCCAACATATCATCAGCTGCCATCGATATAATTTTATTTTCCATTCAATTTTTAAAACAATTTCATTTCCATTTTTAGATCATAATTTAGTTGCCTTTTCTAAGACTTTCAACTCCATTTAAATTTTTTTGTCTTCTTTCTTTAAAAAAAAAATACCTCCTGCATTGCCCTTTTATTGAGTTGTTTCTCATTCTTGTCCTCATGGCCCTCATGCACACCGCCTCTTTCAAGGAGATAGCCAACCACCCATTTATCTTTCCTCTTCTTTTACATTCCTACTGACATTTCTCATTCATCACATGAAATGCATTCATCTCTCCCTCCACATGCTCCTCACCCACCAAGCTTAATCATACTCCTTTTAACTCGCATATTCTTTTGAAAGTAAAAGCAGGGACTACTAGGCTGTGTTCCTCTTTTTTCTTTCCCTTTTAGCCACCTGTAGGAAAGGAGAAAAACTAACTTGAGCCAACATCTTAAAAATATAACCTTGTAAAAAAAAATCTTTTTGTCTACTCATCGAAGAAAAACTGTCAGGAAATAATCCTCTGAAGAAGAAAGCTATCAATAAAAAATAAAAGCAACATAAGGCCTTTCCAGGTCAACAAAAACTGAGTTGATTTCAGCTAGCTAAAAATATAAACATTAGCTGGGCATAGTGGCAGGTGCCTCTAGTCCCAGCTACTTGGGAGGCTGAGGCAGGAGCATCACTTGAACCCAGGAGGTGGAGGTTGCAGTGAGCTGAGATCGTGTCACTGCACTCCAGCCTGGGCGACAGAGGGAGACCTCAGAAAGAAAGAGAGAGAAAGAGAGAAAGAAAGAAAGGAAAAAGGAAAGAAAGAAAGAGAAAGAAAAAATGTCAAATAACCAAAGAGAAGGAAGGAAGGAAGGAAAAATCAAATAACCAAAGAGAATAATTTGAATCTACATGAAATGACCAAAGCACCAGTAAAAACAATCACGTCACTGTAAAAGACATCATGTCACTGTAAAAGACATCATGCATACATTTTTTATTTCTTATATTATTTTTTTAAATGAATGCTATGCATAACAACATATATAAAATTGTATTGTTGGACTAATTACAAATGCATGTAATATACTTACCAATAACTGAGCAAAACAGGTCAGTGATAACATGTTTCACAATAAAAATTAGCTGAATATTCTAAAACAATGAGAAAATTCAGAAATGGAAAATAAAAAGGTTAATATAAAATGACTTGTAGATATATCTTTGTTCTTTTTTGTTTTCTCATCTTATTTTTAAAAATAAAATTATATAAAATAAGTGTAAAATATTAAGTTTATAGTATATGTAGATATAAGTATAAAATTTATATCATAAAATGAGAAGCAGAAATATAAATACATAGAACTAACATTTGTATAACTCACCAGTATTAAGGTATTATAAATGTAAAACATATTCCAATGAATGAAAGTGTATATCAGAAGCCCTAAAAGAACAAGTGATAGATCCAAATATATATTTAAAATTATTTTTAAAAATGCAATGTTACATAAAAATGCCTTCTTAATGCAAAACGCAAAATGAAGTAGAAAAAGAAATACAATACACGTGATATGTAGAAAACAAAAATGATACAAAAAATAAATCCAAATATATAAATAATACTAAATATAAAAAGTTGAATTAAATAAAAATTGAGATTGTTAGACAAAATACAAAATATAAAAATGAGATACAAATATACGCTGTCTACAGCACAATCACTTTGGATCCAAATAAACAAATTGTGTAGAAGTGAAAGAAGAAAAGCTTGCAAAGAGCAGCCATGATGAAACTGTAGTTGCAATTACACAATTAAAAAAGAATTTAGGCTGGGCTTGGTGGCTTCACCTGTAATCCCAGCACTTTGGGAGGCCAAGGTGGATGGATCACCTAAGGTCAGGAGTTAGAGACCAGCCTGACCAACAAGAAGAAACCCCATTTCTATCAAAAATACAAAATTAGCCTGGCATGATAGTGCATGCCTGTAATCCAAGCTATTTGGGAGGCTGAGGCAGGAGAGTCACTTGAACCTGGTAGTGAAACTCCATCTCAATTAAAAAAAAAAAGTTACATAAACAAATAAAAAGAAAAAAAAAACACATGCTTAGGTGTAAAATGAGACATTTAAAATTGACCAAAAAAAGTCAATTCCTTAGGAAGATGTAACAATCAACCAACAGGCAAGTAAGAAAACAAAATACAAGCGGCAAAGACTGACAAAAATCAATCCAGAAAGAGAGAATAAAAAATAACAGGCATTTAAATACTTCACTCTCAATAATACTTTAAAAAACAGTCAACAGGTCAAAGAGTAAACAGACTTGAAAAGAAAACCACTGAGACCTAGCACATTTGTATAGTCTGCTCCACCCAACAGAAACAGACTACACATTTGTAGTAAGTGCCCATGGAATCTTCTTCAGAATAAACTATATTCCAGGTGATTACACACACAATAAAATTAAAAGAATTGTGTAAATGCAAAGTATTTTCTCTGACTGCAATGGAATAAAATTAAAAATAAATGACATCGGGAAATTTGGATAGGTCACAAGTATGCAAAAATTAAGCAATGAAATTCTTAAAAAATTTAAAATTGGAAATATTTCAGATGAATAAAAATGTTTACTTAACAAAACATGCAAGATGCAGCAATTAATGGCAGTCAATTTCTTCATGAAAAAGGATTTCAAATCAATAACCTGGGGCAAAGGCATTTCTTTGAAACAAAAAGAAGTCATAGTGAAATTCCTAACAGGAAAGAATGGAGAGCACAATTCTTTGGGAATAAGATCATTGAAAAGTGTCCATATAGTTAAGAGAATCTAGCAGGCAAGGTACAGGATTAGGGCCAGGGGCTGGCTCAGAGAAAAACAGAGAAAGATGCTAATTTCTGACGTCTATTTTACCTTCAGTCTCTGGACAAGCAGAGAGTACAGGGAAAGGCCAAGTTGAAAACATTCTGGTTAAGTGGAAAAGGTGCTCTACGAGAGACACACAGAACAGTTTTCAGAACTTGGAATTTTTTGCATTGGTAAATTTATTTATTCATGTTAGTAGGTTATTCTATAACTGACACATAATTTCAAATATTTATAGGGTATAGTGTAATGTTTCAAAACATGTACATTGTGTTATGATAAAGTTGGGGTAATTAGCACGTTCGTCATCTCAAACCATTATCATTTCTTCATAGTGATGTTTCGAGTTACTGTTTTCTAGCTATTGCAAAATGTATGCTGTAATTATACCACATTGTTACAGTCACCCAACTATGTAACAGAACAGAAGTTATTTTTTCCACCAACTGTAACTTCGCACCCAATGAATGGCCTCCCTTAATCTTTTTCTTCCCAGACCCCTCCCCAGACTCTGGTGACCACCAGTCTACGCTTACCTTCCGCAAGATCCACTTTCCTATATTCCACTTATTAGTAAGCTCATGCAGTGTTTGTCTTTCAGCCTATGGTTTATTTCATTGAATATCATATTCTCTAGGTTCACACACATTGCCACAAATGACAGTATTTTATTTCTTTCCATAGCCAAATAGTATTCCATTGTGTATCTATACCGCATTTTCTTTATTGATGGACACATTTTGATTTCATCTCTTCGCTGCCAGGAATAGCGCTGGAAGAAACATCATAGTGCAAATATCTTTTTGACATACTGATTTTAATTACTTTGGCTATAGAACAGTAGTTCGATAATAAGCCACATGTTAGCTCTGTTTTTGACTTTTTTGAGAAATCACCACACTTTTTTTTATAATGATGGTACTAAGCGACTTCCCCACCAACAGTGTCAGAGTTTTCCTCTCAGTGCATTCTCACGTGTATTTGTTATATTTTGTCTTGGGAGTAGCCAGTTACTAGGGTGGGATGGTATTTCATTGTAGCTTTAATTTTCATTTTCCTTATAGTTGGTAATGTTGAGCATTTTGCTATGACCCTGCCAGCCATTTGTACTTTTTTGGGAAAACTCTCCATTAAGGTATTTTGCTGTTTTTTTAAATTGGATCATTTGTTTTGTTTCGTTGTTTGCTGGTTAGTGGTTTGAATCCTTTATATACTCTGGATATTTGTATAGTTAGCAAATGTTCGCTCCCATTCTGTGGCTTGTCTCTTCACTGTTGATTGCTGTTTTCTTTGCACATTTTTAGTTTGATGTAATCTATTTGCCTGTATTTTCTTCTTATCTATGCTCTTGAGGTCCTGTGCTTTTGAGGTCTTTAAACGGAGTCATGGAAGTCAGAGAGAATTTCCCATTTGTTTTCTTCAAGTAGTATTATAGGATTGGGTTGTATACTTAAGTTCTTAATGCATGTAGGTGGATTTTTAGTAGGGTAAGAAATAAGGGTCTGGTTTTATTAGTCTGCAGGTAGCTACACAGTTTTTTCTAGCATCATTTATTGAAGAGACTGTTTTTCCCCAATGTGTGTTCTTGGCACCTTTGTCAAAAAATCAGTTGTCTTCTTAGTGTGGATTCATTTCTGGGTTCCCTGATCTGTCTCACCGGTCTAAGTGTCTGTCGTTATTAACAGTGCCACGTTATTTTTGTTACCACAGAGTTGTAGTATGTCTTGAAGTTGGGTGATGCGATGTGTCCAGCTTTGTGTGTGTTCTTTCTCTAAAGATTAGTTTGGCTATTTTGGTTGTTTTGTTTTTGTTTGTTTCATTTGAATTTTATTATGCTTTCTATTTCTATAAAGAATTTCATGACGTTTTAATGAAAACTGTCATAAATTTGTAGAGCATTTTTGGAAGTGTAAATATATTAATTATTCTTCAAATATGAAGGTAGAATATCCTTTTCTTGGTAACTTTGTTTTCATCAGTGTTTTATATTACTTTTTACATTACTTTTAATGGCAAAAACTGCAACTAGTTTTGCACCAACCTAATAATTATTATAGATATCTTACACATTCTTGGTTAAATTTATTCCTAGGTATTTTATTTCATTCTCTAGCAATTATATATAAGACTGCTTTCTTAATTTCTTTTTCAGATATTTTGCTATTGATATATAGAAATATTAATTACTGCCTGGCATGGTGGCTCATGCCTGTAATCCCAGCACTTTCGGAAGCCAAGGCGAGCAGATCTCGAGGTCAGGAGATTGAGATCATCCTGGCTAACACAGTGAAACTCCATCTCTACAAAAATACAAAAAGTTAGCTGGGTGTGGCAGCCGCACCTGTAGAAGAAATCAGGCAATTTTATAACCTTGCACCACATAAAGAAAAACTGAAAGGTACTACTAATAAATGCAAACTACATCACCTGGAAAATGGGAATCCAAAATGTCACTTTCAATATTTAAGTGTTGGAAATTTTGATAAAAATAAATGTGGTAAAATAAAACTTTTGGTAGGTTTTGCATAGCTTAATATCAGCATAAAGTAGGGGGGAAAATCTTAAAAATAAAAACAAACAATAACCTACACACACACACCCCTCAAAAACTAACATCCAATGCATATACATTAATTTTTGTGTTGGGAGTCTAAAGCAGAACATTTGATGAACTTGATAAATTTATTTTTATTTATTTATTTATTTTTTGAGACGGAGTTTTGCTTGTTACCCAGGCTGGAGTGCAATGGCATGATCTCGGCTCACCGCAACCTCCGCCTCCTGGGTTCAGGGAATTCTCCTGCCTCAGCCTCCTGAATAGCTGGGATTACAGGCACGCGCCACCATGCCCAGCTAATTTTTTTTGTCTTTTTAGTAGAGACGGGGTTTCACCATGTTGACCAGGATGGCCTCGATCTCTTGACCTTGTGATCCACCCGCCTTGGCCTCCCAAAGTGCTGGGATTACAGGCTTGAGCCACTGTGCCCGGCGATAAATTTATTTTTTACCATACTGGCATACTAATAAAATCATCTATATTTAATTTGAATAAAACATGTCTGCCTCTTAAAAATACTGCTTTGTATTATGAATAGCAAATGTAAAGTCTTTATTCTGAGAAGTATCCTGATTCTCAACCCAATATATATGGCAACCCATTCCTCTGGTTTCAAACTGAGCCCTCATTAAGGCTCAAATATGGAGTGAGGGAAACCCAAGAAGAGTATGTGAAATAAGGATGGGGTAGGATAGTCAGTTCTAAGGCTCAGGAATTGCCTGGGTGATCCCAATATAATGATGTCAACTGTAAAGTCTACTAAATAAAAATAAACATAAAAGGCTGAAACTGCCAGGGGTTGACATCTGTGAAAGTCTCTGGAGTTATAAGTGGTTGTGCCAAAAGGATTGAGCCAGAATGACATGAACTTAAGGATTAAGGCAAATGTTTACTAGCACATAAATATTTGTTCCAAATTTTATTACAGTAGCAATATTCTTTTCAGTAATGTCAGCTTCCTCAAGCTGGGGATGCCACAAACCAAAACAAGTGCCTAATATGTTGTAGGCAATTAGTTTCAAAATTCAACAAACTGGCAATAAACTCTGTTTCGTGAATAAATCTCACTGACAGGCACTATCCAGTAGCTGTATCCTTCAGTTTTTTCTGGGATTTTCTGTTGCTGGATTCCAAACCAACCTTATTTGAATCCTAGTCATTTCTAAGTCCCCAGATTTAGTAAACAGAAAAAAAGCAGAAATCAAGCCAAATTACTCCGAACAGTCCATATCTAATATATTTGCTTTCCCCCGAAGAACCAAGTATGTAAAATCCAACCTAAATTCAAAGGTAGCAGTTAACACCATATGCAAAAATTAGCAAAGTCACAACGTAGAAACTCTTAGTCTGTTACTCCAGAAAAAAATAACAACATTCTTATTTTGGCATGTTTTTGGAAAGAATATGACAAAATATATCCATTAAAATATAATAATCTCTGAAATATGAATTTTCTTCTTTTTAAATATTTAATATATTTAGACAAGACTTTCAGTGAAAATGTTTATAGCTACCATATATGAATTAAAACAGCCCCAGAGGAAACAGTATTTTTTTATTAATAATAAAGATTGACGCTCAAGTGAGAAAGCAGGAGCACCATCATCTCAGACAAACACCACCACACCACCACCTGAAATTCCAGCTCCCTTTCTGGCCTCATGTATTTCAAGAAAATCATCTCTTTTTTTTTTTTTGAAATGGAGTTTCACACTGTTGCCTGAGTTTCAGTGCAATGGTGCAATCTCGGCTCACTACAACCTCCACTTCCCGGGTTCATGTGATTATCCTGCCTCAGACTCTTCAGTATCTGGAATTACAGGCGCACACCACCACATCTGGCTAATTTTTTGTATTTTTTTTTTTTTTAGTTGAAATGGGGTTTCACTATGTTGGGCAGACTGGTCTTGACTCCTCACCTCGTGATCTGCCTACCTCAGCCTCCCAAAGTGCTGGGATTACAGGCATGGGCCACTGCATGCAGCTGGAAACCAATTCTCTTCTAACTACAAGCAGCCAGAAAGGGCAGACAGTTAAACACAGATAAGACAGCTTGAGGCAAGGGTGCTGGCTCATTCCTGTATTCCCAGCACTTTGGGAGACCAAGGTGGGTGGGTCACAAAGTCAGGAGTTCAAGACCAGCCTGGCCAGCATAGTGAAACCTCATGTCTACTAAAAATACAAAAATTAGCCAAGCCACATGCCTGTAGTCCCAGCTACCCAGGTGGCTGAGGCAGAATTGCTTGAACCCAGGAGGCAGAAGTCGCAGTGAGCCGAGACTGCAACATTGCACTCCAGCTTGGGTGACAGAGTGAGACTCTGTCTCAAAACAAAAAAACAAAAACAAACAAAAAACAGCACAGCTCTGGCACTGAGGGAGGTGGGGGAAAGTCTCCTGAGTACCTGCTAAACCTCACCCTCATAGAGTGGGCCCCAGCAAAACAGTGGGCCATCATAAGCATATTCCTTTCCCTTCAGGTGCACTGAGATAGGGAAGCTAAAAGCAGACTCAGGGGTTATCCCTGTAGCTGCAGAAAGATGTACAGGAACAGACACACGACTGTCTTCCAGACAAACACAACAAAGAGACAAAACAGCAGTCCAAGCCTCTGACAAACTCAACCACGCTGAATCCGTAAAAACTCTTAGTCCGTAAAAGAGTGTGGCTCTGACCTAACTCGGCCAGCTGCCTCTCTCAGGTTTATTCAAAATAAACCTGTCCCTGTTGACTGTCAAGCCACCCTTCATATTTCTCTCCTCTTTCTTTAATTCTTACACCAAGGATATAAAATAATTTATTCTGGGAACATAGCTAATGACCTAAATGAAGCTCAAGTGAAATTATTTAACATTCATAATTTATATTTAAGAAATAAAATACTCCTGGTTATTTAAAAATATATAAAAACAAATGAAAGAACAGAAATGGATTACTCACAATATCTAAGGTACGGAATCAACCAAAGTGTTTCATCAACAGGTGAATGGATAAAGAAAATGTTGTATCTTTACACAATAGAATGCTACTCAGCCTTTTTTTTTTTTTTTTTTTTTTGAGACAGAGTCTCACTCTATCACCCAGACTGGAATGCAGTGGTGCAATCTTGACTCACTGCAACCTCCGTCTCCCAGGTTCAAGCAATTCTTGTGCCTCAGCCTCCAGAGCAGCTGAAATTACAGGCGTCCACCACTACAGCTGGCTAACTTTTTTGAATTTTTAGTAGAGACAGGGTTTTACCCTGTTGGCCCAGCTGGTCTTAAACTCCCAACCTCAGGTGATCTGCCCACCTTAGCCTCCCAAAGTGCTGGGATTACAGGCATAAGTCATCACTCCCAGCCACTCAGCCTTTAAAAAAAAAAAAAAAACAACTTGTAATTTGCAACATTGATGTACCTGGAGGACATGATGCTGAATAAAATAAGCTGGCACAGAAATAAACTCATAATATCATTTCTATGTAGAGTGTAAAAAGATTTCAACTCATAGAAGCAAAGAGCAGAATGATGATTGCCTGGGGCTGGGAGTGGATGAAATGTTGGTCAGAAGTAATGGGTCTGATTTTGTGAGGAGAGGAAGACTGAGCAGTTGTGGCCGTGTTACCGATCTGGAGCAGCAGCCGGCTTCTCCACATAGAACCCAGGAGTAGGAGACTCAGAATCGAATCTCTTCTCCCTCCTTCCTCCTGTTTTTGGCTTTGTGAGAAACCTTATTATCAAACACAATGGCCAGCAATGTTACCAACAAGACAGATCCTCGCTCCATGAACTCCCGTGTGTTCATTGGGAATCTCAACACTCTCGTGGTCAAGAAGTCGGATGTGGAGCCAATCTTTGAAGTACAGCAAAACTGTGGGTTGCTCTGTTCATAAGGACTTTTCCTTTGTTCAATATGTGAATGAGAAAAATGCCCTGGCTGCTGTAGAAGAGAGTAGGGCAGAATAATCACTGGCCAGGTTTTACCTATTAAGCTGGCTGCAGAGCCAAAAGTGAACGGAGGAAAAGCAGGTATGAAATGACCCACAGCGGAGATGTACTGATCACTAACAGAACACCCTTCTCCGTAGATGTACTGATCACTAACAGAACACCCTTCTCCGTTGATGTACTGATCAGTAACAGAACACCCTTCTCCGCAGATGTACTGATCAGTAACAGAACACGCTTCTCCGTCGCTTCTACTCAGCTTCTCTTTTGACTTGGACTATGACTTTCAATGGGAGTATTTTGAAAGGATGTACGTTTTCCTCCTCCTTCTCCTCCTCCTATTTCTTTGGCTTCAAGTACCCTTGAAACATCAACATGCATCAGGAAACACCTCTCAAAGGGGCAAAAGTGGCTTCAATTCTAAGGGTGGACAGTGGGGATCTTCCACGTCTGCAAAGTTGAAAGGAGATAACCTTTAAGCCATTGAGAAGGAACTGATCCAGATAATACAAAAAGCAGACTCGCTTTTGGAAAACCTGGAAAAAAGTTTAAAAGGAACAGAGCCAACAAGCAGTAGAGATGAAGAATGATAAGTCAGAAGGGGAGCAGAGCAGGAGCTCCTTGAAGAAAAATGAGATGAATGTGAAGATGGAGTCTGAGGGGTGAAGATGATTCTGCTGAGGATGGGGACCTCCTGGATGATCGTAATAATGCAGATGGGGGATGACCAGCTAGAGTTGATCAAAGATGATGAAAAAGAGGCTGAGGAAGGAGAGGATGTCAGAGACAGTGCCAATGGCAAAAATGACTCAGGCACATAGTGGGTTTAGAAATCTTATCCCAATATTTGTTTACCTAGGTGCTTCTCTAAGATCCAATTTTTTACCAGACCTTCTCCCCTAGTATCTTCAGCACATGCTCACTGTCCCACCCATCCTTCTTCTTCCCGTGTTCACTAATTCATATTGCCTAGGTCCCATTTTCACCTCCTTTGACACTCTTAATAGTTTTTTTAAGTCTTACCCTGCAACTTTTGCTTTTAATTTTGATACCTCTATATGACTTAACAATAAAAAGGATTTTTTTCCCCCCAAGATGGTTCTTGTTCTGTTGACCAGGCAGGAGTGCAGTGGTGCAATCTTGGCTCACTGCAACCTCCACCTCCCAGGTTAAGCAATTCTCCTGCCTCAGCCTACGGAGTAGCTAGGTGCGCACCACCACTCACAGGTAATTTATTTTTATTTTTAGTAGTGTCGGTGTTTCACCATGTTGGTCAGACTGGTCTTCCACTCCTGACCTCGTGATCCGCCCACCTCGGTCTCCCAAAGTGCTGGGATTACAGGCGTGAGCCACCGTTCCCAGCCAGATGTATGGTTTTTATCAACTGTCTCCAAAATTATCTCGCTATGCAGAACATATAGTGTTTTCATCACGCATAATTTCAATAGTTGCTTCCCTAACTGCAAAGGCAATCTTATTTAGTTAAGTAGCTCCTAAAAGTAGCTTTGAGTTAGAAATATGTGTGCTACATCCCATGTAAGTGTGCTTTGTGGGGCAGTTCAACACAAACATAATTTATTTTTGTGAATGAGAGGTAGCATGTTAAATGCATCCTCTGGAAAAATAGTGTTATAGTCTTATTTTTTAACATTGATACTGTGGGTTATTTTTGTGAACAGCCTGATGTTTGGCATCTATTTTTCTCAAAATAAACAAGTCCTTATTAAACCAGGAATTTGGAGAAAAAAAAGTGGTAAGAATTCCCTACATCTCTTACCTTAACAAATAAGTCATTTTCCTCTCAGTTTTGATTCACCAAAAAATATAATCATATCCTGAAGAATCAAAACTGAAGAAATATCCGTTAAACCAATGCAGGTTGTACACTAAAAATTTCAGATGGTTTAGTAGAATAATACATTTTTTGCTCACATCACCATTGTCTCTGAGTCTTTTGTCTGGTTAACAAGACTTAATCTGGGGTGATCCAAGATGGTCAAATAGGAACAGATTCAGAGTGCAGTTCCCAGCAAGAACAAAGCAGCGGGTGAGTGTTCACCACATTTCCAAATAAGTTTTCACTGCCCACTGACCAGGAAATTGCCGGCCAAAAAGCAGCACGAGTCTTTGGCATGGCTTGTGCTGTGGGTAGGCGCACAGACACTCACACAAATCTGGGTGGCTGTTTCAACTGGCACCTGGAATGCCTGGGAGACAAAGCCACCCATTCAACTAACAGGGAGGGGCTGAGACAGGGAGCCAGGCAATCTGGCTCAATGAGGACCTCCTCCACAAAACAAGCAATCTGAAACGCTCTGGATTGAGAGTTTCACAGCAAGTGCAGCTGGACCTCCAAGACGGGCCAGCTCAGTGCGGGGAAGGGCATCCACGACTACCAAGGCAGTCTGTCAATAGAGGCAGTTAACACAGCAGCTGGGCAGAGCCTGCGGCAGCTCAGCAATACCTCTGCCGGCAGACTGAACAGACTACTCCATGAGGGGCAGGGGGGCATCTCTGAAAAAGTTCCAGCAGCATGTCAGGAACTATAAAGCCAAACTTCCTAGGTCAGAGCACATGGGAAAAGAGGTCGTTATGAGTTCTGCTGCAGCAGACTTAAAGGTTCTGCCCAGCAGCTCTGAACGGAACAATGGAGCTCACAGCCAGATCCCCAAACCCTATATACCCAAGGAGACACCTCATAAAGGAGAGCTCAGGCTGACATCTGGTATCCTTCTGGGACAAAGATCACAGAAGAAGAAAATGCAGGAAACCTTACTGTTCTGCAGCCCCTGTGGTGATCCCCAGGTAAGCAGGGTCTGGAGTGGACCTCCAGCAGTCCTGCAGCAGAGGGGCCTGTGAAAAGAAAAATTAAGAAACAGAAAGAAATAGCTTCAACATCAACAAAAAGGATGTCCACTCAGAGACCCCATCCAAAAGTCATCAACTACAAAGACCACAGGTAGAAAAAGCCACTAAGATGGGAAGAAACCAGCAGAAAAAGGATGAAAACATCAAAAACCTGAACACCTCTCCTCCAAGGGATCACACCTCCTCACCAGCTAAGGACCAAAGATGGATGGAGAATGAATCTGATGAATTGACAGAACCAGGCTTCAGAAGGTGGGTATAAACAAACTTCTCAGAGCTAAAAAAGAACATGTGCTAACCCCATACAAAGAAACTAAGAACCTAGAAAAAAGGTTAGATGAGATGCTAACTAGAATAAACAGCTTAGAGAAGAACATAAATGACTTGATGGAGCTGAAAAACACAGCATAGGAACTTCATGAAGCAAACATAAGTCTCAAAAGCCAAATCGACCAAGAAGAAAGGATATCAGAGATTGAAGATCAACTCAATGAAATAAAATTAGAAAGCAGGAATAGAGAAAAAAGAGTGAAAAAAATGAACAAAGCCTCCAAGAAATATGGGATTATGTGAAAAGACCTACTCTACGTTTGACAGGTGTACCTGAATGTGACAGAGAGAATGAATCTAAGTTGGAAAACACTCATCAGGATATTTTCCAGGAGAACTTCCTCAACCTAGCAAGGCAGGCCAATATTAAAGTCCAGGAAATACAAAGAACACCACAAAGATATTCCTCAAGAAGAGCAACCACAAGGCATGTAATTGTCAGATTGACCAGGGATGAAATGAAGGAAAAAATGCTAAGGGCAGCCAGAGAGAAAGGTCTGGTTACCCACAAAGGGAAGCCCATCAGACTCACAGCAGATCTCTCTGCAGAAACCCTACAAGCCAGAAGAGAGTGGGGGCCAATATTCAACATCCTTAAAGAAAAGAACTTTCAACCCAGAATTTCATATGCAGCCAAACTAAGCTTCATACGTGAAGGAGAAATAAAATCCTTTATGCACAAACAATTGCTGAGAGATTTCATTGCCACCAGGCCTGACTTACAAGAGCTCCTGAAAGAAGCACTAAACAAGGAAAGGAACAACCAGTACCAGCCACTCCAAAAATGTACCAAATGGTAAAGAGCATTGACACAATGAAGAAACTGTGTCAACTAATGGGCAAAACAACTAGTATCAAAATGACAGTATCAAATTCACATATAACAATATTAACCTTAAATGTAAATGGGCTAAATGCCCCAGTCAAAAGACACAGACTGGCAAATTGGATAAAAAGTCAAGACCCAGTGGTGTGCTGTATTCAGAAAACTCATCTCATGTGCAAGGATACACATAGGTTCAAAATAAAGGGAGGGAGGAAGGTTTATGAAGAAAATGGAGAGCAAAAAATAAGCAGGAGTTGCAATCCTAGTCTCTGATAAAATGGACTTTAAACCAACAAAGATCAAAAGAGACAAAGAAGGACATTACATAATGGTAAAAGGATCAATACATCAAGAAGAGCTAACAATCCTAAAATATGTGTGCCCAATACAGGAGCACCCAAGTACATAAAGCAAGTTCTTAATGACCTACAAAGAGACTTAGACTCCCACACAATAATAGTGGGAGACTTTAGCACTCCATTGTCAATATTAGATAGATCAACGAGACAGAATATTAACAAGGATATCCAGGACTTGAACTCAGACCTGGACCAAGCAAACCTAATAGACATCTACAGAAATCTCCACCCCAAATCCAAAGAATATGCATTCATCTCAGCACTGCATTACACCTACTCTCAAATTGACCACATAATCAGAAGTAAATCACTCCTCAGCAAATGCAAAAGAACGGAAATAATAACAAAGTCTCTTACCACAGGGCAATAAAATTAGAACTCAGAATTAAGAAACTAACACACAACCACACAACTTCATGGAAACTGAACAACTTGCTCCTGAATGTCAACTGGATAAACAACGAAATGAAGGCAGAAATAAAGATGTTCTTTGAAACCAATGAGAAGGAAGACATAATATACCAGAATCTCTGGGGCACTTTTAAAGCAGTGCCTAGAGGGAAATGTATAACAATAAACGCCCACTAGAAAAGCAAGGAAAGATTCAAAACCCTAACATCAAAATTGAAAGTGCTAAAGAAGCAAGATCAAGAAAACTAAAAAGTTAGCATAAGACAAGAAATAGCTAAGATCAGAGCAGAACTGAAGGAGATGGAGAAACAAAAAACCCTTCAAAAATCAATCAATCCAGGAGCTGGTTTTTTGAAAAGATCAACAAAATAGACCACTAGCTAGATTAATAAAAAAGAAAACCGTAAAGAATCAAATCGATGCAATAAAATACGATAAAGGGGATATCACCACCAATTCCAAAGAAATACAAACTACCAACAGAGATTACTACAAACAACTCTATGCACACAAACCAGTAAACATGGAAGAAATGGATAAATTCCTGGACACTTGCACCCTCCCAAGCCTAAACCAGGAAGAAGTTGAAATCTTGAACAGACCAATAAAAAGGGCTGAAGTTGAGGCAGTAATTAATAGCCTATCAACTAAAAAAAGTTCAAGTCCAGACAGGTTCACAGCCAAATTCTAACAGATGTACAAAGAGAAGCTGGTACCATTCCTTCTGAAACTATTCCAAACAATACAAAAAGAATCCTTCCCAAATCATTTTATGAGACCAACATCATCCTGATACCAAAATCTGGCAGAGACTCAACAAAAACAAGAAAACTTCAGGCCAATATCCATGATGAACATAGATTCAAAAATCTTCAGTAAAATGCTGGCAAACCGACTGCAAAACCACATCAAAAAGCTCATCCATCACCATCAAGTAGGCTTCATTCCGGGGATGCAAGGCTGGTTCAGCATATACAAGTCCATTAACGTAATCCTCCACATAAACAGAACCAAAGCTAAAAACCACATGATTATCTCAATAGATGCAGAGAAGGCCTTTGACAAAAATTCAACAGCCCTTTATGCTAAAAACTCTCAATAAACTAGGTATCGAAGGAACATATCTCAAAATAATACAAGCTATTTATGACAAACCTACAGCCAATGTCATACTAAATGGACAAAAGCTTGAAGCATTCCCTTTGAAATATGGCACTAGACAAGGATGTCCTCTCTCACCACTCCTATTCAATATAGTATTGGAAGTTCCAGCCAAAGCAATTAGGCAAGAAAAAAAAATAAAAGATATTCAATTAGGAAAGGAGGAAGTCAAATTGTCTGTTTTTGCAGAAGACATTATTGTATGTTTAGAAGACCCCATCGTCTCAGCCCAAAATCTCCTTAAACCAATAGGCAACTTCAGCAAAGTCTCAGGACACAAAATCAATGTGCAGAAATCCCAAGTATTTCTGTACAACAATAACAGACTAACAGAGGATCACATCATGAGTCAACTCCCATTCACAATTGCTACAAAGAGAATAAAATACCTAGGAATACAACTAACAAAGGATATAAAGGACCTCTTCAAGGAGAACTACAAACCACTGCTCAATAAAATAAGAGAGGACACAAACAGATGGAGAAATGTTCCATGTTCATGGTTAGGAAGACTCAATAGCATGAAAATGGCCATACTTCCCAAAGTCATTTATAGATTCAACGCTATCCCCATCAGGCTACTAATGACCTTCACAGAACTGGAAAAAAACACCTTAAATTTCATATGGAACCACAAGAGAGCCCGCACAGCCAAGACAATCCTAAGCAAAAAAAAAACAAAGCCGAAGCCATCATGCTACCTGATTTCAAACTATACTACAAGGCTACAGTAATCAAACAGCATGGTACTGGTACCAAAACAGAGATATAGACCAATGGAACAGAACAGAGGCCTTGAAGGCAATGCCACACATCTACAACCATCCGATCTTTGACAAACCTGACAAAAACAAGCAATAGGAAAAAGATTCCCTGTTTAATAAATGGTGTTGGGAACACTGGCTAGCAGTGTGCAGAAAGCAGAAACTGGACCCCTTCCTGACAGCTTACACTAAAATAACTCCAGATGGATTAAAGACCTAAACAAAAACCTAACACCATAAAAACCCTAGAAGAAAACCTAGGCAAAACCATTCAGGACATAGGCATAGGCAAGGGCTTCATGACTAAAACACCAAAAGCATTGGCAACAAAAGCCAAAATAGACAAATGGGACCTAATTAAACTCCACAGTTTCTGTACAGCAAAAGAAACAATCATTAGAGTGAACAGGCAACCGACAGAATGGGAAAATTTTTTTTGCAATCTACCCATCTGACAAAGGGCTAATATTCAGAATCTACAAAGAATTAAAACACATTTACAAGAAAAATACAAACAAACCCATCCAAAAGTGGCAAAGGATATGAACAGACACTTTTCAAAAGAAGACATATATGAGGCCAACAATTATTTCCATGGCTGAAAAGAAATATTTTGTCAATTTACTCTAAATTGGGAGACTAGATTT
This sequence comes from Saguinus oedipus, assembly GCA_031835075.1. NCBI lineage: Eukaryota > Metazoa > Chordata > Mammalia > Primates > Cebidae > Saguinus > Saguinus oedipus. The sequence continues at coordinate 67,341,438 of CM063170.1, forward strand.
GTAATCTTCAATCTTTCAGTGTTAAGGCAAATCAGAGAAGAGCAATGTGCTATACAGTACGCATTTTTCTGCCTCACTACCAAAATTCTTGTATTGCCTTGGAAACCCAAAGGAGCCACCTAAATAATACTCCTTTACAATCCTTTAGCCAGAATTTTAGATTTTAAAAAGTCAAGAACATAATGATGCTCCCTGTTAGTAATCAGGCCATTTGAAAAAGCATGGAGATTATGCCAAGCCATTTAAAAAATATGGTTTTGATTAATTTTATTCCACTTCAAATGTTTTGTTACTTTTATCATGTTAATCTAACAGAAACTATCCACAGAATTCTCAATGCATTCTAGACATAATCATATTAAGGTGTTTAAAGTTCAATATTGTGTAACAATATAGTAGAATCCTGTAATTAGCAGAAAATGTCAATTATTAATAAATTTATGTCAAGGTATTTCAATTATAAAAACAATTAATTAGGTATGACTTTTTCAATTAATAGACAAATATACATTTATATTAATTGTTTTAAAAATGTAGTATAGGCTGAGCACTTTGAGAGGCCGAGGCAAGAGGATCACCTGAGGTTGGGAGTTCAAGACCAGCCTGACCAACATAGAGAAACCCTGTTTCTACTAAACACATAAAAAATTAGCCAGGAGTAAACTAATAATATATTGTTGTTTACTATAGTCACTCTGCTGTGCAATAGATCTGGAAACCTATTTATTTTATTTGAAACTTTGTACCCTTTGATGAACAAATTCCCTATTTCTTTCTATCGTCCTCCAGCCTCTGGTAACCATTACTCCACTTTCTACTTGTTTGAGTTAAAGTTTATTAAATTCTACATATAAATGAGATTATGCAGTGTTTGTCTTTCTGTGTCTGGCTTATTTCATCTAGCATAGTGTCTTCTAAATCTATCTATCTTGTTTCAAATAATGGGATTTACCCTTTCTTAAGGCTGAATAGTATTCCACTATTTATACCCCCTTTTTTTTTTGAGACAGAGTTTTACCCTTATTGCCCAGGCTGCAGTGCAATGGCACAATCTCAGCTTACCGCAAACTCCACTTCCCGGTTCAGCGATTCTTCTGCCTCAGGTTCCTGTAGCTGGGATTACGGACATGTGCCACCACATCAGGCTAATTTTGTATTTTTAGTAGAGATGGGGTTTCTCCATATTGATCAGGCTGGTCTTCAACTCCCAACCTCAGGTGATCCATCCACCTTGGTCTCCTAAAGTGCTGAGATTACCGTACAGCCACCATGCCTAGCCTGGTGATACTACGGTTCAAGTTAATGTCTCACTGCAAAAACTTAAAACAAACAGGAATCTAAGCAAGTTCTCCAATAACCTTAATAACCTTAAATATTTTCCAAAATCTAACCTGTGTTTAATCTTATGTAAGTTAATATTATGCTACTTTTAAGCCAAACTGTTAGGAGAAAAAAAAAAAAACAGCTGTCTTACAGGAAGCAAAAATATTCAAAAATAAAAGAGCATGTCTCTTATTAGCCAGTCAAACAACAATAACAACAACAAAAAAAAAAACCAAAGGAAAAGGGTAGAAGAAGATCCCCATTCCCAATTAAAATAAAACAATGCCCCTTAAAAACCCTAATTAAAGTCCTGGTAATCCCACAAATTAGTAATTTAAAAAACTTTCTAATGTGCATTTGAAAAAGCTTGCAAAAAAACCCCAAACTAAATCTCTTAATAACTCTAAACTGTCCTTGTTAAATCAGAAACAACCCCCTGACCATTTTAGAAAGCCCCCAAAAATCTTTAGTGAAACACTTCCCTGTCTCCCAATTCAATAATAAATAAATAAATAAATGAGGTTTATTACTCAGGCAGCCCCTTACATTAAAAAAAAAAAATGCAAAAACAGGCCCTTTCCAAAAATCTTTCTAATTTGGTAACCCTCAATTTGAAACTTTGCAGTATGTAAATAACATTCTCCTCTGTGCCCCAACTGACAGGGTCTCTCAAAAAGATATTAAGGCTCTATTTAATTTTCTATCAGGTAAAAAATGTAAAATATCCAAATCTAAAGCTCAGCTTTGTCAAACTTCAGTAGGGTACCCAAGTCTAGTCTTGTTAAAAAAATAAAAAACAAAAACTAAGCATTAAGAAAAATGACAATGATAAGAATAAGCCTATTTCCTTCTTTCCTTTTTCTGAAAACCGTCAAGTAGCTAAAAGAATTTGGGGGTATTACAGGTTTTTATAAATTATAAATACTGGGTACAGTAAGTAAACAGCTCATCCTTAATACCACCTCATAAAAACAAACCAACATAAACTTAAGCAGCTAAAACTCGCTTCCTAACTTAAAAACCGAAAACACAGACGCCTTTAACCAGCTAAAGCAAGTTAACGCATCGTCCCTCAGTCTTCCCATAGGGAAAGTATTTAATTTCTATGTATCAAAAGAAAAAAGAAAATAGCCCTAAAAGTTTCGGCTAAGGCTCAAGGTTCAACTCAACAGCTAGCAGGTTAACCATGGAAAATAACTATTTACACCTCACACAGTATAGCAAAACTGTTGTCCTCTAAAAAATACTCTCTGGTTAACAATCACTACCTCAAATATCAAGCTTTGTGGCTAAAAAAATCTTCAGTCCAGTAAAACAAAACAAAACAAAACACCTGCTGCCTAAATCCAGACACTTTCTTCCCAAAAAAAAAAAAAAAAAAAAACCCTAAAAAACGTAAACATAATTGTTAACAGGTAGAGTTGTGCAAACTAGGAAAAAATAGTGATAAATATCAATCACTATTTATATTCTCTGTAAAGTTCTAATAAAAATTTCTTAAAAAGCACTCAGCTTGAAAATAAATATTCAAGCCATAAACATTTAAAAAGTTCTTTATGTTTTTCTCTTCACACATCTTTTCTAAAAAAAGTTTTTTGTCAGTCAACTAAATTACTTTTCTCCACTGTGCCTTGCCACTCTTGGTGCACTCACAAAAGGCTCTAAAATAACTTCTGGTGGCCTCAAACTTCTTAAAAACAAAAGCACCACAAATCTCATTTTTTAAAATTGGTTTTTGTCATAAATCCCCTAAAAACTGTTTTCCCATCCCTGTAAATAAAAACTGTATTTCTAGCCTTGTTCCTAAAGGGTCTTACCCCAGAGGCCAATAATCCACTTAAAAATTGGCAAATAAAAAAATCTTGTAACTACTAAATCTTTTTTTGTTTTTCTGTGTGGTTGGTTATACATGTGTTATGTATGTAATGTCTATTAAAGAAAAAAGCTCTAATTTAAAATAAATAAGTGCTTAAAAAAATTTTTTTAATAAAGCCTGTGGTACCCTTCAGTTTATGGAAGTTTAAAAAATAAAATCAGCCTTAAAAATTATTAGTAAAATGCAAATGTTTTCAAAATGTAAATAGGTAATCTAAATTATTTTGGTCAAATACTAAATTTGCTAAATGTTTTAAGGTTGTGAACTGCTCCTGTGGCCATTAAAAACTGTCGAACTTGCCTGCTTCACAATGGGTGAAAATCTTTTTTTTTTTTGAGATGAAGGCTTGCTCCATCACCCAGGCTAAAGTGGCACAATCTCAGCTCACGGCAACTTCTGCCTCCCAGGTTCAAGTGATACTCCTGTCTCAGCCTCCTTAGTTGAGACTACAGGTACCTGCCACCATACCTGGCTAATTTTTGTATTTTTAGTGGAGACAGGGTTTCACCATGGTGGTTAGGATGGTCTTGATCTCCTGACCTCCTGATCCACCCACCTCCACCTCCCAGAGTGCTAGTATTACAGGCATGAGCCACCACGCCCAGCCAATCAAAATCTTATGTAATAACAAGGGCTAACAAAAGGTTTTGCTTTTTAAAATTTTAAGTCATCATTTGAGCAAAACAAATAACTTACGGTAATCTAAAATTTTATTTCATAATGTCAAGTATTTTAAATCTCCAACATCTCCAACAAATTTGCCAAAGCCAAATTTCAGTTTAAAAGTTGTCTTTTCTAATGCCTAGCTCTTGAGTGCTGCAAAGGGATCCTGGGGAATCCAAAACTGAGGTAATCAAAATTATTTAACAAGTTTAGGTACATAAAATCGCCAAAATAATATCTAATCTTCCTCAGGTTACATTTTAGTACATAACATTAACATATGTTCCAAAACCATATAAAATGTCCAAGATTCTAATGTCTAAATGTGCATTATCAATCACAATTAAGGTTGTATTATAAGCCACAAAAATAACCAAATTTGTCAATTGTGCTTCTAAGTGTAACCACCCTAAACATTTTGTCATTTACAAACAATTGTCTTATTTTCATTTTCTTCAAAAAATGGTTTATTATCAGCTGTAAAACCTTAACAAATGCTCTCAAATGCAGGTTTGTGATAACAAAAAAAAACTCAATTAGCTTAGATGTTGATAACTGTCAAGAAAAACAGAAGTTAATAAACTAAACTAATAAAAAACAAAAGCAACGTTTGTAACTTTTGCTTAAAACATTGCTAATCTTTACTTTGCTTTTCAAAGTAAAAGAAAAATTCTTAAAACCTTTTAACAAGCAAGGTATGCTCCTATAAATAAAATTTAAAATGCATTTGTTTCTCTCAGCCTAGTTCCTCTAAAATCTAAAAACTGGTTATCATTATTCTTGACTTACAATATAGTTACTTGCATCAGTGAAACAAAAATCCATTTCCTTTTGCAGCAAAACACAATAAAAAAACTTGTTATTTGACCAAAGCTTTAAATAAAAGAGTGTTTTCCTCTTTAAAAAAAAAAATCAAGCTTAACAATAAAAGCTAATAAAATCCCCTTAAAAAAACTAGCCTTATACCTTATCTACGCAGTCTCTGTACAGGATTCCTTAACTATGTTAAGTAAAAAATGTCACTTTCCAACAGACTTAAATACCCCATGCTTCTAAAACCTTAAAATAAATTACCCAGTTCACAAATATTTAAGGGTACAAACCCATGGCTAGGTTGGGCTTTAAGAATTCCTATCTAAAATTCCTCATAAAACAAAGTTCTATTAAAGCCAATCAAAAAGCCTATGTAAAGGTAATTATTTTTATTTTACTTTATGCAAATCATCAAGCCAAATATAAAACTAAAGTCTGTTTTACAAACAACCCATTCCTATTATAAATTTTTTAACAAAAATAAAAACTAAAAAAATTATGTCTTAAAACTTATACATCTATCATTAACTTCTAGTGACATTAGTTGTAAATTTTTGCCTGTATCTGAAACTAACCATACTTAGTTTAGTTAGCCAACCAGCAATCTTCAGCTGTGGCTCAAAGAAAACAAAACAAAACAAAAAAATGGCAATGTAAAAATCTACGTAAATATTCTAGTTCTATAGATAACACTGCAAATCCTGCTAAGTAATAAAAACAAATAAGGTGCCCACAACCCAAGTTTTTTTTTTTTTTTTTTGAGACGGAGTTTCGCTCGTTACCCAGGCTGGAGTGCAATGGCGCCATCTCGGCTCACCACAACCTCCGCCTCCTGGGTTCGGGCAATTCTCCTGCCTCAGTCTCCTGAGTAGCTGGGATTACAGGCATGCGCCACCATGCCCAGCTAATTTTTTGTATTTTTAGTAGAGACGGGGTTTCATCATTTTGACCAGGATGGTCTCAATCTCTTGACCTCGTGATCCACCCGCCTCAGCCAAGTTTTTTTTTTAAATAGTAAAATCAAAAAAGCTAACAAAAGCCAAGCCTCATGTACCCAAACCTTAGAAAGCATAAATATAGCCATCAACTATCAGGGATGTCAGCAAGCTCAAAATTTTTAACCTATCCTTACTCACCTTCTCTCAATATAATACATACTCTACACCAAACAAAATTGCTTTTCGCCTAAATGCTATCAAGCTCAAAACAGTAATGAAAAAAAAGCACACACACACATAAATGTACACCTCTTCCAAAAACCCTTAAACTAGCATTCCCCCACCTCAAATCCTAGGTACTGTTCCCATGTAATACACAACTCCCCTTTCCAGCAAAAAGTAGTTAAAAAAAAAAAAAACCAGCACCTAATCTCCATAAAAACAGGTCTCCACTCCTGAGTGGGGACTAAAAGAAGTTCGCTTGGCTTACGTAAACTGCAAGGGAAGGGTCCCTGAAAAGCCCGGAGCCCATCAGTCATTGCCTCATCCCCACATAATGTTAAAAGCAGCCTAGAAAAAAATTAAAGCTGTGGGCACCAATGAAAAACACTAGCAGAAAGTATTGTGCCTAAAAACGTGCTGACAGCTGCACAAATAAAAGAATCTCCAATCCATTTAAATGAAAACTGGCACAAACCTCTAGCTCACTCAAATAAAAAACAAGGCCTAGCATCAAATGCCTTTATTCTTTATACAGTCAGAGGGCTCCCGGAAAGTTTCTTCTCCTTTTGTGGACATAAGCACAGCAGGCTCCAGTGGACACTCATTTTTATTTAAACTGTAAATCAGCTCCTATGAGTCACCACTGCAGCCCCTAATTGGTCCCGGGCCATGATCCTAGGCCAAGCTTTCACTTCGGCTTCTAATAGGTCCTGGGCCAAGCTCAGCAGCATCTAGGTATCATCCTGTCAGCTCCTAACTGGTCCTGGGCCAAGATCTCAGGCCAAGCTTTCTTTAGTCCCAGGCCAACCTAAGTCACATGTTCTACAAAACAGCCTACAAACTAAGCACAATTCTTCCTATTCTTAGTCCATCATAAGCCTAAACCCCAGCTTCATAGGGGGTACTCCTATTCAGAAACTGCTCTCTGCGAGCAAAAAGCTTTCTTCTTTTGCTTATTAAACTTTCACTCCAACCTCACCTTTGTTTGTACTTTTTAATTTTCATGAAAGCAAAACAAAATACTTGGTGTTATCTCAAACAAAAAAACAAACAAACAAAAAACCCTGTTAAATCATGGTGCATTGCTAAAACTGCAACAGAACTACTGTGGAAATATTCCAGGAAAGGCAGAATTCACAGACCATTTGAAGGAAGCAAATTGCTCCTGCAGGACCTGGGAGACAGCCCAAAATTCTGAGTGCCCAAACTGTAATAAAAGTGGAAAAACGGGCTTGATAAGCTCCCAAATTTATAAAACAGTAACTATTAGCCCTAAGAAATGAAATAGATAAAAACATAATAATAGTGAGGAACTTCAATAATCCACTGACAGTACTAGATAGGTCATCAAGATAGAAGATCATTCCTCAGAAGTATTTGGCAGAATAGCAAAAAAAAAAAAAAAACCCCAGAAGGTCAATAAAGAAAAAATGGATTTAAACTATTCCCTGGAGCAAATAAACTTCACAGCTATTTACAGAACATTCTAGCCAAAACCACAGATTATACATTTTATTAATCAGGACATGAAACTTTCTCCAAGAGAGAACATACAATAGGCCACAAAACAAGTCTCAATAAATTTAATAAAATTGAAATGATATCAAGTACTTTCTCCAGCCACAGTGGAATAATACTGAAAATTAACCACAAAAACCTTTAAAACCATTCAAATACACGGAAATTAAATAACCTGCTTCTGAATGATCACTGGGTCCACAATAAAACCAAGATAAAAATAAAAAAAAATTTTAACAAAATGAAATAGTGATAAAACCTATCAAAACCTCTGGGATACGGCAAAGGCAGTGCTAAGAGGAAAGTCCATAGCTTTAAATGTCTACATAAAAAAGTCTAAAAGAGCATAAACAGACTAAGGTCACACCTCAAGGAACTAGAAAAACAAGAACAAACCAAACCCAAACCCAGCAGAAGACAATAACAAGATCAGAGCAGAACTAAATAAGACTAAAAATTTTAAAAAAGATAAGTGAAATATAAACCTGGCTTTTGAAAAGATAAATAAAATTGATGGACCATTAACATGATTAAGAAAAAAAGAAAGAATACCAAAATAAGCTTAAATTAGAAACAAAACAGGAGATACTACAATGGACACCACAGAAATACAAAAATCATTCAAGGCTACTATGAACACCTTTACATACTTAAACACAAAAATCTAGAGGAGATGAATTAATTCTTGCAAATAGGCAACCCTCCTGGCTTAAACCAGGAAAAATCGGAAACCCCGAACAGATCAATAACAAGTAGTGAGACTGAAATAGTAATTGAAAAAATTACCAACAAAAAAAAAGTCTGGGACCAGACAGATTCACAGGAGAATTCTACAAGACATTCCAAGAAGAATTGGTACCAATCCTATTGACACTATTCCATAAGCCAGAGTAAGAGGGAAACATCCATAATTCATTCTATGAAGCTGGCATCATCCTAATACCAAAACCAGAAAAGGGCATAGCCAAAAAAGAAAACTACAGACTGATATCCCTGATGAACATAAATGCTAAAATCCTTAACAAAATACTAGCTAAATGAATCCAACAACATATCAAAAAGGTAATCAGCCATGATCAAGTGGGTTTTATATCAGGGATGGAGAAATGATTTAACCTGCACAAGTCAATATATGTGAAACACCACAAAAACAGTATTATAAACAATGATCATTTCAATAAACACAGAAAAACCATTTGACAAAATCCAGCATTCCTTTATCATTAAAACCCTCAGCAAAATCTACATATAAGGAACATAACTCAATGTAATAAAAGCCATCTATACAAACATGCAGCTTACAAAACACTGAACAGGGAGAAGCTGAAAGCATTCTGAGAACAGGAACAAGAGCAGGATGTGTACGTTCACCACTTTTATCCAACACAGTATTGGAAGTCCTATCCAGAGCAAGCAAACAAGAGAAAGAAAGAAAGAGCATCCAAATTGGCAAAGAGGAATTTAAGCTGTCACTATTTTTTGATGATATACTTGTATACCTAAAGAACCACAAAGCCTCTTCCAATAACCTCCCAGAACTAACAAGTGAATTCAGAAAAGTTTCTGGATACAAAATTTATGTACACAAATCAGTAGCTCTGTTATAAAGCAACAGTGACTGAGCTGGGAATTAAATTAAGAATGCAACTTTTTTTATAATAGCTGGAAAAAAAATTAAATAATATACACCGAATCAATGACATGAAAGACCTCTACACGGAAAACTACAAAACACTGCTAAAAGAAATTACAGATGACATTAACAAATAGAAACACATCCCAGGCTCATGAATTGGTAGAATCAATACTGTAAAAATGACTATAATGCCAAAAGCAATCTAGAAATTCAATGTAATTCCCATCAACATACCAACATCATTCTTCACAGAACAAGAAAAAACAATCCTAAGGTTCATATAACTTTCAACTATACTATAAAGCCATAGTCACAAAAAACAGCATGATACTGGTATAAAAATAGACACATAGACCAATGGAACTGAACAGAGAACCCAGAAATAAACCCAAATACTTAGAGTCAACAGATTTCTAACAAAGCAGACAAAAACATAAAGTGGGGAAAGGAAACCCTATTGAACAAATAATGGAGGGATATTTGCAAGCCATATATAGGAGAATGAAACTGGAAACTCATCTCACAACTTACACAAAAATAAACTCAAGATAGATATAAGACATAAATCTAAGACCTGAAACAGTAAAAATTCTAGAAGTTAGTAGAAAAACTTTTCTAGACATTTGCTTAGGCGAAGACTTCATGAAGAAGAACCCAAAAGCAAATGCAACAAAAACAAATATAAATAGATGGGTCTTAAACTAAAAAGCTTCTGCAGAGCAAAAAATTAATCAGCAAAGTTAACAGACAACCCACAGAGTAAGATAAAACCTTCACAATCTATACATCTGTCAAAGGACTAAGATCCAGAATCTACAAAAAACTCATACAAATCAGCAAGAAATAAAAACAATCTCAATGAAAAGGAGGCTAAGGACATAAATAGACAATTCTCAAAAGATACACAAATGGCCAAGAAGCATATGGAAACATGCTCAACATCCCTAATTATCAGAGTAATGCAAATTAAAACCACAATATCATCATACCATCTCACTCCTGCAAGAATGGCCATAATTAAAAAATAAAAATAAAAAAAGAGATGTTGTTGGGGATGTGGTGAAAAGAAAAAAATTTTACACTTCTGGTGTGAATGTAACTAGCACAACCACTCTGGAAAAAAAAGTGGAGTTTTTTTAAAGGAATAAAAGAGCTACCATTTGATCTAGCAATCCCACTATTAGGTATCTATCTAGAGGGAAAAAAGGTATTATGTGAAAAAAGATACTTGCACACACGTGTTTATAGTCTATGTGACTATTTGTATACCAGCACCATGCTGCTTGGTGACTATAGCTTTATAGGATAGTTTGAAGTCAGGTAATGTGATGCCTCTAGGTTTCTTCTTTTTGCTTACTCTTGCTTTTGCTGTGTGGAGTCTAAAATAAAATTTTATTATTTTCAATCACATCAATTAACTTCAAAGACACAATTTTCTCATATTAGTTGAAATAAGTCAGGCACAGAAAGATTAGTAACTCATGACTAAATAACAAATTGTTACTATCTTTTACCTCCCTTCTTGAGTAAAGTGAAATAGGTTAAAGTTAATGGCATAACAACACTTCATTGAATGCACAATAGCCTTAACATGTTAAAGAAATGTTTAATTACAAAATAAGTTTACACATAATCTAAAAGCTTTTGCATTTATAGCATAAAAGTACAATTAGAAGAATGATTCACTAGTAATTTAATTACATTTAAGTAAAATTAAAAAAGCTTTTCTCCACTATGATATAGAGTATTACTCTGAACACCTACCTATCTCATGCATCACTAAGTAAACTGACAAGAGCTTCTCCATTTTTTCATCATAAATCTTACATTTTAATGCCCATATTCTTCCATAGAAAAAATCATAAATAATGTCCATCTAAAAGAGAATCTCTCATATTTGACAAAGCAACAATTTATCACATGCTTTCACATGTGAATAAATGAAGATTAAGAATGAATTGAATTTCATCATTTACTTTTCAAATTAGCTGTGATTTTTTCAAGAAAAAGTATACTTTGAGTATAACAAATTAGCTATAATTTTTTCAAGAAAAAGTATACTTTGAGTATAACTCTCCAAAGAATCTTCTGCTCCTTTTAAAATTATTTACAAATAATCTAACAACTTATAGATTTTTTTAATACTCAACACTCTCTTTTAGTGTAATGTCTAAAGTGTCAGTGCCTTATAGTTATTTCTACTGTAAATTCTCAGATATTTACATAGATAATTTTGGGTTAAATATTTTTCATACTTGCTGCATCTGCAAAAACACGTTTCAATATAAACTGATGTTTTCTAAGCTGCAGTCTTTGAAATAAAATGTTTTTCCAAATTCATTACATTTGCAAGATTTTTCTCCAGTATAAATTCCCTGATGTTGAACAAAGTTTGCGCAACTGCTTCAGGGTTTTCCTGTAGTACAAAATGTGTATAGTAAGATTTATGATACAAGTAAAGGTCCTACAAACCTCCTATGCTCCTAATATTTGTTATATTTGTCTTCAGAATAACATGCTTCTTCACTTTAAAGGGTTATATTTTCTGAAAGATCTGTTGACAGTAATTGTATTTATAATGCTTTTATTAAATATGAACTCTCTGATTTAAGTATGAACTCTCTGATGCTGGAGTAAGATGTGAACAGGTATCAATGACTTTTTCACATTTGTATAATCTTTCTCAAGCAAAAATTCTTTCCTGTGCAATAAGATGTGAGTGTTAGTTTTGTCACATTCTTTACACTTAAAAAGTTTTCTCTAGTATAAATTATCTTACCTACAATCAAGTGTAACAATCATTGGAAGGCTTTGTCAAATTCTTCACATATTTAGGGTTTCTCAACAGGATGGTTTCTTTTATGTTTAGAAAAGTTTTAGGTGTTGTCAAAATCACTGTCACATCTTTCAGGTTTGTAGAGTTTCTCACCAGTATGAATTTTCTTATGTCTAGTAAGGTGTGAGGACCGGTTAAAAGCTTTGCCACATTCTTCACATTTGTAGGGTTTCTCTCTGGCATGAATTCTCTTATGATTAGCAAGAGTTGCGGGCCAGTTAAAAACATTCCCACATTCATCACATTTGTAGGATTTCTCTCCGGTATGAATTAACTTATGGTTAGTAAGGGTTGAAAATAAAGTAAAGCCTTTGCCACATTCTTCACATTTATAGGTATTCTCTCTAGTATGAATTCTTTTATGTCGAGTAAGGCTGGAGCACCCATTAAAAGCTTTGCCACATTCTTCACATTTGTAGGGTTTCTCTCCAGTATGAATTCTCATATGTTCAGTAAGGTTTGAGGATTGTATAAAAGCTTTGCCACATTCTTTACATTTGTAGGATTTCTCTCCAGTATGAATTTTCTTATGTCTAGTAAGGTTTGCAAACTGATTAAAAGCTTTCCCACATTCTTCACATTTGTAGGGTTTCTCTCCAGTATGAATTTTCTTATGTTTAGTAAGGTTTGAAAACTGGTTAAAATCTTTGCCACATTCTTCACATTTGAAGGGTTTCTCTCCAGTATGAATTCTCTTATGGTTAGTAAGGGTGGCAAACCAGTTAAAGGCTTTGTGACATTCATTACATTTGTAAGGTTTGTCTCCAGTATGAATTATCTTATGTTTACTAAGGATTGAGAATAAACTAAAGCCTTTGCCACATTCTTCACATTTGTAGGGTTTCTCTTCAATATGAATTTTCTTATGTTTAATAAGGGTTGAGGATTGGTTAAAGGCTTTGCCACATTCTTCACATTGGTAGGGTTTCTCTCCCATATGAATTCTCTTATGTTTAATAAGCTCTGAGAACCAGTTAAGAACTTTGCCACATTCCTCACATTTGTAGGAATTCTCTCTAGTGTGAATTCTTATATGTTGTGTTAGGTGTGAAAGCATATAAAATGATTTGCCACATTCTTTACATTTGAAAAATTTCTTTCCGGTATTTATCTTACGACTATTTGAATTTGAAAATTTATGAAAGACTTTCACGTATTTATCACATTGAAATATATTGCTCTGGGTAGTTGTCAAACATCGGTTAAGTTCATTATAACCTCCTTTGTATACCTTACACTCATCCACACTTTTACAGCTTATTCTTAATTGTAAATTCTCATGTCCACATTTTCCGTATCCTCTCAGTATCATCTTTTGGAAAGAATCTTTTATTCTGTGCTCTGGCCAAAGGTCTTCAGCAAAATGAGAACACATAACTGAAAGACATAAAAATAATAAATTATTCCACTTGCTAGACTGAGATGAATATACTTTACAAATCAAACCTATCAAATTATACAAACTACATAAGCAAAATGACACAGCAAAGCACCACAGGCCCCAATTCTTTCACAGACATATAAATGTAACAAAAACATACTGACCAAAATACATTTGAAGATTTATGAATGAGTGAAGTGTGTGCCCTGCCCCAGTGTCCACAATGCAAAGAGCCAAATAAAAGAAAAAAAATAAGTTTATTATGTTTATGCAACACAGCTCTTCCTGCTCCCCAATATAACACAGTGCTTTTAGAAGTAAATTGCCTACTCCTGGTTTCTTATTTAAAAGAAAAATAGTGGCACACACATATTTATATATGGCTTCCAGGGACCTTTTCAGACACTGGCTATTGTGTCCCATAATATAAAGTGCTGAAAGAAATGGTATTTTACTTTGGAATGACAGTTTGAATCTGCTGAAACCAAACATAAATGTTACAGCAACAGAGAGACTGCAGTACCACAGACAGAAAAAAGGTGGCCGGGTGCGGTGGCTCAAGCCTGTAATCCCAGCATTTTGGGAGGCTGAGGCGGGTGGATCACGAAGTCAACAGATCGAGACCATCCTGGTCAACATGGTGAAACCCCGTCTCTACTAAAAATACAAAAAATTAGCTGGGCATGGTGGCACGTGCCTGTAATCCCAGCTACTCAGGAGGCTGAGGCGGGAGAATTGCCTGAACCCAGGAGGCGGAGGTTGCGGTGAGCTGAGACTGCGCCATTGCACTCCAGCCTGGGTAACAAGAGCAAAACTCCGTCTCAAAAAAAAAAAAAAAAAGAAAAAAGGTATAGCAAATAATTACTATTAAAAAGACACAAATAAACTGCTTTATCTAAAAAAAAAAAAAAAAAAAAAAAAAATTTAGAAAAGACACATCCTAAGAATACATTTAAGAGACTCCTAGAATCTCCAGCCAAGAAAATTGTTTTCAGAGTATGCCAAGACAAAGCTACATTATAAATACCTGTGACAGGTAGTTTTTTAAAAATATTCAAATCTCAATTAAAGATACAATGTATACAAGATATTAGGGCAATATGATTCCATCACAAATAATTTTTAGAAACAACCATAAAAAAGAAAATGTATACATTAATTTTAAATTTTTAAAATAAATTCAATATTAGTCAAGTGAAACAGGAAAACAGACAACTACTGAAAATCAGGGAAAAATTAGGATAACAAAAAATATCAAATAACAGAAATTGTGGAGGTAAAAAATAGAAAAATAACTGAAAAATCCCATACGAAAAAAAGTATGTATAAATGAAGCTCAAAAAGAAAAATTAGGATACACACAATGATATTTATAATAAACACACACATAAGCACAATTTCAGAAGTCACAGACAAGAAAAGAATCTTGTAAGCTGCAGTATAAAAATAATATGTCATTTATAAGCAGAGTCTTTTTAACTAACCAGTGAATTTGTGAAGAAAATTTTGCAGGCAAGAAGAGAACTGTGTGATATAGTCAAAGTCATGAAAAAAATAAGATATCAAGTGAGAATAATACCATCAGTAAATCTGTCCTACAAAATAAAAAGAAAAAACTTCCAAAATAATCAAATTCTGAAAAAGTTTATTGTCGCTGCAAAATCCCTACATTCAAAAAAAATGCTGAAAGCAGTTTCTTCCACTAAAAATAACATGATGAAAGAAAACAACACATTATCATAAAAAATATGTAACTTTATGAAAAAAATACGCACATACATGAATAGAAATCCTTAGCATTATCATAATGGTGCAGAAAACATTAATTGTTCTCTAAAATTTGAATGATATAACCATAAAATATTATAAATATCTATTAATAAATATCTAACATAGAAAAAAATAGCAACATTAATAACAAAATTCAGGGCAGATATAATGAAAAGACTTTTTGTATGCAAGGGAAGTTAATTTTTCTACCAGATTATAATGTATTATTGTGTCCTTTATAGGTTTTATGTAATCCCCAAGGTACCACAAAGAAAATATCTGTATAGATATAAAAAAGAAAACAGGAAGGAAGTGGAAGCATTTCAGTTCAAATCTCAACAAGACACCAAGGATGACAGAAACAGAAAATCAGGGACAAAGGTAAAAGAATCAAATAAAACAATTAAAATAACATTAGTCTTTCTCTTTCAGAAAATTATCTGTGTGTGTGTGTGTGTGTCAAATTAACTTCCCAATCAAAAGACATACTTTCATTAAAGAGATTTGTTAAAGAATTTTTAAGGCCGGGCACGGTGGCTCAAGCCTGTAATCCCAGCACTTTGGGAGGCTGAGGCGGGTGGATCACGAGGTCAAAAGATCAAGACCATCCTGGTCAACATGGTGAAACCCCGTCTCTACTAAAAATACAAAAAATTAGCTGGTCATGGAAGCGCGTGCCTGTAATCCCAGCTACTCAGGAGGCTGAGGCAGGAGAATTGCCTGATCCCAGGAGGCGGAGGTTGCGGTGAGCCGAGATCGCGCCATTGCACTCCAGCCTGGGTAACAAGAGAGAAACTCCGTCTCAAAAAAAAAAAAAAAAGAATTTTTAAAACCAAGATCCAACTTGACTTTTTACAAGGATCAGCAGAGATCTAATGAAAAACAGAGACTGAAAGTGGCAAGACAAAAATAGACATTTCATGCAAATATTAGCCAAATGAGAGGTCAAAATAATATTACACAAAATACATCTTAAGTCAAAAAGGGTCATATTTTATAAAATATACTTGAAGTCAAAACTTCAAAGAGACAAAGAAAAAATATTAAACAATAATAGATTCATTTACTGGGAACCAATGACAAATTTGCATATAGGAGTGTGTGTGCGCCTGTGTGTGTGTATGTATCTCACATGAAGTTTCTGAATATATAAAGCAAATATTGTCAGAATGAAAGAAATACATAAAGAGCAATATAACTATAGTAGGATATTTTAATACTTCACTTTCTGTAATAAAAGTGTTAAAAAGACAAAAGTTAGCAAAGAAACAGAGGGCCTGAAGGGAATATGAAACAATTATTTCTAAGAGAGGCATAGAGTACTACATCAAGGCAACACCCTGTGGGACAAAAGAATCTGAAAAACACCCTTCACCCTTCAGAAGACCTTCCTTCTGACAGAGACTGCCACGTGAGGTGGCTCATGCCTGTAATCTCAGCACTTTGGGAGGCAGAGGTTGGCAGATTACCTGAGGTTGGAAGTTTGAAACCAGCCTGACCAACATGGAGAAACCTGTCTCTACTAAAAATACAAAATCAGCCAGGTGTGGTGGCTCATGCCTGTAATCCAAGCTATTCAGGAGGCTGAGGCAGGAGGATCACTTGAATCTGGGAGATGAAGGCTGCAGTGAGCTGAGATCACTCCATTGCACTCCAGCCTGGGCAACAAGAGCAAAACTCCATCTCAAAAAACAAACAAACAAACAAAAAAATCACTGCCTTCTGAAGGAGCCTACCCAAGTGAAAAGGAACCAGAAAACCAATTCTGGTAATATGACAAAGCTCTTTAATACCCGCAAATTATCACACTAGCTAACCAGCAATAGATCCAAACCAAGAAGAAATTCCTGATTTATCTAAAAAAGAATTCAGGAGGTTAGTTAGTAAGCTAATAAGAAAGGCATCAGAGAAAGGAGAAGCCGAATGCAAGGAAATTCAAAGAACAATACAAGAAACAAAGGGAGAAATATTCAAGAAAATAGATAGCATAAAGAAAAAACTATCAAAACTTCAGGAAACAATGGATACACTTACAGAAATGCTAACTGCTCTAGAAAGCCTCGGCAATAGACTTGAATGAGTACAAAAAAATTCAGAGCTCAAAGATGATGTCTTTGAATTAACACAATCCAATAAAGACAAAGAAAAAAGAATAAGAAAATATGAACAAAGCCTCCAAGAAGTCTGGGATTATGTTAAATGACCACACCTAAGAATAATTGGCATTTATGAGGAAGAAGAGAAATCTCAAAATTTGGAAAACACATTTGGGTTAATAATTGAGGAAAAACTTCCTCAGCCTTGCTAGACACTTAGACATCCAAATACAAGATGCACAAAGAACACCTGAGAAATTTATCACAAAAAAGATTATCACCTAGGTATACTGTCTTCAGGTTATCTAAAGTTAAGACAAAGAAAAAACTTTTAAGAACTGTGAGACAAAGGCACCAGGGTAACCAATAAAGGAAAACTATCAGATTAACAGCAGACTCCCAGCAGAAATCCTACAAGCTAGCAGGGCCTGGGGCCCCATCTATCTTCAGCCTCCTCAAACAAAACAATTATCAGACAAGAATTTGGTATCCAGTGAAATTAAGCCTCACATATGAAGGAAAATACAGTCTTTCTCAGACTAACAAATTCTGAAATAATTCATCATGACCAAGCTACCGCTACAAGAACTGCTAAAAGAGCTCTAAATCTCAAAACGAATTTTGGAAATACACCAAACGGAACCTCTTTAAAGACTCTCACAGGACCTATAGAACAGAAATACAATTTAAAAAGCAAAAACAAAACACAAGGTATACAGGCAACAAACAGCACAATGAATGGAATGGTATCTAACACCTATATAACAACACTGAATGTAAATGGCCTAGATGGTCCACTTACAAGATACAGAATGAATAAGAAGAACCAACCAACTACCTGCTGCCTTCAAGAGACCTGCTTAACACAGAAGGACTCACTTAACTTAAAGGGGTGGAAAAAGACATTTTATGCAAATGGACACCAAAAGTGAACAAGAGTGGGCTATTCTTTTTTTTTTTTTTTTTTTTGAGACTGAGTTTCGCTCGTTACCCAGGCTGGAGTGCAATGGCGCGATCTCGGCTCACCACAAGCTCTGCCTCCTGAGTTCAGGCAATTCGCCTGCCTCAGCCTGCTGAGTAGCTGGGATTACAGGCGCGTGCCACCATGCCCAGCTAATTTTTTGTATTTTTAGTAGAGACGGGGTTTCACCACATTGACCAGGATGGTCTCAATCTCTTGACCTTGTGATGCAGCTGCCTCGGCCTCCCAAAGTGCTGGGATTACAGGTGTGAGCCATATCAGACAAAACAAACTTTAAAGCAACTGCAGTTAAAAAAAGACAAAGAGGTATATTATATAATAATAAAAGGCCTTGTCCAACAGAAAAACATCACAATCCTAAACATACATGCACCTAACGCTGGAGCTTCCAAAGTTATAAAACAATTAATTATTCATAGACCTAAAAAAATGTGATAAACAGCAAAACAATAAGAGTGGGGAACTTCAACAGTCCACCGACAGAACTAGATAGATCATCAAGACAGAACATCAACAAAGAAACAATGGACTTAAACTATATCTTGAAACAAATGGACTTAACAGATATATACAGAACATTCCATCCAACTGCAGAATACACATTCTATTCAACAGTATGTGAAGTTTTCTCCAAAACAGACCATATGATAGGCCACAAAACAAGCCTCAATAAATTCAAGAATATTGAAATTGTATCAAATACTCTCTCAGACCACAGTGGAATAAAACTAGAAATCAACTCAAAAAAAAAAAAAAAAAAAAACCAACCAACTTTCAAAACCATCCAAATACATGGAAATTATAATCTGCTTCGGAATGATCATTGGGTCAAAAACGAAATCAAGATGAAAATTTAAAAATTCTTCACATTGAATGACAATAATGACCCAACCTATCAAAACCTCTGGGATACAGCAAAGGTGGTGCTAAGAAGAAAGTTCACGGCCCTAAACGTCTACATTGAAAGAACTGAAAGACCTTACAAACTGACATTGTAAGGTCACACTTCAAGAAACTAGAGACGGCTGGGTGTAGCAGGTCATAACTGTAATCCCAGCACTTTGGGAGGCCAAGGTGGGCAGATTACTAGGTCACGAGATCGAGACTGTCCTGGCCAACATGGTGAAACCCTTTCTCTACTAAAAATACAAAAAAAAAAAAAAAAATTAGCTGGGTGTGGTGGCACGTCTGTAGTCCCAGCTACCCAGAAGGCTGAGGTATGAGAATCGCTTGAATCCAGGAGGTGAAGGTTGTGGTGAGCCAAGATCATGTTATTGCACTCCAGCCTGGGCAACAAGAGTGAAACTCTGTCTCAAAAAAAAAAGAAAAGAAAAAGAAAAAGAAAAAAGAAAAAAAAGAAAAACTAGAGAAACAAGAAGAAACCAAACATAAACCTAACAGAACAAAGGAAATAACCAAGATTAGAGCGGAACTAAATGAAACAGAAACAAAAAAATTACAAAACAAAGTTTTTTGAAAAGATAAAGCTGATAGATCATTAGTAAAACTAAAAATAAAAGAGAAAATTCAAATAACTTCAATAAGAAACAAAATGGGAGATATTACAACTGACACCACAGAAATACAAAAGTTCATTTAAGGCTACTAGGAACACCTTTACAAACATAAACTAAAAAACCTAGAAGAGATGGATAAATTCCTGGAACAATAAAACCCTTCTAGCTTAAATCAGAAAGAATTATATACCCTGAACAGACCAAAAGCAAGTAGCCAGACTGAAATGGTAATCTTAAAATTACCACCACCAACAAAAAAAACCTAGGACCAAATAAATTGACAGCAGAATTCTACCAGACATTCAAAGAATTGGTACCAATCCTATTGACACTATTCCAGAAGGCAGAGTGAGAGGGAACCCTCCCTAATTCATTCTATGAAGCCAACATCATGCTAATATCACAACCAGAAAAGGACATGACCAAAAAAGAAAACTACAGACCGATATCCCTGATGAACACAGATGCTAAAATCTTAACAAAATACTAGCTAAATGAATCCAACAACGTATCAAGAAGATAATCCATCATGATCAAGTGAGTTTCATAACAAGGATGCAGAGATGGTTTAACATATGCAAGTCAATATGTGATACACCACACAGAGTTAAAAATAAAAGTCACATGATCATCTCAATAGATGCAGAAAAAATATTTGACAAATCCACCATCCCTTTATGATTAAAACTCTCAGTCAAATTGGCATACCAGGGACATACCTCCATGTAATAAAAGCCATCTATGACAAATTCATGACCAACATAATACTGAATGGAAAAACGTTGAAAGCATTCCCTCTGAGAACTGGAATAAGACACTCTTCTGTTTTTTTTTTTCTTGAGCTCTTGTCATTCTTGTTGCCCAGGCTGGAGTGCAATGGCGCCATCTTGACTCACTGCAACCTCCACCTCCTGGGATCAAGTGCTTCTCCTGCCTCAGTCTCCCAAGTAGCTGGGACTACAAGTGCCCACCACCACACCCAGCTAATTTTTTTGTATTTTTAGTAGAGATAGGGTTTCACCGTGTTGGCTAGACTGGTCTTGAACACCTGACCTCGGGTGATCCACCTGCCCCAGCCTCCCAAAGTACGGAATTACAGGTGTGAGCCACGACCCCAGGCCCAACCACCACACCTGGCCCTCACCACTCTTCTTTAACATACCACTGAAAAGTCCTAGCCAGAACAATCAGACAAGAGAAATAAAGGGCATCCACATCAGTAAAGAGAAAGTCAAAACGGTCTGGGTTTGCTGGTGATATGATCATTTATCTTGAAAAGGCCAAAGATTCCTCCAAAAAACTCCCAGAACTGATAAAAGAATTGAGCAAATTTCCAAATACAAGATTAATGTACACAAATCAGTAGCTCTTCTATACACCAACAGTGACCAAGTGGAGAAATAAATCAAGAACTCAACCCCTTTTACAATAGCTGCAAAAATGACAAAATACTTAGAAATATAACTAATCGAGTACATGAAAGCCCCTAAAAGGAAAACTACAAAACACTGCTGAAAGAAATCATAGGTAACAAAAACAAGTGGAAACACATTTTATGCTCATGAATGGGTAAAATCAATATTTTGAAAATGACCATACTGCCAAAAGCAATAAACAAATTCAGTGCAGTCCCCATCGAAATACTACCATCATTCTTCACAGAATTAGAAAAAACAATTCTAAAATTTATATGGAACCAAAAAAGAGCCTGCATAGCCAAAGCAAGACTAAGCAAAAAGAATAAATCTGGAGGCATCATACTACCTGAATCAAACTACACTATAAAGCCCTAGTCACCAAAACAGCATGGTACCGGCATAAAAAATTGGCACATAAACCAATGGAACAGAATAGGAAATACAGAAATAAATCCAAATACTTAAGGCCAACTGATCTTTGAGAAAGCGAAAACATAAAGTGAGGGGGAAAAAACCCTTTTCAACAAATGGTGCTGGGAAAATTGGCTAGCCACATGTAGGAGAATAAAACTGGATCCTTATCTCTCATCTTATATAAAAATAAACCCATAAAGAACTTAAATCTAAAATCTGAAACTATAAAAATTCTAGAAGATAACACTTTAAAACCCCTTCTAAACATTGGCTTAGGCAAGGATTTAATGGCCAAGAACCCAAAAGCAAATGCAATAAAAACAAAGATAAATAGCTGGAACTTAAAGAGCTTTTCCAAGACAACCCACAGAGTGGGAGAGGATCTTCACAATTTATATATGTGACAAAGGACTAATATCCAGAATCTACAACGAACTCAAGCAATTCAGCAAGAAAAAAAAACAACCTAATTAAAAAGTGGGCTAAGGACACAAACATTTCTCAGAAGAAGATATACAAATGGCCAACAAACATGAAAAAATGCTTAACATCACTAATGATCAGGGAAATACAAATCAAAACCACAATGCAGTATCACCTTACTCCTATAAAAATGGTCATAATCAGAAAATCATAAAACAGTAGATGTTGGCATGGATACGGTGATCAGGGAACACTTCTATACTGCTCATGGGAATGCAAACTAGTACAACTGCTATGGAAAACAGTGTGGAGATTCCTTAAAGAACTGAAGGTAAAACTACCATTTGATCTAGCAATCCCATTATTGGGTATCTACCTACAGGAAAAGAAGTTACTCTCTGAAAAAGATACTTGCACACGCACGTTTATAGCATCACAATTTGCAATCGCAAAATCATGGAACCAACTCAAATGCCCATCAATGAGTAGACAAAGAAACTGTGGCATATATATATAGAATAAAATACTATTCAGCCATTAAAAGGAATAAATTAATGGCATTAGCAGTGACCTGGATGAGATTGGAGACAATTATTTTAAGTGAAGTAACTCAGGAATGGAAAACCAAACATTGTCTGTTCTCACTGATACGTGGGAGCTAAGCTATAAGGACTAAAAAGCATAAGAACAATACAATAAACTTTGGGGATTTAATGGGGTCAGGTGGGAAAGGGGCAAGAGATAAAATGCTACAAATAGGGTGTAGCATATACTGCTTGAGTGATGGGTGCACCAAAATCTCAAAAATTACCACTAAAGAACTTACTCATGGTAACCAAATACCAATAACCTATGGAAAAATCAGATTAAAAGAAAAAAAAGAGTTCAAGACCAGTCTGGGTAACATGGTAAAACACTGACTCTATCAAAAATATTAAAAACTAGGGATGTGATGGCACATACATGTAACCCAGCTACTGGAGGAGCTTAAGTTAGAGGATTTTCTAAGTTTCAAAAGTTGAGGCTGTAGTGAGCCATTATTAAGCCACTGCAAACCAGCCTGGCTGACAGAGGCCCTATCTCATTTATAAATAAATAAATAAGATGCCTGAGCAGCTTCAGTAAAAACGCATACAGTATGTTCTCTTTATAAGAGACTCATTTTACCACTGAGTCAAATAGGCTGAAAGTAACAAAATTAAAAAAAAAAAAAAAATCTGTATTTCATGTCAATAGTAACCACAACTGGGTGAGATGGTCATCATTATATTAGACATAATATGCTTTAAGTCAAGTACTTGGCCAGGCATGGTGGCTCATGACTGTAATCCCAGCATTTTGGGAGTCCAAGGCAGGCAAATCACTTCAGGTCAGGAGTTTGAGACTAGCCTGGCCAAAATGATAAACCCTATCTCTACCAAAAATACAAAAATTAGCCAGGCATTGTGGAAAACACCTATAACCACAGATACTCAGGAGGCTGAGGCAAGAGAATCAGTTGAACTCAGGAAGTGGAGGTTGCAGTGAGCCGAGATCGCACTGCACTCCAGCCTATACAACAGTGAGACTCTATCTCAAACAAACAAAAAACACAAGCAAACAAATAAGTCAAGTTTTAGCCTTAGTCGAAGACTGCTATTATATAATGGTAAAATGAATCAATTTACCAGGAATCTATAACTATGATATTTATCTATATATATGTGTATGAATAACATCGGGTCTCCAAAATATAGAAAGCAAATATTGACAAAGGTGAAGAAAGAAATACATAGCAACATAACAACTGTAGATATCAAGACCCATTTTCAATCACAAGTAGAAAATTAAAAGATCAATAAAAAAACAGAAAACAGGCATTATAGACTGTACTGATTATTTTACATATAGAGGAATACTTGAGAGTAGATTTATAAAGAAACGTGTTTATTTGGCTCACACTTTGGCAGACTGCAAAAAGTGTGTGGCAGCATCTGCTTCTGATGAGGGTCTCAGGAAGCTTACAATCATGGTGGAAGGCAAAGAGTAACTGGACATATCAAATGGTAAAAGACAGAGCAAGTGTGAGGTGAAGGAGTCATTCTCTTTTAAATGAAGCAGCTTTCATTTAAATTAATAGAGTGTAAATTTTCTGATTATCAAGAGGATCATGTCATGCCATTCATGAGGAATTTGCCCCCATGACCCAAACACCTCCCACCAGGTCCCATATCCAACATTAAGGATTATATTGCAACATGAGGTTTGGAGAACATGAACATCCATACCATATCATAGACCAACCAGGCTTAACAGACTCATAAAAAAACTTTTCAGTCAAAGGCAACAGAATATACAAATTCTTATTTACACCTAGTGTATTCTGTTAAAACACATAATGCATCTTATTAAATTTAACAATACCAACTGGGTGCAGTGGCTCATGCCTACAATTCCAACACTTTGGGAGACCCAGGGGGGAGAATCAAAGAAGTTTGAGACCAGCCCAGGTAACACAGTGAAGTCCTGTTCCTACTAATAATTTAAAAAATTAGCCAGATATGATAGTGCATACCTGTAGTGCCAGCTACACGGGGGGCAGCCCAGGAGGCTGAGGCTGCAGTGAGCCAAAATTATGCCACTGCCCTCCAGCCTGAGGGAGAGTAAGATCCTGTCTCAAAATAACAATGATAAATAAATCTAGGAACATCAAAATCATACACTGGTATTTTCTTACAAAAACTGAATAAAACTAGAAATTAAAAGCAAAGATAAAATTGGGAAATCCAAAAATACATGAAAATGAAACATATGGGCTGGGTGTAGTGGCTCAAATCTGTAAACTTAAAACTATGGGAGACCAAGGCAGAAGGACTGCTTGAGCACAGGCATTTGAAAGTAGCCTGAGCAACATAGTGAGACCCTGTCTTTAAATTAAATTAAAATAAATTTAAAATAAAACAAAACACACTCTTTAACATATTTTTGCTCAAAAGTCAATTTCATTTTGTTAAGATGTCAATATAACCTAAAGTGGTAGACAAATTCAATATAATCTCTATAAAAATTCCAATAGCACAGGGTTTTTTTTTAACAGAAATGTTTAAAATTTAAAAATTTGATTCTGACTATAACCAGCTAAACAACCATGAAAAAAAAGCACTACACTTCCTGATTGAAAAACATATTAAATGCTACAATAGCAAAAACAATGTGGTACTGACACAAAGACATATAAACAGATAAAAAAATGAATACAGAGTGCAGAAAAGAACATGTGTATGATCAAATGATCTTTCAGTTAAGTCACCATCAACACACAGTAGAGAAAAGATAATCTTTCCAAAAAATAATGTTGAAAACAGGTTATTTACACTAATAAAGCGGAATTCTTTCCCTGAAATATATACAAAGAATATTTTAAATAAAATATTTGGAAATTTAAAAGTAACTAACAATCTCTTAGAAAAAAATAGAGGAAAAAACACGACATTGGTATTGGCACCATTTTCTCAAATAGGACATTAAATGCATGAGCAACAAAGAGAAGAACAGAATAACTGAACTACACTACACGTCAACATTTCTGCACATCAAACAAAACATTCAAAAGAGTGATGATGCCTCCTAGGAAATCGGTGAAAATATTTGCAAATCACATGTGATCGGAGTTAATATTCAGAGTATATAAACAACTATTAAAACTGAATTATAAAGTTGAATAACTTAACATAATTAAATTTTTGTCAAAATGATACAAATCCAAAAAAGCATTTGAAAGGATGCACAAAAATACTAATTTGTAGACAAATGCATGAAAATCACAATGAAAAACCGAGTTCTCTCACATCCATTATTACAGCCACTATCAGTTTTCTAGAAAACACCAAATTAGTTGATGATGTGATGAAAGTAAAACCCATGTTAATTGTTGGTGCAAAATAAGAATGCAACCATTATTTACAAATGTTATAATGTTCCCTCGAATACCTAAAAATTGAATTATTAAATACAGCAATCCCACTTATGGATCTATGTCCAAACTATGCAATGCAGAACCTGGAAACATATTTGAACATTTATGTTTATTGTACCAGTATTCACAAAAACCAAAATGCTGAAGCAATTTAGGTGTTCCTTGATTTATAAATACATCATAAAATGTAACATATACATACAATAGAATATTAAGCCTTAAAAAAGAAAATATTGTCACATTTTAAGATAAATGTTTAGAGTATTATGTCACCTAAGATAAGCCAGTAACAAAATGATGGATACTGTAAGATTCCACTTATTTGAGATATCTTAAGTAGTCACACTCATAAAAACAGAAAGTGGAAGGGTATTTCTCAAGGGCTGAAGAGAGGGTAGAAGGGGCAGTTATTACTTAACGGGTACTAGGTTTTAGTTTTACAAGATGTAAACCTTTTAGAAGTATTTTGTATAACGGTGTGAATGTACTTAACATGCCTGAAATGTACAACTTTTACTCAGACAGGATATCACTGTGTCACCCAAGCTGGAGTACAGTGGCACAATTATGGATCACTGCAGGCTCAAACAACTAGGCTCAAGTAATCCTCCCCCATCGATCACCCAAGTAGCTGGGACCACAAGTGCACACTATCATGCCTGGCTTAAAAATTTTTATGTATATATGTATGTATGTATTTTTTGAGATTGGGTCTTCATATGTTGCCCAAGCTGGTCTCCAAATTTTGAGCTCGAGTAATCTTCCTGTCTTGGCCTCTCAAAATCCTTGGACTACAGATGTGAACACCACCATGCCCAGTCCTGAAATGTACACTGTCATGAATTTAAGATGGTAAATTTTACGTTATGTTTTCACAACTTTTTTAAAAGAAAAACTGAAAAAATGCAGAATTACAAATCTTTTCAAAAATTATCTTCAAATCACAAAAGTGTTTCTCTCATGCAAAGGAAATATATATTCATTATTAAAGACACAGTGAAAAGAAGACGATTTCCATGACTACTCACTTCGGTATAAGACAACCACTGAAAATCAGCTAAGGAAGAATATATACAAAATAAGGCATAACCAAAATTGGGGTC
This sequence comes from Saguinus oedipus, assembly GCA_031835075.1. NCBI lineage: Eukaryota > Metazoa > Chordata > Mammalia > Primates > Cebidae > Saguinus > Saguinus oedipus. The sequence continues at coordinate 67,368,322 of CM063170.1, forward strand.
ATATTTGTAGATAAAAGCACACATACACATATAACATGACTGTGATAGACATATGGCTAATTAACCTTTTAATTAAACCCCATGTTGACTTAAAGTGTATAGAATTATAAAATGTCTAAAATTATACTATGTTAAGTAAAAGAAGTCACAATAAACTGATGTTTAAAAACCTATGCTAAATAAAGCACTGATATGAAACTGCAAAACAATAACTAGAGAAATGTTTACTTACAAAATCTGGTTTGCAATATTTATGTACCATTAAAAAAGAATTTGTCTAAATAATTACATATTTGACTGTGACTGTGTACTCACGGAAAGCAGGTATTTCAAATCATTGGCATGCACTACATTGCAATAAAATTTCAGAAAAAAAGTATAATTATAAATAAAAAATTTTAACATGAAATTTATAGTAAAAGTTTATAATAAACCAGTAATTTTAAATGTTTTAAATATATGCTATTCTTACACAAAATAAACTGCTGTCATCCAACTTTAGAAGCAAAACAATAGCCTTACATTGTTAAACTTAAAAATTATATATTTTGTAGAATATGGTTAGCACCTCATATAAAGGCAAATATTTAGAAATTAGTTATGTTATTATTTAGATATATGCTTAAGAAAGTGGGTGAAAATCCTACAATTCTTTTTTGCCTGCCATAAACTTTAATTTATAAATAACATCAACCATAACATGTAAATTATAGCATATGTCCTAAATCTTCAAATCTAAAGTACAGAAAAATTTGAAATAGAAAATAGAAAGTAAAAATGTATAGGGAGAGTGACAACAGTAAGGTGGAAAAATAAAAGGTGCCCTATTTCCTTACCATCCCACAGCAAGAAAATTTATCAGCCATCCCTGACAAAAATGTCTTTATGAAAGAGCCAGGCAGCATGGCTCATGCCTATAATGACAGCCACATGGTACATTCAGGTTGGGGATTCAAGACCAGCCCGGGTTATGAAGCCAAAACCCATCTCAAAAATAAGTGCCTTTAAGAGAGCTTTGAGGTCCAGAGAGCGTGTTGTGAGACTCTGCTAAAGTCTAAGATTGAGGAGTGTTCCTTTCAGAAGGCAGGCTCTCATTCAGGTGGAAAAATATAGGACCCCTGTTCTAGGCTACAGATCCAGGAAATGTCCCACTGAATTTGGTCCCACTGAGAATTCTGAACTTAGTCTGTAATCATCCCAAACTCCTCCCGGCCACAGTCTAGGTGAGATTGTGCCCTTCCAGAAGCCTGGAGAAAGATACACATTTATAGCCACATAGGCCTGCAGACCTCATCGTTTACTGTGATTTCTGAAGCAGTTCAATGACTCATAGAACTCTTTGAGTCATAGTTCATGGCCAGTTCTGCCTACATAAGAACCCACACAGTGACCTGAAAAAATTGTTTGGTACTCAGTGAAAGCCATACTTATCCACATTCTGATACAAAGCCCACCATATATAGACCCAATTACAAAAACCTGCCCTACTGTCTGCCTTACAGAGCAACATCCAGAAAAATATTCAGTCTGTTCCAAAATACAATGGAAATTACAACTACCCAAGCTCCTATTAATAAGCCAAATAAAGGTGAGCCCTAGTGCAGACCCAGCATCCTTGTGAGCAAGCTACACCTCTCTCCACTACAAACCCAGCGGGTATCTCATCACCCTGAGAATCCAACAACAACAACAATCTTTGCCTCCCGAAACCCGTTTATAAAAACTTAAAGAGGTGTTTGCTTCTTCAGATTCAGAAACCACTGCTAAACTATATTGTACCCACTGTAAACGCTTTCATTTTAACATAGAACTGAAAGTATGTGGCAGAAGAATTAGTCAAAAAAAAATTTTTAACTCATTGAAATTGAAGACAAATGAGTAAAAACTTGCTGCTTGTAGATCATATGCTCTTATATATATATTAAAAAAAAACGATTTAAATTAATAAATACACTTAGTAAATTAGCAAAATATAATGTTAACATACAAGTTATAATTCCATACACTTAAAGCAAACTGATAAAATAGAGAAAACAATCTTATTTACAATAGCATTAAAATGACAAATTTCTGAGAACAAATTTAAAGAAGGTAAAAAAATCTTTATAATACAAACATATTAATAAAACAAAGTGGAAAAGATCCAAATAAAAATTTTTTTTTGAGACAGAGTCTCTGTCACACAGGCTGGAGTGCAGTGGTGTAACCTCGGCTCACTGCAGCCTCCACCTCCTGTGTTAAAGCAATTCTCCTGCCTCAGCCTTTTGAGTAGCTGGGATTACAGGCATTTGCCACCATGCCCAGCTAATTTTTGTATTTTTAGTAGAGATGGGATTTTACCACGATGGCCAGGCTGGTCTCAAACTCCTGACCTGAAGTGATCTCCCTGCCTTGGACTCCCAAAGTGCTGGGATTCCAAGTGTGAGCCACTGTGCCTGGCCCACACAAATAAATTTAAAAATATTTTATCTACAAATTGAAAGAATAAATACTGTTAAAGTGCCATATTATCCAAAATAATCTATGGATTCAATGAACTCCCTATCAAAATTCCAGTGGCATTTTTTTTAAAGCAATGGAAAATAAAATTCTAAAATTTACATAAAACTACAACAAACTTTGACTCGCCAAAGCAATCTTGAGGAAAAAGAACAAAGCAGAAGGACATCATACTTTATAATTTCAAACTATATTTCAAAACTATAATAATAAAAACAAGTTGGAATGAGCAGAAAAATTAACCAAATAATGGAACAGAAACCACTAATCATACATATTTCAGACATGATCTAGAAAGAGAACTTTAAAAAGTTTATCATAGAGTTTCTCAAAATTATGTAGATATTCATGTGTCCCCAAAACAATGGAAAATCAGTCAGATTGTGCAGTATCATATATGCCATGAAGAGGGCTTTGGCTCTCACAGTAAACCTGAAGGAAGATCACTGATGGAAAAGTAGAATTTTTAGAGAATTTAAGAGCACAAGAAAGAAGATGACCCTATGTGAGAGCAAGAAAAACAAAAACAACAACAGCAACAACAGAAACTGAGCTTCCCAGAAACTATTTCCTCTAGAACACAGCTTCCCAAACCCTACGTCAAGAACTGGCTTTCTCTTTGACCTTTGGACCTCTCATCTGTGCCATCTGTTGTATTCACTTTCACCTACCTGGGGGCTTGGCTACCATCGCCTGTCTTTTCCTATTCCAGGGCTCTTTTCCTTGCTCCAAACAGGTTATCAGGTGAGGCTTAGAGACAGCAATACCTGTTTTATTAAAAATAATTTACATAAATCTTGCTCATATTCTCCAATTACTACCCTACTAATGTGCTCAGTAAAGAGGATGTCATAGCATATTCTAGGAAATTAATCCCAAATTACTAATTTATAACAAATTTCTAAATATTTAGAAAATACTTTAAATTTATAAGTCTTTAATTTCACTATCCAGTACTATTGAATAAAAAATTGGTGGTGGCAATTAAATTTTAAGGTGTGGGCAACAACATTTTATGCCACCAAATTTCTGTAATTATCACTAAACTAGAGTGAAGGATACAGATCAGCTCAGGAATGTGGAAAGTTCAGGTTAAGATGAAAAGTATCCAAGAAATTTTTTTCTACATGGACAAATACCAAAAAATTTCTTGAAAACAGGGATCTGAAACTCATTTATGGAAAGCATAAACTACTACAAGTTATACAAAAAAAGAGAAATAAAACATTGAGGGCAAATTAGGAATTCTGTGTTGAAGGTATCCTCACCCAGGAAGACCAGATTTCTGTAGTTCTCAAACATCACTTTCCTATATAAATTCCGTTGTGCAGTGTCCAGGCATTGCCATTCCTCTAGGGAGAATTCTATGGCCACATCCCTAAATGTCAGTGGTCCCTGAAAAAAATACACACACACACATATTTACTAAATAACCATGGGCAGAATTTTTATTTTGGCTCAAGATAAAGTAAAACAGTATAGAAAACTAATTCTGACTTACAGGAGTGACTGAAATGATTCAATAAAATGAATTTCAACACGGAAATATTCTGTAACGTATTCTTTAACTCAGATCAAAGAACAGCATAAGATCCATAACAGCAGTGTATATATAATACTTTTTTGAAAGTTAAAGTATAAAAGAACATGAATACAAACGTAAATTTTTGAGTGCTATATTTACATTAGCAGAATGAGTTGTGTATATTTTTCAGATGGAAAAGACATGTTGAGTTAAAAGGTACTTCTCAAATTTTAAACTGGAGATCTTACCATGCTAAATGTTTTTTAGAAGATCTGAAATAAAGTTTGAATTTCTGAATTTCTAATAAGCTCACCAGTAATGCCAATGCTTTTGGCCCAAAAATATTTTGTCAAACATCCAGTAAGTAAAAGAGCCTGTATTTTTCCCATTTTTCTGGCCTGTAAACAAAGATGAGAGCCTTCATTTTCCAAAGACATATATGCAAATATAACCTAAGGAAAAAAGGCAGCTGTCAAATTAAATGTGATGGTTTATGCACATCAGCTGCATATAGATACTTACTAATAAAGAGAAAAATAATTAACTCTATAGGACAAAACCCTGTCAGAGAGCTCTTTTTTTTTTTTTGAGACGGAGTTTCACTCTTGTTACCCAGGCTGGAGTGCAATGGCGCGATCTCAGCTCACCACCTCCTGGGTTCAGGCAATTCTCCTGCCTCAGCCTCCTGAGGAGCTGGGACTACAGGCATACACCACCATGCCCAGCTAATTTTGTGTATTTTTAGTAGAGATGGGGTTTCACCATGTTGACCAGGATGGTCTTGATCTCTTGACCTTGTGATCCACCTGTCTCGGCCTCCCAAAGTGCTGGGATTACAGGCGTGAGCCACCGCGCCCGGCTCCAGAGAGCTCTTTAACCAAGTCAATCATTAATGTCAACTGCACTCGGAACAAATTTTTATGATGTGCTGACGCACACAAAAGATCATGGCATCACTGCTGGGCATGGTAGTGCATGCCTGTAATCCCAGCTACTCAGGAGGCTGAGGCAGGAGAATCGCTTGAACCTGGGAGGCAGAGGTTGCAGTGAACCAAGATTGCACCATTGCACTCCAGCCTGGGCAATAAGAGCAAAACCCATGTCAAAAAAAAAAAAAAAAAAAAATTAAGTTTCTCCTTTCCTGTCCTCAGGTGCCCTCCCCTGGCACAGACACCAGTAATTTTTTCTACAATAATGGCAATATGAACCACACTGACCTGTCTCTACCAAACCTGAACAGAATAGGCCCTTTGACCAACCTTCAATGCAAAGGTAGAACTTAACTCTTATGAATGTATCTTGAACCCCTCGTACTTGACTGTCCTCATTTTAGAGTCACATGAGGCCCTTACTTAGAACAGTGTGATGCTGCCACCAAGAATAATTAACAGAACCTGTGGAAAGAGCACAAGTAAGATTTCTTAAAATTGGCCACATAATCCTAATTAGGGCTGGGCTGATAACCACTTAGCTAAGCATTGCCTCTCAAGCTTTAATGACCTTATAAATCACTTGATAATTTTGGTCCCACTCTATGTAATGTCACTCTGCAAGTTTGAAAAGGGTTGATGAATGGGTGTTTTAAACCAGTCCCCTGTCAATGCTGATGTTGCTCTTCCTGGGCTATTAGCATTAGCTGGAGAAAGCAGGCACAGCACAGATTCCCTTAAACTCAGCTCTCTTGTCACAACACAAAGACAACCAATCTCCATCCTCAAGTATCATATTCTTTGCTGGTCCTTTAAAGTTTACGGAAAAAACAGAAGACAGCAATGTCTGAGTAAGTCTGCATTTGGAAAACGACATGAACACATGTACTAGTGTAACGTTGATTAAGCAGGTGCTACATCCTCAAGTGTTACACAGCGTTGTGCTGGGAAAAATACATTATTTGATTTAATCCTGATAACACCAGGAGTTGGTACGAGGTTTCACTAATTCTCAGGATAAAGAGCCCAAGATTTTTATTTCTTTTGTTTCTCTGTCATTTATTTTTTTAATGTATAAAACAAAAGCTAAATATAGACAGATCAGAGGGATACAGAAAAGTTTAATGTAGTTCAGAAAAAGTTTTATTGTTTATATTTACTTTTTTGTGACTTGTGGAGCAACTACTGAATCTGCAGTAATAGAAAACAAGTGGCTATATGGAATGTCTCAGCAAGTACTGGTTTTAATTAAAAAATTAAAAATTAAGGCCCTAAAATAAATACTTAATTTTTCCCATGTATCTGCTTTCAGATAAATGGGAAATTTTTTATGAGTTTCAGGGAATTATGGCACTAGCTCTAGAAAGGCTGCAGGACTCACCAGCCAAAACTAATTTCTTCTAATCAGTATCTTCAGTTCAGTGAGGCAAGATCCACAGTGGGGTCAGACCTAAATAAGGCCTCCAAAAACAGGGAATCTTAACAGAACTGGGGCAGGGAGTGAACCCTACGGAGAATTCTGCTCTCTATGCCACTAGGGTATTTCCAGTTCTGATTTTCTTTGGCTTACCTAAGAGAAACTTAAATCACAGTATTTGTGTAGCTAATTTTTTTAGCCACTGCCATGTCAGTTTTCTAACATATACTAATAAGCAATTTAAACACATTCCTTAAGGTTCTCTAGGGTAATGTTATTGAAGATAAATATGTATTAATAGGAAGGTAAAGAAGAATACAAATAATAACAACTCTTCTGTTCATAAATATCCCTTCAGGTGATGGTATCAAAAGTCACAACAATATAAAGTGGCCAAAATAAAGGCCGAGTACTTTTGCACACATCTATACACTGTACCAACCATATCATGCTTCATTTATCCAAATGCCAGTCTAGACTAAAAGTTCCTGCATGGTAGGAACCCTGACTGCTCCAACTCTTTTCTCATGGCCATATAAGATAGAAGCAATTAGTTTATCTATTTGAGTCCCCAGGCCCTTTCCTTTTTTTTCACCCAAGTACCAGGGAACTTGAGAAACTCTCATCTGGGTACAAACCAAAGACATCTGTCATGTGAGGGGAGGAACAAATGCAAAATGACTCATTTCTCTTACACTGAGACAGAAGCAGAATTAACCACTCTTGTCAGCCTGACATCGTTCTGCCCTCGACAACCTCAAACGTCTAAAAGATGCCTAGATGATGGTGAGAGGGTTCCCAGTAATGCTGGGCTGATGACTCAGCGTGATCCTATGTAAAAAATGAAACTGCCCTGGTGGAGCTCCAGAATCTGGATCACCTTGTCCTGATGAGTTAGTTCTTGGGTTGAGAGGAAGACAAGAATACTCTACTCCAGTATCACGTTACAGGTATAGTTGTGGTCATAGATTTCGATACTCTGTGGACTTGATCTCTCACTCCTAAGATGCTTGTTTACACCTACAGATTCTCCCATGAGACACCATGTACACCTGGTGTCTCTCACATAACTGTAGGTCACTGAACAGGATCTGAAAAGCTCAAGAAGCCACAATCTCAAAAGGGAACTTTAAGATGTCTATGTTGACATCTCACAATGCAGAAAATGCCTCCTGTTGGTTTTCTGTACATTCTCAATCCAAAGTCTGGCCCGGTCTTGTAAATCTCAGGCAGAGGCTAGACCTTACGTGCAGATCCTAGGCGGGGTCAAACTAGCCCTGTATTCTTGGGTATTACAGCAAGTAGGGTAAAACCAAAGGAGAGATCCCCTCATAGAGGCTACTCTAGCACATTCTAAATGATATGCCTACCAAAACAAAAAAAAATGATGTGCCAGGCACGGAGGCTCATGCCTGTAATCCCAGCACTTTGGGAGGCCAAGGCGGGCAGATCATCTGAAGTCTGGAGTTTGAGACCAGCCTGGCCAGCATGGTGAAACCCCATCTCTACTTAAAAAATACAAAAATTAGCTGGGTATGGTGGCAGGTACCTGTAAGCCCAGCTACTTGTGAAACCGAGACACGAGAATCACTTGAACCCGGGAGGCAGAGGTTGCAGTGAGTCAAGATGGCACCACTGCACTCCAGCCTGGGCCAGAGTTAGACTGCCTCTTGAAAAAAAAATTGATTATTAATTGGCTATACATTGTTAAGCTATAGGGTGTGGGTTGTAGTGTCTGGTGTGAAATTATTAGTTTAATTTATGGCTACTTGTGGCAATAGCAAGCAGTTTTAAGAGATAAATCAATAGCTAAAAGAAGCAAGAAAGACAAAACTGTGATCTCATTTTAATGTCTCTTTGAGTCTTATAACTAAATGGACTTACATTTCCCAGAAGAAATGTTTTGTCTTTTCCAAAATCTCAAGGTCTAGATTCAGAATTTGGAGCTGCAGATTTAGGTCCTGAGTAAAGGGAGTAGTAGGTGTTAACGGCAGATTTATGGGCATTTTAGCAAGAAGACAAAGAGAAAGCAAACATTCTCATTTCTATTCAATGCACACATTACTCTAAGTTTGTGAACCTCAAGGTCTCTGAATCAGTTTTAGGTCTGAAGATACAAGAGTCACTGAAAGAGGTAAAATGGTTAATTGCTGCCTGTGAAATCTGGTCTAACCTCTTTAAAAGTGACTGTACAGGACTACAGATATCAAATAGGCAGAGACACAATTCTACCTGCATATTTAGAAGAAAGCATGCATTTTGCAGCACAATTGTGAGCTGACTGAAGCCTGAGAGAGAAAGTCCCACCTAGATTAAAGCTTGGTTGGTAACTTGTATGTTTATGTCATGTCTGGTAATTCTAAATAGTTCTTGGGAAATATAATTAAAAGACAAAATTTCTCCAGCCCTAGCGCAACTCCACAATGATAGAACAGAAATAAAATTGTTTTATTACACGATTAAACCAGAATGTGACATGAATCAAGGTCAATCTGCTTTGCAGCAAATTGCAAAGACAGAAAGATGGGTCACCATAATTAGCCCACAAGGAGAAAAATTTACAGCACCATATCATACACAGTTCACCCAAAATTCACCTGTTAATTGGGGAGGCCATCCATATACGCTAATTTGTTACATAATTACAAAATAAACTTTTAAGATCTTCAGGACAAAGAGTAGTTTTACAACATAAAACCAGGTGCCTGCTGAAAACAGGCTCTCACTCGCCCACAGAAACATTTGAATAGAGCACTATCATTTTGGCTGTTTACATTTTGAAGCAATAGCTCTCTACTCCCTGAGGACTCAGCTATAGCACTTCTGCTTGCCCTCTCCTGGTGACTGGAGTCCTCTCTTGACCTCTACCCTCTGCCACTGAGGTACAGCCCTAAACACAGGGTTAACACAGCTGGCAGGTCACATCTCACGTGAACCTCAATTGCCACAGCAGCACTCGTCTGCAGGCCTCCGTAGGAACGCACCTTCACAATAATGGGAAAGTGAACAATGTTTCAGGCTCAGTTTCTATTTATAATGGTGACATGGAAAACGTTCTGCTGGATTTCCACCATGAGTCTGGATAGAGACAGCTCCAAGAGTCCTCACTGTGACAACCTACCTCATTCAAAGACACTGTGAAATGCTAAAATGGCTTCTGAAAGTGACACAAAGCACTGAAGAGAAAAACAGCTCTCAGCCTCACCCAGATTATATTGAGAGAAAAAAATATGCTAAATGTATCTTGAGAAAAAACTCAGATTAGACATAAGATTGATGAAGTCAGCCAGAAAATACTTCCCTGTAAAATATTTCTCTCAGGCCAGGCGCAGTGGCTCATGCCGGTAATCCCAGCACTTAAGGAGGACAAGATGGGCGGATCAAGAGCTCAGGAGTTCGAGACCAGCCTGACCAACATGGTGAAAACCCATCTCTACTAAAAATACAAAAATTAGCTGGGTGTAGTGGCATACGGCTGTAATCCCAGCTACTTGGGAGGCTGAGGCAGGAGAATCATTTGAACCCAATAAGTGGAAGTTGCAGTGAGCCAAGATCATGCCACTGTACTCTAGCCTGGGCTCACGCCTGCTGTAATCCTAGCACTTTTGGAGGCCGAGGCAGGTAGATCAAGAGGTCAGGAGTTCAAGACCAGCCTGGCCAAGATTGTGAAACCCCATCTCTACTAAAAATACAAAAATTAGCTGGGCGTGATGGCACATGCCTGTAGTCCCAGCTACTCGGGAGACTGAGTCAGGGGAGTCGCTTGAACTCGGGAGACAGAGGTTGCAGTGAGCCGAGATCACACCACAGCACTCCAGCCTGGGCAACAGAGTGAGACTCCGTATAAAAAAAAAAATTATCTCTAAATACCCAAAATACACAGCTACTCTCACCATGGGAAATATGACCATTATGAAGAAGGGAACATATTCTCAGCAGAATTTATCAGGTTCCTTTATCTCTGCTGCTCTCTCCCGTTTTAGCCACTGAATGGGGGATCTCCATTGGAATACATCTGACTATATCCACCAGCACTTTTTTTTCTGAGATGGAGTCTCATTCTGTCACTCAGTCTGGAGAGTGCAGTAGCATGATTTCAGCTTACTGCAACCTCCACCTCCCTTAAAAGGTTTAAAGCAATTCTCCTGCCTCAGCCTCCAGAGTAACTGGAATTACAGGCACCTGCCACCATACCTGGCTAATTTTTATTTTTAGTAGAGACGGGGTTTCCCTATTTTGGCCATTCTGAGGGATCCACCCACCTTGGCTTCCCAAAGGGCTGTGATTAATGGCATGAGCCACTGTGCCCAGTCACCACAAGCATTTTTTGATAAAAATTTAGAATCTGATTTTGTTTACATAGTGGAGTATATCTGAGCTTGCAACACAGCTAAGAGGAGAGCTATTATATTTTTTGGTGGCCACATCACTTGTGTTTATTTGTCCTTTAATAGTAACATTCTAACTTACTAAAATGAAAGATACTTAAATCATGCTTACTTATAGTTATCCCTACTGGATAAAGTAATAGGAATGTAAAACTAGTATCTACTGTAACAATCTGGTAATGAATTTTATTTGGAGATTAGAGATAAGTATCTAAATATAAATAATTTTAATGTACTGGTCATAATGTACATAGAATTTGTGAAAATGTTTTAACCATAATTCAGTTAAAACACTTCATATTCAAAAAGTAGGAATAACAATATTAAAATGACTATTTAAGGGATTCATTCAAAGCAAATATTGTGGTCTTATATTTATATTATTGTAGAAAATACTTTCTAATTTATATGAATGTTGGCCGGGCATGGTGGCTCATGCCAGGAATCCCAACACTTTGGGATGTCAAGGAGGACAGATCACCTGAGGTCAGCAGTTCAAGACCAGCCTAGCAAACATGGCAAAACGCTGTCTCTACTAAAAACACAAAAATTAGCCAGCGTGGTGGCACATGCCTATAGTCCCAGCTACTGGGGAGGCTGAGGTAGGAGCATTGCTTGAATCTCGGAGGCGGAGTTGCAGTGAGCTGAGATAGTACAACTGCACTCCAGCCTGGGTGACAAAGTAATACTTCATCTCAAAAAAAAAGGTGTGTGCGTGATTCGTGTGTGTGTGTGTGTGTGTGTGTATGAATGTAGGTTGTATACAAATGCTTCACATAACAATGCTAATTGTTCTGAAGTAATAAACAGAAACCAAGGTCCAACTACAACTTGACTGTTCAGTTATATATTAAACCGTTTATTTAGCTACATCTATATATACGATTTACATATATTTCAATAAAGCAGAGAAAAAATATACATATAATCCAAATGCTTTAAGAAAAGAGAGATGAGGATAACATCCTCTCTTATGTTCAGGTAGGAGAATAAAGCCTTTTATTTTTATTTTCTCCTACAACAGCAAGGCCTTTAGACATACTCTTGAATCCTTGAACATCTGAATTTCAGCAGACACTGGATTCAGGCATCTAAGAAGTAGCCTTGGGCACACTGTGTGCACCTGAAAGAATGTTTACAGGGAGGAAAAGCAGAATACAGAAAGATATTATAAAAAAAATCTATGGATGCAGATGAATAAAGCAAGTTGTCAGAGGCCTATGAAGAGACTTAGTTTTTGACACAATAATAGTGGGAGACTACAACATCCCACAGACACTGTTAGATTATTAGGGCAGAAAATTTACAAAGATCTCAGGACCTAAACTCAACACGTGGCCAAACACTCTTATGGAACTCTTAATCTAAAAGCAACAAAATATTTTGCTCAAAGCAATAGAAAGAAAAAAAAAGCAATATAATATACATCATTCTCATTACCATGTGTCACATAGTCTAAAATTGACCACACAATCAGAAATAAATCCTCAGCAAATTCCAAAATTACACCAACCACACACACAGACCACAGCTTGATAAAAATAAATTCAATGCAAAAAAAAAAAAAAAACCAACACTTGAAATGATACAAGTACATGGACATTAAATCACCTGAGCCTGAATGACTTTTGAGTAAATAATGAAATTAAAGCAGAAGTCAAATTAATTGCAAAAAATAAGAACAAAGATACAATATACCAGAATCTCTGCAACATAGCTAAGGCAATGTTATAGCACTAAATGTTCACATCAAAAAGTTAGAATGATCTCAATTTAAACACCTAAGATCATAAATAAAAGTATGAGAGAAGCAAGAGCAAACCAACCCCTAAGCTAGCAGAAGAAAAGAAATAACCAAAATCAGGTCTGAACTGAAAGAGATTTAGATAGAAAAAAAATACGAGAGACCAAAAACTCCAGGAGTTAAAACCTTTGTAAAAAGTAGTAAGATAAACACACCACTAGCTAAAATAATAAAGAAATAAGTGAAGGTCCAAATAAAAACACAATTAGAAGTAACAAAAAAAGATACTATTGACCCCACAGAAATACAAATAACTATTTAAGTCTACTATGAACATTTATATGCACTTGAACTAGAAAATCTATGAACACAAACTAGAAAACAGAAGTTTCACAATACAAAATAAATGTACAAAAATCAGTAGCATTCCTAAACATCAACAACATTCAAGCCAAAGGCCAAATTAAAAAAAAAAATCCCATTCACAATAACCACAAGAATAATAAAATGTCAGCTGGGCACAGTGGCTCACGACTATAATCCCAGCACTTTGGGAGGCCGAGCAGGGTGGATCATGAGGTCAGGAGTTTGAGATCAACCTGACCAATAGCGTGAAACCCGATCTCTACTAAAAATACAAAAATTAGCCAGGTGTGGAGCACACACCTGTAATCCCAGCTACTCAGGAGGCTGAGGAAGGACAATAACTTGAACATGGGAGGTGAAGGTTGCAATGAGTCAAGATCATGCCACTACACTCCAGTCTAGGTGACAGAGCATGACTCCATCTCAAAAAAAAGGATAATAAAAAGTCTAGGAATACAGCTCATCAAGGTGGTAAAAGATCTCTATGACAAGAATTACAAAATGCTTCTTAAAGAAGTCAGAGATGACACAAGCCAATGGGCAGCCATTTTATGCTCATGGATAGAAAGGTCAGTATCATTAAAATGGCCATACTGCCAAATGAATTTACAGAATTAATTTAATGCTATTTATTTAATTTTTTTGATACTGTGTCTCGTTCTGTTGTCCAGACTGGAGTGCAGTGGTCTAATCTCAGCTCATTGCAGCCTCCGCCTTCCGGGTTCAAGCAGTTCTCCTGCCTCAGTCCACTGAGTAGCTGGGACTATAGGTGCACACCACCATGCCCAGCTTATTTTTGAATTTTCAGTAGAGATGGGTTTCACCATGTCGGCCAGGCTAGTCTTGAACTCCTGACCTCATGTTCTGCCCGCCTCAGCCTCCCAAAGTGCCACCACACTTAACCAATTAATGCTATTTCTATCAAACTACCAAAAACATTCTTCATAGAACCTAAAAAAAAAAAAAAAGATTTAAAAATGTATATGAAACCAAAAAAAAAAAAAAAACCCTGAATATCCAAGGCAATCATAAGCAAAAAGAAAAAAGCAGTTGGCATTACATTACCCAACTTCAAACTGTACAGAGGTACAGTAACCAAAGCAGCATGATAGTGGTGCAAACACAGACTCACAGAACAATGAGACAGAACAGAGAGTGCAGAAATAATGCCACACACCTACAACCATCTGATCTTCTACAAAGCTCACAAGAGCAGTGAAGGAAGAATTCCCTATTTAATAAATGGTGCTGGAATAACTAGCCAGCACTATGTAGAAGACTGAAACTGGATGCCTTCCTTACACCATATTGAAAAAAATCAACTCCAGAAGTGATTAAATACCTAAATGTAGAACATAAAATTGTAAATAAAACCTTGAAAGATAATTTTTAAAATACCTATGTCAACTGGATAAAGAAAATGTTATTGACATAGGAGGTGGCAAAGATTTTATGATGAAATACCAAATCCAATTGCAACAAAAGCAAAACTTGATAAATGAGACCTAAAGAAACTAAAGAGCTTCTTCACAGCAAACGGTCAACAGAGTAAACAACCAACCTACAAAATAAAAAGAAAATATTTGCAAACTATGCTTCTGACAAAGATCTACTATTCAAAATTTATAAGGAATTTTTTTAAATTTACCCCAAAAATACCTTATTTAGTAGGTAAAAAAATATGAATAGATGCTTTTCAAAAGAAGACATACTTGTGAAACAAGCATATGAAAACATGCTCACAACTAATCATTAGAGAAATGCAAAGAAAAATCACGAGATACCATCTCGTGATACCAGTCAGATACTAATTCTGATACCAATAATAATGATACCAATCAGAATGCCTACTATTAAAAAGTCAAAAACTAGGCCAGGCACCGTGGCTCAGGCCTAGGGTAAAAAAAATGCTGTGGGGAAATTCCTGAGGGTGGTGTCTAGCCCTAGGAGGGCTGTGGACACATCAATTTCTAGAGGGTGTGTTTGTGAGTGAGTGGAAATCTTGGAGTGGTAGCTGTGGAAAAAGAGGGTCTGTTATCAGAGCTAATTTCCTCTAAGTTTTCAGTCCACTCTCACCGTGGGAGGAGACCTGGAATCACAGGACAATGGGCAGTGGGACAGCCTATGTACAGATCAGAGTCTCCCATTCTCAGACACCCAGAGTTCTATTCCAGGCCAGGCCTCTGTGGTATCTCTCTTCTGGCCCCAAATCTGTAGATTGGTGAACACCAAGCAATTCTCCAACACCAACTAGTTGTCTAATATTTCAATTCTGACACCGCCCAGTGCCAGCACAGACCCTGATTCAGGGCTTAGCCCCACAACACTGTCCTCACTGCAGATGCCAGTCACATACCCCAAGGGCTCATCTATGCTTCTGACTTACCGTTTAGAAATTGGAAACTCTTATAAACTCCCTCCAATTATATAATATGATATAATATGATAGAGCTTCTCACAGAACTAAACAAAACACTGTAGTTATGTTAACTAGTTCATTATAAAAGATACACCCAGGAAAAGCAAAAGACCCAAAAAGTCAATGGAAGAAAGGTATAGGATGATAAAAAATAGCAGTTGGGAAAGATGAAGCACATGGATACTCCTGGTAAAAAGCTGCGATTAACAAAATTCTCCATCCTTTGCGTTCTCCAGGAACACTTTATGGAAAGAAACACCCTTCCCATTGCGACTTAGATGGTGGGTGCTCTTTTCTTACTTGTCACAGCCAAAAAGAGACTCCGCACATTTTTTTCCTTATAAAAAATTAGCTGAATTTGCCTTCGGTTTTCAAAATAAAATACCTTTTAAGTCAAACTTTACTTAAGTTTCTCTCCTTCCCACAGGCTCCTGAATGTTGAGCTTCCTTCAGTTTGAGCCAAAACAGACCCCCATTTTATGCCCCTCCTAAGAACATGCTGCCTTCAGGGTAAAACATTTGCTAATCTAGAATCTAATTTTTTTGACCCTCAATTTGCCATTCCCCACCCACTTTTTTCATCGTTTGCTTCTCCCTATGAAAGAAAGTCCTTGTCTGCCTAAACTTTGCAATCTTTAAAGATTTATAGTTGGTGCTTCTTCCTTTGGATTCAAGTTTTGTTGTTGTTGTTGTTAATGAATGAGAGCTTCTTATGTTGCTCAGGTTGGCCTTGAACTCATAGCCTCACCTCCTCAAGCGCCAGGACAACTGGCTGGAGCCACCCATTCAAGTATTTTTTTAACATACATCTGTGTTTTATTTTACAAGGTCTAGAAACTACCTCAAAACAATACCAACTTCATCTTCAGTGAGACCCTCCCAATCCCCTTCCATCTTAACCTTAGCTGCATCTGCCTGTGGGTCCCCAGCTTGCCAGGGCTCTGTAGCTTCTCTCAGAATAAAGGCTTCTTCTATGGCTGGGGTGAGAAGCCTGGGACATCTGCAGGAGAGAATCTCCAGAAAGAACTGAGCCTTTAATAGCCTCCTTTTGCAAGCTCAATATTGGACTTAGCTTCGAGCCACTTGGCTCAAGATTTAATTTTCACATCTGAACTATTCACTTGGCTTTTGAAACTAAGAGTTAGCCACGGTGTTCATATAAGGGGAGGACTTTTAAAAAGATGCTTATATTTTACAACTCAATAAGAAAAGCAAAGTATTCCTTTAAACAATAAATGTGCTGTTTTATTATTTCCACTAAAAATTATGAGGCATTAAAAAATATATATATAAATAAATAAATAAAAATAAAAATTATGAGGCAAACAATCAGTGACATGGAAACACTTCTAGAAGGTACCAAGTTTCATTTCATAAAATTTAGCATGAAACTCAGAAATCAAGATAACAGGGTATAGACTAGAAATATTCACTGTCACAAATGTACCCTTTGAAAACTAATGTTTTTATGGATCTTCGTAACTTCACCAATTATCTACCACATTTTCTTTGGAAATATATTCTTTTCTTTTCTTTTTCTTTTTTATCTTTCTTTTTTTTGAGACAGAGTTTCACTTTTTTGCCTAGGCCTGCTCCCCTACTCCCACCCTCCTGCGTTCAAAAGATTCTCTTGCCTCAGCCTCCCAAGTAGCTGGGATTACAGGCATGTGCCAACACCCTGGCTAATTTATGTATTTTTAGTAGAGATGGAGTTTTGCCATGTTGGCCAAGCTGGCCTTGAACTCCTGACCTCAGGTGATCCACCTGCCCCCATCAGTATCCTAAAGTGCTAAGGTTACAGGTGTGAGCCACTGCACTTGGCCGGAAATGTATTCATTTTCTAAAGCCCAAACAGAAAAGAGATTTCGTCTATTTCCTAGCATTCTAAAAGTTAAGGCTAGGAATTCTGTTTGAAATTACCCAGCTAGGCTGGGTGGTGGCTCACGCCTGTAATCCCAGCACTTTGGGAGGCCAAGGTGGGTTGATCTCCCAATGTCAGGAGTTTTAGACCAGCCTGGCCAATATGATGAAACCCCGCCTCTACTAAAAATACCAAAATTGGCTGAACATGGTGGTGCATGTAGTCTCAGCTACTCAGGAAGCTGAGGCAGAAAATCTCTTGAACCCGGGAGGTGGAGGCTGCAGTGAGCCAAGATTGTGCCACTGTACTCCATCCTGGGCAACAGGGTGAGTCTTTGTCTCAAAAAAAAAAAAAGTAAAGAAAAGAAATTACCCAGCCATAAAAAAACCACCCGTGACAATTAGAAAACTCAGTCTGGAAAACAAAACAGTAAATGGGAAGTTTTAACAAACAGAATACACTTAGATATCGATTTTTTTGAAACTCACCTTTTATACCATTTGTAAATATTTTCTTACCTTCTAATTTCTGTTACAAATTTTTCACTATTTGTCTTTCACTATTTTTTAATTATATTTTTCCCTATTTTTCTGCCCCTCTTAGAGAATCCAGAGGGCAGAATTATTTGTGTTTTTCCCTAATTTGTGTTTTTCCCTAACACCAGCATCTGATTGACCAGAAATGCGTCCCCAAGAAATGGAGGCTGAGTTGGGTGAAGACAATCTTAATGACTCAAAGGTCAACTTTTCACTGGATGAGTACACCAGGAGATTCCTCTCAGCCCAGGGCATCCACCTGCTCCTTTGAGAGGCTACACTTCACACCTCAGGCTGTACTATGGAAGAAAATGACCCAGGAGCTGATACTCATTAGACATTGTAGCAGACATAGCCATGGTGGGTGTCATGGTTTATTCCCAGACAGTACTGAAAACCAAGACCAGGAAAAATCTGATGGATGGTTGAGGACACATCACCCTACAAAGCTTCCCAAGGGAAACCCTGACCCTCAAAAATTCTGATAAGATGTCTGTGCCACCGGGGGTGTGGCTCACGCCTGTAATCCCAGCACTCTGAGAGGCCGAGGCAGGCGTAAAGAGGTCGGGATTTCGAGACCAGCCTGGCCAACATGGTGAAACCCCATCTCTAGTAAAAACATGAAAGTTAGTAGGGTGTGGAGGTGGACACCTGTAATCACAGCTACTCGGGAGGCTGAGGCAAATAATTGCTTGAATCCGTGAGGCAGAGGTTGCATTGAGGCGAGATCGTTCCACTGCCCTCCAGCCTGGGCAACAAAGTGAGAATCCATCGCAAAAAAAAAAAAAGAAAAAAAAAATCTCTGTGCCTAGAGAAGATAAAAGGAAAAGAGGCACAGCAATACAGTGTCTGGGGATTAGTCTGCTTTCTTCTTACAGAAAATTCTTACAAACAGAAAACAAATCTTTTAAGAAGTACCATCCAACGATTTCTCAAAAAACTAAGTACAGTATCAAAAATGTACAGTAAAGGATAAATAACTAATAATGTGAATTAGGGAGAAGAAATTGACATTTGAAAATGTCAGAAAGTGGAAATTTAGTATTTTGCTGAAAGCCAGAGTTAGGCTGGAGGAATGGGGATTGGGGAGCAGTCTTGAGACTCTGCTTGGGGACAGAGGTGAAAAAATGCAGGGAACAATCAGTCCCCTGTGGAGTGTGAAAAGAATTAAGTGGCAGGCAAGTAGCCGGAGGTGGCTCCAGCCCCTAGATTTCTCCTTTTAGAAAGATCTAACTCGAATACACTGGCTTTTTTTTGGTAAATTATTACACTGGGGGAAATAAAATTCACGCCCTCTGATTACATAACCAGAAAATCCGCACCCTGATCTTACAAAGTAAGAAGCTGTGTAACTGCACCTAACGTATCACCGAATTTGGTTTCATTCGTCACACACCTCTTTGAAGGGTTCAAACCCCTCCACGGACCACAAACCACAAATCACAGCCGGGCGCTCTATAGTTTTTGAACCACACTTCTATTACATTTCTAAATATTTTTCCAGTGACTTCCATGAATTTTTAATAGAAAAAAGGAGGGACTGGGACCCCCACGGACCAAAGCTCTTCCCATTCAGGAACCCCGCGCCCCGCGTCAGGATTCTCCCCCGACCCTCCCGTGGTCCCCGCACACTCGGGGAGAGATGTGGCGCTGTGGGTGCAGAGCTGCCCGGAGAGGGCTCCAGGCCAGGGCACAGTCGCCACGCAGGGAGGAGACACGACGCCCGGGGTCCGGCTGTCAGCCCGGCCGCCATCTTAGGTCTGAAGGGGACTGAGGGCCGGGATCCGGGAGCTGACTGCGGGGAGGCCCGAGTCCCGTCAGTCACTTCCCACCAGTTCAAACCAGGCCCTCCCCGTCTCTCGGGATGTCGACCCGGCACTCTCACCATTTCTAGGCTGCCAGCGGGTCCCGGCGTCTTAGCTGTGGATCTCCCAGAACCTGCAGGCAACGGGGCCACGGAGGCCGGGCCTCCAGGAGCAGAGGACGCAGAGCAGCGAACAGGAGACCGGGAAGTTGGGCTGAAGCCTGAGACAAAGGCCCCGCCAAATCCGGAAGCCAGCCTGCCCGCTCCAGCTGCGTACCTGATTGGACGGCTCCCAGAACAGCGTTCCTGATTGGATAATATTTAGGGCCCCTCCCCATCAGGCTCTGAGTGACAGAAGAAGTGCTAGGCTGGGCTGAAAGGAAAAGGAGTGCGATCCGAGCAGCCGCCTTGTCCGGCAGGGCTTCCTCCCTCAGCCGAGCCAGCTCCACCCAGGGTATTTGCAGATAACCTTGTGTATAAGGTCTTACGCTTTTATAAATAATACATTATATGGCTATTCCCATATAATAATGCAATAACGGTTATTTAAAATGTTTCGATTTTTATGAGCTCCCTGGCTTTTCATCTTTTGAGCAGGTAGCCTGACATTTTTTTTAAAAAGGCAGTCCTCTGAAATGGAATGTGAGCTACACGTGAATTCTAAATTTTCTAGTAGAAAAATGTTAAAAAGAAAAACAGGAGGAATTTATTGTGGAAATTTAATTAACCCAATATATCCAAATTATTATCGTTTTAATATGTGAGCAATATATAATTAGTAACGAAGTATACATGTTTTTGGAAAAAGTGTTTTGAAACCACGTCTTTTACCTTTCTAGTATATCGCAGTTCAGACCAGCCACATTCCAGGCACCCAGGAGCCACAAATGGCCAATAGCTGCCACATGGAAGTGGAGCTCTGACAGCAGAAGTTGAGAAGCCTGGACATCCCTTTTCTTTTTCTTTCCTTTCTCTTCTCCTCTCTTTTTTTTTTCTTTCTTTCTCTTCTTTTCTTTTGAGACAGAGTCTTGCTCTTATGCCCAGGCTGGAGTGCCGTGGTGCAATCTTGGCTCACTGCAACCTCCACCTTCCAGATCAGCAATTCTCCTGCCTCAGCCTCCCCAGTAGCTGGGATTACCAGCAAGCGCCACCATGCCCAGCTTATTTTCGTATTTTTAGTAGAGACGAAATTCCACCGTGTTAGCCAGGCTGGACTCGAACGCCGACCTTAAGTGATCCTTCTGTACCTCTGCCTCCCGAAGTGCTGCAATTACAGGCATGCCACCACACCAATTTCTGACATAAATGAGGGGAAAATATTTCCTACCAACATCTCTTCAGTTCAGAGGGTAAAGAAGATAGTGGCCATAGAAAGAGCAGAGAGCAGCAGGAATAAAATAACAACAGAAAGACCACCTTTTGCCCACCTTTCTTCAAGAGATCAGACAGTGAACAAAGGATGATGGGGCCACAGAAGAAGAAAGCTCTGTGTCTACAGATCTGCCCCCAGTCCTTTTTTTTTTTTTTGAGACAGTTTTACTCTGCTGCCCAGGCTAGAGTGCAGTGGTGTAATCTCAGCTCACTGCAACGTCGATCCCAGATTCAAGTCTTCTAGTGCCTCTGCCTCCAGAGTAGCTGGGATTACAGGCACCTGCCACCACGCCCAGCTAAAAAAATTTTTTTTTTTTGAGATGGAGTCTCACTCCATCACCCAGGCTGGAGTGCAGTGGCATGATCTCAGCTCATTGCAACCTCCACCCCATGGGTTCAAGTGATTCTCCTGCCTCAGCCTCCGAGTAGATGGGGATTAAAGGCACCTGTCACCGAGCCTGGCTAATTTTTGTATTTTTAGTAAAGACAGGGTTTCACCATCTTGGCCAGGCTGGTCTTGAACTGCTGACTTTGTGATCCACCTGCCTTGCCTCCCAAAGTGCTGGGATTACAGGTGTGAGCCACTGCACCTGGACTAATTTTTGAATTTTTAGTAGAGATGGCATTTCACCATGTTGGCCAGGCTGGTCTCAAACTCCTGACTTCAGGTGATCCGACCACCTCGGCCTCCCAAAGTGCTGGAATTACAGGAGTGAGCCACCATGCATGCCCATGTCCCCAGTCTTTACCTCCAATGTTTAAATATGGAGAAAATAGATTAAAGGCAAGCTTATTTTGCTATTTGCCCTTTGCCTTAATTGTCAAGCTGTGGTTATCTGTTTTCTCCTTTGGTGTGGGGAACTGTGTGAATGTAAGCCCAAATCACTTGCAGACATGTCTACATGTATTTCTGCGTTACTCAATATTCTCTTACAAGACATCCAACTTTGAATAAGGAGAAAAACCAGTGTCTTTATGGGGCCCACTGTTAGATGGTAACTAGTAATCAGTCTGTCATTAAATCTTGGCATCCCATCTGCACTGGGTGTATGTATTGTTCAGCTATTGCAGCGTAACAAACCATCCAGAACTTCTTAGCTCCTAAGTGAGGTGATCACCAATTTAGGCTGGGCTCAGTGGGCCATTCTGTTTTCAGCTGAGCTCCTTTAGGCATGCATCACCAGCTGCTAGTTGACTGGACAGCTGTGCTCCCTGGGGTGCGCTTCTGCTTCTGGGGCTGTCAATGGGGGCACCTCGCTTCTCAAAATCAAACCCCAATAACACCTTTTTTATTTTTCCTCATAAAAAAATTCTAAAACTTAAAAAAAAGTTAGAGAAATTAAATTTAACAAAGTTTAATTGAGCAAAGAATGATTTGCCAATCAGGCAGACTCCAGCATAGCCACATGGTAGAAAAAGATTTATGGACAGAAAAAGCAAAGTGACATACAGAAAATGAAAGTGAGTTACAGAAACAGCCAGAATGATTACAGCTTGGAATTTGCCTTATTTGAACATAGTTGGAACAGTTTATGTTACTTTATTGTCAAAAACGCAGTGGTTGGTACAAGAATGGGTTACAGCCTCATTACATGTCTAGTTAGGTTTCAGTTTACTACGTACAAAAAGCCCTATTGACCAAAATTAAACATTGAGAGTGGGCAGCTTTCGGCTGTAATTAAACAATTTATCTCATTTGTTCATATTCTCAATTTTGAGAGTTAGACCAAAATTGTAGATATTGATACCAATCTGTCTCCACCGAAAATGTACTTACTGACCAGGCGCAGGGATCACACCTGTAATCCCAGCACTTTGGGAGGCTGAGGCAGGTGGATCACCTGAGGTCAGGATTTCGAGACTAGCCTGACCAACATGGTGAAACCTCGCCTTGAGATCGTGCCACTGTACTCCAGCCTGGATGACGAGAGTGAAACTCCATCTCAAAAAAAAAAAAAGTACTTGTTTAGTTTCTAATTCCACTCTGAAATAGCAGAATTCTGGGTTTATAAAGAGGAAACAAAGACTTCCAAGTTCTTTTTTTTGTTTGTTTTTAAGAGACGGGGTTTCACCATGTTGGCCAGGCTGGTCTCGAACTCTTGACATCATGATCCGCCCACCTCGGCCTCCCAAAATGCTGGAATTACAGGTGCAACCCACCGCACCTGGCCAATTCTTATTTTTTAAAAAATGGTTACAGCGGAGGGGAGCTCTTCAAGTTGAAATCTGTTATTTCAGAAAATAAAAAACCTGGCCTGTTTTAGGATCTACCTATTTCTTTAAATTTTTTTTTTTTTTTGGAGACGGAGTTTTGCTCTTGTTACCCAGGCTGGAGTGCAATGGCGCGATCTCGGCTCACCGCACCCTCCACCTCCTGGGTTCAGGCAATTCTCCTGCCTCAGCCTCCTGAGTAGCTGGGACTACAGGCACGCGCCACCATGCCCAGCTAATTTTTGTATTTTTAGTAGAGACGGGGTTTCACCATATTGACGAAGATGGTCTCGATCTCTCGACCTCGTGATCCACCCGTCTCGGCCTCCCAAAGTGCTGGGATTACAGGCTTGAGCCACGTCGCCCGGCCTTCTTTAAATTTTTAGTTTGATTGTGTTGCATTTAGCATAAGTACTTCACTTCAGTTTGGTTTGGTTCGTTTGGGCCTAGTTCAGTCCACAATGGTAGAATCTAATAATTTCATTTTTTAAATATCCCCCCGCTTTTTTTTTTAGCTTTGCACAGTGGCAGGATCACAGCCAATGAGGTTTATCTGATGTGCAAATCTTATTGTTAATTGAAAACTTTTCCCAGTAGCCACCAGGATGACTTGAAATACAGTCAGCATTGGCAATTTTTTTTTTTTTTTTTTTTTTTTTTTATTGAGACAGAGTTTCGCTCTTGTTACCCAGGCTGGAGTGCAATGGTGCATTCTTGGCTCACTGCAACCTCTGCCTCCTGGGTTCAAACGATTCTCCTGTCTCAGCCTCCCAAGTAGCTGGGATTACAGGCACGCACCACCACGCCCGGCTATTTTTTTTTTATTTAGTAGAGACAGGGTTTCACCATGTTGGCCAGGATGGTCTTGATCTCTTGACCTCGTTATCCACCCGCCTCGACCTCCCAAAGTGCTGGGATTCCAGGCTTGAGCCACCGCGCCCGGCCAGCATTGGCAATTTTTGACAGTCTCTACAGAGACTGAATTAAACAATCTTAAAACGGAAAAAACATACCCTTTTTGGTTAAGTTCTCATATGGGTCAAAGTGTGACCAAAATGCAGGGCCTTAGAGCAACCTTCAGCTTTTATTATTTTGGTTTTTTATCCTAACCGTGTGATTCATAGGGGCACTGTGTCCTCATGGTCACATATGTCTTTGGGGTTTTGTCATTCCAGTTAAAGAGACACTATTTGACATTCTACAGTAGACCACGTGCAAACAGATAAAGCCTTTGAGAGATTACACCGTAGCAGGGAGACTGCTATTTTGACTCTCGGAAGAATAACATCAGCGGTTTGCAGCACACTTTTTAGCCAGTGTCCCCATGAACCAATTAACTGAAATTAAATAGATCAAATAATTAGCTAGGTAAATGGTCTACTCATTTCACCCAAGCAGCCTGTCAAGTAATCCCCTGTAAGCGAATCTCTGTAATACCTGATCTATTTCTCCATGTGCGACTTCAAGTATTAGCCACTGCTAATACCTTTCTGTTTATCTAGTAAGTAATCTAGAGAAATTCTATTATTTGTCACAACTTTAGTAAGAAGATTTAAAGTATATTGTGTAACCACAGCCTTGACAGTAGAATCTGCTCTAGAGCCTATCATGGAAGATAAAGTTTTAACCATTTCCACATTTACTCTAAACCATGATAAAATGATGCCCGTTCAGAAGAGTAATGGCTTCCTGGCAATGCTCTTTAACCTATTCTGAATAAATTCTCTTTAACTTATGAAGTAAGATAAGGCCAGTAGATGAATATTCTGTTTCTGATATTATGAGATAACAAATGTCTCATAAAAATTTCTCACCCACATAGGCCCTTCATCTTTCACCTATCACGGCATAAGTTTGTTCATATATGATGCTACCTGCAAAATCCTGTCCATATAAAACTATACCCTATGAATGCACACCAGAAACCTTCTTTTTAGAAAAGATTTTAAATATATATTTTGAAAGTAAGATCACTAATTGGGATGAAAAAAAATCAATACAATGAAATTTAGTAACAAAAATGCAAGAGAAGCCACTTAAACCTGCTTCTTCCACTCCAGGTTGGCACAGCACAGAGATGAAGTTTGTCTGTTTGTTTGTGTTTTTTGAGAGAGAGTCTCACCCTGTTGCCCAGGCTGGAGTGCAATGGCACCATCTTGGCTCACTGCAACCTCCGCCTCCCCGGTTCAAGCAATTCTCCTGCCTAAACATCCAAAGTAGGTGAGATTACAGGTTGGTTCAAGCGAATCTCCTGCCTTAACATCCTGAGTAGGTGAGATTACAGGCACCCATGCCCGGCTAATTTTTGGTATCTTTAGTAGAGATGGGGTTTCACCATGTTGGCCAGGCTGGTCTCGAAACCCTGACCTGATGATCCACCCTCCAGGCATGAGCCACCACGTGAGGCTGATGAAGTTTATTTCATGATCCCAGGTACATGTTTCTGGTCGACAGAAAATCACTTTAAGTATCACTTTTCTGGCTGAAAGACCCTGTCCAAAATCAGGATTAGAAATAGGCCAGTTGGGCCCAATGTGGTGGCTTACTCCTGAAATGCCAGCACTTTGGGAAGCTGAGGCAGGCAGATCACTTGAGGCCAGGAGTTTGAGACCAGCCTGGTCAACATGGTAAAACCCAGTCTCTACTAAAAATACAAAAATTAGGCCAGGCATGGTGGCTCACACCTGTAATCCCAGCACTTTGGGAGGCCGAGGCGGGATGGCCAACATGGTGAAACCCTGTCTACTAAAAATACAAACATTAGTGGGATGTGGAGCACGTGCCTGTAATCGCAGCTACTTGGGAGGCTGAGGCAGGAGAATTGCTTGAACCTGGGAGCTGGAGGTTGCAGTGAGTGAGCCGAGAGATCACACCACTGCACTCCAGCCTGGTGACAGAGCTAGACTCCGTCTTAAAAACAAAACAAAACAAAACAAAAATACAAAAATTAGCCGGGTGTGGTGGCAGGTACCTGTAGTACCAGCTACTCGGGAGGCTGAGGCAGGAGAATTGCTTGAACCCTGGAGACGGAGGTTGCAGTGAGCCGAGATCGCCCACTGCACTCCAGGCTGGGTGACAGAGCAACTCTGTCTCAAAAAAAAAGAAAAAAGGAAAAAGAAAAAGAAACAGGTCAGCTCGTCATGTTTGGCTTTGTTGGTCTGGTAGTTAGACAAGATCAAGGGCTTGTTTTCATGATGGAGGCTTCTGAATACTCTCAAGTATGAGAAGTCCTCATCACCAACATGCGTCTTGATGAAGTAGTTTGTCCCTGCAGCCACCTGGCTCTTGAATGACACAGCCTTAAACACAGGGAACTTCTTTACTGTGTCTTCAATCTGGGACCTCACCTGGTCAGTGATGCTCTGGGTCTCCTCCGTGGCCAGCTGTGTGGCAAAGGGTGCCCCACACTTCACCTTGATTGAGGGAGGGACCTGGTGAGGAACACCCTCTTTTTATTTCTGTTGTTTGTGAAGCCATACGAAAAAAACTCTGAACTAAGAGTGTCATGATAGCGGAGATGTCTTTACGTTCTATCTTGTGAGAAAACCTACCTACGTGAAGTAGCCATCTGCTTTGAGGAGAAACTTTCCTGGTTAGTTTTACATTAAGTCTCCAGTTTGGCGGAGGCCCTCTGAATCGTGAGATTCTGAGCCCATGGTTCAAAATCCTGAAGTTTTTCTGCAGTGTAGATGACAAGTCAATTCAATCTTTGGGTTCTGGATTATAAAGGATTATACTGTCCTTAGTCAGTAGCGTATTAAAAGCTTTTATTACCTGGTGAAAATATGCTTTGCCTTTAATGTATTAAAGCCTTGCTGAATTTAGTGATAGACTTCAGAAGCAAAAGGTACATGAGGTTCCGTTATCAGGTGCATAGGGCTTCCAATGACTATTTTATAAGGGTCAACACACTTTTCCACTCTAAGTGGATCTGATTGTCATTGATCTGCGATTACAAATGGAATCCAGTCACTTGAGTTAGCACTCAATACTATTGAATCTGTAATACCTGAATTAACAGCTTTACAAGTCGTCTAGGGAAGTAAGTATTTTTATTATTGAAGGCATTTTTAGAAATGTCCCCTGAGGAACACATATTTCCTAACATCCTTTCAGCTACTGTTATAACATCAGCCTTCTTGCATGAGAAAGCTATTATACTACCAGAAAATATGCATGATAAATTATAATTGAATAAAATTTCTCTATAGATGTTTAAATGGCCCATCAAGTAGTAGAAATATACATTAAGTTTTGATTGTCTTCTCAGGATTATATGTTTGACCAAAAAAAAATTGGTCTTAATCTATTTTAGTAATTTAGAATAGTCACCCCCACATGCACGCACATACATGCACACACTCATTTAATGTGTGCATATATATATACATACATATATATATACACATACATATATATACACATATATATATACACATACATATATATATATATATATATACACATTTTTTTTTGAGATGGAATTTCTTGTCACCCAGGCTGAGGTGTAATGGCACAATCTTGGCTCATGGCAACCTCTGCCTCCTGGGTTCAAGCAATTCTCCTGCCTCAGCATCCCATGCCTTTAAATTATATTTAATTTATATTATTTTATCTCTTCTGTGAGGCGTAATGGAATACAGAACTTTAAGAACTCAGTAATGAACAAGTGGCTATTGGTTGTCTAGGTTCTCCATGAATACACACTTAACATTGGATTTATCTCCTCTTCAATACCAGATTAGTCTCTCTGATTTAGTTCCATAGCACTGATAACTCAGGGGTTACTGAGGGGTTCTCATAGGTAATTTGACTCGAATGACAGAGTTTATTCAAATGGCAAATCTAAAAATTTCAGTACTGGCTGATGTAGCATAAAATTGTGGCAGAGGGCCAAGTGCAGTGGCTCACACCTGTAATCCCAACACTGTGGGAGGCCAAGGTGGGTGGATCACGAGGTCCGGAGATGGAGGCCATCCTGGCCAACATCGTGAAACCCCATCTCTACTAAAAATACAAAAATTAGCTGGGCGTGGTGGTGTGTGCCTGTAATCCCAGCTGCTTGGGAGACTGAGACAGGAGAACTGCTTGAACCCGGGAGGCAAAGGTTGCAGTGAGCCGAGACTGGGCCACCGCACTCCAGCCTGGTGACAGAGCAAGACTTCATCTCAAAAAAAAAAAAAAAAAAGAAAAAATTATGGCAGGGTATTTTCCCGATGTTCAATTAATTTTTGTTTTGCTTGAATTAGTAGTTTTATAAGTCTGTCTCTTCATTAGAATTCTCACAATCCTTACCCAGTCCAAACAATATGATCCTAAAATTATCAGAAACCCAATACCCAACTTGTCTGGGCTTTTTCCATCTTTTCATGAACCTCCTTAAAGACACAATACTTTAGGATTCTGCATGTTTTTGAAGTTTTTAGAAAATTGGCCAGGCAAAACAGCATGGTACTGGTACCAAAACAGAGATATAGACCAATGGAACAGAACAGAGGCATCGGAGGCAACAAAACATATCTACAACCATACAATCTTTCATAAACCTGACAAAAATAAGCAATGAGGAAAGGATTCCCTGTTTAATAAATGGTGTTGGGAAAACTGGCTAGCCATGTGCAGAAAGCAGAAACTGGACCCCTTCCTGACACCTTACACTAAAATTAACTCCAGATGCATTATAGACTTAAACATAAGACCTAACACCATAAAAACCCTAGAAGAAAATCTAGGTAAAACCATTCAGGATATAGGCGTAGGCAAGGACTTCATGACCAAAACACCAAAAGCATTGGCAACAAAAGCCAAAATAGACAAACGGGACCTAATCAAACTCCACAGCTTCTGCACGGCAAAAGAAACAGTCACTAGACTGAATCGGCAACCAACAGAATGGGCAAAAATTTTTGCAATTTACCCAGCTGACAAAGGGCTGATATCCAGAATTTACAAAGAATTAAAACAGATATACAAGAAAAAAACAAACAAGCCCATTCAAAAATGGGCAAAGGAAATGAACAGACACTTTACAAAAGAAGACATACATGAGGCCAACAAACACATGAAAAAATGCTCATCATCACTGGTCATTAGAGAGATGCAAATCAAAACCACATTAAGATACCATCTCATGCCAGTTAGAATGGTGATCATTAAAAAATCTGGAGACAACAGATGCTGGAGAGGATGTGGAGAAACAGGAACACTTTTACACTGCTGGTGGGAGGGTAAATTAGTTCAACCATTGTGGAAGACAGTGTGGCAATTCCTCAAGGACCTAGAAATAGAAATTCCATTTGACGCAGCAATCCCATTACTGGGTATATATCCAAAGGATTATAAATCGTTCTACTATAAGGACATACGCACATGAATGTTCATTGCAGCACTGTTTACGATAGCAAAGACCTGGAACCAACCCAAATGCCCATTGATGATAGACTGGACAGGGAAAATGTGGCACATATACACCATGGAATATTATGCAGCAATCAAAAATGATGAGTTTGTGTCCTTTGCAGAGACATGGATGAATCTGGAGAACATCATTCTCAGCAAACTGACACAAGAACAGAAAATGAAATACTGCATGTTCTCACTTGTAGGCGGTGATGAACAATGAGAACACATGGACACAGGGAGTGGAGCACTACACACTGGGGTCTATTGGGGGGAAATAGGGGAGGGACAGCAGGGGGGGAGCAGGGGAGGGATAGCATGGGGAGAAATGCCAGATATAGGTGAAGGGGAGGAAGGCAGCAAATCACACTGCCACATGTGTACCTATGCAGCTATCCTGCATGTTCTTCACATGTACCCCAAACCTAAAATGCAATTTAAAAAAAAAGTTTGTCTCTCTCCCCAGCACAAGCGCTCAGTTAGCTGAACTGACAGCTCTTATAAAAGCACTTGAATTAGGCCGGGCGCGGTGGCTCAAGCCTGTAATCCCAGCACTTTGGGAGGCCGAGGTGGGTGGATCACGAGGTCAAGAGATCGAGACCATCCTGGTCAACATGGTGAAACCCCGTCTCTACTAAAAATACAAAAAATTAGCTGGGCATGGTGGCACGTGCCTGTAATCCCAGCTACTCAGGAGGCTGAGGCAGGAGAATTGCCTGAACCCAGGAGGCGGAGGTTGCGGTGAGCCGAGATTGTGCCATTGCACTCCAGCCTGGGTAACAAGAGCGAAACGCCGCCTCAAAAAAAAAAAAAAAAAAAAATACAAATCGATATACGTTTAAACTATCAAAATTCCTTGTCAAAAAAAAAAAAAAAAAAAAAAAAAAGAATGTTGTAAGATGATCTGTGGAAGTGATGAAAGAATTTCATAGAGAAATTACCAAGATTAATACTTAAGCTACGTTAGCCACCGAATAACATATTTCTTACAATCATATTGCAAGTCATACAAAATTACCTGAACTTAAAATTATCTCCTGACGGGAAGTCAAGGGGAGAAATGCATGTTTCTCAAAGAAAACTGTTACTTTTGGCCGGGCGCGGTGGCTCAAGCCTGTAATCCCAGCACTTTGGGAGGCCGAGGTGGGTGGATCACGAGGTCAAGAGATCGAGACCATCCTGGTCAACATGGTGAAACCCCGTCTCTACTAAAAATACAAAAAATTAGCTGGGCCTGGTGGCGCGTGCCTGTAATCCCAGCTACTCAGGAGGCTGAGGCAGGAGAATTGCCTGAACCCAGGAGCCGGAGGTTGCGGTGAGCCGAGATCGTGCCATTGCACTCCAGCCTGGGTAACAAGAGCGAAACTCCGTCTCAAAAAAAAAAAAAAAAAAGAAAAAGAAAAATGTTACTTTAAATTAACGTTTCTGGTAATGTACAGCGACATCTAGTGGATGCCTCTCGGTATTACCATCCATTGAAATAACAGGTATCGAACTCTATTGTCATAGTTAGGGCTTATAATACTCTCATTAATAATAATCTTTTTTTTCTTGGAGACAGAGTCTTGCTCTGTTACCCAGGCTGGAGTGCAATGGTGCAGTCTTGACTCACTGCAACCTCCGCCTCCCGGGTTCAAGCAATTCTCCTGCCTCAGCCTCCTGAGTAGCTGGGACCACAGGCCTCTGCCACCATGCCTGGCTAGTTTTGTATTTTTAGTAGAGATTGGGTTTCTCCGTGTTTGTCATGCTGGACTGGAACTCCCGACCTCAGGTGATCCGCCCACCTCGGCCTCCCAAAGTCCTGGGATTACAGGCGTGAGCCACTGCACCCAGCCAATAATAATAATCTTAATACTCATGTTCAAACCCTGTATTCTAAACCTTCTTGTAAAATTTATCTCTTTTTACCTAGAAAAAAACTCCAAATGGCGCTGCAAACAGAACGCATGGACACTCCATTCTTCCAAGAACCCTTAAACCCACCTCAGGAGAAGCCCCAACTGCTGTTTCTCCCCACACACAACACCCCTTTTCAGCAGGAAGCAGCCAGAAAGATTCATCGTCCAATGCTCCCTAACAGCAGTTGGGGGAGATAACACGGAACTCAAAAATGATTTTAGGCAGTTAGCAAGGGTAAAATGGTTCTTGGTGGAATTTTTCTTCAACGAAAAGCAGCCCCAGACCATTTCTTTTCCAACAGAAGCAGCCTGAGAAGTCAAGCTGTAAGCATAGATAAGCAAGCTGGAAGTGTGCCTGTGTGAGTGCAGCAGCTGTGCTAAGAGCCAGGTACACTCAACATGTCTGGACGAGGTGGCTCACACCTGAAATACCAGCACTTGGGATGGCTGAGGCGAGTGGATCACCTGAGGTTAGGAGTTCCAGACCAGCTTGACCAACATGTTGAAACCCCATCTCTACTAAAATACAAAATTAGCCTGGCATGGTGGTGCCTGCCTGTAACCCCAACTACTCGGGAAGCTGAGGCAGGAGAATCGCTTGAACCTGGGAAGCAGAGGTTGCAGTGAGCCAATATTGCCCCATTGCAGTCCAGCCTGGGTAACAAGAGTGAAACTTTGTCTCAAAAAAAGAAAAGAAAGGTAAATACGGAGTTAAAGATTTAGTTCCAAAAATATATACACTTTATCAATAGTCACATATTGCTCACGTATTAATAGGGTAATATTTTGGATATATTGGGTTAATTCAATGGTTAGAATGAATTCCACCTGTTTCTTCTTTCCTGTTGAAGTTTGACTGCTAGAACATTTAGAACACAGTAGGGCACGGTGGCTCAAGCCGGCAATACCAGCACTTTGGGGGGGCCAGGCAAGTGGATCACCTGAGGTCAAGAGTTCAAGACCAGCCTGGCCAACATGGTGAAACCCCATCTCCACTAAAAATTAACTGGGCATGGTGATGAGCGCCTGTAATCCCAGCTACTCGGGAAAGAAAGAAAGAAAATTTAGAATACACATGTGGCTTACATTTTATTTAGGAGGACTGCCTCCTTTTTTTTTTTTTCTTTGAGATGGAGTTTCGCTCTTGTTACCCAGGCTGCAGTGCAATGGCATGATTCGGCTTATCGCAACCTCCGCCTCCTGGGTTCAAGCAATTCTCCTGCCTCAGCCTCCCGAGAAGCTGGGATTTGAGGCACGCACCACCGTGCCCAGCTAATTTTTGTATTTTTAGTAGAGACGAGGTTTCACCATGTTGGCCAGGATGGTCTCGATCTCTTGACCTTGTGATCCACCCGCCTCGGTCTCCCAAAGTGCTGGGATTACAGGCGTGAGCCACTGTGTCCGGCCAACCTCCTTTTTAAACTCTCAGTCTGCCTGCTCAAAGGACTAGAATTCAGAAAGGTCATAAAATCTGGAATTTTAAAATAATTGTATTATTTTCATGTGTGAATACCCACATAATGTATTATTATAAATGCATTTGACGTTATTCACAAGGTTAAATGCAGATACTCCGGGGTGGACCTGGCTCAGCTCAGGGAGGAAGCCCTGCCTGAAAAGGCTGCAGCTCAGGTTTCACTCCATCAGCATTCTTCCTGCCCAGCAAATGAGCACATCTTCCGTCACTCAGGGCCTGAGGGGGCGGGGCCGCAAACATTGTCCAATCAGGATCGCTCGTCTGGGAGCCGTCCAATGAGGCACGCAGCTGGAGCGCACAGGACGGCTTCCGGGCTGCGGCGGGGCCTTTGTGTCTGGCTGCGGCCGGAGCTCGGCGTCGCGTGCTCGCTGCTCGGCGTCCTCTGCTCCTGGAGGCCCAGCCTCTGTGTCCCGGTGACCTGCAGGGACTGGGAGATGCACGGCTGAGACGCCGGGACCCCTGGAAGGCCGGAAATGGTGAGAGTGCCGGTCCGACATCCCGACAGACGCGGAGGGGCTGCTTGGAAATGGTCCGAAGTGGCTGTGGCGGGACAGGGGCCCCCTGCAGTCGGCTGCAAAGTCCGCGGCCCGAGTCTGGCCCCGAGTTGTCCTTGGCCCAGCTCAGCCCTCAGTCCTTTTCAGCCATAAGATGGCGGCTGGGCTGACAGCCCGTACCCGGGCGTCCTGTGTCCTCCCCGCGCGGTGGCTGCGCCCCGGCCCGGAGCCCTCCCCGCGCGGTGACTCTGCCCCGACCCGGAGCCCTCCCCGCGCGGTGACTCTGCCCCGGCCCGGAGCCCTCCCCGCGCGGTGACTGCGCCCCGGCCCGGAGCCCTCCCCGCGCGGTGACTGCGCCCCGGCCCGGAGCCCTCCCCGCGCGGTGACTGCGCCCCGGCCCGGAGCCCTCCCCGCGCGGTGACTCTGCCCCGGCCCGGAGCCCTCCCCGCGCGGTGACTCTGCCCCGGCCCGGAGCCCTCCCCGCGCGGTGACTCTGCCCCGGCCCGGAGCCCTCCCCGCGCGGTGACTGCGCCCCGGCCCGGAGCCCTCCCCGCGCGGTGACTGCGCCCCGGCCCGGAGCCCTCCCCGCGCGGTGACTGCCCCGGCCCGGAGCCCTCCCCGCGCTGTGACTCTGCCCCGGCCCGGAGCCCTCCCCGCGCTGTGACTCTGCCCCGGCCCGGAGCCCTCCCCGCGCGGTGACTGCGCCCCGGCCCGGAGCACTCCCCGCGCGGTGACTCTGCCCCGGCCCGGGGCCCTCCCCCCGCGGTGACTCTGCCCCGGCCCGGGGCCCTCCCCCCGCGGTGACTGCGCCCCGGCCCGGAGTCCTCTCTGGGCAGCTCTGCATCCGTAGCGCCGCATCTCTTTTCGATTGTGTAGGGAGGACCATAGGGTCTTCAGGGTAGAATCCTGACTTGGAGTACGGGGTTCATGAATGGGGAAAGCTTTAGTCTGTGGGGTTCCCGGTCCATCTTTTTTCTAAATCTGTAGAAGTGGCGGGGCGCGGTGGCTCAAGCCTGTAATCCCAGCACTTTGGGAGGCTGAGACGGGTGGATCACGAGGTCAAGATATCGAGACCATCCAGGTCAACATGGTGAAACCCCGTCTCTACTAAAAATACAAAAATTAGCTGGGCATGGTGGCGCGTGCCTGTAATCCCAGCTACTCGGGAGGCTGAGGCGGGAGAATTGCCTGAACCCAGGAGGCGGAGGTTGTGGTGAGCCGAGATCGCGCCATTGCACTCCAGCCTGGGTAACAAGAGCGAAACTCCGTCTCAAAAAAAAAAAAAAAAGGAAGAAAGATGAGGCAGAGGACCAAGTAAACTGCTGACACCGTGGAGAAACATGGAATGCCAGATGCAGGGGATGCTGGTACAAGGTGTGGGACTGCGTGCTTGTCTCAGCGGATCTGTAACTTCATTGGCATCTGATCGCTAATCACCCCAGACCCGCCTTGCTCATAACAAAACTGCCTGTGTTTGGTCCTTTGACCTGGACCTGTGACATTCTGGACTATTTCTGGTTTACTTAATAGCCAAGTGTAACAGCCATACAATAAATCACCTCTTCTGCCATCTTAGCTGAAGAATTAAAAAAAAAAGAAAAAAGAAAAGGAAGAAGAGGCTTTCCTATGTGAAATTATTCCTATGTGAAAATAGGAGAAGATATTTCGCTAGTCTCTTTTCTTAAAGGATTTAAATTTTTTTTTTTTTTTTTTTGAGATGGAGTTTCACTCTTGTCACCCAGGCTGGAGTGCAATGGCGCGACCTCGGCTCACTGCAACCTCCGCCTCCTGGGTTCAGGCAATTCTCCTGCCTCAGCCTCCTGAGTAGCTGGGATTACAGGCAAACGCCACCATGCCCAGCTAATTTTTTGTATTTTTAGTAGAGACGGGGTTTCACCGTGTTGACCAGGATAGTCTCGACCTCTTGACCTCGTGATCCACCCGCCTCGGCCTCCCAAAGTGCTGGGATTACAGGCTTGAGCCACCGCGCCCGGCCTAAGGATTTAAATTTTATATAGATTTTTGTCTTTGTTGTTTTGAAGTATCCATAAATTATATTAATAGCTAAATAAATTTTTGGTCATTGTTTTTGACTCAGGATTGTCTTTATCTAAGACCTCATGTTTATTGCTTTGTTTTGCTTTTGCCAATTTTTAAGATATTTTTAGTTTTTTCCAGTACACACAGATTTGTTTAGATTATAGCTCACTTTAAGAGCACACAAAAATTGAGCACAAAGATAGAATTACATTTAGCAATACGGAATGATGAAGTTTAAATAATACTGCATAAGTTCCTTTGACAGAAAAGAGATTATCCAAGGCAGTTTGTGGATATTTGCACACGGAAATGCTAACTTGCAAAAGCTAGGTTCAGTGTTTGAACTGAACAGTGGAGTCTGTAGTTCTTCTTCGGTTTCTACTTATTACTTCAGAACAATTAGCATATTTAGGTGTAGCATTTGTAGACAAACTGAATTCATAGAAATTAAACAGTATTTTCTATGCTAGCATAAATATAAGGCCACAACATTTACTTTGAATGAATCCCTTAGTCATGTTAATATTGTTAGTTTTGAAAGATAGTGTTTTATTGAATTATGGTTATAGACAATTTTTTTTTTGAGATGGAGTCTTGCTCTTGTTATCCTTGCTGAAGTGCAATGGCTCGATCTCGGCTCACCGCAACCTCCGCCTCCTGGGTTCAGGCAATTCTGCCTCAGCCTCCTGAGTAGCTGGGACTACAGGTGCGTACCACCGCGCCCAGCTAATTTTTCTATTTTTAGTAGAGACGGGGTTTCACCATGTTGACCAGGATGGTCTCGATCTCTTGACCCTGTGATCCACCCACCTCGGCTTCACAAAGTGCTGGGATTATAGGCATGAGCCACTGTGCCTGGCCGGTTATAGACAATTTTTTAAAATCCTGCGTACATTATGACTAGCACATTTAAATTGTTTATACTTACATATTTGATTTAATATAAAAGAAAATTTCCTACCAAATTATTAGAGTAGATAGTATGATATGCTTACTAATCCATCCAATAGAGATAATGATAGATAAGCATGATTTCAGTTTCTTTTAGTTCACTAAATTGGAATGCTGCTATTACAGGACAAATAAATAGGGTGATGCGGCCACCCGAAAACCATCATAGCTCATCAGTTAGCAATGATGCAAGCTCAAGTGTATTCCACTGTATAAACAAGGTATATTCCAATTGTTCATCAAAACGTTGTGGTGGAAATTGTCAGGTGTATTCCAGTATAGATTCCTATTCAGTGGCTAGAAGATAAGAGAGCAGCCGAGATGAAAGAGGAAACTTACAAAATTGTGCTGAGATTATTTTCCCTTTTTTCACAATACGCATGTCTCTCATACTGAGGGTAGCTGTGCACTTTGGGTTTTTACAGAGAAATTTTTCTAGAGGAATATTTTCTGGCTGAATTGTTCAATCTAATATCTGAGTTTTTTTCTTAAGATGCTTTTATCTTCTTTATAATCATTTTCGGACTGAGCTGTTTTTCCCTTGAATGCTTTGGGTGTCTGCTTTGGAAGCCCTATTGCTATCCCATGGTGTCTGAATGAGGTGGGCTGTCACAGTGAGAACTCTTGGAGCTGTCTCTATATGGACTCATGCTGGAAATCCAGCACAATGTTTTCCACATCACCATTATAAATAAAACCTGAGGCTTCAACACTGCACCCATTCCCATTATTGTGAAGCTGTGGTTCTTCCCAGGAGGCCTGCAGGCTGTCCCGCAGCTCAGGCTTTACTCTGTGATGTGGCATTGAAGTGCTGCTGTGGCAGTTTGGCGTCACATAATATGCAGGCTGCCAGGTGTGAGTTGTGTGCTGTCAGATAGTAGGACTCAAGAGAGGACACAAACCACCAGGAGGGCACAAGCAGGGCACCTGGCTTCAAGTTGCAAAATTACCTCTTGTCATAAATATGTGAAAAGTTCATTTTGTCATTGATTATAACCAATTTGCATACGTGGATGGTCTGCCCAATTACCAGGTGAATTTAGGACGAGCTATGTATGACGTGCAGTAAATTTTTCTTCCTGTGGACTAATTATTGTGACCATCTTTCTGTCTTTGCAATCTCCTAAGTAGATTGACCATGACGCATGTCACATTCTGGTTTAACTGTGTAACCAAATGGTTTTCTTTCTATGCTGTCATTGTGGAGTTACTCGAGCTGGAGAAAATTTTTCTTGTACTCACGTTTTCCAAATACTGTCTAGAATTACCACACATGATATAAACATGTAAGATGCCATCCAAACTTTATTCAAGAGGGGACTTTCCCTCTCAGGCTTCCAGTCAGCACACAATTGTGCTGTAAAGTGCATGCTGTCTCCAAAATATGCAGGCAGAATTGTGTCTATGCCTGTTTGGTATCTATAGTCCTTTATAATCACATTTAAAGAGGTTTGACCAGGCCAGGGGCGGTGGTTCACACCTGTAATCCCAGCACTTTGAGAGGCTGAGGCCAGGATCACCTGAGGTCAAGAGTTCAAGACCAGCCTGGCCAACATAATGAAACCCCGTCTCTATTTAAAAAAAAAAAAAAAGGCTTGGCCGGATTTCTACATACTTCACAGGGCAGCAATTAAGCATTTTACCTCTTTCAATGACTCTTGTATCTTCAGAACAGAAACCGATTCAGAGACCATGGTTCCCAGAAACCCAGAGTAATGTGTGCATTAAGTAGACATGAGAATCTCCATTTTTTTCTTCCTCCTCCTCTTTTCCTTTCTTTCCTTTTTTCTTTTTTGAAACGGAGTCTCAGTCTGTCACCACCCAGGCTGGATTGCAGTGGCATGATCTTGGCTCACTTCAACCTCTGCCTTCCAGGTTCAAACGATTGTCCTGCCTCAGCCTCCTGAGTAGCTGGGATTACTGGTGCACACCATCACACTCAGCTAATTTTTGTATATTTAGTGGAGGCACAGGGTTTACTATGTTCACCAGGCCGGTCTCAAACTCATGACCTCAGGTGATCCACCTGCCTCGGCCTCCCAAAGTGCTTGGATTACAGGAGTGAGCCACCACACCCGACCCCTGCCTACCCTTCGTAAAATACTCACAAATGTACGTATGGCACCTATTGCCACTCCATCTATCCAGGACCTAAATTTGCAGCTCCAAATTCTGAATCAGGGTCTTAAGATTTGGGAGGAAAGAAAACCTTATCTGAGAAATACAAATTCTTTTAGTTATAAGGTTCAGAGACATTAAAATAATGCCACAGTTATGTATTTCTCTGTTCTTTCAGCTGTGTGTTTATCTCCCAAAGTGCTGGGTTTACAGATGTGAGCCACCGTGCCCCTTTTTTGTTTATAAATTATCAGCTGTCAGGTATTCCTTATGCATTTGTCTGTGCTTTGAGTGATTTATTTATCTCTTGAAAGTGCTTGCTATTGCCACAAGTAGCTATAAATTAATAATGACATGCTGGGCTCAGTAACGCACACCATATAGCTTACAATGTATATCCAATCAGTAATCAGAGTTTTTTTTGTAAATAAATGAGAATTTCTGACAGACGACTTTGTATCAGCCCACTCTCCGTCCCTCTCATTTTGCTTTTACAAATCCTCTTGTAACTGCACTAATCAAAGTGTAGATTTCTGGCAACTTGAGTCTTTGATCCCAGGTTCCAATTCTCAATCTTGGTCCAAATAAACTCTCTACTTACATTCATGTAGCTTCAGCTTGTTCCTTTTAAGCAGACATATTATTTGGAATGTGCTAGCACAGCTTCTATGAGGAGATCTCTTCTTTGGTTGTACTCAACTTGCTGTAACAGCCAAGAATGTAGAGCCAGGCTGATCCCACCTAGAATCTGCACATACAGTCTGGCCTTACCTGGACTTACAGGACAGGGCCACATTCTGAATTGAGAATGTACAGAAAACCAACAGGAGGCATTTTCTGCATTGTGAGTTGTCAACATAGGCATCTTAAAGTTCCCTTTGAGAGTGTGGCTATGTGAGCTTTTCAGATCCTGTTCAGTGACCTGCTACAGTTACGTGAGAAGATCCAGGTATAAGTAGAATCTGATGACAGATTCCATAAGTGTGAACAAGCATCTTAGGGGTGAGAGATGAAGGTCACAAAGTATCCAGAGTCATGATCACAGCTACACCCCACCCATAAATACTGGAGTAATACTGGAGTAGAGTATTTTTGTCTTTCCTTTTGTCCAAGAGCCAGCCAGTCACGACCTGTAACCTGGAGCTCCACGGAGGCAGTTCTGTTCTCTGTTTAGAATTGGCCTGAGTCTCTCCAGCCTGCCTTGTCCTTGGGCCATCAGCCCAAGTCACTGGGAACTCTCATAATCACCAAGGCATCTTGGAGACATTTGAGGATATCCAGAGCAGAAATGCCTCAGGTGGACAAGAGTGGTTAATGCTGCTTCTGCCTCAGTGTGAGAGAAAGGAGTCGTCCCGTGTTTGTCCCTCCCCTCATTCAGGAGATGTCTTTAGTTGGTATCCATTTGAGACTTTCTCCAGTTTCCTAGTACTTGGGTGAAAAACAAGTAGGAGTTCTGGAGACTCAAGCAGATAAACTAATAGCTAACTAATTCATATGGCCATTAGAAAAACAGACGAAGCAGTCATGGTCCCTACCATCAAGGAACTGTTAGTCTAAACTAGCAACTGAACACATGGTTGAATCAAGCATCATATGGTTGGCAAAATGAATAGATGTGTGAAAAAAAAATGTGTCGGGGGGGGCACGTTCTTTGGCTCAATCTCGGCTCACTGCAACCTCTGCCTCCTGGGTTCAGGCAATTCTCCTGCCTCAGCTTCCTGAGTAGCTGGGATTACAGGTGTGTGCCACCATGCCCAGCTGATTTTTGTATTATTAGTAAAGTCTGGGTTTCACCATGTCGGGCAGGCTGGTCTTGAACTCTTGACCACAGGTGATCCACCCGCCTCGGCCTCCCAAAGTGCTGGGATTACATGCCTGAGCCACTGCACCTGGCCACACTTTCTTTATATTATTGTGGCTTCTGAGGTCATCATTTGAATGAATGTTTATGGACACGAGAGTTTTGTTTTTGGTTTGGGTTTTTTTTTTTTTTTTTTTGAGACAGAGTCTTGCTCTGTCGCCCTGGCTGAAGTGCAGTGGCACGATCTGGGCTCACTGCAGCCTCTGCCTCCTGGGTTCCAGTGATTCTCCTGCCTTAGCTTCCTGGGTCGCTCAGATTACAGGTTCATACCACCATGCCTGGCTAATTTTTGAATTTTTAGTAGAGACAAACATTTTGGCCAGGCTGGTCTCAAACACCTGACCTCAGGTGATCCACCTGGCCTCCCAAAGTGCTGGGTTTACAGGCATAAGCCACTGCCCCCGGGCCAGAAGAGTTAAATATTATTTTAAAATTTCTTTTACCTTGTTAAGAATACATATTTATCTTATAATAAAATTATTCTAGAAAACCCTAAGGGATTTGTTTAAATTGCTAATTGGTATATTTATAAAGCTGATGTGCTGAACAGAGGACTATATTGGGTTTACTGCCTGCCCCAGTTCTGTTCAGACTCACTCTTGTTGGAGGCCTTACTTAGGTCTGGCCCCACCCTGGAATCTTGCCTCGCAGAACTGATTAGAAGAGATCAGAGTTTTGGCTGGTGCCTTTCTAGAGTGGGTACTAACAGTTTCCAAATTCCATAAGGAGATAAATGGAAAGAAAAAAGTATGTATTTTAAGGTCTTAGTTTTTAAATTTTTTATTAAAACCAATGCTTGCAGAGACATTCCATTTAGCAACTCATTTTCTATTCCTGAAGATCCGGTAGTTTCTTTGCATGTCACAAAGAAGTAAATACAAACACAATAAAAATTTCTCTAAACCACATTAAGTTGTTCTTTCTGTATCGCTTTTTTCTGTATTTAGTTATTATCCTATACATTTTTTTTTTTTGAGACGGAGTTTCACTGTTGTTACCCAGACTGGAGTGCAATGGCGCGATCTCGGCTCACCGCAACGTCCGCCTCCCGAGTGGCTGGGACTACAGGAGTGTACCACCATGCCCAGCTAATTTTTGTATTTTTAGTAGAGATGGGGTTTCACCGTGTTGACCAGGATGGTCTCGATCTCTTGACCCTGTGATCCACCTGCCTCGGCCTCCCAAAGTGCTGGGATTACAGGCGTGAGCCACCGCGCCCGGCCTATACTATACGTTTTTTAAAAATCCAGTACCAGCTCATGGCCACTTGGTAGATGTGTGTGTGTTTGTGTTTTTCAGGAACCACTGACATTTAAAGATGTGGCAATAGAATTCTCTCTGGAGGAGTGGCAGTGCCTGGACATTGCACAGCGGGATTTATATAGGAATGTGTTGCTAGAAAACTACAGAAACCTGGTCTTCCTGGGTAAGGATAACTTCAATTCACAATTCCTAAAATACATTTAAGGTTTTATTTTTTTTTATTTTTGTAGAATGTTTTCTGGTAATTTATACTTTGCATAAATGAGTTTCACATTCCTGTTTTCGAGAAAATCTTTGAGATTTATTTATTTAGAAATGTAGTCTTGCTCTGTCACCCAGGCAGGAGTGCAGTGGTGCAATCTTAGCTCACTGCAACCTCTGTCTCCCGGATTCAAGTGATTCTCCTGCCTCAGCCTTCCGAGTAGCTGGGACTTGCAGACACATGCCACCACACCCTGCTAATTTTTTGTATTTTTAGTGGAGACATTTCACCATGTTAGCCAGGGTGCTCTGGATTTGCTGACCTCGTGATTCACCCACCTCAGCCTCCCAAAGTGCTGGGATTACAACAGGTGTGACCCACTGCTCCTGACCGAAAATCTTCGAGATTTCTTTGTGTACGAAATCATTCCTTCAAGATGTTTCATTTTTCACATTCCTGAGCTAATCTGTACCTTTCACTCTAGATTAGTGATAATTCCAGAAATTTGGTGCCATGAAATATTGTTACCCACCCCTTAAAATCTAATTCCCAACACCAATTTTTGATTCAATCGTACCAGATGGTAAAATTTAAAACCTACAAATTTAAAACATTTTCTGAATATTTAGAAGTTTATGTTATAGATTAGTATTTATTATATCCTCTTTACTGAGCACATTACTAGGTTGGTAATTGGAGAATATGACTAAGATTCATGTTATTTATTTTCAATAAAACAGGTATTGCTGTCTCTAAGCCATATCTGATCACTTGTCTGGAGCAAAAAAAAGAGCCCTGGAATATGAAGAGGTGGGAGATGGTAGCCAAACCTCCAGGTAGGTGAGATATAAATACAACAGGTGACACATGACAGGTCAAAGGAAAAGCCAGTCCTTAAAATGTGATTTGGGAAGCTGTGTTCCTAAGGAAATAGTTTCTGGAAAGCCTGAGCTTTTTTTTTTCCTTTTGCTCTCACAGAGGGGCATCTTCTGTCTTACACTTTTAAATTCTCTAAGGATTCTATTTTCCCTTCAGTGATCTTCCTTCAGGTTCACAGTGAGAGCCAAAGTTCTCTTCATGGCATATAAGAGGCACAACCTGACTTTTTTTTGTTTTGGGGACACAAATATCCGCATACTTTTGAAAACCTCTGTTAAACTGTTTTAAATTCTTTTTTTGCATCATGTCTGAAATGTGTGAATAGTGTTTTCTGTTTCATTTTTTGTTTGTTCATTTTTCTGCACATTCCATTCTGTTTTTATTACTACAGTCTTGAAATATAGTTTGAAAGTATAAACTATGATACTCTGCTTTGTTTTTTTTTTTTACTTAAAATTGCTTTGGCTATCCAAATTTATTGTAGTTTAATGTAAATTTTAGAATTGTATTTTTCATTACTGTGAAAATAATGCCACTGGAATAAGGAGTTTATTGAATCTATAGATCACTTTGGAAAACATGGCACTTTATCAATATTTATTATTTCAATCCATATACATAAAATATTTTTAAATTTGTGTCTTCTCTAATTTCTTTTATTATAATTTTTTTTTACCTCCTTGGTTTAATTTGTTCTCAAGAATAATTATTTTAATGGTATTATAAATAATATTGTTTTCTTCCTCTTCTTTATCAGATAGTTTGTTTTGAGTGGATGAAACCGTAATTTTTTTTTTTTTTTTTTTTTTTTGAGATGGAGTTTCGCTCTTGTTACCCAGGCTGGAGTGCAATGGCGCGATCTCGGCTCACCGCAACCTCCGCCTTCTGGGTTCAGGCAGTTCTTCTGTCTCAGCCTCCTGAGTAGCTGGGATTACAGGCACGCGCCACCATGCCCAGCTAATTTTTTGTATCTTTAGTAGAGACGGGGTTTCACCATGTTGACCAGGATGGTCTCGATCTCTTGACCTTGTGATCCATCCGCCTCGGCCTCC
Source organism: Saguinus oedipus (assembly GCA_031835075.1). Classification (NCBI taxonomy): domain Eukaryota; kingdom Metazoa; phylum Chordata; class Mammalia; order Primates; family Cebidae; genus Saguinus; species Saguinus oedipus. The sequence continues at coordinate 67,412,026 of CM063170.1, forward strand.
CAAAGTGCTGGGATTACAGGCTTGAGCCACCGCGCCCGGCCTGAAACCGTAATTTATACTTGTATGTTAATTTTATATTTTGGAAATTTACTGAGTACATTTATCACTTTTGATGGGTTTTAATGTACTGTTTATGGTTTTGTATATATAAGATCATATAATCTACAACCAGCGATTTTTTACTTGTCTTCAGTTTCAGTGACTTTTTAAAAAAATTTTAGTTCTTTTGCCACATACTGTCAGTGCTATGTTAAAATAAAAGCATTGACAATGGGCACAGTACAGTTTTGCACTAGTGTCTGTGAATTTGAAAGAGCAAAAACCTCTTCAAGTTTCTATAAACTGATTTCAGGAGGTAAAGATCTTTTGTAGAGCCCCCAGGGTGATGGGATGCCCTCTGGGTTTGTAGTAGAGAGGGGTGTAGCTTAGTCACAAGGTTACTGTGTCTGCACTAGGGTCTACCTTTATTGGCCTGTTGTAAGAAGCTTAGGTAGTTGTAATTCCCATTTTATTTTTGGATAGACCGAATGTCCTTCAGGACATTGCTCTGTAGGACAGATATTAGGGCATGTTTTTGCAGTTAGGTCTGAGTATGATGGGCCTTATATCAGGATGTGGATGAGTATGGCTTTTACTGAGTTCCAGAGATTTTTCTAGGTCACTGCATGGGTTTCTGTGTAGGCAGAACAGACAATGAAGTGTGGATCAGGGAGTTGTAACTGAGTCATTGAACTGCTTCAGGGAGCACAGTGACGGCCAAAGTCTGCAGGTCTTCCTACATGGCTATAAATGTGTGTCTTCCTCCAGGCCTCTGCAAAGACTGGACCTCTCTCAGACTGTTGCTGGGAGGAGTTTGGGATGATTACAGAGTAAGTTCAGAATTCTTAGTGGGACCAAGTTGGGTGGGCCATTTCCTGGTCTGTAGCCAAGTACAGGGGTCTTGTAATTTGCCTCCTGGATGAGGGCCTGCCTTCTGAAAAGGAACGCTTCTCAATCTTTGGCTCTAGCAGAGTTTCACAACTCCCTCCTTGGATCTCAAAGCTCTGTTACAGGTACTTATTTTGGAGATGGGTTCTTGCTTTCCAACCTACGCTGGTCTTTAAATCCTGGCTTGAAGCAATTCTCCAACCTGAATGTACCACGTGAAACTGTCATTACAGGTGTGATCCATGATGCCCGGCTTTCTCCTAAACACATTTTTTGGTCAGGGATGGCTGATAAATATTTTTACTGTTGGAGTATAAGGAAATAGGGCACCTTCTATTTTTCCATCTTACTGAAATCACTCTATACATTTTTACTTTTTATTTTCTATTTCAAATTTGTCTGTAGTTTTAAATTCAGACGCTGAGGACAATGTGCTAGAATTTATAAGTTATGCCTTAAGTAAATTAGATAATAAGTAGGCACTAATTTATTATTAAATTACTTACTTACAAATTTTAGTTAGCTGTTGGTATAAAATAGTTACTTACAAATTTGAGTTAGCTGTTGGTATAAACAAATTACAGGATTTTCACCCACTTTCTTCAGCCTGTATCTAAATATTATAATTTATTCTCAAATACTTTCATGTATCAGAGGCTCTAACCATATTTTGCACACACACACACACACACATACATGCACATATAAATATATATTACACATATAAATACATATATATATATATATATATATATATATATATATATATACACTTTCACATATATTTATTTTTTCTTTAGCAATGTAAGGGTATTGTTTGCTTCTAAAGTTGGGTTACAGAATTTTCATTTTGTGTAAGAATAGCATATATTTTAAATATCAAAATTATCTCCACTTTTTAAAAATGCTCATTTATTAAAATTTCCTCATTGGTGTCTTCTATTTATGATTATGCTTCATTTTCTCTGATATTTTACTGCTACCCAGCAGATATGAATGATTTAAAATACTTGCCTTCCATGAGTACACACCTAGGTAAATATTGCAATTACCTAGACAGATTCTTTCTTAAAGGTACATCAATATTGCAAACCAGATTTCATGAATAAACATTTCTCATATTGTTTTGTAGTTCCATATTAGTGTGGTTTTTCAATGTAGGTTTCTTAACATCAGATTATTGTGTTTTGTTTTACTTGTATGTTATAATTGCAGTTCCATATGTACACTTTAAGTCAATGTGGAGTTTAAAAAATAAATTAGCCGTATGTCTGTTACGATCAGATTATATATGTGTGTGTTTTTATTTACAAATATGACCCCAATTTTGGTTATGGCTTATCTTGTTTATATTCTTTCTTAGCTGATTTTCAATGGTTGTTTTATCTTGTCTAAGTAAATAGTTACGGAAATCATCTTTTCACTGTGTGTTTAATGATGAATTTATATTTCCTTTGTGTGAGAGAAACACTTTTATGATTTGAAGGTAATTTTTGAAAAGACTTATAATTCTATATTTTTTTGTTTTTCTTTAAAATGTTAATTGTTATAAAACCCCATAACATAAAATTTACAGTCTTAAATCTCTTGAAGTGTATATTTCAAGGCCAGGCATGGTGGTGGCTCACATCTGTAATCCTAGGATTTTGGAAAGCCAAGACAAAAGGATCACTTGAGCCCAAAGTTAGAGAACAACCTGGAAAACATTGAGATTCTCCCTCTCTCTCTTTTTTTTTTCTTGAGATAGAATCTCACCTGGAGTGCAGTGGCATGATCTTGGCTCACTGCAACCTCCACCTCCTGGGTTCAAGCAATTCTCCTGCCTCAGCCTCCCAACTGGCTGGGATTACAGACACATACCACCATGCCAGGCTAATTTTTGTATTTTTAGTAGAGATAGGGTTTTACCATGTAGGTCAGGCTGGTCTCAATCTGCTAACCTCCTGATCTGCCCACCTTAGCCTCCCAAAGTTCTGGGATTACAGGCATGAGCCACTGTACTGGGTGTGAAGATTTCTTCTCTACAGTTTTTTTTTCTTTGTTTAGACAGAGTCTCGCTCTGTCACCCAGGCTGGAGTGCAGTGGAACGATCTTGGCTCACTGCAACCTCTGCCTCCCAAGTTCAAGCAGTTCTCCTGCCTCAGCCTCCCAAGTAGCTGGGATTACAGGCGTGCACCACCGTTCCTGGCTGTGTTGTATTTTTAGTAGAAACAGGGTTTCACCATGCTGGACAGGCTGGTCTTGAACTCCTGACCTCTTGATCCATCCGCTTTGACCTCCAGCCTCTACTAAAAATACAAAATTAGCTGGGCACACTGGGAGGCTGAGGCAGGAGAATTGCTTGAACTTGGGAGGTGGAGGTTGCAGTGAGCCAGGATCATGCCACAATACTTCAGACTGGATGAAAAAGAAATAGCCAGGCATGGTGGTGTGTGGTCCCAGCTCTTTGGGAGATTGAGAGGGGAGGGTTTTTGGGCCAGGGAGTTAGTGGCTACAGTGAGTGATAATTGTGCCACTGCACTCCAGCTTGGGTGACAGAGTGAGATCTGGTCTCAAAAAAAAATTTGTGCTGTTCATTTCAGGCGTGTTAAGTATATTCACATTGTTATGCAAAAAACTTCTAGAAATTTTACATCTTCGGAAACTAAAATTCAATACCCATTAAGTAATAACTGCTCATTTTACCCTTTTTCCAGCCCTTGACAAACACCCTTCCACTTAAGTTATATCATGTGAATGGAATCATATAGTATCCATCATTTTTTACTGGCTTATTTCAGGTGACATAATATTCTCAAAGAAGTTTATCTTAAAATGTGGCAAGATTTTTTTAAAGGCTAAGTAAAATTTCATTGCATGTATATGTTATATTTTTTGATGTGTTTATAAATAAAGGAACACCTGGGTTGCTTCAGCCGTCTGGCTTTTGTGAATACTGGTACAATAAACATAGATGTTCAAATATGTCTTTCAGGTCCTCTGTTGCGTATTTTGGATATGGGATTTATTATTTGATATAGTATTTTATGATAATTTCATTTTTAATTACTTGAAAAACATTTATGACATTTTAAATCAATGGCTGCATTCTTGTTTTTCACCAACAATCAATATGGGTTTCATTTTTATTGCATTATCAACAGATTTGGTATTTTTAAAAAGACTGATAATGGCCATTCTGATTGGTGTGAGGTGATTTTGTTTCTCATTGCGCTTTTTATGCATTTCTCTACAAATTGTAATATACTGTGTTCTTTCAATTGCTTTTTCTAATTTGTGTATCATTTTTGGTGAAAATTTAATTCAATTATTTTTCCATTTCTAAAGGAAGTAATTGAACTTTATTGTTTGGTTTTAAGAGTTGTTTATATATTAGTAATATTAACTCCTGTCACATGCAATTTACAAATATTTTCACTCATTAAAATAATACCACAGTTGTGTTTCTCTCTTCTTTGAACTATGTATTTATCTCCTAAAGTGCTGGGTTTATAGGTGTGAGCCACCATGACTGGCCCCTGTTTTCTTTATAAATTATTAGCTCTCAGGTATTCCTTTACATGCAAAAACAATTAATATCTATATAAGTTTGCTGTTTTCTTATTGATTTTTTATTTGAATTTTCTGTTTATTGAAAATGAGGTCTTGATGTCTACTTGATGTTTGTTATGTTGCTGTGTATTCCTTGCTTCACTTTTGTCAGTATTTTCTTTATATATTTTGAAGCACTACTGTTATATACGTGTACATACAGGTAAATATAAAAGCTATATGTTCCTGGTAAATTGATCCATTTTCCTTTATGTAATATCAGTCTTTGTCTCATGCTAGTACTTCAAAGCATGTCTAATATGACTACCTCACCCAATTGTGATTACCATTTTCATAGAATGTAGATATTTTGCTCATTGATATTTTCAGCCTATTTGACTCAATGCTAGCATGAGTTTATTTCTTTTTTTTTTTGAGATGCAGTCTTTCTCTGTCCCCCAGGCTGGCTCACTGCAACCTCTGCCTCCCAGATTCAAGTGATTCTCCTACCTCAGCCTTCTGAGTTGCTGGGATTACAGGTGTGTGCCACCATTCCTGGCTAATTTTTGTATTTTTATTTTTCTAGTAGAGGTGGGGTTTTACCATGTTTGCCAGGCTGGTCTCAGCCTTCCAAAGTGCTGGTATTACAAGTGTGAGCCACTGTGCCAGCCCTAAAATCAGTCTTTTGTAGACAGCATATTGTATGATTTTTTTCTTGTCAGGCATTTTATTTATTTCTTTTCTTTTTGAATTAATTAATTTATTTATTTAAGATAGGGTTTCACTCTGTCAATCAGGCTTGCTTGTAGTGGTGTTATCACAACTCACTGTAGCCTCAACTTCCAGAACTCAGATGATCCACTTATTTCAGCCTCCCAAGTAGCTGGACTACAAGGATGTACAATCACACGTTTTTTGGTACTTCTTTTAATTAAGTAGTTTAATTGGCAGGCTCAGTTGCTCACGCCTATAATCCCAGCACTTTGGGAGGCCAAGGCAGATGGATCATGAGGTCAGGAGTTCAAGACCAGCCTGGCCAAGATGATGAAACCCTGTCTCTACTAAAAATACAAAAATTAGCTGGGTGTGGTGGCACGCGCCTGAAATCCCAGCTACTTGGGAGGCTGAGGCAGAGAACTGCTTGAATCTGGGAGATGGAGGTTGCAGTGAGCCAAGATCATGCCACTGCACTCCAGCCTGGGTAAATGAAAACAAAATTAAAAGTACTTTAATTGATTTGTATTTAAAATGATTGTTTAAGAAAATGTTACTCTTAGCAGTTTTCTTGTTTTATGTGTTTCTTGTAGATAAGTTTTTCTTATTTTCTGTTTTCTTCCATTTTAACTTTAATTGTGTAGGGACGTGCTTTATTTTTTAATTTTTTCATATATAAATTTTATCTTCATAATGGTCATGAAAAATGGAGATCACATAAAACATCTTAAAGTTAAAACAATATATTTTGATCTCTTAACTTCAGTTAAATACAAAAACTACACCTCTATATTTTTTAGTTTGTTGATATTAAAAATTATATTGTGTATTTATTAACAGATTAATATTTCATTTTTCTTGTACTTTTTTTTTTGAAAGAGTCTTGCTTTGTTGCTGAGGCATGTGCAGTGGCATCTCAGCTCATGGCAACTTCTATTTTCCAGGTTCAGATGATTCTCATGACTCAGCCTCCCAGGGAGCTGAGATGACAGGCATGCGCCATGACACCTGACTAATGTTCATGTTTGTAGTAGAGATGGGGTTCACCGTGTTGGCCAGGCTGGTCTCCAAGTCCTGGCCTCAAGCAGTCCGTCTGCCTTGGCCTCTTAAAGTGCTGGGATTACAGGTGTGAGCTATTACACCTGGCCTTGTTTTTCATAGTCTATAGAAATATAAGGGTTTTATACACCATCATTATGACAGTAAAGAATTCTGGCCAGCTGTGGTGCCTCATGCCTGTAATCCCAGCACTTTGGGAGGCCAAGGTGGGCAGATAATGAGGTCAGGAGTTTGAGACCAGCCTGACCAACATGGTAAAACCCCATTTATACTAAAAAATAAATAAATAAAAAAATTAGCCAGATGAGGTGGTGCATGCCTGTAATTCCAGCTACTTGGGTGACTGAGGCAGGACCCAAGAGGCAGAGGTTGCAGTGGGCCGAGATAGCACCACTGCACTCCAGCATGGGCAACAGAGCAAGACTCCATATCAAAACAGAAAAAAGAGGGCCGGGTGCGGTGGCTCACACCTGTAATCCCAGCACTTTGGGAGGCTGAGGCGGGTGGATCACGAGGTCAAGAGATCGAGACCATCCTGGTCAACATGGTGAAACCCCGTCTCTACCAAAAATACAAAAATTAGCTGGGCATGGTGGCGCGTGCCTGTAATCCCAGCTACTCGGGAGGCTGAGGCAGGAGAATTGCTTGAACCCAGGAGGCAGAGGTTGTGGTGAGCTGAGATCACACCATTGCACTCCAGCCTGGATAACAAGAGCGAAACTGCATCTCAAAAAAAAAGAGAAAAGAATTACATATGTATCTGTTTATTTACATGTAATAGAGAGCTTTATGTTTAAATATGGTTTTTTTTTTTTTGAGACGGAGTTTCGCTCTTGTTACCCAGGCTGGAGTGCAATGGCGCGATCTCGGCTCACCGCAACCTCCGCCTCCTGGGTTCAGGCAATTCTCCTGCCTCAGCCTCCTGAGTAGCTGGGATTACAGGCACACACCACCGTGCCCAGCTAATTTTTGTATTTTTAGTAGAGACGGGGTTTCACCATGTTGACCAGGATGGTCTCGATATCTTGACCTCGTGATCCACCACGTCCGGCCTGTCACCATCTTTATAATGTTGCTTTATCCTGGCATAGTCTGAAGCCATTTGTCTTAACTAGTGATTCTGAGAGTCTTTCACACATGTTCTTAGGATGTGTCTTCTCTAAGATTTTCTAGGGTTTTTTTTTTTTTTTAGTTAAAAGAGTTTGTTCCTGTTTCTTCTGAATAGTCAGTAATCACTTGCTACAACTGCTTTCTACTGCAGTAAAATTTACCTTTGACTTCAGCAGACTCAAAATGTCATTCCAAAGTCCACCATTTCTTTCAGCCCTTCATGTCATGGGAGACAGAAACCAATGTCTGCAAAGGGACATAGAACCCAGAAACAAAGATGTGTATATGTTTGTTGTTATTTTTCTTGTCTTTTAAAAATGAAACCAGGAGTTGGCAATTTACTTCTAAAGGCACTATGTTATATATTGGGGAACAGAAAGAGCTTTGTTGGGTAATAAAACAGACTTGTCTTTTTCTTCTATATGGCTCTTCACATTGTGCTCCCCTGGGGCCCTGTACACACCGAACTTAATATAAGTTTTCCACAAATGTATTTTGGTCAGTATGTTTTAGTTATATGTCTGTGAGGAAATTGGAGCCTGTGGCATTTTGCTATGCAGACTTGCTTATGTAGTTTGTATAATTTTATTTATCAGATTTGTAAAGTATATTCATCTGCGTCTAGCAAGTGGAGTAATTACTTATTTTAATTTCTTTCAGTTATGTGTTTTCATTTTGCCCAAGACCTTTGGCCAGAGCAGAACATGAAAGATTCTTTCCAAAATGTGACACTGAGAAGATGTGGAAAATGTGGGCGTGAGAATTTACAGTTAAAAAAAGGCTGTAAAAGTGTGGATGAGTGTACGGAGCACAAAGGAGGTTATAACAGAGTTAAGCAATGTTTGACAGCTACCCCAAGCAAAATACTCCAGTGTAATAAATATGCAAAAGTCTTCCATAAATTTTCAAATTCAAATAGACATAAGAAAAGACATACTGGAAATAAACATTTCAAATGTAAAGAATGTGGCAAATCATTTTGCATGCCTTCACAACTAACTCAGCATAGAAGAATTCATACTAGAGTGAATTCTTACAAATGTGAAGAGTGTGGAAAAGCCTTTAACCAGTCCTCACAGCTTACTAGACATAAGATAATTCATACTGAAGAGAAACCCAATAAATGTGAAGAATGTGGCAAAGCCTTTAAACTGGACTCACACCTTTCTATACATAAAAGAAATCACACCGGAGAGAAACCTTACAAATGTGAAGAATGTGGCAAAGTCTTCAGTCGGTCCTCACACCTTACTACACAAAAGATACTTCCTAGTGGAGAGAACCTCTACAAATGTGAAGAATGTGGAAAAACTTTTAATCTCTTCTCAAATCTTACTAACAATAAGAGAATTCATGCTGGAAAGAAATCCTACAAATGTAAAGAATGTGGTGGAACTTTTAACATATCCCCAAACCTTAATAAACAGGAGAAAATTTACACTGGGGAGAAACGCTACAAATGTGAAGAGTGTGGAAAAGCTTTTAATCGATCCTCAACCCTTACTAGACATAAGAAACTTCATACTGGAGAGAAACCCTACAAATGTGAAGAATGTGGCAGAGCTTTTAGCCAGTCTTCAAACCTCGCTGAACATAAGAAAATTCATACGGGAGAGAAACCCTACAAATGTGAAGAATGTGGCAAGGCCTTTAACCGATTCTCAACTCTTACTAAACATAGGAGAATTCATACTGGAGAAAAACCCTATAAATGTGAAGAATGTGGAAAAGCTTTTAATCAGTCCTATCAACTTAGTAGACATAAGATAATTCATACTAAGGAGAAATTCAAAGAATGTGAAGAATTTGGCAAGGCCTTTAAACAGTCCTCACACCTTACTCTACCTAAAATTATTCATACTGGAGAGAAACCCTACAAATGTGAAGAATATGGCAAAGTCTTTAACCAGTCTTCACATCTTACTACACAAAAGATAATTCATACTGGAGAGAAACTCTACAGATTGGAAGAACATGGAAAAGCTTTTAGCCTATTCTCAAACATTACTAACCATAAGAGAATTTATACTGGAGAGAAACCCCACAAGTGTGGAGAATGTGGAAAGGCTTATAACCGATTCTCAAATCTTACTATACATAAGAGAATTCATACTGGAGAGAAACCTTACCAATGTGCAGAATGTGGCAAAGCCTTTAACTGCTCCTCGACTCTTAATAGACATAAGATAATTCATACTGGAGAGAAACCATACAAATGTAAAGAATGTGGCAAAGCTTTTAACCTGTCCTCAACCCTTACTGCACATAAGAAAATTCATACTGGAGAAAAACCTTATAAATGTGAAGAATGTGGCAAAGCTTTTAACCAATCCTCAAACCTTACTACACATAAGAAAATTCATACTTCAGAGAAACCCTACAAATGTGAAGAATGTGGCAAATCCTTTAACCAGTTCTCATCTCTTACTATACATAACATAATCCACACTGGAGAGAAACCCTACAAATGTGGAGATTATGGCAAAGCTTTCAACCTATCCTCAAACCTTACTACACATAAGGAAATTCATACTGGAGAGAAAACCTACAAATGGGAAGAATGTGACAGAACTTTTAATTCATCCTAAAAACTTACTACACATAAGAAAATTCATACTGGAGAGAAACTCTACAAGTATGAATAATGTGGTAAAGCCTTTAACCAGTCTTCTTTTCTACACGGAAGATCTTTTATACTGGTGAGAAACCCTACAAATGGAAAGAATGTGGCAAAGCTTTTAACTTACCTTCAAACCTTACTGAATGTGAGAAAATTCATACTATAGAGAATCCTACAAATGTGAAAACTGTGGCAAAGCCTTTAACTGGTCCTCAACTTTTACTAAACATAAGGTAATTTATGTTGGAGAGAAGACAAATGAGAAGAATGTGGCAATGCCTTTAATCAGTCCTCACACCTTTCTACACAAGATAATTTATACTGGAGAGAAACTACAATTGTGAAGAATGTGGCAAAGCTTTTAACTTATCCTCAACCCTTACTGCAGATAAGAAAATTTATATTGGAGAGAAACTCTGCAAATGTGAAGTCTGTGGCAGAGCCTTTAACCGATTCTCAACACTACATATAAGAGTATATTGGAGAGAAACCCTGCAAATGTAAAATACCTTTAACTGGTCCTCACACCTTGCTACACATAAGACAATTTATACTTGAGAGAAACTCTGAAAATGCGAATAATAAGGCAACATTTAACCAATCCTCAAACCTCAATGAACATAAGATAATTAATACTGAAAACGTCAAACACCTGAAAGATGTGACGATAATTTTGACAACACCTCAAACTTTCTAACATAAATCATACTGGTGAAAAGTTCCTAGAAATGGGAGAAATTTCACAAAGCCTTTAAATGGTTGTCACAGTTGGTTGTAGGTAAGATAATCCATACTGAAGAAAACTAGAAGTATCAGGAATGTGGCAGCATTTCTAATAAATGCTCCGTATTGCACAGGAAAACATTTATACTGCAGAAAGATTGTACAAATGTAAGGAATGTGGAAAAGCCATTAATACCTGCTCACATCAGCTGGGCGCAGTGGCTTCTGCCTGTAATCCCAGCACTGTTGGTGGTCAAAGTGGGCAGATCAGGAGGTCTAGAAATTCAGACCATCCTGGCCAACATGGTGAAACCCCAACGCTACTACGAAAAAAAGTTAGCTGGGTGTGGTGTTGCATGCCTGTAGTCCCAGCTACTCAGGAGGCTGAGGCAGGAGAATTGCTTGAACCCAGGAAACGGAGGTTGCAGTGAACTGAGGTCATGCCACTGCACTTGAGCCTGGGCAACACAGTGAGACTCCATCTCAAAGAAATATCTGCTCACATCTTACTCAACATTAGACAGTTAGTACTTAATAAAAATGCAGTTTTTGTCGAGATCTTTCAGAAAATAGAAGCCTTTAAAGTGAAGATGAGCTGGGTGTGCATGTAATGCCAGCACTTTGGGAGGCCATGGTGGATGCATCAGGTCAGGACCTCAAATTCCTGAGTTTGAGACTTGCCTGGCCAACATAGTGAAACTGTCTCTACTAAAAGTACAAAAATTAGCTGTGTGTGGTGGCAGGCCCCTGTAATCCCAGCCACTTGGGAGGCTGAGGTAGGAGAATTGCTCAAACCTGGGAGATGAAGGTTGCAGTGAGCCAGGGTCACACCACTGCACTCCAGCCAGGGCTGCAAGAGCAAAAAACTTTGTCTCAAAAAATACAAAGTATTCATTTTGAGGACAAACATTACAAATACGAATAGGGTTGTAGTACCTTACTTGTATCACAGATATATGGTACTATTTTGTACTGGAGGAAAACCCTGAAGCAGTTGCTCAAACTTTGTTCAACGCCAGAAAATTTATATTGGAGGAAAAACTCTCCAAATATAATGCATTTGGAAAAACATTTTTTAAAAAACTACAGCTTAGGAAATACTAGAGGCTGATGGGGAGGAAGGCAGGAAATCACACTGCCACGTGTGTACCTCTGCAGTAATCTTGCATGTTCTTCACATGTACCCCAAAACCTAAAATGCAATAAAAAAACCAGAGGCCTCATACTAAAATACATTTTTGCAAATGCAGTAAATATAAAAATCAAAAATTAAGACTGTAAATATCAGCGAATTCAGGCCAGGCACGGTGGCTCACGCCTGTAATCCCAACACTGGTAGGCCAAGGTGGGTAAATAACTTGAGATCAGGAGTTCAAGACCAGCCTGGCCAACATGGTGAAACCCCACTTCTACTAAAAATACAAAATTAGCTGGGCGTGGTGGCATGCACCTGTAATCTCAGCTACTCAGGATGCTGAGGCAGGAGAATCCCTTGAACCCGGGAGGCAGAGGTTGTGGTGAGCCTATGATGACATTGCATTCCAGCCTACGTGACAGAGCAAGACTCCATCTCAAAAAAAAAAAAAAAAAGAATTCACAGTAGAAATATTATCTGAGGTACTGACACTTCAGACATTGCACTTAAACAGAATGCCGAGAATAGAACTAAAACTAAAGTTGTAGTTAAGTTGTATATAACCTTAAAAGAAGTCGAAAATTTTTTGTAGATATATAATTACCTTCAAATTATATTTTTCTCTTGAAAAAATTGTTTTTGAAAAGCAAATATGTAATTCAACTCTCAAATCACTTAGTGCTCTTCATTCCTAATGTGTTCACATGTGAAAGCATGTATCAATTAATTGTTCCTGCATCAAAGATAAGAAGTCACTTCTGTTAGGTGGGCATTATTTATGATACTTTCTATGAAAGAGTAAACTCGGACATTACTGTAAGAGGCATGATAAAAACCTGAGTGGAGAGGCTCTTTGTGTTGAACTTACAGTATTGAGTGGTCCATGAGGAAGGCATTCAGAGTGTTATTCTTCTGCATTATAGTAAGAAAAAGTTATTTTTAATCTTAGTTAAGATTAATTTGTGTATCATTTTACCTATTGTATGTAATAAAATGCATTATGTTTAAAACTTTTTAAATTGTGTGTGAACTTAAACTTTTTTTTTAAACTTGTTAAGACCATTGTGCATTCAGTGAAGTGTTTTTATGCCACTAACTTTTACCCATCCCCCTTACTCAAGGGTTTAGGTAAATGAGGGTAACTGTATGCTATTTGATAACATGATGGACTAACATTTCTGATAATTATTTTTGTTAGTGGCTTTAAACTGCTAATAAGTTAAAGAGCCTGGGTGCGGTGGCTCACACCTGTAATTCCAGCATTTTGGGAGGCCAAGGCAGGCAGATCACAAGGTCAGGAGATCAAGATCATCCTGGCTAACACGGTGAAACCCCATCTCTACTAAAAATACAAAACGTTGCCTAAGCGTGATGGCACACACCTGTAGTCCCAGTTACTCTGGAGGCTCAGGCAAGAGAATTGCTTAAACCCGGGAGGTGGAGGTTGCAGTGAGCTGAGATCACGCCCCTTCGCTCCATCCTGGGTGACAGCAAGGCTCCATCTAAAAAAAAAAATTGTGGCCTGGCGCGGTGGCTCAAGCCTGTAATCCCAGCACTTTGGGAGGCCGAGGCGGGTGGATCACGAGGTCAAGAGATCGAGACCACCCTGGTCAACATGGTGAAACCCTGTCTCTATTAAAAATACAAAAAATTAGCTGGGCATGGTGGCGTGTGCCTGTAATCCCAGCTATTCAGGAGGCTGAGACAGGAGAACTGCCTGAACCCAGGAGGCGGAGGTTGCGGTGAGCTGAGATCGCGCCATTGCACTCCAGCCTGGGTAACGAGTGAAACTCCGTCTCAAAAAAAAAAGAAAATTGTTTCCATAGGTTAGATTTTTTGTTCTGTTTTTTATTTAAATGTATTTCTCTTAATTTTTGTGGATACAAAAATGATGGCATGTATGGCATTTGATACAGGCCTATGATTTTATGTGTTAATCACATCAGGGCAAAAAGAAGTATCCATCAACTCCAGCATTTCTCCTTTGTATTAACAAACCAATTTACACTTTTAGATACTTCAGAATGTACAATCTTTATTGACTACACGATCATTTTTATGGTTATAATAAAAATTATATACAAGTATACATAAATCCTGAGAAAATTCTGAGTTCTGAATAAACATTTTTAAAATGTTATCTATTTTTGGCCAGGCGAGGTGGCTCAAGCCTGGCCCGAACCTGGGACGTGGAGGTTGCAGTGAGCCAAGATCACACCATTGCACTGCAGCCTGGGCAACAGTGAGACTCCTTCTCAAAAAATATAAATTTATATTTATATAATTTATTATATATTCATACATTTATAAGTGCTTTTATTTATTTGAACCAATTAAAGCTCATTTATTCATTTATTTTGAGACGGAGTTTCGCTCTTGTTACCCAGGCTGGAGTGCAATGCCACAATCCTTGCTCGCCACAACCTCTGCCTCCCGAGTAGCTGGGATTAAACAGTTGTGCACCACCGTGCCACTCTAATTTTTTGTATTTTTAGTAGAGACGGGGTTTCATCATGTTGACCAGGATGGTCTCGATCTCTTGACCTCGTGATCCACCCGCTTCGGCCTAATTTTTGTATTTTTTTAGTAGAGTCGGGGTTTTACCATTTTGGCCAGGATGGTCTCGACCTCTTGACTTCATAATCCGCCCGCCTCGGCCTCCCAAAGTGCTTGGATTACAGGCGTGAGCCACCGTGCCGGGCCAGCAACACTTTTACATTTATTTAAGACATATTTTCAACTAGTTCACCAAATGATGTTAGTTTAAAGCAGATATTTGAGGGTTTGGCTGAATAGGGCAATCACTTGGAGAGCTTTATAACACACTATTGCCTGGGTCTCACTCCAGGGATTTTGATTAATTGTTCCATTCCAAATTGGGTTTGGGGATGTTAACCCCACTTCAGTTTATCCTAATGTACAGCCATGGGTGAAAAGCGTTGATTCAGGTTGAGGAATGCTGTTTTTGTGTGATTTTTATGTGTGCTTCAGGGCTTTGCCATATAGCTACTCCTAAATTTGTGGTGCTATAAAAGATCTTTGCCTTTTTGGGGGCCGCGGTGGCTCCGGCCAGTTGTCCTGGCGCTTGAGGAGGCAAGGCTATGAGTTCAAGGCCAACCTGAGTAACCTTACAAGCTCTCATTGATTAACAAAAGAAAGATCTTTGCCTTTTAAGGCATTCACAGCTGTTAGGCAAAATTGCAGCAAAACAAAATTGTCAGCAGTTGTATCAGGCACAGTAATTTGAGGTAGTTTGTTTAGGAAGTCATACGTAGTCTGCAAATACCAAAGAGAGATACAGAGTTTTCAGATATACGGAGTGCATTATAGGTGTTTTCAAATTTCTCCTGTGATGAGAAATAAAAAATGTAAGTTTAGGCCTTAATTTTCTAAACTCAGTGCTCAGCTATTTCCTCAACTTATTTCCAGTTTTCCCCAGAGGCTTCAACAGTGTTTTCTGGAGATAATGAATTTATTTCAATGCCTGCAGAGTACTAGATAAATGGGAGGAGAACATACATGTGTAGCTTCTATTTCAGAAGTGTCTCTCTCCAGAACCTCGGTGGATGAGAACACCTCGGTGAGTAGTGTGGTCTGTTGAGGTGCATGAGCTTTCGAGTCAGGCAGAGTTCACTCTGAGTCCCAGCCCACCTGCTTAGTAGCTGTGAGACAAAACTGTGACTATGAGAGTGTGCCAGTTTTGGTTCTAGGCTCAAAGGGTCTTAAATTCTTCCAAAATGGGTCTTAAAAGCCCAATTTAGCCTGCTGAAAAATAAAATACCATGGGGAGAAAAACCAATGTGCTCCAGTTGACAGATCAGTCTCTGAAGCAGAGCCACCTCATCTGCCGTCAGCTGACCATTCATGGCTGAAGAAGCCCGGCTGAGCGGTCTAAATTTCTAAAAAGCTCAATAATGAGCTAGTAAGTTTTGGGATAGTTTATTAAGCAGTTACAGCTTACTAACAAATACATTCATTATAGGCAGGACGCCAGGATTTCAGTAAAGATTAATTACAAATAACCTACAAATGTTTGGCATCTTATAAGTATTAATTTTCTTTTGTTTTCTTTTTTTTTTTTTTGAGACAGAGTTTCGATTTTGTTACCCAGACTGGAGTGCAATGGCACAATCTCAGCTCACCACAACCTCCGCCTCCTGTGTTCAGGCAATTCTCCTGCCTCAGCCTCCTGAGTAGCTAGGATTACAGGCACACGCCACCATGCCCAGCTAATTTTTTGTATCTTTAGTAGAGACGGGGTTTCACCATGTTGACCAGGATGGTCTCGATCTCTTGACCTCGTGATCCACTCGCCTCGGCCTCCCAAAGTGCTGGGATTATAGGAGTGAGCCACTGCGCCTGGCCTTAATTTTCTTTTTACTTCATTTAAAGTTAGATTTCATTTAAATGTTACTGAGTTATACAGAAGAGCAGGTAGATGTGTGTGGATGCAAGTGATTGGTGCTTAAACTCACAGTGCCCCACACCACAGGAGAAAAGCACGAAGCTACAGCTGGACAATTAGGTCCAAGGCCAAATAGCAAAGTAAGAAGTTGGCCTTTGTATTAGTCCATTTTCTCACTGCTATGAAGAACTACCTGACACTGGGTAGTGTATTAAGAGAAGAGGTTTAATTGACTCACAGTTTTGCATGGCTGAGGAGGCCTCGGGAATCTTACAGTCATGGCAGAAGGCAAAAGGAAAACAAGGCATGTCTTCACAAGATGGCAGGAAAGAAAGGGAAGTCATACACTGATTAAACAACACGATCTTATGAGAACTATCACAAGAACAGCAAGGAGGAAGTCTGCCCTATGACTCAGTCCCCTCCCACCAGCTTTGTCCCCTGACACGTGGGGATTGCAGTTCAAGATGAGATTTGGGTGGTGACACGAAGCCATTAACAGCCTTTAATCTATTTTCTCCACGTCTAAACTTTGGAGGTCAACACTGTAAGGAGTCCTGAGGACGTGCGGTTCCCTCCTCCTGGGGCCCTATCATCCATTGTTTACTGTCTGATGTTTGGAAGGAAGAGGAATTCTCACCAAACAGAAACTGGAACACAATGGTCTACATGTGGACACTTCCTGCTAGCAGTGACTGCTCTCTCTAGGGACATTGACCCAGCCATCTTCGGACCTGAACGGAGAGGTTTATAGGGAGAGTCTGTTCCCTCATTTCCGGGAGAAAGTGGGTATTTAGGCCCTTCAGGTCCCTGAGATCAGAGAGTCAGACCCCACAGAGCTGCTCTTCGATGTGACAGCTACTTAGGGTTTGAGGCTACTGGGTAGCTGGAATGTGGCTGATTTAAAATGAGATGTGCTGCAAATATAAAATACAGAGTGAGTTAAGAAGGTTTGGCCGGGCGCGGTGGCTCAAGCCTGTAATCCCAGCACTTTGGGAGGCTGAGGCTGGTGGATCACGAGGTCAAGAGATCGAGACCATCCTGGTCAACATGGTGAAACCCCGTCTCTACTAAAGATACAAAAAATTAGCTGGGCATGGTGGTGCATGCCTGTAATCCCAGCTACTCAGGAGGCTGAGGCAGGAGAATTGCCTGAACCCAGGAGGCGGAGGTTGCGGTGAGCCGAGATCGCGCCATTGCACTCCAATCTGGGTAACAAGAGCAAAACTCCGTCTCAAAAAAAAAAAAAAAAAAAAAAAAGGTTTAATACCAAAAAGTACTTTATTAATAATTGCATATTAATAACATTAAAATAACATTTTGGATATACAGGGTTAAATAATTACAAACAATTTTACTTGTTTCTTTTATTATATTTAATGTGGCTACCAAAAAATTTAAAATTCACATATGGCTAACATTTTATTTCTTAGAGAATTGCTTTCATGTTAAAATCTTAGGTTGCCTTCTCAAAGACCACAGGCCAGAAATGTTATGAAATATTAAACATAGGCCAGGCACAGTGGCTCACGCCTGTAATCCCAGCAATTTGTGGGGGGTGATGGCGGGTGGATCACGAGGTCAGGAGTTTGAGACCAGCCTAGCCAATATAGTGAAACCCCGTCTCTACTAAAGATGCAAAAATTAGCCGGGTGTGGTGTAGGGTGCTTGTAATCCCAGCTACTCAGGAGGCTGAGGCAGCAGAATCGCTTGAATCCCGGAGGTTGCAGTGAGCTGAGATTGCACCACTGCACTCCAGCCTGGGGGACCGAGTAAGACTATGTCTCATAAATAAGTCATCTGTTGTTTCCATTTGTGAACAACATATTTGAGTGTGTGTATAAAATTTATAAATGGGTTGGGTGCGCGGTGGCTCACACGTGTAATTCCAGAACTTTGGGAGGAAGAGACAGGAATCACCTGAGATCAGGAGTTTGAGACCAGCCTGACCAACATGAGGAAACCCTGTCTCTACTAAAAATACGAAAATTAGCTGGCATGGCAGCAGGCACCTATCATGCCAGCTACCTGAGAGGCTAAAACAGGAGGATCACTTGAACCCGGGAGGTAGAGGTTGTAGTGAGCCTAGATCGTGCTGCTGCACTTCAGTCTGGGTGACAGAGCGATGCGCTGTCTCAATTTTAAAAAACAGAACGTTGAAGAGTTTATACGAGCAAACAGTGATTAATGGGAAATTTGGTTAGGCGCGGTGGTGCACGCCTATAATCCCAGCACTTTGGGAGGCCGAGGTGGGCAGATCACGAGGTCAAGAGATCGAGACCATCCTGGTCAACAAGGTGAAACCCCGTCTCTACTAAAAATACAAAAAATTAGCTGGGCAAGGTGGTGCGCGCCTGTAATCCCAGCTACTCAGGAGGCTGAGGCAGGAGAATTGCTTGAACCCAGGAGGCGGAGGTTGCGGTGAGCCGAGATCGCGCCATTGCACTCCAGCCTGGGTAACAAGAGCGAAACTCCGTCTAAAATAAAAACGGGGGGCGGAATTTGTGGGAAAACCCTCAGCCATGGTTTGTGATTTTGGGGGCTACCAGAGGATCTTGAAGAAAAGGCTTTTATAAGATGCGTGAAGAAGCAAAGCCAATCAAGTAATTGGTGGGTACAATTATGTGGTGACATTTATTTGGAATGTCCACATAAAAATTTTATTGTTATGCAGTCAGATTAATTGGAGATTTATGATTGATTAAGCCTGAATTTTTTATCCTTCTAACTTATAAAAAATGCATTTGAGTTAGGTTTTTTTAAACATAGAAATCAAGACCACTAGAACCACTTCATTCTGATTACCTGCTATTTATTTTAACTTTAATCAGAGCCACTGGTTTTCCCCTGCATTTTTCAAACGTGTGGCAAGCAGGGTCTAAAATACCCTACTCTGTTCAGCCAGCCTAACTTGCCTTGGAGTATAATCTTAAAGTTCGTGTTTCTTTTTAACATTTCCCAAAACCAACGTCTTTTCTCCAGTTCACAACATCAACTTTTTGTCCTTTATTATACATTACAGAAGCAGCATTTTAATTAACCACTTTTATACACAGCAATGGATGGCACTTTTAAAAATATGTGTATTCTATTTGCAAGTGTTTCACATTAAAAGCAGAAAATAATCTCCTTATACTCCACCGTCAAAAATCTTTCTGCTTTTCTCCTTTTATCTTCCCTAGTCGCAAATGCCTTATCAGGATATGGTTTTTTTTCGTTTTTTTTTTTTTTTTCATTTTATTTTTTTTTAGACAGTCTCTCTGAACCCAGGCTGGAGTGCAGTGGTACAATCTTGGCTCGTTGCAACCTCCGGTTTCTGGGTTCAAGCAATTCTCCTGCCTCAGCCTCCCAAGGAGCTAGGACTACAGGTGTGCACCACCATGCCTGGCTGATTTTTGTATCTTTAGTAGAGATGAGGTATCACCATGTTGGCCAGGCTGGTCTTGTTCCTGACCTCAGGTGATCTGCCCAGCTCGATTTTCCAAAGTGTTGGGATTACAGGCTTGAGCCACTGTGACCAGCCAGGACATCTTTAATTGAGGTTTTCCTTTGGAAACTTTATGGGCCAATATGTCCTCAGCCACACTCTGGTCTTTTTTTCTTTCTTTCTTTTTTTGAGACGGAGTTTCGCTCTTGTTACTCAGGCTGGAGTGCAATGGCGCGATCTCGGCTCCCTGCAACTTCTGCCTCCTGGGTTCAGGCAATTCTCCTACCTCAGCCTCCCGAGTAGCTGGGATTACAGGCACACACCACCATGCCCAGCTAATTTTTGTATTTTTAGTAGAGACGGGGTTTCACCATGTTGACCAGGATGGTCTCGATCTCTTGACCTCGTGATCTGCCTGCCTCGGCCTCCCAAAGTGCTGGGATTACTGGCGTGAGCCATTGTGTCAGGCCTGCTAAATAATTTTTTTATAGAAATAAATGATGCATTAGCTTTGCGCAGTGGCAGTATCGTAGCCAATGAGGTTTATCCAAGGCGCGATTATTGCTAATTGAAAACTTTTCCCGATACCCCGCCATGACGATTTGCAATACAGTTGGCACTGGCAATTTTTGACAGTCTCTAGGAGACTGATTTCTCTAAAAAAAAAAATAAAATAAGTGATGTGTTTGTTTTGTTTTTTGTTTTCTTGTTCTTGAGATATAAAATGTAAAGGCCTTACAATTTAATTCTCTTTTTTAAGCACCAAGTTTGAGTGATTTTGCTAGATTATTCAAACACTTACTTTTTTAAAATATAAAATCAAGTGAACGACCCTGATTGGAAAATGGAAGCCCAAACCCAGTGACTTCAAGATAGGGCCAATCTCGAGCCCGCAAGAGGAGGTCATTGAACACTGAGTTGGTTGGTCTTTTACTGATGAGCCACCCTTGCAGGTGTCCCAGCCTACACCTCAGCCATGGAAGAATTGTTTATACTGAGAGAAGCTGGAGAGCCTTGGAAAACTGGGGACCCGAAGTCAGATGCAGTTACAGTTGGGATAGAAGAGGGTGGGGAGCCTCTTTTTGAGGATGGAATTGTTGTTACTGTCCTGTGACTCTGTCTAAACTTTGTCAAATAAAACAAATGTAGATTTAGGTATGAAGTTACTTAACCCTAAAGAAATATTGTAACGAGAATAATACCGACTATAGACAATCTTTGAGAATCTCAAAAAATGGCAGAAAATAACTTTTATTTGTTTGTTTATTTTGTGGTGGAGTCTTGCTCTTGCCCAGGCTGGAGTGCAGTGGCGTGATCTCAGCTCACTGCAACCCCAGCCTCCCCAGTACCTGGACTACAGGTGCGTCCCACCACGCCCAGCTGATTTTTATACTTTTAGTAGAGATACAAATTAGGAAGAGGCTTAATGCTTTCTCTTTAAAATAAGGGAAGATTTTTGCTGTTTTCTATTTTCATAAGGCACTTAATTTGAAAACTTTTATATTTAAATATTTCCTCTGCTTCTTTGAAATATATATGTAAAGAATTTGTGTTAGTTGAATATTTCATTTGTCTATTTTGACTCAGAATTGCCTTCAGAAACTGGAAGTTGTTTCAAAATGTAAATAGTAAGAATATACACCCTATCTATTCCACAGTTTGTGCAGGAGAGTAGGAGGCTCCCTTCAGCAGGTACATGGCTCTGCATTGCAAAGATACTTTCTGTCATGAAGATGTGAATTTTTTTTTTTTAAGACAGAGTTTTGCTCTTGTTACCCAGGCTGAAGTGCAATGGCGAGGTCTCAGCTCACCGCAACCTCCGCCTCCTGGGATTCTCCTGCCTCGGCCTCCTGAGTAGCTGGGATTATAGGCATGCATCACCACGCCTGGCTAATTTTGTATTTTTAATAATGACAGGAATTTCTCAATGTTGGTCAGGCTGGTCTCAAACTCCCAACCTCAGGTGATCTGCCCACCTTGGCCTCCCAAAGTGCCGGGATTACAGGCCTGAGCCACCATGCCTGGCAAAAATTTTGTTTTTTTCTTTGAATGTTACCAATTAGAAAACCCAGATGACCTCCCAGATTACTAGGTGAAATGATTATAAACTATGAATGGCAAATGGTGCTGTCAAGTCTTCTACTTGGAAACTAATTTTGGTGACCTTTCTGTGTTTGCAGCTTCTTAGCAGATTGCCTGTGATACACATTACAATTTGGTTTAATATGACAAAATAGTTTTCTTGTTCTATTATTGCTAAGAGTTTTTTAGGGTTAGAGATGTTTTTGTTTCTAGTTGTATTTTCCACACAGTGTCCAGACTTACCAGAGGTTATAGGCAAGGTGCCCAGCAGGTTTCATTTTAGAGGGCTCTTTCTTTCTCAAGTTCCCAGTCACAACCCGTAAGTGTGCAGCAAAGTGCTCCCCAAATCTGTAAAGAATGGTTTCTCCTTCTACTTAAGATCCGCAGTCCCTTCTGGAGTAGTTAGACTAGATTTCTGCAAAAATAACTTTTTTTTTTTTTTTGAGACGGAGTTTCGCTCTTGTTACCCAGGCTGGAGTGCAATGGCGCGATCTCGGCTCACCGCAACCTCCGCCTCCTGGGTTCAGGCAATTCTCCTGCCTCAGCCTCCTGAGTAGCTGGGATTTTAGAACAGCAATCAATTATTCCGCCCTTTCAGTGCTCCTGCCATCTTCAGGTCTGACACTGACTCAAGGATCATAGGGTCCCAGGTCCCCAATGAGGCTCACACATGTGCGTTGAGTAAACATGAGAATCTACCGTCCTCCCTCCTTTTGTCCAAACACTCACAAACGTTCATAGCTTACCAGTCTGCTAAGACATAAATGTGTAGTTCCAAATTCTGAATTCACATCCTGGGATTTGAGGGAAGAAAAGAATTTTTATTTGAGAAATACAAGTTATTTTAATTATCAGACCCAGAGATATGTTAAAATGAGACCAGAGTTATAGTCTGCTCTCCTCTTCAAACTATATTTTTTTAATTGGTTGCTATTGCTGAAAGGCAATAATGTCACACCTGACTCTATAACCCACGCCCTATAGCATAACAATGTACAGCCAATCACTAATCAATGTTATTTATATAAAACAGTAAGAATTTTTGACAACTTTGTATCATTATCCTCTCTGCCTTCCTTTGTGCCTTTGAAAATATACTTAGAACTGCTTCTAATTGGAGTGTATATTCAGGGGAACTTTATACACCAGGATTGCAATCTTTAGCCCAAATAAACTCTCTACTTGGGTTTACCCCAGCTGTTTCCTTTTAGGTCAAAATACTTTTTACAATGTGTTGAGAAAACCTCCACGAGAGGATCTCTCCTGGTCTTAGTTGGCTTGCTGTAAACTCTAAGAAGGGAGAGTCACTTTGATTCCACCTAAATTCTGCACATAAAAGCTGGTGTCTGCCTTGGATTCACAAGACAGGGCCAGACTTTGGGTTGAAGATGCACAGAATACTCACAGAAGATATTTTCTGCACCATGAGACATCATAACAACACAGACATCATAAGCTTTGTTTTTAGAGTGGAGCCCTTGCGATTTCCAGATTTGTTTCCAGAGTCCTGCTACAGCTGCCTGAGAAGCTTCTGGTGTCAACAGAGTCCTGTGGTAGAATCTTAAACAAGCACCTGAGCAGTGGGAGGTTAGGGCCGCAAAATATCCAGAGCCATAATCACAACTGCCTCCTTGTCAACTGTGTTCCGTAGACACAGTTACGAGTAGAGTATTAGTTTCTTTTCTCTCACCCCAGAGTTACGTCATCAGGGACAAGGACTATCACATCTGAATCCAGGGTCTACAGTTCACCGGGGCAGTTTCACTTATTTGTAGCCCACAAAGTCATCCTGAGTCTCCTGCCTGGATCACTCTTGGGGGCATCAACCCAGGATCAGCAAGACACTCTCACCGGCAATTGTGAGTGTTTGAGACATTTGAGGATGTCCTGTGCAGGCTGGGGGCGGGCTTATAACAAAATCTAATTCCAGGCTGGGCGTGGTGGCTCACGCCTATAATCCCAGCACTTTGGGAGGCCGAGGTGGGTGGATCACGAGGTCAAGAGATCAAGACCATCCTGGTCAACATGGTGAAACCCTGTCTCTACTAAAAATACAAAAATTAGCTGGGCATGGTGGCGCGTGCCTGTAATCCCAGCTACTCGGGAGGCTGAGGCAGGAGAATTGCCTGAACCCAGGAGGCGGCGGTTGTGGTGAGCCGAGATCGCGCCATTGCACTCCAGCCTGGGTAACAAGAGCGAAACTCCATCTCAAAAAAAAAAAAAAAAAAAAAAAGAAAATCTAATTCTGCTCCCATTTCAGAGGAAGAACACTGACTCATCCAGGGTTTGTTTCTCTCCTCACAGAAACATTCTTTTTGGTTTGTACTAAGATGGGAATTGCTCTGGTTCTTTGGCAAAAAATGAATAGATCTGGATGCTCAAACTGGTCAATCAGTATATTGCTTCCCTTTTTAAAAGAAATTTGTTTATTTTACTTTAGGTGCATTCGATATCTGGCATTTCTCCCCGTGTTATCCCGCCCCACCCTCCCCTCCCTCCCTACCCCTCCCCTACTGCCCCCGGTGTGTGATGCTCCTCTCGCTGAGTCCACGTGTTCTCATTGTTCAACACCCACAGATTGCTTCCCTTTCATATGGCCATTAGAAAAACAGATGAAGCTGTCACGCCCCAACCATCTAGAAGCTTGCAGTCTAGAGCACATGAACACATGGCTGAACTCCGCATCATGTGGTGAATACCAGGATGGGAGGCGCACAGGGCACTTGGGCTCCATTTGGGTCATTTCCTTTTATTTCCTTTATTGTTACATGAGTTTTATGCTACCTTCTGAAGGGCTATTCGTGAAGTTGTAATTCTTTATATTGCTTTTACTTAGCAGCATAGAGATCAGAAGCCCAGAGTCCACTCTCCGTCCCAGTCAGAAGCCCAGAGTCCAGTCTCTGCCCAGATTCACCCTATGCTGAGCCTTGTCCCAGTCTGACCCCACACTGGAATCTCTGTCAGAACTGCTTAAAGGAGGTCAGAGTTTGGAGTGGCTGCCCCCACTGCCTCTCCAGAGCTGGCGCTCACAATTTTCTGAAACCCAGAAGCAGATAAATGGAAAACAAACTACACACTTTGGAACTTAAAATCTCTTGTTTTAAATTAAAGCTGGCATTTCTAGACGTCCCATCCAGCAACCCGTTTTCCATCCCTGTGTTTTTAGTGGTTTCTTCACAAGTCTCAATAAAATACAACACAAACGTTAAAAATCCCTCTGAACTGCACTTAACACTTCCTTGCTATATTTCTCCCAGGTATTTATACTGAGCTATTATTCTATATATTTTCTTGTTAAAATTAGTAATAGGAAAACAGAAAAAGAAATAGAAATGCCGGACCATGTACTTAAAACCTGAATATCATGGAACTCTCAGTACCAATGTCCCAGTGTGTTAAAAAAGCAGTAACTTACCTGAGGTACTAGTGCAGTGCTCTGTGACATACTCCCGAGCACACAGTGCATTCTGCATAAACACTGCATTAATGCATGAGCACATGTTGTTTTCCAAATGCATATTTACTCAGACATTGCCACCATCTCCAGCCTCTGTAATCTTTCAAGGGTTTGCAAAGAATGTTGTGTTTTGCAATGGTGATTGGTGCTTCTTGCCTTGGCTGAAAAGGTTTTGTGTTGTGATAAGGATGCTGGAGTGAGGGACTCTGCTGTCCCTGCTTTCTCTAGCTAAGTGCTACTATAATGGCTCTCGAAGGAGCAGCATCTGCACTAACAGGGAACTTGTTAAAAGAAGCTAATTCATGGACCCTTTCCAAATCTGCAGCATTATGTTCCTTACAGTGAAGCCTGAAATACCAAAACATTTATATGCACATTAAAGCTTGAGAGGCATTGCTTAGTTAAGTGATTATCTGCCCAGTATTCTAATAGGATTACCTGACCATTTTGAAGAGATACCGTCACCTGTGCTCTTTCCACAGATTCTGTTGTTTTGTGTGGAAACATCTCTGTTTTTAAATCAGTGCCTCACGTGATTCTACAGTGAGATCAGGGTCAAGTATGCAGGCTTCCAAATACTTTAATAAAACGTGAGTTCACCTTTTGTTCCAAATGAAGGTCACAGGGCCTGCTCTGCTTGGGTTTGGTAAGGTAAGTCAGTGTGGCCCATATTTCCATTGCGGAAGCAAAAACTAGTGGCATGCCATCCTTTTTTCTCAGTCATATAATGGTTTAGAGAATACTACTGTGTTAAAATTTTTATTAGATAATCCCAGTTATCACGTAAGTCAAAACTTGTTTTATTTTCAGACAGAGTCTCGCTCTGTCACCCAGGCTGGAGTGCAGTGGCACAATCTCGGCTCACCGCAACCTCCACCTCCCGGGTTCAAGCAATTCTGCCTCAGCTTCCTGAGTAGTGAGGAAGACACTTCCACAGACACGTGCCACCACGCCCAGCTAATTTTTGTATTTTTAGTAGAGATGGGGTTTTACCATGTTGGTCAGTCTGGTCTCAAACTCCTGACCTCGTGATCCACCTGCCTCAGCCTCCCAAAGTGCTGGGATTACAGAAGTGAGCCACCGTGCCCCACCAAAACTAGTTTTTTTAAAAACTCATTTAACCTGTAGTCAAACTGAGACCATGAACACGTGGTAAATATGTGTTTTGTAAGGGACTTCAACATTCAGATATGTAGCCATAGAATTCTCTGGAGTGGGGGAATATTTAAACCCCAGTCAGCAAAATTTGTATAGGGATGTGATGTTAGAAAACTACAGAGAACCTATCTTCCTGGGTAAGGAGAACCTTAATAACACCATTCCTAAGATTCCTCAGTTTTATTTTCTCTCTGTAGAATGTTTCTTGGGAGATTTTGCTTTGTATGAATTAATTTTAGTTTCTCCAAGATTTGCAAGTTTGCTGGTCGAGAAAACAAAATCTTTAAGATGTTTTCTCTTGGCATAACTCTCTTTTCTTGAGCTGGTTTGTGTTTTTCACTCTAGATTAGTAGTAATTCTACAAATTCAGTGGCATACACTATTATTGCCCATATCTTAATATTCAATTTTTATCACTTACTTATTTTTTGAGATGGAGTCTTGCTCTGTCACCCAGGATGGAGTGCAATGGCGTGCTCTCTGCTCAATGCAACCTCTGCCCCTTGGGTTCAAGCAATTCTCCGGCTGGCCTTATTTGTTCAGGGCAGTAGAAACCTGTGAACAGGGGGTAGTGTGCTAGTTTGAGGCCTGGGTTGAAAAGATTTTGAATACTACATTTTTCTTTCAGAAGGCTGCTACTACCTCCATGAAAAAAAGCCCATGTTAGCCAGTTGGAAGATAGTACAGGGAGGAGAAGCAAGTTGCCTCTGTTGACAGCCCCAGGTGCAGAAGCTCACCCCCATAAGCACAGGTCTCGTCAACAAGCAGCTGATGATACACATCTGAAGGAGCTCAGCTAAGACCAGAAGAATGGTCCCACTGAGCCTAGCCTGAATGACTAACCATCTCGATTATAATGAATTTAACCTGTTTCTTCTGAGTTTGACTACTAGAAAATTTGGAATTCACATGTGGCTCACATTTTATTTCAGAGGGTTGCCTTTTTAAAAAAAATCTGAGGCTGCCAGCCAGGCACAATGATGGCTCATTCCTGTAATCCCAACACTTTGGGAAGCCTAGGCAGGTCGATCACCTCGGGTCAGGAGTTTGAGACCAGCCTGGCCAACATGGCAAAACCCTGTCTCTACTAAAAATACAAAACTTAGCTGAGTGTGGTGATGGGTACCTGTAATCCCAGCTACTCAGAAGGCTGAAGCAGGAGAATCACTTGAGCCCGAGAGGCAGAGGTTGGGGTAAGCTGAGACTGTGCCACTACACTTGAGCCTGGGTGACAGAGTTAAGACTCCATCTCAAAAAAAAAAAAAAAAAAAAAAAAAAAAAAAAAAAAAAAATCAGGCTGCCTGCCCAAAGGACCAGATTCAGTAAGGTTATAAAATCTGGAATTTAAAAATAATTATATTATTTTCAGGTGTGAATAGTTATATATTCATGTTTCTCATGTGATTCTCAGTTGAGGACAAAGTATGGTGGATTCAGGATACACTCATGAGAGTTAAATGGTGTTTTTGTTTGTTTTTAACTGTTTTTGTGCTTTGTGGCCCCCACTGGAATGCAGTGGTATGATCTTGGCTCACTTCAGCCTTCACCTCCTGAGTTCAAGTGATTCTCCTGCCTCAGCCTTTGAGTACCTGGGACTACAGGTATTTGCCACCACGCCCAGCTAATTTTCTTTTTTGTATTTTTCTAGAGATGGGTTTTTGCCATATTGGCCAGAATGGTTTTGAACTCCTGGCCTCAAGGAGTCCACCAACTTCTGCTTCCCAAAATGCTGGAATTACAGGCATGAGCCACCATGCCCAGCCTGAGTTAAACTTTACCTTTTCACTAAAGGGTGGGCACAGGGCTGGTTTTATTTGGGTGTGGTAGGGGTAGGGCAGTATGGCCCATATTTCCATTACTGCAGCAGAAATTGCTGGTGTCTGTGGCAGGAAAGGACACCTGAGGACAGGACAGGAGAAATTTATATTTTTATCTCCACAGAACAGCTTATTGTTCCTGAATCTCTTCTGTTACACAGAAACGAGTGGACTTTTTCTGCAGGTTTTGGTCCTTTGGCCAAGTGTGAATATGGTTGAAGCAGGTAAACAGGTGGTGCTGACACCTTTAAAGGCATAATTTCAAGATGCAAGTGTAATTTGTCCAGAAAATCTCATCTGAGAAGAAATCCCAGAGAAGAAGGAGAAAGAGGAACAAGATGGTCTTTTTTTTTTTTTTTAAGCTTAACATGTTCCAGATTGAGAGTCGTGTCCGCCCTGCCTCCTGGAATGCCATGCGTTTAGTACTTGCAAATCTTTACTCCTCTATTTGTGTTGATTCTGACTAATGAGTTTGTTTTAACTACTTGTAAAAATTCTTATGATAGTCAAGGGTCTCTGAAAAAATGTTTTCTGCATACCGGAGCCTTTCCTACATTCTCTACATCATGGCTTCTTATAGGCCATGCAGAATTCTCATCATGAATTTATAATCTGCAACTTGAAAAATATTCCATTTGTGGCTGTTGAACATGGGCAGGTGTGAATACTCAAGATTCTAATAATAATCTTGAAGTTTTATCTGTGTTCTCCATTAGCTGTATGCAGAACAGGATTAATAAAATGCTTTTTTAAACAGAATGGCACACATTACCCAGAAAGTTCTAAAAAAAAAATTAGGAGATACTTGCTCTTTGGGGTGCTGAAGAAAAATCACTATTAAAAATTACGGAACATAAGAGTTATCTGTATCTTGAAATTTACATAAAACTGATTTTTTTATGGTTAAAATAAAACTGTAATTTCCTTTTGGGAGCAGTATCGCAGCAGTGAAGCTGTGTTTTCTGTGTGCATCAGCACATCATAAAAATTTGTCCTAGTGCAGTTGATGTTAATGATATACTTGGTTAAACAGCTCTCTGACAGATTTCTTTACTGTAGAGTTACTTATTTTTCTCTTCATTATTAAGTATCTTCATGCTACTCATGGGTATAAACCATCACATTTAATCTGACAGCTGCCTTTCTATCTTACGTTTTCTTTGCATATATCTGCCTTGGGAAAATCAAGGCTCTCATCTTTGTTTACAGGCCAGAAAAACTGAGAAAATTACAGGCTCTTCCACTTACTGGATGTTTGAAAAAATATTCTTCTTGGGCCAAAACCATTATTACTGGCGAGCCTGTTAGAAATTTAGAAATCAGACTATATTCCAGATTGTCTGAAGAAATAATCTGCATTAACAATCTCAAGTTTTTTGTACACATTAAAACTAGAGAGGTACCTTTTAACTCAGTATGCCTTTTCCATGTGAAAAATACAACTCATTATGTAGGATGCACATATAGCAC
Organism: Saguinus oedipus; assembly: GCA_031835075.1. NCBI lineage: Eukaryota > Metazoa > Chordata > Mammalia > Primates > Cebidae > Saguinus > Saguinus oedipus. The sequence continues at coordinate 67,441,661 of CM063170.1, forward strand.
TCCGAAGTGGACATGCTTGTGTTTATGTCCTTAATTTTGTACTTTATCATCTGAAAGAGTACCATATACACATAGATTCTGTGGCTGTTATGCCACTTTCTTTTCACAGGAAAAGTATATTAGAAAATATTTCTGTGTTAAAAATTATTTTGTGAATAATTTCAGTCACTCCTATAAGTCAGAATCAGTTTTCTTTACTTATTTTACATTGAGTCAAATTTAAAATTCTGCCCATTGCTGCTACTTAGTTAATGTGTGTGTGTGTGTGTGTTTCAGGGACCACTGACATTTAGGGATGTGAAAATAGAATTCTCTCTGGAGGAGTGGCAATGCCTGGACACTGCACAGCAGAATTTATATAGAGATGTGATGTTAGAGAACTACAGAAACCTGGTCTTCCTGGGTGAGGATAATTTCAATACACAATTCCTAATACACCCTAAAGGTTTCATTTCTTTTTTTTTTTGTAGATTTCTTTTTGTAATTTATGCTTTGCATAAATGAGTTTCAGATACTGGTTTTCAAAAACATATTTGAGATTTGTAGCAAAGAATTTAAGATGTTTCATCTTGACTTGAATTTTCCACATTTCTGGGCTGATCTTATCCTTCACTCTAGAGTAGTAGTGATTCCAGAAATTTATTGGCACAAAATATTGTTGCCCACACGTTAAAATCTAACTTCCCACCCCAGCTTTTTTTTTTATTCAATAGTACTGGGTAGTGAAATTAAGAACCTACAAATTTCAAGTATTTTCTAGATATTTAGAAATTTCTAGGCCGGGCGCGGTGGCTCAAGCCTGTAATCCCAGCACTTTGGGAGGCCTAGGCGGATGGATCACAAGGTCAAGAGATCGAGACCATCCTGGTCAACATGGTGAAACCCCGTCTCTACTAAAGATACAAAAAATTAGCTGGGCATGGTGGCGTGTGCCTGTAGTCCCAGCTACTCAGGAGGCTGAGACAGGAGAATTGCCTGAACCCAGGAGGCGGAGGTTGCGGTGAGCCGAGATCGCGCCATTGCACTCCAGCCTGGGTAACAAGAGCGAAACTCCGTCTCAAAAAAAAAAAAAAAAAAAGAAAAAGAAATTTCTGTTATATATTAGCATTTTGGGATTCATTTACTAGAATATTCTATAACCTGTTTACTGAGCACATTACTAGGTTGGTAATTGGAGAATATGAGCAAGAGTCATGCTATTTATTTTTAATAAAATAGGTATTGCTGTTTTTAAGCCAGACCTGATCACCTGCTGGAGCAAGGAAAAGAGCCCTGGAATATGAAGAGTATGTGATGGTAGCCAAACCCCCAGGTAGGTGAGTGAATACACAGATGGCACAGGTGAGAGGTCAAAGGCCAAGGAGAAGGCCACTCCTTTAGGTGTAATTTGGGAAGCTTGTTTTCCAAAGGAAATCATTTCTGGGGAGCCTGAGTTTTTATTTTGCTCTCGCGCAGAACATCTTCTGTCTGTTTTTAAGTTCTTTAAGGATTCTACTTTCCCTTCAGTGATCCTTCTTTAAGTTCACAGTGAGGGCCAACGTCCTCTTCATGGCATATTAAAGACTACACAATCTGACTTTTTTTTATTATTGTTTTTAGGGACATGCAAATATCTGCATAATTTTGAGAAACTGTGTTAAACTATATTTTAAGTTTTCTTTTTGCGTCATAGCTGAAATGTGTGAGTAGTGGTTTCTTTTCCATTGTGGGTTTTTTGGTTCATTTTTCTGCATGTTCCCTTCTGTTTTTATTAGTATAGTTTTGAAATATAGTTTGAAATTATGATGTCCTTCTACTTTGTTCTTTTTCCTCAAAATTGCTTTGGCTATTCAAAGTTTATTATAGTTTAATGTAAATCTTAGAATTGTATTTTCTATCACTTTGACAAAAGTGCCACTGGAATTTTGATATGGAGTTTATTGAATCTATAGATTACTTTGGATAACATGGCACTTTAACAAAACTTGTTTTTTAAATCCATATAAATATATTTTTAAATATATTCGTGTCATCTCTAATTTTTTTCACTGATATCTTACATTGTAAAAATTTTTTATCTCTGGTTAAATTTGTTCTCAGAAGTTTTTTTATTTAAAGATTGTTTTCTTTCTCTATTTTATCAGATAGTTTAAGTATATGGAACCATAATGTATACTCATACGTTAATTTTAATTTTTGGTAATTTACTGAGTATATTTATCAGTTTGACAGGTTTTAATATACTGTTTATCTTATTTCTTTTTTTTTTTTGACACAAAATCTCACTCTGTCACCCAGGCTGGAGTGCAGTGGCATGATCTTGACTCACTGCAACCTCCACCTCCCAGGTGTAAGTGATTCTCCCGCCTCAGCCTTCTGAGTAGCTGGGACTACAGGAACATGTTACCATGCTCAACTAATTTTTGTTTTTTCAGTAGAGATGAAGTTTCACTATGTTGGCCAGGCTGGTCTCAAACTCCTGACCTCGTGATTATATATTTAAAATATCAAAATCATCTATAGTTTAAATGCTTCTTGAAAATTTCTCATTAGAATCTCTTAATTATGGTTATACTGAATTTCCTTTGAAATTCTGCCATACAATGTATGACAACAATTCAAAATATGTCTTCCATGAGTACACAGATATTGCAGTTATCTAGGCAAATTCTTTCTTAATGTTACACCAATATTGCAAACCAGATTTTATGAGTAAACATGTCTTATTATTGTTTTGTAGTTCTATATTAGTGTGTTTTTTCAGTATAGGTTCCTTAACATTAGTTTGTGATTTTTATTTTCTTTTACTTACATGTTACATTTTAATTGCAATTTAAGACATTTTGCAATTGTTTGTACTTAAAAGTCAATGTGGGGTTTCATTAAGAGATAAAAGTCAATGTGGGGTTTAATTAAGAGATAAATCAGGCAGATGTCTATCAAAATCAGATTACATATGTGTGTTTATTTATAAATATGACCCCTATTTTGGTTACATCTTGTTTATATTCATTCTTAGCTGATTTTCAATGGTTGTTTTATTTTCCAAGTGAGTAATCATGGAAATAGTCTTCTTTTCACCATGTATTTTATAATGAATATATAGTTCCTTTGTGTGAGAGAAACAGTTTTGTGATTTCAGAGTAATTTTTTTTTCTTTCTTGGAGAGAGAGTCTTGCTCTGTTGCCCAGGCTGGAGTACAGTGGTGCGATCTTGGTTCACTACAGGCTCTGCCTTTTGGGCTCAAGCAGTTCTCCTGCCTCAGCCTCCGGAGTGGCTAGGATTACAGGCATTCACCATCACACCTGCCTATTTTTTTTGTATTTTTAGTACAGATGGGTTTCACTATGTTGCCCAGGGTGGGCTGAAACTCATGAGCTCAGGCAGTCTGTCTGCCTCATCTTCCCAAAGTGCTAGGATTACAGGCGTGAGCCACCGCATCTGGCCTAAAGGTGATTTTTGAAAACATTTGTGATTCTGTATGTTTTTCAGTTTAAAAAAGAATGTGAAAACTCATAAATTTACCTCTTAAATCTATCAAAGTGTACATTTTAGAGCCAGGCATGGTGGTGGCTTCCATCTGTAATCTCAGGATTTTGGAAGATCAAGACAGGAGGATTCCTTGTACATAAAAGTTTGAGACCAGCCTGGGAAACATAAGGAGATTCCCTCTACTTTTTTTTTTTTTTTTTAAAAATACCCAGGCATGGTCTTGTGCACCAATGGTCCCAGCTTTTTGGGAGACTTAGAGGGGAGAATTACTTGAGCTTAAGAGTTTGACTGATAATTGTGCCACTGCACTCCAGCTCAGGTGACAGAGGCCGTGTCCCCAAAACTTCATTTCAGGCATGTTAAGTATATTCACATTGTTATGCAAAAGACTTTTAAGAAATTTTACATCTTGTGAAACTAAAATTTAAGTAACAACTGCCTATTTTACCCTTTCTTTATCCCTTGACAAACACCTTTCCACTTTGGTTTTTATGAGTGTGACTACTTAAGATAGCTCATAAGTGGAATCATACCATCTCCATTTGTTACTGGATTATTTCAGGTGACATACAATTCTCAAAGTTTATCTTAAAATGTCACAAGATTTTGTATTTTAAGACTGAATAAAATTCTGTTGTGTGTCTGTTACCTTTTTTAATGTTTGTAAGTCAAGGGACATCTAAGTTTCTTCAGCCTTCTTCTGGCTTTTGTGACTACTAGTACAATAAACATGGATGTTCAAATAACGTCTTTCAGGTCCTGGGTTGTACAGTTAGGATATACTCATAAATGGGATTGCTGTAGTTCATGATAGTTGTATTTTACTTTTGTGAGTCTCTTTCTGTCACCCAGGCTGGAGTGCTATGGTACAGTACCAGCTCACTGCAACTTCTAACTCCCTCATTCAAAGAATTCCAGTGCTGCCTCAGCCTTGTGAGTAGCTGGAATTACAGGCTCTCACCATCATAACTGGCTAAGTTTTATATTTTTAGTTGAGACGAGGTTTCACGGTTTTGGCCAGGCTGGTCTGTGATCTGCCCAACTTGGCCTCCAAAAGTGTTGGAATTACAGGTGTGAGCCACTCACCCAGCCCATAATTTTATTTACAATTACTTGAGAAATCTTTATAAAATTTTAAAATAATGGCTACATTCTTGTTTTCCACCAGCAGGCAACATGGGATTATTGTTATTGCATAATCAACAGATTTGGTATTTTTAAAAAATTGATAATGGCCATTCTGATTGGTATGTGATTTTTTTACTGTATTATGCATTTCTCTACAAATAGTCTTTTAGTGTTCATTTTTAATGAACATTTACTTCAATTATTTGTTCATTTCTAAAGAAAAGTGATTCAACTTTATTTTTTTATTTTTATTTTTTTCCTGAGACAGAATCTCACTCTGTCACCCAGGCTGGAGTGCAGTGGCATGATCTCAGCTCACTGTAACCTCCACCTCCCGGGTTCAAGCGATTCTCATGCCTCAGTCTCCCGAGTAGCTGGGATTACCGGCATGTACCACCACACCTAGCTAATTTTTGTATTTTTAGTAGAGACAGGGTTTCAACATGTTGACCAGGCTGGTCTTGAACTACTGACCTCATGATCCACCCACCTCGGGGACCGCCTGCCTCAGGGTCCCAAAGTGTTGGGATTACAGGTGTGAGCCACCACGCTGGCCTTTTTTTTTTTTTTTTTGAGATGGAGTTTCGCTCGTTACCCAGGCTGGAGTGCAATGGCGCGATCTTGGCTCACCGCAACCTCTGCCTCCTGGGTTCAGGCAATTCTCCTGCCTCAGCCTCCTGAGTAGCTGGGATTACAGGCACGTGCCACCATGCCCAGCTAATTTTTTGTATTTTTAGTAGAGACGGGGTTTCACCATGTTGACCAGGATGGTCTCTATCTCCTGACCTCGTGATCCACCCGCCTTGGCCTCCCAAAGGGCTGGGATTACAGGTGTGAGCCACCGCGCCCGGCCTGGCCTTTGTTTTTGAGAGTTGTTTATGTATTCTGAATACAACTCTTATCACATGTGATTTGCAAATATTTTCACTCATTTTCTAGGAGACATTGTCACTCTATTGAATGTGATTAATGTGCACAGATTTTGAAGTATAATATAGTTCAATTTTTCTGTTCTTTGTTGCTCATGCATTTAATGTCACCTCTAAGAAAATAATGTCATGACCAATGTCATGTATTTTTCTTATATTCACTTCTAAAAAATTATTTTTAAGTATTTTTTTAAAAAAATGTTTTTTGTATGTGGTTCAAGAAAATTATTCAACTTACTATGTCAGTGTTGATATCCAATTTTCAACATTACTTCTGAAGAAATTATCTTTTCTCTATTGTGCGCTCATGGCAACTCTGTGTAAGATCATTTGATCATGTACAGAAGGGTTCATTTCTGGGTTTTCCTGTTCTTTCGTCTGTGTGTTTCTGTGTCAATACCACTTTGTTTTTATTAGTGTGCCTTTTATTGTGTTTTCAAATCAGAAAACGTAACGCATCCTTTTTCTTTTTAATGAATGTTTTGCTATAGTTTATAATCAAAATTAAAAATTTTAAACAATATTTCTGTAAAAAAAAAAAACTGCTCCATTAGAATTTGTTTAGAGATTATATTGAATTTGTCTACTACTGTGTGTTGTATTGACATCTTTGAAAATTTAATTTTTTTGAGATGGAGTTTTGCTCTTGTGGTCCAGGGTGAAGTGCCATGGCATGATCTCGGCTCACTGCAACCTCTATCTCCTGGGTTCAAGCAATTCTCCTGCCTCAGCCTCCTGAGTAGCTGGCATTACAGGCACGCACCACCATGCCTGGCTAATTTTGTATTTTTAGTACAGACAGGGTTTCTCCATCTTGGTCAGGGTGGTTTTGAACTCCTGACCTCAGGTGATCCACCCACCTCACTCTCCCAAGGTGCTGGGATTGCAGGGATGAGCCACTGCGCCAGTCAAAAAATTTTTTGACCCTTGACCAAGAATATGTTGAACAGTGTGTTTCATTTTTATATATTTTTAGGTTTTCTAGTTCTACTTTTGCTTTTAATTCCTAGGCTTATTCTGTTTTGGCCAGAAAACACAGTATATGATTTTGATCTTAAATTTATTGTTGTTCTGAGACAGGATCTTACTTTGTGACCCAGGCTGAAGTGCAGTCTCATCCTCCTGGGCTCAAGTGATCCTTCCACTCAGCCTCCTGAGTAGCTATGACTACGGACATGCACTATCACGTCCTGCTAATTTTTTGATTATTTGTAGGTACAGGACCTCACTTTGTTGCCCAGGCTGGTCTCACATTTTGGCCCCAGTGACCCTCCCACATTAATCTCCCAAAGTGTTGGGATTAAGGCATGAGCCACTGCACCTAGCTAATATTCTTAAATTTAATAAGGCTTGGTATGATTCATAACAGAATACACTATAGATAATATTTTGTAGGCTGGACACGGTGGCTCACACCTGTAATCCTAGCACTTTGGGAGGCCGAGGCTGGTGAACTGCCTGAGCTCAGGAGTTTGAGACCAGTCTGGAGAACATGGTGAAACCCTGTCTCTACTAAAAAAAAAATAAAAAATAAAAAAAATAAATTAACTGGGTGTGGCAGTGTGCGCCTATAGTCCCAGCTACTCGGGAGGCTAAGATAGGAGAATTGCTAGAACCTGGGAGGCGGAGGTTGCAATGAGCCAAGATCAAGCCACTGGACTCCAGCCTTGGTGACAGAGTGAGACTCTGTCTCTAAACAAACGAAATTTTGTATTCTCTTACTTTTGACTGGAAAGTTTTACTCATGGCTGTTAAGCCTAGTTGATCTGTAATGTGGTTTGGATGTCCATGTTCTCCAGACCTCATGCTGCAATGTAATCCTCAGTGTTGGATGTGGGACCTGATAGGGAGGTGTTTGGGTCATGGGGGCAAATTTTTCATGAATGGCTTGGGACCATCCTTCCCTTGGTAATCAAAAAGTTTACACTGAATTCAAATGAAAGCTGGTTCACTGAAAGAATCTAGATTCTCTACCTCACAATTGCTCTGCCTCTTACCATGTGACATGTCCAGTTACTCTTTGCCTTCCGTCATGATTGTAAGCTTCCTGAGGCTCTCACCAGAAGCAGTTGCTGACATACACTCCTTGTACATCTACCAAACTGTGAGCCAAATAAATATTTCTCCTTTAAAAATTATCCTCTCAGCCGGACTTGGTGGCTCACGCCTGTAATCCAAACACTTTGGAGGCCAAGGCAGGTGAATCACCTGAGGTCGGGAGTTCAAGACCAGCCTGACCAACATGGTGAAACCCATCTTTATAAAAAAAAAAGAAAAATGAAAAAGATTATCACATATTCCTCTATGTGAAAAATAATACTGTATATAATGTTGTCTGTTTTCTGTTTCCTTAATGATTTCGTTATCTGAACTTTCTATTATTGAAAATGAGGTCGTGATTTCTACAATTATGTTGCTATGTATTTCTTAACTTTCGTCACTATTTGTTTTACATATTTTGGAGCCCTAATATACATACATGTGCATATAGACAAATATAACAGTTATAGGTTCTTGATAAATGCACCCATTTATAACTTTCTCACCCAACTGTGGTTACTATATGCATAGAATATAGGTATGTTCCATTCTGATACTTTTAGCCCATGTGACTCAATGCTAATATGAATTTTTTGTTTTGTTTTTGAGATGCAGTCTTGCTTGCTCTGTCACCAAGACTGGCTCACTGCAACCTGTATCCCAGGTTCAAGCAATTCTCCTGCCTCAGTTTCCCAAGTAGCTGGGATTACAGGCGTGTACCACCACACCTGGCTAACTTTTACATTTCTTTTTTTTTTTTTTTTTTTGTAGAGATAGGATTTTACCACTTGGCTGGTCTCAGCCTCCCAAAGTGCTGGGATTTTAAGTGTTAGCCACTGTGCCAGCCCTAAAATGAGTCTCTTGAAGGCAACATACTATAAGCTGTTTTTCTCAAGCCACTCAGGGATTTTCTTCTTTCCTTCATTCATTTAGATGCAGTTATACTGTCAGTCAAATGGAAATTCTGTTTTTAGTTAAAAAATCTACAAATTGTGTTACACAGGGGCTGAATTTGTTTGGATTTCCACCAACAGTGTATAATGATTCCCTTTTCTCCACAACTTCAACATGTTATTAAACAGCCAATTTAACTAGTTTGAGATGGTATCACAATGTCATTTTGATTTACCTCTGAGGATCAGGGATGTTGAGAAACATTTTTGTATGTTTATTAGCAGCTTTGTCTTCCTTTGAGAAGTGTCTATGTCATTTGTCTTTTTTGGTAATTATAGATTCTATGTTTTAATCCTTTTTTGTATGCAATTTGCACATATTATTCCATACTGTAGGTTGTCTGTTTAATTTGCCAATACTTCCTTTTGCTGTGCAGCTCTTTAGGCGTCAATTTTCATTTTTTAAATTCACTTTTCAGGTGTTAGTCCATTTTTTTCCCTGAGGCCAGTGTCTAGGAGAGTACTTTCTATCTAGGTGTGCTTCTACATTTTTTTAATAGCATAAAGTTTCACGGTTAAGTCTTTTCAAAAAAATTTTAAGCTCCAGGATATATGTATAGGACATACAGGTTTGTTACACAGGTAAATGTGTACCATGATGGTTCACCACACCTACCAACCCACCACCTAGGTAATGAACCCCACATACATTAGCTCCAGGATATATGTATAGGACATACAGGTTTGTTACACAGGTAAATGTGTACCATGATGGTTCACCACACCTATCAACCCACCACCTAGGTAATGAACCCACATGCATTAGCTATTTATCCTGATGCGCTCCCTAGGCCAAAACAGGTTTTGGTGTGTTTTTCCTGGTCTCTTTGCCCCCCTTCCCCAGTTGTCTTTAATCTATCTTGAGTTATCTATAATTTTTCCTCCCAGGTTCAAGTGATTCTCCTGCATCAGCATCTAAAGTAGCTGGGACTACAGGTACATGCCTCCACACCTGGCTTTTTTTTTTAAAGTAGAGATGGGGTTTCACTATTTTGGCCAGAAAGGCCTCTATCTCTTGACCTTGTGGTCCACCCACCTTGGCCTCCCAAAGTGCTGGGATTGTAGGCGTGAGCCACCGCTCCTGCCCAACATATTTTTTATGTGGTGAGAGGCAGGGGTTCAATTTTCATCTTGTGCATATGACTAACCAGTTTTCCCAATATCTTTATTGAATAGAGTTTATTTCCCCTTTATTTGTCGACTTTGTCAAAAAATAAGTTCATTGTAGAAGTGTAGCTTTAATTGAAGGCTCTCTTTTCTGTTCCATTGGTCTATATGTGTACCAGAATCATGTTATATTAATTACTGTAGGTTGTTGCACAACTTCAGGTAATGTGAGTGTTTCCAGGTTATTCTTTTTGTTTAAAGTTGCTTTTGCTATTTTCTCACATAAATCTTACAATAGTTTCTCCTATTTACAATTACATTAATAGTTAATAAAAATAGCATTTATTCTGTACGTTGCTTTAGGCAGCATGGACATTTTAGATATACGGATTCTCGAAATCCATGAGCATGGAATGCTTTTCCACTTATATGTGTTGTTTCTGATTTCCTTCACAGTGTTTTGGAGTTCTTCTTATAAAGAGAGTTTACCTCCTTATTTCTAGAAATATTTTTGTTTGTGCCTATGTTAAGTAGAAATGTGCTGCAAATTTGTAAATGTTTATTTTGTATTCTGTGAATTTGGTGAAGTCACTTTTCAGCAGTGGGAGTCTTTTAGTGAAATGTTCCTTTGAAAGATTTTTTTCTTGAAGACTTGTGAAGTGTGTTGGTGAAATCTCCCAGGTAGACAATTATATCATCAGTGGAGATAATTTGACTTTCTCTTTTCGTATTTGGATGCCTTTTGTCTTGCTGAATTGCTCTGGCTAGAACTTCCAGAACTATGTTGATTATGGGTGTTGAGTGGATTTTGTTTTCTTTGAGACGTAGTTTTGCTCGTTGCTCAGGCTGGAATGCAATGGTGCTATCTCGGCTCACTGCAACCTCTGCCTCCCAGCTTCAAGCAATTCTGCCTCGGCTGCCCAAGTAGCTGGGATAACAGGTGTGTGCCACCACAACCAGCTTTTTTTTTTTTTTTTTTTTGGTATTTTTAGTAGAGACAGGGTTTTGCTATGTTGGTCAGGTTGGTCTCAAACTTCTGGCCTCAAATGATCCACCCATCTTGGCCTCCCAAAGTGCTGGAACTACAGTCCTAGAGTGGATATTCTTGTCTAATTTCTATTCTTGTAAAGAATACATCCAGCTTTTGCCTGTTCAGTACGATAATGGCTAAGGATCTGCCTATAGATGGCTCTTATTATTGTGAGCTATATTTCTTCAATGCCTAGTTTCTTGAGAATATTTTTATGAACATTAAATTTTCTTGAATGCTTTTTCTGCATCTTATTATTATAATCATGTGATTTAATGCTTTTAATTATCTTTACATTGTGAATCACAATAATTTCTATATGACATCCTTGTATTTATGAAATAAAGTTTACATAATTGTGCCAAAGTAACTTTTTGATTTGCTTACGAACTCAGCTTCCTAGTATTTTGTGGAAGATTTTTGTTTCAATGTCTACCAGGAATACTAGACTGTAGATATTTTTCTTGTGTCTTAAGTAGATTTTGATCCAGGGCTTTTTATGGTTGGTAGGTTTATGACTGATTCAACTTTATTATACATTTTTGCTTGGTTCAAAACTTCTGTTTCTTCCTGGTTCAATCTTGGAAGGTTGTGTGTATCCAGGAGTTTATTTTCTCTAAATTTTCTGGTTCGCATGTATAATAGAAAATCACATCTAATCCCACATAAATATAAAATATCATCATAGTAGTCTCTGAGGATGTTTTGTGCTAATGTGGGATTAGTTGTAATTTTATAACAGTAACATTTAAATAGATGCAAAATTGATGAGGAACAGTGGATCAGGCCTGTAATTCCAGTACTTTTGGAGGCTAACAGAGGCTGATCACTTGAGGTCAGGAGTTCGAGACCAGCCTGGCCAACATGGTGAAATCCCATCTCTAAAAAGTACAAAAATTAGCCTGGCTGGTGGCAGATACCTGTAATTCCAACTCCTTGTGATGGTGAGGCAGGAGAATCACTTAAACCCAGGAGGCGGAGGTTGCATTGAGCCGAGATCACACCACTGCACTCCAGCATAGGCAACAGAGTGACACTCTGTCTCAAATAAAAAAAAAATAGATGCAGAATAAATGTTTGACAAAATTTAACATAACCTCATGATAAATCTCTGAACAAAACAGGTATAGGACAAATGCACTTCAAGCCAATATACACCACATATAGCAAAAAAAAAATGCATGGCTACCAACATATTAAGCTAGGAAATACTTAAAGCTTTTACTCTAAAAGCTAGAAGCAGCACGACAAGAATGCCCACTTAAGTTTGTTTTATTAAACATACTACTAAATGTCCACGATAGAAAATTTAGAGAATAAAATCAAAGGCATCCAGCTTAGAAAAAAAGGTAGACCTGTTTGCAGAAGACATACTCTTAGGTGTGGAAAAGCCTAAGACCTGACTAAGAATTCTAGAACTAACAGTTTTATTAAACTTGCAGAATACAAAATCAACACGAGAATCAGCAGCATTTTGATACACTAACAGTTAACTATCTCAAAATGAAATAAAAAGCAATCCCGGCCAGGCACAGTGGTTCACACCTGTAATGCCTGAACTTTGAAAGGCTGAGGCAGGTGGGTCACAAGGTCAGGAGATCAAGACCAGCCTGGGCAACATGGTGAAACCGTCTCTCTACTAAAAATACAAAAATGAGCTAAGTGTGGTGGTGCTTGCCTGTAATCCCAGCTACTTGGGAGGCTGAGGCAGGAGAATCACTTGAACCCAGGAGGTTGCAGTGAGTCAAGATCATGCCACTGCACTCCAGCCTGGTGACAGAGTGAGACTCCATGTTAAAAAACAAAACAAAACAAACAAAAACACAATCTCATCTACAATAACTGATAACTATACTTTGCAATAAAGTTAACCAAAAAGTTGAAACACATTACACTATAAAGAACTTAAAGAAATTAAATTTGCACAAATAAAAAAATTGTACAATCATACATGAATTGGCATTAATATTGTTAAATATCTGTATTATACAAAATAATCTAGAGATATAACACAACCTTTATCAAAATACCAGTGACATACTTATTAAAAATTTTAAAAATACATAGCTAATATTTATATGGTACCCCATAAAAGATCCTGTATGGACAAAGCAGTCAAGCAGCGGGTAAAAAAAAAAAAAAGCTGAAGTTATTACCCTACCTGATTTGAAATGCACTACAAAGCTATAGTAACCAAAACAGTATGGTACTTGCACAAAAACAGACATATGCCAATAGAGCAGTAAAAAGAAAACAGATATCCATGTATTTACAGTTAACCCATTTTAAATATAGGTGATACTTTCTTAGGGAAAGGACAGTATCTTCAGTAAATGGGGTTGAGAAAATTATAGCCACAAGCACAGCAATAAAATGAGACCCTCCTCATTTCACACCATATCTAAAAATCCACTAGGAGGCTGGGCACGGTGGCTCACGCCTATAATCCCAGCACTTTGGGAGGCCAAGGCGGGTGGATCACGAGGTCAAGAGATCGAGACCATCCTGGTCAACATGGTGAAACCCCATCTCTACTAAAAATACAAAAAAAAATAAAAATTAGCTGGGCATGGTGGCACGTGCCTGTAATCCCAGCTACTCAGGAGGCTGAGGCAGGAGAATTGCCTGAACCCAGGAGGCAGAGGTTGCGGTGAGCCAAGGTAACAAGAGCGAAACTCCGTCTCAAAAAAAAAAGAAAAAATCCACTAGGAATAGTTTCAATACTTAAATGTAAGGGTGGAATCTCTGAAACTACTACTAAAAATATAAAGGCCCCATAACATCAGTCTAGGCAGTAACTTTTGATTTAACCTCAACATCCCAGGGAATCAAAGGAAAATAAATGTCATATTACTTCAAATTATTAATAAAAACTGCTGCAAAAAATCTGATACAACAAATAGGACAAGACAACTAAAAAATGGGACAAAATATTTGCAAACCATTCATGTGACAAGACGTTCATATTAAAAAAAAAAAAAGAAACTTGGCCAGAGTGGTGGCTCATGCTGTAATCCCAGCACTTTGGGAGGCCAAGAGTTCGAGACCAGCCTGGCCAACACAGCGAAACTCCTCTACTGAAAATACAAAAATTAGCCGGGCATGGTTGCAATGCCTGTAATCCCAGGTACTTGGGAGGCTGAAGCAGGAGAACTGCTTGAACCCAGGAGGCAGAGGCTGCAGTGAGCCAAGATCACACCACTGCACTCCAGTCTGGGCAAGAGAGTGAGACTCTGTCTCAAAACGTGTGTGTGTAAGTCAAATGACGATACAATAAAAAACAACTATTAAAAGTGAGTAAAAGGTTTATTTTATTTTTGAGACAGAGTCTTGCTCTGTCACTCAGGCTAGAGTGCAGTGGCGCGATATTGGCTCACTGCAACAGTGAGAAAGCTGTAGCCATAACACAGAAAAAAAAAAGGGCTGTGATTGTTGGAATACATATAATAAGAGAAACAAAACTGAAAATAATTAGCAAATAAAATAACCAGGATTCCCCTTTAAATTCAGCAGGACTGAGGTTTGCCACCTGGAAATAATGTACTCTCCACGTGAAGAATCAATGTTGCTGTTTTACCACTGACATATTTCATTCTGACTCTAACTTCAGGAAGAACAGTTATGTCTTACTATGGAACATCTGTTACACAGCAAGCACTGTCATGTTTGTCTGCTATGTTTGTATATAAAAGTATCCGCATGACTTATGATGCCTCCATAGTACTTACCTGACTCAACAGACTGGTGCAATAAATAAATTGATTTATGCCAATCATGAAAAGTGAAATAAACAGTAACTTTTCAAAAGTAGGGTTACATAGGGTTCTCCAATTAAAAAAACAAGAGAATGTTTTAACCAAATAAAACTTAATATGCTAATAGTAAAATTACATCTAAAAATTACTTTTCGTAAACTACTAAATTTTATAAAAATCACTGTTATAATCCCTGACCAACTCACATAATACTTCATAAACTGTTTAAAAGAAATTGTAAGAATAAAGAACTACATGGCTATACCAAGAGTACCAGGCAAGTAAAAACAGAACATTTGCATGGGGAGATTCTGAACTATAAGCCGTAATATTTTACAGTAATGAATTCAATACAATGCAGACAGTATAGATTTCTTTTTAGCATTTGAGGTTGTTTCCTAGTAAATTAGTCACCTTATTTAAATTATTTTTGTGTTCTAATATTGCTCTTTCCTTCTGAAAATCGGTACAGATACACAAGTATACTTTACAATTTTCCCACAGCTAAGGGTTACCTTTCAGTAAATATATATGCATATTTACCTTTATGTAAATCAAAACTAAAAGTCCTTATATATTTGCAGGCAGAGAGGCCACATGTTTAAAAAAAATTGTTATTTATTTTTCTTTTAAGTATTCAGGACTCAGAAATGTATTTTATTTATACTTTTATAATTTTTATTATGACCCTAAAGATAATCCTGAAGGCAGTAACAATTTAGTTATACATTTAAAAATGACTAAAAGTATAGAATTGAATAGTTCGTAATACAAAGGATAAATGCTAGTAATGGATATTTCATTTACCCTGATGTAATTATTGCATATTGCCTGTATCAAAACATGCCATATATGGCATAAATGTAAAAACACACTATGTACTCATGAAAAATAAGAATATACTTAAACAAAAAAATAAAAAATGTAAACCCTATGAGAATAATATTCTTTAACTTATTTGCAGTTTAAAGCCACTGGCAAAAAAGATTACTAAAGATATTAGTCCACTATGTAACCAAATATATTGCTATCATCACCTTTTACCTACACAATTAAGTGGGATAGGGGAACGTTTGTGGCATAATTCTTCATTGAATGCACAAGTGTTAAAGTTAAAATATGTTTAAAAATCAAAGTTCATATACAGTCTAAAATTCCGAAATGTTCTGCATTACAGAAAAGTAAAATTAGTCAAATGATATACTAATATTTAAAAATTAAGAATTTTTTTCACTATTAATGCAGAATATTACTCTGAACACCTACCTCATGCATCGCTCAATATTATCAGTTAACCACAAGAGCCTCTTCACTTACATTTCATCATGCATCTTTCATTTTAATGTTCTTACTCTTCCACAGAAAAGGTAATAAATGCCCGCCTAAAAAAAACCTCTCAGATCTTTCAGTTGATCACATTCTTTCACATGTGAATAGAAATGAAAACATGAATTTGAGAGTTGAATTACATCATTATTCACTTTTCAAAAAACCTGTAATTTCTTTGAAATAAAAGTGTACTTTGAATGTAAATATACCCCTGCAAAAAAAATTTTTCACTTCTATTAATCTACCAACTTTCATTTTGGATAATTTTCTGTACTCAGCACTCTGTGTAATTTCTGAAGTGTCAGTATCTTAGAAATCTGACACTTGAAATGTGAATTTTCCATTATTTACATAAACTGAATTTTGCATCTTTTTTTTTTCATATTCACTGTATTTGCCAAAAAAAAAAAAAATTTTTCGTATAATCCCTCTGGTGTTTTGTAAGCTGTAGTTCTTGAAAAAAAAAAAGTGTCAAAATTCATTACGGTCATAGGTTTTTTTTCCAATATAAATTTCTTGGTACTTAAAGTTTGAACCACTGCTTTAGGGTGTTTCTCTAGTACGCAATGTGTACAATAAGATCTGTGATACATGTAAAGGTACTACAAACCTCTATTTTTAATGTTTCTCTTCAAAATAAATAGTCTGCTTCACTTTACAGGCTTGTATTTCTGAAAGATCTTTTATCAGTAATTGCATTGATAATGCTTTTAGTAACTACCAACTCTGATGTTAAGATGTCAGCAGATGTTAATGACTTTTCCACATTCTTTGTATTTATAGATTTTTTCTCAAGTATAAATGCTTTCCTGTGCAATAAGGTGCGAGAATTAAATGTTTGCCACATTCATCACACTTCTAGTAGTCTTCTCTAGTATGAATTCTCTTACCTACAATCAAGTGTGACAACCACTTAAAGGCTTTGCCACAGTCTTCACATTTCTAGGCTTTCTCAACAGTATGATTTCTTTTATGTCTAGAAAAGTTTGAGGTGTTGTCAAAAGCACTGTCACATCTTTTAGGTTTGTAGTGTTTCTCTCCAGTATGAATTTTCTTATGACGAGTAAGGTTTGAGGATCTGTTAAAAGCTTTGCCACATTCTTCACATTTGTAGGGTCTTTCTCCAGTATGAATTCTCTTATGTTTAGTAAGAGTTGAGGACCAGTTAAAAGCTCTGCCACATTCGTCACATTTGTAGGGTTTCTCTCCAGTGTGTACTCTCTTATGTTCTGTAAGGGTTGAGAATGCCCTAAAGGCACTGCCACATTCTTCACATTTGTAAGGCTTTGCTCCAGTATGAATTATCTTATGTTTAGTAAGGGTTGAGAATACACTAAAGGCTTTGCCACATTCTTCACATTTGTATGGTTTCTCCTTAGTATAAATCCTCTTATGTTTAGTAAGAGTTGTGGACCGTTTAAAGGTTTTACCACATTCTTCACATTTGTATGGTTTCTCTCCAGTATGAACTATCTTATGTCTGGTAAGTGTTGAAGACTGGTTAAAAGCTTTGCCACATTCTTTACATTTGTAGGGTTTCTCTCCAGTATGAATTCTTTTATGTTTTGTAAGAGTTGAGGACCAGTTAAAGGCTTTACCACATTCATTGCATTTGTAGGGTTTCTCTCCAGTATGAATAAGCTTATGTTTCGTAAGGGTTGAGAACAGACTAAAGTCTTTGCCACATTCGTCACATTTGTAAGGTTTCTCTTCAGTATGAATTTTTTTATGTTTAGTAAGAGTTAAGAACTGGTTAAAAGCTTTGCCACATTCTTCACATTTGTAGGCATTCACTTCTGTATGAATTATCTTATGTTTAGTAAGATTTGAGGACTGGTTAAAGGTTTTGCCACCAGTCTTACACTTATAGAAATTCACTCTAGTAGCAATTTTTTTATGCTGAATTAGTTGTGTATGTCTTCTCTTATGTCTACTTGAATTTGGGAATTTATGAAAGAATTTCACATAATTATCACATTGAAATATTTTGCTCTGGGAAGCTGTCAAACATTGGTTAAGTCCATTATAACCTCTTTTGTGCACCTTATGCTCACCCACATTTTTGCAGCCTTTTCTCAATTGTAAATTCTCATGTCCACATTTTCCATAACTTCGCAGTATCACTTTTTGTAAAGACTCTTTTATGCCCTGCTTTGGCCAAAGGTCTTGAGAACACACAACTGAAAGAAATAAAAATAACAATTACTTCACTTACTAGAGTCAGATGAATAATCTTTACAAATATATAAACTACATGAGCAAGATGGCATAGCAAAATACCACAGTCCCTAATTCCTTCACAGACATATCAATGTAATAAAAACATATTGACAAAGATACATTTGTGGAAAATTTATAAGTGAGTTAAGTGTGTGTGGTGCTCCAGGTGAGCACAATGCAAAGAGCCACATAGAAGGAAAAGAGCTACAGAGAAGGGAAAGAAAAAACTGTGGCATTTACCCAGCATAGCACTTCCTGCTCCCCAATATCACACAGTGCTTTTGGAAGTAAACTGCCAACTCTTCGTTTCTTTTTGAAAAGAAAAAAAAAATAGTGGCACACACATATTTATTTCTGATTTCTAGGGGCCTTTACAGACACTGGTTTCTGTCTCTCATGACATAGAATGCTAAAAGAAATGGTGATACACTGTGGAAAGACAGTTTGAGTCAGTGGATACCAAAGACAACTGTTGCAGCAGTGGAGAAATTGCAGTACCACAGACAGGGAACAGGTGTAGCAAGCGGTAACTGACTACTTGGAAGGAACATGAACCAACTCCTTTAACTAAAAAACCCAAAAATTTTCAGAAAAGACACACTTTAAGAACATGTTTGAGGCACTAACAAAATCTCTAGCCAAGGCAGTTGGTTTCAGACTATGCCAAGACAAAGCTACATCATGAAGACTGTGATGGGTAGCTTGCTTTTGTACCCATCAATCAAAAATTATAATGCAAGGCCGGGCATGGTGGCTCATACCTCTAATCCCAGCACTTTGGGAGGCCAAGGTGGATGGATCACTTGAGGTCAGGAGTTCAAGACCAGCCTGGCCAACATGGTGAAACCCTGGCTCTACCCAAAAATCTATAAAAACTAGCTGGGCATGGTGGCACACACCTGTAGTCCCAGCGCCTCAGGAGGCGGAGGCAGAAGAATCACTTGAACCCGGGAGACAGAAGTTGTGCTGAGCCAAGATCACCCCACTGTACTCTATCTAGCCTGGGCTAACAGAGCAAGATTTGGTCTTAAAAAAATAAACTTTATATGTAACTGAGGTTAATTTTTTTAACCAATTTAAACTATATTGTTGTATCTTGTAGAGGTTTTGTGTCATCCCTAAGGTACCCCCAAAAAATATACACAAGAAAGAAAAGCATATTGATACAAAAATCGAAAAGACACAAAGACAATGAGGGTCAAAGATACAAAAATCAAATAAAACAACACTAGTAAGACTTTCTCCTTCAGGAAATTATTTGAAAAAAATATATGTGTGTGTGTGTGTGTGTGTGTGTATAATTAACTTTCCAATCAGGAGACACACATTCAATAAAGGGATATATTTAAAAAAACTGAAAAGATCCAACTTGCCTTTCTACAAGAGTCAGTAGAGATCTAATAATAAAAAAGGACTGAAAGTGGCAAGATGGAAGTAGACATTCCAAGCAAATAATAACAATGAGAGCAACAGAGGTCAAAATAATATTACACGAGCCACATCCTAAGTAAAAAACTTATATTTTATAAAATGTTCTTTAAATCAAAACTCCAAAGAGACAAATAAGGACATTCGACAATAATAAGTTCATGGGAACCTATGACAAATTTCTGTGTGTGTGTGTGTGTGTGTGTGTGTGTGTGTCTGTCTGTCTCACATCAGGGTTCCAAACATATAAAGCAAATATCAACAGAATTGAAGAAATGCATAAAGAGCAATATACTTATAGTAGAATATTTTAATGCCCACTTTCTGTAAGAATAAAATAAAGCAGAATATTAGTAAGGAAACAGTATAAAACAATATTCCTAACAGAACTAACACAGAACTCTATTTTCTGATACATACCCTATCAACAGCTCATACAACCTTCTTCTTGATAAACTACCAAGTAAGTGAAAAAAGTCTTAAAAAGTATTTTAGAACTGAAATTTTATGGGTTACTTTCCATGACTAAAATGGAATGAGACTATGAAACAATAATACAAAACTAACAAGTTTACAAATACATAGAAATTAAACCACACTCTTTAGCATGCTCTTGTTCAAAAGCTGCAATTAATATTGTGAAGATGTCTATACTGCTCAATATCATCTACGAAATTTAATGCAATGTTTTTCCAATTTCTCAGTGCATTTTGAAGACATAAAAACAGCAACCTCTAAAGTATATGAGATCTCAAGAGACAATACAGTAGTACCTAACAATCTTCAAGAAAAGCATTTGGAGGCATTTAAAATCGAAACATATGTTCTGACTTTAAATGCCTCCAAAATTACAAAGCTAAAGAATTAAAACAATTTGCTACAAAATATAAAGGTATAAAACGCAGACTAATAAAATAGAATGCAGCATATATATACTTTCGCATATATGGTCATCTGAAGAGTCATTTCATACCCGTAATTATTATAGCATTGCAACTGAAAAACAACAGGTAAAAGCAATGCAAATTTCTGTCACCAAATCATTCAGTAGATATGATTAAAATATAAAAATACTTGGCCAGGTACTGTGGCTCATGCCTGTAATCCCAGCACTTTGGGAGGCCAAGGAGAGTGGATCGCAGGAGGTCACGAGTTCGAGACCAACACGGTGAAACCCCAACTCTACTAAAAATACAAAAATTAGGCCGGGTGCGGTGGCTCACGAGGTCAAGAGATCGAGACTGTCCTGGTCAACATGGTGAAACCCCGTCTCAACTAAAAATACAAAAAATTAGCTGGGCATGGTGATGCGTGTCTGTAATCCCAGCTACTCGGGAGGCTAAGGCAGGAGAATTGCCTGAACCCAGGAGGCGGAGGTTGCGGTGAGCCGAGATCGCGCCATTGCACTCCAGCCTGGGTAACAAGAGCGAAACTCCGTCTCAAAAAAAAAAAAAAAAAAAAAAAAAAAATAGTAACCACAATTGGGTGAGGCAGTCATAATCATATTATCACAATATGCTTTAAGTCAAGTATTAGCAGCCAGGTGCAGTGGCTTACGCCTGTTATCCCAGCACTTTGGGAGGCCGAGGTGGGCAGATCACCTGAGGTCAGGAGTTTGAGACCATCCTGGCCAACATGGTTAAACCCTATCTCTACAAAAGTACAAATATTAGCCAGGCATGATGGCAGGTGCCTGTAGTCACAGCTACTAGGGAGGTTGAGGTGGAATAATCACTTGAACCTGGGAGGCAAAGGTTGCAGTGAGCTAAGATAATGCCATTGCACTCCAGCCTGGGCAAGAGAGTGAGACTTTGTCTGGGGCGGGGCAGGGGGAGGTTTTAGCATAAGACAAAGATTGATATTATATAGTGGTAAATAGGTCAATTTTCCAGGAATCCTGAACTACTATATGTGTCTATCTGCCTGTCTGCGTAGGTATACATATCATCAGGGCTCCAATATATATAAAGTAATTACTGACAAAAGTAAAGCAGGAAATACATAGCAACATAATAATTGTAGACATCAAGACCCCATTTTCAATAATAGAAAATACAAATAAATGAATAAGAAAAAAAAAACAAAACACTGAACACCAGGCATGGTAGCTCATGCCCATAATCTCAGCACTTTGGGAGGCCAAGGCAGGTGGATCACCTGAGGTCAGGAATTTGAGACCAGCCTGACCAACATGGCGAAACTCTGTCTCTACTAAAAATACAAAAATGAGTTGGGTGTAGTGGTGGGTGCAGGTAATCTTAACTACTCAGGAGGCTGAGGCAGGAGAATCGCTTGAACCTGGGAGCAGAGAGGGTGAAGCAATCTGAGATCATGTCATTGCACTCCAGCCTGGGTGACAGAACAAGACACCATCGCAAAAAAAAAGAAAGAAAAAGAAAAAGTAGACATTAAAGACATTATAGACTGTATAATTATTTTGCATATAAAGGAATACCTGAGGGGATAATTTATAAAGTAAAAAAAGGTTTATTTGGCCCACACTTTGGCAGACTGTACAAGAAGTGTGTGCCGGCACCTTTTTCTGGTGAGGGTCTCAGGAAGCTTACAACTACAATGAAAGGCAAAGAGTAACTGGACATATAACTTGGTAAAAGACAGGACAAGTGTGAGGTGAAGGAGCCAGGTTCTTTTAATTAATCAGCTTTCACTTGAATTAATAAAGTGTAAGCTTTTTGGTTACCAAGAGGATGGTGCCAAGCCATTCATGAGGAATTTTCCCCCATGACACAAACACCTCCCATCAGTTCCCACACTGAACAATGAGAATTACATTGTGGCATGCGGTTTGGAGAACATGGACGTTCAAACCATATTATTGATCAACTAGGCTTAACAGACACATAGAAAACTTTCCATTCAAAAGCAAGAGATTACCCAATATTTTTATTTATACCTGGTTTATCTGTTAGGACACATATCAACTCATTAAATTTAAGGATACCAGCTGGGTGCAGTGGCTCATGCCTGTAATCCCAAAACTTTGGTAGACCAAGGTAAAAGGCTCATGTGGGGCCAAAAGTGTGAGACCAACCGGGGGCAACCTAGTGAGACCCTGTCCCTACAAATAATACAAAAAATTAACCAGACATTGTAGTGCATGTCTGCAGTCCCAACTACTGAAACCCCTGAGGTAACAGGATCACCTGAGCCAAGAAGGCCGAGCTGCAGCCAGTGAAAACCATGCGACCACACTCCGGCCGGGACGACAGACTAAGATCCTGTCTCAAAACAACAACAAGCACTGGGAGGGCCAAAATTATACACTGTATATTTTCTGACCAAAATTGAATGAAACTAGGAATTAAAACCAAAAGCAAAATCGGCAAATCTTAAAATATATGAAAATCAAACACTTTCTTCAACATATTTCTGCTCTGGAGTGAAAACATTAAATTTTTTAAAAACGTCAGCTGGGCACAGTGGCTCACATCTGTAATCCCCACAGCACTTTAGGAGGTCGAGGTGGGTGGATCATCTGAGGTCAGGAGTTTGAGACCAGCCTGGCCAACATGGTGAAACCCAGTCACTTATAAAAGAATACAAAAATCAGCCAGGCGTGGTGGTGTGGACCTGTAATCCCAGTTAATTGGGAGGCGGAGGCAGGAGAATCGCTTGAGCCTGAGAGGCAGAGGTTGCACTGAGTCGAAATCAAACCTCTACACTCCAGCCTGGACATATAAATTCAATATAATTTCTACAAAAATCCCAATAGCACAGATTTTACAAAAATATTGTTAAATTTTGATTATGAACTACAGTCAAACACCCAAGAGAAAGAACAAACAGGCATTATACTTTCTGATTTCAAAACATACTAAAAGATACAACAAAAACAGCATGGTACTGACACAAAAACAGATAAACAGATGAAAGAACAGAACGGAGAACTCAGAAATGAACCCTTCTGTATATGATCAAATGATCTTCCACAAAGTTGTCATGAGCACAATAGAGAAAAGATGCTCTTTTCAAAAATTAATGTTGAAAACTGGATATCATCACTGATAAAGTTGGATTATTTCCTTGAACCATATATAAAAAATATTTTAAATAAGATATTTAGAAAATTGGCCGGGCGCAGTGCTCACGCCTGTAATCCCAGCACTTTGGGAGGCCAAGGCAGGAGGATCATGAAGTCAGGAGTTCAAGACCAGCCTGGCCAACATGGTGAAACCCTGTCTTCTACTAAAAATACAAAAATTAGCTGGGCATGGTCATGCATGCCTGTAATCCTAGCTACTCAGGAGGCTGAAGCAGGAGAATTGCTTGAACCCAGGAGGGGGAGGCTGCAGTGAGCCGAGCTCATGCCACTGCACTCCAACCAGGGCAACAAAGCAAGACTCCATCTGAGAAAACAAAAAAAAAGATACTTAGAAATAAAAAACAAAGAAAAATCAAACCATAAAACAAATACAATGGAATATTATTCAGCCTTAAAAAAAAATCTTGTCACATTTTAAAATAAGCTTTGAGAATATTATGCTGCCTGAAATAAGCTAGTGACAAAATGATGGATACTATATGATTCCACTTCAATGAGATATCTTAAGTAGTCACACTCATAAAAACACAAAGTGGAAGGGTGTTTGTCAAGGGCTAAATAGAGGGTAAAATGAACAGTTGTTACTTAATGGGTATTGAGTTCCAGTTTTACAAACGTAAATTTTCTGGAAGTTTTTAGTGCAACAATGTGAATATACATGTCTGAAATGCACACGGTTTTTGTTTTTTTTTGAAACAGGGTCTCCCTCTGTCATCTAAGGTGGAGTACACAATATTAGCTCAATTCAACCTCAAACTCTAAGGCTCAAGTTATCCTCCCATATTAATCTATCAAGTAGCTGGGACCACAGGTGCACACCACCATGCCTGGCTATTATTAAAAATTATTTGTAGAGAGGGTGTCTTCATATGCTGCCCATGGCGGTCTCAAACATTTGGGCTCAAATGATCTTTCTGTCTTGAACTTTCCTGTAATTACAGATGTGAGCCCCCACCATGCTTGGCCCTGAAATGTACACTTAAATAGATTTAAGATGGCGCATTTTATGTTATGTGTTTTTACAAGAAGAAAAGCAAAAACAAACAAACACAATTACAAATCTTTCCAAAAATTACTTTCAAATAACAAAAGTGTTACTCTTACACAAAGAAAATGTATCTTCATTGCTATACACATGGTGAAAAGACTATTTCCATGACTACTCACTTCGATAAAACGACCATTGAAAATCAGCTAAGAAAGAATATATACGAAATAAGCCATAACCAAAATTGAGGTCATATTTATAGACAATAACACACAGATTACATATCTATCTGATTGTGACAGACATATGACTATCTCTTAATTAAACCTCACAATGTCTTAAAGTATACAAACAGAATCGCAAATTGCCTAAAATAATATGGAAGTAAAACAAACACAATAAAGAAACCTACAATAAAATAACACTAATATGGAATGTCAAAACAATAAAAGAAAATGTTTATCCATAAAATCTGGTGTGCAACACTGATGTACCATTAAATAGAATTTGTAGGCCAGGCGCAGTGGCTCATACCTGTAATCCCAACACTTTGAGAGGCCAAGGTGGGTAGAAAATGAGGTCAAGAGTTCGAGAACAGCCTCACCAACATGGTGAAACCCCGTCTCTACTAAAAATACAAAAATTAGCTGGGTGTGGTGGCACATGCCTGTAATCCCAGTTGCTCAGGAGGCTGAAGGAGGAGAACTGCACTTAAACCTGGGAGGTGGAGGTTGCAGTGAGCCGAGATTGCGCCACTGCACTCCAGCATGGGCAACAGAGCAAGACTGTCTCAAAAACAACAAAAATAAAGGCAATCTGTCTAGATAACTGCAATAGAAAATTCTAATGAGAATTTAAAACAAACGAGTTCATTTTTGTTTTAAATATATGCTATTCTTACATAAAATGAAACTGCTGTAATCCAATGTTGGAAGCAAAGAATAGCCTTACATTGCTAAATAAAGAAAATATATATATATATTTTGTAGAATATGGTTAGAGCCTCTGATATGTAAAATAAACATTTGGTAATAAATTATGTTATTATTTAGATACAGGCTGAAGAAAGTGTGAAAATTCTGCAATTTATTTTTTCCTGCAGCAAACCTAAATTTATAAATAACTATTTTAGTAAATATGGAGTGCCTACTAATTACATAATTTACTTCAGGCATCTCATGAAAATTCTAGCATATTGTCTTAAATGTCTGAATCTAAAATTACAGATAAGACCAGGTGTGGTGGCTTACACCTATAATTACAGCACTTTGAGAGGCAGAGGCAGGTGGATCACCTGAGGTGAAGAGTTTGAGATCAGCCTGACCAGCATGGTGAAACCTCATCTCTTCTAAGTACACAAAATTAGTTGGGTGTGGTGGCGCATGCCTGTAATTGCAGCTATTTGGGAGGCTGAGGCAGGAGAATCACTTAAACCCAGGAAGCAGCTGCAGTGAGCTGAGATCATGCCATTGCACTCCAGCCTGGGACACAAGAGCAAAAAATTTCATCTCAAAGAAAAATAAATATAAAATAAAATTACAGAAAATTTTGAACTAGCAAATAGAAAGTAAAACTATACAGGGAGAGTGACATCCGTAAGATGTAAAAATAAAAGGTGCCCTATTTGCTTATCCCCTCAGAACAAGAAAATTTGTCAGCCATCCCTGACAAAAATGCCTCTGAGAGAATCAGGCATCATGGCTCACACCATAATGACAGCTACATGGTACATTCAGGTTGGAGAACTGCTTGAGGCAGGAATTTTAAGACCATCCTGGATTATGCAGCAACACCCCACCTCCAAAATAAGTGCCTTTAAAGAATCTTTGAGATCAAGGGAGGGAGTTATGAAACTCTGCTAAATCCCAAGATTGAGAAGTGTTTTCTTCAGAAAGCAGACCCTTGTTCAGGTGGCACATTATAGGACCCCTGTTCTTGAGTGGCACACCAGGAAATGGCCCACCTAACTCGGTCTCACTGAGAATTCTGAAATTACCCTGTAACCATCCCAAACTTCTCCCAGCTATAGTCTGCAAGAGGTCCTGCACGTCCAGAGGCCTGTAGGAAGATACTCATTTATAGCCATGCAGGAGGCCTGGAGACCTTGGTTTTACTGTGGTCCCTGAAGCAGTTCAATGACTCAGTTCCAGCTCCCTGAGCTACAGTTCATGGCCAGTTCTGCCTACATAGAAACCGACACAGTGACCTGGGAAAATCGTGTCTGGTACTCAGTGAAAGCCAGACTCACCCACATACTGATATAAGGCCCATCATATGCAGACCAAACTGCAGAAACCTGTCCTGCTGTCTGCCCTACAAAGCAAAGTCCTGAAAGATTCAGTCTGTCCAGAAATATAATGGGAATTACAACTACCCAAGCTTCTTCTAACAAGCCAACTAAAGGTGAACCCTAGTGCAGACCCAGCATCTTTGTGAGCACTACACCCCTCTCCACTACAAAACCAGGGAGCATCCCATCACCTTGGGGGTGCAACACAAAAAGATCTTTACCTCACGGCCGGGCGCGGTGGCTCAAGCCTGTAATCCCAGCACTTTGGGAGGCCGAGGCGGGTGGATCACGAGGTCAAGAGATCGAGACCATCCTGGTCAACATGGTGAAACCCCATCTCTACTAAAGATACAAAAAATTAGCTGGGCATGGTAGCGCGTGCCTGTAATCCCAGCTACTCAGGAGGCTGAGGCAGGAGAATTGCCTGAACCCAGGAGGCGGAGGTTGCGGTGAGCCGAGATCACGCCATTGCACTCCAGCCTGGGTAACAAGAGTGAAACTCCGTCTCAAAAAAAAAAAGATCTTTACCTCCTGAAACCAGGTTATAAAAACTTAAAGAGCTGTTTGTTTCTTCAAATCTATAGACACCAATGCAAAACTATATTGTGCCATTGTCAACTGCTTCTATTTTAACTAGCAATGGACGTATATATTAGAAGAATTAGTGGGTGAAAGGAAGGAAGGAAGGCAGCCATTAAAATTGAGGACAAATAAGTAAAAAGTTGCTGTAGTAGATCATATGATCTTATCTTTTAAAAACCACAACTAGTTGGGTACAGTGACTCATGCCTGTAGTCCCAGCACTTTGGCAGGCCGAGGTGGGTGAATCATGAGGTCAAGAGATTGAGACCATCCTGGCCTACATGGTGAAACCCTGTCTCTACCAAAAATTCAAAAATTATCTGGGCATGATGGCAGGTGACTGTAAACCCAGCTACTTGGGAGGCTGAGGCAGGAGAATCGCTTGAACCAGGGAGTTGGAGGTTGTAGTGAGCCGGGATAGCACCACTGCACTCCAGCCTGGCAACAGAGCGAGACTCTATGTCAAAACAACAACAACAGAAACAAAACAAAACAAAATAAAAAAAACACAACTAGAACATGAAAACCTGTTTAATACATTCAATTAGCAAAATTTAAAATCAACATACAAGTATATGTTATAGTTTCATACACTTAAACTGACAAAATAGAGAAAGAAAACAATCTTATTTTTAATACTATTAACTCATAAATTTCTGAGAAGAAACTTAAGCAGGTAAAAAAAATTTTTTTTTTTTGCGATAGCTTTTCTCTATTGCTCAGGCTGGAGTGCAGAGGGGTGATCTCGGCTCATTGCAACCTCCACCTCTGGGGTGATTGTCCTGCCTCAGAATCCCAAGTAGCTGGGATTACAGGTACGCATCACCACACTCGGCTTATTTTTTGTATATTTAGAGACAGTATAAATATTTTGTATAAATAGAGACAGTGTTTCACCATGTTGGCAAGGCTGGTCTCGAACTCTTGACCTCAAGTGATCCGCCCACCTCAGCCTCTAAACATGCTGAGATGACAGGCATGAACAGCCACACCCGGCCTAAAAAAATCTTTACAATAAAAGATATATCAGTGAAAAAAATTAGAGAAGACACTAATAAACTTAAAAATATTTTATGTATATGGATTCAAAGAATAAATGTTGTTAAAGTACTATATTGACCAAAGTGATCTACAGATTGAATAAACTCCCTATCAAAATTGCAATGGTATTTTTTTCACAGTAGTGGAAAATATAATCCTAAAATTTACATGGAATCACAATAAACTTTGATTAGCCAAGGCAATCGTGAGGAACAAGAACAAAGTAGGACATCACATGTTCTAACTTCAAACTATATTTCAAGACTATAGTAATAAAAATATGATTGAATGTATAGAAAAATGAACAAAAAAACCCAAAGTAATAGAAACCACTACTCTCACATATTTCAGATGTGATGCAAAAAGAGAACTTGAAAAACAGTTTAACAGAGTTTCTCAAAATTATGCAGATATCTGTGTATCCCCCGAAACAATGGAAAAACAGATTGTGCAGTCTCTTACATGCCATGAAGAGGACTTTAGTCAGCTCTTATTGTAGACTTGAAGATCCCTGAAGAGAAAGTAGAATCCTTAGAGAATGTAAAAGCATAAAACAGAGGCCGGGCGTGGTGGCTCATGCCTGTAATCCTAGAACTTTGGGAGGCCGAAGCAGATCACTAGGTCAGGAGTTTGAGACCAACCTGACCAACATGGTAAAACCCTGTCTCTACTGAAAAGACATGTGGTGGCATGTGCCTGTAATCCCAGCTACTCAGGAGGCTGAGGCAAGAGAACTGCTTGAACCCGGGAGATGCAGGTTGCAGCGAGTCGAGATGTTACCATTAAAACTCGAGCCTGGGTGACAGAGAGAGACTCTGTCTAAGAGGAAGAAAAAAAAAAAAAAGCATAAGACAGAAGATGCCCCTACATGAGAGCTAAGGAAAAAAAACCCAAATCACATTTTAAGAACTGGCTTTCTCCTTGAACCTTAGTTGACCTTTAGACCTGTCATGTGTCATCTGTTGTATTCACTATCTTACCTACCTGGGGGTTTGGCTACCATCGCATGTCTCTTCATATTCCAGGGCTCTTTTCCTTGCTCCAGACAAGCGATCAAGTCTGGCTTAGAGACAGCAATACCTGTTTTATTAAAAATGAGTAACATGAATCTTGCTCATATTCTCCAATTACCAACCTAGTAATGTGCTCAGTAAAGAGGATGTAATAAAATATTCTAGTATATTAATCCCAAAATATTTAATTGATATCATACATTTCTAAATATTTAGAAAATATTTTAAATTTGAAATGTTCTTAATTTCACTACTCAGTACTACTGAATCAAAAATTGGTGGTGGCAATTAGGTTTTAAGGTGTGGGCAACAATATTTTATACCACTAAATTTTTGGAATTACCACTAATCTAGAATGAAGGATACAGATTAGCTCAGAAATGTGGAAAGTTCAGGTCAAGATGAAATATCTTGAAGAAATTCGTTTCTTTTCCATTTTTTTTTTTTTTTGAGATGGGAGTCTTGCTCTGTTGCCCAGGCTGGAGGGCAATGGCACGATCTCATCTCACTACAACCTCTACCTCCCAGGTTCAAGCCATTCTCCTGCCGCAGCCTCTTGGGTAGCTGGGATTACAGGCATGTGAGACCACACCCGGCTAATTCTTGTTTTAGTAGACACGGGTGTCATGAGTTGGTCAGTCTGGTCTCAAGTCATTGCACCTGGACAGAAAAATTCATTTCTAAATGAACAAATCCCCAGGATTTTCTTGAAAACAGGAATCTAACACTTATTTATGCAACGCATAAATTTCCAGAAACCATTCTACAGAAAAGATAAATGAAACGTTTAGGGTATATTGCAAATTATGTATTGAAGTTATCCTCACCCAGGAAGACCAGGTTTCTGTAGTTCTCTAACATCACATGCCTATATAAATTCTGCTGTGCAGTGTCCAGGCATTGCCACTCCTCCAGAGAGAATTCTATGGCCACATCCCTAAATGTCAGTGGTCCCTGAAAAACACACACACACACACACACACATACACACACACAAACATATTTACCAACTTGCCCTGGACAGAATTTTTAATTTGACTCAAGGTGAAATGGAAAAGTAAAGAGAACTTTTCTTTTCTACTTACAGGAGTGACTAAAATTATCCAATAAAATAATTTTCGAAACAAATATTCTCAAATGTATTCTCTAACTCTGAGAAAAGACAGTGGCATAAGATCCACAATAGCAGTTTACATATGATACTTTTCTAGATAATAAAGTATAAAATTAAAGACATAAATACAAACGTACATTTGTGAGTGCTATATTTACATTATACAAAATGAGTTGTGTGTATTTTTCAGATAGAAAAGAAATGTTGTTACAAGCCAGCTTTAAAATTTTAATGTGTACAATAATAAACTGGAGATCTTGTTATGCAGATTTTTTTCCCAGAAGATCTGTAATAAGTCTGTGTTTCTGAATTTTTAACAAGCTCACCAGTAATAACAATGTTTTCGGCTCAAGAAGAATATTTTGTCAAACATCCAGTAAGTGGAAGAGCCTGTGTTTTTCCCAGCTTTTCTGACCTATAAACAAAGATGAGAACCTTTATTTTCCAAAGACAAATATATACAAAAGAAACCTAAAAAAGAAAGGCACCTTCCAGATTAAATGTGATTGTTTATGCACATCAGCTGCATAAAGACACTTAATTAAGAGAAAAATAATTAATTCTATAGGAAGAAAAAAATGTGTCAGAGAGTTATTTAACCAAGTGAATCATTAACATCAACTGAACCAGGACAAATCTGTATCATGTGCTGAGGCACACAGAAAAATACAGGAGTTCAAGACCAGCCTGACCAACATGGCCAAACCCTGTCTCTACTAAAAAAAAAAAAAAAAAAAAAAAAAAAAAAAAAATTAGCAGGGTATAGTGGTGCATGACAGATTTCGATTCTAACACAGTAATAGTGGGAGACAACACCCCACAGACACTACCCCACAGACACTATTAGACAGATTATTGAGGCAGCAGATTAACAAGGTATTAGGACCTAAATTCGATATTTGATCAAATAATCCTAATAGAAATCTACAGAACTCTCCTTCTAAAAACAACATAAACGGCCAGGCATGGTGGCTCACGCCAGTAATCCCAACACTTTGGGAGGCCGAGTCAGGTCAATTCAAGACCAACCTGGCCCACATGGTAAAACCATGTCAACTCTACTAAAATTACAAAAATTAGCTGAGTATGGTGGCAGACACCTGTGATCCCAGCTACTCAGGAGGCTAAGGCACAAAAATCGCTTGAACTCGCAAGGCAGAGGCTGCAGTGGGCCATGCAATTACATGGAACTTAAACCTGCAGTTGAATGACATTTGGGTAAATAATGGAATTGAGACAGGAATCAAGAAGTTTCTTGAAATAAATGAGAACAAAAACAAGTAAGAACATACCAGAATCCCTACAACATAGCTGAGGCAGTATTAAGAGGGAAATTTATGCCATTAAATGCTCACATCAAGAAGTTAGAAGGATCTCAATTTAATAACCTATTATCATAAATAAAAGAATGAGGCTGGGCACAGTGGCTCACGTCTCTAATTGCAGCACTTTGGGAGGCCAAGGTGGGCAGATCACCTGAGGTGACAAGTTCAAGACCAGCCTGGCCAACATGGTGAAACTCCGTATCTACTAAAAACACAAACATTAGCCAGGCATGGTGGCATATGCCTATAATCCCAGCTACTCGGGAGGCTGAGGCTGTAGAATGACTTGGATCCAGGAGATGGAGGTTGCAATGAGCCAAGATTGTGCCAATGCACTCCAGATTGGGCAACAAGAGCAAAACTCTGTCTCAAAAAAAAAAAAAAAAAAAAAAAAAAAAAGAATGAGAGAAGCAAGAGCAAATCAACCTTTAAAGTAGTAGAAGACAAGAAATAACTGAAATCAGATGTGAACTTAAGGAGATTTAGACATTAAAAAAACTATATAAAATATTAAGAAATTCAGAGACCAGGCGTGGTGGCTCACACCTGTAACCCCAGCGCTTAGGGAGGACAAGCCAGGTGGATCACTTGAGGTCAGGAGTTCAAGACCAGCCTGGCCAACATGGTGAAACCCTGTCTCTACTAAAAATAAAAATAAAAAAAAGAAAGAAATTCAGAAGTTAAATCTTTGAAAAACGTAATAAAATAAACCAGTAGCTAGATTAGCGAAGAAGGAAGATTCACAAAAATACAATTAGAAATGACAAAATGGACATTACCAATGAACCTACAAAAAGACAAATAACTTGAAATCTACCATGAACACTTCTATGAAAACAAACTAGAAACTCTAGAAAAAATGAAAATTTATGGACAAATACATCCTCCCAAGACTGAACAAAAAAGGAATTGAATCCCTGAATAGACCAATAACAAGCTCCAAAACTGAATTAGTAATAAATAGCCTACCAAACAAAAAAGTCCTGAACAAGACAGATTCACTGCTAAATGCTACCAGAGGTACAAAAAGAGCTGATACCATTCCTACAAAAACTATTCCAAAAAAATTGAGAAGAAACTCCTTCCCAACTCATTATATAAGAACAATATTATTCAGATACCAAAACCTGCCAGAGATATAATAAAAAATAGAAAACTTCATACAGGCCAATATCCTTGAACATTGATGAAAAAATTCTCAAAAAAATACTGGAAAACCAAATTCAGCAGCACAACAAAAAGCTAGTTCACTATAATCAAGTAGGCTTTATTTTAAAATGCAAAGTTGGTTCAACATACACAAATCAATAAATGTTATTCACCACATAAAACAAAACTAAACACAAAACCCACAAGATTATCAATAGATGCAGAAAAAGCTTTTGATAAAATGTAGCATACTTTATGTAAAAAACTTTCAACAAACTAGGCATTAAAGGTACATTCTTCAAAGTAATGAATTATCTACGACAAACCCACAGTCAACATACTGAATGGACACAAGCTAGGAGAATTTCTCCTTGAAGACTGGCAAAAGACAAGGATGCCTTCTCTTACCACTCCGATTTAACATAGAATTTTAAATCCTGGCCAGAGGAGTCAGGCAAAAAACAAACAAAAAATGCATCCAAACAGGAAGAGAGGAAGTTAAACTACCCCTATTTCCAGATGACATGATTCTATACCTAGAAAACCCTATATTTTCTATAGAAAAGCACTTTAAAATGACAACTTCAGAAAAGTTTCAGGATACAAAATAAATGTATAAAAATCAGTAGCATCAAAAACATCCAAGCCAAATGAAAACCAATCCCATAAAAAAATCATAAATCTAGGAATACAGTTAACCAAGGAAGTGAAAGATCTATATTACAAGAATTACAAAACACTGCTTAAAGAAGTCTAAGATGACACAAATGGAAGATCAGTGAATGCTCATGGATAGAAAAGATCAGTATCATTAAAATGGCCATACTGCCCACAGAAATTTAGATTTAATGCTATTTTATCAAATTACCAAAAAGATTCTTAACTGAAAAAATAAATAAATAAAATTATTTTAAAATTAATATGAAACAAACAAAAAAAGCCTTGAAGAGCCAAGGCAATCCTAAGCAAAAAGAATCAAGCTGGAGGCATTACATTACCTGACTTCAAACTATACTACTGGGCTACAGTTACCAAAGCAGCATGGTACTTGTACAAAAAAAACAGGGTCATAAACCAATGCAATATGATAGAGACCCAGAAATTATGCCACACACCTACAACCATGTGATCTTCTATAAAGTTGACGAGGAATGTAGGAAGAATTCCCTCTTTAATAAAATGGTGCTGGAATAACTAGACAGCACTATGTAGAAGACCGAAACTGGACCTTTTCCTTACACTATATACAAAAATCAACTCAAGATAAATTAAAGACTTAAATGTGACACTCAAAATTATATAAAAAACATGGAAGATAATCTAGGAAATACCATTCTAGACACAGGACTATTTAAGATTGCATGATGAAGATAACAAAAGCAATTGCAACAAAAGCAAAAATGGACAAATGGGACCTAATTAAACTAAAGAGCTTTTTCACAGGCAAGGAAACTGTGTAAAAAGACAATCTACAGAATAACAGAAAATATTTGCAAATTATGCTTCTGCCAAATGTCTAATATCCAAAATCGATATAGAACTTAAACAAGTTTACAAAAAAACCTCATTAAGCAGGGAAAAAGCACGAACAGATATTTAAGAGAAGACATATATGTGGCTAACAAGCATATTGAAAAGTGCTCATTCTTAATAATTAGAGAAATTTAAAGAAAAATAACAATGAGATACAATCTCACACTAGTCAAAATGGCTATTACTAAAAAGTTAAAAAAAAAAAAAGATGCTTGCAAGGCTGAAAAGAAAAAAAAAAGGAATACTTATGGCTGGGTGCAGTGGCTCATGCCTGTAATCCCAGCACTTTGGGAGACCGAGGTGGGCGGATCGCCTGAGGTCAGGAGTTTATAAGACCAGCCTGGCCAATATGGTGAAACACTGTCTCTACTAAAAATACAAAAACTTAGCTGGGTGTGGTGGCAGTCACCTGTAATCCCAGCTAGTTGGGAAGCTGTGGCAGCAGAATCGCTTGAACCCGGGAGGTGAAGGTTGCAGTGAGACGAGAGCATGCCATTGTATTCCAGCCCAGGTGACAGAGCAAAACTCATCTCAAAACAAAAAACAAAAAACAAAAAAACTTATACACTGTTAGTGGGGGTAAAAATTAGTTCAGCCATTGTGAAAAGCAGTGGAACAATTTCTCAAAGAACTAAAAACAAAATTACCATTTGATTCAGCAACATGAATGCCCCCAAAAATACCCTATATGCCAAAAAAAACCATAAATGATTCTATTATAAAGACACACATATGCATGTTCATTGCAGCACTATTCACATGAATACTTGTGAGCAAAGAAAGACATGGAATCAACCTAAATGTCTATCAATAGTAGACTGGAGGCCAGGCATAGTGGCTCATGCCTGCAATCCCAGCACTTTGGGAAGCCAAGGAGAGTGGAGCACCTGAGGTCAGGAGTTCGAGACCAGCCTGGCCAACATGGTGAAACCCCATCTCTACTAAAAATACAAAAAAATTAGCTGGGCATGGTGGTACACACCTGTAATCTCAGTTACTCAGGAGGCTGAGGCAGAATAATTGCTTGAACCCAGCAGGTGGAGGTTGCAGTGAGCTGAGATTGTGCCACTGCACTCCAGCTTGCGCAACAGAGCAAGACTCTGTCTCCAAACAACAACAACAACAACGACAACAACAGAAACAAAATAGTAGACTGGATAAAGAAAACATTATGGCTGGGTGAGGTAGCTCACACCTGTAATCCTAGCACTTTGGGAGGCCGAGGAGGGCAGATGATTTGAGATCAGGAGTTCGAGACTGGCCTGGCCAACATGGTAAAACCCTGTCACTACTAAAAAACACACAAAAAATTTAGCTGGGCCTGGTGGTGCATGCCTGTAATACCAGCTGCTTGGGAGGCTGAGGCAGGAGAATCGCTCCAACCTGGGAGGCAGAGGCAGCAGTGAGCCCATATTGTGCCACTGCACTTCAGTCTGGGCAACAGAGCAAGACTGTCTCACAAAAAAAAAAAAAAAAGAAAAGAAAACATATGGTCAGGTGCAGTGGCTCACACCTGTAAACCCAACACACCAGGAAGCCAAGGCAGTTGGATTGTCTGAGCTCAGGAGTTTGAAACTAGTCTGGGACATCATGGCAAAACTCTGCATCTACAAAAACTACAAAAAGAAAAATTAGCTAAGTGTGGTGGCAAATGCCTATAGTTCCAGCTACTTTGCGGGCTGAGGTAGGAGGACTGCTTAAGCCCAGGATGTTGGGGCTGCAGTCAGCCAAGATCACACCACTATACTCCAGCCTGAGCAATAGAATGATATCCTGGCTCCAAAATAAAACAAGTATTTTTAATAAAAACACAGTATGATATATAAACATCATGAAATACTGTGTGGCCCTAAAAAAAGAACAAGATTACGTCCTCTGCAGCAACATGGCTGGAGCTGGAGACCATCATCTTTAGCAAACTAATGCAGAAATGAAAAACCAAATACATATTCTCATTTATAAGTGCTAAATAATAACACACAGCACTCCAGGAGGCACAGTCGGGCAGATCAGTTGAGGTCAGGAGTTTGAGACCAGCCTGGTTAACATGGTGAAACCCCGTCGCTATTTTTAAAAATAAATAAATTAGGGCCAGGCACGGTGGCTCACGCCTATAATCCCAGCACTTTGGGAGGCCGAGGTGGGTGGATCACGAGGTCAAGAGATCAAGACCATCCTGGTCAACATGGTGAAACCCCGTCTCTACTAAAAATACAAAAATTAGCTGGGCATGGTGGTGCGTGCCTGTAGTCCCAGCTACTCAGGAGGCTGAGGCAGGAGAATTGCTTGAACCCAGGAGGCGGAGGTTGTGATGAGCCGAGATCGCACCATTGCACTCCAGCCTGGGTAACAAGAGCAAAACTCTGTCTCAAAATAAATAAATAAATAAATAAATAAATAAATTAGCAAAGCGTGGTGGTGAGTGCCTGTAATCCCAGCTATTCAGGAGGCTAAGGCAGGACAATCACTTGAACCTGGCAGGCAGAGGTTGCAGTGAGATCATGCCACCGCACTTTAAGCCTGAGTGACAGAGCAAGACTCCATTTGGGAAAAAAAAAAAAAAAGGCTTGGCGCGGTGGCTCATGCCTGTAATCCCAGCACTTTGGAAGGCCGAGGCAGGCAAATCACTAGGTCAGGAGTTCGAGACCAGCCTGGCCAACACGGTGAAACCCTATCTCTACTAAAAATACAAAAAATGAGCTGGGCATGGAGGTAGGTGCCTATAATCCCAGCTATTCGGAAGGCTGAGGCAGAAGAATCACTTGAACCAGGAAGGGGAGGTTGCAGTGAGCTGAGATCATGCTACTGCACTCCAGCCTGGGTGCCAGTGCCAAGACTCAATCTCAAAAACAAAACAAAACAAAACACAGACACAAAGCAGAGAACAACAGGCATGGAGGCCTAGTTGAGTGTGGAGGGTAAAAGGACAAAGAAAGAGGATCAGAAAAAGTACCTGTTTGGTACTATGCTTACTACCTCAGTGACAAAATAATCTACACACCAAAGCCTCATGACACAATTTTACCTATGTAAGAAATCTGCAAGTGTACCACAAACCAAACATAAAAGGAAAAAATCCATGAGTGGAGAATAGCGCAATGTAGGTGGACGGACTTGTTTGTGCTACAGATAGTGGCCTAGGTGGGGCTGTACTCTGATTTGTGTCCATACAGGCAGATGAGATTATGAACAGGTGGTGCAGAATGCTCAATTGGTGGAGGAAGCAGGTTGCTGCTACAGATTCAGCATTTGAAGGTGGGGATATGACAAGAGATGTTTAGACACTTTCATGGATTTTTGGCAAAAAATAGTAGGATGAAATGCTGTGGTGAAATTCCTGAGGGCAGTGCCTATGCTGGCAGGGGTGTGGACACATCAATGTCTAGGGGGTATGTCTGTGAGTGGGCGGGAATCCTGCAGTGCCAACTGTGGATAAAAGGGATCGGCTGTCACAGCTTATTTTCTCTAAGTTTTCAGTCCTCTCTTACCATGGAAGGAGACCCGGAATCACAGGACAATGGGCGGTGTGACAGCCTGTGTACCGCAGAGCAGAGCCTCCCATTCCCAGACACCCAGAGTTCCATTCCAGGCCAGGCCTCTGTGACAGCTTTCCTCTGGCCCCAAATCTGTAGACAATGCAGAACACCAAGCAATTCTCTAACACCAACTAACTGTCTCACATTTGAATTCTAAAACCACCCAGAGTCACCACAGACCCTGATTGAGGGCTCAGTCCCACAACAGTGTCCTCACTGCAGATGCCAGTTACAAATTCCATGGGACCATCAATGCTTTGGGGCTACTGTTTAAAAATTTGGGACTCCTAGTGGCCAGGCTCGGTGGTTCACGCCTGTAATTCCAGCACTTTGGGAGGCCAAGGCAGGTGGATCATGAGGTCAAGAGATGGAGACCATCCTGGCCAACATCGTGAAACTCCGTCTCTACTAAAAATACCAAAATTAGCTGGGTGTGATGGCATGTGCCTGTAGTTCCAGCTACTCAGGAGGCTGAGGCAGGAGAATCACTTGAACCCAGGAGGCAGAGTTGCAGTGAGCTGAGACAGTGCCACTGCACTCCAGCCTGGCAACAGAGTGAGACTCTGTCTCAAAAAAACAAAACAAAACAAACAAACAAAAAATTTGGGATTCTCATAACCTTCCTCAAGTTCAATAATTTGATAGAGCTACTCACAGAATTCAGCCAATGCTGGAGTTACGTTTACCAGTTTATTATAAAAGACACAACCCAAGAAAACTCAAAGGGAAGAAATGTATAGGACAAAGAAAAGAGGTGGGGAAAGATGAATTACATAGATAATCCTGGTAAATAGCTGTGATTAATAAAATTCTCTATCCTTTGTGTTCTCCACAAACAGGTAATGGAAAGAACATCCTCCCATTATGACTTAGACGGGTGCTCTATTTTCTTACCCATCACATAACACAGACTCCATATTTCCTTTTCTCTTAAAACAAAACAAAACAAAACAAAAAACAACAATTACTGAATTGGTCTCAGTAATTAAGAGAAAATACTTCTTAATCAAACTTTACTTAAGTGTATCTTTTTCGTACAGACTCAGAACTCTGTGCTACCCTCAGTCTGAGCCAACACGCACCATTTTATGTCCCAGCTAAGAACACGCTGACTTCAGAGTAAAACATTCTCTGATATAAAATCTAATTTTCCCACCTTCTATTTGCCATCCCCTCTCACCTTCTTCCAAATCTTGCCTGCTTTAACTTTGCAGTCCTTAAAGATCTTATAGTTGGTACTTTGCCTGTTGCAATACTCTTTTGGAATTCAAATTCTTTTTTACATAAATTTAACTTTGTTTTATTGTATAGTCTAGAAACTACCTTAAAACAATAACAACTTCATCTTCAGTGAGACCCTCCCAATCTTTTTCCATCTTAACCTTAACTGCATCTGCCTGTGGTCCCCAGCTTTCCAGGGCTCTGTAGCTTCTCTCAGTATAAAGGCTTCTTCCATGACTGGGGTGAGAAGGCTGGGACATCTACAGAGGAGGATCCCCAGAAAGAACTAACTGAGCTTTAATAACCTCCTTTTACAAGTTCCATATTAGCCTTATTAATAACCTCCTTTTACAAGTTCCATATTAGCCTTAGCTTGGAGTCACCAGGCTGAAGCTTAAATTTCCATGTCAGAGGTACTCGCTTGGTTTTTGAAACTTAAGTGTTTAAAAAGACCAGCAAAATTACTCAAACACAGTGTTCATGTAAGGGAAAGACATTTTAAGGTGTTTACATTTTATACCTCAACAAGAAAAGTATAAATCCCTTTTAGACAATAAACGTATTATTTTGTAACTTTTATTAAAAATCATGTAGTAAACAATTAGTCATATGGGAACGCTTCTAGGAGGTACCAAGTTTGACCATATAATTTAGCATTAAACTCAGAAATCAAGGTAACAGGATATAGACCAAAAACATTCATTGTCACAAAGTACTCTGCATAAAGAGAAACTGATGTTTTCACAAATCTAAGTAACTCACCAATTACCTACCACATATTCTTGTGGAAAAGTATTCATTTTCTACAGCCAAAATTAGAAAGAGATTCTTCCTATTTTTTTTTCCTTGGTAGCATTCTAAAAGCTAAGCCTTGAAATTCTTTTTGAAATCACCCAGTCATAAAAGACACACCTGAGAAAATTCTTAAACTCACTCTGGGAAAGAGAAAGGTAAATGAGAATTTTTAAGAAATGGAATATATAATCAGATGTTATTTCTCTCCCTGAAACCCACCTTTTTGTAAATTTTTACCTTTCAAGTTTTACTCATAAAATGTAATTTACAGTAAAAAACTGAAGTCAAAACAAGTGAACAAATCGTTTCAAGATGATAAACCCCTGAAGAGTGGCAGTGCTGATTAGAAAACCGATGTGTTTGACTCAGGTGCCAAGTCAGGCCACGATCACTTGATTCTCCCACCCTATCCTGCTCTCTTAAGTGCTCAATGACCACTTTATTCTGAGACATTATCCCTCAGTTACTGCTCCAGGTGCATTTTAGTTTGCAAGTTCTTGCACCATTTCACTGGGTTAAGGTTTTTTTTTTCTTTTTTTTTTCGTTTTTGGTACACTATTTTTCTTTCACAAATCTTAGAGAATAGAGGGGGAAGAAATGATTTCTGTGTTTTCCCCTTGCTACCAGCATCTGATTGGCTGATCAGCAATCTGTCTCCAAGAAATGAAAGCTGGGTTGGGTGAAGACAATCTTATGTCAGAAAGGGTTAGCTTCTTAAAAAAAAAAAAAAAAAAAGTGTGGCCAGCGCTGGGTGGCTCACGCCTATAA
The DNA here is from genome assembly GCA_031835075.1 of Saguinus oedipus. Classification (NCBI taxonomy): domain Eukaryota; kingdom Metazoa; phylum Chordata; class Mammalia; order Primates; family Cebidae; genus Saguinus; species Saguinus oedipus. The sequence goes on from CM063170.1 coordinate 67,482,469, forward strand.
TCTCAGCACTTTGAGAGGCCTCAAGTGGCCGAACTCACTTGAGGCCCGGAGTTCAAGGCCAGCCTGGCCAACACTGTGAAACCCTGTCTCTACAAAAAATACAAAAATCAGTCAGGTGTGTTGCCTGTGCTTGTAATCCCAGCTACTGAAGAGGCTGAGACAAGAGAACGCTTGAACCTGGGAGGGGAAGGTTGCAGTGAGCCCAGATCCTGCCACTGCACTCCAGCCTGGGCAAATAAAAAAAAAAGGAAAGTGCAACAGGATATGCCTCTCAGCCCCACGACATCCACCTGCTCTTTGGAGAAGCTACACTCCATATCTGAGACTGTCCAATGGGAGAAAATGACCCGGGAGCTGATATTCACTAAACATTCTAGCAGACATAGCTATTGTTGGGTCTCTTGGTTTATCCTCAGACAGTGCTAAAACTCAAAACCAGTAAAACACTGAAGAGTGGCTGAAGAAACATCACCGCATAAAGTCTGCAAAGGGAAACCTTGACCCAAAAACATGTTAAGATCTCTATGCCTAGGGAAGGTTTTTTTTAAAAAAGAGGCATGGAGATTTTTTACAATTCAGTGTCTGGGGACAGATAATTCTTTGCTTTCTTCTCCCAGGAATTATTTTAAAACAGAAAACAGTTTTTCTAAAGACTTATCCAATGTTTTGTCTAAAAATGCTTAATTAAAATACGGTATCTAAAATGTGCACTATTTTAGTGTGAATTAGGTCGAGGATGTTGGCATTTTGGAACGTCTGCATAACGGTAACTAACCAGTTATTGAGTTTGATTTTCTTCATCACACAGCTTAAAAAAATCTTAAAGCTCCTCCCATGGACCACAAACTACAAATCATAGCTGGGTGCTTTATGATTTTTCAATGTTTGATTAAATTCTTTAACATATTCGCGGTGACTTCCATTTTTTTTTTTTGCCAATCAATGAGAGCTTGTAAGGTTGCTGAGGTTGGTTGGCCTTGAACTCTTGGCCTCGCCTTCGCAAGCGCCACGACATCCGGCCGGAGCCACTTTGGGCCCCACAAATTTTTAATAGAAAAAAAGAGAGCCTGGGACCCCCACGGACCAAAGCTCTTCCCATTCAGGAACCCCGCGCCCCGGGTCAGGATTCTCCCCCGACGACCCTCCCGTGGTCCCCGCACACTCGGGGAGAGATGCGGCGCTGCGGGTGCAGAGCTGCCCGGAGAGGGCTCCAGGCCGGGGCACAGTCGCCGCTCAGGGAGGAGACACGACGCCCGGGGTCCGGCTGTCAGCCCGGCCGCCATCTTAGGTCTGAAGGGGACTGAGGGCCGGGATCCGGGAGCCGACTGCGGGGAGGCCCGAGTCCCGCCAGTCACTTCCCTCCAGTTCAAACCAGGCCCTCCCCGTCTCTCGGGATGTCGACCCAGCACTCTCACCATTTCTAGGCTTCCAGGGGGTCCCGGCGTCTTAGCTGTGGATCTCCCAGAACCTGCAGGCAACGGGGCCACGGAGGCCGGGCCTCCAGGAGCAGAGGACGCAGAGCAGCGAACAGGAGACCCGGAAGTTGGGCTGAAGCCTGAGACAAAGGCCCCGCCAAATCCGGAAGCCAGCCTGCCCGCTCCAGCTGCGTACCTGATTGGACGGCTCCCAGAACAGCGTTCCTGATTGGATAATATTTAGGGCCCCTCCCCGTCAGGCTCTGAGTGACAGAAGAAGTGCTCAGATGCTGGGCTGAATGAAGATCGAGTGACACCTAAGCCTTTTCAGATGGGGCTTCCTCCCTCAGCCGAGCCAGGCCCTCCCCATTGCATTGTAAGGCAACCCTCTGAAATAAAATGTGAGCCACATGTGAATTCTAAATTTTATAGTAGTTAAGAAGAAAGAAGAAACAGATGAAATTCATCTAACCACTTAATAACTCAATATATCCAAAATATTACTTTAGTATATGAGCACTATGTAATTATTAATGTAGTATATATATTCTTGGAACTAAATCTTTAAATCTAACTCTGACTCATATGCCTGTAATCCCAACACTTTGGGAGGCCCGGGGTGGGAGGTGGATCACCTGAGGTCGGGACCAGCCTGACCAACATGGAGAAACCCCATCTCTACTAAAAATACAAAATTAGCTGGATGTGGTGGCTCATGCCTGTAATCCCAGCTACTTGGGAGGCTGACGCAGGAGAATTGCTTGAAATCAGGAGGCAGAGGTTGTGGTGAGCCAAGATCACACCGCTGCACTGCAGACTGGGCAACAAGAGCGAAAAATCCGTCTCAAAAAAAAAAAAGAAAAAGAAAAGAAAAAAGAAAAAATCTAACTCTGTATTTTACTTTTCTAGTACATCGCAGTTCAGAGCAGCCACATTCCCGGCACCCTGTAGCCACACACGGCCAATAGCCGCCACATTCAAGTGCAGCTCTGACGTCAGCGGAGGTGAAAGGCCTGAACATCCCTTTCTGCCAAAGGTGAGGGAAGAGCCTCTCCCTACCAACTTCTCCTCTGTTCTGAGGATGGAATAGAGCGTGGCCATAAAAAGAGCAGAGGATAGCGGGAGTAAAATCACCTTAGGTACTGAGCTTACAGGCACTGCTGGCCACCAGTTGCTCACCTTTCTTCAAGAGGTTAGACAGTGAACAGAGAATGATGAGGTCGCAGGAGAATGAAACTCTATGTCTTCAATACAGCCCTCCAATGGTCAGGCTGTGGTTATCTGTTTTCTCCTGCTGTATGAGATGCTGTGCGACTATAAGCACCAATCACATGCATACATGTCCACATGTACTTCTGCATTTCTCAGCATCATGTTACAAGACATTCAACTTAAATAAGGGGGAAAAATTAGTACTTTCAGAGTGCCCACTGTAAGAAGGTAAGTAGTAATCAGTCTGTCATTAAAGCCTGGCATCCCATCTGTACTAGGTGCATGTATTAGTTAGCTGTTACAGCGTAACAAACCATCCAAAAGTCCTTAGCTCATAATTGAGATGGTTAGTCATTTAGGCTGGGCTCAGTGGGACCATTCTTCTGTGTCAGCTGAGCTCCTTCAGACGTGTATCATCAGCTGCTTGTCGACGAAGCAGCTGTGCTTCTGGGGGTGAGCTTCTGCTTCTGGGGCTTCAACAGAGGCAACTCGCTTCTCCTCCCCTACTATCCTATCGTTCATCTGGCTTATATGGGCTTTTTCATGGAGATGGCAGCCTTCTGACAGAAAAACAGAAGCATTCAAGACCTTTTGAGCCTAGGCCTCAAGCTGGCATACTGTCATGTTCACAGGTTTCTACTGCCCTGAGCAAACAAGGCCACCTGGATCCAGGGATTGGAAAACAGATTCTGGATCTCAGTGGGAACAGCTGTAAAAGTACCTGGGAATGGGCATGGATACAGGAGGGATAAAAAAATTGCTACCATTTTTGCAATCAGGATCATTGCATATGTGGTTTATAGAACTCTTTCACATCAATAAATTGTCCAAAGACCCACAGCTTCTAATGGCTGGGCTAGGACTCAGGATCAACTCCGTGTGACCCTTGAAGTCCTGAGGAGTAACACTTCTAAAATGGATGCCAAATTTCTTTTAGATTTGCGCCCATATAGTACTGTTTATTATTAGAATATTCTAAAGAAAGCGGGGCATGGTGGCTCAAGCCTGCAATCCCAGCACTTTGGGAGGCCAAGGTGGGTGGATCACGAGATCAGGAGTTCAAGACCAACCTGGCCAATGTGATGAAACCCCATCTCTACTAAAAATAAAAAAACAAAACAAAAAAAATCAGCCAGGTGTGGTGGCAGGCATCTGTAGTTCCAGCTAGTTAGGAGGCCGAGGCAGGAGAACCTTCTGAACCTAGGAGGCAGAGGTTGCAGTGAGCCAAGATCATGTCACTGCACTCCAGCCTGGGTGACAGAGTGAGACTCTGTCTCAAAATAAATAAATAAATAATCTTAAGAAATGGCAGAAACATGTGGTGGCTCACACCTGCCATCCTAGCACTTTGGTAGGGTGAGATGGGAGACCACTTGCACTCAGGAGCTCAAGTGCAGCCTGGGCAACACAGTAAGATCCTGTTTCCATTAAAAATTAAAAAAAAAAAAATAGCCAGGCATGATGAGGAATGCCTATAGTTCCAGCACCTCAGATACAGAGGTAGGAGGATTGCTTGAGCCTAGAAAGTCAAGGCTGCATTGACCCATGATTGATTATACCACTGCATTCTAGCCTGGGTTATAGAGTCAAACCCTGTCTCAAAATAAATAAATAAATAAATAAGGAATAAAGAAATTGCAAGAGCATTTCAAAATGACATAAATAATTTGGAAATAATAGCTGAGGGATGAGTTGAGAAAATCAAAGTCCAACCACAGATTGCTTATTTTTTTGTCACAAAAAAAAACTTAGGAAAAAACTCTAGAGAAATTAAATGTTACAGAGTTTAATTGAACAAAAATTACTTGCAAATCACGCAGCCTGTGGAGCGAGAGTAGGCTCAGAAAGACTCCAACACAGCTACATGGTAAAAAAAAACTGATGAAAGAAAATGCAGAGTGATACACAGAAAATGAAAGTGAGGTACAGAAACAGCCAGATTGATTACAGCTTGGGATTTTTGCCTGATTTGAACATAGTTTGAAGATTTGATATTCTTTTTTTTTTTTTTTTTTTGAGACGGAGTTTCGCTCTTGTTACCCAGGCTGGAGTGCAATGGCGCGATCTCGGCTCACCGCAACCTCCGCCTCCTGGGTTCAGGCAATTCTCCTGCCTCAGCCTCCTGAGTAGCTGGGATTACAGGCACGCGCCACCATGCCCAGCTAATTTTTTGTATTTTTAGTAGAGACAGGGTTTCGCCATGTTGACCAGGATGGTCTCGATCTCTTGACCTCGTGATCCACCTGCCTCGGCCTCCCAAAGTGCTGGGATTACAGGCTTGAGCCACCGCGCCCAGCCTCGATATTCTTTTATTGACAAGATCACAGTGGTTGGTACAGGAATGGGTTACAGTCTATTTACATATCTAGTTAGGTTTCAGTTTACTATGTACAAACAAAAAAACTATTGACCAAAATTAAACATGAAAGGGGACAGCTTCAGGCTATAACTACTTTAACAGTTTCTCCCTTTGGGTTAACTTCTCAATTTTGAGAGATGGATCAAAACTTTAGACATTGATATTGTTCTGCCATCATCAAAAATATACTTATTTCGTCTCAAGTCTCACTGTGAAATAGCAGAAGTGTGAGTTTTGTAAAGTGGAAACAAAGGCTTGAGGATATTAATTATTTAAAGGGTTACAGTACAAGGAGCCTCATTATGTTAACATTTGCTTTCAGAATAAAAACAAAACGTGGACTGTTTTAGGATCTACCTATTTTCTTACACTTTTAGTTTGAGTATGTCATATTTAGCATGAGTGACTCCATTTTGGTTTGGTTTGATTTGGTCTGTTTGGGCGTAGTGTACAAACTCAGTTCAGAATCATGGCCTCTAATAATTTTCTTTTAAATATTTCCCCATGTTGGTTAAGTTTTCACAAAGGTCAGAATGTGACCAAAACGTAGGGCTTTAGAACCACTCTCAGTTTCCACTATTTCTGGTTTTCGTCCTTGTCATTCATAGGTATGGTGTCCCTATGGTCACATATGTCTTTGAGTTTTCGTTATTCCCATTAAAGAGAGATTATCTGACATTCTAGAGGTGACTGCATGCAAACATTTATAACTTTTAAGAGAATACAGTGCAGTAGTGAGAATACTCATTTGACTATTGGGAGGGTAAAACCAACAGTTTGAAGAACGCTTTTTTTTTTTTTTTTTTTTTTTTTTTGAGACAAAGCCTTGCTGTTACCCAGGCTGGAGTGCAGTGGCACAATCTCCTCTCACTGCAACCTCTGCCTTCTGCGTTCAAGCAATTCTCCTGGCTTAGCCTCCCAAAGTGCTGGGATTACAGGCATGAGCCACCGCACCTCGCCTGAAGTACGCTCTTTAACCAGAGTCCCCATGAACAAACCAACTGAAATTAAATAGATCAAATAATTAGCTAAATAAATGGTTTACTCATTTCAACCAAGCAGCCTGTTTCTTAAACCCCTGTAACAGAATCCTGATGTATTTCTCCATGTGCAACTACACATATTAGCAAATACAAAATACTTTTCTGTTTATCCAGTAAGTAATCTAGAGAAATCCTATTATTTAGCACAACTTTAGTAAAAAATTTAAAGTCTATTGTGTAACCATAGCCTTTACAGTAGAATTTGCTCTAGAGCCTATTATAAAGCATAAATGCCTGGCTTACTCTAAACCATGAAAAACAAAAGCAAATGATGCTTATTTGGAAGAATAATGGCCTCCTGGCAATGCTCTTTAACCTATTCTGAATAAATTATATTTAACTTATGAAGTAGGTTAAAAGCAGTGGCCCTGTGTTGTACTTTTACCACAATCAAAATTAAAAATGACACCTAAAAAAGAGAGTTATAAACTTGTTCAATAGGTACCTTCAAACCACAAAAGCATTTCCCTCACACAAAAATAACATAAACAATAAACAGATGTTAAAATTAAGACAATTTCCATGACTACTCACCTAGACAGAATCAAACAATCATTGGCCACCAGCCAAGAATAAAAATATACAAATCATAAACAAAATAGGGATAATATTTATACAAGCAAACAAACACATAGAATCTTATATTGACAATAGACATAGGACTCTACTTTCCACTGGGCTGAGTGGCCAGGGCCATCCATCTCCCCACCCTCCACTAACAACAGTGGGGCTCCTGAGCACACACTGCCTGACCATGCCCCTTCTAAGGCAGGAGCTCATTTGTCTTACACTTTCAGCTTGCTAGGACTTAAAACTTATCAGTGCTGTTAAGATAGAGAAATGAGGGGGGGAAAGTTGCTTTAAAAATCTCCCGTAATCTTCTCATGGAGATTGACACCAGTGACACCATAGGCGGGGCTGCTGAGGATGCTGGGGGAGAGTGCCCAGCTTATCCTGGTGGCGGCCGGTCCTTGCCAGGGGTGGCGCAGAACTCAGCCTGAGAGAAGCAGGAAGACATCTCGGCAGGAAATTGGGGGGTGTGGCTCAGGGCAGCCCAGCCCCACTGATGGTGGTGTAGGGCTACCTCTCATCAAGCTGTATCTCCGCAGCAGACCCTCGGAGCTAGGAGGTGATTTAAAATGTGTGCAAGGCAGTCAGCTCCATCAGCTGCATGGCCTTCAACATTCAGTTCCACTCTGACACTCACCAGGAAGCAGTGGGGACTGGTCAGTGCAAAAGCCCTGCAATGTGGGCCAGAGCCTCATGTGGGGGTCTCCTGGGTCCTCAGGGCTGGTGGGCCTGTCTGCCCATCTGAGCACTGCTCCCTGGGGCTGTGTGTGCAGGGCTCCTGAAGGAGGGTTGTGGGCTCTGGAGGCCAGGCTCATGGGGATTTGGGCCAACCTGCACCTCCTTGCTCGTCCCACGACATTGTCCTATGTCTATTGTCAATATAAGCATTGTGGGCTCGTCCCACTACATTGTGAGTGACTATGCCAAGACGGGCTTTGAGCACCCTCTGGGTTGTGTCAGCAAAGGCCTTTGAGCCTGGTCTGGCATTGAAGGATGGCAAATCAGGTGTCTGGGTTTGCACTGTCAGCCCACATGGCAGCAGGAAATGAGAGCGACCAGGCCTACAGGACTGGAACCCTATCGAGGGGATTAGGAGGGTGCTTACTTCCTCCCCGGGCCCATGTGAGGAGTGGAGGGAGTCCAGGGAGATGCTGGGACTCACTTGTTCTGTCTGGATTCCCGCAGCTCCACCCTTTGATAACCATTTCCTGGGGAGAGCTCAGGAGCCTCCTGTGTGCTAGTGAGGCAGGGCATCCCCTCACAGGGTTTTGTTGAGGAGGCATTCTGAGACTCTGAGTGAGAAGCTAACACAGTGCCTGACAAGTACTCACAAGAGCTGTCACCTTCTGTCACCATCATGTGGCCTTGTAGTGTTCAGATTGCCTGGCCTGGGGCTTGGTGAGGCTGTTCGGTAGTCAGCTGCTTTAGACTCTCACTCTCTCCTCAAACAGTGGCTGTTTTGTGTTTGTTTATTTATGGGTGTTAAAAAAATGTAAGATTTCATTTATGGTAGTTTCGAGCTTGTATGTATTTGTATAGATTTTATTAGAAGGCAGAGGGCTTAAGAAAACAACATTTTTGGCTGGGCGAGGTGGCTCATGCCTATAATCCCAGCATTTTGGAAGGCTGAGGCGGGAGGATCACCTGAGGTTAGGAGTTCCAGACCGGTCTGACCAACATGGAGAAACTCCATTTCTACTGAAAATGCAAAATTAGCTGGGCGTGGTGGTGCGTGCCTGTAATTCTAGCTACCCAGGAGGCTGAGGCAGGAGAATCACTTGAACCTGGGAGACGGAGGTTGCGATGAGCCAAGATTGTGCCATTGCACTGAGGAACAAGAGCGAAACTCCCTATCAAAAAAAAAGAAAAACCAAAAAAACTAACCCTAAGTCGTGTACAAGTTAAGAAGGACAGATCATACACCATGGGCATGGACACATTGCACACCTGCTGGGGAAGATGAGAGGCACCTATTTCCCAGCTGCAAGCTGATGTCCGTGTAACACCATTCACACGTCTTCATTTAGGCCCTTGCATTGTGTACTCGTTGACCCAGTACAAACACATTTGGGACGAGGGGCATCGTTCAATGCAGCACCAGCACCCGCTTGTTCTGGGGGCAGTCAAGAAGAATCCGGACAGCTCCTAATCCCCCAGGACAAAGGTGCTGCTCCATTTCCAGTACTCACATCCAGCCACACCATCTCAGTATAGTTTTTTTACATGAGAGCAGCATGAGGTAGCAGGCGTGGTGTGACAGGCTCAGGGCCGTGGACAGCTGGCTGCTGGTGAAGCAGCATGGGGCAGGTGCATCTGTGGGTGGGGCCATGACAAGCCAAGGCAGCCATGGCCCTTGTCCCCACACAGCCTAGCCCCAGGTGGCGTTCAGATCTTTCTGGATGGTATTGGGATGCTCAGGGCCCATCACTTGCCCGATCATCAGGTTACACAGGGCCTGGGAGAAGGAGTAGGAGGTTGCAGATCCAGGATGGGCACGACCTCGAACCCAGAGTTTCCCTGGCCACAGGCCAGCAAGCAAGCCCAAGCAGCTCAACTCTAGACACTGAGCCTCATCGCCTCTGGCTGCACTTTCTGCATATACTTTTCACAAAGGCAGCAAGAGAAGGTCAAGATCAGTGTTTGTGACATGGAAGTCTATGTCACACTGAGACCTGCTAAAAATGTTTTCTTTCTTTCTTTCTTTCCTTCTTTCTTTCCTTTCTTTCTTTCTCTCTCTTTCTTTCTCCTTTCTTTCTTTCTCTCTCTTTCTTTCTTCCTTTTTCCTTTCTTTCTTTTCTTCTTTCCTCTCTCTCTCTGTCTTTCTCTCTCTCTCTCTTTCTTTTGATGAAGTATTGCTTTGTTGCCCAGGCTGGAGTGCAATGGCGCAATCTTGGCTTACCACAACCTCCACCTCCCGGATTCAAGTTAGTCTCCTGACTCAGCCTCCGGAGTACCTGGGATTGCAGGCATGCACTACCACGCCCAGCTAATTTTTGTATTTTATTTTTAGTAGAGATGAAGTTTCTCCATGTTGGTCAGGCTGGTCTCGAACTCCTGCCCTCAGGTGATCCACCCGCCTCAGCCTCCCAATATGCTGGGATTACAGGTGTGAGCTGCTGTGCCTGGCCATAAAATTTAAAATAATTTTTTCTAATTCTGTGAAGAATGTCAATGGTAGTTTCATGGGAATATAATTGAATCTATAAATAACTTTTTTTTTTGAGATGGAGCTCTTGTTACCCAGACTGGAGTGCAATGGCGCGATCTCGGCTCACCGCAACCTCCGCCTCCTGGGTTCAGGCAATTCTCCTGCCTCAGCCTCCCGAGTAGCTGGAATTACAGGCACGCGCCACCATGCCCAGCTAATTTTTTGTATTTTTAGTAGAGACGGGGTTTCACCATGTTGACCAGGATGGTCTTGATCTCTTGACCTCGTGATCCACCCGCCTTGGCCTCCCAAAGTGCTGGGATAACAGGCGTGAGCCACCGCGCCCGGCAGAATCTATAAATAACTTGGTGCAATATGGCCATTTTCATAATACTGATTCTTCCTATCCATGAGGATATAATGTTTTTGCGATTCTCTGTGTCCTCACTTGTTTTCTTGAGCAGTGGTTTGTAGTTCTCCTTGAAGAGGTCCTTCACATCCCTTCTTAGCTGTATTTCTAGGTGTTTCATTCCCTTCATAGCAATTATGAGTGGGCGTGCATTCGTGGTTTGGCTCTCTGCTTGCCTGTTATTGGTGTACAGGAATGCTTGTGATTTTTGCACATTGATTTTTGTATCCTGAGACTTTGCTGCAGTTGCTTATCAGCTTAATGAAATTTTGGGGGGAGATGATGGGGTTTTTCTAAATATACAATCATGTCATCTGCAAACAGAGACAGTTTGACTTCCTCTCTTCCTATTTGAATACCTTTCTTTCTTTCTCTTGCCTGATTGCCCTGGCCAGAACTTCCAATGCTGTGTTGAACGGGAGAGGTGAGAGAGGGCACATTTGTCTTCTGCCAGTTTTTAAAGGGAATGCTTCCAGCTTTTGCCTATTCAGTATGATATTGGCTATGGGTTTGTCATAAATAGCTCTTATTATTTTGAGATATGTTCCATCAACACCTAGTTTATTGAGAGTTTTTAACATGAAGCGATGTTGAATTTTACTGAAGGCCTTTTCTGAATCTATTGAGTTAATCATGTGGTTTTTGTCATTGCTTCTGTTTATGTGATGGATTACATTTATTGATTTGTGTATTTGGAACCTGCCTTGCAACCGAAGGATGAAGCCAACTTGATCATGATGGATAAATCTTTTGATGTGCTGTTGGATTCAGCTTGCCAGTATTTATTGAGGATTTTCATATCAACGTTCATTGGGGATATGGGCCTGCCCTGTCTCTGCCAGGTTTTGGTATCAGGATGATATTGGCCTTGTAAAATGAGCTAGGGAGTCCCTCCTTTTCTAATGTTTGGAATAGTTTCAGAAGAAATGGTACCAGCTCCTCTTTGTACTTCTGGTAGAATTCAGCTGTAAATCCATCTGGTCTTGAGATTTTTTTTGGTTGGTAGGCTATTAATTACTACCTCAATTTCAGAACTCGTTATTGGTCTATTCAGGGATTTGACTTCTTCTTGGTTTTGTCTTGGGAGGATATATGGTATGTGTCCAGAAATTTATCCATTTCTTGTAGATTTTCTAGTTTATTTGCATAGAGGTTTTTTTTTTTTTTTTTTTTTTTTTTTTTTTTTTTTTTTTGAGACAGAGTCTCTTTCTTGTTGCCCAGGCTGAAGTGCAATGGTGAGATCTCGGCTCACTGCAACCTCTGCCTTCTGGGTTCAAGCAATTCTCCTGCCTCTGCCTCCCAAGTAGCTGGGATTACAGGCATGCACCACCATGCCCAGCCAATTTTTATATGTTTAGTAGAGACAGGGTTTCTCGATGTTGGTCAGGTTGGTCTCAAACTCTCAACCTCAGGTGATCTGCCTTCCTTGGCCTCCCACAGAGCTGAGTCATGAAAATTGTCTTAATTTCCACATCTTTTTATTGTACAATCCGTATTATTTTTGTAGGAGAGAAATGTGATTCAAAGGTAATTTTTGAAAAATTTTATAATTAGAAACTTTTTAGGTTTTATTGTTTGTTGTATCTAGTTTTTATTGTTTATTTTCAATAGTGTTCAAAACCATATAAAATTTATAATCTTAAATATTTTAATGTATAGTTCAGTCATGTTAAGCATAGTGATATTATCATGCAACATATCCCTAGAACATTTTTATCTTCCAAACCAAAACTCAATACACATGAACAAACTGCCCTTTTTTTCCTATTACCCAGTCCTTTCCAAAATCATTTCATTTCTTGTTTATCGATATTCCATATAAGTGGATTCAGACAATATCTGCTTTTTTTGTGACTACCTACTTTATTTAGCATGTTATTAATATTTATCTTTTCTGTGTTACACTTTCTGCTTTTGAAAAGCTGAGTAATATTTTTTTATTTTTACATTCCAAATTATATTCATTCATTCATTTAATGAGGAAAGTTTGGTCTGCTTTAACCTATCTGCTTTTGCAAATAATGCTGCAAAAAATACAGGTGTGCAAATAACTCTTGACTACGTATGTGAAGCTTTATTTCTGAGTACTCTCTTGTGTTTTATTGTTCTAGTTGTCCGCCTTTATGCTAGCATCAAACTGCTTTAGCTTTGTAGCTTCAGAATGTATTTTAAAATCAGGAAGTGTGGGCTGGGCATGGTGGCTTACACTTGTAATCCCAGCACTTTGAGAGAGTGAGGTGGATGGATCACCTGAGGCCAGAAGTTTAAGACAACCCTGGCCGACATGGTGAAACCACACCTCTACCAAAAATCCAAAAATTAGCTGGACTTCATGGCCCATGTCTGTAATCCCAGCTACTTGAACGCCTGAAGCATAAGAATCACAAAAGAACAAACAAACAACAACAAAAAAAACCCAACAAAAAAACAGAAGTGTGATGCCTCCAACATTGTTTGTGGTGTTTGAAAACTGTTTCGATCTTCATGGTCACTTCATAGTCTATAGGATTTGGGGTTGTTTCTTTTCTATTTTTGCGAAAATAAACTGAGAATTTGCAAAGGATTGCACTGAATCTGTAGATCACTTTAGGTAGTATATCATCTACCCAAAGACATCTTCATGGGGCCCAAAGTGGCTCCGGCCAGATGTCGTGGTGCTTGCGAAGGCGAGGCCAAGAGTTCAAGGCCAACCAACCTCAGCAAACTTACAAGCTCTCATTGATTGGCAAAAAAAAAAAAAAAAAAAAAAACAAAGACATCTTCATAATACTGTCTTCCCACCCTTCATGAAGAGTGTGTTCAAGGCTGTGTTGCTTAACTTCCATATATTTGTGAATGTTTCAGATTTCCTTCTCTTATTTTATTCCATCTTGGTTATAAATAATAATCAGTAAGTTTTCAATTTAAAAAAATTTGTTAAGATTGTTTTTATGACCTAACGTGGAGTATCAAGAAGAATGTTTTATGAGATAATGAGAAGATTGTGTATTTTGTTGTGTGGAGTGTTTGCTATGCATCTATTAGGTGTGGTTTTATAGTGTTTCAAGTCTTCTGCCAATGTTTACTTTATAAATCAGAAACCCTGATGTGAGATACAGATGTAGATATAGATATATACTCAAATAAACACACAGACACACATATACAGTTGTCATAGGTTTTCAATAAATGAACTCTTTTTTTTTTCTTTTTTTTTTTAAAGACAGGGTTTCACCCTGTTGGTCAGGCTGGTCTTGAACTCCCAACCTCAGGTGATCCGCCTGCCTTGGCCTCCAAAGTGCTTGGATTACAGGTGTGAGCCACCACGCCTGGCCAAATGAACTCTTTTATTAATGTCATTTTTGGCTCTTGTAGCTTTGAATTAAAGTATATTTTATGAAATATGACAAATTTTGACTTAAAATGTATTTTGTCTAATTAATTGTGACCTCTGTGCTCTCATTCAGTTAATGTTTGCATGAAATATATTTTTGTTTGTTTTTTGAAATATCTTTTATTTTTTCCACAGTCTCAGTTATTTATTTATTTATTTTTTGAGACAGATTCTTACTCTGTCGCCCAGGCTGGAGTGCAGTGGCACCATTTTGTCTCACTGCAAACTTTGCCTCCCTGGGTTTGTGATTCTCCTGTCTCAGCCTCCTGAATAGCTGAAATCACAGGCACCTGCCACCATGCCCCACTAAATTTTTTGTATTTTTAGTAGAGATGGGGTTTCACCATGTTGGTCAGACTGGTCTCGAACTCCTGACATCGTGATCTGCCCACATCGGCTTCCCAAAGTGCTGGGATCATAGGCGTGAGCCACTGCCCCCGGCCCTAAAGTCTCACTCTTTCATCCAGGATGGACTGCAGTGGCGCGATCTCGGCTTGCTGCAACCTCCACCTCCGGGGTTCAAGCGATTCTCATGGCTCAGTCTCCTGAATAGTTGGGATTACAGGTACTCACCACCATGCCCGACTGATTTTTGTATTTTTAGTCGAGACACGGTTTCACCATTTTGGCCAGACTTGTCTTGAACTCCTGACCTCAAGTGATCCACCCGCCTTGGCCTCTCAAAGTACATGGATTACAGGAGTTAGCCACCATGACTGGCCTGAAATATCTTTGCATTTATTTACTTATTTTTTGAGATGGAGTCTTGCTTTGTCGTCCAGGTTAGAGTTTAGTGGCACAGTCTTGGCTCACTGCAACCTCTGCTTCCGGGTTCAAGTGATTTTCCTGCCTCAGCCTCCCAAGTAGCTGGGGTTACAGGGCATGCAACACCATGCCTGGCTAAGTTTTGTATTTTTAGTAGATGTGGGGTTTCACCATCTTGGTCTGCTGGGTCTCAAACTTCTGACCTCATGATCCACCGGTCTGGCCTCCCAAAGTGCTGAGATTACAGTCGTGAGTCACTGTGCCTGGCCTCGAAATTTTCTTTCTTTTTTTTTTGGCAATATACCATTATTAATTGGGAAAGTTAGTTCCTAAGTATTTAAATAATATCCTGAAAGAAGATGACTTACTATTGCCGTATTATTAATTTTTTATCTGATTATTGTAGCTATTGTGTTCTCTTTCTTTCACTTTGTCTTCTTTGCTATCTCATTTATTTTATATTGACAGATTTTAATTTCTTTCTCATTTTTTATTGAATATCTTTCTAGGTTTATTTATGTTTACCATGGACATTGCATAAGACCTCTTAAATTTACAACAATATATTTTAAACTGGAAAGATCTTCAGTTGCATCCAATTTTTTAAAAGTACATCTGCCCTCAACTTTGTTATTGATGTCACTGATTGTATCTTTTATATTAACAAGTGTTTATAACTATAGTTGTTCTTTTGTCTCTCAGGTTTGTGAGTACAGTCAGTATTTTCTGCATCATTGTATCACTGCAGTTTTATATCTGTGTTAATGACTTTTGCAGAGAGTTGTGTATTTTTACATGATGTGTTTTTACAGTTTTCTATCTGTGTTAATGACTTTTGCAGAGGGTTGTGTATTTTTACATGATGTGTTTTTACAGTTTTCTATCTGTGTTAATGACTTTTGCAGAGAGTCGTGTATTTTTACATGATGTATTGTTCTCTAGCATTTTGTTTTCAATGGATGGGACACCCTTTAGCAATTTTAGTAGGGCAGGTCTACTGTGATGCACATTTTCAGCATCTGGTTATTCTGTATTTTTTTTTTGAAGAAGAAGAAGATGAATTTTTCTGATCATTGTATTCTTTCTTGGAATTTTTTCTCTTTCAGGACGCTGACTATATCTTCTTTTTTTTCTGGCCTGTAGGGACTCTGTGGATAAATCCACTGCCAATCTCATTGGAACAAACTTACAGACAACACATTAGATTTCTCTTGCTGCTTCCAAGATTCCGTATTTGTATATGACTTTATCTATGTATCTATCTATTTAGTTTGAGATGGAGTCTCATTCTGTTGTCCAGGCTGGAGTGCAGTAAAGCAATCTTGGCTCACTGCAACTTTTGCCTCCCACTTTCAAGCAATTCTCCTGTCTCAGCCTCCTGAGTAGCTGAGATTACAGGTGCCTGCCACCACATCTGGCTCATTTTTGTATTATCCATAGAGACAGGGTTTCTCCATGTTGACCAGGCTGGTCTCAAACTCCTGACCTCAGGTAATGCACCCACCTTGGCCTCCCAAAGTGCTGGGATTACAGGCATAAGCAACCACACCTGACCTATCTATGACTTTAAAAGTTTTGTTTATAATCTGTCTTGTTCTGAGTCACTTTGTGTTTATCCTAAAATATGCTAAGCTTCTTGACTTTTTTTTTTTTGAGATAAGTCTCACACTGTCACCCAGGCTGGAGTGCAATGACATGATCTCAGCTCACTGCAACCTCCACCTTTCAGATTCAAGTGATTCTCCTGCCTTTGCCTCCTGAGTATTTGATATTACAGGCACGTGCCATCATGCCTGGTTAATTTTTGTATTTTTAGTACAGATGGGTTTTCACCATGTTGGTCAGCTCTCCTGACCTCATGATTTTCCTGCCTTGGCCTCCCAAAGTGCTGAGATTACATGTGTGAGCCACCTCGCCCGGCGCTTCTTCATTTTGTACAATCATTTTCTTCATGTTTCAAGATTTTTCAGTCATTATATCTTAATATATTCTTTAGCTCCGTAATTTTATTATATTTTTAATGTCCCTCTCCAATACAAATTCTCTAAAGTTGAATAAAGTGTGAGCAACTGTTTGAGGGTTTCTCTCTAGTATAAATTCTCCCGTGTACAAGATGATCAATGAAATAACTGAAAGCATTGAACCCGGTCTTTGTATTTGCAGTGTTGTTCTTTAATAAAATGTTTTGCAACCTAAGGCTTTATTTTGTAAAATGTCTTTAGACAGTAATTACATTTATAACACTTCTACTCAGTATGAACTCTTCCATGTCAAGTAGGATGGCAGGTATTAGAGACATTGCCACATTCTTCACATCTGTAAAATTTTTCTGAGGTTTAAATTTCCTCATGTACAGTAACGTGTAAGAACTGATAAAAGGCTTTGCCACATTCTTCACATTTTTATGGTTTCTATTTGGTATGAGTGGTTTTATGATTAGCAGGAATTGAGTGTTAGTTAAAGGCTTTGTCCCATTTTACACATTTTCAGGGTTTCCCTCCAGTATGAATGTTCTTATGTTCATGAAGGTGTGAGCTCTGATTAAAGGCTTTGACACATTCTTTACATTTGTAGAATTTATACTGGAGAGAAACCCTCAAACAGTTGCTCACACTTTATTCAACTTTAGAGAATTTGTATTGGAGAGGGACATTAAAAATATAATAAATGGAGAAAAACTGTTCTAAAAATATCAGAAAACATCAGAATGCTCCTATTAAATGTTATTTTTAGAAATAACAGTGTTCACCTTAAATGATATTTTTAGAAAACAAGAGTGTTCACATTAAATGATATTTTTAGAAAACATCAGAGTGTTCACATTAAATGATATTTTTGAAAACATCAGTGTTCACATTAAAGGATATTTTTAGAAAACATCAGAGTATTCACATTAAAGGATATTTTTAGAAAACATCAGAGTATTCACATTAAGTGCTATTTTTCAGAGTCAGTAAATGTAAAAATAAAATAAAGCTAAAGTAATCTTCAGATAATTCACAGTAGTAATCACTAAGGCACTAACATTGTAGACATTAAACAGAGTGTTGATTGTAGAGGTTAATTCAAAGGTTAAGGCCAGGCTCACTGGCTCATGCCTGCAATCTCAGCACTTTGGGAGGCCAGGGCAGATGGATTACTCAAGGTCAGAAGTTTAAGACCAGCCTGGTAAACATCATGAAATTTTGTCTATAATTAAAAGAAAAAATTAGCAGAACCAGAATTGCTGTGGCTCCTGTAACCCCAGCTACTTGAGGGACTGAAGTAGGAGAATCATTTAAAACCTGGGAGGCAGAGGTTGCCATGACTCAAGATAGTACCACTACACTCCAGCCTAAGTGACAGGGTGAGACTGTCTCAAAAAAAAGTTAAAATGCATAACTTATTTTTACATAAGACTAAAAGAAGCAAGAGTTTGATCTTTGAAGAGTTATAATTATATTTAAAGCTTATTGTTTACACAAAGCATTTCAGATTTTTTGAAATATGAATATTGATGTAATTAAACTCATCACTTGATGTTATGCCTTTATTTGTGGCATTTATTAAAAAGCATTTGATCAATTGTTACTGCATTAAAGCCATGATAAATTTTTTCGTATTAGATTTGCATTATTATTGTTTTTCATCAAAGATTATGGATACCAAAATTTAAGATGCATGAAGAAAATCTAAGTGTAGAGGCTCTTTGTGGTTGACTTATATTATATTTTACAAATCATATGTAGTATTGCATATATTATAAATATCGTATTATCATATATATAGTATTATAGTGTACATAATACATGAGAAAGAGGTTTAGTGTAACAGTCTACTAAATTATAGTCAGAGAGAAAAACATTAAAAATCTGAAGAAATACATTGATTTTACCAATTGCACATTAAAATAATAAAATACAGTTGATTTTGAAATCAATGTCAAATAATTTGAAGAATAATATTTTCATAGATTACAATGTTATTTTTTTATTCTTATAACTACAGGATCATAATCTTAGTTATTATAAAAACAATATAATAGTAGAATTAAGAGCCATATATTTTTGAATCTTAAAGGACTGTTTTCTAAATTTTATCTTAGTTTTTTTAACACGTAATCTCTGTGGTCCGCAAAACACACACAGAATATTGGTTTTGATTTACGTGGAGTTAAATGTACAAATATATCACTCTAAAGATAAACTTCACGTTTAAGAGAACTATGGAGCAAGTAATTATGTTTATTTGAGTGTGTCTACCTATTTTGAGACAAAAAAATTGAAACTCAATATAATTTCAAAAGGGTTGATAATTTTTTAGCAAACTAGAAACCTCAAAAATTCTGAAAGCCAAATTATTTTCTCTGCATTGTATTACATTTATTTTTCTACAGTCTTGCTCCTTTCTCAGAATCTCCCTACACAAATTCTCTGCTTGTTCTGTTACTCATGCTAGACCTGATTTATAATTCTCTTATTGCAAAGATCACAAAGAATTTTATCTTGTGACCTTCTCAGGTATTATAAGACTAATTTATATGACACTTAATAATGCTTACAAAATAATTTAATGAATTATTTTATAATAAATGTTATTAAGTTACATTTTATTTAATCAGTACATTCAATTTTTTTCTTCTCAATTAAATAATCTTATTTAAGCTAATTTTTCTTTATTGTTCCTTTGCTTTTTATCATGAATGTAATTGTGTTTACTGACTTAACTGGCCAATTTGTTAAGGTAAACACTGTGGAGATTTCACAAGTCATGAAGTTGTTCTGACACATAATGAAAGAAAGGAGCTATTTACAAAAATTAAAAGCTATTTTGCATAGAATGAATATATTCCTTTGAAAAATAAGCAGTTTGGTAAAATGTATTTCCCCATCTTTGTTGTAATATTTAACTTTTAGAGTAGTGTCATTTTATGAATAACATCATTTGAATAGAAAAACCTGTAGTCTGCCTTGTGTAGATTTAAGAAGACATGTATGACAAAAAAAATTTTTTTTGGAAACCTCCCAGTTTCAAGTGATTCACCTGCCTCAGTCTCCTGAGTAGCTGGGATTGCAGGTATGCACCACCACACCCGGATAATTTTTGTATTTTTAGTAGAGATGGTGTTTCTCCATGTTGGTCAGGCTGGTCTAGAACTCCCGACCTCAGGTGATCCACCCACCTCAGCCTCCCAAAGGTCTGGGATTACAGGAATGAGCCACTGCACCTGGGTAAAACTAATAACTCTCGAAAGCCTTTCAAGTTCAATTGAAATTTTTTTTATTCCTCAAAAAAAATTGTCATGTAAAAATCCTATATTGAGGCCGGGCATGGTGGCTCATGTCTGTAATCCAAGCACTTTGAAGGCCAAGGCGGATGGATCACCTGAGGTCGGGAGTTCAAGACCAGCCTGACCAACATGATGACATCCCGTCTTTAAAAAAGAAATCCTATGTTGAGAAAATATATTTATTAAAACTAAATGTAAAATAAACACATTCCAGACCAAAAACACTGAGATAATTTGGTGCTAGCTAACCCATCTTACAGAAGATATTAAATGAAGATTTTAAGGCTAAAATCAAGTGACCATGGATAATAGTTTGAATTCACATAAAGTGACAAAGAGTATCTACTGGGTATCTATACAGAGGAAATAAGTTGTTATATGAAAAAGACATATGTGGCCAGGCGTGGTGGCTCACGCCTGTAATCCCAGCACTTTGGGAAGCCAAGGGGGGTGGATCACGAGGTCAAGAGATCGAGACCATCCTGGCCAACATGGTGAAACCCTGTCTCTACTAAAAAATTACAAAAATCAGCTGGGCATGGTGGCGCGAGCCTGTAGTCTCAGCTACTCAGGAGGCTGAGGCAGGAGAATTGCTTGAACATGGGAGGAGGAGGTTGCAGTGAGCCAAGATTATGCCACTGCACTCCAGCCCAATAACAGAGCAAGACTCCGTCTAAAAGAAAAGAAAAGAAAAGAAAGACATATGCACATGCCTGTTTGTAGCAACACAATTTGCAATTGCAAAAACAGAGCCAGCCTAAATGCCCATCAACTAATGAGTGGATATGGAAAATGTGATACACACACACACACACACACACACACACACCCCCATACATATACCATGGAATACTACTGAGCCATAAAAAGGAACAGAATAATGGCATTTGCAGCAACCTGGGTAGAATTGGAGACCATTATTCTAAGTGAAGTAACCCAGGAACAGAAAACCAAACATTGTATGTTCTCACTTGTAAGTGAGAGATAAGCTACAGGATGGAAAGTCGTAAGAATTATGTAATGAACTCTGGGGACTAGGAAGGAAGGACGTTAGAGCGCTGAGGGATAAAACACTACACCTTGGGCAACGTGTACAGTGCTCCGGTGACAGGTGCACCAAAATCTCAAAAATCACCCGGATAAAGAAATTATCTGGGCCAGGTGTGGTGGCTCCTGCCTGTAATCCCAGCACTTTGGGAGGGCAAGGTGGGTGGATCACCTGAGATCAGGAGTTCAAGACCAGCCTGGCCAACATGGTGAAACTCTGTCTCTACTAAAAATACAAAAATTAGCCTGGCATAGTGGTGTGTGCCTGTGATCCCAGCTACTCTGGATGCTGATCTTAACCTACTTCATAAGTTAAAGAGAACTTATTCAGAATAGGTTAAAGAGCATTGTCAGGGAGCCATTACTCCTCTGAATGAGCATAACTTTTAGGTCTTTTTCTCATGGTTTAGAGTAAATGAGGCAATGGTTAGACATTTATCCCCCATAATTAGGTCTATAGTAGATTCTATTGTGAAGGCCATGGTTACACAATAGACTTTAAACTTTCTCATTAAAGTTGTGCTAAATAATGAATTTCTCTGGATCACTTACTGGATAAACAGAGAAGAGTCTGAAGTTCTAATACTTGTATTTGCACATAAAAAAATACATTGGATGTTGGAGAGATTCAGTTGTAGGAGATTAATGAACAGGATGCTTGGTTGAAATGAATAGATCTTTTATCCAGCTAATTATTTGATTTATTTAATTTTAGTTGGTTGTTCATGGGGACCCTAGCTAAAAAGTATAGCAACCTCTTGGTATTACCCTCCTGATGTCAAAATAGTAGTCTCACTACTGCACTATATTATCTCAAAAGTTATAAATGTTTGCATGAAGTCATCTCTAGAATGTCAAATGGTTTCTCATTAACTGGAATGACAAAAACTCAAAGACATATGTGACCATGAGGACACCATAACCTATGAATAACACAATAGATAAGGACAAAAACCCAAAACAATGGAAACTAATTGGC
This sequence comes from Saguinus oedipus, assembly GCA_031835075.1. NCBI lineage: Eukaryota > Metazoa > Chordata > Mammalia > Primates > Cebidae > Saguinus > Saguinus oedipus. The sequence goes on from CM063170.1 coordinate 67,504,058, forward strand.
ACTAAGGCCCTGAGTTTCAGTTAAAATCTGACCCACTTGAGAACGTAGCCAAATGGGGGGAATTTTTTAAACAAAATTATTGGAGGCCACTCCTCCTGACTGAGCTTCTGCACTAAGCCCAAACAGACAAAACCAAACCAAAATGGAGGCACTCATACTAAATGCCACATAAAGTGATAATTTAAGGACAGAGGTAGATTCTTAAGATCTATAGACTAGGTTTTGTTGTTCTTCTGTAAACAGCAGATTTCAACACAAAGAGGTCCTCTTACGGTAAGGGTTTTAAAAAATAATAATCTGATATAATAATAATAATCTCGTTTCCACTTTACAAAACACATAGTGAATTTGAGACTAAGTAAGTACTTTTTTTTTTTTTTTTTTTGAGATGGAGTCTTGCTCTGTCACCCAGGCTGGAGTGCAGTGGCGTGATCTTGGCTCACTGCAACCTCTGCCTCCTGGGTTCAAGCGATTCTCCTGCGTCAGCCTCCCTGGTAGCTGGGATTGTAGGTGTGTGCCACCTCGCCCAGCTGATTTTTGTATTTTTTAGTAGAGACGAGGTTTCACCATGTTGGCCGGGCTGGTCTCAAACTCCTGACCTCAAGTGATCCACCTGCTTTGGCCTCCCAAAGTACTGGGATTACAGGTGTGAGCCACCATGCCTGGCCGTAAGTACATTATTAATGGTGACAGACTGATATCAATGTCCAAAGTGTTTATCTATATCTGAAAATTGAGAAGGTAACAAAAAGGGAGAAATTGTTAAATTAATTATAGCTGAAACCTGCCCCCTTTGCTGTATGAGTTTGGTCAATAGATGTTTTTGAAGACAGTAAACTGAAACCTAAGTAGATATGTAGGTAGGCTGTAACACATTCTTGTGCCAACCGCTGTGTTTTTGCCAGTAAAAAAAGTCAGCTGTTCAAACAATGTTCAAATAACGCAGATCGCAAGCTGTAATCATTCTGGCTGTTTCAGTCCCTCATTTTCATTTTCTGTGTGTCACTTTGCTTTTTTGGTCTGTAAATCATTTTTGACTAGGTGGCTGTGCTGGAGTCTCTCTGAGCCTACTCTAGATCCACAGGCTGCCCGATTTGCAATTATTTTTTGCTCAATTAAACTGTTAAATTTAATATCTCTAAAGTTGGTTGTTTTTAAGTTTTTAATTTTTTTACGATAAAAAATAAATAATGTGTTGGGCTTTCATTTTCTAAACTCATCCTTTAGCTATTTTCCCAAATTATTCTACATTCTTTCAAAATGCTTCTGCGTTTTTTTATTTTTATTTTTTTATTTTTGAGATAGGGTCTCACTTTGTCTCCCAGATTGGAATGCAGTGGTGTATTCAATTATGGCTCACTGCAGCCTTGATCTTCCATGCTCAAGCAATCCTCCTGTCCCAGCTCCCCAGGTAGCTGGGACAACAGGTATGCACCATTAAACCATTATACCTGGCTAATTTTTCAAACGTTTTTCATGAAGACAAGATCTTACTACATTTCCACAAGCTGCACTTGAACTCCTGAGCTCAAATGATTCTCCTATCTCAGTCTCCCCAAGTGCTAAAATTACAGATGTGAGCCACTGTGTGCATCTGCAGTTCTTGAGTATTACCAATAATTAAACAGTACTAAATGGGCACAGATTTGAAAGGAATCTGGCATCTATTCTAGAAGTGTCACTCTCGAGGATTTCCAGGGTCTAAGGCAGCTACTTTAGTAGTGTGATCTATGCAGGTGCACGGGCTTCAGGGTCAGACAGAGTTGTTCCTGAATCTCAGCCCAGCCACTCAGTAGCTGTGAGTCTTGGAACAAGTTTCTTGATGTGGACAAGTTCTATAAATCACATATGCAAAAAAAAAAAGGCAGAATGATACTGATTGCAAAAATAGTAGCAATTTTTTATCCCTTCTGTATCCATGCCCAGTGCCAGTGCCAGCTGTTCCCATTGAGATCCAGAATCTGTTTTCTGAGACCTAGATCTGGCTGGCCTTATTTGCTCAAGGCAGTAAAAACCCGTGACCATGCCAGTGTGCTAGTTTTCGGCCTTGAATGCTTCTGTTTTTCTTTCAGAATGCTGCCTTCTCCATGAAAAGGAGTCCATGTTAGGCAGCTGGAGGATAACACATCATGGGGAGGAGAAGCAAGGTGCTCCTGTTGACAGCTCCAGAAGCAGAAGTGCACACCCAGAAGCACAGCTGCCTAGTTAACAAACAGCTGATAATGCATTCTGAAGGAGCTCAGCTGAGACTGGAAGAATTGCTCCACTGAGCCCAGCTTAAATGACTGACCATCTCAATGGTGAGCTAAGAAGTCTTGGATGTGCCAGGTGTGGTGGCTCAAGCCTGTAATCCTGGCACTTTGGGAGGCTGAGGTGGGTGGATCACCTGAGGTCAGGAGTTCGAGACCAGCCTGACCAACATAGAGAAAACCCATCTCTACTAAAAAATACAAAAATTAGCTGGGCATGGTGGTGCATGCCTGTAGTCCCAGCTACTCGGAAAGCTGAGGCAGGAGAATTGCTTGAACCCAGGAGGCAGAGATTGTAGTGAGCCAAGATTGCGCCACTGCATTCTAGCCTGGTGCCTGGCAAAAGAGTGAGACTCTGTCTCGAAAGAAAAAAAAAACACCACCACCAGACAAGTTTTTGTTGGTGTGTTTTGCAGCAATACCTAATACGTGAACCCAGTGCAGACGGGACGTCAGGACTCAATGACAGGTGGGTTACTGGTTGTTATAGTTTAGCTTCTATCAGTGGGCACCCTAAAAGTACTGATTTTTTTTTTTCTGATTTAAAGTTGGATGTTTTGTAAGATAATATTGAGTAATGCAGAAAAACATGTAGACATGTTTGAATGCGACAGCTGCAGGAGAGAACAAATAAACACAGCCTGGGCACCAGGGCCAGCCAAATAGCAAAACAAGTTTGCCTTTAATCTGTTTTCTTCATATCCAAACACTGGAAGGGATGAGTGGGGAGAGACCTGAAGACATACGGTTTTAATCTCCAGTGGCCTCATCATCTTTACTTACTGTCTGATCTCTGGAAGAAAGGTGGGCAACAAGTGGCCAGCAGTGGTGAACCTGTGGTTATTTTATACTTGCTGCCCTCTGCTCTTTCTATGGGCACTATCTGTTCCGCCCTCAAAACTGAAGAGAGATGTTGGTAAAGGGAGGCTGTGCCCCCTTATTTCTGGCGGAAAAGGGATGTTCAGGCCCTTCACCCCTCTGATGTCAGAGCTGCATTTCGATGTGGCAGCTGTTGGCCATGTGTGGCTACTGGCTGCCTGGAATGTGGCTGGTCTGAACTGCAATGTGCTAGAAACATAAAATACAGAGTTAATTTCAAAGATTTAGCTCCAAATAAATATATATACTTCATTAATTATTACATATTGATCACATATTAAAATGATACGGCTTTAGATATACTGGGTTAATTTAATTGTTACAATCAATTCCACCTGTTTTTTGTTTCTTTTTAAAGTTGGGCTCCTCCGAAATTAAAAATTCATGTGTCGCTCACATTTTATTTCAGAGAATTGCCTTCTTTTTAAAATTTCAGGCTGCCTGCCTAAAAAACAGAAGCCAGGATGGTTATAAAGTTGGAAAATTTTGAGTAATTGGTATTACTTCATTTGCATTTGTGAATAGTCATATAATATATTATTTATAAATGCGGCCGGGCGCGGTGGCTCAAGCCTGTAATCCCAGCACTTTGGGAGGCCGAGGCGGGTGGGTCACGAGGTCAAGAGATCGAGACCATCCTGGTCAACATGGTGAAACCCCCGTCTCTACTAAAAATACAAAAAAAAAAAAAAAAAAAATTAGCTGGGCATGGTGGCGCGTGCCTGTAATCCCAGATGCTCAGGAGGCTGAGGCGGGAGAATTGCCTGAACCCAGGAGGCGGAGGTTGTAGTGAGCTGAGATAGCGCCATTGCACTCCAGCCTGGGCGACAGAGCGAGATTCTGCCTCAAAAAAAAAAAAAAAAAAAAATTAAATTAAAAAAATAAATACATGCTTGTGGCCTTTTTCACAAGGTTAAATGCAAATACTCTGTGGGATGGGCGTGGCTCAGCTCAGGGAGGAAGCCCTGTCTGAAAAGGCTGCAGCTTAGGCTGTCAGCCCGGCATCTGACGTCACCTTCTGTCACTGAGGGCCTGATGGGGCGGGGCCGGCATCTGATGTCACCTTCTGTCACTCAGGGCCTGATGGGGCGGGGCCTCAACCGTTCTCCAGTTAGGGACGCTGGGCTGGGAACCGTCCAATCAGGCGCGCGGCTGGAGCGGACCGCACAGCTTCCGGGATTTGGCGGGGCCTTTGTGTCTCGCCGCCGCCGGAGCAAGGCGTCCTCTGCTCTGAAAGGCCCGGCCTCCGTGACCCTGTTACCTGCCAAAACTCGAAGGTTCGCAGCTAAGACGCCGGGACCCCCGGAGACCTAGAAATGGTGAGCGTGCCGGGTCCGACATCCTGAGGGAGGCGGGGAGGAGCTGCTGGGAACCGGTTGGAAGCGGCTGTGGCGGGACTCCGGCCTCCCCGGAGTGGGCTCCAAAATCCGCGCCGCCCGAGTTCTCTTGGCGCATCCCGGCCCTCAGTCCCCTTCAGACCTAAGATGGCGGCCGGGCTGACAGCCGGACCCCAGGCGTCGTGTCTCCTCCCTGCGCGGCGACTGTGCCCCGGCCTGGAGCCCTCTCCGGGCAGCTCTGCACCCGCAGCGCCGCATCTCTCCCCGAGTGTGCGGGGACCACGGGAGGGTCGTCGGGGGAGAATCCCGACGCGGGGCGCGGGGTTCCTGAATGGGAAGAGCTTTGGTCCGTGGGGGTCCCAGTCCCTTTTTTTTCCTATTAAACATTTTTGGGAGTCAAGGTAAAAATCTTAAAGAATTTAATCGAAGAGCAATTCGGGAATTTTAGAGCACCCAGCCCTGGTTTGTAGTTTGTGGTCCGTGGGGGAAGCTTGAAGGAAATACTTTTATAAGATGCGTAATGAAAAAAAAAAAAACAAAGTTTAATAATTGGTTAGGTACCGTTACGTCGTTTTTAAATTTGTATAATTAAGGTGGAAATTTCCTGGTCATATAATCATGTTAATTTACGGTTGACATTTGGTTAAGCCCGAATTTTGTTTCCCTCAGTGTGATTTACACCGAACGCCTCCCCCAGTCCCGCCCGCGAAATGCATTTGAGTTATTTATTTTAAAGTAGGAACCCAGGGACTAGGGCCATCTCAGTCTAATTGCCTGCCACTGAATTATTCCCACATCCACAGGGGACCGATTTTCCCCTGCAGTTTTCACATGTGTCCTAAGCAGGGTCACAGGTTTACCCCCATCCGCCATTCCTCCAGCCAAATGGCTTACAACGAAATACTAAATTTCCGGTTCCTTCTGACATTCGCAGATGCCAGCTTCCCCTCCCTAATTCACATAATCAACTTTGTGTCCTTTAGTGTACATTTTCGATGCCATATTTTATCATTTTTGTTAAAGCATTGGATGACACTTTTTTTTTTTTTTTTTTTTTTTGAGACGGAGTTTCTCTCTTGTTACCCAGGCTGGAGTGCAATGGCGCGATCTCGGCTCACCGCAACCTCCGCCTCCGGGGTTCGGGCAATTCTCCTGCCTCAGCCTCTCGAGTAGCTGGGATTACAGACACGCACCACTGTGCCCAGCTAATTTTTTGTATCTTTAGTAGAGACAGGTTTCACCATGTTGACCAGGATGGTCTCGATATCTTTACCTCGTGATCCACCCGCCTCGGCCTCCCAAAGTGCTGGGATTACAGGCTTGAGCCACCGCGCCCGGCCTGGATGGCACATCTTAAAAGACTTGTTTTCTGTTTGTAAATATTTCCCCTGAGTAGAAAGCAAAGAATAATCCCCTGACATTGTATCGTAAATCTCTGTGCTTCTTTTCTTTTTATCTTCCCTCCGCACAGAGATCTCACCAGAAAATTTTCGGGTCATGGTTGGTTTCCCTTTGGAAACTTTATAGGGTAATTGTTCTCAGCCACCCTTCAGTTTTTTTGCTTGTCCTGGGTTTCAAGTACTATCTGGGGAAAGATACCTACCATGGTAATGTCTGCTAGAGTGTCTAGTGAAGACCATCTCCTGGGTCATTTTATCTCACAGGACAAACTGAGAGTTATGGAATGTGTCCTCTCAAGGGAGCAGGTGGATGCCCTGGGGCTGAGAGGCATCTCCTGGGCTACTCTTCCTTTGAAAAGCTTACCCCTTGAGATACTAAGGTTGTCTCACTCAACCCGGCTTTCATTTCTTGAAGAAACATTGCTGGTCAGCCAATCACACGCTGGTGTTGGGAGGAAAACACCAAAATTATTTCTGTCCCCAGGATTCTCTAAGATTTGTGGAAAAAAAAAATAGTATCCCAAATGACACAAAAAACCTGATCCTACTGAGATGGTACAAGAACTTGCAAAATAGGCACCTGGGATACAGTGCAGCGTCTTCTGAGAGGGTGGTTATTGAGCGCTTAAGTAAGCAGGATGGGGTGGGAGAATCTCTCAAGTGATTGGATGACTTGTCTAGACACATGAGTCAGACAAATCTGTTTTTGTTTTTTTTGAATCTTGCTCTATTGCCCAGGCTGGAGTGAAGTGGCATGATCTCAGCTCACTGCAACCTCGGCCTCCTGGGTTTGAGCGATTCTCCTGCCTCAGCCTCCCTTGTAACTGGAATTACAAGCACATAACACCACACCTGGCCAGTTTTTTTTGTGTGTGTGTTTTAGTAGAGACTGGGTTTCACTATGTTGTCCAGGCTGGTCTTGAACTCCTGAGCTCAGGCAATCTACCTGCCTCAACCTCCTGAAGTGCTAGGTGTGTGAGACACCGCACCTACTGACAAATCTGTTTTATGATCAGCACTGCCACTTCCTGGGTTTGTCACCTTGAAAAGATTTGTTTACTTATTTTGACTTGCATTTTATTAGGGCTTGAAAGGTAAGAAATATTTACAAAGGGCATAAAAGAGGAGAGTTTCAGGAAAAAATTAATACCTAATCACATACTCCATTTGTTAAAAATTCTTTTATCATCTTTTCCCCCCCAGAGTGAATTCAGGAATTTTGTCACTTCTGGTTTTTTTTTTTTTTGAGATGGTGTCATGCTCTGTCGCCCAGGCTGGAGTACAGTGGCCCAATCTCGGCTCATTGCTAACTCTGCCTCCCGCGTTCAAGCGGTTCTCCTGCCTCAGCCTCTTGAGTAGCTGGAATTACTGGCGTGTGCCACCACACCTGGCTAATTTTTGTATTTTTAGTAGAAGTGGGGTTTCACCAAGTTAGTCAGGTTGGTAACTCCTGACCTTGTGATCTGCCTGCCTAGGCCTCCCAAAGTGCTGAGATTACAGAGGTGAGCCACCGAGGCTGGCCTTGGACTTTCTTTCATAGGGAGGAGCAAACAAGATTAGCAAGAAGGTGGGAGGGGAACAGCAAATGGAAGGAATCAGACTTTAGGGGGCCACAGTGGCTCACACCTGTAATCCCAGCACTTTGGGAGACAGGCAGATGGATCACCTGAGGTCAGGAATTCGAGACCAGCCTGGCCAACATAGTGAAACCCCATCTCTACTAAAAGTACAAAAATTAGCTAGATGTGGTGGCAGGTGACCATAATCCTAGCTACTCGGAGACTGAGGCAGGAGAATCGCTTGAACCTGGGAGATGGAGGTTGCAGTGAATTGAGTGTCACTGCTCTCCAGCATGGGTGACAAAGTGAGACTGTCTCCAAAAAAAAAAAAAAAAAATCAGATTTTAGATGAGAGAATGTTTTACCCTGAAGTCAGTATGTTCTTAGGAGGGATATAAAATGGGGTTGTATGTTGGCTTAGACTGAAGGAAGCTCAAAGTGCAGGAGTCTGTGGGAAGGAGATAAACTTAAGTTTGATTAAGAAGTATTTTTTTTTGACCACTGAAGCCAAATTCAGCTGACTTAATGAGAAAAAGAAAATGTTCAGTCTGTATCTGGCTATGTGATAGGTAAGAAAAGAGAGCATCATCTAAGTTATAATGGGAAAGGTGTTTCTTTCCATAAACTGTTCCTGGAGAACACAAAGAATGGAGAATTTTATTAATCACAGCTATTTACCAGGATTATCTATGTGATTCATTTTTCCCCACATATTTTTTCTGTCCTATATGTTTTTTTCTACTTGACTTTTCCTGGGTTGTATCATTTATAATAAACTGGTCAACATAAGTAGTGTTTTGCCGAGGTCTGTGAACAGCTCTATCAAGTTACGGAACTGGAGGGAGGTTATGGGAGTCCCCAGTTTTTAAGCAGTAGCTTAGAAGAACATGGACCCATGAGGTTTGTGGCTGAGATCTGCAGTGAGGACAGTGTTGTGGGACTGCGCCCTGAATCAGGATGCGTGCTGACTCTGGATGGTGTCAGAATACAAACACTGGAAAATGAGTCGGTGTTGGAGAATTGCTTGGTGTTCACCAATCTGCAGATTTGAGGCCAGAAGAGAGATACCACAGAGGCCTGGCCTGGAATGGAACTCTGGGTGTCTGGGAATGGGAGGCTCTGCTCTCCTGTACACAGGCTGTAACACTGCCCAATGTCCTAGGATTCCAGGTCTCCTGCTATGGTGAGAGAGGGCTGAAAACATAGAGGAAAGAAGCTCTGATTACAGACACCCTTTTTCCATAGCTGCCACCACATGATTCCCACTCACTCACAAACATATCCACTAGACACTGATGTGTCCAAACCCCTCCTGGGACTAGGCACCACCCTCAGGAATTTCAGCACAGCATTTTTGAACCTATTGTTTCTTGCCCACAAAAGTTTCTACACGTTTCTTCACATATCCCCACTCTCAGACACTGAATCTGCAGCAGCAACCTGCTTTCTTCACCAACCTAGGGTTCTACACCACCTGTTCATAATATCATCTGCCTGCATGGACATGAATAAATCAAAGGACAGCCCCCACTTGGGCCACTATCTGTAGCACAAACCAGTCCTACCTCCATTGCACTCTCCCCTACCCATGGATCTTTTTTAACTTTTATTTTTGGTTCAGGGGTACACATGCAGGATTGTTATGTAGGTAAAATAGTGTCATGGGGGTTTGGTGTAGATTATTTTTTCTCTGAGGTGCTGAGCATAGAATCTAATGGGTATTTTTTCCCCTGATCTTCTTTGTCCTCCCACACTCTACCCTCAACTAGGCCTCAGTGTCTGTTGTTCCTCTTTGTCTCCATGTGTTGTTATTATTTAACTCTTACTTATAAATGACAGCATGTATTTGGTTTTCTGTTTCTGCATTAGTTTCTAAGGAGAATGGTCTCTAGCTCCCATCCATGTTTCTGCAAAGAAATTGATCTTGTTCTTGTTTTATAGCCACAGAGTATTCCATTATTTTCATGTACCATATATATATATGTATAATTTTTTTTTTTTTTTGGAGACAGAGTCTCACTCTGTCACCCAGGCTGGAGTGCAGTGGCACAATCTCAGCTCACTGCAAGCTCCGCCTCCTGAGTTCAAGGATTTTCCTGTCTCAACCTCCTGAGTAGCTGGGACTACAGGCATGCACCACCATGCCTGGCTAATTTTTGTATTATTAGTAGAGAGGGGTTTTACAGGCTGGTCTTGAACTCATGATCTTGTGATCTGCCCACCTCTGCCTCCCAAAGTGCTGGGATTACAAGCATGAACCACTGTGCCTGGCCTATATTTTGTTTTTGTTAAATCTTTTATTTATTTTTGGAGACAGGGTCTTACTCTTTCGTCCAGGCTGGAGTGCAGTGGCGTGATCTTGGCTCACTGCAGCCTCAATCTCAATCTCCCAGGCTCAAACAATCCCACCTAAGCCCCCCAAGTATCTGGGACTAAAGCATACACCACCACTCCTGGCTAAGTTTTCTTTTTGTTTTTGTATTTTTCGTAGAGTCAGGGTTTTTCTACATTACCCATACTGGTCTCCAATTCCTGAGCTCAGGCAATTCACCTGCATCATCCTGCCAAGGTGCTGGGATTACAGGCGTGAGCCACCATGCCCATTGAGTTTACCATTGATGGTATTTAGGTTGATTCCCTGTCTTTGGTACTGTGAATAGTGCTGCAATGAACATGCATCAGTCTTTATGATAGAATAATTTATATTCTTTGGGTATATGCCTAATTAGTAGGTGGGTTAAATGATAATTCTGTTTTTAGTTTTGTGAGGAATTATCACATTGTTTTTTAAAATGGTTGAACTAATTTACACTCCTACCAACAGAATATAAACATTCTCTGCAACTTTGCCAGCACATCTATTATTTTTTGACTTTTTAGTAATAGCCATTCTGACTAGTATGAGATGGCATCTCATTGTGGTGGTTTTTTTTTTTTTTTTTTGTATTTCTCTAATGATTAGTGATGAGCATTTTTTTCATATGCTTGTTAGCCACAATTTTTTTTTTTTGAGGTGGAGTCTTGCTCTGTTGCCCAGTCTGGAGTGCAGCAACGTGATCTCCGCTTACTGCAACCTCCGCCTGCTGGGTTCAAGCAATTCTCCTGCCTCAGTCTCCTGAGTAACTGGAACTACAGGCACCCATCACCACGCCCAGCTAATTTTTGAATTTTTTTAGTAGAGATGGGGTTTCACCATATTGGCCAGGCTGGTCTTGAACTCCTGACCTTGTGATCCACCTACCTCGGCCTCCCAAAGTGCTGGGATTACAGGTGTGAGCCACTGCACCTGGCCTGAGGCAGGAGAATTGCTTGAATCAAGGAGGCGGAGGTTGCAGTGAGCCAAGATTGCGCACTCCAGCTTGGGCCACAAGAGCGAAACTCCGTCTCAAAGAAAAAAAAGAAAAGCATATTTTATGTCCTTTGCCTACTTTTTAATAAGATTGTGTTTATTTTATATTTTTGTAGACTTTCTTAAGTTCCTTATGGATTCTGGATATTAGACCTTTGTCAGAAGCATAGTTTGCAAATATTTTTCTTTATTCTCTAGCTTGTTTGTTTACTCTGTTGATAATTTCTTGTGTGTTTTTTTTTTTTTTCCTGTGAAGATGCTCTTTAATTTGGTCCCATTTATAGATTTTTGCTTTTGTAGCGATTGCTTCTGGTATCTTCATCATAAAATTGTTGCCAGTTTCTATGTCTAGAATGGTATTTCCTAGCTTATCTTCCAGGGTATTTTATAGTTTTAAGTTTTACATTTAAGTCCTTAATTCATCTTTTGTTTATTTTTGGATATATGTAAGTAAGGAGTCCAGTTTTATGATCTTTTACATAGTGCTAGCTAGTTATTACAAAACTGTTTATTAAATAGGGAATTCTTCCCACATTTCTCTTGTCAGCTTTGTTAAAAATAAGATGACTATAGGTGTGCCACATTTATTTCTGGGTTTTCTATTCTATTACTTTGGTCTCTGAGTCTGTTTTTGTACTGGTGGTATACCATGTTGCTGTGGTTCCTGTAGTACTATAGTATAGTTTGAAGTTGAGGAATGTGATTCCTCCAGCTTTGTTCTTTTTGCTTAGGATTGCCTTTGCTATTTGGGTACTTTTTTGGTTCCATATAAATTAAAAAACATTTTTTTTTTGTTCTCTAAAGAATGTTGTTGGTAGTTATAGAAATAGCATTAGATTTGTAAATTTCTTTGGGCAGTTTGGCAATTTTTTCATTTCAGATGGAGTTTCGATGTTGTTGCCCAGGCTGCATTGGTATGATCTTGGCTCACTGCAACTTCTGCCTCTCGGGTTCAAATGATTCTCGTGCCTCAGGCTCCCAAGTAGCTAGGATTACAGGCATGTGCCACCATGCCTGGCTAATTTTGTGTTTTTAGTAGAGGTGGGGTTTCACCATGTTGGTCAGGCTGGTCTTGTACTCCTGAGCTCAGGTGATCTGCCCATCTTGGCCTCTCAAAGTGCTGGGATTACAGGTGTGAGCCACCATGCCCGGCTGTTACGGATCTTTTCTATCTGTGAGCATTAAATGATTTTCCATTTGTTTGTGTAATGTCTGACTTATTGAAGCAGTGTTTTGTAATTCTTATCATAGAAATCTTTCACCTCTCTGGTTAGCTATATTCACAGTTATTTTATTCTTTTCATGGCAATTGTGAATAGGGTTGTGTTTTTAATTTGGCTTTTGGCTTGGATATTGTTGATGTACAGGGATGCTACTTATTTCTGTGCATTTATTTTGTATTCTGAAACTTTGCTGAAGTTGTTTGTCAGTTTGCTGCAAAGAGTTAAGAATGTTGTTGGTAACTTGATGGAAATAGCATTAGATTTATAAATTTCTTTGGGCAGTTTGGCAGTTTTAATGATACTGATATTTTCTTTCTTAATTTTTTTTTTTTTTTTTGAGAAGGAGTTTCACTCTTGTTGCCCAGGCTGGAGTGCAGTGGTGTGACCTCGGCTCACTGCAACCTCTGCCTCCCAGGTTCAAGTGATTCTCCTGCCTCAGCCTCCCAAGTAGCTGGGATTACAGGTGCGTGCAACAATGCCTGCCTAATTTTTTTGTGTTATTAGTAGACACAGGGCTTCACCAAGTGTCTGTGGGGTATTGTCTCCCACTGTTACTGTGTCAGAGTTTAAGTCTCTTTTTAGGTCTCTAAGAACTTGTTTTATTCATGTACACTCATGAATTTTTAATAAATAATTAGCACTCATGAATTTTTATAACACCTTTCTCTTTTCTGCTTTTTCCCCCTGTGAACATTATTTCAAATGCATACAGTATGCCCAAGACTGCTTCTCCTTAGATTCCTAAAGCCAGTGTCTACTGAAAACCAGATGTTCAAGAGTTTAAGAACATGTCCAGGGACCTGGCTATTGTAGGAGAAAATATGAATTAGAAATAAGAATCCTTAATTCTTCTGCCTGTTGGAAATGGGTTTATGACATTGGGAAAAATCCACACCGAGACAATGGATTACTCAGCAAGGCTAGTTTTACTTCCTGCAGGAAGGATGTAACTTGCTGGCAGTCTTGCTACGCGTGCACACCTGAACAAAGGAGACAGGGACATTTATAACTTTAATAATGTGACGCAATTGCCCTACTGCTGTATCCAGTTTCCATTGGCCGGCACTGACCTCACATTCTATGTTTGATCCGATTGGCTAAAAACTTGGAAATTTTCTAAAGAAGTAAAGGCGGAGGAGAACAACGGAAAAGAGGAGGTAACTTGAGTAATGCTTAGAGAAGCGATAACATTTTCAGATAAGGAAGGGGAGTAAGCTATGACCTAGAGTTGCCTGGGCTTGTCCAGGCATGTCAGGGCAAATATCTAGGTTAAAGTGTAAGAACTAAGAACACGGGATGCACTTATTTCTTTATTATGGCTAACAGCTACTTTAAGATTATTAGCAAAGCTTTAAATTAAATTAACCTTTGAAGAAGCTATTATTCGTAATGAACTAAGAGGAAAGCTTTAAAGAGGACTCTTTTATTCTTATTTCCTATATATCTGAAAATAATATTTTGCTTATCTTTTTTCTTAAAAGTATTTAAATTAAATGTACATTTTTTTGAAATGTATGTAAATAATATTAATAGCTAAATAAGCCTTTTGTTACTCTCTTTGACTCAAAATTGACTTTATCTAGGATCTCCGATTCATTGCTTTGGTTTTTGCTTTGACAAAAGTTTTTTTTTTTTTACTTTTAGTGTTTTAAAGTAGACACAGGGCTGGGTGCAGTGGTTTATACCTGTAATCCCAACACTTAGGGAGGCTGAGGTGGGGGGACCATGAGGTCAGGAGTTTGATACCAGCCTGACCAATATGGTGAAACCCTCTCTACTAAAAATACAAAAATTAGTTGGGCATGGTGATGCACACCTGTAATCCAGCCTCAGGAGGCTGAGGCAGGAGAAACACTTGAACCCAAGAGACAGAGGTTGCAGTTAGCCAAGATTGTGCCATTGCACTCTAGCCTGAGCAACAGAGCGAGGCTCCGTCTCAAAAATAAATAAATAAAGTAGACACAGACTTGTTTGGGTTTAAGTTTATTTTAAGAGCACATGAAAGTTGAGCACAAAAATAGGATTAAATTCAGCAATAAAGAATGATAAGGAGTAGAAGATAGAGTCATTTCCTTTGATAGAAAACTGATTATCCTAGGCAATTATCTAATATTTTCAGGCTAAAGTACGTACACTGCAAAAGCAAGACCACTGAACAGTGGCGTCTGTAGTTGTATTTTGCTATTTATTACTTCAGAAAAGTTAGCATAGTTATGTGTAGTGTTTGTAGACAAACCCCATTTATGTAAATTAAACAGTATTTTCTACAATATTAAGAATTTAAGGCCACCCTTAAATTTCATTTTAATATTGTTATTTGTACTTTATTTTTTCTTTTGAGATGGATTCTTGCTCTGTTGTGTAGGCTGGAGTACAATGGTGCGATCTCAACTTACTGCAACCTCCGCCTCCCGGGTTCAAGTGATTCTCCTGCCTCAGCCTCAATTGTAGTGGGGATTACAGGTGTCCACCACCACGCCAGGCTAATACTTATAGTTTTAATGGGGATGGGATTTTGCCATGTTGGCCAGGCTGGTCTTGAACACCTGACCTTAGGTGACCCACCTGCCTCGGCCTCCCAAAGTGCTGGGATTACAGGTTTGAGCAACCATGCCCAGGCTGTTATTTATGCTTTTAAAATATAAAGTATTTTAATTGAATTATGTTTACAGACAAGTTTTTGAAATTCTACCTACCTAATGACTGCTACTTTAAAATTATTTATACTTATTTATATATAATATCCAAATAAAATCCACTACCAAATTGTTACAGTAGATACTAGTATGACAGGCATATTAATTTATCAAATAGGGATAATAACAGATGAGCACGATTTTAGTGTTTTCCATTTTATTAAATTGGAGTGCTGCTATTACAGGACAAATAAAGGTGTTGTGGCCACCTGAAAACCATAATAGCTCTTTAGTTAGCCATGTTGCAAGCTCAAATATATTTTACTGTATGAACAAAGTCAGATTCCAATTCTTTTTTTTTTTTGCCAATCATTGAGAGCTTGTAAGGTTGCTGAGGTTGGTTGGCCTTGAACTCTTGGCCTCGCCTTCGCAAGCGCCACGACATCCGGCCGGAGCCACTTTGGGCCCCCCAATTCTTTATCAAAAAGTTTGGTGGAAACTGTCAGATGTATTTCAGTATAGAACCCCCATTCAATGGCTAGGAGATGAGAGAGCAGCAGAGATGGAAGAGAAACCTTATAAAATTCTGCTGAGGATATGTCCCTTTTCTTCATAATGCTCACGTTTCACATGCTAAGGATAGCTGTGCACTTTGGCTGTTCACAGAGATACGCGTTTTAGGGGAATATTTTCTGGCCGACTTGATCAATCTTTTATCTGAATTTTTTCTTAAGATGATTTTAACTTCTTTTTTTCTCTCAACATACTCTTTCTCAGTCTGAGAGCTGTTTTTCTCTTGCTTTGTATGTCTGTGTGAGAAGCAATATTACTATCCCATGGTGTCTGTGAATGAGTTGGCCTGTCACAGTGAGAACTCTTGGAGCTATCAGACTGGAAATCTAGGATTATATTTTCCATGTCACCATTATAAATGGAAACTGAGGCTGAAACAGTGCTCCTGTTCCCATTATTGTGAACGTACTATCCTACCTAGGAGATCTGCAGGCTGTCCTCCTGCAGCTCAGGTCTCACTCTCTGATGTGGACTGGAGTGCTGTTGTGGCAAAAGGAGTTTACGTAAGATGTGATCAGCCAGCTGTGAGCTGTGTGCTATGGGCATATCAGTGGCAGATGGTAGGAGTCAAGAGAAGACACCAGCCACTAGGAGACAGCAAGCTGAAATGCTGCAGCCGAATGCTCAGAGTAGAGAGCTATTGCTTTAAAATATAAATAGACAAAAAGATAGCACCATATTCAACCATTTCTGTAGGAGAGGGAGAACCTACCTTCAGCAGGCACCTGGCTTCAAGTTGCAAAACTGCACTCTGTCATGAAGATGTGAAAAGTTTATTTTTTCATTGAATATGACCAATTAGCTTACACGGATGGCCTCCTCAATTGCCAGATGAATTTAGGATGAACTATGTATAACATGGGGCTATAAATTATTCTGTTCATGGTCTAATTATGGTGACTTTCTGTCTTTGCAATCTCTTAAGCAGATCGGACTGTGATGCATGTCACATTCTAATTTAGTTGTTAATAAAAGTTTTCTTTCTGTTCTGTCGTTGTGGAGTTTCTCTGTGACTGCAGAAAATTTTTATTTTAATTTTGTTTCCCAAACATTGTCTAGAATTGCCAGACGTCATATAAACATACAAGGTGCCAACCAAGCTTTACTTTCCCTCTTAGGCAGCCAGTCAACTCGCGATTGTGCTGCGAAGTACATTCTGCCCCCTAAATATGCAGGCTGAATTGTGTCTCTGCTTATTTGGTATCTGTAGTCCTCTACAGTCACTTTTAGAGAGGTTAGACCAGATTTCTCCAAACTTCTCAGGGCAGCAGTCAATCATTTTACCTCTTTGAATGACTCTTGTATCTTTAGACCTGAAACTGATTCAGAGACCATGGGGCCCAGAAACCCAATCAGAGTAGCATCTGTAAGTTGAGTTGATATGTAGTCTCTCCACTTTATTCTTCCTCCTTTTTGTTGTTGTCCACAAATGTGCAGGTAATACCTGCTGCTGCTAAACCCATCCAGGACCTAAACCAGCAGCTCCATATTCTGAATCTGGATCTTGCAGTAAACCTTTTAAGTGAGAAACGCAGATCCTTTCAGTTATAAGGCTCAAAGAAACATTAAAATGAGACCACAGTTATGTCTTTTTTTTTTTTTGAGACGGAGTTTCACTCTTGTTACCCAGACTGGAGTGCAATGGCATGATCTCGGCTCACCGCAACCTCTCCCTCCTGGTTCAAGCAATTCTCCTGCCTCAGCCTCCCGAGTAGCTGGGACTACAGGCACGCACCACCATGCCAAGCTAATTTTTGTATTTTTTAGTAGAGACGGGATTTCACCTTGTTGACCAGGGTGGTCTCGATCTCTTGACCTCGTGATCCACCCGTCTCGGCCTCCCAAAGTGCTGGGATTACAGGCGTGAGCCACCGCGCCTGGCCAACAATTATGTCTTTTTCCTTTCTTTAAGCTATGTATTTATCTCTTGAAACTGCTTGCTATTGGTACCAGTAGCTATTAATTAATGCCAAACTGAACACTATACCCACACACGCTATACCGCTAAACAATGTATATCAATCAATAATCAAGGTTATTCACTGAACGCTGTGACCCATAACCTATATAGCTTAACAATGTGTATCAATAAGTAATCAAGGTTATTTTTGGTAAATAGGAATTCCTGACATACAATTTTGTATCAGCCCATTCTCTCTATTTTTCCCTTTAGAAATCAACTTGTAACTGCTGCTATATTTCAGGCAACTTGAATCTTTGCTCTCAGGTTACAGTTCCCAAGCTCCGCCCAAATGAACTGACTACTTGATCATGTTTTCTTAACTTTTTGCTATTAAGGAGGAAATTAAGGATGTATTATTTAGAATGTGCCAGAACAGCCTCTATGAGGGGATCTCTCCTTTAGTTGTACTTTTCTTGCTGTAACGCTCAAGAATGCAGAGCCAGGTTGACCCCACCTAGAATCTGCACGTAGGTCTGGCCTCTGCCTGGGATTTACAAGACCGGAGCAGACAGTGGATTGAGAATGTACAGAAAACCAACAGGAGGTATTCTCTGCATTGTGAGATGTCAACATGGACATCTTAAAGCCCCCTTCTTTGAGAGAGTGGCTATGTGAGCTTTTCACATCTTGTTCAGTGACCTGTTACTGTTACGTGAGAGGTGCCAAGTGTAAATAGAATCTGATGGCAGAATCTGTCATGTATCCATGTATTCAAGGCCATGTATCCATGTACTCAAGACCACAAAGTGTCCAGAGCCATGACCACAACTATACCTACCTGTAAAAAATGTGATACTGAAGTATTCTTGTCCTTCCTCTTACCCAAAGGCTACCTGATCAGGACGGGTGATCCAGGTTCTGGAGCTCCACCTAGGCAGTTCTGTTTTCTATTTAGAATCAGACTGAGTCTCTGCTGCTTGGCTTAGTATTGGACCATCAGCCCAGGATCACTGAGAACCCTCTCTCGATCACCTAGGCATCTGAGACATTTGAGGATGTCCAGAGTAAAACTGTGACAGGCTGACAAGAGTGGTTAATTCTGCTTCTGTCTCAGTATAAGAGAAATGAGTCATCCCAAAACACATGGGCTTCATTTGGGGCACTTTGCATTGTTGTGACTAATGAAATCATCATTTGAGTGGATGTTTATGGACAGAAGAGTTGTTATTATATCTTATTTCTTTTACCTTGTTAAGAATACGTGTTTATCTTCTAATAAAACTACCCTGGAAAGCCCTAAGAGAAATTGCTTATATGTTATGAAATTGACAGGCTAAAAAACATTAAAATTACACAAACTGTGGAATTTAAGTTTCTCTTAGGTAAGCTTAGGTAAAACAGAACCGGAAATACCACAGTGGCATACAGAGCAGAATTCTACATGTGTTCTCTCCCTGCCCCAAATCTGTTTAGATTCACCCTTTGTGGAGGCCTTATTTAGGTCTGGCTTTACCCTGGAGTTTTGCCTCACAGAACTGATGAAAAGAGATCAGAGTTTTGGGTGATTAATTCTGCTGCTTTTCTAGAGCTGTTGCTTAGAATTTCCTGAAATCTAAAAGCAGATAAATGGGAAAAATAAAGTAATATTTAGGGCCTTAATTTCTTAATTTTGTATTAAAATCAGTGCCTGCAGAGATGTGCCATTTAGCAACTTGCTGTGTATTCTATTCCTGCAGACCCAATAGTTGCTCACAAGCCAGAAACAAGTAAATATAAACACAATAAAAGTTTTTCCAAACTACATTAAACTCTTCCTTTCTTTGTTCCTCTCATCTGTCTATATCTAGCTTTTATTGTGTACGTTTTTCAAACAAAAAAGTGACAGAAGAAGAAATAAAAACACTGGGCCCTTTATCTACATTCTGAGAATTAGTAAACACTTAATACCAACTCCAGCGTGGTATGAGGATTAAATCACATAATGTGTTATTCCCAGCACAGTGCTCTGTAACATACTCTTGAGGACAGAGTACCTGCTTAATAAACATTGCATTAGTGCATGTGTAAATGTTGTTTTCCAAATGCAGACTTAATTGGACATTGCTGCCCTCTGTTTTCTCTATAAACTTTAAAGAGCCAGCAAAGAATGTGATACTTTAGGATGGAGATTCTTTATTTGTACCAGAAGTATTTGTGCTGTTAGAAGAGTGCTGAATATAAGGGGACTCTGTGATGCGCCTGCTTTCTCTAGTAGTGCTAATAATGAGATTGGGGGAACAACATCAGCGTTTATAGAGGACTTGTTTAAAATACCCATTAACGGACTGTTTTCAAACCTGCAGAATCACATTACATAGAGTGGGGCTAAAATCAAGTGACTTATAAGCTCATCAATGCTTGAGAGATAATACTTAGCTAAGTGTTTATCAGCTCAGGCTTCTAATTAAGATTACATGGCCAATTTGCAGAATCTCTACTTGTGCCCTCCCCACAGGTTTTATTTATTGTTCCGGAAGGATCCATATTCTTTAAGAGCCTCATGTGACTCTTAAGGTGAGATCAGAATCAAGTAGGAGGGGTTCAAGATACATTCATGAATGATTTACCTTTGTACTAAAGGGTGGTCACAGGGCCTGTTCTGTTTGGGTTTGGTAGGGAAAGGGCAGAGTGGCCCATGTTTTCGTTACTTTAGCAAAAATTGCTAGTGTCTGTGGCAGGGGAGGGCACCTGAGGACAGGAAAGGAGAAACGTACATCTTTATCTCCATAGAGCTGCTTATTTTTCCTGAATCTCTTCTGTTATAAAGGACAGAAATGGGTGGACTTTTTCTGCAGGTCTTGGTCCTTCTGCCTGTGGGTGTGGTGGTAGCAGGTAAACAGATGGTGCTGATACCTTCAAAGGCATATTCTCAGGATGCAGGTGTAATATGTCCAGTATCTCATCTGAGAAAGAATCCCAGAGAAGGAGGAAAAAGAGGAAAAAAATGACTATTTTTCAGCTAAACATGTCTCAGATTGAGAGGTATGTTCAGCCTGCCTCCTGGAATGCCATGTGTTTAGTACTTACAAACCTTTAATTCTTTGTGTTTTTCCTCCCTAATGAGTTTGTTCTAACTACTTAAAAACGTTTTTATTATAGTCAGGTATCTGAAAAATACTTCTTTCCTGTATCCCAGAGCCTTCTCTACATCATGTCTTCTTATACACCATGTAGAATTCTCACCATGAATTTATGATCTGCAGTGTTAAAAATGTTCCCTTTGTGGCCATTGAACATGGGAAGATGAATATACTCAAGATTCCTATTGGGGAAAAGCTGTGGTCCTTAGTGAAGAAGGAGAACATGTAATACTGAGGTTTCATCTGTGTTCTCCGTTAGCTCTACGCAGAACAGGATTAAGAAAATGTTTTTTGAAACAGGATGGCATTTATTACCCAGAAAGTTGTGAAGAAAATTATTAGGAGATAGGTGCTCTCTACGATGCTAAAGAAAAACTATTTAAAGTTACTGTTAAAAATGGCAGAACTTGGGAGATATCTTGAACTTTGCATAAAACAGATGTTTCTTTATCGTTAAATTCAGGCTACAATTTACTTTTTGGGGACACAGTAGCCCAGCAGTGATGCTGTGTTCTCTGTTCATCAGCACGTTATAAAAATTTGTCCTAGTTTAGTTGATGTTAATGATTCACTTGGCTAAAGAGCTCTGTGACAGATTTTTTCACTATAGAGTTAGTAATTTTTCTCTTGATTTTTAAGTATCTTTTTTTCTTTTTTTAAGTTGGAGTTTTGCTCTTGTTGCCCAAGCTGGAGAGCAGTGGCGTGATCTTGGCTCATTACAACATTCACCTCCTGGTTTCAAGCGATTCTTCGCCTCAGCCTCCCAAGTAGCTGTGATTACAGGCGCGCACTACCATAACCAGCTGATTTTTTTGT
Organism: Saguinus oedipus; assembly: GCA_031835075.1. Taxonomy (NCBI): domain Eukaryota; kingdom Metazoa; phylum Chordata; class Mammalia; order Primates; family Cebidae; genus Saguinus; species Saguinus oedipus. The sequence continues at coordinate 67,525,101 of CM063170.1, forward strand.
AGAAACAGGGTTTACCATGTTAGCCAGGCTGGTCTCGAACTCCTCACCTCAGGTAATGCACCCGGCTAGGTCTCTGAAAGTCCTGGGATTACAGGCATGAGCCACACATGGCCGATGATTAAGTATCTGTGCAGCTGATGTGCATAAACTGTTACAGTTAATCTGGTAGCTGCCCTTCTTTATTAGGTTTTCTTTGCATATAAGGGTCTTTGGAAAATGAGGGCTCTCCTATTTGTTTACAGGCCAGAAAAACTGGGAAAACTCATACTCCTTCCACTTACTGAATGCTTGACAAAATATTCTTCTTGGGCAAAAAACATTGGCATTACTGGTGAGCTTCTTAGAAATCAAGACAGTCAGATTTTATTTTAGATCTTCTGAAAAGATAACCGCATAACAGGATCTCCGGTTTATTGTACACATTAAAGTTTGAGAGATACCTTCGAACCTCATGTCTTTTCCATCTGAAATATATACACTCAAAAATGTATGTTTGTGTTCATGCCCTTAATTTTATACTTTATCATCCAGAAAAGTATCATATATATATAATACATGATATGATATATGTGGATATATATATATCCACAACTGGTGTTGTGGATCTTCATTCTCTTTTCTCAGAGTTAGAGAGTACATTGGAAAATATTTCTTTGTGGAAATTATTTTATTGGATAATTTCAGTCATTCCTGTGACTCAGAACTTATTCTCATTACTCTCTCATTTCACCTTAAGTCAAATAAAATTCTGCCCATGGCCACTTAGTAAATATACGTGTGTCTGTGTATATGTGTTTTTCAGGGACCACTGACATTTAGGGATGTGAAAATAGAATTCTCTCTGGAGGAGTGGCAATGCCTGGACACGGTGCAGCGGAATTTATATAGAGATGTGATGTTAGAGAACTACAGAAACCTGGTCTTCTTGGGTGAGGATAACTTCAATACACAATTCCTTGCATGCCCTCAAGATTTCATTTCTTTTTGTAAAATGTTTTCTGGTAATTTGTGCTTTGCATACATGAGTTTCAGATAGCAGTTTTCAAGAAAACAAAGATTTGTTAGTGTAGAAAAGAACTTCTTCAAGATGTTTCATTTTGACCAGAACTTTCCACGTTCCTAGGCTGATGTATATTCTTCACTCTAGATTAGTGCTTATTCCAGAAATTTATTGGCATAAAATGGTTTTGTCACCACCAAGTTTTTGATTCAGTAGTACTGGGCAGTATTAAATTAAAGATCTACAAATTTACAATATTTTAAAAATATTTAGATATTTCCATCATAAATTAGTATTTGGAATTAATCTACTAGTTTATTACATCCTCTTTACTGAGCACATTACTATGTTGGTAATTGGAGAATATAAGCAAGATTTATGTTACTGATTTTTAATAAAACAGGTATTGCTGTCTCTAAGCCAGACCTGATCAGCTGGCTGGAGCAAGGAAAAGAGCCCTGGAATATGAAGAGTCATGCGATGGTAGCCAAACCCCCAGGTAGGTGAGATATAAATACAACAGATGACAGGTCCAAAAGTTAAGGAGAAGGCCAGTCTTTAAAATGTGATTTGGGAAACTGTTTCCAAAGGAAATACTTTCTGGGAAGCCTGGGAATTTTTGTTTGCTCTCACATATGGTATCTGTCTAATGCTTTTATATTTTCTAAGGTGATCTTCCTTCAAGTTTACAGTGAGAACCAAAGTCCTTTTCATGGCAATAAGAGACTGTAATTTGACTGCTTTTCTATTGCTTTTGGGGACACACAAATACCTGCGTAATTTTGAGAAACTCTATGTTAAACTTTTTTTTTGGTGATGGAGTCTTGCTCTGTTGCCCAGGCTGAGGCTGGAGTTCAGTGGTGCGATCTCGGCTCACTGCAACTTTCGCCTCCCGGGTTCAAGCAATTCTCCTGCCTCAGCCTCCCAAGTAGCTGGGACTATAGGTGTGCGCCACCACACCCAGATAATTTTTGTATTTTCAGTAGAGACGGGGTTTCACTGTGTTGGCCAGGATGGTCTTGATCTCTTGACCTTGTGATCCTCCCGCCTCAGCCTCCCAAAGTGCTGAGATTATAGGCGTGAGCTACCACCCCCAGCCCAGAAACATATATTTTAGTGCTATCATAAATAAAATTAAAAAAATCTATTATATCAGGTAGTTTGAGTATGGAGCCACAACTTATATATTGTGCTAATTTACTGAGTATTAATTTAGACAGGTTTAAATGTTTATGATTTTTCTCTGTATAAGGTTATTTGATCTATAAACAGCAACTTTTACTTACCTGTCTTCAATTTCAGTGGCTTTTGCATTCTTTTTAAGTAATTCTTTTGTCATATACTTCCAGTGCTATGGTAAAAGCATTGACATTGACACAATATAGTTTGGCATTGGTGTCTATAAATTTGAAGGAACAAACATCTCTTTAAGTTTTTATAAACTGGTTTCAGAAGGTAAAATATCTTCTTTTGTTGGGTTCCCAGGGTGATGGGATGTCTTCTGAGTTTGTAGTAGAGATGGGTGTAGCTTGCTCACAAGGCTGCTGGGTCTGCACTAGAGTCCACTTTTAGTTGGGTTGTTACAAGGGGCTTGGGTATTTGTAATTTCCATTTTTTGGCAGACTGAATATCCTCCAGGACTTTGTTCTGTAGGGCAGACACTAGAGCAGGTTTCTGTAGTCGAATCTGCATATAGTGGACCTTATATCAGGATGTGGATAAGTATGGCTTTCACTAAGTACCAGAGAGGATTTCCCCAGGCCCCTCTGTAGGTTTCTCTGTAGATAAAACTGGCCGTAAACTGTGGCTTATTGAGTTGGAACTGAGTCATTAAACTGCTTCAGGTACCACAATGAAGGCCAAGGTCTGCAGGCTCCTGCATGGCTACAAATGTGTGTCTTCCTCTAGACCTCTGGAAGGGCAGGACCTCTTCCAGACGGTGGCTGGGAGAAGTTTGGGATTGTTACACAGTAAGTTCAGAATTCTCAGTGGGACCAAATAGATTTTGTTTGTTTGTTTGTAGAAAGTGATTTATTTAGAGAGAGAACAGGAGAAGGAGAAAGAAACAGCTAACTCTCACACTGAGTAAGAGAATCCAGAAAGATGGAATCCAGGAGAGGAAAGCAGCTTCCACACTGAGCGGAAGGGAATAGACAGAGATGGAGTCTAGGAGGGGAAGACAGGCTTCCAAGAGAGAATGTGGAAGGGGACCCCAAAGGGGAAATCCAGGAGAGAGTAAAACAGTTTCCATGAAGGGAGTGTTGTGGAAGGGGACCCAAACATGGAGTCCCTAGATTTTTTTTTTTTTTTTTGAGACGGAGTTTCGCTCTTGTTACCCAGGCTGGAGTGCAAGGGCGCGATCTCAGCTCACCGCAACCTCCGCCTCCTGGGTTCAGGCAATTCTCCTGCCTCAGCCTCCTGAGTAGCTGGGATTACAGGCAAGCGCCACCATGCCCAGCTAATTTTTTGTATCTTTAGTAGAGACGGGGTTTCACCATGTTGACCAGGATGGTCTCGATATCTTGACCTCATGATCCACCCGCCTTGGCCTCCCAAAGTGCTGGGATTATAGGCGTGAGCCACCGTGCCCGGCCAGAGTCCCTAGATTTTAAAAAAATCTATTTTATCAGGTAGTTTAAGTGTATAGAGCCACAACTTATATACTGTGCTAATTTACTGCATATTAATTTAGACAGGTTTAAATGTTTATGATTTTCTCTGTATAAGATTATGTGATCTATAAACAGCAACTTTCTATTTACTGGATAGTAAAGGGTAGTGGCCCATTTTCTGGATGGTAGCCAAGAACAGGAGTCCTGTAGTTGCCACCTAAATGAGGGCCTACCTTCTGAAAAAAACACTCCTCAGTCTTGGGTTTAGCAGTTTCACAATTTCTCCCTGGATCCCGAAACTCTATTAAAATGCACTTATTTTTGAGATGGGGGTCTTGCTTCACAAACCATTTTGGTCTTGAAATACACCTTCTATTTTCCTGTCTTCCTGATGTCACTCTTCCTGTACATTTTTACTTTCTATTTTCTATTTTAAATTTGTCTGTAATTTTAGATCCAGACCTTTAGGACAATATGCTAAAATTTACGTGTTATGTCTGAAGTAAGTTAGATAATTAGTAGACACTCCGTAATTACTAAAATAGTTACTTGTAAATTTAAATTTGCTGCAGGCAAAAAGAAATAGGATTTTCACCCACTTTCTTTAGCATATATCTAAATTATAACATAATGTATCCCCAAAATGCTTGTTTTATATATCAGAGACACTAACCATATTCTGCAAAATATAATTTTTTTCTCTATTTGGTAATATAAGGCTATTCTTTTATTCTAAAGTTGGATTGCAGCAGTTTCATCTTGTGTAAGAATAGCGTATATTTAAAATATAAAAATTATCTCTTTCTGAAAACACTTACTTATTAAAAGATTTTCATTAGAATCTTCTACCTATGATTAGACTGCATTTTCTGTGAAATTTTACTGCCATACAGTACAGTAAAATCCTGGCCAACATGGTGAAACCCCGTCTCTACTAAAATGATTCAAATACTTGTCTTCCGTGAGTACACAGTTGCAGTCAAATATTGCAGTTATATAGACGAATTCTTTTTATTTTATTGTTTTGATTGAGACAGAGTCTTACTCTGTCACCAGCCTGGAGTGCAGTGACGCGATCTTGGTTCACTGCAAGCTTGGCCTCCTGGGTTCAAGCAATTCTCCTGCCTCAGCCTCGTGAGTAGCTGGGACTATAGGCGTGCACCACCATGCCCAGCTAATCTTTGTATTTTTAGTAGAGAAGGGGTTTCACCATGTTGGCCAGGATGATCTCAATCTCTTGACCTCATGATCCACCCGACTCGGCCTCCCAAAGTGCTTTACAGGTATGAGCCACCGCACCTGGTGACAAATTCTTTTTAACGGTACATCAATATTGCAAACCAGATTTTATGAGTAAACATTTCTCTTATTGTTTTACAATTCCATATTAGTGTTTTGTTTTTGTCGTTGTTGTTTTTAGTGTAGGTTTTTTTTATAAGTTTATTTTGTTTCTTGTTTTTACAATTTTAGCAATTTGTACTTCTGTCTGTACACTTTAAGTGAATGTGGGGTTTAACTAAGAAACAAGTCAACTGTATGTCCATCACAGTCTGATTATATATGTGTATTTTTATCTATAAGTATGACCTTAATTTTCGTTATGGCTTATCTTGTGTATATTCTTTCTTAGCTGATTTTCAATGGTTGTTTTATCTCGTCTAAGTGAGTAGTCATGGAAATAGTCTTCTTTCCATCATGCGTTTAATGATAAATATTATATATTTCCTTTGTGTGAAACACTTTAGTAATTTGAAGGTAATTTTTGAAGAGATTCATAATTCTGTATTTTTTAGTTTTTCTATTTAAAAAATAATTGCAAAAACACATAACCTAAAATTTACCATCTTAAATCTATTTAAATTTACATTTTAGGTTAGGCATGGTGGTGGCTTACATGTGTAATCCTCAGATTTTGGCAGGCCAAGACAGGAGGATTGCTTGAGCCCAAATGTTTGAGGCCAGCTTGAGCAGCATATGTAGATCCATATCTACAGAACTTTTTTTTTTTTTTGAGTCTTGCTCTGTCTCCAGGCTGGAGAGCAGTGGCACAATCTCGGCTTACTGCAGTCTGTGCCTCCCAGGTTCAAGTGATTCCCCTGCCTCAGCCTCCTAAGTAGCTGGGACTAAGCGTGCCACCCCACCCAGCTTATTTTTGTATTTTAAGTAGAGAAGGGGTTTCACCATGTTGGCCAGGATGGTCTCTATCTCTTGACCTCATGATCTGCCCGCCTCGGCCTCCCAGAGTGCTGGGTCTTGCTACCTGTATATTCTGTAGAGACAGGGTTTTGCCATGTTGCTGAGGCTGGTCTCAAACTCCTGGAATCAAATGATCAGCTCACCTTGACCTCCTAAAGTCCAGAGATTACATTTCTTTTTATTTAGTTTAATTAATTTATATTTAAAATAATTTTTTAAAGAAATGATATTACTATTACTAGTTTCATTGTTACTGTTTCTTGTATTTTTTAGATATGTTTTTTCTCATTTGCTGCTTCACTGCTTAAAGTTTTGTTCTAATCTCGTAGTGTCATGCTTTATTTTTCGTTTTGTATAGTTTCTATAAATATCTTTGTGATCATCTTGAAAATGAAGATTTGAAGATTATATAAAACATTTAAAACATTTTGCAGTTTGTTACTAATATTACAAATTATTTTATATTGTGTTTCTATTAACAGATTCATGCAGATTTATATTTTGTTTTTCATGTTCTGTAGAAGAACTTTAAGGTTTGATGCCCCATCATTATGATAGTAAAGAATTCTAGGCCAAGCGCGGTGGCTCAAGCCTGTAATCCCAGCACTTTGGGAGGCTGAGGCGGGTGGATCACAAGGTCAAGATACTGAGACCATTCTGGTCAACATGGTGGAACCCTGTCTCTACTAAAAATACAAAAAATTAGCTGGGCATGGTGGCATGCACCTGTAATCCCAGCTACTCAGGAGGCTGAGACAGGAGAATTGCCTGAATGTAGGAGGTGGAGATTGCGGTGAGCCGAGTTCGCGCCATTGCACTCCAGCCTGGGTAACAAGAGTGAAACTGCGTCTCAAAAGAAGAAAAAAAAGAATTCTATGTGTGTGTCTCTATTTACATTTAATAGAGAGTTTTATATTTATAAATGGTTTTATGGTACTGCAGAGCATTATTTTAGTTTTCAACGTAATGGACTCATTTTAGCATTTATTATTTTTTTCTATGCAGCATCTCACTATGTTGCTTGCTCAGGCTGATCTTGAACTCCTGGTTTCAAGTGATCTGACCGCCTTGGTCTCCTAAAGCTGTAGAACTACAGGCATGAGCCATGGTGCCTGGCCGTGATGTAACATTTCTTTTAGAACTGTGCAAGGGATAATGAACACCCTTACCTTTTATTTTGGGAAGTGTTTTGTTTTTAAAGCAAAATAATTTCTAACCAAGTGTTACTGAGAGGGAATATTTTTTCTCATATTACATCAAAATTTGGAAAGTTCTCAGCTTTTTTTATCTTCAAGTATCTGCTGTACTACTATTTTTCTGTGTTCTAAGATTTTTTCCATGAACATATTGATCTACTTGATGGTGTCCAGTAAGTTTTTAAATATTTATTATTTGTTGATGATTTACTTGTTTTTTATAGAGATTGGTCTTGCTATTTGGCCCAGGCTGGTCTCAAACTGGCCTCAAGTGATCCTCCCACCTCAGCCTCCCAAAGTTCTGGGATTGAGCCATTGGGTATGAGCCATTGTACCTGGCCCCCCAATAAGTTTTACATTCCATGTTTTAATTTTGTTTTGGATTTAACTATATCACACAGTTCCTTTCTGGTCTGCAAAATTTTTGTTGGGAAAAATTTTTGTTTTATCTTGCAGTTCTCAAGGTTCTCTTCTTGTCTGTAACTTCTGAAGTTTGTGCTTAAATATGTGTTTGCCATAAGTATCTTTGTGTGTATCCTAGTTTGTCTGGCTTCTTCATTTTTATGATTTTTCAGTTATTGATTTTGTATTTTTTGCTTCCACAGTTTCTGAGGGGGGGTTGATATTTTGAATATTTCTGTTATCCTCATCTGATTTTCAAAAATTGTCTGTTTTTCTGTTTCACTCATTGAGTATTCAATTTATTTCAAATTTCTTTATAAATTTTTATTTTTTGTGGTTGCTTTCTAAAAATTTTATAATTTTTTTGATGGGGCCATGTTGCCCTAATATTTTGTATACATTGTAATCTTTGAGATTTTGACTTAAAAAAAAGCTGCCTGTTACAGTCTTTACTATGTAGCTTTGTCCTGCATATTATCTTAAACCAGTTGTCTTGGCTAGGGACTCTGGGAGTCTCTCAGACATGTTCTTAGGATGCATCTTGTTTGAAATTTTGTGTTTACTTTTTAGTTAAATGAGTTTGTGTGTTTTTTTTAAGTCAGTAATCACTTGCTACACATGTTCCCTGTCTGGTACTGCATTCTCTCTGCTGCTGTAATGTTTACCTTTGGTCTCAGCAGAGTCAAACTGTCATTCCAAAGTATACCATTTTTTTTTTTTTTTTGAGACGGAGTTTCGCTCTTGTTACCCAGGCTGGAGTGCAATGGCGCGATCTCGGCTCACCGCAACCTCCGCCTCCTGGTTCAGGCAATTCTCCTGTCTCAGCCTCTTGAGTAGCTGGGATTACAGGCACGCACCACCGTGCCCAGCTAATTTTTTGTATTTTTAGTAGAGACGGGGTTTCACCATGTTGACCAGGATGGTCTCGATCTCTTGACCTCGTGATCCACCTGCCTTGGCCTCCCAAAGTGCTGGGATTACAGGCGTGAGCCACTGCGCCCGGCCTAGTATACCACCATTTCTTTCAGCACTTTATGACATGGTAAACAGAAACCAGTGTCACACTGGAAAGGCTAGAAATAAAGATGCATGTGCCAGTATTTTTCTTGCCTTTTAAAATAGAAAGCAGGAGTTGGCAGTTTACTTCTAAAGGCACTAGGTTTTATTGGAGAGCAGAAAGAGCTATTTTGCGTAAACATAACACAGTTTTCTTTTCCTTCTATGTGGCTCTGCATTGTTCTCACCTGGGGCACTGCACACACTGAACTCACTTATATATTTTCCATAGATGTATTTTGGTCAGTATGATTTTGTTACATTTCTATGTCTGTGAAGGAATTAGGGCCTGTGGTATATTGCTATGCCATCTTGCTTATGTAGTTTGTATAATTTTATGGGTTAAATTTGTCAAGTATATTCATTTGAGTCTGGTAAGTGAAGTAACTTATTTTTACTTTTTCCAGTTATTTGTTCTCATTTTGCCCAAGACCTTTGGCCAGAGGAGAGCCTAAAAGATTCCTTCCAAAAAGGGATATTGAGAACATATGGAAAATATGGACATGAGAGTTTACCGCTAAGAAAAGAATGTAAAAGCGTGGATGCATGTAAGGTGTACAAAGGAGGTTATAACCAATGTATGATGACTACTGAGAGCAAAATATTTCAGTGTGATAAATTTGTGAAAGTCTTTCATAAATTTTCCAATTTAAATAGAAGTAAGATAAGACATACTAGAAAGAAACATTTCAAATGTAAAAACCATGGCAAATCATTTTGCATGCTTTCACAACGAACTCAACATAAGAAAGTTCATACTAGAGAGTATTCTTACAAATGTGAAGAATGTGGTAAGGCCTTTAACTGGTCCTCAACACTTACTAAACATAAGATAATTCATACTGGAGAAAAACCCTACAAATGTGAAGAATGTGGCAAAGCTTTTAACCGGTCCTCAAATCTTACTAAACATAAAATAATTCATACTGGAGAGAAACCCTACAAATGTGAAGAATGTGGCAAAGCTTTTAACCGGTCTTCAACTCTTACTAAACATAAAAGAATTCATACAGAAGAAAAACCCTACAAATGTGAAGAATGTGGCAAGGCCTTTAACCAGTTCTCGATTCTTACTAAACATAAGAGAATTCATATGGAAGATAAACCCTACAAATGTGAAGAATGTGGCAAAGCCTTTAGAGTATTCTCAATTCTTAAAAAACATAGGATAATTCATACTGGAGAAAAACCCTACAAATGTGAAGAATGTGGCAAAGCCTTTAACCAGTTCTCAAACCTTACTAAACATAAGATAATTCATACTGGAGAGAAACCCTACAAATGTGATGAATGTGGCAAAGCCTTTAACCAGTCCTCAACCCTTACTAAACATAAAAGAATTCATACTGGAGAAAAACCCTATAAATGTGAAGAATGTGGCAAAGCTTTTAAACAATCCTCAACCCTTACTGAACATAAGATAATTCATACTGGAAAGAAACCCTACAAATGTGAAGAATGTGGCAGGGCCTTTAGCTGGTCCTCAGCTTTTACTAAACATAAGAGAAATCATATGGAAGATAAACCATACAAATGTGAAGAATGTGGCAAAGCCTTTAGTGTATTCTCAACCCTTACTAAACATAAAATAATCCATACTAGAGATAAACCCCACAAATGTAAAGAATGTGGCAAAGCCTTTACCCAGTCCTCAGTTTTTACTAAACATAAAATAATTCATACTGAAGGTAAATCCTACAGATGTGAAGGATGTTATAATTCTTTTAACCAGTCCTCAAACCTTAGTACGCGTAAGATAATTTACACTGGAGAGAAACCCTACAAATATGAACAATGTGACAAAGCCTTTAACAACTTCTCAACTCTTATTACACATCAGATAATTTATACTGGAGAGAAACCCTACAAACATGAAGAATGTGGTGGAGCCTTTAACAAATCCTCAAATTATACTCAAGAGAAACTACAAACCTGAAAGATGTGACAGTGATTTTGACTACACCTCAAACTTTTCTAAATGTAAACCGTACTGAAGAGAAACCCTAGAAATGTGGGAATGTGACAAAACCTTTAAACGGTTGTTACACTTGATTGTAGGGAAGATAATTTATATTGGAGAAAAATCTTACAAGTGTGAAGAATGTGGCAAACTTTTAACCAATGCTCACACCTTATTGCACAGGAAAGCACTTATACTTGAGAAAAACTATATAAATAATGTGGAAAAGCCATTTATATCTGCTCACATCTTATTCGACATCAGAGAGTTCATACTCAATAAAATGTAATTACTTTCAAAAGATTCAGAAGATATAGGCCTTCAACATGAAGAAGAGTATTCTTTTTTTTTTTTTTGAGACGGAGTTTCGCTCTTGTTACCCAGGCTGGAGTGCAATGGCGCGATCTCGGCTCACTGCAACCTCCGCCTCCTGGGTTCAGGCAATTCGCCTGCCTCAGCCTCCTGAATAGCTGGGATTACAGGCACATGCCACCATGCCCAGCTAATTTTTTGCATTTTTAATAGAGACGGGGTTTCACCATGTTGACCAGGGTGGTCTCGATCTCTTGACCTCGTGATCCACCCGCCTCGGCCTCCCAAAGTGCTGGGATTACAGGTGTGAGCCCCCGCGTCCAGCGAAGAAGAGTATTCTTAAGAAAAACATTGTAACTGTAGAAGGTTGTAGTAGCTTCACTTTTATGATAGATCTTATTGTACACATTTTGTACTAGAAGAAAACCCTAAAGCAGTTGCTCAAACTTTGTTCAGCATCAGGGAATTTATATTGGAGAAAAACCCTGCAAATGTAATAAATATGAAAAAACGTTTTTGTTTTTGTTTTTTTTTTCCCCCCAAAACAGTTTGGAAAACAGAGTTCATACTAAAATATATTTTTGAAGATGCAGTAAATATGATAAATGTTTAATCTAAAATTAAGTCTATGTAAATAGAGAATTCATAATAGAAATCATAAGGCATAAGGCATTGACACTTCAGATATTACACTAGAGTGTTGAGTAGGAAATAATCCACAAGTAAAATTGTTAGATAAGTTATTTATGTATAAGTTTAAAAGACAAAGATTGTTTGGAGATTTATAATTACTTTCAAAGTATCCTTTTTCTTGAAGAAAATTACAGATTTTTTGAAATACAGTTATGTAATTTAACTCTCAAATTTATGTTTTTCTTCATTCCTGTTGTATTCTCATGTGAAAGCAAGTGATCAGTTGTTGCTGCATCAGAGATAAGAGATTCTTTTTTTATCAGTGGGCATTATTTATGACCCTTTTTATGAAAGAGTGAGAAAATTATAAGATGCATGAGGAAAATCTAAGTAGAGATGCTCTTTGTGGTTAACCTAGAATCTTAAGTGCTGCTTGAGGTAGATGTTCAGCCTAATATTCTTTTGCATTATAGTGAGAAAAATTTTAATTTTAAATTAAAATTAGTAATGTATCATTTTGTTGATTGTGCTTTTATGTAACAAAATGCAGGCCGGGCGCGGTGGCTCAAGCCTGTAATCCCAGCACTTTGGGAGGCCGAGGCGGGTGGATCACGAGGTCAACAGATTGAGACCATCGAGGTCAACAGATCGAGACCATCCTGGTCAACATGGTGAAACCCCGTCTCTACTAAAAATACAAAAAAAAAAAATTAGCTGGGCATGGTGGCACGTGCCTGTAATCCCAGCTGCTCAGGAGGCTGAGGCAGGAGAATTGCCTGAACCCAGGAGGCGGAGGTTGCGGTGAGCTAAGATGGTGCCATTGCACTCCAGCCTGGGTAACAAGCAAAACTCGGTCTCAAAACAAAACAAAACAAAACAAAAAAAACAAAATGCAGTACTTTAAAAATTTATATTATGTGTGAACTTAATTTTTTAATTAACATTTTTAACATGTTAAGACTTGTGTCTTAATTCAATTAAATGTTGTTATGCCACTAACTTGAACCTATTCCACTTTACTCAAGGGCATGGGGTGAAAAATGGTAACTATATTATATGGTAGTATAGTGGACTTACATCTCTAATAATCTTTTCCAGTGGCTTAAACTGCAAATACATTAAAGAATATTGTTCCCATAGGTTACATTATCTTTTTAAAATTAAAATTTATTTTTTAAATGTTTGTCGGTACATTGTATATATTTTTATGCAATTTGATGCAGGCATACAATATGTAATAATCATATCAGGGTAAATGAGGTATCACTTCTAGCATTTATTCTTGATATTACGGACAATCTAGTTCTATATACACTTTTAGTTGTTTTGAAATGTACAATTATTACTACAGGGTCGTTTTTATGATCACAATAAAATTGTATAGAAGTACAAATAAAATCTATATTTCTGAGTCCTATATTTTACTTTTAAAAATTTGTCATAAATTTTTCTTTGAACATGTGATCTCTCTTCCAGCAAACACATAATTTTGGTTTTGATATACATAAAGATATACATACGTTGCTCTAAAAATAAAAGGTGTAAGAAAATTATGTTTGTGTAAGTATGAATTTCTACTTTCAGAAGAATAATGAGAACAAAAAATAATAAGGTGACTAATTAACTAGAAAACTAAAAACCTCAATATGTGTAAAGCAGATCTACACTCTACTTTGTATTTGATTTATGACTACAAGATCCTAGGGCTTATGCTTCAGACTCTCCCTTGGTAATTTCTCTGTTTTGCTTGCCTGGCATTCATGCTAGATCCGTAATTTTTTTTTTTGTTTCCTATTAACTATTTTGTTTTATAGTTTTTGAAGTATTCATTATGTGAACTCATCAGATTATAATAGTTTATAAAATTTAGTAGTGCACACAATTTTTAGATGTAATTCACAATTAGTGTTTTAATTTGTATTTTTAGTTAGAACTTTATTTTACTTGGAGAATCCTATATAAGACTACTTTAATTATTGTTGCTTTCAGTTTTTTTAATTGACATAGTATTTTTATTGAGGCAGTTTGCTCAAGTATATACTAGGGGAGGCTTCATAAGTCAGGATGATGTTTTCTTATATATAAATGCAGCCAGCAAACATGACAGTGCTTGTTGTATGACAGGTGCTTAATGATAATCTGTAAGTATTCCTCCTGGAGTTTGTAACTTCAAGTCAAAGAAAATATCAATAGTGAAGAAATAATATTGACTCTTCATGTGGAGAGGACATTTTTCCAGCATACAAAGCTGACTGTTGCTGAATTTAAAGAGGTATTTTGGTTTTTCTAATTATCTTTAGTTTTGCCTTTTTATGTGTATTTCAACTATGTATGCATCACAGCTCTTCTGTTTTGTGTATCTTCATGTAAAAATAAAAGCAAAAAATTATGATCACAATAAATGCAGAAAAGTCATCCAAGAAAATTCAATGTTCATAAAAATATTCTCAACAAGGCATTGAAGAAACATGTCAAAATAATAAGAACAATCTATGACAAATTCTCAACATACTGAACAGGCAAAAGCTAAATGAATTCTCCATAGTAGTACAGGAGTTATTAAGAAATTGTGTTTAAGAAATTATGTACCTGGAAGCCAGTTACATTCAATATGGTGTCTCCTATCCTCTTCCTTCCAGTCATCACGTGCTGGCGTCATGGCAGTCTTCAGGTAAAACCACGTGTACAAGTATGGCTGCTGCAGAGTGGAGACCTTATTTGCATAATAAAGACTAAGGTGTCTGTGTAAATGACAAATCTGGTCAAACCAATCCCCTGGGTCCTATGCAAATTAATCACAGCCCCCTCAAGCCTCTGTACAAAATTGATTGCATTCCTCCATGAAGTGAGGACCTCTTGGGTGACCCGCATTCCCAGCGTGAGGAAGCCTTCTCTCTTTTTTGTCTAAACTTTCTGCTCCTAAACCCACTCCTTGTGTGTGTCCATGTCCTGATTCTTTCTCGACCATGCCGAAGAACCAGAGTATATATCCCAGACAAGTTATTTCAATAATTAGAAATGACATGAATATCCATTTTAAACACTTCTATTTCACATAGTTCTGCAAGTCCTAGCCAGAGCAGTGTAACAGGATAGATAAAAGACATCCAAATAGAACAAGAGGAAGTCAGATTATCTTCAGTGATTATGTAGTTTGCCTGAGACATTTTAAAGATTTCACCAAAACACGTAGCCTAAAAAATGACTTTAGTAAAGTCTGAATACAAAATCAATATGCACAAATGATAGTATTTCTATACACCAATAACATCCAAGCTGAGAGCAAAATCAGGAACAGTTCTATTTACAATAGCCACAAAGAAACAATAATATACTTAAGAATATATTAAATCAAGGAGATAAAATCTCTACAAGAAGAACTACAAAGCACTGCTGAAGGAATCAGACAACACGAATAAATTGAAAAGTATTTCATGCTCATTAATTAATTAAAATGTTCATGCTGCCCAAAGCAACCTACAGATTATGTGTTATTTCCAGGAAATTATCAACGCTTTTTTTTTTTTTTTGAGATGGACTCTTGCCCTGTCACCCAGATTTGAGTGACGTGGTGCGATCTTGGCCTGCTCACTGCAACCTCTGCCTCCCAGTTTCAAGCAACTCTTCTGTCTCAGCCTTTAGAGTAGCTGGGTCTGTAGGCACACACCATTACACCTGGCTAAATTTTTGTATTTATAGTAGAGATGGGGTTTCACCATGTTGGTTAGGGCCAGTCTTGAACTCCTGATCTTAAGTGATCTGCCCATCTCAGCCTCCAAAAGCACTGGGATTACATGTGTGTCCCACTGTGCTCAGGCTTCAATGCCATTTTTTAATGGATTTACAAGAAGTAAACTATTCTAAAATTCATATGGAAGAATAAAAGAGCTCAAATAACCACAGCAAGTTTAAACAAAAACAGTAATCCTGGAGGCTTCACATTACCTGACTTCAAACTGCACTGCAAGCTACAGTAACCAATATAGCATGGTTCTGGTGCAAAAATATGTATATAGACCAATAAAACAGAGGAGAGAGCTTGGGAAAAAAGCTACACTTATACACTCAACTTATTTGTGATAAAGTCAACAGAAATAAGCCAAGGGGCCAGTTGCCGTGGCTCATGCCTGTAATCCCAGCACTTTCGGAGGCTGAGGCGGGTGGATCATCTGAGGTCAAGAGTTTGAGACCAGTCTGGCCAACACGGTGAAACCCTGTCTCTACTAAAAACACAAAAATATTAGCTAAGTGCCAAAAAAAATAAAATAAAAACCAACTAATTGGCCAGAGGAACTTGGGAAGGTGGGAATTTCTCCCAGGTTAAATCCCCCCCCACTCCACCCACAGCGAATTTCCAGCTCTCTGGAATCCCCTCCCACATGGTGGGAGCTCGATTTCCCCTCTGGAATCCCCTTCTACACTCTTTGTGAAGTTTTTCTCTTCTCTTTTTCTTCTCTTGTCTCTACCTAAATAAAATAACGTTTCTGAAAAAAAAAAAAAAAAAAAAAAAAAAAAAAAAAAAAAAAGCTAGCCTAAGTGCCAGGTTAGCTACAGTAAAATAGAAGAGCAGGTAAATATTAAAGATTCTATATACTTCAGTCTCTGGCTCCCAGATAGTATCTGTGGACCCACTCGTAGCTAGGGGGACTTGCCACCCTGGAGGTGGAGACACAAACCTGGCTGGCTTTGCCCCCTATTAATCATAGAGCTCTAGGGCTTTGAGTGAGTTTATATGTTAGCCAGGTAGTGGTTACACTGGGCCTTGAATGAGACCAAGTTCTGTGCCTACTTCAGGTGTGAACCAGTACAGTCCCAGTGGTGGTGGCCACACGGTGCTTATTTTACCCCAACCCCAGCTCCATGTGCCTCAGCACACAAAGAGAGACTCTGCTGGTTTGAGAGAAGGGAAGACAACAAGAGTCTCTACTTGATAAATCAAGATAACTTTTCTTGATTTTAATCCAAGACCACCAGGGCAACACCTCTTTTTGCTTGCCTAAGCTACTATAATTGGGTTTGGGGCCCAAGTCTCTTTGAATGCTTGGAAGTTTTTCCAAAAATAGTGGGCACAAACGAGTCTGGACTGTGAAGACTACAATAAAGACTGAACTCTTCAATGCCCAGATCCAGATGAACATCTACAAATATCAAGACCATCCAGGAAAACAGGACCTCACCAAACAAGCTAAATAAGGCACCAGGGACACGTCCTGGAATAAAAGAGATATGTGACCTTTCATACAGGAAATTGAAAATAGTGGCTTGAGGTAATTCAAAGAAAGGCAATCTAACACAGAAAAGAAATTCAAAATTCTATCATATAAATTTAACAATAAGATTGAAATAAAAAGAATAACAGCAGAAATTCTGATGTAATGCAATTGGCATATTGAAGAATGCATCAGAATTACTTAAAAGAATTGATCAAGGAGGAGATAGATTTAGTCAACTTGAAGTCAGACTATTTGAAAATACAAAGTCAGAGGAGACAAAAAGAATGAAAAAGTATGCCTACAGAATCTGAAAAATAACCTCAAAATAGCAAATCTAAGAGTTATTGGCCTTAAAAAGGAGGTAGAGATGAGTTAATAAATAATACTAAATAATATTAAACAGTTCTGCAACATTTGATATCAACATTTGAGTACAAGAAGCTTACAAAACACCAAACAGATTTAACCCAAAGTAGACCACCTCAAGGCACTTAATTAAACTCCTGAAGGTTAAGGATAAAGAAATGATTCTAAAAGCAGTGAGAGAAGAGAAACAAATAACATTCTGTGAAACTCCAATACATGTGAGAGCAAATTTTTCAGTGGAAAATGTACAAGCTGAGAGAGTGGCATGACATATTTAAAGAGCTGAAGGGGGAAAAAAAGACTTCTACTTTAGAATAATGTATCTGGCAAAAATGTCCTTTAAACTTAAAGGAGAAATAAGAACTCTTCCAGGCAAAAACTGAGGAATCTCATTAACACCAGATCTGTCTTATAAGAAATGCTAAAGGGAGTTCTTACCTGAAAGAAAACAATGTTAGTGAGCAATAAAAAAAATCATCTGAAGGTACAAAACTCATATAATAGCACACAGAAAAATGGAATATTATAACATGGCAATTATGGTGTGTAAAAATCTCAAATAGAGTAAACAATAAACCAATAAAAAATCTTTCCAAGACATAGTAAAATAGGGAATAAAGAGGAACAACAAAACGTTTAAAAGAACAAACCGTTTAAAAAAATGGCAATGAAGTTAAGGTGTAGAGTTAATTGTTTTCCTTGTTTCTTTGTTTATGCAATTAGTGTTAAATTGTCCAGAGTTTAAAATGTTATGATATTATTTTCAAGCTTCATGATAATTTTAAATCAAAAAGCGTACCACAGATGTACAAAAAAATAGAAAGCAAGAAATTATATTACAAGAGAAATCACCTTCACTAAAAGGAAGACAGGCAGAAAGGAAAGAAGGAAGAGGACAAAAATCAATCAGAAAACAAATGACAAAATGGCAGGAGTAAGTGCTTACTTGTCCATAATAAAATTGAATGTAAATGAACTAAATACTCCAGTCAAAAGATAAATAATGGATAAATGGATGGAGAAGCAAGACAATAATCTACAAATAACCTACCAAAAATACTTTACCTATAAAGATACATTTAGAATTAAACTAAAAGGATGGAAAAATGTATTCCATGCCAATAGAAACCAAGAAAGAGCAGAAATAGCTATACTTATGCCAGACAAAATTAGATTACAACAAAAGACTGTATGAAGAGGTAAAGAAGGCATAATAATAATAAAAAGGTCAATTCATCAATAAAATATAATAATTGGAAATATATATGCACCCAACACTAAATCACCTGGATCAATGAAGCAAATATTATAAGAGCTAAAAAAAGAGACATCAATACAATAATGGCTGGACACTTCAACACCCCAGTTTAGTCATTGGATAGACCTTCCAGACAGAAAATCAGCAAAGGAACATTAGGCTTAATCTCCAATATAGAACAAATTAACCTATTAGATATTTATAGAAAATTTTATCCAATCACTGTAGAATACACATTCTTCTCCTCAGCACATGGGTTATTCGCAGGATGGTAACAAAAGTTTACAAACATTCAAAAAACTGAAGTAACGTCAAGCATTTTCTCTACTGCAATGGAATAAAACTAGAAATCAATTAAAAGGAATTTCAGAAACTATACAAACACATGGACATTAAATAATATGCCTTTGAATAATCAATAGGTTAATAGAAAAGAAAAAAATAGAAAAATTTCTTGAAACAAATGATAATGGAAACAGCATAGAAAAACCTGTGGACTATAGTAAATAAAGTACTATTATAAAAGAAAAATGTATAAATGTAAGTACCTACATAAAAAACAGGAAAACTTCAAATAAATAACCTAATAATACATCTTAATTAACTAGAATAAAAAGATCAAAATAACCCCCAAATTAGAAGAAAGGAAATAATAAAGATAATAGAAAAATAAAAAGTTGAAATAATACAAAAGATCAATGAGACAAAAATTCGAGTTTTTGTAAGGTTAAACAATTGGCAAATATTTAGAAAGGCCAAATAAAAGGCAGAGAAAATAAAAATCAATAAAATCAGAGTCTAGAAGGGAGACATTTCTGAAGTAATACTTCAGAAAATCAGAGGATCATTAGTGGCTGCTATTAGCAATTGCGTGCCAACGAAGTAGAAAACCTAGAGGAAATTAATTTTTAGACACACACAACTTACCAAGATTGAATGAGGAAAAAATCCAAAACCTGAACAGACCAATAACAAGTAACAGAATTAAAGCCTTAATATAAAAGTCTGTAGGACCAGACTGAAAAATAGAGAAGGGAACGTTTTCAAACTCATTCTTTGAGGCCAGTATTATGTGATATTAAACCCAGACAAAGACACATTTAAAAAGCAAACTATAGGTTCAAATGATTCTCCTACCTCAGCCTCCTGAGTAGCTGGGACTACAGGAGTGCACCACCATGCCCAGATAATTTTTCTGTATTTTTAGTTGAGACAGGTTTCACCATGTTGGCCATAATGATCTCTATCTCTTGACTTTGTGATTCGCCCACCTCAGTCTCCCAAAGTGCTGAAGTGGCAGGCATGAGCCACCCTGCCCAGCCAAAATTTGATCTTCTTCTATAATGAAAACCCTTTGAAAACTGGGTATGGAATGAACATACCTCAACATGAGAAAAGTCATATATGACAGACACACAGCTAGTATCATACTGAGTGGGGCAAAACTAAAAGGCTTTCCTTTAAAATCTGGAGATGACAAGAATGTCCACTTTTACCACTGTTATTCAACATAATTCTGGAAGTCTTAGCTGGAACAGTGAGATGAGAGAAAGCAATAAAGGGCATCCCAATTGGAAAAGAAGTCAAATTATCTTTTTACGTTGATGATATAATCTTATATTTGGAAAAACATAAAGACTTCTCTGATAGGGTTTAAACGTGTGTCCTCGCCCAAATATTATATTGAAATGTAATTCTCAATGTTGGAGATGGGCCTGGTGAAAGGTGATATAACCATTTGGGTATATTACTCATAAATGACTTAGCACCATCCCATTTGGTACCACCCTCATGATAGTGAGTTTCCATAAGATCTGGTTATTTAAAAGTGTGTAGCAACTTGCCCCTCTGTTTTTTGCTCCTGCTTTTTGCTCTGTGATGTGCAAGATTTTGCTTCAACTTCTGCTATGATTGTAAACTTCCAGAGGCCTCCCCAGAAGCATATGCCAGTGCTATGTCTTCTGTACAGCCTGTAGAATCATGAACCAGTTAAACCTCCTTTTTAAAAATAAATTACCTAGTCTCAAGTATTTATAGTGATGCAAAAATGGCTTAATACAGAAAATTGGCACTAAAGAGTGGAAAATTGTCATAAGAATACCTGAAAATGTGGAATCAACTTTGTAATTGGGTAAACAGGCAGAGATTGGAAGAGTGTGTAGAACTCAGAAGAAGATAGAGAAATGAGGGAAAGTGGACTTTTTCTTAGTGACTGGTTGAATGGCTATGACCAAAATGTTGATAGTAATTTGGACAGTGAAGGCTAGGCTGAGGAGGCCTCAGATGAAAATTAGAAACTTATTGAGATAGAAGCAAATGTCATGCATGATATGTCTTAGCAAAGTGGTTGGATGAATTGGGTTCATGCCCAGAGATACATAAACCTTTGAATTTGGTAGTGATAATTTAGGGTTTCTGTTGGAAAAAATGTCTAAGAAACAAAGCATTTGAGATGTGGCCTGGCTGTTTCTAACAACTTATGCTCACATGTTGGAGCAAAAAAACTAAGTTGTAAGTTGTATTTACGAGGGAAGCTTAGTGTAAAAGCCTGAAAACTTTGAGCCTAGCCATGTGGCAGAAAAATAACAGAGCTTTTTTAAGAGAAGAAATCAAGTAGGCTGTGTGGCAACCAATGTTAGAGATATTTGCATAACTTAAAAAAGACAAGTGTTGATAGCCAAGACAATGGGAAAGAGGACTTCAAGACATTTTAGCAATCTAAGAGGCAGCCCTCCATCACAGGCCACGAGGTCTCAAAGAAGAAAATAGTTTCTGGGATCAGGCCCAGGACCCTGCTGCCTTGGGAAACCTTGGAACATGACTCCCTGCATCCTGGCCACTGCTCCAGCTCGAGGTGTAGCTCGTATTGGCCTAGGTACAACTCCAGTCACTTTTTCAGAGAGTGTAAGCCATAAGCCTTGGTAGCTTCTTTGTGGTGTTAGGCCTCTTACGAAATACAAGAGTTGAGACTTGGGAGCCTCCACCTTTATTTCAAAGGATTATGCAAAAGTCTGACTGTCCAGGCAGAAGCATGCTGCAGGTTTGGAGCCCTCATGGAGAACCACTACTAAAACAATGCAGAGAAGAAATGTGGGATTATAGTCCCCATATAGGCTCCCCACTGGGGCATGACATAGTAGATCTGTGAGGAGAGGATCATTGTTTTCTGGACCCCAGAATGGTAGGTCTAGCTACAGCTTGCACTTTGCACCTGGAAAAGTCAGAGGCACATAATACCAGCCCATGAGAGCAGCTGTAGGGGCTGAACCGTGCAAAGTTACAAGGTCAGACTTTCCCAAGGCATTAATATGTCTGGGAAATGGGACAGAGAGTAAAAAATAATTATTTTGGAGATTTATAATTTACTAATTGCCATTTCGGGTTTCATACTTGCATGGGTCATGTGGCCCCATTCTTTTGACTGATTTATTTCTTTCAGAATAGGAGTATTCAAGCAATACCTATGCCCCCTTTGAATCTTGAAAGTACCTAACTTGTTTTTTATTTTACAGACTTATAGGAAGAAGAAACTAGCTTTTGCTTAGATGAAACTTTCGACTTTTGAATCAAGGCTGAAATGAGCTAAGACTTTGGGGATTATTGGGAAGTCATGATTGTATTTTGAAATATGAGAAGGATATAAGATTTGGAATGGCCAAGGGCAAAATGATATAGTTTGAGTGTGTGTTCTCACCAAAATCTCATAATTAAATGTAATCCTCGATGTTGGAGGTGATTGAATCACGAGGGCAGAGTTTCCATGAACAGTTCAGCATCATTTTCTTATCCTCACATAGTAAGTTTTAATGAGAGCTGGTTGTTTAAAAGTGTGTAGCACTTCCCATCCCCACCATTGCACTTACAATGGTGATGTGCAAGCACCAGATTTATCTTTCACCTTGAGTGTAAGCTGTCAGAGTCTTCCCCAGAAGCAGAAGCCAGTGCTATGCTTTCTATAGAGACTATAGAGCCATGAGCAGATTAAACCTCTTTTCTTTATCAATTACTCAGTCTCAGATTGTTTCTTTATAGCAATGTGAGAATTGCCTAATATATCCACCAAAAAACTATTAGAACTAATAAGTTGATTACATTTTCAGAATACATAATCGACATATACAAATCAGTAGAATTTCTATAAGTCAACAGTCAACAAACTGAAAAGGAATTTTAAAAAATAATGCTATTTGCAATAGCCACAAATAAAACAAAATGTGTGAAAATTAACCAAAGAAATAAAAGTTCTCAACAATTAAAACTATAAAATACTGATAAAAGAAATGAAAGAGGACACAAAACATAGAAAGATATTTCTATGTTCATAGATTGGAAGAATCAGTATTTTTAATATGTTCATAGAATCCAAAGCAATCTATAGATTTCATGCCATTTCTACCAAAATAACAATGACATTCCTCAAAAAAAATAAAAAACAGAATTCTGAAATTTGTATGAAACCACAAAACACCATAATAGTCAAAACTATGCTGAGTATATAAAACAAAACAGGAGGAATCCCGTTACCTGGCTTCAAATTATATTGCCAAGCTATAGTAATTAAAACAGCATGGCACTAACATGAACACAGATATGGAACAGAATGGAGAACCCAGAAACAAACTCATAAACCTACAGCAAACTTATTTTAATAAAAGTACCAAGAGCATACAATAACAAATAATACAGTTTTTTCAATAAATAGCGCTGGTAAACTGGCAAGTCATAAGCAGAAGAATGAAACTAGAACCCTATTTCTGGCCACATACAAAAACCAAATTAAAATGAATTAAAGACTTAAACCTAACATGTCAAACTATCAAATTTTTACAAGAAAACATTGGGGAAACTCTCTAAGGCATTGGTTTGAGCAAAAATTGTTTATATAATGCCCTGTAAGCACAGACAACCAAAGCAAACATGAACAAATGGGATTACAGCAACTTAGAAAGCTTTTTTACAGTGAATAAAACAATCCAGAAAGTGAAGAGAAAACCCACAGAATGGGAGAAAATATTTGGAAATTACCCATCTGAAAAGGGATTAATAGCTACATGATATGGTTAGGCTTTGTGTCTTCACCCAAATCTCATATAATTTTACTCCCCAGGTGTTGAGGAAGAGACCTGGTAGAAGATGATTGGATCATGGAAGAGGTTTTCTCCATGCTTTTCTTGTAATAGTGAGTGAGTTCTCATGACATCTGATGGTTTTATAAGGGGCTCTGCCCACTTTGCTTCATATATATGCTCTCTCACCTGCTGCCATGTAAGAGAAGCCTGCTTTCCATCTGCCATGATGGTAAATTTCCTGAGGCCTCCCTAGCCATGTGGAACTGTGAGTCAATTAAACCTATTTCCTTTATAAATTACCAGTCTCAGGTATTTTTTTCATAGTGGTGCAGAAGCAGACTAATACAGTACAATATATTAAGAGTTCAAAACATTCTGGAGAAAAAATGTAATAATCTACTTGAAGAGTAAGCAAAAAATTTAAACAGACATTTATGAAAAGAAGACATACAAATGGCAAACAGACAAATGAAAAGGTGATTCACATTACTGATCATCGTAGAAAAGCAAATCAAATCCATGATGAGATATTATTTTACCCCAGTTAAGGTGGCTTTTATCCAGAAGTCAGTGAAAAACAAATGCTGGTGAGGAAGTGGAGCAAAGGGGAACCCTCATACCCTGTTGTTGGGAACACAAGAACAGTTTGGATGTTTCTGATATAACAAAAAATAGAGCTACAATATAGTCCAGGAATCCCACTGCTCAGTGTATACCTAAAAGAAATAAAATTGGTAAGTTAAAGACATATTGGCACTCCCATGTTTGCTACAGCAGGGTTTATAATAGCCAAGATTTGGAAAGAACATAAATGTCCATCAAGAGATGGCTGGATAGAGAAAATGTGGTACATATACACTATTCAGCTATAAGAGTGGATGAGAGTCTCTCATTTGCAATAACATAAATGGAACTGGAAGTCTTTATGTTAAGTGAAATATGTCAGGCACAGAAAGACAAATGTCACATGTTCTTATTTATTTGTGGGTGCTAAAATTTGAAACAACTGATCTCACAGAGATAGAGTATACAGATGGTTACCAGAGGCTGGGAAGGGCAGTGGGGAATGGGGATAGTAGGGATGATAAGGGTACAAAAAATTGTTAGAAAAAGTGAATAAGGCAATATTTGATAGCACAACAGGTGATTATAGTCAAAAATAATTTATACATTTTATAATGACTAAAAGAGTATAATTGGATTGTTTATATGTCATGTACCTCCAAAAATATATACACAAATTATGTACCCACAAAAATACATTAAAAATTAAAATTAGGAAAAGCCAAAGGGAGGAGACTGTAATGAGGCATGTGTGACCCATGGCCTGAACTACTTTTCAGGTTAACTTTGAAATGTCCTTATCCAAGAAGAGGGTTCCATTTAGTCAATAGAGGCTTAGGAATTCATTTTTGGTTTACAAGTGGAGGAAAGAAGGATTTTTAATCCTGAGCAATAGCTCTCAGTCAGTCAATCCCTGTAGGGAACCTTGTTCTTTCCTCTGGAGATAAACACTATTTTTCTTTTCCACTGAAGACTCCACATTATAAAATAGAAAGCATTTTGAAACTAAGAGGTACGACCTTATTAAATTTGATTTGGTCTTATTTGTAATTAATTTAATCACATGTGTTCCAGAATTTGTCCTCAGTCTCCTCCTGCTGTAGGCTCATGATCTGCCTCCGTCTCCTCTTGCTGTAGGCTCATGATCTGCCTCAGTCTCCTCCTGCTGTAGGCTCATGATCTGCCTCCGTCTCCTCCTGCTGTAGGCTCATGATCTGCCTCAGTCTCCTCTTGCTGTAGGCTCATGATCTGCCTCAGTCTCCTCCTGCTGTAGGCTCATGATCTGCCTCAGTCTCCTCCTGCTGTAGGCTGATGATCTGCCTCCGTCTCCTCCTGCTGTAGGCTCATGATCTGCCTCAGTCTCCTCCTGCTGTAGGCTCATGATCTGCTGAATTTGCTAGCTCCCTGCTTAACAGCAGGAACGCAGTTACAAACATTTAAAATTCTCTTTGTGGCTGGGATCAGTGGCTCATGCCTGTAATCCCAGCAATTTGAGAGGCCAAGGCAGACAGATCACTTTTGTTCAGGGGTTTGATACCAGCCTCGCAACAGAGCAAGATTCTGTCTCAATAATAATAATAATCATAAATGAAAATAAAAACCTCATTGTGTTTCAAACAAAATTCCTTTTGAATATCAACTGTATCAACTTGCATATTATCTATAATCATTTTGTTTATATCTAATTCTGAGGAATCTTTGAGGACTAATTTCACTGTTTTCTACCATTTTGGTAAACATACCAAATTCCATCAATGAAATGCACAAAATTCCTGAGAAATACATTTTCTCTTTGAGGAGTAGACTTGTTATGTTAGAGGAACTCACGGTTACCAAGCCTCTAGTTTAATAAACACGACTAGAGTACTCTATCTTAATATGAGTAGTGAGGCACTCACAAGGCATCTAAAAGATTAATACTGACGGTTTGAAAGTAGCTACATATTTTAGCTGGCCACCAATTATAACCACAGAATATTTATGGCCATACAAGACTTCTTCCACCAAGCCTGAAAAACATATAAATGTACTAAGAGTGCAAAATTTTTTCTTAACCATAATATTAATGAGCTAGCTTAGGTCAAAGGTTTGATGGTCATTGTTAAAACCAATAGCCCCTGCCCTCAGTGAGTATATCTGCACTTCCCAAATTTAATTATAACTCCTTCTTTTTATAGTTACTTATAAGTATAGACACTAAAAGAAGACAGTGCACTCCTGCTTTTGTTTTCTGAGGATGCCCGACTCTGTAATGGAGTCATTTCTAATAACTTTGCTCTCTGACTTACCTCAAATTTTTTTCTGCACGAGATCTAAGAATCCTCCTTTGTGGACTGTATCAGGACCCTCTTTTCTAGCAACGTTTTTTTAGCAACACCCTGAAGGGGCACCAAGATAAGACCCCCACTACAAGGAAAACAATCCACACAGAATCAGTCAGCTGACATCGGGTAAGTGGGGCATCTTTTAGAGTTGGGAAGCCATTCTGGTGGGTAAGAATGTTTATCCACTATCACTTAGGTGAGAGGCCCTACAGTATAATGTTAGGGCGAGAGACTCAGCCCTAAAAGTCAGAGGCCTGGGGGTGTCATACTCAGATTGGAGGCCAAGCCCACAGGGTTAGAGGCCCTGGGGTACATTGAGAAGAATGGATTTTGCTAAACAAGATGTTTGCCACTTTCTCTTTGTGGACTGCCCACCTCGTGTTCCCTGTCCCTCACCTGAGTGCTCTGCATCTTGTCACCTTTCTGCTCACTGCCTCTGTTTAGTGGCAGCCTGGAGGCTACCACAGGAAGCAGACCTCAAACAGTTTAGCTTTTACTTTCCTCAATGATTTTCTGACTTTAGCTGACTGCTTGTTTAATTTGCCACTGGTCCAAGTGACACTGGAAAAAAGAGATTTCTTAGAATCTCGTATCTTTGTACCTCAATGATCGGAAAAGATCAATAACCTCTCCATCATTACGATTAGAAGTTGAGGCCGGGCGCGGTGGCTCACGCCTGTAATCCCAGCACTTTGGGAGGCCGAGGCGGGTGGATCACAAGGTCAAGAGATCGAGACCATCCTGGTCAACATGGTGAAACCCCGACTCTACTAAAAATACAAAAAATGAGCTGGGCATGGTGGCGCGTGCCTGTAATCCCAGCTACTCAGGAGGCTGAGGCAGGAGAATTGCCTTAACCCAGGAGGTGGAGGTTGCGGTGAGCCGAGATCGTGCCATTGCACTCCAGCCTGGGTAACGAGCAAAACTCCGTCTCAAAAAAAAAAAAAAAAAGTTGAAATGTATTTAACAACCCCACATGACAAAAATCAGACATGTCTCTTTAGCAACAGCCTCTTTTATGACAGCCCCCTGCAAACAGCCTCAAGATGGGGAACATGAGACTCCGCCTCCTGGGTTCAGGCAATTCTCTGGCCTCAGCCTCCTGAGTAGCTGGGATTACAGGCACGCGCCACCATGCCCAGCTCATTTTTTGTATTTTTAGTAGAGACGGGGTTTCACCATGTTGACCAGGATGGTCTCGATCTCTTGGCCTCGTGATCCACCCGCCTCAGCCTCCCAAAGTGCTGGGATTACAGGCTTGAGCCACCATGCCCGGCCTATATATGTAGTTTTTCTATGTCTGAATTAGCCATATGCAAGGAAAAACTTGAACAGATTTCAGAGGATTCAGGCAAGTTCATAGGCAAATATAAGAGGCTAACCTTGATGTATAATTTGACCAGGCAAGATTTGGATATCTTTATGTCTACCTGCTGCATTGTAGAAAAGCAGTGTATTATGCGAGTGGCTAAAGTGCCTGCTAATAGGGTGGCAGCTTGTGACCAGGGACATGACCTCTATCAAGTACGAGGCACAGTAGTGCCTGACTAGGACCTGAAAACGAATTAGGACCTAGAAAAGAGAAATAAATTAGAAATTTAGAAAATTAGAAATTTTCTAGAATTTATTTCTAGAAAAGAGAAATAAATTAGGAAGAAAGTAGGATATATAGAGAAAAAATTATGATTATTTGACTCCTTGAAAGAGAAAACAAATTGTGATCAAGACTTTTTAATTTTTATAAAGTCAGAAATACTAGGAAAAAGATGAAAACCTGGCCTGTCCAAGTTCCGCATCTCATGCCTGTAATCCCAGCACTTTGGGAGGTCGAGGCAGGAGGATCACTTGAGCCCAGGAGTTCCAGACCAGCCTGGGCAACATGGTGAAATCCAGTTTCTGCCAAAAAACAACAACAACAAAAAAAACAAAGACAAATTATCCAGGCATGGTGGCATGGACCTGTATTTCCAGCTACTCAGGAAGCTGAGGTGGGAGGATAATTTCATCCTGGGAAGTGGAGGCTGCAGTGAGCCATCGTTGTGCCACTGCCCTCCAGCCTGGGTGACAGAGTGAGACCTTGTCTTCAAAAAACGCAAACAAAAAACAAAACAATGGTTTTGACCAAAAAAATACACTTATATACAAGGGATGGAAATGACCATTTCTTCATGTAGTTAAATTAATTTGTGAAGTAATATTTTGGAAATTCTTAGTTCTTAAAAGGCCTCACATTTTCAAGAATAAGTAGGTGCCAATTTTTTTGGAAAATGGAGAGTCAGCAGATGATTCTGAAAGTGAATTTTGAGTCCATTTTGGCTTAAAATACATGAGGTCAGGGTTTTCTTCAAAACCTATAGTATTTTGTGAGCATGTTCCTGCCTATTTTTCTTATTATATCATAATTTTAAATGCTATACATTTAAAAACTTATTAAAGGACAATTCTGCATCTTACCATTGCAAAACATATGAAATGTCTCATTTGCAATTTGAGGCTGGACAGTGGCACCTATGTGAACTGGCCATTCTTCTGAGATCCAGAAGCAGCCCAGGGTTAGCCAGGGATGGCTCCTTCTGCTGCCGGGTCATTTCTGCCGAGATCTTCCCATCCGGAACTACGATGTGCATCACCTCAAGAGACGTGGATAATCACAAGGTATTTAAACCAACAGGGCCTGATTTTCTCATCTCAAGTTCTCACCGGTGAGCATATTATTACTGCTCAGAAAGCACTTTAAAGACAAATGCATAAGTGATGTGGACAGACATGGAAGGTGTCTTTAAGTCCTCTGTGAGCAGACGCTGAGATGAAGTCAGGAGAGGAGAGAAAGCAAAGGTCAGGCCGAGGCCCAGGCTGGAGGTTGGACAAGGGAAGCCTCACATCACAGTGCAGACAGCAGGTGCACAGCAGGTGCAGAAGACAGCAGGTGTGGATGTGTCAGGTGCAGACGTGGCAGGTGTGGATGAGATGGGCCCTGAGGGAACCCAGGCTGGGGCCCCAGTGTGGGGAGCCCTGGGGAAGCCCTCCAGAGCCCCATTGCTGGCTGGCTGCTGGAAGGTGTGGCCCTGTGGCAGGGGCTGCGGGCTCACTGGCCACCTTGTGGCCAGCAGCATGTGCTGTCTGTAGGGGAGTCTGCATGGTGCACCTCCACATCTGACATTGAATTTGGAAGGAAATGGCAGCTCACTGTGTTCATCCAGCAGCATGTGTGGGGGAGGCACCACCAGAGCCACTGCCCCTGCTCCAGGGCTCAGCACGCTGTGATCTTGTGGCACCACGATGACCATTTTCCATGAATGCAGACTCTGTAATCCATACTAGATGTGTCAGGCCTGGCCCAGACATTCATGGAAAAGGGTCACAGCATGCTGTGACCTTGTGGCACTGTGGTGACCATTTTCCATGAATGCAGACTCTGTAATCCGTAATAGATGTGTCAGGCTTGGCCCAGCACAGCCCATATTCTGCCGCTGCAGTCACTCAACTCTGTGCTCATTTCCAGCCTAAGTCCTCAGACACGGAGCAGAGTGGTGGGATCCAGAGAACGTTGAAGGCAGTGAGTGCTCCAGCTTTTCATTCTGCTTGAGGTGCTGAGTTTCTGAGCCATGTTAGAGTTGTTTGAATTGGAAATAGTTGTAAGATTCCAAAGGGTTCTTAAAATAGTACAAGTGATTACTCTTTACTCAGATTTCCAAAGTTTACCATCATAGCACATTTGATTTATGATTCCTGCATGTGAATGTGTGTACTCAGGCAGACAGGAGTATGGGTGGATGGGTAGGTAGGTAGGAAGTAGATGTGTGGAGAGATGGGTACGTGGGCAGGTGGATTGTTAAAGAGATAGGTAGATGGGTAAGTCGATGAGTAGATGGGCCAGTAGATGGTTAGGTAGATGGATAGACAGATGGATAGGTGGGTAGGTAAATGGATGAGTAGATGTATGGAGAGATTGATGGGTAAGTAGATTGTTAAGAGATGTGTAGATGGGTGGGTAAATGGGTAGATGGGTAGGTAGATATGTAGATACATGGGTAGGCAGGTGGGTAGGTAGGTGAGTAGATGGGTAGGTAGATGGGGAGATGGGTTGGTAGGTAGGTAGACATGCAGATATATGGGTGGGAAGGTGGGTAGGTAGATGAGGAGACGAGTAGGTAGATGAGATGGGGAGGTAGATGAGATGTGGAGGTAGATGAGGAGATGAGTAGGTAGATGGGGAGATGGGTAGGTAGATGGAGAGATGGGTCGGTAGGTAGGTAGACATGCAGATATATGGGTGGGAAGGTGGGTAGGTAGGAGAGTAGATGAGTAGGTAGAGGAGTAGATCGTTAGGTAGATGAGGAGATGGGTAGGTAGATGAGGAGATGGGTAGGTAGATGAGATGAGTAGGTAGATGAGATGAGTAGGTAGATGGGGAGATGGGTAGGTAGATGAGGAGATGAGTAGGTAGATGAGGAGATGAGTAGGTAGATGGGGAGATGGGTAGGTAGATGGGGAGATGGGTAGGTAGATGAGGAGATGGGTAGGTGGATGAGGAGATGGGTAGGTGGATGAGGAGATGGGTAGGTAGATGGGGAGATGGGTAGGTAGATGGGGAGATGGGTAGGTAGATGAGGAGATGGGTAGGTAGATGAGATGGGTAGGTAGATGAGGAGATGGGTAGGTGGATGAGGAGATGGGTAGGTGGATGAGGAGATGGGTAGGTAGATGAGGAGATGGGTAGGTAGATGGGGAGATGGGTAGGTAGATGGGGAGATGGGTAGGTGGATGAGGAGATGGGTAGGTAGATGAGGAGATGGGTAGGTAGATGAAGAGATGGGTAGGAGGATGAGGAGATGGGTAGGTAGATTGGGATATGGGTAGGTAGATGGGTAGGTAGATATGCAGATATATGGATAGGCAGATGGGTAGGTAGATGAGAAGATGGGTAGGTTAGTGGGTAGATGAATAAGTAGATGGTAGATGAGTAGGTAGATGGGGAGATGGGTAGGTAGACGGGGAGATGGGTAGGAGGATGAGGAGATGGGTAGGTGAATGAGGAGATGGGTAGGTAGATGAGGAGATGGGTAGGTGGATGAGGAGATGGGTAGGTAGATGAGGAGATGGGTAGGTAGATGAGGAGATGGGTAGGTAGATGGGGAGGTGTGTAGGTGGATGAGGAGATGGGTAGGTAGATGAGGAGATGGGTAGGTAGATGAGGAGATGGGTAGGTAGATGGGGAGATGGGTAGGTAGATTGGGATATGGGTAGGTAGACGGGTAGGTAGATATGCAGATATATGGATAGGCAGATGGGTAGGTAGATGAGAAGATGGGTAGGTTAGTGGGTAGATGAATAAATAGATGGTAGATAAGTAGGTAGATGGGTAGATGGATAGGTAGATGGTACACGGGTACATAGATGAACAGATGGGTAGAAGGGTAGGTAGATGGTAGATGGGTAAGTAGATGGACAGATTGATAGGTAGATGAGTAGATGGGCAGGTGGATGGGTAGGTGGGTCAGTAGTTGAGTGTTATATATTTTGTTAATCATTGGAGACTTCCTAATGTTCTTGTTGTATTGAAAATGTCTTCATAACTAGAGTCGCATTTCACCTACATCCATATTAAAGTATCCATATTATGAATATTTTAATAAGGATCCCATTAATTGATTTTGTTTATTTTTTTTACACTTATAAAACTTTAATACCCTTTTCCCCATTTAATTTGCCAGCCCTCAAGCGTCTTCTTTTATGGAGCTATGTGCCTGTTTTGTTTCCATGTGTTTTAGAATAAACATGCAGTTGGGTCCTGCCTTCTCTTCCAAGGGCTGAGGCTTCATGACTGCACTCTCTTCCTCATGAAGCAGTGCTTCGTCAGGATACATGCCGCAGTCTAACAACTGAGCAACTACGACTTAATAGGGAAAATCTATTACAAATGAGAACTGCCATAGGATCATGAGACATCCTCAGGAATCTTCCACAGGTGGTGGAAGGTGAAGGGAGCCCACGTGTCACAAGGCGAGAGCCAGAGCAAGAGGGGGCAGGTACCAGGCTCTTTAAACTGATGGGTAGAGAGGGCTCCATGGTTTTACCAGCCAGGAGACACCTGGGGCCTGTGGGGCTCAGCCCAAGAGGACTTTCTCATGGAGGGGAGGGCCAGGATTCATACACTGGGGAGCCTAAAGGCTTAGCACACCACACCAGCTGGAATTGGCAAGAAGGTGGATGTCAGAGCCACATGAGGACAATTCTCTTGGGAGCAGAACTCTTTGGCCCCAAGAAGCTTCCTTGGACAGAAGTGAGCAGCCACCATGTGTGCAGGGAAAAGGCCCCCTGCAGACAGTGAGAGATGCCCTTTTACTGCTCAAGGTTGAATTTGATGGCTGCTTCTGTATCGATCCAGTCGGGAAACGGAAATCACCTGGTATTTCAAACAACTGTGAGGTTGAACCCTGGTGTGCTTTGCATAGACACCGGAGGATGGGGGAGGGCACTGGGCATGTAAGTTCTCTATCGTGGGTAACCGGTGACCCTAATTCAGCCACAGCAGCTCACATTCATCACCCACAGCTCCGTGGGCCAGCAGTCAGGGGCTGCGTCCTTGCTCAGGGTCTCACAAGGACTAAATGGAGGCATGGACTGGGCTGGGCTTTACCTGTGGTTTAAAGAGCCTGGTACCTGCCCCCTCTTGCTCCGGCTCTCACCCTGTGACGCGTGGGTTCCCTTCACATTCCACCACCCATGGAAGCTTCCTAAGGCCTCACCAGGAGCCAGGCTTCCTGTGCAGCCTGCAGCGCTGTGAGCCAGTTAAACCTTTCTTTTCTTTTTCTTTTTTTATTTTTTTGAGATGGAGTCTCGTTCTGTCATCCAGGCTGGAGTGCAGTGGCCTGATCTTGGCTCACTGTAACCTCTGCCCTCCACGTTCAAGTGACTCTCCTACCTCAGCCTCCCGAGTCGCTGGGACTACAGGCACTCACTACCACACCCTATTTTTTTTTTTTTTTGGTCTTTTCAGTAGAGACAGGATTTCACCATGTTAGCCAGGATGGTCTCCATCTCCTGACCTTGTGATCCGTCCACCTCGGCCTCCCAAAGTGCTGGGGTTGCAGGCGTGAGCCACCGTGCCTGGTCTTAAACCTCCTTTCTTTACACTTTACCCAGCCTCGGGCGTTCTTTTATAGCAATGTGAAAACGGACTGGCACAGGCCTTCTGGGCACCACGGACAAACCGAAGCCAAACCCGAGCAAGAGCCTGCGCTGGGTGTGAGCCGGGCAGGTGGGGCTGGGGCAGAGGGTGCAGGGCAGGAGTGCGCCCAGGAGGGACAAAGTCATCTGGCACCCTGGGGTTGCTGTGGCACTGGTGGGTGCCTGTGGCTTCTTGAGGGCCACTACGGAGGGACCATGCACAGCAGCTCGCAGATGCACCGAGAGGCCTGAGAGGATTTGCACAGGCACTGGGACGCTGTGTCCAAAGTGATTTCAGATGATGCTTCTCAGGAAAATGTCTCAGCAGTCTGCAGCATCCATGGGTCCATGTTACGCCCCCGACCCAGTTGACAGACCTCACTGAAGGTGAGAGGGTTTGTGTGATCTGAACTAGGAAGTGCGGGTTACATGAGCATGTGTGTGTGTGTCTGTGCACGTGTGAGTGTGTGGCTGTGGAGGGAAGTCCATGCCAAGTGAGCTGGCCTTTAATGTCAGGACGCACAGGGTCAGTCGCTCACCCGTTACCCACCCCACACAGGCTTTGCTGAGATAGGTGGCTAACCTCACTTAAAAAATAGCGAGGAGGCAGCGCCTTGCTGGTGTCGGTTGTTGTTCTCTTTGGTGGTGATGGTGACCAGCTGCTTGGCAGCCCTGGTGATGTTGTACGCACACTGGATGACCTGCTCTGTGACCAGCTGGATGTCTGTGGGCGAACCTGGGCGGGAGGGTCTTCTTGCACTCTGACTGCAGTCGGTAGGCACATGATGTCAGTGAACGAAGGGAAATCCTTACCATGTCAGACTTGGGTTTGGGGAGGAATAATGCTGCCATTTCTGTAACAGCTACGTGTATCCTCTCTGAGAAGGGAATATAAATCATTATCCTTTTTGATTCTGAATAAAAAAAGCAGTTTCCTGAAAATTTTAAAAATACAAAGTGCACTTCTCTTAGTGGACCAGCTTTGCTAACATGGTGAAACCTCATCTGTACTAAAAATGAGTAATAATAAAAAATTAGCCGGGTGTTAGTGGCATGCACCTGTAATCCCAGCTACTCAGGAGGCTGAGACAGGAGAACCAGTTGAGCCTGGGAGGCAGAAGTTGTTGTTGGCCAACATCGTGCCACTGCACTCCAGTCTGGGCGACAGAGTGAGACCCTGTCTCAAAAAAACAAAAACAAAAACGTTTATATGTGGATTTGTGTCAGATCAAAATTCTATTTAAAATGTACCCATGCCAATGCTTATGTGAGCCTGCTCTATACAGCTGGTGCTCTACGCTTCATCTCAGTAACCTTCTCGAAGATTCCAGAAGATACTGCTGAGAGGCTCTGCTCTTTATTTGTAGTTGTATTTATATAATAGGTTTTATTTTATTTTGTATTTATATGTACATAGTAAAGTTATTAAATATTTATCATATATAGATCCCTAATATACATTTCAAAAGAAATGAATCTTTGATAAAATATTTTAAAATCATTTGTATTATATTATTGGGGCATAATCCTTTCGTTTTCACAAAAGCTATGATTACATTATGTGAAATGAAGTGCCAACCAGTAATATTTTGATGAGGGGACTATAATTGAGATAAGGGGAAAAGAATAACCCAATAGTAAGATCTTGGCCTTCTTCCTCCACTTGGTTGGGCCCCAGTTTTATTGTATAAAGTAATTATCTCCTGGGCACCAAGTAACCTGGTCCAAAACTCTTCCAGAGTCTTCTGACTCCTTCCAGGTTGTTCCGTTCTGTCACCCATGTCATAAAGTTAATCACTCAGTCAAACGCATTCCCCTGCCACTGGTCCTCTCCCAAGCCCTCCTCTTTCCCTCCACTACCCGTCTAAGCATGCACTCATGGAAGGACATTGCTGAACTGCCAAGGAATAGCTGGGGGGCGGGTTGGCCAGGGTGGCCAGTGCAGGTGTGGTCCTGCAGGGCAATGGCACTACCAGCGTTGTGGCTGCAGC
This sequence comes from Saguinus oedipus, assembly GCA_031835075.1. NCBI lineage: Eukaryota > Metazoa > Chordata > Mammalia > Primates > Cebidae > Saguinus > Saguinus oedipus. Next base: position 67,560,423 of record CM063170.1, read on the forward strand.
AGTCCTGCTGCGCTCCTCAGTACCCTGCAGTGGTGGCCTGGCCAGCTGAGCAGCCACAGGGGCCTCCTTCAGAGGCCACCTTCCCGTGCCCTGTCTGGCAAATGTACCCGGTCGCCGTCTCTCATAGGGTCTGGCCCTGGGAGGTGCCTCTCAAGTATTTTCCAAGTCCTCCCTTTTGGAGACAAGGAATGGTTTCTACATGCATGAGAGGTTGGGGAAAATGTCCCAGGCCAGGAAAAGCCAACACAGGTGGACCAGGAGGATGTCTGGCAGCCAGCGGTGTGCCTTCCTCCCTGTGGTTAAGCGGATCCCTCCCAGAGATGTCAGGAATGGCTGTTGGGCATCACCTGGCTGCCATGTCTTTTGTTGTTGTTGTTTGAGGTGGGGGGTTCACTCTCTGCTCACTGCAATCTCCTTTCCCAGGATCAAGCGATTCTTCCACCTAGGTGGGACTACAGGTGCAGCCACCAAGCCTGGCTAATTATAATATTTTATTTTTTGTGGAGACTGGGTCTCACTATGTTGCCCAGGCTGGTATTCAACTCTGGGCTCAAGTGATCCACCAGCCTCACCCTCCCAAAGTGCTGGAATTACAGGTATGCGCCTCTTTACCTGGGCATGGGAGCCACTTTTATAGCCTCTTGTAAGTTTCACCAGCTGGCCACACCAGGTGAGCTGCGGTTTTTATATTTATTGTGGGATCTGAGTTGAGAGGTGGTAAAATCTCCATGTTTGTGCAATAATCATTATTATTGTTGCTGTTGTTATTATTAAAACCTTGTTATTGTTATTTCTTATAAAACCACTAAACTTTGTCCCCCAAAAGTACCCACTTGATTGAAAATGACAAAGGAGGGATTTCTGTCTGCAGAAATTTCAAAAGCCACCAAGGAACAGGGGAATTGCCAGCTCCAGCCCCAGAGGCTGAGACCCACAACCTGCAGCAACCAGCCCGGAAAGCCAGACCACAACCTCTGCAGCCATCAGCCCCAGGCAGTTAGGAGCTAATCAGGGACTGACTTCTTCCCTCATTTCAAATCCCTCTTCCACCTTACACTCAACCTGCGGAAAGTCAAATATGTTTCCGTAATCAATCACTGAGGATGCTGTCTTCCAGTCAGTCCCCTCCAGCTTTCTCAGCTACACCTTGAATCAGGACGTGTCACTTTTTTTTTCTTTTTTTTTAAAATTGCGTTTTAGGTTTTGGGGTACATGTGCAGAACATGCAAGATAGTTGCATAGGTACACACGTGGCAGTGTGTTTTGCTGCCTTCCTCCCCTTCACCCACATTTGGCATTTCTCCCCAGGCTATCCCTCCCCCACTCCCCCCCACTGTCCCTCCCCTATTCCCCCCAATAGACCCCAGTGTGTAGTACTCCCTTCCCTGTGTCCATGTGTTCTCATTGTTCATCAACCACCTATGAGTGAGAATACGCGGTATTTCATTTTCTGTTCTTGTGTCAGTTTGCTGAGAATGATGTTCTCCATATTTATCCATGTCCCTACAAAGGACACGAACTCATCGTTTTTGATGGCTGCATAATATTCCATGGTGTATATATGCCACATTTTCCCAGTCCAGTCTATCATCGATGGGCATTTGGGTTGGTTCCAAATACCATCTCATGCCAGTTAGAATGGTGATCATTAAAAAATCTGGAGACAACAGATGCTGGAGAGGATGTGGAGAAATAGGAACACATCTACACTGCTGGTGGGAGGGTAAATTAGTTCAACCATTGTGGAATACAGTGTGGCGAGTCCTCAAGGACCTAGAAATAGAAATTCCATTTGACCCAGCAATCCCATTACTGGGTATATATCCAAAGGACTATAAATTGTTCTATTATAAGGACACATGCACACAAATGTTCATTGCAGCACTGTTTACAATAGTGTCACCTTTTTTCATCATGAAACCTCCCCAGTCCTCTCGACCTTTGAGTCTCCCCACCCATAGACAAGTGGTGGTTGACACCCTTGCTAGAGGAAACGCTGAATAACTCATGCTTTATCCAATCTTCCTTTGATGGTCTTTGCTGATCTCTAACAAAGGTCAGCAGTGCCTGAACCAAACGGAACATGCAGAATAATATATGCGTCTCATGTTCACTTTTTTTTTTTGAAACAGGCTCGATCTCTGTCGCCCAGGCTGGGGTGGTGAAATATCCAGAATACATGGCCTTTAATGTCTATCTTCTTTCACTTAGAATTATGTTTCTGAGACTCATCTGTGTTTTGTTATGAGTTAGTGCTTCATTTGCCTTATAATTTCACTTTCTAAGCCATTCAGAGTGTTTCCCAATGTAGTGAAAAGTGGTTTTCCTAACTGAGATAAAATACCCACTAAATAAGATTTACTTTTTAGTCCATTTTTGAGTTTACATGTCAGTAGTGTTAAGTGCTGCCCACCTCCCCAGACCCAACCTGCCCCACACACCGAGTCACCAGGGTGCCCAGTGGCGCCAGCCAAGCCAAGCCGAGCTACCTTCAAAGACTTGAATTCACCCATTCACCCAGCCCTGAATCCAGCCCCCAAGAGTAGCCTGAAGGAGAATTCCTGAAGGAGAGACAGAGGGGGGGCTGAGGAGTGGCTGCACCCCCAGAGGAGGTGGCCACGTGTGGCCTGGCCCATGAGAACAGGCAGTGCCCAGTGACTGGTGTCACATGAAGGGCCTTGGGAAGTGCACAAAGTCCCTTGAGGCTGTTCCACTTTGAGTCTCACCAGACCATGGGAGAGAGCAGATTAGCCCCTGCCATGGGTTTATTTAGAGGTCTGGGGCTTTCTTCCATCATTTTTCCTTATATTCTCTCTAGGGTGACACCAGCCATGCTTGTGAAAGCACATCACTGTTTCATGGCAATAGCAGGGATGACCGTGACAAAGGGGACCTCAGTGTCTCATGGTATTAGTGTGAATAACTGGACAAAGGGGACCTCAGTGTCTCATGGTATTAGTGTGGATGAGTCTGACAAAGGGGACCTCAGTGTGTCATGGTATTAGTGTGGATGAGTCTGACAAAGGGGACCTCAGTGTGTCATGGTATTAGTGTAGATGAGTCTGACAAAGGGGACCTCAGTGTCTCATGGTATTAGTGTGAATAACTGGACAAAGGGGACCTCAGTGTCTCATGGTAATAGTGTGGATGAGTCTGACAAAGGGGACCTCAGTGTCCCATGGTAATAGTGTGAATAACTGGACAAAGGGGACCTCAGTGTCTCATGGTATTAGTGTGGATGAGTCTGACAAAGGGGACCTCAGTGTGTCATGGTATTAGTGTGAATAACTGGACAAAGGGGACCTCAGTGTCTCATGGTAATAGTGTGGATGAGTCTGACAAAGGGGACCTCAGTGTCTCATGGTATTAGTGTGGATGAGTCTGACAAAGGGGACCTCAGTGTCTCATGGTATTAGTGTGAATAACTGGACAAAGGGGACCTCAGTGTCTCATGGTATTAGTGTAAATGAGTCTGACAAAGGGTACCTCAGTGTCTCATGGTATTAGTGTAAATGAGTCTGACAAAGGGGAATCTTTCATGGTAGTAGCGTGACAAAGGGGACCTCAGTGTTTCATGATAACAGCAGGGATGAGTGTGACAAAGGGAAATGAGCCTTGGCTAATCTTGCTGAAGGACACTGCCCTGATGTCTAACACAGGTATAAGAGGACCCCTACATCCTGGGAATCACCAACTGCCATTCCCGGACTCCCATTCCATTCTTAGAAGGCAGCCTATGAGGTCGGGCTCCCTCGGGAAAGTGTGGCCAAAGGCTGCTCACTTGTCCCACTCACAGGAACCCACACTCAAAACCTCCAGTTCACCACAGTCTCCATCTGCACTGTGTGCCTTCCTCAGAAAGCACCACTCCAGTCCCAAGGCTGCACTCCCTCGGTGTGACAGAGAAGAAAGTTTTCCTAATGGGGAAGCTGCGACCAAGAGGCCAAGTTTCTGCTGGCACAGTAATTGTCCTCAAGCTGGGGCAGAAAAGGAGGGCTCGGCCAGGGCCTGGCAGTCACTGGAGGGTCTCCAGGACATGGCATCAAAGTCTCCTGTGTCCTTTCTGCTGCTGTCATGCTTGAACCCTGCTGGGAATGTGGTTGGCCCCTGTGGTGTGTCTTCATTCCATTTTCCCCTTTCAGTGTGGACCTGAGGACTTTTTCTAGAAGCAGCTCATTGTCCCAAGGAAGTGCAGCTACACAGGTCCGGGGCTTGGCCCCCAGCTCCACCTGAGGAGGGGGAAGGACATGTGGGGCTGGGGGGGAGGGGCATCCCCACAGGTCCTCGGAGAGCTCCAAGTGTTTGGAGAGCTCTGTGCTGAGTTCTGCAAGAAGAGAGAGAGCGCTCTGGCTGTCAAGGATAGGAAAAAATGTATAGAACCCATATTTCCAAGTGCTCTTCTATCTGTGTCCTATCCTGACCTGACCACACTTCACTTTGGAGGGCAGAGGAGACTGCATGCGTTCAGTGGGGAGGGCACCTCAAGAGACCTGGCAGTCCTTCGTGAGGCTGCCTACCTGGGGAGGAACCCGGTCCCAGGTGCTCCTGGCTGCAGCTGACCTCCCAGCTCTTGCATGT